>JAPTHN010000007.1:47806186-49079934 GCA_026936325.1 Platynereis dumerilii | reverse complement strand
GTCTAACTTGCAAAACACACAGGAAACTGCAAAGAATACTATGTAGTTTGTCATCGGAAAAGTGAAATAAATACATGCCAGGCTTCATTGATGTTCTTTTATTTTTACAGTTAGAGGGGTATGTGCACTCGGGGTCGGCTGGTCAGACAAAAATGAAGCAATCGACAATTACACAGGCACTAATTGCCTCATATGTCAATATACAGGCTACAAATATAAGTAACTTTTAAGGAAATCGGGAAAAGAGGTCTTGAGATATTCAAGTTTTCGTTAAAGGGGGGCTTTTTTTGTTAATATTTTCCCATTAAATTATTTTAAAACCGTTGTACATTGAAAAATTAGCAACTTTGAATATCCAACATCCAATGAATTCAGATTTACTTCGGATTTGTTTTGGGCTCAACTTGAAAAAAAAATTACAATCATGCTACTTTGGCTTTAAAAAGAATCCTACATAGTAGGGCTACATCCAGTTTACGATTTCAGACTCGGTTCTGACTGAATTGCCAATTTGGCAATATTCTATGTATTTCAAACATTCATTATCCATTAAACGTTGCAAAAGTGACAGGTTTTTTCAAGGTTGTAAGTCCATCGATTCTTGTAAAAATTAACTTGAAGTTATGGATCATAAATTGATACATTTTTTTTTAAAGCATATCACACACAGAATTTGGTTTTCTGTAATTAGGCGAGTTAAATTTACTTGATAACTTAATATTATCAAGGAGAGGTCTGTTTTAATTGAGATGTAAACACAAATAGGGCTTTTTGTAGTTTGCTTTCAGATAAGAGCAGAACTACAGTATATGCTTAGTATATTTTTTTTGCTACGAACTTATGACATGTTGTAATCACTGACCTACAGAAATGGGCACTACTCAATGCTCTTTGCATAAGATGTGCAATGTGCATGACATCATCAGTTAGGTGCTGTTGCTTGTAGATGGGAAGAATTTTTGCTGAGGAAATTTGTAAATTTACCCTCTATAAGTGCTATTTTGAGCATGATTCCTCGTGAAACAGTGCATTTTTGCTTCAGCGAATGAAGTTCGAAGAAGGTATTGTTATCACTTTGGTCAAAAGTTGTCCGTCCGGGGCGGGCAGTCGGGCGGTCCGGCGGTCGGGCGGTGGGCGGATTAGACAGTTTCTGGGCCAGAATCAGCCCCTATTACATGTACATGGATGAAATTTGGTACACATGTTGCCTGTATGGTCTAGTTGTGCCTTTTGATGGTTTGATTGAAGGAGCATTGGTACTTTGAGAAAAATATACAAAAAATATGTTTTTGGTTTCCGGGCTGGGACTCAGCCCTATTACACGTACATGGATGAAATCTTTTACAGATGTAGCCTCTATGGTCTAGTTGTGCCTTTTGATGGTCTGACTGATGGATATTCTATACCTTTTGAAATATTAAGAAAAATGTTTAAAAAATTTTTTTTTTCATTTATGGCCCAAAACTTGGCCATTATTGCATGCACAAGGATGAAATTTGTTACACATGTCACCTATGTGATAAAGTCGTGCCTCTTGTGGTTGTGATTCATGGATATTCTATACCTTTTGAAATATTGACAAAAAAAAAAAACATACAAAAAATATCATCTCTGTTTCAGGCCAAAATCTTGGCATTATTGTATATCCATAGATGAAATTTTATACACATCACCTATATAATGTTATAATGCTTTTTGATGCTCTGATTGATAGTTATTTTTAATTTCTTTTTGAAATATTGACAAACATTTAGACAAATGCAAATAAATATCTTTTGGTTTCAACTCTCAGCTCACAAACTATTTCTTGTTTATGCTTAAAACTGGTCCATAATATGTTTCAATTAGTCTAGTTAGGCCTTTCCATGGTTCAACATACCCTGGCAGGCAGATGGGCTTATGAAAGGGAAGAGAGCATAGCTAACTTCAGGCCAAGACCGGTCCACTACTGCAAATACTTACGTTTGCTTCACATCACTTTTATGGCGTTATTGAGTCCCTTTCTAATGGTGCTTTTTCGCTGAAGGTTTGCTGCTGCGCAGCCTATGTTTTGAAAGTGGAAACAAAGACACAAGCCAAACAACAGCTACAATGTCACTCATTCTGCATCCTGGCCTGTGTCTGTTTATTGCAGCTGCAATTGCAGCTACAGGCGTTTTTACCTTCAGCGAACGAAGTTCGAAGAAGGTATTGTTATCACTTTGGTTCAAAAGTTGTCCGTCCGCCGGGCGGGCAGTCAGGCGGTCGGGCGGCGGGCGGATAGACAGTTTCCGGGCCAGAACTCAGCCCCAATTACATGTACATGGATGAAATTTAATACACATGTAGCCTGTATGGTCTAGTTATGCCTTTTGATGGTCTGATTGATGGAATTTGTACTTCTTGAAATATTGAGAAAAATATACAAAAAAATATTTTTTTGGTTTCCGGGCTGGGATCAGCCCCTATTACATGCACATGGATGAAATCTATTACATATGTATCCTGTATGGTCTAGTTGTGCCTTTTGATTGTCTGAATGATAGATGTTCTACACCTTTTGAAAATATTAAGAAAAATGTAAAAAAATTTTTTTTCATTTATGGCCCAAAACTTGGCCATTATTGCATGCACATGGATGAAATTTGTTACACATGTCACCTATGTGATAAAGTCATGCCTTTTGTGGGTGTGATTCATGGATATTCTATACCTTTTGAAATATTGACAAAAAAAACATCAAAATTATTATTTCTGTTTCCAGGCAAATCTTGGCCTTTATAGTATATCAATAGATGAAATTTGATACACATCCTGTATAATGTTATTAATGCTTTTTGATGCTCTGGATTGATAGTTAATTTTATTTCTTTTTGACAAACATTTAGACAAATGCAAATAAATATCTTTTGGTTTCCAACTCTCAGCTCACAACCTATTTCTTGTTTATGCATTAAACTTGTCCACAATTATGTTTAAATTAGTCTAGTTAGGCCTTCCATGGTTCAACATACCTGGCTACGCAGCCTATGTTTAACATAGTAACTGGAGAATAAATGGTCTCCCAGTGGACAAATTTTTGTCTCCCAGTCATTGCCAAAATAGTATTACTGGGAGACCAATTTTTTCCAGAGATTCACATTTATTGTACATTTGGTTGTCTATTTTAAAGTTCTCGAGTGACATTTGAATATGAAGCTTCTTTCCATACCAAAAATATATTTCTTCATTGTCATTACTGTTTAAAAATACTATATATTTTGGCTTACATCAACTTTTTCATACATTAAAAAATTTGCAAAACTCCTTTTGGTAGAAATTGGCCAAACTTCTAGAATGTCGCGTATCCCGGTGCCACAATAAAAGGTCATTCGATGGTCTCTCCAGTCAAAAATCCTGAAAAAATGCTCTGTCATGAAATACATATATCTAATTGACATATTATAGCTAACATTTGAAGAGTTGATCATACAAGAAAGGACAAGAATCAGACAATTATTATTATAGATGATAGACAGGGACTGATCCGACAAGATTTGACAGAAAAAGCCATGTTTATCCAAGAGCATCCTGGAAACCACAAATTGACAAATTATGCATATCTAGATATATAAATCACCAATTGATATTTCATTCAGTTAACTCAATGATTCAATTAACTCAATGATTGTACATTCTGAAGTGACAAAATAAGCAAATTTGAATATCCAATATCCAATATCCAATGAACTTCATACTTGTTGGATATTCGGCCAGAGCCCCCCTTGAGCACAGAAATATGCTTATTTTACAACTTTGGTTTTGAATACACAGGTAAATACATCCAATTTACTATGTTAGACTAGAGACCTTGCATAATTTGCAAAATCAGCAACTTTGAATATCCAATATCCAATATCCAATGAACTTCACTACTCTGTTGGATATTCGGCCAGAGCCCCCTTGAGCACAGAAATATGCTAATTTTACAACTTTAGCTTTGAGTATACCAGGTAATACATCCAATTTACCTTTTTAGACTTGAGACTTGCATAATTTGCAAAATCAGCAAATTTGAATATCCAATATCCAATATCCAATGAACTTCACTACTCTGTTGGATATTCGTCTAGGGCCCCCCTTGAGCACAGAAATATGCTAATTTTACAACTTTGGCTTTGAATATACCAGGTAATATATCCAATTTACTATTTTAGACTTGAGACCTTGCATAATTTGCAAAATCAGCAACTTTGAATATCGTATATCAATATCCAATGAACTGGATTCACCATTGGATATTCGTCTGGGGCCCCCTTCAGCACAGAAATATGCTAATTTTACAACTTTGGCTTTGAATACACCAGGTAATACATCCAATTTTACTATGTTAGACTTGAGACCTTGCATAATTTGCAAAATCAGCAACTTTGAATATCAAACATCCAATATCCAATGAACTTCACTACTCTGTTGGATATTCGGCCTCAGCCCCCTTCAGCACAGAAATATGCTAATTTTACAACTTTGGCTTTGAGTATACAGGTAATACATCCAATTTACTATTTTAGACTTGAGACCTTGCATAATTTACAAAATCAGCAACTTTGAATATTCAATATCCAATATCCAATGAACTGGATTCACCGTTGGATATTCGGCAAGGGCTTCCCTTCAGCACAGAAATATGCTAATTTTACAACTTTGGCTTTGAATATACAGGTAATACATCCAATTTACCTTTTTAGACTTGAGACCTTGCATAATTTGCAAAATCAGCAACTTTGAATATCCAATATCCAATATCCAATGAACTTCACTACTCTGTTGGATATTCGTCTAGGGCCCCCCTTCAGCACAGAAATATGCTAATTTTACAACTTTGGCTTTGAGTATACCAGGTAATACATCCAATTTACTATTTCAGACTTGAGACCTTGCATAATTTGCAAAATCAGCAACTTTGAATATCCAATATCCAATATCCAATGAACTAGATTCACTGTTGGATATTCGGCCAAGGGCCCCCTTGAGCACAGAAATATGCTTATTTTACAACTTTGGCTTTGAATATAAGGTTAATACATCCAATTTATTATTTTAGACTTGAGACCTTGCATAATTTGCCAAATCAGCAACTTTGAATATCCAATATCCAATATCCAATGAACTTCACTACTCTGTTGGATATTCGTCTAGGGCCCCCCTTGAGCACAGAAATATGCTTATTTTACAACTTTGGCTTTGAATATACCAGGTAATACATCCAATTTACTATTTTAGACTTGAGACCTTGCATAATTTGCAAAATCAGCAACTTTGAATATCCAATATCCAATATCCAATGAAATTCACTACTCTGTTGGATATTCGGCCAGAGCCCCCTTGAGCACAGAAATATGCTTATTTTACAACTTTGGCTTTGAGTTATACCAGGTAATACATCCAATTTACTATTTTAGACTTGAGACCTTGCATAATTTGCAAAATCAGCAACTTTGAATATCCAATATCCAATATCCAATGAACTAGATTCACCGTTGGATATTCGGCAAGGGCCCCCCTTGAGCACAGAAAATATGCTTATTTTACAACTTTGGCTATCAATACACCAGGTAATACATCCAATTTACCTTTTTAGACTTGAGACCTTGCATAATTTGCAAAATCAGCAACTTTGAATATCCAATATCCAATATCCAACGAACTTCACTTCTCTGTTGGATATTCGTCTAGGGCCCCCTTGAGCACAGAAATGTGCTAATTTTACAACTTTGGCTATAAATTATACCAGGTAATACATCCAATTTACTATGTTAGACTTGAGACCTTGCATAATTTACAAAATCAGCAACTTTGAATATCCAACATCCAATATCCAATGAACTTCACTCGCCGAATATCCAATATCCATTATCCAATGAACTTCACTCGCCGAATATCCAATATCCAATATCCAATGAACTTCACTCGCCGAATATCCAATATCCAATATCCAATGAACTTCACCACTCCGTTGGATATTCAAAATCTGCAAATTTTGTATCTTTGAATATCCAACATCCAATGTCAAATGGCTGTTGGATATTTGACACCCTTGGTAAACAAAAAAACTGCAAATTTTGAAGTTTGGATTTGAATATCCAACATCCAATATCCAATGAACTTCACTCGCCGAATATCAATATCCAATATCCAATGAACTTCACCGCGAATATCCAATATCCAATATCCAATTATCCAATGAACTTCACTGACCTCTCAAAAATTATGTAAATGAAATTAGTATCTTGTTGGAGATTTGATGCCAAAACATTGAGATATATTTCTCTATTTTCTGTAACTTTTCATTCAACGATTAAGTGTAATCACTGTCTAACAGTTACATTTATTGCCATTACTGTCCTATATTCAAATTGTTTAGAGTGATTATTTCTATTACATTATCTCAAAGAAAGTAAACAAATCTGCACACCTTTCTCTCTGTAACCATAATGTAATATTTAACATTCAGATTTCAATACCTTCAATATTATGTGTTTTTCAATTTATATCAATAATATTCAATAAATATGTTCTATTCCTATATATTCTGAAAACTACCACAGTTCTGAAACATAGGGGATAGTCATCAATCAGCAGTGCTCATGAAATTTCATCTAAACGATTAGTTTGTATACATTACTCTTATTTAGTAGGGTTAAAATTGGAGGGGGCACACAATGACAGGGTCTGATGGATCACCCAAACTTGATATATTGGTTTAAATTTGACACCTGGATGCATCAATTCATAAATGATATCAAAACAAACCTTTCAGGTATATTGTATTTATATTGGAAATTTGATACATTTTTTCATGTATCAAAATGTTGCTATGGTATTAAATTTCTTATGCATCATGTGCATTTTTGTCAATGTTGGAAACATAGTTACAAAGTGGTTATTTTTGTGTTTTGACAATAAATCTTATAAAAATTAAAGAGAGAAAATACTAGATACAGGATGTGTATTTCCTTTCAAAGAAGAAACAACTATTAACTCAGAACATAGATATATTAGTAGGCATAATTCAAATCTTGTATGCCTATACTCTGAAGACTACCTGTGAGCCTTTAATTTATAACTGTGTCTCAGTAATAACTATGTATTTTATGAGGACATGAATGAACTACATTTTCACTCTTCCCTAACCTCTAATTAAATGTTAAACAAAAATGCCCTAAACATCAATAAAATTGACAAAAAAGACTTGAACATGTGTCAACCTATAATTAAAATTGAAAAAATAAGAAAATGGCTGTTTAGTAAAGCTGTGCTCCATAATTTCCTTTGAAATGTAATATTTGTTAAAGGAATGTATACATTTTACATGTTAGTGATTTAGAGATCACTTTAATGAGATTTTAAAGGAAAAGTAACTGAATACAGGAAGGTTTGTTTTTCATGAGTTGATTAAACTGTTCAGGAAGCTCACGTTGGCACCATTGACATGACATATTTGAGTTGTTCTGAACTTTTTCTTGGATATGTCTTGTACAGCTCCGCTTCATAGAGAAGCAGTTAATATATTATGCCCCATTCTCAGGGGGATGACGGTAAGCTTTTTATCAACGGCGGCGCAGAGCCAGACGAATTCTTGCAAGATTTTCAGTTAGGACGGCGCGAAGGGCAATTATGTAATCAATTAAGGCTAATCGATAACCATGCAGCGAAAGCCACGGCGGGGGATCTTTTTGTTCCCTGCGGGGCAGAAAAAGTTGTACGCCGTCATCAAAAGTTCGCCGGGGGGAAAGAAATTTCCTCCTCCTGCGGGATACTTTTATATCAGCCCGTGATATAAAAAGTACCCCGCAGGGAACCTATAACTGCCCCTCAGTGAACCTATTTCACCGCGGCGGACTATATTTTCACAACGCCGGGGATTGCTTTTACGACTGCGGGAATGGTTTTGTTCTCCACGGGGATGTCTGTAGGCACATCGCCGGGAATGAAAAGCATGACGCCGTTGTCAAGGGCACCGCGGCGGAGGAGGGCGCTGCGAAAGCAATAAAAAGGGCCGCAGAGGGCCGCCTTGCTTCACTTGCTGCTTGACCTTTGAAGGGGACACTCCTGGATGCTGGACAAGACATGATGGCTGATGAGATGCTGGGGAAAGACCTTGACGTTGCTGTTGTTGCTGCTGTTGCTGGTGCTTTTTATCTAAGAAGAATACGGAGAAGGAGGAAGATGAAGAGATGGTGGATTCGGAATTGGCTGCTGCAGAGGGAACAACATGGCCATTTCTACAGCTGCTGCCTGAATTGGCCAACAATGATGTCTCTGGCTACTACAACTTCTGCAGAATGCCTCCTGACATTTTTGCTTAAATCCTGGCTGCTGTGGCTCCTGCAATTACAAAACAAGACACCAACATGAGGAGGGTCTGGAACCTGGATTGAAGTTGGCAGTCACCCTACGGTACATGGCGACAGGAGAGAGCTACAAGTCCTTGGCCTACGGTTTCAGAGTGGCTCCCAACACCATCTGCAATTTTATCCCCAGTGTCTGCATTGCCATCATGCGAGCTTGAACATCTGCTGGCCTGCCAATGGATCCAGGGTCCTGGAAGGAAGTTGCCAAGGGCTTCGAGAAGAGGTGGAACATGCCCCATTGCATCGGAGCATGGATGGGAAGCATGTTGGCATCAGATGTCCTCGGAAAGCTGGGTCAATCTACTTCAACTACAAGGGCTTCCATTCCATTGTGCTTATGGCTTTGGTGGATTCTGACTACAAGTTCCTGTACGTGCAGGCTGGATGCCAAGGAAGCTCATCGGATGGAGGAGTCTTCCTGGACACAAGGCTGAGGGACTGCTGGAAGAAGAACGACTTGGGCTACCCCCTGCTGAACCTCTACTGGCACAGTTGGGAATCCTCTTCCATACTTCATCGTTGGAGATGAGGCCTTCCCCCTGAAGAGCTGGTTGCTGAAGCCTGTTCCAAGAAGAAACCTTGACATCCCCTCCAGAGTCTACAACTACAGAATTTCAAGAGCCAGGAGAGTGGTGGAGAATGCCTTCGGTATCCTGTCCACAGGTTCAGATGCTTCCTAATACGATGCCCCAGAAACCGGCAGAGTGGCAGCCATCACTCTGGCAGCCTGCACTCTACAAATCTTCTGCGAGACAGAATAGGAATTCATCGAGCCATGGACAACGACGTAATGGACAGAGAAGATCCTGCAACCATGAAGTCACTGAAGGACTGTGGAGAGGAGACCCCTTGCATGACCTTGGATTCGCTCCAGCATATGGAAATGCCACAAGACAAGCCAAACAGTACGAGACTACCTACGAGACTACGTGAACAGCACAGCAGGAAGTGTCCCTGGCAGATGGACAGAATTTGAAGATGAAGCAGAGCAGCAGCAGCAGCAGCAACAGCAACAGCAATTCAATGCCCCCCTTAAAAAACCACAAATTACCCAGCCCTTGTAAGGGCTTACCACTTCCTCCAGAAAGAGCAGGCCTTGTACACATCTTTATGTTGACAACCCCCCCCCCCCAAAAAAAAAAAGCCCTCCCTGCAACAACTACATATTTTGTGACGTACATAAAATGGTAAATTTTTAGCTTTGTATCTATCTGTACAACCCATTTAAATCACTTTCACTTCCTCTCTATCTGCCTATCTATCTAGCTATCTATCTAGCTATCTATCTGGCTATCTATCTGCCTATCTATCTATCTATCTATCTATCTATCTATCTATATCTATCTATCTATCTATCTGTCTGTCTATCTATCTATCCAAGTGCAATCCCTGCAAAGTGACGATAACTGCTTTTGTTTTCTGCAGTGTATATATGTAACGAGCATTGTGTTCCATCTATCTATCTATCTATCTATCTATCTATCTATCTATCTATCTATCTGTCTATCTATCTATCTATCTATCTATCTATCTGTCTATCTATCTATCCAAGTGCAATCCCTGCAAAGTGACGATAACTGCTTTTGTTTTCTGCAGTGTATATATGTAACGAGCATTGTGTTCCATCTATCTATCTATCTATCTATCTATCTATCTATCTATCTATCTATCTATCTATCTATCTATCTATCTATCTGTCTATCTGTCTATCTGTCTGTCTATCCATCTATCTATCTATCTGACTATCTGTCTGACTATCTATCTATCTATCTATCTATCTATCTATCTATCTATCCAAGTGTCATCACTGCAAAATGACGATCACTCGTTTTTCTTTGCTGCAGTGTATATGCGACGTCCAAATATTTTCTTCTATATAGCTATCTATCTGCCTATCTATCTGCCTATCTATCTGTCTATCTATCTGCCTATCTATCTATCTATCTATCTATCTATCTATCTATCTATCTGCCTATCTATCCATCTATCTATCTATCTGACTATCTGTCTGACTATCTATCTATCTATCTATCTATCTATCTATCTATCTATCTATCTATCTATCTATCTATCTATCTATCTATATTAATTAAAGTGGTGAAAAAACTTTAATTAAGAAAGCAGAAATGCCACCTGTACTGGTTAAGCAGAAAGTGAAAATGGGCCAAAAAAAAAAAGAAGGGAAATAGCACCTTGCTTTTATGAAGGTGTTTAAAATTTACAAGGGCCAGGACCGGATTTTTTTTTGGGGGAATTTGTCAACTTTTTTTTTTTGGGGCTCTTTTCATTTTTGCTCTTGTTTGTCATCGCAAGAGTTTTTTTAGTCAACATAAGATGTGTACGTGGCCAGCTCTTTTGGGAGGATTTGGTGGCCCTTAAAAGGGCCTGGGGTTTTTTTTTTTCTTTTTTCAGACGACTTGAACAGGCATCACTTCCTTGGAGAGGGCATGTTGACTTGGCTCCACTGGAACGACAATGGAGTTTGCCGCTGGTGGACAACTGTCGGCTGCTGCTGCTGCTGTAGAGACTGCTGCTGCTGCTGTAGAGACTGCTGCTGCTGCTGTAGAGACTGCTGCTGCTGCTGTAGTGGTGGCTGCTGCTGCTGTAGTGGTGGCTGCTGCTGCTGTAGTGGTGGCTGCTGCTGCTGTAGTGGTGGCTGCTGCTGCTGTAGAGACTGCTGCTGCTGTTGTGGCTGATGCTGCTGTAGAGGCTGGTGCTGCTGCTGCTGTAGTGGCTGCTGCTGTACTGGCTGCTGCTGCTGCCCAAAAGAGGGTCCGGGGAAGCCAAGCTTCTGGGGGCTGTCAAGCATCAGCTGGCTGAAGCTTAAAGATGACTGCTGCAGGGCTGGAGTCTGGCTTCGAATTGGCTGCAGGGACTGGAACTGGCTGCTGCTGCTTGGCTGGGACTGCAACTGCTGGCGTGAAGGCTGGGACTGCATCTGAAGACTTGGCTGCTGGGGCTGCTGGGGCTGATGCTGAGTTGTTGGAGGCTGCTGCAAGTCCTCGTTGACAAAGGATGGAGCTGGACCAGGAGGAGGGATGTATTGGTGCTGCTGCTGCCCTAGGATCATCTCCACATTCTCTTGCTGCATCATCAGGATTTTATCTTGGACGGCCGCCTGTACGAAGTAGTTGTCCGTCTGGCTCAAGGAGTGCAGGAGGCGAAGTCTCAGGGCACGGTTCATGTTCTTCCCAGATGTGAAGATACTCCTGCACATGTTCTGCAACTGGTGTACTTCTGGATCCAGCCTGTGAGCAGTTTGTGGGCACATGTCACAGAATGGTCCTGCCGGCTGAGGTGGTGCTGCTTTCCTGGGCCTGTCTGAAGTGTAGTGACCAGCAATTGAAGTCAGGGCAGAGGCCATCTCCTGGTCTGTGTCCTTCCTCTTCTTGGATGGCTTTCGTCCTGGGAAGACCTGGGACTTCTGCTGGGATGGCTGGAGGGACTGCTGGGACATCTCCTGGGAGGACTGCTGCTGGCTGGCTGGGAGGCTGTCATCAAGGTCGGGCATAGGATTGTAGTCCATGGGGGCATCAGAATCGGACGACAGGCGGTTACTTCCTCCTGGTCCAGTGAAGCTGGAGACTTCCACGGCACCCTTCGGAATGATGGAGGACCTCAAGAATTCACACTTCGCCAGGATGTACTTGTCTCGCTCGGACATCTTCTTTCTGCCAGCTCCAGAAGGTTGAGGTCTGATGCACTTTGAGAAGGTAGTCCTGATGTTGTTCCTCCATTTGAAGACTTTAGCTGCTGTGATCTCCTTCCCCACTAGCAATGTCAGTTCTGCTGCTTTCTCTGCATCCAGTCTGTCCTTCTGTCCACTCTTGAAGGTGGTTGAGCCCTTGGTGTACAGCTGCTTGTTTTCCCGGTACCAGTCGATCAGGTCATCCTCCTGCTCTTCTGTGATGCCCAGTAGGTCCCTGGAGTTTGCCTTCCTGTAGCCCTTCTTCTTCTCCTTGTGGACAAACTGGCCATCGGCCTCCTGGATCAGCTCAACCTCAGATCCAGTGTTGTCAGAATCTTCCTTTGGCTGGTTCTTCCCCTTGCTGCCCTTGGACTTGGCACCCTTCTTCTTGGGAGTATCTTCCTCTGTGGTGGCATCGTAGTTGGAGTCCAGGGTCTGCTGGTGGATCATTGCAGCTGTCAGAACACAGTCATCATCTTCATCATCAGCAGGAGTATCATCTGGAGGTGGAGGTGGAGGCTGGACTGCAGTCTTGGCTCGGGTCTGGGCTGGAGTGACAGGCTTGACTGGAGGCTTGACTGGAGGCTTGACTGGAGACTTGGCTGGAGGCTTGACTGGAGACTTGGCTGGAGACTTGGAGGTGGCGTGACGCTTGGCTGAAGGAGACTTGCCAGGAGTGCGAGGCCTTCCCCTTGGAGCAGTCTTGGTGGGAGTCTTGAAGACAGCAGCATCAGCCGACTGGGTGCGCTTGGTGGGAGACTTGACAGAAGCATCAGCATCAGCAGACTTGGGACGCTTCTTCTTGGCTGCAGCAGCAGTGGCAGGCCTGCCACGCTTGGTTGGAGACTTGACAGCAGCAGCAAGCTTGGCCAGGACTTGATCTTCAGCTTCTTCATCATCATCTTCATCCTCCTCATCAGGTTGTTGCAGCACTTTGGGTGGTGGCGGGCCCTCGAAGATGGTCTCACTGGTCACTGTTGATGTAGCAGTGGTCACTGCCACGATGCTGTCTTGCAAGCTGAACATGCTTGGAGACAATGTAACAGCTGCGTAGTCTATGAAAGGAGCTGGTGAACCAACTGGAGTTGAAGATGGAGTGGTCAGTGGAGTGTTGGCTGGATTGTTGCCCTTGCTTGGTGCCCTCAAGGTCTTCTTCCCTCTTCCTCTGGGTCCCATCTTGAAGCAGGATCAATCAGAAATGAAGCAGGATGAATCAGCAATGAAGCAGGATCAATCAGCAATGAAGCAGGGATTCAGCAATGAAGCAGCAATTCAGTAGGCTGTGAAGCAGAGTGTCATGGAGTATAGATGCGTTCGTCTTGAAGTTCAGAGTGGTTATGGTGCTCTAGTGGCTGCTCTTCTATTTATATGCGAGGCGCGCGCCAGTGCGTCTCCATGGCAGACCCCCTTTCCCGCCGTGGCACAAAAGGTCGACGCCGTGATGGTTTCAGTACCCTGCGGACAAAGGATCTTGCTAAAAATAGCCCCTCTGGCGCCACTCTGTCTGCTCCGGGAGGGGGTCCAGACGACGGCGCGAAGGTTTTGCACACGTCCCGGAGCATTTTCCTTGACGGCGGAGTGCAGAAGAACCCCGGGGTCGACCTTTTTGGCGCACGCAGAGAATCCCGCTTGTTTTCCTAAACGGCGGGAAACTTTTGCCCCTCAGTGGCGCGAAAACTTCGACCCAGTCTTACTTTTCTGATCGCGGCGTCGAACAATTTATCTGGTCTGCTCCCCCGTCGATTTTAATAAAATTTGTACTGGTTGAAACTTTTTTTCTGCGACCTCGCGATTTGAAGTGACGGTAAGAAGCAGGATTCTCGACGGCGTGCAACCAAAAGATGTCCGGCGGGAAGCTAAAATGCCCCTGCGCGATACGTAAAAGAGGAAATATTTTTCCGTCTCTCCTGAAAATACTTCGCCCCGTTTCAAAAAGTTCTCCGGGAGCTGCCGTGGGAATGAAGCATTACTTGGCCCATGTGCTTCAATCATTAAGATGCAAAATAAAATAGTCATTAGTTTTGAAAGCATTTCATTTTCGGTTTATCTGTATTTTATGGGGAAGACAAAAACGGTTTCACCATGAAAATTACACTTCATGAGCCTGACTTGAAGGTGTGATCATAACGCATCCTCAGCTATATCATAAGTCACAAAGTGGTTCCCAATATGTAACAAAAGCACTGTAATGTAATAGCAGAAAACCTGTTGAAAATTTAACTGTAGGCTTTTGATAAATTGCTGAATTAGATATGATTGATGATCATATTGACTACTTCACAAAATCATTGGATATCAATTAATAACTTTGGCAGCTTTTGGCCATGTTCACATGGACATATATCTTTATGGCATGCTGGAACATTGCTGTTGGCATTGATTGAATGACATGAGGGATTACAAGTCTACAAGATTCCAAAGACACAGCTTAGTCCGCAGGGGGTGATTATTCATCACTTTAGAAGACACAACTGAAATATTGGAGCCAAAATGTTCAGACAATGTTTGGCAACATTCAGACAACATTTGTGGAACATTTGAAGATCATTCAGACTGCTGCCAATGTAGAGAAGTGAAAAGAAGTGTTTAGAAGTGAAGAGAAGTGTGTCCAACTGTGAAGTGCTTCCACTTCATTTCAACTTGTTTGTTTGCCAGTGATTGAGTTGGTCTAAGAACACCAGAATGTGAATATGTTTTAGCTTAAAAAATGTAAAAAATATCTTGAATTTTTGCTCTAAAAAGCTACTAGTATCAGTGTTTGTAAAAGAACTTGTCAACTAAATGATTGATTGTGCTCATTGAGCTCTCCAAAAGAGACCACCAGTAAAACATGCTCAAGATTTTGTATATTTTTTATTTTATTTTTGGTTTTCCTTTATTTTGACAATAACCTGTTAAAATTTACATTACAAGTATCCCCTGTTTCTATAATATTTTTATATATTTTTTTAAGGTTCTTCAACATTTTAATTGCCTATTACAAATGTCATTAGAATTTCAGACTTATGTCTAGTGAAAATAAATAAACTATAGACATTCGTGTCAGTGAAATTACTTTGTAATCCAGATTTTGAAAATGTTTTTCTGAGAATTTTAGGTTTCTATTACTTTTACGATTGCCTGTTAAAATTTGCATTACAAGTATCTCATGTGCTGTCCAATTGTCTGTCATATATTTTTAATGTTCTTCAGACTTCTCAATTGCCTATCAAATCTGTCATTGGTATTACAGACTCTTGTCTACTGAAAATAAATAAACTGTTAGCCCTGTATGATTCTGAAATCATCTAATAAATACCTATCAATCATTTACATTAGTTTGCCCACTTAGCAATAAACTACAAACTACTTCTAAAAAGTGGGGTTTTCAACTACCTCTAAATGCTAAGATATTCAAACATTTGCATCTACTTAGCAATAAACTTGAAAATACTTCTCACCAAGTGCAGTTTGCAAATAAATTTGTCTCTTCGAACACTTGAAACAGCTTAATACCACTGCTAAACAAATATATTTAACAGTCAGTAATTTAACAAGTATGCATCAAGAGGAAAGTAAATTAAAAAGTAAAGAAGAAAAAAAGCAGCTTGAAGCAGAGACCCATGCTTTTAATAACGCAGCTAATACAAGAACATCTTCAAGTATTTATTTGCATTCTACGTATTTCTGTCATTTTTTATCCTGTCCATGATGAACCAATGTAAGAATGTACGTCTTTTGAGTATTTTTCTGTGATACTAAGATATTAATATTAGTAAGTAAAAGAGGGACTTATACTTACAGCCAATTCTGCAATTGAAAAATAAATTATGTTTGTATTTGTATTAATAGAGGCTTAAAAATTAATTCTTAAAACGTCTCAATGGAATTCTATTTTGAAGCAATGTCTTATCGCTTTCTAAAAAATCACACTTTGTGTAAAGGAATAATATCCAATGTAGAATCTATATCTCAAGGAAATGTGCTTTTTTGAGAATACTGACTTTGAGTAACAATCCCTGATCCAACCTTGACTTAAACACAGCCAACTCTTTGCTAAACTGATAGCTTATCTGTCTGGGATTTAATTCCAATTGTTACAAGCTCAAAATGGTTTCTGGTTACTGTTAACTTGCTTCCTGCAGATGTACCATTTCAAGAATATGTCTTAATCTTTACAGAGGTTGACTTGTGACTTGCAAATGGTTGAATCATTCAGTTCCTTATGTATACAACAATTGCTTTTTAGATCATTGCAAGGAATAGCATTATAATTAAACAATAAATAAATTTTACAGTCTGTCACTTTGATATCGAAAAAGACTGGACTTTTGCACCGTGAAAATGGTACTTTGTGTGTCATCTTGCTGATGATTTTCATGATCATACCCAATAATTTCCATGTTAATTTGATTTAAGGAAACTTATCCCGCTTTTTGGTGACACCAAAAAAGGATTATGCATCTGATTTTCTAAATCAGTCATGACTGATTTTGAAAATCAGATACATAATCCTTTTCATGAATGACAAATCAAGTGGCCTTCTCTTGATCATGACAAATCAAACAGCCTCTATGTTTCCCATGTTGAAAGTAGAGAAGATGACACTTCTCCGGCTATCATGAGCCATTTTGTCTATATAACAAAGTGACAGACTGTTATAGGTACATGTTATGTTGTGACAGTATGCAATCTGGAAAGAGGTAATTTTGTTTGCACATGTATCATGTTAAACAATCTAGTTATGTGCACAGGCTCTCAATCAATAGCAATTACTTATTTACCTATGTACACATCAATCTGAATTTAAATCAGTGCATGTACTTCTGATTTTTGTTGTAATGTCACTGTATACCAGATGGACCTGAGTCTGTGAGTTTCAAGATAAGGTATAACTATAGATATGCATGACTCAAAACCACCTTCTTTCCAATTTGTGATTGAAGCGGTATAGTGCCTGAACCACACTCCTGCCCTGAAGTTTTCCAGTAGCTTGTTGAGTTGCTATAATGGAGTAAAAAGTAGTCATGGAAATCATTCAAATAAAAACCATTGCTTTACCAGGGCCATGGCTGGACATATCAATAAATATGTGTATATATCATATGCCACCCATTATGATTTCATGAAGAACATAATACCACTTGAGAGACCGCAATCATTTCAGTTCATATTATCTCCCAATTAGTAGGTAAGGAAACCCATGGATTTTATCAATAGAATTGTAGCAGCCTGTTACATGCTAATTGAGCAGGGGCTGTAACAGGGGTCATGGGTTACATGTAAAGCATGTGTTACATCATGTGGGGCCATGGATTACATGTGGGGCATGACCCATAATGTTCACATAGAGTAAACATGAATATGTAATGTGATGGGGTCTCCTTAACATGTCACATACACAAAGATGCTCATGTCACAGGACTGATATTACATAGACATTACATAGACACTATCATTTTCTTTGTGAAATCTTTTGTAAGTTCTTTGTAAAATTCTGCCCCTACTGTAAGACCTAGTCAGTGTACCTTCTTTCAAATGCCTCCAAGATGTCTCAGAAAATATTGTATTTCATAAAGAACAAAAAATCCCTAAGGCCGTGCTGGTATCTGAGGATCGAAATACCATAGTAATAAAGTCCCATTCTTCAGGCACTGTTAAGAACCCTTTAAGATGTTCTTAGGGCTGGAGGCTACAATGTAATTTCAGTGTTTTATGAGAGACAATTACACGCTATCGCATTACCAATAGTTCACAAAAGATCTTTTCTCAACCGGTTACCTCATGATATGAAAGCTGTGCAAGTTTAAGAAAGCTGTGAAGTGTGGGTACAGTGTACATAGGTGACTTTACAGTCTGTCACTTTGTTCAAGAAAAAAGAGGACCAGTTCACTGTGAAAAATGAACTTAGTGACTCATGATAGCCGATGAAGTGTCATCTTCTCTACTTTCAACATGGGAAACATACATACAGGCTGTTTGATTAGTCATGATCAAGAGACCATTTGACTTGTCATAACTGATTTTAGAATGAAAATCGGATGCATAATCCTTTCGTCTGCCTGTCACCAACAAGTGGGCTAAGTCTCCCTAAATCAAATTTACATTGAAGGTATTGGGTATGAAAGTATAGGGTATGATCATGACAAATCGTCAGTATGACGACACATAAAGTGCCATTTTCACTGCGCAACAGTCCACTCTTTTTCTACATATATATGTACATCACAGTGACAGACTATATAAGGAAAAAACCTTATATATTTTCAATAAGATATGGAAGTCCGGATTGTATGGCAAACAGTGAGCATTGGCAGTAGGCCTATTGGAACTCTAGATATGATCTTCCAATTTTCATTAGGTTTTTGTCATCATCTGTACCTTCCTCAGTTTTGCTACTGATTCCTTAATATGGCATAAGTATTAAAAAATAATATTAACCAATTTTTAACCAAAACCTTCTTTGTTTCAGGAGACTGCCACCATCAGAACACCACGAGAGGGCACGGCGAATTGTGGAAGTTGGACGACTGCATCCAATGCGAGTGCCAACGCGGAATAACCGTCTGTTCTACGGTTCCTTGCCCCGAACTCTCTCCACACTGCATTATCCATTCCATCCCCGAGGGGTCGTGCTGTCCAGAATGCCAAGTTTACGGTAACAGTCATTTTCCTTCAGGCTACTCATTTGATAACCATCACTGGACTGTTTACCTGGGTTTGCCATTGTAATTGTGCATATCATTTGTAAATCTGTAGGCCTTTACATGTCACAGGAATCTGGTAATAAGGGTTATGAATACACAAAACTCTGGTGATACCTTGTAGGAGTTGTACTCTGTATATTGTTGGTGTAATTTTAGCAAGCTGCTGTTCTTTGAATTTGGTACTGAAACAAATTAGTTCTCTTTAACTTATGTTAAAAGAGTTCTTTTTTCACAACTTTTTCCAGAGCTCCTCGTTGACATTACAAAAGTTATCCAAAAAGATGAGTTGCTCGAGAAGTTGCGATATGCTGATATCCATGCTCATCAATTCAAGTCATCAAAAAAGTCATTTCCAAATTTTTTGCTGGTATAACCACAGGTCGCTCTTCATTGTTCTACTTTAGTCCTTCTCCCTGAAAGCCAAAATTTTAGCATACGTTATTTCATTAAACTATTTAACGTAAAATATTGGTTGATTCTCTCAACTCCCCTGCCTCACATTTGGAGTAAATTTTGTAGTACAAGAATTACAGTGCAGAAGTTGTGGTCATAGGGTCAGGTTGTAGATCACTGTTATTGTAACATTGAACTATTATATTATTGTCATACTATGACCTTATTTGTCCAGTTCAGTTTTGTCAGAAAGTTAAACCATTTAAAGTCATGAAATATAGCATCCGACATGGCTTCAGTTACTTTTGATTGACCGATGAAACGCAACATAGAAATATTGGGGAAAAAGATTTTAACCTCTAAGTTTAAACTTGGAAAAGGGAAACTTATACGATTTGTTCTGCAAGGGACCGTTTGGAATTTATGATTAGGGCGGTTGGGAGTTTTGGCCGAGGGGGTACTAACTTTTCACACGTGTTTCAGGGAGGGGTACTAATTTTTGACAAAATGTCCAAGGGGGGGGTAAGAAAATATGACGAAACATGTTATAAAACATGCATACACTCAGTTTATTCAGGCTTTTTTACGCGCAAAAGTCCGCGAATCCGTGCGCATGACCGTCAAACGGGCACATTTTGGACATTATATGGGTGTTTTGCATTGTATGTCGAGGGGGGGGGTACTAAAAATACGCATGAAACCTAAGGGTGGGGTACTAAAAATCCGCATGAATCTCAAGGGGGGTCATCAATTTTTGATGGGAAGTTCTGACAAAACTCCCACTCCCCCCCCCAGTCATAAATTCTGAATGGTCCCCAACAAAGGAAAAATCTCAAATTTGCACTTTTCCAAAGGTTGGAACAGTTTTTGCAGCAGGGCGCTGTTGCCTTGTTGGTTCAGCGATGGTGCTCTAGAACTTTAGAGATGGTGCTCTAGAACTATGTCGCAGCTATCTGGATAATAGGGTACAACAAGTTGAATTTCGGAGTTGCTTGTCAAATCCACTAATAATCAAGACAGGTGTCCCGCAAGGAACGATCTTGGGCCCTTTCCTTTTTTTGATCTATGTCAATGACTTTGGCAGGTCCACTGATATGTTCAGTTTCATTATGTATGCAGACGATACAACCCTGTCTACAACATTATGCAATAACCATCTGAATGATGGTCACGAAAACCCAATTGACAAAATAAATAGTGAAATTACTAAAGTGTCTGACTGGTTAAAAGTTAATAGGTTATCATTGAATCTTAAGAAAACTACATACATGGTATTCCATACTCCAAACAAAATCATCCCACCCACAAACCTAGTAATGGAAGGCGTAAATATTAAAAGAGTTGATAGTTTTGATTTTCTTGGAATTACCATTGATAAGAATTTATCCTGGAAACCCCATCTGAGTAAAATAGGAAAGAAAATATCCAAAGTTATTGGAATAATGACAAAGATTAAAAGGTATTTTCCAAATGAGATATTAAGAACCATATATTACTCCCTCATTCACTGCCACTTGCTCTGTGGTGTGACCTTATGGGGTTGGAAACCCAATTCAATTGAGAAATTGCAAAAGAAGGCTATAAGGGTGATATCTAAATCCAAGTACAATGCCCATACTGAACCACTTTTAAGCAGCTTTGTATCTTAAAACTGACAGATGTCCTTAAAATAGAAGAGTGGAAGTTCTACTATAACCTATTTCACAAAAGTATCCCAAAGTATTTCCAGAATATATCATTGCTGCGCAATAGTGACATTCATAACCACCAAACTAGGAATTGCTCCTTACTAGCCGTTCCTCGTCTCAAATACAATACTTCTAAATGCGCAATTCGAATCAGACTTCCCTCAATTATAAACTCTGCCCCTTCATGTATCATTGACAAAATTCAAACTCGCACCATCCATGGTTTGAAATTTTATCTGAAAAGAACATATTTGAATATCTATAGCAACAATTGTTCTGTTGTGAATTGCTACATCTGTAGGAATCTCAACAGTACGTAGGCCTAAACCGTAGTATATTATTAACCATGTCAAAATCTATAATCATGCTGATTGTCAATATTTTATTTATTTATTATCCTTTTGTGAACTCCTGTGTATACATATAAATCCTTTCCTGTCTCTGTTAACCGAATTATACATTGTAAGTTACTTTGATCATATGATAATCAACAGCCTTTGCACATGTCGAATTTATTGTTATACACTTGCTTCTTGGTGGCCCACATTATAGCGGCAGTAGCCTTAATGTGGGTCTCCAAAGACCGTATATGTAATTATTTTTGAACTATTTCATGTTGTATCTCTTATGGTCAAATAAATGAATATTGTCTGTCTGTCTGTCAGCACTCAGCGATCCCAAATTTAAACAGGCAAAGGTGCTTTCAAATGACTGAAATTCAGTCTTCCAGTAGTCAAAATAATTGATGATTAGATATGTAACTTAGTTACATAAAATAATTTTCAGAAACTATTATTTGGTGACCATACAACTCACAAAAGTTCTTCACCACGTCGAAAGCTTTTCATCTTCCACACATATGAAAGATGACATGGACTGCCAAAAATACTTTTACAACTTTGTTCCTCCTAATTGATATTAATTATGATGAGCAAATGGGCCTGAGGTGTCCAAATTGCCAAAGGCTATTTAACCTAAAGGGCAGATCCAGAGGCAAAAATACCATTACAACTATCATTATTGTAAACAACATTCCTATAAAAACATACACACATATATAACAGTTATACAAACAATCAAGATGAATTATTTCCCATTCAAAACTTGGCAGGTGAAACTTCAAAGAATTTGTTTTCTACGTTGCATGACTATTGCAATTGAAATCTTCCATTTAATATAAATTCATACTTTTGTGGGTTGTTTGTTTTCCGTTGCTCTAGGTCATTTACTTAGTTGATAATTTTGGTGAATGCGTTTTAAGATGTGGAGCAGTCCCAAAGCTACTGACCATCTCAGGTCCTCCACATGGTCCTCGCTTGACCCTTTGTTCATTCATATGGTGACTGCTCAAGGGACATATATGACATGCTGTACCCTCTTAACGCAAAAGGTTCTTGATGGTACATATAAAGAACCCACTGCCCAAAAGAGGTTCTAAATTTTTTAAGGGTTCAACCACATTGAAAAGGTTCAATATTAATTAATTTAGTTGGTCCGAACTTGGTCGGACGGACCCTATCCTCCCAACTTGAGAGAAAGGGGTTCCTTTGCGGGAGTTCAGTGCAGCCGATTATCTAAATATTGTTTTTGTTTGCAGTTGGAAACTTTTTAAAGTCTAATAATGAACCCTTAGGGCCTAGTTCAAAAATAATGAAGCCACACAGCATATTTTCTGTAGGGGTCTCAAAATATGAGAATGGCTGTATGTGACAACTTCATGGTACACCATTGCTTTAATTACATTCTTGTGCAACTTTCCTGAAAATTTCACGACATTCTGGCTCATAGTTATTGAGATAGAGTTGAATTACATTGAAAAACTAGCATTTTTTCACAAATAAAACATGACATAACATTTTTGACCACTTGAATTCTTTCAGTTTTACAAATTTGGACATATTCTAAGGCAATTTCTCAACACTTTTTGGAATCTCTATATCCTCAGGCTTCATAAATCCATCAAATCAAGTATTTATATTTGCCTGTGTTGACGTTATTGAGCTATTTGGATTCAAAAGTTGACTTTCAAAAATGTAGTCAAATTTTTCGCTTACTGATCTGTGATGCTCTGGTGTCCCATTGACATGTGTCAGTTGAATCTTTTGGCCCTTGAGACCTAGTCTTATATCTGCTTATCCGTTTTGGAGCTTCTTATAGTTGTGGAAAATTTAGTTCACTAAAAAATTCCAATGAATAGCAGGGTAGGTGAATCCGTCGCAAGCGTAACGCTCAGAATACTTTGTAGTGCCACAGAGCAATAAAAGCTCCGTTTTAAATCTGGTTTGGCTTGTAATGTTGCAAAATCTGTATAGTTTTGAGAAACAATCAAGTAATCCAGGTCTGCAGCTGGTTTCTGGTGGTAAAATACAAAGATTTCTTAAAAGGGGCTTTGTCGCAAGCGTAACGCTATGGAAAATATTGGTCATATTTTCATGGTTTTCTTGCGAGGAGTAACGCAATCATTCTAGTATTACTTGTAGTGATAATCAACACAATATTTCAGTAGTTGAAGTATGTTAAAAAAAAAGGCAATAACTAGCACAAATTTCACTTTAATTTTGTAATTACTCTTAAGCTCCATCCAGTTATTATTGATAATGCATATAAAACCGATTTTGGTCAAAACCAGAACACTTTTTTGACTTTTGTGTCACAGCATTACCCAAAATTGGCTTTTTATCTGGAAAAATAGGCTAAAAAACACGCTTCTATCATCAATTGCTCTGTTCGTATTCACTTTGGTGGCACTTATTTGGTACCAATTCGAAGCCCACATACAGACGCATAACACAGGACAGGTGAAATCATTTTAGAGGAAAATTTGTACATCTGAGGAGAAAATATGTAAGTTTTTTTATAAATATTTCAACAAAATTCGAAAAATAATGTTTTCCTCATAAAATATTTGGTGAATTTGGATGAAAGGCGCTGTGGAGACTTAAAAGTACATGAGTTTTGTCATCCAACAAAAAATTAGATTTAATTTGAACATAAGTTAACATTTAGTCTACTTTTCTTTTACTGCCATGGAAATAAAACTAAATAAATTTTCGTAACATTCCGCTTTTATCAGTTATTTCCGCAAACCACAGCAAAATGGTAAATACAGTTTCTAGAACTTAGACATGTTTGTCACAATATTATGTGGTCATTTGATACATATAAACATTTTAAAATTTTGATGGTCATGTCACACTTTGGCTTCATTATTTTTGAATTAGGCCTTAGGGTTCCTCATCTGCATCAGCTTATAGAACCTTTAAAGCTTCCATATAAAACATTTTTGTTATGACTGTAGGCTTTATGTCGAACTTAAGCACTGATTAGGCTTAACAGGACGGGCTAGGACCACAGGACTGAGGCAAGGATCACTCTTAGCACAGGATGAAACATCTGTCTTACGTAATAGGCTGTCCGGATTGGGAATCTAATCCAGTTCCCAGGGTGCATCCCATTAGCATTCTACCAGTTAGCCATGCAGGTCATAAGCCTGCATGCACAGATATGAAAGACCAGAAGAAATGCCTGCATAAGGAATCAGCTATAATTTTGATTGGCTGGCCAGTTTATCACCAAAAAAGTTCCCTATGAGATTGCCTGAAAGGGTTTTGTGAAGGTGGGCTTAGTTCACTAGTATCGCACATCAAGTGTATTGCAATCAACTTTCTTCACCTGCCTAGACTGTTTGGGGGAGGGTTGGTCTAGCGGTAGCATGCTGGACTGCCAATCGCTGGGTCGATTCGAATCCAGCTCTTGCCGGGTCACCTGGCCTATGTTGGACGGCTGTTTCAATCATCCTTCGCCTCATTGCCGTGTCCTCCTCCTGTCCCAATTAGCCTGCCAAGTGCATAAATACAGGACGTAAAGCCCCAATCATCCATCCATCATCATCTGTCTAGACTGTTTCTGCAAAAATACTACAGCCTCACTCATAGAGAACATCCCTCCAGCAGTTACCAAGTGGAACCCAAGTGTATTTGATGCAACCACCCACTATGAGGATACCACACACTTCAGCCCTTTATTCTCACAATAACATACTCCCATATTTACTTTACTGTAATTGTACATAACAGCAGATGAGGTGCACTTCTGATGTGTAATGTATGTTGTGTACTTTGTCTACTATGTCTAGCCATTGTTCAGAACTTCAAATATATATGAGAGCAACACTGTAGATGGCTTGATGAAAAATTACACAATTTTAATGGAGCACTGAGGACGGTGTGAGATAATGTTAGCTAAGGAAACCGTCTGAATCACTGAAAATAATTTTGTATTTAACAATTTGTCATTAAATTTTCTCAGTGATAGATGCGATGCTAATATAATTCTGTTTCCTAGAAATCATTTCACTTTCTGACAAGTTTCTGTGCTGACAGACAAATTTGGGGCCTACCTTATGTTGTTGGACATCATGCAGCTTCAATCATCCTTTGCCTCGTTGGGGTGTTGTTCTCCTGCCTAATCAAGTCCTATAATTAGTCTCCTCAGTGCATAAATACAGGATGTAAAGAACCTATCAACCATCCAAGAAAGTGTAGCTCAGAGGTATAGTATTTCTCTACCATGGACCCAGGTTCAATTCCCAATCCGGAAACCAATGTTAGACATGTTTTATCCTCTGCGACTAGGGCCCATCGCCTCATTACCATGGTCCGTGCCTGTCCTTCTTAGCCTAATTAGTGCTAAAATAAGGGTCCAGTAAGCGAAGCTTCTCCTTCCATCTACAAATTTAATATTTATTCCTATGATAGCTAGTCATTGGATCACAAATTACAGTAAATTTTATTGTTTATATGGATTGTGAAGTGGTGCTTGGTGGAATGCTTGTAAACACACGTGACATTATTATGATATATCAGGGTATTTGCAAAAACCTTAGGAAAGGGATCACAAAAAAGCAAGAATTACAAAAATAAGAAAAATCTTGATAAGTATATGGACCACACAGGAACACAGAAAAATTACCCTAAAAAAGCAAAAACAGCCCAGAAAAAAGGGTATAAGCTTGTTATAATCAGCAGGCTACAAATCTCATTTTCTCATTTGTGCATTTTTTCATAAAGGACCTTTGGGTACCATTCAGGTTTAGGTTTGCTTTGAGCCTTTGTGCTTACAGCTAATGAAAGAACATGACAAGTTACTGACAAGAAATGACAAGGAATGAAGACATATCTGAGTAGATTGGCATAATAAGCCCACATAAGCACTGTTCAGAATCAAAAAGTGGCAAAAATGTGTAGATTTTCACTGTAATACCATTGCTGGGCAGTTTTGTGAAGTAAAGGATTGCTTTTCCCCAAAGAAACTCCCCGAGTTGAGGGATAGTGAATGATCCCGCACATGTAGTTTCTCGGACTCCTTTATCTGATCTCATCAGTCAATCGTCATGCAAAGCAATTGTTGGTAGGAGAAATATCCTGTGGTTTCCACGTTAAAGGAAGACTTAGAAGGACAGGCATGGATCATCGTTATGAGGCATAGTGCACTATCGGCATAGGATAAAACATCATTCTCTGAAACGTGAGTTTCCCTGGCTGGGATTTGAACCTGTGTTTCAGCAAGGGCGTAATTCAGTGGGGGACGGGGGGAAATGTCCCCCCCACATATTTGACCCTAGGGGTCATAATATGAAATGCCCCCCCCCCACTTTTTTGGTTGAAAACAGAATGTCTTGTGGTATGGCCATCTGGGTAAATTTGGCAGGGGGCAGTTCAGAGAGACATGTCCTGCACCTTTCTGCCTGGGCAGGTTGCAATACCATACAAAATTTGGAATTCTTCAATGTATAGAATCCGACTGACTGTTCATTCGCAGACCCGACGGCCGATTCCGACTATGTCACAGCGTGGCCCCCCCACATATTCTGCGAAAAATACGCCCCTGTGTTTCAGAGGTTGGCCTGACCAGAGAACCACACAACAACCATGACCAGCACAAAGCAATCAAGTCTTAGATTATCTATATTGGAGAAGAGAAAGATTTTCTGATATGAGCGGGCACAAAATATATGTCTTTAAATCTTCAACTTGACTATTGGAGAGCTCTGAATTCAATTAGTATAATAAATTACTGCTTGAAGTACACTAAACTGTGCTCTATTCATATCTTAACTTAATGCAACAATTTGTAATATATATAAACATTTCATTAAACACAATCTTTAATAAATACTTCTTCGATTATTTTCAGAAACGGGTTGCCACGGAGGAGACGGCGAGTACAAGTCACACGGCGAGTCGTGGATGCCGGACGAGTGTACAACGTGCCACTGCCACTTGGGAGAGATGTCGTGTCAGATGGAGATGTGCTCAGTCCCCTGCACCTACCCCCGGACTGTGCCCGGCCACTGCTGTCCTCAATGCGATGGTATGCATTTGTAAGTAACTAGATACCTAATGGAGAAGAAATCAGTCAGGATTATAAGGTTAGAAAGTTACGTAATAAATTGTGAGAATATGTGGAAACCAGGATTACAGGTAGGAAGTTATGTAATAAATCATGAGAATATGTGCAAATCGGGATTACAGGTTAGAAAGTTACGTAATAAATTGAGAGAATATGTTGAAACCAGGATTACAGGTTAGAAAGTTATGTAATAGATTGTGAGTTTATGTGCAAATCGGGATTACAGGTTAGAAAGTTATGTATTAAATTATGAGAATATGTGCAAATCGGGATTACAGGTTAGAAAGTTACGTAATAAATTGTGAGAATATGTGGAAACCAGGATTACAGGTAGGAAGTTATGTAATAAATCATGAGAATATGTGCAAATCGGGATTACAGGTTAGAAAGTTATTTAATAAATTGTGAGAATATGTGGAAACCAGGATTACACTGAGGTTCAGAATTTGTGTTAATAACTGAGAATATTAGAACGTCAGGAAAGAAGGTTTGGAAGTTAGAAATTTGGGATTAAAGGTTAAAGTTATGAAAATATGGAGTCGGGATTACAGGTTTGGAAGCTGTACAGTAACAGGTGATAAAGTTATGTAGTAACTTTGAATATGATCGAAGTCTAGATTATAGGTCAGGAATATATGTGGTCAAGAAGTTGTAGTCAGGATTGTAGGTTAGAATGTTACATAATAAACCGTGATAATTTGAGGAGGGGATTACAGGTTAGGAAGTTGTGTGATAAACTGATTAAAGGATAGGAAGTTATAGCAAGTCAGGATTTTAGGTTAGAGAGATAGAGAGAGTTACATAATAAAATTGTGTTAATATGAGAAAATCAGGATTGCCGGTTAGGAAGTTGTGCAGTGAACTGGAATTAAAGGTTAGAAAGTTATCTTATAGCTGCCGTGTAATGGGGAATAATATGAGGGACGTCAAGATTACAGGTTTGGAAGTTGTACGTAAACTAGGATTAAAGATGAAAGCTAGTCACTGTAGTCAGGATAAAAAAGGTTTAGAAGTACAAATATTGTGATGAAGCATCAAATAATATGAAGTTAATGAGAGAGATTAGATAGTATATAAACCAAACAACTACAAAAATAAAAGAAATGTGAAAAAATAGGAAACAAGAAGGAAGTCAGCATTAGATGTGACTACAAGTTCTAAGGATCTGGAACAAAGTCAGCAATCACAATTAAAGGTTAGGAGGTAATATGGAATCAGTCAAAATAAAGGTAAAAAACTAGAGTATATACTATATAGATGAGGAAAATAATAACAGGACTATAGAAACTTTGGCAAATTTTATGTATGTGGATCATCCTAACCTGACATACCGATGTAGCAGAATTTTTTGTCAGAACATCATTCCGTGTAAAGATTTGGTGTTTGGTCATGCAATATTAGTGTCAAGTTCTTTGCACGCAATTTAATAGATTTAATAACTGTAACATATATGCGACATTTTATAATACACATTGAGGATATGATACTTTTTATAAAGCGGCGAAAGTGCCATATTTGGCATAACGCTTGATTAAAATTTGTCACAGGTGTGTTGCATGCCTGTGTCACATGCAATAAATAGGGCCTACTAAGTCTTGTGAATACTAATATATATGTCAATAGTTCAATTGTATGCATTAGTATGGTGGCAAAGCTAAATTTATGACCTTATGGAAAAATTATGATTTAACTGACGTGGCTCTCGAGCAGCTCTTCAGCCCTAACGTAAAGTAATCATGAACTTCTGATATTTCCAGAAAGAGAGATATATATAAAAACAGCTATATATTTTCAGACAGGGTAACCACATATTATTGTTGCAAGAGCTGTTAACAATAACTCCAGTACAAGAGGGTGGTTTTGTAAAAAAAAAATCATAAAAAAGACATAAAAAAATAATAAGGGAAGAGGTGCACTACCTTTGTTTATGTCAAAACACCTGAAGGTCTTAGCAAAAGCGAAGAATACTAAAACACCTTTGAAGTACTCAGACGTTTTTGCATGCATTGTTTTACTAGGCTTCACTTTGTAGAAGGTTAGTAAAATGTTTGTAGAAACTTGGACTTGAATTGTGGTTGTGTGGTGAAACTTTCCCAGCAACCCACAGAGCTAAGGGCCATTGAAGTTTTGAGTACACTCTAAAAAAATGTCGGGACAAAATTTTTTTTTTAGATTCAAAATGGTTTTTTGAAAAACCAAATTTCAATGCAAAACCTACATGGATTTTTAAAAAAATCCATGTTGGTTTTTTTGCATTGAAATTTGGTTTTTCAAAAAACCATTTTGAATCTAAAAACCCAATTTTGTCTGAAATTTTTTAGAGAGTAGGAGGGGTTTGATTGGTGAATTGGGTTTACTGCCATCCATTGTTCTTTGCATCTTCAGGGTGCATTAGGTTTGGATGACAAGCGCAGTCCTCCAGACAAGTGGAGAACTAAAATTTACGAGATGAGCGACGATTTCTTAAAAGTATATATTTATAATCTATAATATGCCTCGCTAACTACCTTTTATGGTATTCATCCCATAGCATCCACATCCATGAGAATGACATAAAGTCAGCCGGGCCCAAAATTAACAATGACGTGGAGAAGATAGGAAAAGACACACGCGAAGGTGCTTTCGCTCATGCTACGGTCTCCCCTCTGGCCATCTCTAGATTCCCCCCCCCCCCCGATATCATATATGCGGACATTATTGGTTGTGTGCGACTCACTGAAATAAAATTGTCAAATGTAAAATTCTACCAAAAAAATGCAACTAAGGTATATAGCCAATCAAGAAGAGAATCTTCAAGTAAATCATACATTACGATACAACCAACCTTTTCTTTATTGTAGAAAGCGAATCTTTAAAACGATCCACCACACCCTCCTGAGAGTTGCAAGAAGTCTGGCATCCTTTACTTGCCAAGTGCTTCCTCAAGCCAAGATAGCAAGCAATTAAGCAAGCTCATCATTTTTGTGGGGAAAGCCACAAAACACAAGAGGTCGCTGTTGTGCCATAAACAATCCACTGTAGGGCCACAAGTGCTTGCTGAGTGACGTAGCAGCTGAGCAGACTCTGATTGGCTCAAGTGCTGACAGGGTGCCATTCAAAATACAAATAGAAATGGAGGCTGGGGTAGAAAGAACATCATTAGTGATAAGGAAGTCTGTTTATTGCTTTAATTTATTTAGTCTCAAAAGTTTTGGAAAGGAATTAATATCTTTTTAGTCTGTATTGGTGGTTAAGGACTTGGAAGTTATATCAATAGACAATAGACAGTAAATAGAGTGTCTAATTAAAAAGATGGCACATGCAACATGATGAGTAAATCATGAGTTCAATTTGTCAATCAGCAAAACTGAAAAGGAAAGGTCTAGAAAATGTAATGGCAAAACTCTTAGATCAAAGTTTAAGCAAACACCTATTTAAAAGTTGTCCAACTCATGAAGAAGCTGCAGTTAGTCTCTTTGTGACATTATTTGAGGAGAATTGCCTCCTGATTTAGAACTGTGTTTGACCTTGAAAAGAGGAGATGGGACAATAACATTTTGCGGGAGAGCAAAAGCCAGATAAACATTATTATTCTCTGTGACATGTAAGACCAACAGATCTATTTTGGAGACCCACCCTTGACTTGGGTATCTTCTTTTGAACCTCTTGAGAGCTGCATATCTCTGCTACTTGATGTGAGGGACCACAGGCTGGCAGAGGCACTAGAGTGAGGAAGGAGTGAAGACAGCCTTACTGTGCTTGGGCGGTGTGAAATTGTCAAGTCGTGATGGTTATTTCTTTCGGTTGCTGATGGTTATGTCTTGTTTCTATCTCTTGGCTTAGAGTGATCGAAAGAGGATTGGAGTAAGCTCAATTGGTGGCGCTGGGCTTCTAAACGCTCGATTCAAATTCGAATTAGGGCTTGCCGGGTCATCTGGGCCTATGTTGGACGGCAGTTTCATTCATCCTTTGCCTCATTGTCGTCATGCCGTGTCCTACTCCTATCAGCGTGCCTCGGCGGTCCAACGTCGGCCCGAAGCTGGTCTGATGCTACTGACTTCGGACTGACGCTGGGCTGACGTTGGACCGCCGAGGCAAGCTGACAGGGTAGCTCCTCCTGTCCAAATTAGCCTTCCAAGTGCAAAAATACAGGACATACAGCCCCATAAATCCATCATCTACTAGGCCTATGCATAACATGAAAGAGGTTGCATATTGCATAATAAATTGCTCTGGGGTGTTCCTGACAGAGACCACATTTTTCAAGATTTTTGCAAACCTTTGATAAAGACATTTTACCAAGTAACAACCTTGTGGACATAATCTTTTGAGATGTGAACCAGTTGACCATGTTATTCCTGGGTTAGTCTTGAGATCAATGTCATTGTGTCAACATCCTCCAGCTCAAGCCAAAAGGCCAGTGTCATGTCTTGTTGACCAACACTGGACAACTTCTGTGTTGAGTTACCACAGATATATGCTATGTTGTAACTGATGGTGTGAATTACAATGTCATTGACCATATTGACTGATTCAGACTGACAAACTGGGTAGAGGTTCTGTGGTAGTGCCCACTTTGACCAGCCTTTGACCACATGTTAAAACAAAATCCAAAGAAATATACACCTTTTTTGAAAGACAGTTTTAAAGTGGCTTGTTGGAGTCCTTATTGTATTGTGGAGTGTTCTGTTCTTTTATTTTGTCAGTTTTACATACATGTATGTAGTAGTAGTATTCGATTTTTATGTTGAAACCTGCTGTGTGACTTGTTCAGTTAAGTTGACCTGCGTTAATTAAGCCCTTATAAATGGCTGTGTGACTTGTTCAGTAAAGTTGATCTGCAGTTAGCCCTCGTACAATGGCTATGTGACTTGTTCAGTAAAGTTGATCTGCAGTAAGCCCTCGTACAATGGCTTTGTGACTTGTTCGGCAAAGTTGACCTGCATATAGCCCTAAGATCATGGCTGTGTGACTTGTTCAGTAAAGTTGGCCCATGTTAAGCCCTCATATAATGGCTGTGTGACTTGTTCAGTAAAGTTTGCCACATTAAGCTCTCAAATAATGGCTGTGTGACTTGTTCAGTAAAGTTGGTCCGCATTAAGCCCTCATATAATGGCTGTGTGACTTGTTCAGTAAAGTTTGCCACATGAAGCCCTCAAATAGTGGCTGTGTGACTTGTGCAGAAAAGTTGGCCCATGTTAAGCCCTCATATAATGGCTGTGTGACTTGTTCAGTAAAGTTTGCCACATTAAGCCCTCATATAATGGCTGTGTGACTTGTTCAGTAAAGTTGGTCCGCATTAAGCCCTCGTATAATGGTTGTGTGACTTGTTCAGTAAATTTGGCCCATGTTAAGCCCTCATATAATGGCTGTGTGACTTGTGCAGAAAAGTTGGCCCATGTTAAGCCCTCATATAATGGCTGTGTGACTTGTTCAGTAAAGTTTGCCACATTAAGCTCTCATATAATGGCTGTGTGACTTGTTCAGTAAAGTTGGCCTGCTTTAAGCCCTCGTATAATGGGTGTGTGACTTGATCAGTGAACTTGGCCAATGTTAATCCCTCATATAATGGCTGTGTGACTTGTTCAGTAAAGTTGGTCAGAATTAAGCCCTCGTATAATGGTTGTGTGACTTGCTCAGTAAACATGGCCTGCATTAAACCCTCGTATAATGGGTGTGTGACTTGTTCAGTAAAGTTGGCCTGCTTTAAGCCCTCGTCTAATGGGTGTGTGACTTGATCAGTGAACTTGGCCAACGTTAATCCCTCATATAATGGCTGTGTGACTTGTTCAAAAAAGTTTACCTGCTTTAAGCCCTCACAGCAGATTCAGTCTTACTTCATTTAATTGCTGTATTCTACTCTCATCTGAAGCAGGGGTGGATACCGAAAAATTGCCGGACGCAATGTCAATAATTTCTTCCAAATGTATTCTCATTTTATTTGACTTGTCATAATTTAGTGGGATTTGCAGCAAAGTTGCTAATTTGCCTGTCCATATTTTTCTGTCTGGTCTATCATTTTCCAACCCAGTTAATTCCAGTACAATGTGGTTAACTTCTTGGCTTCCAGTCATAGTAGACCTTGTTAAAAATGCCCTGGCTTTCAATCAGATTTATTCTGTGTTGACTTCTGTGGGGCTCATTTGCAACAAAATAATGGCTTTCTTGATAAGACTACTGTTTTTACACAACAAGAACTGAGCTTGCCAAAAAGTGAGGAAAAAAAGCAACAAAACTTTTATCAAAGGTGCACCAAATGTATCATAGCAGAAAGAACTCATATGCCCCACCCTTTTGCCAAAGTTCATTAGGAAGTGCTGAGGTTTTGTTGCTCTCTATATCTGAAATTGTTTATTGGCTAGATTGTTTATCACACTTATTTATGATAATGAGTATTGTCTTGCTGACTCTATCTACAACAAGTTGCAAAAGAACAGTCAGGAATTGCCCGAGGGGCTCCGCAAGAATTCCAGGGGCAGATCGCGTCATGTTTTCGGGGGATTATCAAAGTAAGATTCCGCAGACTTCCGGATAAATGGCGCGTTCGATTCTGGATGAATGAACGAGGCTTGTTGAATGCTCAAACTGTTCAAACAAATATAATGGTCTATTTCTGATTTGAATGTTTTATGCCATTTATATATGAAATGAGATCTTAAAATATATATTTTCTTGACTTATTAATTCATGTTAGCTCTTATCTTGTCATCAACCCAACATGTAGGTGGAAAGGATCCGCGAAGTGTTTGATGACTTCTATAAAATGGCAAATCCAATAGCATGTCAGTTCTAATATGATGGTCCCAGCATGCCGAGTGATAACTTCTTGTATTAAAATTTCCATTGAGTTAACTCAATTTTTGAGTCTAAAGAGTTGGAGATAATCGGACCAAGATACTTTCTATCCGAGTTTCAACATATTTCACAGCATTAAACTAAGAAATTAAGTTGGAACCTTAATACTTTTGCTGGATCTGCCTCTGAATATTTGGTCAGGTTAGGAAGTGTAAGGAGATAGAGACCAAATCAGCCTTATCGGTGGCTGCACTGAACATGCTGAAAGGAATTTGGAGATAACTTACACCATTAAGTTGCTTCCTCTGCTACTCTGATTTTTTTTCTTGTCCATTCCGTTTAACTCCGACACTGTCTATAAAGCTCAACTGATATTATTGCTGTCTATTGTTATTTGTTTTGATAGTCTTGATTGTGATGATCAAAGTAATAATATGTAAGAATATTTAGGCAATTTTAGCAGTGTTTAGGATCAGGTCCTGGCACAGTTTCATAAAACGAAAGGCGAAAGCTAGCATATAAAGCGTAGAAAACTACTTCGAATTAGTTACGAGTATATTTCATTGTACCTTGGGTGATATTTTCAGCTGTTTTTTGGGAGAATTTAGAGAAACCTAACTATAAACATGGTGTGCCACAGAGAATAGTTTTGTGATTGTTAGATCGTACGATGTCTTAAAGGGAAAGTGACTGATTTTTTTATGAATGAAAAAAAAATAGTGAAGCTAGCTTAGTTTAGTCTAGAAACAATAGGAAAATATACTTATACAGTTATGCTGCTGATAAATATGAAGTAGAAACTGTCAAATGACTTAGAAAGTTTTGGTTCCCCTTTCATTACTGATATTTATTTTCCACCAGATGTCACCAGCTTCACACTACCTCCACACTGCCCCCTGTTGCACAACTGCACAGAAACATGTCAGCATGGACTGCAGAAGGGAGAGGATGGCTGTTACAAGTGCCAGTGCAAGGACTGTGAGTATCATTACATGAAATTAGAACTGGTCAACTAAATCATATATTCTTAGTTCTTGGAGTTGGTATATGTGCGAAACACTTCTTCAAATTGAATATACATTTATTTCTAAATATATAAGAACCCTTATTTTGACAAAAGGGCTTTTTGGTCAGTCCTGCCATTGAACAGGAAGTGGAGGACCTTTTTGCTCAACCTTGGTTGCAGATATTTTGCCTTATTAAAACTTTGATGAGTTACCCCAAACTGCAGCAACCTTTATAATAATAATTTTTATCATAATTAAGAGATTTCTTTCACATTCTGTATAGCAACACATGTATGTCTATCAGTCAGCCGCATTACTTACGTTTAGAAAATTTATGTATATATAAATTTTGCAAAAAACACTTAGGAAGATGAATCTTTTTAAGAATCAAATTTTCCGTTTCAGTTCAGTGCGATTTGGACTGTCCAGTCGGCTTCAAATATGACCCTCACGGCCACAAATTGTGCGAGTGTCGACCGCCCATTCCTACGATCGCTCCAACTTGCTCCTCGATGGAGTCATGTCAGAAGTCGTGCATTTATGGCTTCAAGAAGGACAAGCAAGGGTGTCCGAGGTGTCGCTGCAACAAGTGTCCTGCTTTCCATTGCAAAAAGAAGTGTCCAAATGGATACCTGTACAATTCCATGGGATGCAAGCTATGCAGATGCATGGGTTTGTATAATTTTTATCATATCACATGTAATTTAAAATAGGCTTCATAATCATAACTTTTGTAGCGTTTATTGCTTTGTTCTGTCACTGTCTCATGAGGTAGGTATTTGGACTTTTAATTTTAATTTTACCTTTCCTCATTTCCTTGACACCAATTGATGTTCAGTTTGTCAGGGTAGTCCAGCCCCTACAGCTGCCTGTAATCCTCAACCAATTTTGATAGAGGAATTGTTTTCAAACATTACCTTTAATAAAAGTCTTGACACCTTTGTGTTGCCTTCAGCATAAGGATCTAAACTTACCAATATTGACACCATTTCATCTCAAACTTACCAATATTGACATCATTTCATCTCAAACTTACCAATATTGACACCATTTCATCTCAAACTTACCAATATTGACATCATTTGTCTCAAAATTAATATTGACACCATTTCATCTCAAACATAAGTTTGAATTCTATTACAGACTTTTTCATTTCAGTTTATAATCTCAATTTTATGCCATTATTGCAGATACAAATGCAACAGAAACAACTACAACCACAGTTGCCCCTATAGTCACCACAGGACCAGGGTGTATGTCTGCTGATGGGGTATTGATGGAAGATGGCCAGGCATGGTACGATGGCTGCAGAAGGTGCATCTGTTTAGACGGTCATGAGATGTGTGCTCTGATTACGTGTCCTGAACCGCAGTGTCGCAATCTTGTCTTCAAGCCCGGTGATTGCTGTCCGTCATGTGCAGGTGAGAATATAATTGTGTAATTTTGTAATCAAGTGGTATGGTTACATATGTTATATTCTGACAGAGTTCTATGTGTAAGGACTAATTTACACAATTGATTGACTACGGTATGATGAATTTACATTTGTACTATCGTACATCCCAAGGATTTTTCGACTAACAAAAAGCTCAATCAAATTGTTTACAGCTCAAACAAGGAAATTCTGCAAACAATTTAATGAAGTTAAGAAACTGTCAACAACAACACTATAAGTAATGTCTGCTGCTAAACCAATAATAAAAAAAATAGTTCCCAGTCCAATCAATCATCGGGGAAATAGCTGCAATCCAATCAAATAGAGAAAGACTCAGTTTGCAGTCTGATCAATCATCAGGGAAACTGCCTGCAATCCAATCAAGTTGAGAAAGACTCAGTTTGCTGTCCAATCAATCATCGGGGAAACTGCTTGCAATCCAATCACTTAGAGAACAAGAATCCACGGATTCAAAACCGACCTAGCGCAATGTAATTGAAGGTGCCATTGCTTAAACCAGTGAGCAACTGATATTGGAAGATAGGAGAAATAGTTGATTGGAAGATGCTAGACTATTAGTATAGAATCAATTCAGTTTGAACAGATTTCTAAAAAAAGGAAAGATGGCTGCCAAAATGGCCGCCATCTTGGATTTCTCGACATGGTCCTCATCCATACCCACACTACACAGGCCAATACCTGTACCAAATTTCATATCTGTAAGTGAAATATTAAGGTCACAATGGTCAGTTCAAGAATGACGAAAGATGGCTGCCAAAATGGCTGCCATCTTGGATTTCTCAACATGTTCCCGACTGATACCCACAGCCCCATACCTGTTCCAAATTTCATAACTCTAAGCGAAATATTGAGTTCACAATGGGCAGTTCAAGAAATGAAGAAAGATGGCTGCCAAAATGGCTGTCATCTTGGATTTCTCAACATGTTCCTGATCCATACCCACAGGCCAATACCTGTACCAAATTTCATAACTCTAAGTGAAATATAGAGGTCACTATGAGCAGTTCAATATATACAAAAAGATGGCTGCCAAAATGGCCACCACAAAATGGCTGCCATCTTGGATTTCTCAACATGTTCCTGATCCATACCCACAGGCCCATACCTGTACCAAATTTCATAACTCTAAGCGAAATATTGAGGTCACTATTAGCAGTTCAATAAATAAAAGAAGATGGCAGCCAAAAGGGCCACCACAAAATGGCCGCCATCTTGGAATTTTGACATGTTCCCAATCCATACCCAGAGTTCCATACCTGTACCAAATTTCATAACTGTAAGTGAAATATTAAGGTCACAATGGGCAGTTCAAGAATAAAGAAAGATGGCCATCACAAAATGGCAGCCATCTTGGATTTCTCAACATGTTCCCAATCCATACCCAGAGTTCCATACCTGTACCAAATTTCATAACTGTAAGTGAAATATTAAGGTCACAATGGGCAGTTCAAGAATGAAGAAAGATGGCTGCCAAAATGGCCACCACAAAATGGCCGCCATCTTGGATTTCTCAACATGTTCACAATCCATACCCAGAGTCCCATACCTGTACCAAATTTCATAACTGTCAGGGAAATATTAAGGTCACAATGGGCAGTTCAAGAATGAAGAAAGATGGGCGCTACAAAATGGCAGCCATCTTGGATTTCTCAACATGTTCCCAATCCATGCCCAGAGTCTCATATCTGTACCAAATTTCATAACTCTAAGCGAAATATTAAGGTCACAATGGGCAGTACACGAATGAAGACATCATGATTAGAAATGGCAGCCATCTTGGATTTCTCGACATGTCCCAGATCCATGCCCATAGTACCATACCTGTACCAAATTTCATTACTCTAAATTGAAAACTAAGGTCACAAATGGACTTTTACACACGTGTTGACAAGAAATGTTTACATGGACACATGGACATCGTTTACATGAGTCCCCTTTCACTACCCACCCCCCTCCAATAACCGACGTTAGGTCGGTTAAAAACTAAGTTTGATGTCGTATCAATTATCTGGGAAACTTCCTGCAATCCAATCAAATAGAGAAAGACTCAGTTTGCAGTCCAATCGATCATTTGGGAAACTGCCTGCTATCCAATCAAATAGAGAAAGACACAGTTTGCTGTCCAATCAATCATTTGGGAAACTGCCTGCTATCCAATCAAATAGAGAAAGACACAGTTTGCTGTCCAATCAATCATTGGGGAAACTGCCTGCTATCCAATCAAATAGAGAAAGACACAGTTTGCTGTCCAATAAAATGTAGAAAGACTGTGCAAGCCAGCCAATTAACAAGCAGACTGTTTGCAATCCAATAAATGAATTGAGACACTGTAGACAGTCAATTTTAACAAGGCAACAGTTTTGGACCATTGTTTTTTGCAAGCAGATATTAAGAAAAAGACTCTAGGATTTTTTTTCTCCTCTAATTAGGATGTTAATATTTTTGCAGGTGACATAAAGAACTTGGCACCGGGCTTAACCACCCAATGCCACAGCGCGGACAAAGTTTTCCACATGGAAGGAGACACTTGGCAGATGGACGAATGCACGCAATGTATTTGCCACGAAAACGGAGTTCTGTGTGAAGCTGAGGCCTGTCCACCAGTTTTGTGTCATCACCCTATAAAACTCCATGGCAAATGCTGTCCAATATGCGGTGGTAAGTGTACATACATGTATCTATATTATATGATATGTCAGAGTAACTACCGGTAAACTGAATTTTGAATCAGAGCAAAGTAACAGTGAAATGTAACGCTGTGTTTTGGTGACTCTGATGTACACTGTATGTATTACAGATCTGTGGTTGTTGTTGCAGTAAAAATGTATCTCTGTATACATACTTCCAATTAATTTGTAATACATGCATACACAAAAATATAATGTTAAATTTTAGACTGGCTGATTTGATCATCAGGAAGTTAATACATCATTCAATTCTGTTTATAGACGATGCACCTCCTGCTCCACCATCAAAAGTCAGAAAAACTTGTCGGACGGAGCGAGCGCATTATAAGGACGGAGACTCTTGGAGAGTCAGTCCTTGTCAGAGTTGCACTTGTCGACAAGGACAGATCCACTGCTTCTCCCAGACGTGTCCGCAGTTGAATTGCAACAAGACTGTTTTCAAAAAAGGCCAGTGCTGTCCTGATTGCCTTGGTAAGTCTCGAAATTAGTACTACAGAATTCAAGTTTACTTGTTATTGAGTTCTAAAATGTATAGTGTACATACATAATTATATGCAACTTTAGGTAATTTCAGAGTAATACTGACGGACCTGCAATTGACTCAAATTAGAAATATATGGAAAATATGTTCAAATTTGGTTTTGAAGTTTTGTCATCTGAGGACATAATTAAAGGAGTCTATGATTGGTTACAGGCTGAATGCTTGAAATATATGGGGGACATCTGAAGACCTTGTCCTTGTTTGCTCTTGAAACAATTGACCAATCAGTTAGTCGAGGAAAAGCTACCGGGTAGTTGTAAAAACATACATACATGGTATATGACAAGTTAATTAATTTTGCATTGCAGGAACTCGCCATCATGGTGTTTCTAGAGGAAATGGAACTAAACCTGATGTTCCAATTGAAGGTAATATGACTCAGTTGAAACATAAATTATTAATTTGACCCCAATATGCAAAATTTGACAATAATAATATTTGCGGTGTCTGTAATTTTTCTTTGAGGAATGATGTATCTGCAGTGTCCCTGATTACAGTGAACTATTGCGCTGAATCCAAATTATGCAAATCTCTCTTAATGCATTAAATAGTTTCTGCATTTGCTGTATAAAGGAGAACATCTCTACCATTGCAGAATTGAGTGGCATATTTTCTGCTTTTGCTGAATATTTTCTGTATTCGCTGAGTTTTTTCTGACTTTGTTATTTATTTTCAGCTGACACAGATGGCCAGGCAACTGTCATCATCCTTGGCATCATGGTGGTTCTTCTGATGCTTACCGTGTTTCTCCTCCTACTATTGCTGTTGCGAACGAGGAGGAAAATATACCGGGTCCGAGACCCGATCCACAGCCGCCACATGGAGGATGGCGCGATATTCTTAAACAAAGAGAAGAACATGCATCTAAAATCCACGAACGTGGACTTGCAGGGCAACAGTCCGCTCCCCGGTGAAGATCTGAAGCTGTTGCACTGGGCGGACGATCCGTATGGCCAAGTATGGAAGCAAGACAACTTAGAAAACGAAGCGCTACAAGAAAATAAATTCAAGCTGAGCGAAGATCATCTTGGTCTCGTGCCGAAGGAAGAAGAAAAGGAAGAACAACCTTCAGAAGAGGAAGACAAAGAAGAAGAGAGTGAAGAAGACGATGAAAAGAAGTTACCGATTTCTTCCGATGAAGATACCGCCTCCGTGGCGAGTCAGGATAGTGTCGAAAAGACTCCTGACGATAAAGCAGACAGTTTGTTTGACAATGACAGTACTATGCCAGTAAGCTTAGAGGACAGACTGCAGTATAACGACCTCAACTTCTTGTTGAATGGAGGCTGCCCTACAGACACTGAGGTCTCGCTAAACGATGATCCGAAGTTCACAGGGAAAGATCCTCTCCTGAATCTTTTCTTGTATATACCGTCAGATGTTGACCCCAACAACTTCCGAAAAAGTGTATAAATGACTTTAAAAAAAAAAAGATTATAAGCAGTGTTAAGCGAAGAATTGGCAGAGAAGGTATCATACAGTGCTGGAAGGAGTTTTGAATCAGGTATTAAGAATGAATGAAAAAATTGTGCATATATTGGCTCTTACAAATTGAAGGAACTGATTAACTCTTGTTTGGTGTTGGTTGTCACGGTAGGTTCAAGAGTTGAAGGAGCTAATTGTTGTTGAAGATTTAGCATTGATCTTGTGCTCACTTTCCAATGAAAAGCTGAACGATTTGAAAATTGAGCTTATAGTAATGCTCACAATTCACAAACAGTTGAACGCTCAACCAAATTTAGAGCCAAGCTCCACTTAAAATTAACGGCTAGATCTGCAACAGCTCTATACATGCATGTATGTGCAAACATCGCTTTTTGTGAAGCCTGATTTACATGTGTGCACATTTCTACAAAATTTAAAACACCACGATTTTTTCACTTTGATACACCAGTACAATACAATGCACCAGTATGATACAGTAGTGCATACACAAGTTCGATACGCTCTTACGATGCACTAGTATATTCTCCTTTGCACTGCGTTATAAATATTATATTCTACTGTAAATCTCATGTTTGAAATGTAATGATATTCAATTGACATGTTTTTGGAGACGGGACAAATTTGTCCTATTATGTGATAGATTATTTCTGCAGTTCCTAGAACATGTAGAACTAAGGATTATACTGTACATGCATGTATATTATATTATCTTTAATGACTGGTCTCTTTAAAGCCTTAGAAATGCAACTTTTACGTTTATAGTCCTAAGTATGTGTATATTGATTTTAATGTTGAAATGTACATAGTTTTTTAATCGACTGTCTACTTTTTGGACGTGTGAGAAGTTACTAAAGATCTTACAAAAAATGTAAAGATAAAGTAATTCTAGATGGTTATATGGAAGATTCGCATCATGCCAGACTTTGAAACAGATTGGTTTGACAATAATAATTAAGGACTAGCCGCTCAATAGTGCTTGATTGGGTCAAATCATATGGTTAAGAATGATGTTTATAAATAGTAGCAGTTGAGTATTCATCCAACTTTTAAATATCGTAAAAGAATTTATTCTGGTTATCGATACTGCAATTTACAAATAACTTTTACTTTTCCTGAAAGATACCAATCAACGTCGAGGAAATTTCCAATTTTCAAAAGAAGTCAATAATGATTTCATTATTATATCATGCAAGTGTGAATTTTTAAGATCATTTGCATTCTGAAAGTCTATCAGAACTTATTTCAACTTAATTTTATTACCTAAAGTTATAATATGTATTTTGGGTCTTGCCGACAATCTGATTTAAAAAATATATGCTTACCACTCAAATTGTATAACTGTATTGCAAACTTCCAAGATAATTGTATGATAATTACTGTTTTATAGTAATTATGGCACAGATTTCTAGGTGCTCTGACTGTTCCTATGGAAAATTTTGATGAGCAAATTTTTTTTTTTGAAACAGAGCAGTGTCACTGAATTTATGTCATATTATACACCGTATTAACATATATTATCGGCACAGTGTATGTTTCCATGACTATTAACAATACATGTAGAATTATGTCTGTATATAAAGAATTTTGTGAAATTTTAAGTTATTTTATTGGCTGTGTATATATATCATTGTTTTAAAAAGGCAGATAAAACATATACTGCATTTAATCGAATTAATCTACCCAAGTTACCAGATCAATATAATATTTTTTCCTTTCATAGGTTTTTAAAGGGTTTATTTCTGAAGGTCTTATGTTATTATAAGGATGATCAACTAGAAGAGTAATTTTGAAAATTTTTGTCATCATTTGATTTCAACACAACATTTGTGAAATTAAATTAAGGGGAGGTTTTTTAATATAGAACTTGTCCTATAGACTAGATAACAAAATTAATGTTTGCCAAACTTTGGAAACTTCTAGAAATAGATCCAGTTTGAAATGCACGAATATCACCAAAATAATAATCTCTTTAATTAATTTGGAACCTTCTGAATAGCCCTTTCTTTGATCGAAGGCCTTTCACGATATCGTAAACTTCCCCGTTTCAACCCCAACTCCTCTCTCCCTCACCCCTCTTTCATCCATGTCCCTAACCTGTTCCCTCTGAGCACAGGCTTAAGCCCACTAGTCTTTTCTTTATGTGTGGCTAGTATATATTCAAAGGTACAATGCTAATTATGGGCCTGCTGACATAATCTGGAGAGAAAATAGGTCATTTTTGAATCAGCCAATCAGGAAAATTGTTGCAAAGGTCTCATTTGCAAGAACTTCTCTGATTGGTCAAGTTCGAAATGACCTTCTTTCTGTCCAGAAAAAGTTATCATGCAGGCTTTTGCTACAGTCTCACGGCGGCTCCCGGAGAACTATTTAAATTGGCGTCGAAGTATTTCCTGGTAATTTGGATGAATTTGGGTGATCCGCCGTCGACTTTTCACATCCCCCCAGGGGAAGTTTTTGTTCCCCTCAGCGGTTCCTAGAAATGGAAAAACTGCGCCGTGGATGTCAAAAAAGATTCAACAGGTACAAACTTTTTTTTCATGACGGCGGAACAGAGCCCAAAATTTTATTGATTTTTTGATGTCCGGCGTGGATTTTTTCAGTGAGAACGCCTCAAAAACATCTCCGGCGAGATATTAGGACATCCCCTGCCCCTGAGGGGACCTCTCCTGCCCCCGCGGGGACCTTTCCTGCCCCCGCGGGGACCTTTCCTGCCCCTGGGGGGACATTTGAAGCCTCGCCGGCAGTTTTTGACATCCCGCCGCGGTGAACTAAGTTCACTGAGGGGCAAATATAGGTTCCCTGAGGGGTACTTTTTATATCTCGGGGCGATATAAAAGTATCCCTCAGGAGGAGGAAATTCCTTTCCCCCGGCGAACTTTTGGGGACGGCGTACAACTTTTCTTCCCCGCAGTGAACAAAAAGAACCCCGCCGTGATATGCTTTTAATTAATTATGTAATGGTTAAACATTGTATGTCGCCGGGATAGTCATTTTTTTCCTAGAATTCAACTCAAGCTACCCCTCAGTGGCAAAAAAGTTCTCCGTAACGTGCCGTGAGAATGGGGCATTTGTCAGAATATCATGAGCATAGCACCTTTTAATATTTTAGTGGCAAGTAAGTTGACACTGTATGGCTTAAGCCTGTGCTAAAGATTCTCCTATAATTTGCATAAATTTGAATAAATGCAGTATATACTACTTTGCGAATTGTGTTAGAGGTTACTTATTGGCATTTACTGGTTGTATATATTCCCGTATGGTGATCTCATAGATATCCTGACATGATGTAAGAACTGTTTTTAACTGTAAATGTACAAATATGCATATTTTGGTTTTGATAGTGTGCTTACATTAAATATTATTGAATTTGCTACTAACTATTGTATTAAGTAGAGCTACAATAGACATATATATATAATTATGTCAATGTATAATACTTTGAATTGAAAAAATTTATTATCCAATTTTGCCAAAAATGATTTTAATATTCTTCAATTTCTGGTATTCAATTGTCGTGATTTTTTAATGCAATTGTAATAATTATTAGTAATTAAAACTGGAATAATGATTGCTTGTTATTTGTCATTAAATTGTTTTGAACTTACTTTAAAGCTCTTTAAAAGCAAATCTTAGTTTTTAGAAATTTCGAAAACAGAATACATTACTTTATTTCCTACATATTAAACATAACGATATACTATTGAGGTTTGCATGTGAAAGTTCCCACTTATTAATTTTTTCAAAAATTTGATTGAAATTATTATTTTACGATTTACTTATTAATTAAATGCATGGATGTGTAATACGTATGAAAAATATAAATGATTTTTTTATTTTAAAAACCACATTATAATATATTGTACATTGAATATATAACATAGTCTTCCATTTACAATATATATAAACCTGCGTTGTTGTATTTTGTACAGTATCACTGTATTTTTTTTTTCAGGATAATTATGTGGCACAAAAGCAACTGAAATTGCCAATATCATGATTTATAAAAACACACAATGTGACATTTATATAGAAATATTATGATGCTGTAATACAAATTGTGTATTTAACCATAGCAGATACCTTAATATATGATATAATAAATATATTTGAAATCTGAATGTGGCTTGTATATTATGATTTGGTAATTACCATATAAATTTGATGACATTTTAAAGATTTTGCAAGGAATTCTTCTCTTCTCTAACCGACTCATCTATGAATGTTTGTCATTTTTAGTCGCGTTCTGGAATGATTAATATATATACGTTTTTTGAGTACGTTCCTGGTAATGCTGCTAGATGGCTAAATCAGGCTGAAACAAAATTCTCCAATCCTATTAGATCATACGTTTCCCACCCTTGTTTCTGATTAGTCGAAACTATTTTTTTCCGAGCCACCTTATTTTGAGTGTAAATTTAGACTAATAAAAATTCTTATATTCTACAATCTACGTGTACAAACTTGCCCCCTCCCCCCCCCCCTGAAAAGATGTTGGGGAATTTTTGCAGATATATTGCCCAAAATTGGAAAAAAAAGGGGCAATTGTAAGAAAAATGGGGAAATGATAAGCAAAATGGGGATATGTTAAACAAAATGTGGAAATGACCAGAATTGAGGGAAATGATAAAAAATAATGGGGTCCAAGTAAATAAAAAGAAATTGAAAGAAACGGGGATTTATGCAAAGAGTTTTATCAGATTTCCCAATTTTATTCTCTACAATTTCCACATTTTGTCTCCACAATTTCCACATTTTGTCTCCACAATTGCCCCATTTTTCTGGCCCGAATGATATGCATCTGCAAAAAAATTCCTCAAAAATGTTCAAAATGTGACCAATGCATATGGCACGATTTTGTGACATTTATTTTTTATCAAAATATGTTTCAAACAAAACTGGCAAAATTTCCAGTTTTCTGATTTAACTTTAAAATTGTAAATTTGCCCCTTATTTGCCTTAAATTTACCAATTAAAAAAAAAGCCTAACTGTTATTTTAAATTTCACCAAAATTTCCGTAATTTTTGCAGTGATATTTCTGTGAACTAAAAAAAAAATTCTCAAGAGCTTTCATTTATCGTGTTATATCTCAGCAGAATGCTTAGAATTCTACAACATCGGTGATCCTGAGATTTTCTCCCCTTCACATTTACGGTCCTAGATTTTCCTAATTTTTAAAAGAAATCCTTGATATTTTTAGTCACTATATATGTTTATCTTCCTTAAGTATTTACTGAATTACCAAAAAATATAACACATTAATTTCCTCTGCTTCTTTTTTTTTGACATTTCTCTGTTTCATTTCAACATTTATTTCCCTGGATTTTAGATCCTAGCTTTTCCTATTTTTGCAAAGAAATGCTTAATTTTTTCAGTTATATCTTCCGTAAATTTCTCTGAATTGCCAACCAAAAAAGTAATTTCTTTAGCTCTTTTAAACATTTCCCTACTTTTTAGCATTTTCACGACATAATCCCTACCTTTTGATCATATTATTTAGACACATTACGGAGTTATTATTAATAATTTAGGGACAACCACAACAGTAATGAGATTCTGAAAGATTTTTTTAACATTGTGCTACAATGCGTGACAAGCGAAAAGCTGTTGATTATGGACTCCTACATCTTCAGACAGACTCCCAGAATCTGATTACAATATTGGGGAAATGTCCTTGTGGTTTGCCCCCCCCCTTAAAAAAATCCTGGATATGCCACTATACAGAATAAATTGTATTTGTTGATCTGCGGTGTATCAGGGATTTTTCGACAAGCAAATAGATTTAAAGCACTAAGAGAAAAAACAGACCGTTGACAATATTGAGTTGGTCCGGTCCATATAGTAGTGGCCTGGGATTTTGAACTGAAACGCATTTTGATTTTTGAGTTATGACATCCCAGAGTGAACTTTTTGCAAAATATGCATTCATTTTGCCAAAATCAAAACTTCGTTCTTTTTGAGCTTGGAATTTTCACCATGATTATGGAGTCAGTATGGGAACAATGGTTAGTCTGGTTAATTCAGGATGTCCACAAGGGGCAGCACTGTCTGGTAAAGAGCTTTCAACCACACAGTGCTGAAGCCTTGTGTTCAGCTCGATTAATTTTGTGAGATCCTTCATCCACGAATAACCTGCAACCTATTATTCCTCAGAGTTAAAATAATAATAATTAAAAAGAAATGTGAATTTGCAGTTAAACGGCATTTAAATGCAGTGATTATCGAAACATTGTGTGTGGGTGTATCAGCCAATATACTTTTTCTTAGACCAGGAATGGAACCCACTGTTCCTCTAACAATTGTGCTGCATTGCTGCCTATTTCAGTAGAAAGTTACATATTCACCAACCGAAGTACAAAATTTCTTAAACTGACTATTGTCAGTATGGACTCGCTCTAAGCTGACAGTTTATTTGCCAAAAGATTTCCAAAATAGGCCCTACATAGCAAGTGTCTGAAGATGACCGTCATCAATGATAATTTCAAGAACCCATAAAATAGTTTTTCAGCTTTGGACCCAAAACCTCAGCAAAGAAGAGAAGTGCTAACCGTCGCACTACAAGCAGAACAGATTAAGTCAAAGACGTTGCCAATGATTCTACAATTTTTTTTTAACCATAGATGAAATTAAGAATTCAAAGATAATTCACACCAAATTTTCAATCAATTACCAATGATGACAACGCTCCAAAAAATATCATATTTTCAAATTTCAGGATTCACATTGAAATTTCAGGATTCCAATTTCACACATTAAAATTTCAGGATTTACACATTCAGATTTCATGATTTGCATTCAACTTGATTCAAGTTTCAAGATTTGCAGACTTTCATCGATTCAGTGTCTCGGCCCTTCGAACAGCGAAGCGAAACAAGAACATCCTCAAAATTGTAATAATTTAACATAATAAAAACAAGACAATGTATTGAAATAATAAGAAAATAACTTTATTCTACAATGGTTCTCTTTGAGAGCAGAATGTAACAGTAGTGATCCCAAACAAAAGATATAAGACAGATTAACAAAACGATTTAGAAACTGAATATATTTTATCACACTAGGTTGTATCACATAGCGTTACTCCACACTCAATGGTGTGATTGCAAATTATATCCTTGTAATAATTACATAATTTGCAAATTGTATTTATTACAAAATTTAATTTCAATTTCAAACAGGCAATTTAAGAACTGTGACTTCCGAACTATTAAATGCTTATACCAATTTCTTAAAATTAATCTGGGTTGCTTCGCATATCTGAACTTCTGAAGGCGATCTAAATCGCAGATTAAACTTTAAATCAAGACATTTAAATACATCATGAGACTGATTTATATGATATAAATCAGACCAATTAGACTCGAATGAATTAATTCATTCAATTCATGAATTCGACATGTCGTTAATGATTGCAATGAGTAAACTCGTAATCTGTAACAATTTTTTTTTTTTCAAAGTTTTCTATTTTGCATAATTATTACAAGGATATACATTCAACTATAATATTGAACCGTATTTTGATTAATAATTACATTATGACATTTTATAACAAATCTTTCTAAATATCCAAATATCCCAAAGCCCATTACAAAACTGGCCCTTGGAAATTACAAATTTACAACTCCGTGTTGAAAGTTTACAAAAATTCGGCTAAAACGTGCGCCATTACAAAATACATGTGCTATGAAAACTTGACATTTTACACATGTTTCTCTAAATCCTACAAAATTTGAAGTACAGGTTTGACAATACGACACATTCATTAAGTGCATCAACGTAGTAATACTGTAGGATATGATAACATTAAAATTCCATTGAAAATTGTAATATTAATATTCAGCTTGAAACGGTATTTATATTGCATTAAAATGTTGAAGGCCGTAGATAAGATATTATATTACAAAATTTATAATTAGTAAGAGGTCACTGTGATACGGTCAGTCCGCACAATTAAATGACATCACCGTGCCATTGGTTAAAATTGCTTTGGAGATGACATCACAGCATTGACGCCAAGACTGATATTCCAGCCGCAAACACATTTATATGGAGACTGGCAAAATTGAATTCAGTCAAATCAGGCAATTCCCTTAGAATTTTGCGTTTTCATTTTTTTCCGCTGTCCTCGGTAAGTAGGGGAGTACCCAATTTAGATACGCTAACGACATACCTATTACCATTGCGTAATGCTATCAGCAATTCAATACAGTTTCATAATAATACACAACATATAATTTGGCCACATATGGCAGTTATAAAAGGTCGGAAAAACCTGTAATCGTGAAATCTGTTCGGGAACAATTAAGTCACATCATATGATAATTGATAAATATACAGAGAGGTTAATATGTTTATATATATAGCAGTGCGCACATTTCATCAAGAGGTTTGCATGACATGGACAAATTGCTATTTACCTTCTAAAGTTTGCAGATTGCAATCGACAAGTTCACAAGTTACTTTCTTACCTATAAATTGCAATTAAAAAAATTTTAGATAAATGCAAATAATAAATATACATAAGAAAGCAAGGCATGTTGATATATATATGTGTAAATCAAAGACCTAGGCAATTAAATAAATAAAAAGTTTCAAATTAGGCACTGGCAATTATTAATTACAACATTCAAATGGTGGAATTGATATCATATGATTGCAATTAAGTTCAAATTTACAGCGCTTACAACTTTCACATTAGCCTTTTCCACCTGAGGACCTAACCAGGAAACACAATGGAGGCGATGGCATGGGAATTAATTGGCACAGAAGCAGCGAAACAATTATTCATTTTTTCAAAATATCCAAAAGACCGCCATAAACAGTAAAGCAATTTTAAAAGTATGCCATTCTGCAGGGTTCTTTTCAACTTGCTATGCAGAATTTGATTGCAACTCGATTGCATTGATTGATTCAGAACCAATCAAATCGCAGCAGGTTGCAAAGGAGCCCACAGAATCACATAAATGTACATCAAAACTGCTGTAAAGGTCTATAAATGCAATAAATTACTTTAAATTTGAACAATTTGCAGTAGTAACCAAAAAATAATCAATACAATGATAAAACATTTGAAAACTGGGCATTAACATCTACATTGTTTCAAAGCATTTCCTTTCAAAGTTTAACTATGTAGGTCGGATCTTGGTCTTTGGGAATTCATAAGGTATAGTTCACCATACAGCAAAGGTCTATGATTTAGTAGAGCTTTAACTTTAATTTGACACAAGCAGCATGGAAATTTGGCAGAACACAAAAATATTAATAATATATTTTAATAAATTTGCACTACATAGGCTATCAGTCTATGAGTAAATTTGCATTAACATGAAGTATTATAACATACTTAATTTACCTAACAGCTTGAAAACATCTTGATTTGCTAAGTAAATGTGTATAAATAAGTATTATAACATACTTAATTTACTTAACACCTTGAAAACATCTTGATTTACTTGCATAAGCAAAGAGAAAATTTCCATCTTTTTAAGACGAGTTTGTCGACAGGGAACTCCGGGAGTCGGGCAGCATGATAAGCAGCGAATCGAGGTAAAAACAGCAGCAGTCTTTCTTACGAAAAGCGGACAAATTGCGATTGGTTAACGGACACAAAAACATGACAAAACTTTGATTATGCCAGCAGAAGTTTTTTTGTCACACTCATTGCATGTTAGGGTTCATCAGGCGAGAGGAGTTGGCTCCTAAACTCATCGAGACGATCTTCGAATTCTCCTTCATGTCGTCTGAAAGCAAGAAAAAGAAAATATGTTTAAGTTTAAACTAAAGGAATAACCAGTGGCTTATTAAAGAGAAGGGCGTTGGGCCATGTCCCAAATGCCCAAAATTCTAAACAATGGGAGGGATAGGAAATTCTGTGGATCGCCGCCATATTTCTCCCCGCCAGACAATTTTCAGATATGCCCATGGGCCTGAAGTCCAGAATTAAAAGACTCTAAGGACAGATTTCAGTCATATTTAACATACATGTAAACCAACTGATCAATTACTTAATAATGGTTAATTAAGTTCTCTTGTGATTTTTCAACACAAATACCAAGAATTCAGAAACACATTTATATAATATCATTTAATGTTTTTAAAATCAATACAATCATATAAAGCTTTATTTCACCATAACATGATTGTTTACCATGCTTACAGAGAGTACGGTTTCAGTTAAGCCAATGACTTAATGACATCTCCAAATTTGTTTTGGCAGTCTCGGTTCATAATATCGTATATACGTTTAGAATTTTGGCACTTCAAATTATTTCTAAAACCAATTTAATTCAATAAAGCACGGCCCATCCACTAATGATTGTTTAGAGATAATATTATGACGGTTTCAGTCCCTAGTTAATAACTTATTCTGAATTTATTTTGGTTGCCCTGATTTATTCGTCATTGCAGATAACATAAATTTGAAGTAGCATTATAAAGCAATAAGGTATTAGCATTGATCTATGTTATAAAGCATTGATCGCAAATTACTATATAATAGTTCGAATTAGCACTGATTACAATGTATGGTAATCCGATAGCAGGGAAAGCTGAGGTTCAGTACAGTAACTTAGCTGTCTGTGTTTAAATTCAGTGAGACTAACCAACGGCTAACATTTATTGTACTTAAATCCAATCTAAATAAAATTTGTCTTATGTCTTCTGTGTTTCTGCAATTAAATTACATTGACTGATCATCTTACCTATTAAAGCTACTAAGCTTTTTTTTGAAAATTAACTTATCTTGAAGCCCTTTTAAACATTTTACTTGAAGCAATTTCTTAATAATTAAGGAAGTATCTCTTATTTATAATAATTTATAAAGTGCATTTAATACTTCAAAAATTTCATCGTAGCACTAGGGACTTACAGTCGTGTTTATTGTGGAAAGGATTCTGCAGGTTACTGTGTTCTGTAGGGGAAAACGGTCAATCAGAAATTTAAAAAAAAAAAGTTTAATTCCTTGAGATAATAATTTTTCTAAAACATGCATACACTACTATCAAATTCTACAATAAAATGATAGGCCTACCATAAGAAAATAAGCTGTCTTGAGCGTAAACTGGCTTTCAATACTTCATGTCCTTTAGGCTTTCAATACTTCATGTGCCTTAGACCAGAGCTATGGCACACCAGATAAGTTAGGAGCTTTAGTCAGACAAGATTGGCCAGACAAGATTGGCTTGACAAGCATTAGTCCAGTCTCAGCAACATGCCAGGGCTGTATGACAAGGTATCACAGATAATCACCTACTACCAGCCATTCTATTAAAGGTATGGTTCCACTACATAATATACATAAATTTATTTTTCGATGTCACACTTAATACACCTCCCGAGTTTTTGAGGGTGGATTCTAACATGCGTTAACTAAATGATTAAATCATAGGGGTACTTTTTCAAAGAAACCTTGTTTCGTTGCGACAAACTTCAGCGATAATTCTGAGAATTAAAGATTTTGAAAAAATGACATTGTTTTCACCTCCAACATTTTGATGTTTTTGCGTAGCCCGGGCTCGCTCACCAGCATCGAAGTACCATACTGTGATAGCATATCTGAAACAAATTGACAGAATATTTCAGTTACTTAAAAGACTCAAGAATGCCAGACTCCTTTGTAAAAGACTCATCAAGAGTTTATAATAGAGTCCTGGAACCTTGGCAAATATTCATACTTCTTGACACTTGCATAAGCACCCAATGCAGTTGAGTCCAGCTCAAAACTTATTGCACTTCGACCATCAATAATAGTCCTGGTTATGTGGTTGTCATGTTGTGAAAGTAACCGTCTCAGTTCTTCAAATGCAAAAAGGTAAAACAAATTCAACATATTTTTTTCTTCACATTTCATAATCTGCGGTATATCTCACAACCAAAATTAATGTTTCTCTGGTGTTGCCTGACTTTCTAACAACTTTCTTTTCCAACTAGTCACTGATACCGCAACTTACAATTACATCCTGGAAGGCCTGTTGACGTAGAAATTTCCCGTTTCCCCCTGCAGTATTTGGGGCGGAATTTGGCCAAGCAGCCGTTTGTGGTGCCACACTGCCGAGTCACTCTATAACAGCCGTTATTGTCTTTAGCTAATTAGTGGCAAGTACTCACAGACAGACAGACCTGTTAAGAAACAGACTGTTCTGTGATTAATTCTGCAGAAGATGTCAAGTAAAATATAATACCGCATCTGATATTTTTTATGTTTTGGAAAACTGAAACGAGCAAGGCTCATAAGCAAGAAAATGTCCTCACCTGGTTCTGTGGGCTGGCTGGACCTCATGTGGATTTCTTCTGTCCGACCAAAAGAACAAAAGGCGATCGAAGCGAGGTTCTATGTCTGCTACGTGGTTGAACTGCGTTGGAAATATTCGTAAGAGGCCTCCGTGTTTCTGCAAGCACATAATATATGTTACATATCATAATGAGAAACACCTTTTTGACAAAAAAATGCCACTATGACGAAAAGGTTCTACCGATTAAACTTATTAAAGGACAAAATATCCATTAACCGCAATCTACCTTACTATTAAATATTCCAAACACGTTTCAGTAGCATTATCTAATTATACTCATATGCGAAAAACATGGAACTTTGTAAAAGCATTTATGTCACTGTTGTGACTATTGTCAATGAAATTTGAGGACAAGCAAATTTCTTGGAGGACAAGTAACTTTTGCAATAATTGCAGTTGTCCCTGGGACTAGTTATATTCTTGGCTCATTTTTGGTCCTGCTCTCATTAGGATTACCTACCTCGACTTCCCAGTCTCTGTTCAGGTAGTAGATGCAAGTGATACAGCGTCCGTCCTCATTTGGGTTATCCACGTGTCGCATGTAGTATGTTCCATTGCCGGGATAACACGCCACCATGGCCTGCAAAGACACAAGGAGGAAACAGGTTAATTTCATTACGACAAAAAACAAGCAGGTTTCAAGTTTTACTTGTCTGAAATCAATGGTTGCTTCTTCAATCACAATTTCATCTTTCATGGAATTGAAGAAAAATATACAGCGGCAGTAAAAATTCACGAGAAAATTACAAATTCTGTGTTCTTTGAAATGCTTCAATTGCCAAAGTAAGATTTTGTAAACTGCAAGGTAAAAAGACAAAAAATATCCGATTATTTAAACTCACACTAACTACATGCACATGTGTCGAAGACCTGGCTATTCAGCAGCCTAACCATGAACTCTCCACAATTTCTAATCCGGGACCTGAGGACGTCAGTGTGGCAGGCAATAGCTCCAACAAATCTGCCACCACATCAGTCAGGGAAATTATCACCAGCTGATGACAATCAATATCCTCAGCCCCACATGACAATCACCCTAGCACTGTCATCGCCCTCCCATGACACTCTCACAGTGTCATGGCCTAGCCATGACTTTGGCAGTGCTCAAAATCATCTTTGACTGGCTATTTAAAAAGAACTACTGCAACTATCACTTCCAAACTTGGTATAAAGTTGTATCACAGTGTCAACTAACTCTATGAATTTTGGCAGACCTATCCATTACATAATGAGGAAAAGAACCCAAAGGCTCCAGAGAAATTAGGAAATTGTCATCAGCTGCTGATGACTTTGCAGTATTTCGTGAAATTGGATAGAATTAAGTCCCGCAACTGACATGCTGCTGTGTGGTGAGGATGGCTGCAAAGAGATCAGACTTGCTTCTGAGACCCAACTGATCAACCCCACACACTCAATCATCCTGTCAGGGCCAGGACTTGGCTGGAATTGCAATTGTCCTCATATGCTGGTAATTTCCCTGCACATTTGCTACATGATTTCTTTTATTTCAAGAATCAATCTTCAATGATGGTCATCATCATAATTCATGGGGTTTTTCCACACACACAGCCTGTGTGACACAGGCTCATGAAATTCAATATATTCCAAGGACTTTTCCATAAAAATTGTTCAGAGAGAGCTTTCAATTTTAAAGCTTTCTGAGGACTTACAGGACCTGAGCAGCTACTAAAACAGCCGCTAAACAACATTCAAAACTTGGTTTCCTTATAGCATTGAAACTGGTATAAGAAATTTTCGAAGACTTCCAAGACTTGAGCAGCTGTTGAAGTTGTAGAGCTAAACAATGTTCAAACCTTAAATTCACAACAGTTCGAGCATGGTATGAGTCTGTGGCATCAATATAACAAATCAAGCTACTCGGAAATAGCATCGCAACTCCAATCAGGTCTTTTAGACTGGTATTGCACCGAGCGGAGTACAACGCAAACAAGTACATTATTGTGTGTTGCACTCAAGTCAACTTAATACACCGAACATAGCAGAACAACAAGTAGGTCTGTATTTGCTGATACACAAAATGGGAAAAAAGACACGGAAAAATTGGGGTAATAGTATGAAGGTTAAGTTCATATGTTTACTGATGCTATCCAACTCTAACCACTTTCATTATTGTTCCAAAAATAGGGCAAAATGAAGGGGAAAAATTGTAAAAATCGCAACGAAAAATAATGGGAACCGCACTGTATGCGCAGAAAATGGCAAAAATCACATAGGATGATCTGATGATAGGAAAATGATAAAACGTCACTAAAAAAGCAACAAAATACCAAAAATGTTAAAGAAAACATACATATGATAGAAATACATGTATTGCCGCACAGAAAATGAGAAAATACTATCAAAATAGGGTGAAAACATCAGAAAACAAGTAAAAAGATAGGGATCGACATAGCTCACAATAACAGGCCTTTTTCATGGATAATACTGCCATTGACGTCAAACTGCCATTCCTGGCCTGCTTCCAGCTTCTGTCATTCATGTCTGGGCAACCTAAGTGCTCTGTAGCAGCACCAGGGTGGAAAGATATAGATCATTGCCTCTCCCATCAGCTGTGTCTGAGATGCTGAGCTTGCTGGGCTGCTGGGGCATTGGGATGGGGTACAGGCTTTTTCTTGGTATCGTGGTGTTGTGGTACTGTTCCGAGCAGCTCGGCAATGCGGCTAAGTGCTGTGCATTGTTCAACGTAGGATGACATCATAGAATGCCAAATTTTGCTGGTTACAATCTAGAAGGCTGACAATTATCAAACCAGTAATTTTTTCTTACATGGGGCTAACAATACAGGCGTTTGTGGTAATAATTCTACCTGACAAGCCTATTTTTAAAAGATGCTGAGATATTTTTCCTAAGTGGTACAATCACTGTTGTGCAGTCAACAATGCAGGATGACATCATAGAGAACCAAATTTTGCAGATTACAACTTGGAAGGCGCATTCATGATCAAATAACCAGTATGTTAGGATTATAGCAAATGGTGTTAACCGGCTAACAGCTTAACCCTACAGGTGTGCATGTTGATTATTGTACCTGACCAGCCTATTTTTTAAAGACGCTGAGATTGTGCCACACACACTTTTTTGTGGTGGTACAGTCGCTGTCGTAAATTGTACAGCGTACGATAACATAGATTGACAAATTTTGTTGGTTACAACCTAAAAGGCTCGAAAATATCAAACCAGTACCTTTTGGAATATGGCACACGGGGCTAACAATACAGGCGTTTGTGGTAATAATTCTACCTGATCAGCCTATTTTTTAAAAGATGCTAAGATATTTTTCCCAGGTGGTACCGTCAGTGCTGTGCAGTCTACAATGTAGGATGTCATCATAGAGTACCAAATTTTGATGATTAAAATACTAAGAAGGCTCCCATGGCCTCCTGATTATCAAACCAGAACCTTTTAGAATAGGCCTATATGGCGCATCAATCGGGTTAGCAGGTGTCAGTGGTAATCATTTAACCTGACCGAACTCCAAAGAGCACCAGTAAAGATGTTGGGTACATACTTATGATACTTTCTTTACCATGCAAACAAATGCGCATTGCACACACAGGATTACATCACAAACTACCGCATTTTGTTGGTTAAATAGTAACTTTATTTAGAGTAAAAGTTTGTACTGCTAAAACTTATTTTCCCCTCAACTTACCAACATCCCTCAACGAATTTCTTGATTTGATAAAGTACAGATCCTCAACAATGATACAGCTCAGGGCAGTGCCCGACAGCTGCTAAGACAGCATTGCACTTTCTAATGGCAACTGTAGTGTTCATTCTGGTAAATGTGGTAGCATCAACAATCACTGCCTCTTGCTGCTGTACCTGAGAGGTGCAATGTCCTACACAGTTGTAGACATAGGGTAACCCCCTGTTACATCATGATACCATATCAACAAGATTAGAACCATGTCTTTTTAAAGGGTTCAGAATGGTCCACCTGAGTAACATCAACAGCATAACACCTGCAAGCGTCAGCATCTGCTACACTGTACATCATTGGTTTGATCATGATCACATCAACTGATCAAGTACCTTAAAATTTTTGTTGATGACTACTAAGTGGGGAGGGTCGGTCTAGTGGTAGCGTACTAGACCATGTAGACTGCCAGTCGCTGGGTCCCAGGTTCGAATCCAGCTCTTGCCGAGTCACCTAGGCCTACGTTGGACGGCTGTCTCAAACATCCTTAGCCTCATTGCCGTGTCCTCCAGCATAAATACAGGACGTAATGCCCCAATCATCCAATCATTGTTGATGACTTCTACAGAGCAATGAGCATCCTCAAAAGAGTAAGAACCTACATGCATGTAAGGAATTTTGGCAAGGCAGGTTCTCTTTCACATGGCACATGGAGGGTGTCCACTGGATGGACGGATGATTGGGCTTAATGTTCTGTTTACTACAAACTGACTGACAGTCACCTAGTGTTGTGCCGGTTCCCGAAACCGAAACCGAGGTTGTGCCACTGCAACCGAAACCGAACCGAAGTTCAATCTAACAACCGAGTTTTTAGGTTGTCATATTTTCTCCCGTTTTATTCAGAAAAGAACAAAATTATTGGCAAAATTGTGACATGTTCACTCTTCCCAAGCACACACATCTTACAAAGTTGCCTTCATTTGAACAATTGGGCCGAAAAAAGGGTTGCAGACCATGCACTGAACCGCGGACCACAAAATTGTGTTGTTCACATTGCGCATCACAGCTTTCTTTACCGATTCGCCAAGAACCAAAACCGGAACCGAAACCGAGGTTCTGGGGACAGCAATAACCGAAAACCGAACCGAATCAAATATATCAGAACCGCCCAACACTACAGTCACCTCCTCCTTCCCGTCCAAAGATTGCTCACTAAACTGCAACAGAGGGTGCCGGTCTCTGACGCCATTGCATTTTAATCAACAAGAAATGGTAGAGGTACTGGAGGAATCAATCAAACCTACAATGTATGCTTAGTACGGTATCTCACATGCAGCATGCAGATGGTGTGCAGACAATGAGCTGTTGACGTTTCTCAGGTAGACCCATGAACCCTTCATTTGAAAGACAGGGCTCTAATTTGGTAAATATGGTACAATGTATATATCATGATGAAACTGTGTAAAAGACTATTGAGAACATTGCACTTCTCAGGTACAGTAGCAATGTCCAGTGGTTTGTTGATGTAATTGATGCTACTCCGCTCTGAGACGCTCTCCAAAAACAAGAGCGGATGTAATATAATAATTGCAGGAGGAATGATGTGTAAGAACGCCAGGAGTGGGATTTGAACCTAGGTCCCCTATACCCATGATACCTGTATGCAGGTGGCAGAAAGGGTTTTCCATAACAAGTGTGGGAAATTACCATGTGCCGAGGACTCTGATGTCGCAAGCCCCGGACGACACTCACTCCAGCACTGTCCTCACTATGCGATGACCCCATTAAGTGTCCTAGCCTGACCAGGACTCTTTCGGTGCTCAAAATCATCTTTGATACGCAAATTGAAATTTCTTTTATCACTGCCTAACTTGACATGGAGTTGTATCAGGGTCTCAACTTTCTCTGTAAATTTTGTCAGGCCTCTCCATAACATAACCAGTAGAATAACCTGATAGTTCCTGGGAAACAAGGGTACTGCTATGAGGGGCTGATGACTTAGCGAAATGGGGTATAATCAGTCCCCCTACTGACATGCTGGTGTTCGTTGACGATGACTGTAAAGAGGTAAGACTTTTTTCTGACACCAGGCTGATCAACCTGTCAGGGCCAGGACTTCGCTATAATTTCAAAAGTCCTCATATGACAGTAATTTCCCAGACTGATTCCCAGACTGATTACTTCAAAGAGTCACACACCGGTGTGAGAAAAACATACTGCCACCATCGTGAAGGAACCCCCAGGTCACTTGGACTTATGTTGGACAGCAGTTTCAACTGTCAATACTTAGCTTCATCATGTTCAATGCTAATGTGTCCTCCTCCTGTGCTAATAATTCAGCCTACCAAGTGCCAAATGTACATTATATAATACAGAACATTAAGCCCAAACCACCTATTCCCAGTGGCGTCCCAATGGGGGGGGGCACGTGCCCCCCCATATTGGACCTGTGCCCCCAGGTGCCCCCCAATATGAACTTTCCAACTCTGGCTAAAATATACAGTTAGTATAGTTGGTGCCCCCTAGAGAATCACGTGCCCCCCCAGTTGCCCCCCCCCGTTCGAGACCCCCCAGTTTCGCCACTTCCTATCCCACCGGCCATAATCTAAATCAACCCTAATATCAACTTTGTATGATTTTGCCAGAAGTCTTATTGTTAATTACAACTTTCACTTTGCTTCAATATGATCAATGGCCACCTTGAAAAGTTGGGTACTATAACAGCTACATGATCCTGTACATGTAGGCAAAAAAGAGTAACAACAAATCATGAACAAATGTAGTACATCACAGTGCAAATAGGTAAAGGATACAAAAATGTTCCAGCTAAGCTAGGAATGATAGATCAGCCAGTTAGGAAACTTGGCAGGAGTCCATTTCCTGAGAGGATGTTCTAATGCTAAAGGCCATCAAAAGTGAAAGATCAGCAAAACCAAAAGATAATATTTCCCAATTAAGATGTTCACCATTGTCAGAAAATTAAATAAATTCAATATTTCGGCACAAATTTCTTTTGAGAAAATAGAATGTCTGTACACCATTTGCTCTATATGTCTCGTTTATTATTGTTGTGTATCTTGCTATCAGGAGTGGGATTCAATCCTAGGTCCCCTAAACCTGTATACAGGTGGCAGAAGGGGTTTTCCATTATTACAAGTCAGGGAAATTACCATGTGCTGAGGACTCCGCTGTCCTCAGCCCCAGTGGACTCTCACTCCAGCACAGTCCTCACTATACTGCTATACCATGACCCAATTAAATGTCCAAACCTGACAAGAGCTCTGACCAGAACTCTTACAATGCTCAGCATCATCTTTAATAGGCAATTTAAAGATAACTGTTGCTGTTTATGTTATCACTGCCTAGCATGGCATGGAGTTGTATCAGGGTAAATTTTGTCAGGCCTCTCCATTTCATAAACAGGAAAAGAACTCAATGGTGCTAGAGAAAACAAGGGTACTGTCATGAGGGGCTGTTGACTTGGCGAAATGAGGCATAATCAGTCCAGCTACTGAGTACAGACATGGTACAGACATACCGGTATGGGGTGGAGATGGCTGCACGGAGGTCAGACTTTTTTCTGACACCAGGGCTGAGGCTGATCAACACACAAACTCAATCACCCTGTCAGGGTCAGGACTTAGCTAGAGTTACAATAGTCCTCATATGACGGTAATTTCCCAGACGGCGAATGGGGGCTGCCTGACTGACGACTGAGTGTACAATGTTCATCTCCAGGACTTGAGAAAGGCTCATGCTTGAACAGAACTTGAGAAAGACTCATGCTTGAACAGGACTTGAGAAAGACTCACTCTTGAACAGGCTTGCAAGCCTGTAATGTGACTTGAATAATTATTGTAGGCTATGGAGACATACTTGGCAATGAACTACAAAACACAAACATTAACATTTATAAATATCCCAGATATACTAAGAATAGTTACTGCACTACATGACTTGACCGGGTTGTCCCTTATCTGGCAAATGCAACTTTTTTTACTGCCAAGCAAAACGAACCTACGTGATGAAAATGATATAGCGTTACAGTGAGTGCATGGGTATACCTGCAAAAACCAATAACACAGCCTGCCATCCGCATAAAATGGAAGTTATTGGCCGGGGGGGGGGGGAGAGCAGTGCACTATATGTCATTGATGAACCAGTATTACTTGGGAAAGATAGATAGAAATGGTGAGTGAGTGAGTGCTGCCTTAAGCCCAGTTTTGGGCGCTCACGAGGGTTGATTGATGAGATGGAAGAGAGAGAGAGCAGGAGTCCTCAACATGTTACATGTGAGAGATCTTTTACTTGTCCAGCACAGACACTGATACAAGGGGCCACCAATTTAACGTCTCATCCGAATGACATCCGGCTTGGATTTTGCTCATTGCTCATGATGGTCCACAAAAACTTTCTGTGCCAGCCAGCTTTATAAAATGATTGGAAAAGATACTGTCGGGTTAAAATTAAATATTTCCCTACTGAAGATACAAAATCATGAAGGTTTCTGGAATTCTTCTCTCAATCTATCTTCATGTTCTCCATCAGCTGTAATATTTAGCAAAAATCTCTACAAACTGAGCATACATAATAAGTTATAAGTTATTCTATAGCTTTTTTGCTGAGTTTTAGAAAGACTACAGGCATATATACCAAAGACAATCAAGGAAGACAATCAAATACTTTTTGTCTGGGGAATGAGACTTTCATTGGGCTATTTTCAGAAGGTCGACTGCCCTCGATTTGCCCAAGGTCGTCTGCTGCTGCTCCAAGAAACCTCAATTCCAGCAGAATGATTTTTGTCATAAGTTTGTTATTGTTGCATTGATCTTTGTAAAGACAATACCATATTCACAGATTAATATACTGCCAGACTCAATAGAGGCAACGGGGCTTTAAGTCCTGTATTTCTTCTTGCAGAATTGTTCAGAAATACTGGAACTCATTATTATTTATCACACATTTTTGCAATAACAATAAATCTGGTATTTGATATTTCAATCTAACATCATATTACAACAACGCACGTGACATGACGTCATCCCAGCTCACCTTTTACATGTCCCTGTGCATGACGGCCTTACACCTTCTATTCATCTCATGTGGCTTTTTCATCCTTTTCCCGGACTACCAACAATCTCCAAAACTTTCCACTGATCTGTCTTTCCCTCATTCCTCTTCGATTCGCCTCTATTCTTTCGTGGTTGCCATCCCATAATAGCACGTGTTTATGTATCGTACTTCCCTTCCTGCCCACGTTTTTTTGGCGGCGCCACCGTCCCGTTTCCCGCCAAAAGGATCCAGACACTCCATAGAAGGTCAAGCCCATCCTATACTTGGTCAACCACAATTAATGCTTATACTGACACTTTCAATTAAGTGCGCTTCACTTCCGAACATCTCTGTCATCTCAACTATACCATTGTATAGGCCTACTCTTTCATTAACTTTCACAATAACATTATACAAATGCTCTGTTGTTTACAGCATTCCATCTTACATTTTCCTTCGCATCAATACACAAAAAATACATGCACTTTTCAGGGCATCAAACTATTGCTTTTCTTTCCTTGCGGGGGGGGGGGCGATTACATCTCAAAGGTACGGCCCCTTGCTTTTCTTTGTGATAAATCATTTTACTTCTCAGTGCTGCACTAAAATACATTACTTCTCTTTGGGTATAGTCTTCCAGTTCATCATTTCAAGGTATTCCTTAACAGCCTGCTGTTCGCTATACAAAGAAATATTTACCAACATCATACATGTACAACCAAAATAAATTATTCCCGTCGCGGGCTTTTCTAGTATTTTAATACCACAATCATTATTAAATAACATACCTTGGGAACCATTTATTTGAAATAATCATGATAATGTTAACTGTTTGTGTTAAATCTCTATTCCATTATAATTTCATCGATGTGCAGAAATAAAAGGGAAAGAGACTTCAAAATCACATTTCCTATATGACTTTTATTGATATCTGATAACCTTGTATGAAATATACCTATTCATATAACTAAATTTATGGATGAGTGATATATTTAGCCATGATAGGCATGGCCCCACAAAGTTCATCAGTGTTGGAGTCGAGGCCAGGACATCCGAGACCGAGGCAAGGCCAAGGATTTGGCCTCCGAGACCAAACTAAGGCTGAGGCCCTCAAAATATGGCCCCGAGGCCGGCCTCGAGGACGAGGCCGGTCCCGAGGCCTCTATCTCTGGCACAAAGACACCCGAGACCGAGGCAAGGCCAAGGATTTGGTATCCGAGACCGAGCCAAGACCGAGGCCATCAAAATATGGCTCCGAGGCCGGCCTCGAGGACGAGGCCGGCCTCGAGGACGAGGCCGGCCTCGAGGACTCCAACACTGCAGTTCATAGTAATCACCAATTCACTGGTAATGATCTCACGTAGGCACATAGCCTTGATCACATAGGTAGAAAACTTGGCTGTTTGTATGCATACATGCAGTCATTGCACTGCAGTGAAGTATACTTGATCACGTGACACCACTGATCACGTGACACACTGATCACGTGACCGCCAGCTTCCCTCTGGGTTTGTAAAAACACTTCAGTAAAAAACTTCAGTATAAAACTGGCAATATGATGACAATCCATTATCATAATAGAAAAAGTTGCAATTAAAATACATAAGGGGCAACCATTAGATATCCAGGGGTGGGCTAAAGTTTTTAAAATAATTGATTTGTCAGATTTGGTGAAATAAATAATTTCCAGGCAGTCAAACATGTGAAATAGATATATATTTCAAAATGCCTTTTCTGGTGGGGGGGGGGGGTGTTTCTTAGCTGCATAGCATGGTATTGTTTGATTTATAGAAAGGAATATTTTAGGACATCACGTCTTTGAATAAAATAATTATACATTCGACGCTCATTTGACGCTTCAATTAAAATAATCATTTCCAATGGAGGAAAACTCCAAAGCGACCGCCCCCTCCTCCGAATACCTTATGGTCACCGGGTTACCCACTAAAGGCCTACACAGTTTTCTTTTTAAAATTAAATATACTAGTAATTTTCCCGTAGATTGGAGGGAACAGGACAGAATAAAATGTAATAGATAGAGTGATAGATAGTCAGGTGGACTTGAAAAGGGTTGAGTTCTTTGGTAGTAGGTTTAGAAAAACACATGAGAAATTAGAAGATGAGACATTAAGTATAAGCAAAGGTTGATGACTAAAGGTGTCCAACTCCAGCAATACCCTGTGTGACACACAGATTCCAGTACAATCTATTTTTACCCTCACATTTTACCCCCACATGGCCATCTCTGGGATGGTTGGCCCAACCACAGAGGGCAATTTAATGACATGTTTACAGCTGCTAGTCAGATCCTTATCAAGATGTTGATACCAGCATTTGGTACATTTTTCGCTTCCCCCCAAGTTTGTTGGGGGGTGTTAAATGGACAGCAGGGGTCTGTCAAGGAGCCTCTGTTCTTGTGGTTTTCTGTGGAATCTTCTACTACATTCTTAATCTGACCTCAAGGCATTTCCTTAATTGATCTTACTTCCTCTGCATCCTGTCCATCCTCTCTGTCCACATCATTCTGAACTCAGCTTCTGCCTCAGCAACACTGCTATTGCTTGCCTCTGTCTTTCTTCTGGATTTACCTTTTAATTTTTACTGCAATGTCCAATCAGGACAATTGGGACTACCCCTTCAATTTTGCAAGGGGCATGATGCCATCGATGACCTGGGATACCATGGGGCCCAGCACTCCCCAGCAGGTCCATCAGGTGAGACAGCACGTGTCCACACCAGCAAGGGCCTCCTCAAGTCACCAGGCTGATACACTGCAAGGGCAACAGCCAGCCCCCCAACTGCAGGGGAGTGAAGCCCGTTCACAGACACCACCCTCCCAGGGTGACGACTTCAAGGCCTACCTCGCAGATAATGGAGTTACTGAGGAGACCATTTTGACCCTGGAGAGAAATGGCTTCACCAGCATGACGGCACTGAAGTTGATGCAGCCTGAGGACATTGAGGCTATGAGGATTCACCCCTTAGCCCGAAGGCGGTTCCTCAAAGCCTTGTTGTCTAAGCAGACAACAGGACAGTCGGACAAGGACCAGGGGACTCCAGCTGCCCAGCCACAAGACTCCCTAGCAGCCTTGATAGGGATGCTCACGGCTCAGGAGAAGTCACCAAGGATGCCTGCCACAACCTCTGGCCCTGCTGCAGCAGCCCTTCCACAAGATGAGCACCCTCTCTTTATTCCTTCAAGCAAGTACCTGGATGTGACCGACTTTGCTAGACAGTATGAAAAGGTGCAAGAGAGGGTGATCATGGGCCAAGATGGTGATGACCAGGTTGTCCTCAGATCTACTTCCAGCAAGCCAAAGCTGGAGCAGATTACCCCAATGCAATGGGTGGGAGCCAGCATCCGGATCCTGAAGGAGCTGGTCAACAAGGGGGACCTACAGATGTCTCCAGGAGGTTTCATGTCGTACTTGGAGTACATGGAAAAGGTCAGTGACCTGGCCAATAAGTATACCTGGCAGTCAACACTTATGTATGACAGGGAATACAGGAGATGGCAGGCCCAGAGCAGATGCCCCTGGGGCCAAGACAACATCCACCTAATTGGGGTACATCTTGACAAGCGCCAAAAACCCATCCCTTCAAATGGAACTCAGAAAAATTCCCCTCCCAGCCGCAACAGCAACTCTACCCAATCCAAGCAGACCCCTGTATGCAAGCTGTTCAACATGGGCAAGTGCACGTTGGATCACTGCAAGTACCGGCACACCTGCTCCATGCCCAACTGCAGTGATTCCCATCCTGTCTTTGAACACAGTGCAAAGCAGGACTCAAAAAACGCCAATCAGCGCAATTAGGTGGCCCAATAGGTCAGCCTACCCAGGTGTCACTCAAATGGGACACTTGGAAGGACCTCATTAAAGGAGACCCGGATGAGGAGTATTTGCTTAATGGTATAAAAAATGGCTTCCCTATAGTCAATGCTTTGAATCCACCTACTGAACCAGCTCACATGGATAATTACAGATCTGTTATGCAATGTCAACAACTTGTGGAGGACCAAATTAAAGAAGAACTCGGTGAAGGTCGCTATCAAGTGGTACAAGACAAGCCTCTGATTGTCAGTGCACTGGGAGCTATCAAAAAGCCTGATGGAGGTGTGAGGCTCATTCATGACTGTAGCCGGCCTCTTGGCAAATCAGTAAATGACTTTGCAACTTTAACATCGGATATTAAGTACCAATCAGTCAGGGATGCTGTTAAACTCATATCCCAGGATTATTTTTTAGCCAAGATTGATTTACGTAGTGCTTACCGCTCTGTGCATTTACAGAAGGAACATTATCAGTACACAGGATTAATGTGGCATTTTAAAGGGGACAAGGAACCTACTTATCTTTTTGACACTCGGCTGCCTTTTGGGGCAAGATTGTCTGTTGAATGTTTTCATCGCCTGTCAAAGGCTGTTCAAAGAATTTTGACCAAAATGGGAATTACCGTTATCGCATACCTCGATGATTTTTTACTAATAAGCCCGACCTATGAACATTGCAAGGAAGCTATCTTAACAGCTGTACCGACATTACGATCTCTTGGATTTGCTATTTCTTATAATAAGATGGAAGGACCAGCTAAAGTTATTACCTTCCTAGGCATTGAAATTAACACTCATTTATGTACTCTTGGGCTGCCCCAAGACAAAGTGGACTCACTCACTCTACTGCTTAAAAGTTTTTCACAAAAAACACGTGCTTCAGTCAAGCAATTGCAACATTTGTCCGGGAGGTTGGCATTTGCATGTAACGTCGTTCGCGGAGGTAGAACTTTCCTCCAACGTGTGCTTGACCTGATGCGACCCCTCCAGCAAGCTTCACACAAGCTTAAACTGTCCAAGGATTTCCACCAGGACATCGACTGGTGGCTCCATTGCCTGCGCTTATTTAACTGTTCCCCATTTCACAATGTTAAACCAGTATCTCATGTCATTGCTACGGACTCATCCAAACTGGGGGCTGGAGGCCACTTACATCACCTGAATGGCGAGGATTGGTTCTATGTTGATTGGGAAGTGGATTACCCATCCCTCAAAGATGAGCATATCAACACCAAAGAAGCCCTGATCTCCATATTTAGTCTCTACAGATGGGCTCCCTACCTTCAGAACAGCACTGTTACTCTCTTAACTGACAATATGTGCACCAAAGCAGCCCTGAATAAAGGTGCCTGTCGGAGCCCAGTAATAATGGAACACCTCCGAGCCCTTTTCTGGCTGTCTAACGCATTTAACTTTGACATAGTTTGTTCCCATATTCCTGGGAAGGATAACATTATTAGTGACTGCATTAGTCGGCTTAGACATCCAGGACATTTTTTATTTTGGTATTCTATCTTAACACATGGTCAACCTTTTGACATTGACACTTTTACCATGTTGACTTTTGGCCGCATGTCAGCTAAAGCCAATGTTTTCTTCATGTCACAGCTACCACGCCTCGTACCCTGGCAGAGCAACTGGACCAGGATGTGGCCTTCTACCGCTCCCTGACGTTTGCAGAAACCACCAAGCAGAGCTATAATACCCACCTGGCATCATACCTTCGTTTCTGTGCCCTACTACAATGCCCTCCTCTCCCAGCTGATGTGGACCTCACTGCCAAGTTCATTGCCCACCTTGCCCAGCGATTGAAGTACTCCTCCATCAAGCAGTACTCGGGAATTATCAGACTTTTAACAAATGAACTTGGTGTCCCCAACCCCCTCCTCACATGGAAAGTGCAGTCCCTATTGCGTGGGGTTAAACGGTATAAGGGTGACACCACTTCCAGAAAATTGCCAATTACTCCTCAGATTCTGCTATCTATCTACAAAATGATAGATCACAACAAACCACTTGATGTTGTATTGTGGGCAACCTATACCACTGCCTTCTTCACCCTGCTGCGAAAATCCAACCTAGTTCCCCCCTCACAAGACCAGTTTGACCCCCTCCGTCACCCATGCAGAGGGGACCTGCAGCTCACCCCACGTGGCTTGGCCCTCTCTCTCCGTGCTTCGAAAACCATCCAGTTCCAGGAACGTTGTCCACAACTCCCATTGCCCTCATACCAGGCCACCCCCTCTGCCCTGTATCAGCTGTTGTGGCAGTACTGTGTCTCCAGCCCGACTTGCCCCCTCAATCACCGCTCCTGGCTTACCCCACTCCACAAGGACCTCGACCCCTTACTCAGGCTGTATTGCAACGGCATCTGAGAGACCACTTGAGGGCCACTGGGGTGGACCCCCATCTGTATGGATGCCACAGTTTCAGGCGTGGGGGAGCTACCTGGGCATTTCAGGCTGGTCTGCCAGGCGAGTTGATCCAAGTTCTGGGTGACTGGAAATCTGACTGTTACAAGCAATATCTTGAAATGGACTTGCAGACAAAATTTACTATGTTGACTAACTTTACAAAAAATCTCCCTACTTAAATATTAATGGTTTGGAATTATTTCACCTTCTTAAATATTAACTGCTGTATCATGACAATTATGCTTTGTATACAATTACCTCGTTTTTCACTATGTTTGAATAAAGGCCTCTTTACCTGCACCCATGTTGTCTATTTAGCTTCCCCCCAAGTTTGTTGGGGGGTGTTAAATGGACAGCAGGGGTCTGTCAAGGAGCCTCTGTTCTTGTGGTTTTCTGTGAAATCTTCTACTACATTCTTAATCTGACCTCAAGGCATTTCCTTAATTGATCTTACTTCCTCTGCATCCTGTCCATCCTCTCTGTCCAAATCATTCTGAACTCAGCTTCTGCCTCAGCAACACTGCTATTGCTTGCCTCTGTCTTTCTTCCCTCCCACCCTCTCCTTTAATTAATTGCTCTTAATTGCGCTGGTTGTTTTATTTAGTTTAGTAGTTAGTGTATGTAGCCTAGTTGAGGTTTATCAAATATTTGTGGAATTATTTCACCTTCTTAAATATTAACTGCTGTATCATGACAATTATGCTTTGTATACAATTACCTCGTTTTTCACTATGTTTGAATAAAGGCCTCTTTACCTGCACCCATGTTGTCTATTTATCCAGGATAAAAACAGCAAATGAAGATATTATAAACATTGATCTATAACCCTTATTTTATAAATGAGTTTTGAAATATAAGTTTTGAAACATAAGCTAAAAATGTCTAAATTTTTTTATTCATTTAAAAGTACATGGTGATAATGATGGACTTACATACAAAATCTGGTTGTTGGAATGATCGAAAAAAAAAATCACAGGAAAAACAAAAAAGTTGAGGGACCATTTGCTAACAAGTCATGTCAGTGGTAAAAGATCATAGAATACTTGCAAAAAAGTAAGTAATAAATATTGCATAATTACATGTAATGTCATTTATATATGTATAAACTTTTTATTAATTTCGTTTGGAAAGTATACTATCCTTGTGTCTTAATTGATATTTTTTATAAGGGAGGGCTTTCTGGTAAAACTTATCATGCTTATGCATCTCAAAATATATGCATTCCAAAGAGGGGTGAATGGGGCTTCAAGTATCAGGCCCTGCCAGCCACATTAGGGAACTGGCCATTAGAGGGGTTGTGGTTTAACCAGATACAAACAAACGACGTTTAACGTCCCTCCTAAAAATAGATTCTACTGGAATCTGCATCGCACCATACCATTGCCAGTTGGACACCTTTAGTCATCAACCTTTGGTATAAGTTGAGATGATTGCATATACTCATAGAGCTATAAGGTGGTACAGTTTCAGTGACCTAACATTGGCCGTGTTGCCTTGTTTACATTTTGCGCATGGGCATTGACGTGGGGTTCTACGCGGGAACAGAAAAGCAGGGCAGTGACCTATATATGTTTGCGAGACGCTGATTGGATGAAAGACTGCCGCCCTGCTATAAACGGCCAATTAAGGGAGGGGTAAACTGCGGGAAATTCAAAGACTGTGGAGGGCTTCTGTCTGAAGTTTTTTGCTAATGGAGTGCTAATAGAGTGCTTAAAACATTACATTAATCAAATTGGCTGTGACCAAATGAAGTGTTCTATCCTGTTAAGTTATAGATCCATGATATACTCTATCATTTGATTTATATAGCAATAAGCCCGTGCTAGCTGGAGAATCAGATGGAATAGCAATGGCACTAAATACAATTGCAAATTGTGCTGAAAGGAAGGGAGCAAGTGAAGCAAGTGGGAGAGACCTTGCAGGTGTTGCCCTCTTGTGTATAATGCAGGAATCAGCTTAAAACTAATTATCATTAATTAGGACATGTAAAAGAGTGCAATGGCCTTGAAAAGGGGAGAGTTCTGCCGTGAAGGGCAAAGGAAGGCACAGGGAAAATTAGAAGACCAGGCATTGAGTATAACTTGAGATAAATCCCGTACGTTATCATTTTAATATAAGAGATAAATTGAACTACCTCTTTGCTAACATCAACATTTTCACAACAGAAGGTGAACGTGATGTGAAATGCATAAAAAAGCATGTGGGGAGGGGGGGGGGGATGCAAAAAAGTAAAAAGAAAACCACATGAAATTCACCAACACTCAGCACAGGAATTAGAGAACGTGCTACTTTTTCTTTTGAAACTTTTTTCTTGCCAGCACTGATAACGACTGTTAAACGATCCACTAATTATATCTTTATCGCCCCATTTTTTATCAAGAAATACTGGCACCTCACGTTTCTTCAATCCAAAATAGAAATATTTTTTTGAGATTATTCAATGAATCATTGCATAATTACAGATAACTAAATCAATTACATGTTTATAAACATGAGCAACGTGCGTGAAAATATCCCTTTTTTTGATTGTATGGCATATAAGAGACAACCTGTAGATATATTTATTGTCGATGACTGATTAACAGACAACAATCGTGACGATATACAAATTTTCTATCTATCTATCTATCTATCTATCTATCTATCTATCTATCTATCTATCTATCTATCTATCTATCTATCTATCTATCTATCTATCTTGGAATTAATCTATCTAGCCATTTATCTAACTATATTTATATCTCTATCTATCTGTGACTGTCCATCTATCTTATTCTAAAAACAATCAAGCAGATCCTCTACTACAAATCAATCAACTATTTATTTGAAAATGTCACATTATAACATGATACATTGTTCCCCAAGATACACATATTACGTTTTTGCAGGTTTCAGTCAGAAGTGCAAGTATTTCGTCTGACACTTGCTCTGTCATAAATTAAATCAATGCATGTGGCCTACGTGCAGATTTTGGCGCGCCATGGTGGTTTGTTTATCCCAGGGCAAGCCCTGCACAGCAGACGAATTCTAATTAAAGAATTTGATCAACATCTTGATTAGCACACGAAAATAGAACGAAAGAGAAAATGAAGGTAGGTCTAGAAAAAAGTTGGGGCTGACAATGACATTATCATGCTCTCAAAATAGTATTTCCTTAGTAAATTTAAATAGAAAACCATAAATCAAAGCTTTACCATTTGCAAACTTCACTGGTCATGTTGATGGCAATTTTATTCGATGTTCTTAAATCGGAAAACTAAAAGAAATTAAGAACTATTAAATAGGAAAAACTAAAGGAAATTACCACAGTTTCTGAAAAAAAGATAGCTCGTGGTAAAACTTAGACTTTCGTGTTTTGTAAAGTAAAAACCAATTCTGCAAGTCTGACAGGAAAAATTGAAACTTTCTGATGAAGCAATCTTGTTTGATGATCACTGATTCAGCAACTTTGAACTTAGAACTTATACAATCTCAGAACACCTGAGGCCTTTACCTTTCGCCCAGAAAATTAATCTAATCTAATAAGCCTAAGCTCGTTTTTCTGACCTGTATTGAGGTTGTAATTAACGGAAATCCACATTTTTGGAAGCAGTGCTTGACAGTTTTACTGAACGCTGAGTAAGCTGGTGCTGAACAGTTTTAGCAACATTTCCTGGATAGCTGCACAGAGAGATGTGAGCAGTCACGTATATCCATTTCATATTCATGACATAGGGATTGCCTGGACTGGCAAAGTCTATAGATAGCTTTGCACATGTATTTTAAGATCTTAAAAAGACAATCGCACCATTGCATTGGTTATTAAAGCATGCATCATTATTTTAAAACTGTCAGAAGTTGCATACAGATGGCATCTCATTATTATCCGCAGTGAAGTACAATTTATAGTACAGATCTTTTTGTAAACATGAATTTCCCACACAGTCCACAATAAAGTCTAGATCTATATATATTGCAAAATTAAAGCAATTGTGAAAATTGTAAATGATTTAGATGTTGGAAACAATATACAGGCCTAGAACACTTGGGTGCTTGTACTTTTCTCACAATCATCATACTATAAATTCATGATGTTTAACGCTACTCCACCCAAACTACAGATTGCCTACTACTAAAACAAGAACCCAGGGGTTCAAAATGGAGGTGGTGTAGTGTCTTACTTCATATCCCATGAAAAAGACTTTCCCTGGGTAGCCAGAACACGGTGTTGTTCATACTGTGTGCTACATTTCAGAATTTTAAAAATAATCCATTTCAAGCAAAATTGTACACTAAACTATATATAGGTATATGGATAAAAAAGTAACTTCCTAATATGATTAAGTAAATATTTGTTGAAGTTCACCAATTTATTGCTTACCATTAATTTTTGAGAAACCTAAAATTTGAGAAAAATATCAGAAATCCTCCTTTTTCCCATTTTTTTGGTTTTTATGAAAATTTCCTTAAATTGGCCCTCCAAATGAGTTTAGTAATTTAAAGAGGTATGATTTAGACATTTAAATGCAAAAATCTGCAGTGTAACTCCAAAATTGATGGAATCATGGACCATTGAAAAAATAAAATTTTTGCTGAATTTACTGTTATCAATTTTTGTAAGAGCATTTAGACCCCCAAAAGGAACATTAAGGGTATTTAATGCATATGATGGTAGAATTTCATGCCCATAGGTACAACCGTTTCAGAGTTCTGCTCTGGAAACAATTTTTTTATTTTTTTAAAATTTTCAATATTTTATAAAAACTCTACCAATTGCTTAAATATGAACACCAAAATGCACATATTTGCTGTAAGACCCATTCATGTGCCAAATATCATATACACAAGCGCAATAGTTTAGGCACAGCGGTAAATACACAATGTGTGCAGCCGCCCCTAGTGGATCTAAGCATTATATAAAAGGAAAACACGTCTTAATTACAACATGCCTGGTATTCATTCCTATGCCAGATGCATGCTCTGTAATCAAGTTATAGATATCTCTTGACCCAAACATCTCCAAACAAAACAGCCAAGACAGGGTCCAAAAGACATTCTGAAAATGCTAAAATTTCAAATTTCCCGCCAAAACGGTCCATTTGTCACTGTGACTGCATAAATGGAGATGTGTGTACACACACCTCCATTAAAAATTTGCAAGCAACAATATTTCAAGTCTTACAACAATCATAAGTGGGTGTGGTTTCTCAAACTGTTCATGTTATACCACTGCACTTATTAATATTCGCGCAGCGAAACGGCCGCAGGCCGTTTCGCGAAGCGAAATTGAGCACAGGAGAGGACTCAAAAATCTGTGCAGTGATGGTCTCAACATCAACAGTCCACAGTTGGAAATTAGGTCAAGTGGGCCCAGCTTCTTATCAATGATTTTGTTTCGTATTGTGACGCAACTCGGGTAGCGTGATTTTTAAATGGATTTATTCACAAGAAATATTAGCACAACTTGAGTTGATCTTCTGGTAATGGAAATTGCATATTAATGTCAGTTTGTCTTTCTGGTGGAGTTCCAGCCATCCGAATGAAGTCCCAATTCCTCTGGTTAGGAGCCACTGCTCGGGGGTCTGTGTGGAGGTCCAACGTCACTGCGAGAGCTTACAATATCTCGTAATTAAAGTTTATTGTCTTTGTTCCTGCGCCTGAATCCTCTTGAGGCTTGTGCGTTGTAGCACGCCGTTGTGCGTGGCAGCACGCGGTTGTGCGTGGGAAGCTCGCGGTTGTGCGTGGGAGGCACGCGGTTGTGCGTGGGAGGCACGCAGCAGTATGAAGAAGCTCCGTAAGAGCTCTGGAGAATTTGTGTTTATTATTTAGTTCATCTGGTTGAGCTGAGGAAGACTTGTGCGTGGGAGCACGCGGTTGTGCGTGGGAAGCACGCGGTTGTGCGTGGGAAGCACGCAGTTGTGCGTGGGAGGCACGCGGTTGTGCGTGGGAAGCACGCAGCAGAATGAAGAAGCTCCGTAAGAGCTCTGGAGAATTTGTGTTTATTATTTAGTTCATCTGGTTGAGCTGAGGAAGACTTGTGCGTGGGAGCACGCGGTTGTGCGTGGGAAGCACGCGGTTTTGCGTGGGAACCACGCGAATCTGTGAGCTTGGAGTGGCTTTAACAATTTCTCAAAAGAAATGCAATCAGAAAGGCCAAAAATTGTCTGGAACTCTTCTTTCTTGTGTTTAGTTTCTTTTTGTAGTGACTCTAGGTCTGGCTGAGGCAAGAAGTGGGTCTTGTTTCTTTTCCTTTTTACTCACTCTCTCAGGTCTCTCATCCTTCCCTCTCAACCGTTGGCAAAGGAATGAACCTTGAGTGACGTGCTCGCTCGCTTATAAAGGCTGGCGCCGCATGCCACGCCCACTTGACCCGATTCTGGCGTCATTTGACCTAATTTCGTGTCAATGCGAGGTTTGCCATGATTTGCGACGAAGACCCGACTTTCTTGGCCAATTTCGGCAATTTTGAAGAAGATTACGCTTGGGGTATGTTGAGAAATTAGTTCATAAAGGTTTTGTTGTCTTGTTGAGTCAGTTTTGGTCGTTTGTTAGCCTAATTTATTCGTTTTTCGGACGTAGAATGCATCAGCCTGAGTGGTGTTGAAAGTTGAAGAATCGCGATGTTTTTTTCGTGCGTGAAACGGCTCGTTTCGATCTGTTTTTGGGGTTTTATCTGTCTGAAACCATTTTTTTCATATCAGGAATTATTTTAGGTGCATTTTGCTCCAATCCCCAAGTCTCTAGGTGCCCTGTAGGCTGTGGAATCTTACAAAACGTGTCGGCTTCTTTATGCGTTAATTTAGCGGAATTTTACTTCCGGTTGTCATTTTTTTTGACAGCTGGCTGGTCGCCACATTCCCCCGTTCTTAAAGCCATTACTGAGAAGTAATGGATCCTGGGCTTGACGGATTTTTCGAAATTCATATGCGGTGTCTCTACGTGACGTTACCAGGGCTCGTTTCCTCCCCACTTAGATTCGAAATTCTCATGCATTGTCTTTACGTGATGTTACCAGGGCTCGTTTCTTCCCCACTTAGATTCGAAATTCTCATGCATTGTCTTTACGTGATGTTACCAGGGCTCGTTTCTTCCCCACTTAGATTCGAAATTCTCATGCATTGTCTTTACGTGACCTGACCAACGATCGTCTCCTAGCCAGCCCGCCAAACTCCAAACTCCAAAGAAGACTTCAACTACAGATATATGCCTCTAACTTTTTTTTACTTCTGATTATTTTTCATCATGTTTTCTGTAATTTTAGGGTTAATCACACTGGAGGAACAGTTTTGAAAAAAACTCGACTTCACACAACATCAAGTGTCTTGCAAACATCTGTAACATCTTCAACATCAACTTCATATAAAGAACATTGGGAACAGTTTAAAAAGAAAACTTGACTTCACAACATCATCAAGTGTCTTGCAATCATCGGCGTTTATGTAACATCTTCAACATCAACTTCATATAAAGATCATTGGGAACAGTTTAAAAAAGAACTTGACTTCACAACATCATCAAGTGTCTTGCAATCATCGGCGTATTTGCAAAATCTTCAACATCAACTTCATGAAGAGAATTTTTTTTTTTTAACAGTTTCATTCCAACTTGAAAGGAAGAAAGTCATAAAGTCACATCTTCAACTCTTCAGAATTGGGGATAATGGGCTTCAGTTACGGTGGGGTCCATCTTCATCAAGGCTGTCATAATGATTTCTTGATTGTGGTTGCACTGGGAGCAGCTGGGCTGGTATCCTCGTGGATGGCCATGGCTTCGGCTATACACCTTCAGCAAAATCCCTATCACTCCGGCGACCTCAATGCGATCCTCGTGGGGACTTCTCTGAGCCGGTGCTAAAGCTGTGAGCAAGGAGATCATTTCCTGATGTTGTTGAAGTTGCTGCCGCTGCAGACTTCTCAACTCGTCTCTCAGGACACAGGCATGATGACTGTTGTCCTTGGCCAGTATCCTGAAGTATTTTCCTTCATCTTCATTCTGTCCTTCCTGAAGGGGTCCTGTTGCTGCTTCCTCTGGGTAATCTGCCCTGCGACTCGAAGAACTTGGCCGGGGTTCTTCCTGGGATCCTTCGGGTGTCTTTTCTTTCTCCGCTGTAGAGGGACTTTGGGTACGCCGCGGCTGGGTGCTCTTGTCAGGTGATAATCCAAGCGAAGCCTCCAGTCTGGCCAACGGAGTGGGAGTGTAGGAAACTTCATCTTGGCAAGGGGTGTTTCCCCTGGGTTGATACTCTCCGTCTGCTGATTTGCTCCGCTTCTTCTTGGGTTCTTCTTCCTCTGATCGCATTTTCTCTCTAGATCCAGAGTCCCTGTCCCTTGATTTCCTGTCCTTGGTCCTGGCGTCCCTCCTCGGGGCCTCTTCTGGGAGTCGAACCATTACCTCATGGTCTAGAGGATATCGGTATTCCGGGTTCTGCTCCGGCTCCTCGCTTACTCGCAACTGCTCTTCCGAGGCCGTCTCTCTGGCTTGTCTGTGCTGGCGGCTTGATTCATGGGACCGATAGTCCCTTTCCGTGTTGCCGAACCATCGACAACCCAAAGGACACCGCCATTCTTTCAGCTCATTCTCTAGATGTGAAGAGGCATGTCGTTTCACAGCCCATCGTGGTCCGGTGAAAGTACACTTCAGACACTTGTATTGAAGCCTGAAATCAATGAGTCAAATAAATCATCTGTTTTCATTTTATCTTAAGCTTTGTGCTCTTTAATTTGTATTCGCCTTCAAAGTTTCCTTTGCAAGTCCTTGACCCACTTCGGTGCCTCAGCCCTACTTAATTTCAGTTTTTCGTAATGAACCACTTTCTTTTTCCCTTGCCTATTAATCTGGATCAGATAATTCAAGTCGTTCAGCTTCTCGAGCACCACATACGGGCCTTCAAAGGGAAATTGCAACTTGGCATTCCGCCCCACGACTCTCGTTTCATTGCGCAGAAAGACGGTATCTCCCGCTTTGTACGGTTGATAGTGCAGCTTCAAATTATATTCTTCTTCCTGCCTTTGTGCCGCTCTTCCCAAGTTCTCTTGTACCAGTCTGTGTGTTTTCTCCAGAGTCTTGCCAATCTCCACCACCTGGTCCACTGGCTTGTTATCAGAGCTGGGACCATGTTCCCGAAATCCGAAGATAATGTCTATGGGCAATCGGACTTCGCGGCCCAGCATTATGCGATTCGGGCTGTATCCAGTACTCTCGTGCTGAGTAGCCCGATAAGCCCCCGCCAGGGTCCCCAGATGCTGGTCCCAAGTCTTGGGTTTTCCTTGCAGGTACGACCTTATCAAGGAGGCCAAAGTTTGGTTAAATCGTTCGACCATTCCATTCCCTTGGGGATGTCTGGGTGATGTCCTCGTTTTCCTAATCTCCAACAGCTTGCAAAGACCCTTGAACAATTCTGATTCATAATTCTTTCCCCGGTCTGAGTGCAAGGACAAAGGGCATCCATATCTTGCTACGAATTCATTCAGCAATACATTGGCACAAGTTTCTGCTGTAGCATCCGGGATTGCTACTAATTCTATCCATTTTGAGAATACATCTGTGATTAGCATGATGTATCTGTTGCCTCTTTCCGTTTCCGGAAGTGGGCCAAAGAGATCAGTGGTCACTGTGTCCATAGGGGCCCCAGCAGGCAGATGTCCTAAAGGACCTCTTGGACGCTTTCTGGGTTTCTTGTTCATGTTACAAATCTCACATTGGGCAATGTAGTCTGACACCATCTCTTTGAGGCGAAACCAGTAAAACCGGCCTTTAATTGTTTTATAGGTCCGTTTGAATCCGAAATGTCCAGCCAAAAGGTTGTCATGGCACAACTGCATTACCCCTTTGCGTAGTCCACTTGGTACGACCAAACGGCTCTCTTTCCCAACTTCCTTCTTGACCATTACCCCTTCTTCTATTTCTAGACTCTCCCACAGAAGCCATAAATTCCGGGTTGCTGGTGACTCCTTCACAGGAGCATCTGGCCGCTCTGCTTCCTTCAACTTCAACTCTAGAATAGGGAAGATATCTGGGTCTTTCAGCTGCATCTCTTGGATTTCCTTAGCGGTGTACCCTAGTGCCCAGTTCCGCATTGGAGGCTCTTCCGTCTCCCGGGGTATGAGGTTTCGCTCCTTGGCTTTTCCGATTGCTTGACGTCTTGTTACTGCTCCTATTCTATTAACTTGAGGGGGTCCTTGCTTCTCGCATTTCTTGCATGGCCCACAGGGGGGTTGTGCCTCCTCCTCCGTTAGGTTGTCCCACGGATGACGGGACAGTGCATCGGCATTTCCATGCTGATGTCCCGGTCTGTATAGCAACTCAAAGTCGTAGCTCGCCAGTGCTTCCTGCCAACGAGCTGTCTGCCCGGTGGGATCTTGCAGTGTGAACAACCACCGCAGGGGGCGATGGTCACAACGTATGTAAAATTTTCGCCCCAACAGGAAGTGCCTATACTGCTTCACAAAATTAACTACTGCGAGGAGTTCCTTCCTTGTGACACAGTAATTCCTCTCCTCCTTCGTCAAGCTTCGGCTACCATAAGAGATGACCTTTTCCTCTCCTCCCAGCTTTTTCTCCAATTGGGTCCGTAACCGGGATGGGAACTTTCTCAGGTCCTCTTCCGTGCCCTGGATTTGTGATAACACAGCTCCAATACCAGTCTGAGCTGCATCACAGTCCAAAATAAAGGTTCCTTCATCCCTTGGGTAAGATAATACTGGAGCTTCGATCAAGTGGCGTTTCAACTGCTCAAATGCCTCCTGACATCTTTCAGTCCACTGGAACTTGGTCTCTTTCCGGGTTAACTTGCTGATTGGTTCAGAAATCCTGGCAAAATCCTTCACATAGCGGCGATAATAGGAACAGAGGCCCAAGAATGACCTGACATCTTTGATGTTCCTTGGTACCGGCCAGTTTTTGACTGTTTCAATCTTGGCCGGATCCGTTGTGATCCCCTCCGCAGAGATCTCGTGCCCCAAGAATATAAGTTTCCGCTGGAAGAACTGGCATTTCGATGGCTTAAGTTTCAACCCAGCCTCCTGTAACCTCTTTAGAACTTCCTGCAGCCTACCAAGGTGCTCCTCATGTGTCCTTCCGAACACGATAATGTCATCCAGGTAGACGAGGCATGTCTTCCATTGACATCCCCGCAGTATCGCTTCCATGCACCTCTCGAATGTACTTGGCGCGTTTTCGGCTTGTCCTCCTCCTTCACGGGTATTTGCCAATACCCGCTCGCCAGGTCCATGGTGGAAAAACTCACAGCCCCCGCCAGAGAATCTAAGCAATCGTCTATTCTTGGCAGAGGGTAGGAGTCAATTGTGGTTAATTTGTTCAGCTTAGTGTAGTCTATGCAAAAACGGATTCCCCCACATTTCTTCCGTACCAGGACCACCGGGGAGGACCAAGGTGAGGTTGACGGCCGGATTACCTCCATTTCCAGCATCTTTGCAATCTCTTTTTCTTCCTCTCCTCTAAACGCCAGAGGTGTCCTCCTGGGCCTCTGCTTCACGGGGATAGCACTGCCGGTATGGATCTCATGTGCCCCGTATTCCTCTTGAATGTTCCCTAGGTCCTGCTTGGTCCGCTGGAAGGCAGATGAGTGTCGTATAAGGAGTTCTTTCACAGTTCGCTTTTCCCCAGCACTCAAATTCTCGGTGCTTCTTAAAAAAAGATCTGCTAAATGTTCTGGAATTTCTCCCTTTAGCAGGCTTGTTTCTTTTTCAAAGGGTCCCTCCGGTGTCGTTGCTTGACTCCTAGATTCCCCTATATGTCGGATTGACATTTCCTGGAATAATTCATTCTCCTCTGCTTCCACATCCACATAGTGGACCGTACCGGCTGCTGTCATATAGGTCGCCCTGGTGCCAGGACACAGCTCCACCTGGCTGTTGGTTGGGTTCATTACTCTTACAAACATTTGTGGCTGGCTGATTGAACATAAGGTCGCGGCACTCTTCAGCCCATACTTTTCCTCAAATTGAGCATAAGGTTCTAGTATGACTAATCCTTCAGACTCCGTCCCTCCCTCCGGGGTGACTTCTATCAGCCTTTCACTCATGGCTGGGACATTTACTGCCTCCTTTATTCGGGCATACATGTAGCCCGTTTCTTTGCGAAGTTTTTGCACAGTGGGGATGCGAATTCCATTCAGCTCCACCTCCTGGCGCTTGATAAGCAGGTTGCAATCATGTTGCTTAAGAAAATCAAATCCCAGAATTCCGCTGTCCTCTATATCTGCTCCGATTACCTCATGTTCAACCGTTTGTGACCCTAGTGCTATCTGGACCCTCATTGTCCCATAAGTCTTCAATGGTGTCCCATCTGCAAGTTGGAGTGCCCGTCCCGACGCGATCTCCATCTTCCGGCCTTGTTTTTGCAACTCCCTGAAGACTTTCTGCGACACCAACGTGCAGCTGGCCCCAGTATCAACTAAAAATTCTACTGGCAGCCCTCCAACCTTTCCAGTGATCCGCATGCATTTGGTTGATCTATGAATTATACAAATGTCTAATTTTGTGTCAGCCCTGGATATCTGGTCCTTTTTAATTTTCTTACATTTTCCGGTCACTTCTCGGCCGTCAGAAGTGACCTCGTCTAGTTTAACTGTTCTTCGTCCTGCTCATTTTCATCCTCAGTTTCACCCGCTGAGGACTCGTCATCCTGATGCTGTGGGCAGCTCTCCGTGTAACTCTCATCTCTCTCAAGCTCCTCATCTTGCTGTGAGTCACAATTATCATGGACTGCCTTTATTCGATCTTCTCTCAAGTTTGTCTGCTTACAGAATCTTTGGAAGTGCCCTGTCTGTCCACATTTGTAGCAGACCTTCGGCTTTTCCTCACCCCTTTCAAGCTTCCCAGTCTCAAGCTTGTCTATGCGGTTCATGGCCCTCTTCAGCAGCTTCCGTAATTCCCGAACTTCATCCTGGGCAGCTTCATTGTTTTTGACTGAGTCGTCAACCTGGACAGCCCTTACATCCTCTGGTGGTGCCCGCGTCCGATCTCCAATCTTCCCACGTGGGGGAAATGCAGCCTTCTTACCACTTCCATTCCTGAAGTTTCTGAAATTCTGGACTGCCTTCAACTTGCCTTTGCTCTCACGCTTGATTTGCCTGTACTCATCATGCTCGTAGACGAGGTCAACAGCCTCATCCAACCTGCGTGGCATCTTTAGGTACTCCACGTGATATCTCAGGTCATCATCATTCAATCCATCGAAGAATTGTTTTATTAGCATCTGATCCATGGTACTCCTATCAAGTCTCGGGAATGCCTTCAAGATCAGAGTCTTTAGCTCGGCCGAAAATTGCTTTAGGGTTTCTCCTTGGCGCAATTGCCTGCGGAAGAACTGCCTTGCCACAGTTTGTGGCGTCTCCGTAACATGGAACCGCTGGTGAAGCTCCTCAACCACGAACTGGTAGTCTTCACTCTCTTGCAATCCGAGTTCAAATATGAAGTCAGCTGCCACCCCTTGAAGGTTAGCCAGCAAGTGATGGAGTCTCTGGGCTTCACTCCACCCACTTGTTATCGACTCAAACTGACTAATGAAGGTCTTCCATTTCCCACTTCCATCAAATTTTGGTAGGGTCAACTTGAAAGAGTTTGCATTCATTGGAGTTGGTCTGCGTGAAGGCGAATATTCTCCTCTCTCCGCGAATCTCCTGCCCCGTTGCTCGTAGAAAGGATCAGGTGATTGCCCTCTGGAGTGGGGACTGCGCATCCCATTTCTCCCGAATCCCCCTTCATTTTGGATGTCCCTGGAAGCACTGTGTCGTGTTTCAGATGTCCCTGACTTGTTGGGTCCACCCATATGAGATGAAGTTTTGAACATGGTGCTTTCCTGGTCTGAGAGGTCTCCTTGAGCTCGTTTCTGCGCCTCCATGCCCCGTGTGGTTATTCCTTCGCTATATGCCATATTTCTTGTTAATTGTCTTACTATAAGATCTATTATTCAATCACCAAATTTGTATCTGGCTTTTGGTCGGAGATATCACGGTCTCTTCAATCAATTGTCACTTCTCGAACTTCTAGAGGTAGTGCGCTGATTCCACCCTCTCAAGAAATTGCAGGTGTTCACTGAGCTCCTCCTTGTTAATATAAAGTACATCATCCGGACACATGTGACAGATCCCTTGATACTTGACTAGCGCGGAACAATCCAAACATTCTTCGGCAATTTGCATCCTCCCGTCACTCATCCTGCAAAGCACATACACAATGGGCTCCGGAATTATTTCTTCGCCTTCATCCATGGCAAGTGTTCAGCCCTAAAGATGGATAATTTTATTGATTTATTTGCTGAGGGTCTCGTGCTGGTTCGATCACTGGATGTCGTTATGCTTCAGCGACATCCCACCGCTGCCACCATTTGTGACGCAACTCGGGTAGCGTGATTTTTAAATGGATTTATTCACAAGAAATATTAGCACAACTTGAGTTGATCTTCTGGTAATGGAAATTGCATATTAATGTCAGTTTGTCTTTCTGGTGGAGTTCCAGCCATCCGAATGAAGTCCCAATTCCTATGGTTAGGAGCCACTGCTCGGGGGTCTGTGTGGAGGTCCAACGTCACTGCGAGAGCTTACAATATCTCGTAATTAAAGTTTATTGTCTTTGTTCCTGCGCCTGAATCCTCTTGAGGCTTGTGCGTTGTAGCACGCCGTTGTGCGTGGCAGCACGCGGTTGTGCGTGGGAAGCACGCGGTTGTGCGTGGGAGGCACGCGGTTGTGCGTGGGAGGCACGCAGCAGAATGAAGAAGCTCCGTAAGAGCTCTGGAGAATTTGTGTTTATTATTTAGTTCATCTGGTTGAGCTGAGGAAGACTTGTGCGTGGGAGCACGCGGTTGTGCGTGGGAAGCACGCGGTTGTGCGTGGGAGGCACGCGGTTATGCGTGGGACTCAGCCGTGGGAGGCACGCGGTTGTGCGTGGGAAGCACGCAGCAGAATGAAGAAGCTCCGTAAGAGCTCTGGAGAATTTGTGTTTATTATTTAGTTCATCTGGTTGAGCTGAGGAAGACTTGTGCGTGGGAGCACGCGGTTGTGCGTGGGAAGCACGCGGTTGTGCGTGGGAAGCACGCAGTTGTGCGTGGGAACCACGCGAATCTGTGAGCTTGGAGTGGCTTTAACAATTTCTCAAAAGAAATGCAATCAGAAAGGCCAAAAATTGTCTGGAACTCTTCTTTCTTGTGTTTAGTTTCTTTTTGTAGTGACTCTAGGTCTGGCTGAGGCAAGAAGTGGGTCTTGTTTCTTTTCCTTTTACTCACTCTCTCAGGTCTCTCATCCTTCCCTCTCAACCGTTGGCAAAGGAATGAACCTTGAGTGACGTGCTCGCTCGCTTATAAAGGCTGGCGCCGCATGCCACGCCCACTTGACCCGATTCTGGCGTCATTTGACCTAATTTCGTGTCAATGCGAGGTTTGCCATGATTTGCGACGAAGACCCGACTTTCTTGGCCAATTTCGGCAATTTTGAAGAAGATTACGCTTGGGGTATGTTGAGAAATTAGTTCATAAAGGTTTTGTTGTCTTGTTGAGTCAGTTTTGGTCGTTTGTTAGCCTAATTTATTCGTTTTTCGGACGTAGAATGCATCAGCCTGAGTGGTGTTGAAAGTTGAAGAATCGCGATGTTTTTTTCGTGCGTGAAACGGCTCGTTTCGATCTGTTTTTGGGGTTTTATCTGTCTGAAACCATTTTTTTCATATCAGGAATTATTTTAGGTGCATTTTGCTCCAATCCCCAAGTCTCTAGGTGCCCTGTAGGCTGTGGAATCTTACAAAACGTGTCGGCTTCTTTATGCGTTAATTTAGCGGAATTTTACTTCCGGTTGTCATTTTTTTTGACAGCTGGCTGGTCGCCACATTATATATAAAAAAAAAAACATATTCATCTTCAAAAGTGTCTTAAAAAATCTATTTTCTCCAGTAATATTCCATGTACCTATAATTTTTATGGAATAGTTAATTATTAGCCTTGACAAGCTAAATCAAATTATTAACAAATGATTCATTTAATTTCAAAACAGACAAAGAAAACATAACAAAATTAAAGTTACATAATCATTATAAACTGGTGATTATGTAACAGTAAGCAATTAATCTACTTGCAAATCATGCTATTGTTTTTTAATTACTATTATGCTATTATGTAATGTCAACAATCTAACCTAGACTTAAATTGGGCAGCCTTCAGTATTGTCTGCCTTCATCATTGAGATGATTATTGATCAATCTATCAATATTAGGCCTCAATATTGGGCCTATTTATCTATTTAATATTACTATCTATCTATCTATCTATCTATCTATCTATCTATCTATCTATCTATCTATCTATCTGATTGTCTATCTATCTATCTATCTATCTATCTATCTATCTATCTATCTGTCTAGCTGTCTGTCGGTCTGTCTATCTATCTATTTACATTGTATCTATTGAACATTTATCTGTGTTTCTACATATCTGTCTTCCTAATTTTTTGAAACAGATACATAACTGCCTTTATACACTGAATTTGAAATAAAAATAAAAGTTATGGTAACACTGTAAATCCTAAAACTTTGAAGTGCTGCGCGAATTTCATGGCAGTGCCATTTACATATTAATTTGTGCACGACAATCAATATTCTCCAACGTTTCCCATTCCATTTCACTGGTTAATCTCAAGGTGTCGCTCCTGCATGGTATGTTACTAAGGTCATCACAAAATGGAAGTTTCCTTCAATCACAATTTATCCATAATCCTTCTTCTTATTCCCCTTTCACAGGTACTATGCTAGTACGCCTACAACACACGGTACACACTCAGGGAAATATTTTTATAAGGTAAATATTTACACCAGAAACACGTTCACCATCTTGTAAATAAAAGATACATTATCTATTGGCTATGCAATTGCTCTCTTTTCGAAAGATTTAACCAATTAGCCCATATGTCAAAAGGACAGCAAAACTTAAGGGGGCGACCATTAGATCTCGAAGGGGGGACTTGGGAGTTTTCCTCGACAGAAAAATTATTTCTTTCACAGTTAAACGGTAACAGCGTTTTATTTCGAGCGCAATATATTTGTTTCTTGCACCATGCTAATAAATATCCCCACCATAAATAACTTATTTCCAGACTGCCCAGAAAGAATTTATCTATTTCACTAAAACAGAGCAGAAATTATATATTTAAAACATAGGCTGCGCAGCAGCATACCCTCGGCTATTCAGCAGGCTATTCTGAAGCCGGTAAAATCAATTGACATATCGGCGATAGATTATGACTCTCAAGTACAGTTTTACCAACCCAGTCATATTTAGATGGCCCAGTCTCCCTTTGTATGGCCCAAGTCTCCAACTTGATGGGGAGAGCTGGGCCAAATTTTTTACAATTTTCATATGGTTTTAGCTCATATGTTCATGAACATATATATCAATGCCCCCCTACAAATATATTCTTAACTATTTCTAGATGCAATCAATGTATCAAGAACGTTTGTATAATCATAATGGTCTCTCAAGCTTCCTTACTCTTTCTGGCTGACGGAAAGTGTTATTAGATGAATGAAATGTCCATTTCTCTATTTTATATGATGTTTTATTGTATTTAATTTTGACAAATTCCCAGCCTTAGCATTCAACAGATTCAAGGTGCTGAAAAGAGATGTTGCAATGAAATAAAAGGGTCACCTCATTGCTATGTCCTCCTCCTGTCCTAATTAGCCTACCAAGTGCATAAATACAGGAGGTAAAGTCCCAATCATCCATCCATCCATGATTCTCTGGATGTATTAGATTACATAATTATAGATGATCAATCAATCAATCAATCAATCAATAAATCAATCAATATCTAATCAATATCTAACTATCTATGTATATATATATACATATACATCTATCTATCTATCTATCTATCTATCTATCTATCTATCTATCTATCTATCTATCTATCTATCTAACAACTAATCAATAGTGCAACATGAAAATCTATTTGCTGGGATAAATTCACAGTGGATCTATCAATCAAACAATTAATTAATCATTCATTCATTCAATCAGTCCAATCAGTTAAGCAATCTTCAGTCATTTAAACACCTTTAATCTAAAACACCCTATCTATCTATCTATCTATCTATCTATCTATCTATCTATCTATCTATCTATCTATCTATCTATCTATCTATCTATCTACCTATCCTACCTTTATCATCTTATCATAAATTATGAATCGAATAAAGGCCTGCCTAAAAACAGATATAATAGATAGGTTGTCTATCTATCCAATCTATCTATTTTAAATATTAAACTAAAACAATGTGTGGCCTACAGACACTTTTTAATAAGACTAATACATTTACTACTTATCACCAAAAAGGTTAAATGCAGTCCAAACTTGGCTGTATAAGTATAACAATAGCTGAAAAGGCAAAAAAAAAAGCCTGCATGGGATATTAAAAAGTCACATCTCAACTTCTACTTGGCCTATATTTCTGATTTAAATTGGAAATTTCATTATAATGTTAAAGATAAAAAAAACTAAGGCTATCAATGCAGTTTGAACATATTTCTAAGAAAAAAATGGAATTTTGTTAGAAATATAGGGGTGCTATACAACTGCTTCTGTACCCTCCCCTTTGTTCTTGGGTTTGGTCATTGGAGAGGATCAGTGACATCATGTTACATAATGTCCATTCAACAAAAGCTGCACCCTGTTCCCAAACAAAGCTGTGACACTTATTGTCTTAAAGGTGCTAAAATATGCTTGGGGTGAGTTTTGTTAAATTAATATTAATTAAAATTCAGATTTATCCAACATTAAATATCTTTGGATATAAAATGAAATATTGAAATTCATAGAATTAAGGTTTTGTTGCATGCCAAGTAAATTTCTAAATAACCTTGTATTTAGTGGAATCATTTCTGCAATCATTATTTGATCACATTTAGTTTTTATGCAATATTATAAATAAAAGCAGGCTGACATTAATTTAATTTCTTTCCTTTAATTTACATCACTGAGGTTAGATTTGAGCAAAAGGGGGTTTTGAGAGTTCTTGTCAAAAGTTAAGAATGGTAAGGCCCCCTGAGTCAGAACTATGTGCATAAAGCATATTTGTATATATATAATATATATAATTTATTTATCATATTTAACCACATAAATTCTGAGGAAGAATGTGATGAAAAAATTATACTTGGGGCACATTGTATGGCACTTTGAGTAACCAAGATCCAAAATTGACTGAAATGTGACAATTCAAAGGTCTATAGTTTTTGCCTATTTTTTTTTTTAGCAATTTCTGTCTTTTTATGTTCAAATATATGATGATGTAACAGATATATGCATGAAAACCATGCATTTCATTCATGTTTATTCATTTTGTTTATATTCAAGAGCATGGCTTGACTTTATTAGAAACGAAATGGCCAGAAAGTTGATATTTTCACATTTTTGTGAATTTTAAACTTGTTTTGTCGGCCTAAATTATTGCGTCAACTACATAATGGCCATAAAAGTTCCTTCTTGATAGGTTTAACTATAATACCTTTTGTTTTTTACCAATATAGTTATTACTGTTTTGGTGTGAGAGACCAAAATTCAAGAAAAATGTAAAAAATTACACATTTTTCCAGTATTTTGGTTTTAATGCAAAATTCGTTAGATGGGCCCTCTAAACGATTCAAGCAGTTAAGAGACCTATATTTTAGAAAACTAAATTCTAAATTTCAAATGTCTAACTCCAAAATTGAGGAAATTGCAGAGGGTTTAAAAAAAACAATTTTTTTACATTTTTGGTTCATTCTTTAAAATCTATTTTAGTTAGAGCATTCAGACCCCCAAAAGGCACAACTAGGGTATTTAATACATGTTATGGCAGATTTTCATGCCCATAGGTATAACCGTTTCCGAGTTCTGGTCCGGAAACGAAAAAAATTAATTTTTCCGAATTTTCAATATTTTACAAAAACTGTGGTAATTACATAAATATGAACTCCAGAAGGCACATTAACACTATAAGACCCATTCATGTGTCAAATTTCATATATATAGGTGTAATAGTTTTGGCACAGAGGCCAATACACATTGTGTGACGCCGCCCGCCCGCCCACCCGCCCGCCCCGCCCGCCCGCCCGGCCGCCCGCCGGACGGACAAAAATTTGCCATACTAACTACAATACCCGACGGCAATATACATTGCCGAGGGTAAAAATAATGGTTGCCCAATCCCAATTAAAAATTGAATATATGTATTGGCAGGGGCTGCCAGACAGAATCCATCCCATTATCAATCCAGGAAATTACCGTCACATGAGGACAATTGCAATAGGTCTGTCTCCATATGGGGATTACGACAGGTATTATCAGTAGGTGGTGCAACCATAAGGTAGGAGTGATATTTTTGTCTTGGGGAAGCCCACCTGATGACATATTATCTGGTTTGTTTGCAAAGTAATGAAATCCTGTGACCAACAGTTATTAATAATCTGGTTGTTAACATGTTATAATCCCCAAATCGGTATGATACCAACACTCTTTTTTGTTGAACTGCTGTTTTGAGAACATAATCAATACAGTGTAACTGACCCAAACAATCAAACGTTCAACAAACACACTCATTAAGTCAGACTACTTGGCTTTATCAACAACACCAATCACCTTGCTGTAAGGCAAAGGGGATTCCATCAGAGCTCCTATTGCTTGGAGACACCACCTGTACATAAATTCAGAACTACAAATGGAGACAGATCTATTCCAGCTGAGTTCTGGCCCTGACAAGATGATTGGGTGTGTGGGGTTGATGAGTTGGGTATCAGAAGAAAGTCTGATCTCTATGCAGCCATCCTCATCACACAGCAGCGTGACAGTAGTGGGACTTATTCTGTCCAATTTCGCGAAATACGGCAAAGTCATCAGCAGCTGACGACAAATCCCTTATTTCTCTGGAGCCTTTGGGTTCTCCTCATTATGTAATGGATAGGTCTGCTAAAAATTATAGAGTAATTTAGTAACCGTTGATACTGTGATACATCTCAATGCCAAGTTTGGAAGTGATAGCAGCAGTAGTTAATTTTAAATAGCCTGTCAAAGATGATTTTGAAAAGCCATGACACTTTGAGAGGGTCACGGGAGGGTGATGACAGTGCTAGGGTGAGTGTCACGTGGGGCTGAAGGCATTGCTCATCTTGACCAGATGGTAATTTCCTTGACTGATTATAGAAACAGTAAATAGAAAGGCAAATAGTTATAATACACAGCCGAAGGGGGATATGTGCCGTTAATAATGAGCGCTTGTCTTAATTATTTCTTCCCTTGATTTAGACTGTCATAAAGTAAGAACACTTTTTCTTACCTTGAACTAGTCCTAAGATAGATGCAAGTCTGTAAATTGTCTCAGCCAAGGTGACCCAAAATGTCATATTTTTTCTTTTCCAGAAGTTACTCAACTGGCAGGTTAACAAGCAACAGGTGGGTGGAAAGAATAAACCGAGGGGAATCCCCTGCATGATGTCATTTTGAGGAAAAGGAAACCCCCAGCAGGAAACCCCCCTCTCAAAACAATGAGAATCATGCTACACACACAGCTGGGCAGCTGAGTGGTTGTGGTTCAGGCCTGCTCCGCTGAAGGTCTGTGTCTGTACAGGTTGAAAACCCGAGTTGGGAACCTAAATTAAATATTTTCAGTGGACCAGTCACCTTCAGAGGCAAAATCTCAGCTGGATGTCATATCGAGATATTAAATTGGCGACCCCGTGTATCGATTTCTGTGCTGGGCAGTAAAAGATCCCTCAAAAAGGGTAAATGTGTGACATGTTGAGGAGTGAGGACTCTTGCTCTCTTTCTCCTATCTCATCAATCAAATTTCATATCAATCAATCTATCTATACGCTATGTCTATCTACAGATTACACTAATCATGCTAATAACTTCTTAAAAACTTTAATTTTTTCAAAGATAACAGACAAGATTTATTTAATGGGTTTGGTGATGTGCAGTCTACACTCTACAGACAACCATTTGACACTTGTCCTATATAATTTAATTGTTTATGTAACATAACCATGGTTATTTCTTCTTTGACCTCTTAAACAGAAATGACACACTGACCTATTATATTACATCATGCTAACATTTTAAATTTTGTTCTGCAATGAGCAGGAAATAACTGACTAGACTGTAACAAATCTAGTCTAGACTGTGGTCTTGGCCCCATTACGTCATTCTGACAACAAACAGAATATTTATCTTTTCATGATCCCAGTGAGCGTTCAGTTGGTTTGAGCCTTTTTATTCTGGAATTTGTCTTTTTTCTCTAACTATTATATTTATAAAACTTGATCAGAGAAACTACTGCTAGATGTTGCAAAATGAAAATGTACTTCTAGGCCCTAATAACAAATAACAAGGGAAGGGTAACTGTTTGCATGTGAACATTAATTTTCAGGGTGGCCTGATTTAAATCAGCAAAATTCATCAGTCCCTCATAACAGTACCCTTAATTTCTCTGGAACCAACAGGTTCTTTTCCTAATTTCCTTGTAATGTAATGTCTAAATTTACAGAGAGTCCCTGATACATCTCCATGCCAAGTTAGGCAGAGACAATCTTGAGCAAGTTATTGTTTAATTGGTTGTCTAAGTAATACTGAACACTGAAAAGAGTAGTGGTCAGGTCAGGACCCTTGATAGGTCATGGTAGTGAATACTGCTGGAATCGAATCCTCAGGGGTAGAGGACACCGGAGTCCTCAGCACATGGTAAACTCCCCGACTGCTAATTAGGACAGGAGGAGGACACAGCAGTGAGGCAAAGGATGATAGAGACTGTCAAAGTGACCGGGACAGAGCTAGAATTGAACACAGGAATAATTTCATCAGACTATAGACTTCTTGGTGGTGACCAAAAGGTCCAGGTTTGTAAAAATTTTCTGAATTACGCCTTCGGCCAGTAACTACAATATACACTGATACAGTGCCGCTTGTAAGTAAGTGAATCGCATGAAATTGTGCCATTGCATCAATGTTGAACATCCTTCACCAAAATGCTTCTGGAAGGACGAATTCTCATCCGATGAGAGGAAAACATTTTGGGTAATAAAGGCCGATATGTGAGGCATGTGGGATACAAATAGCAGCCAATTTTTCTTTGCTGTAGTTTGAGTTAGGTATGGGTCAAAGTTTTTGATAAGTGAAACGCAGGCCCAATGTTAAAACATAGGGAAGGGTGGTTCACTTACTTATCAAAGACTTTGACCCATACCTGCATACCTCCGACTACAGCAAAGAAAATTGGCTGCTATTTTTATCCCACTTGCCTCACATATTGGCCTTTATGACCCACTTTGTTTCCCTCTCTTCCGATGAGAATTCATCCGTCCACAACCAGTTTGGCTGAGGATGTTTAACATGTTTAACATTGATGCAATGGCACAATGTCATACGTTTCACTTACTTACAGGCGGCACTGTATATGACAGTTTCAGCCTCATCAGTGTCGCCTCAAGCCGTCAACCCAGTTGAAATTAGCTTATCGAGAACATGCATGAATTGTGTTGCTACTACAACTATTGTTCTATGCTAGACTATGTAAAATAATAAATCAATTTTGACAAAATGAAACAGTGAAAATCCTCAACAACTGTTTTGTCAGGAAGTCTGATTGTCACAAAAGCATCCCATTGACTTGATGGACTATGCAATTATTCAAAATTCAGGAAATTTCCAATTCAAAGTCACAAAGCAAAGCATGCAAAAGGAGGAAATGGACTGAAATTGAGTCACTCAATCAAATTCTAAGCATATCCAGAGAATCACAGGCTCTCCAAAATTGGCTGTTGAAAACATTTACAAAAGTATGGCACCTAAAGCAAGCATTTAAACATTCATCATACAACATGTTGAAAACAATTTTGGAACATGCAACATTAAAGCAGCTGAAATAATCCCTACTCATCCAGATACATGTACCAAGACTTATCAGGTCAATTGCTGATGAATTAGACATTTTATTCAATGTTTAAAAAAATGCATTTCAGCATATCGCATATTACAGCCATGGACATATATCATGAATATATGTGATTTCTGACAGCCGTCTGAGAACTTCAGTGATGATAAAATTATGACACAAAAGGGACTGATAACACTAAGTAACAAGCAGCTCATCAGAATGACTACTAGGAATGTCATCGATAAGGATTTCTTGTCGATACGATTATTGACAGGAAACTTATATATATCGATATTCAATATGTATCGATATCTCCAAACTTTGAGCAGTCTTCGTGGAAAGCTCAAAAATTTTATTGCAGGAGAACAGATACGTCTTCTAACTTACTATTAGACATTTTAATCTATTTCTTTCATCAATACTCTGCCTTGCACTATTCTCTTATGGATAGGAACAGCGCATAATTGTGAATCCACAGACATACATGACAGCAGAATGATACTATAGCAGCTAAAAATAGTGAAAAATTTGGTGTCGATACGTATCGATAAGGTGAACTGTCATATCGATACGTATCGATCGATAAGAAATTACCGATGCATCGATTATTGGCTTATCGATGACATTCCTAATGACTACTGTCACAGTAACAAGTCGAAGATCATCATAAAGACAACTGTCACATGGTAACAAGCCACATAGTAACAAGCAGCTGATCAGAAGGACTACAGCCACATGGTAACAAGCCACATAGTAACAAGCAGTTGATCATCAGCAGGACTATTGTCACATGGTAACAAGCTACATAGTTACAAGCAGCTGGTCATCGAAAGGACTACTGTCCCATGAAAATGAGCCACATAGTAACAAGCCGCTGATCATCAAGACTAATGCCACATAGCAATAAGCAGCTGATCAGAAGGACTACTAACTCATAGTAGTAAGTAGCTGTTTATCAACAAGACTACTGCCACATAAAAGCAAGCAGCTGTTGATCAGGACAACTGCCACATAATAACACGCAGCTGTTCCTCGTTAGAACTACTGCCACATAGTAACAAGCAGCCAGCAGCTGCTCATCAGAAGGGCTACTGCCACATAGTAACAAGCAGCTTCATCAGGACAACTGCCACATAGTAACAAGCCACAAGCAACTGCTCATCAGAAGGAATAATGCCACACAGTAACAAGCAGCTGCTCATCAAAAGGACTATTATTAGTATACCACATGGTAGCAAGCAACTGATCATCAAAAGGACTACTGCCAAATAGTAACATGCAGTTTCGCGACAGAAGGAATACGGCCACATAGTAACAAGCAGTTGTTCATCAGAAAGACTACTGTCATATTGTAACAATTAATTTTAGGCTCAGAAGATACAAATTTAGAATCTTGGAATATAAAAGATACACCATGCAGTATGTCAAATTCAGTTACACTGGCAGTCTACTTTCAGTACAGTAATTCTAAAACATCATCATTGAACACAGAATTTATGCAAAGGAGTTTGTAGCAGGTGCAGCAACTTCCGCATGATAACTCAAAAAGGTTTATTGGCGAGAGGAAGTTGCTGCCACTGGCTGGCAAGGTCTCAAACTCTTACCAGATGCTCGTTTGCAACTTTTGCAAGGTTAATCAAGAGCATTAACATTATTTCACTTTAAATGAGGAAACTGATCTGCAAAACTTTTACAAAATACATGAGTTGGTTCATTACAAACGCAATGCTGTGAACAACCTCCTGTACTGGTAGACCATGCAAAAGCTTTCAAGTTCAAGGTCACTTGTGAAGGATTTCTTGTGTGTCAGTTATTCTCACAAAAGCCACTTTCAGAAAATAAATTCTGAAAAAAAAATTATTTATAAAACAAAGCAAAAAATCAATGCCCATTATCTGATTTTTATCATTGCCCAACAAACTGAACGGAAGGAGCAGCCCATCATAGAGACAGCAGTCACATAGTTACAATTAGCTCCTCATCATCAGGACACCGGTCACATAGTAACAAGGACCTCCCCATCATAGGGACTGCTGTCAAATAGTTACAAGGAGCTGCCCATCATAAGGATAGCTATCACATAGTAAAAGGAGCTGCTCATCATAGGGACAGCTATCACATATTAAGGAGCTGCTCATAATAGGGACGGCTGCGACATAGTAACAAGGAACTGCTGTTAATAGGGACAGCTGCCACATAGTAACAAGGAGCTCCTCATCATAGGGACAGCTGTCATGTAGTTACAAGGAGCTGCTCATCATAGGGACAGCTGCCACATAAAAACATGGAGCTGCTCATCATAGGAACAGCTGTCACATAGTAACAAGGAGCAGCTCATCAAAGGGACAGCTGTCACATAGTTACAAGGAGCTGCTCATCATAGGGAAAGCTGCCACATAGTAACAGGAGCTGCTCATCATAGGGACAACTGTCACATAGAAACAAGGAGCTGCTCATCATAGGGACAGCTGCCACATAGTAACGAGGAGCTGCTCATCAAAGGGCAGCTGCCACATAAAAACATGGAGCTGCTCATCATAGGAACAGCTGTCACATAGTAACAAGGAGCAGCTCATCAAAGGGACAGCTGTCACATAGTTACAAGGAGCTGCTCATCATAGGGAAAGCTGCCACATAGTAACAAGGAGTTTCTCAACATAAGGACAGCATAGTTACAAGGATCTCCTCATCATGGGGACTGATGTCACATAGTAACAAGTAGCTTCTCATCATAGGGACAGCTGTCACGTAGTCACAAGTAGCTTCTCATCATAGGGACAGCTGTCACGTAGTCACAAGTAGCTTCTCATCATAGGGACAGCTGTCACATAGTAACAAGGAGCTTCACATCATAGGGACAGCAGTCACATAGTAACAAGGAGCTGCTCATCATAGGGACAGCTGCCATGTAGTAACAAGGAGCTGCTCATCATAGGGACAGCTGCCACATTGTAGCAAGGACTTCCCCATCATAGGGTCTGCTGTCAAATAGTTATAAGGAGATCCTCATCATAAGGACAGCTATCACATAGTAAAAGGAGCTGCTCATAATAGGGATGGCTGCCACATAGTAACAAGTAGCTTCTCATCATAGGGACAGCTGTCACGTAGTCACAAGTAGCTTCTCATCATAGGGACAGCTGTCACGAAGTCAGCTGGCACATGGTAACAACGAGCTGCTCATCATAGGGACAGCTGCCACAGAGTAACAATGACCTGCTTATCATAGGGACAGCTGCCACATAGTAACAATGAGCTGTTCATCATAGGGACAGCTGCCACAGAGTTACGTGGAGCTGCTCATCATAGGGACAGCTGTCACATAGCAATAAGGAGCTGCTCATCAAAGGGACGGCGGTCACATAGTAACAAGGAGCTGCTCATCAAAGGGACAGCAGTCACATAGTAACAAGGAGCTCTTTGTCATAGGGACAGCTGACACTTAGCCACAAGGAGCTGCCTATGATAGGGACAACTGTCACATAGAAACAAGGAGCTGCTCATCATAGGGACAGCTGCCACATAGTAACGAGGAGCTGCTCATCAAAGGGGCAGCTGCCACATAAAAACATGGAGCTGCTCATCATAGGAACAGCTGTCACATAGTAACAAGGAGCAGCTCATCAAAGGGACAGCTGTCACATAGTTACAAGGAGCTGCTCATCATAGGGAAAGCTGCCACATAGTAACAAGGAGTTTCTCAACATAAGGACAGCATAGTTACAAGGATCTCCTCATCATGGGGACTGATGTCACATAGTAACAAGTAGCTTCTCATCATAGGGACAGCTGTCACGTAGTCACAAGTAGCTTCTCATCATAGGGACAGCTGTCACGTAGTCACAAGTAGCTTCTCATCATAGGGACAGCTGTCACATAGTAACAAGGAGCTTCACATCATAGGGACAGCAGTCACATAGTAACAAGGAGCTGCTCATCATAGGGACAGCTGCCATGTAGTAACAAGGAGCTGCTCATCATAGGGACAGCTGCCACATAGTAGCAAGGACCTCCCCATCATAGGGACTGCTGTCAAATAGTTACAAGGAGCTGCCCATCATAAGGATAGCTATCACATAGTAAAAGGAGCTGCTCATAATAGGGATGGCTGCCACATAGTAACAAGTAGCTTCTCATCATAGGGACAGCTGTCACGTAGTCACAAGTAGCTTCTCATCATAGGGACAGCTGTCACGAAGTCAGCTGGCACATGGTAACAACGAGCTGCTCATCATAGGGACAGCTGCCACAGAGTAACAATGACCTGCTTATCATAGGGACAGCTGCCACATAGTAACAATGAGCTGTTCATCATAGGGACAGCTGCCACAGAGTTACGTGGAGCTGCTCATCATAGGGACAGCTGTCACATAGCAATAAGGAGCTGCTCATCAAAGGGACGGCGGTCACATAGTAACAAGGAGCTGCTCATCAAAGGGACAGCAGTCACATAGTAACAAGGAGCTCTTTGTCATAGGGACAGCTGACAATTAGTCACAAGGAGCTGCCTATGATAGGGACAGCAGTCACATAGTAACAAGGAGCTCCTCATCATAGGGACGGCTGCCACATAGTAACAAGGATCTCCTCATCATGGGGACTGAGGTCAAATAGTAACAAGGAGCTTCTCATCATAGGGACAGCTGTCATGTAGTCACAAGGAGCTTCTCATCATAGGGATTGCTGCTACATAGTAACATGGATCTGCTTATCAAAGGGACAGCTGCCATATAGTAACAGGAGCTTCTCATAATAGGGACTGCTGTCCATAGTAACAAGGAGCTTCTCATCACAGGGAAAGCTGTCACATAGTAACAAGGAGCTCCTCATCACAGGGACAACTGTCACATAGAAACAAGGAGCTGCTCATCATAGGGACTGCTGCCACATAGTAACAAGGAGCTGCTCATCAAAGGGACAGCGGTCACATAGTAACAAGGAGCTTCTCATCATAGGGAGAGCTACCACATAGTAACAAGGAGCTCCTCATCAAAGGGATAGCTGCCAAATAGTAACAAGGAGCTGCTCATCATAAGGACAGCTGCCACATAGTAACAAGGAGCTCCTCATCAAAGGGACAGCTGCCAAATAGTAACAAGGAGCTGCTCATCATAAGGACAACGGTCACATAGTAACAAGGAGCTTCTCATTATAGCGACAGCTATCACATATTAAGTAACTGCTCATAATAGGGATGGCTGCCACATAGTAACAAGGAGCTCCTCATCATAGAGACAGCTGCCACATAGTAACAAGGGGCTGCTCATCATAGGGACATCTGTGACATAGTACTATGAGCTGCTCATCACAAAGTCAGCTGGCACATGGTAACAACGAGCTTCTCATCATAGGGACAGCTGCCACATAGTAACAAGGGGCTGCTCATCATAGGGACATCTGTGACATAGTACTATGATGCTCATCATAGGGACAGCTGTCACATAGTAACAAGGGGCTGCTCATCATAGGGACATCTGTGACATAGTACTATGAGCTGCTCATCACGAAGTCAGCTGGCACATGGTAACAACGAGCTGCTCATCATAGGGACGGCTGCCACAGAGTAACAATGACCTGCTTATCATAGGGACAGCTGCCACATAGTAACAAGGAGCTGTTCATCATAGGGACAGCTGCCACAGAGTTACGTGGAGCTGCTCCGCATAGGGACAACTGTCACATAGCAATAAGGAGCTGCTCATCAAAGGGACGGCGGTCACATAGTAAAAAGGAGCTGCTCATCAAAGGGACAGCAGTCACATAGTAACAAGGAGCTCCTTGTCATAGGGACAGCTGACACTTAGTCACAAGGAGCTGCCTATGATAGGGACAGCAGTCACATAGTAACAAGGATCTCCTCATCATGGGGACTGAGGTCAAATAGTAACAAGGAGCTTCTCATCATAGGGACAGCTGTCATGTAGTCACAAGGAGCTTCTCATCATAGGGATTGCTGCTACATAGTAACATGGATCTGCTTATCAAAGGGACAGCTGCCATATAGTAACAAAGAGCTTCTCATCATAGGGACAGCGGTCACATAGTAACAAGGAGCTGCTCATCAAAGGGACAACGGTCACATAGTAGCAGGAGCTTCTCATTATAGGGACAGCTGTCCATAGTAACAAGGAGCTTCTCACCACAGGGAAAGCTGTCACATAGTAACAAGGAGCTCCTCATCACAGGGACAACTGTCACATAGAAACAAGGAGCTGCTCATCATAGGGACTGCTGCCACATAGTAACAAGGAGCTGCTCATCAAAGGGACAGCGGTCACATAGTAACAAGGAGCTTCTCATCACAGGGACATCTGTCACATAGTAACAAGGAGCTGCTCATCATAGGGACAGCTGTCACATAGTAACAAGGAGCTGCTCATCATAGGGACGGCTGCCACATAGTAACAAGGAGGTGCTCATCATAGATACAGCTGCCAAATAGTAGCAAGGACCTCCCCATCATAGGGACTGCTGTCAAATAGTTATAACTTATAAGGAGCTCCTCATCATAAGGACAGCTATCACATAGTAAAAGGAGCTGCTCATCATAGGGACAGCTATCACATATTAAGGAGCTGCTCATCATAGGGAGAGCTACCACATAGTAACAAGGAGCTCCTCATCAAAGGGATAGCTGCCAAATAGTAACAAGGAGCTGCTCATCATAAGGACAGCTGCCACATAGTAACAAGGAGCTCCTCATCAAAGGGACAGCTATCACATATTAAGTAACTGCTCATAATAGGGATGGCTGCCACATAGTAACAAGGAGCTCCTCATCATAGAGACAGCTGCCACATAGTAACAAGGGGCTGCTCATCATAGGGACATCTGTGACATAGTACTATGAGCTGCTCATCACAAAGTCAGCTGGCACATGGTAACAACGAGCTTCTCATCATAGGGACAGCTGCCACATAGTAACAAGGGGCTGCTCATCATAGGGACATCTGTGACATAGTACTATGATGCTCATCATAGGGACAGCTGTCACATAGTAACAAGGGGCTGCTCATCATAGGGACATCTGTGACATAGTACTATGAGCTGCTCATCAAAGTCAGCTGGCACATGGTAACAACGAGCTGCTTATCATAGGGACGGCTGCCACAGAGTAACAATGACCTGCTTATCATAGGGACAGCTGCCACATAGTAACAAGGAGCTGTTCATCATAGGGACAGCTGCCACAGAGTTACGTGGAGCTGCTCCGCATAGGGACAACTGTCACATAGCAATAAGGAGCTGCTCATCAAAGGGACGGCGGTCACATAGTAAAAAGGAGCTGCTCATCAAAGGGACAGCAGTCACATAGTAACAAGGAGCTCCTTGTCATAGGGACAGCTGACAATTAGTCACAAGGAGCTGCCTATGATAGGGACAGCAGTCACATAGTAACAAGGAGCTCCTCATCATAGGGACGGCTGCCACATAGTAACAAGGATCTCCTCATAATGGGGACTGAGGTCAAATAGTAACAAGGAGCTTCTCATCATAGGGACAGCTGTCATGTAGTCACAAGGAGCTTCTCATCATAGGGATTGCTGCTACATAGTAACATGGAGCTGCTTATCAAAGGGACAGCTGCCATATAGTAACAAGGAGCTTCTCATCATAGGGACAGCGGTCACATAGTAACAAGGAGCTGCTCATCAAAGGGACAACGGTCACATAGTAACAAGGAGCTTCTCATTAGAGAGGTTTTGCCACACGTTTCCGTGTGACGTGTACGTGGGGGTTGCCATGACAACAATGTAATTAGATAGCACTTGCATACGTATACGTCACACGTGAACGTGTGACGTATACGTCACACGTGAACGTGTAGCAAAACCTCTTTATTATAGGGACAGCTGTCCATAGTAACAAGGAGCTTCTCATCACAGGGAAAGCTGTCACATAGTAACAAGGAGCTCCTCATCATAGGGACAGCTGCCACATAGTAACAAGGAGCTGCTCATCAAAGTGACAGCTGTCACATAGTTACAAGGGCTTCTCATCATAGGGACAGCTGTCACATAGTAACAAGGAGCTGCTCATCATAGGGACGGCTGCCACATAGTAACAAGGAGGTGCTCATCATAGAGACAGCTGCCACATAGTAGCAAGGACCTCCCCATCATAGGGACTGCTGTCAAATAGTTATAACTTATAAGGAGCTCATCATAAGGACAGCTATCACATAGTAAAAGGAGCTGCTCATCATAGGGACAGCTATCACGTATTAAGGAGCTGCTCATCATAGGGAGAGCTACCACATAGTAACAAGGAGCTCCTCATCAAAGAGACAGCTGCCAAATAGTAACAAGGAGCTGCTCATCATAAGGACAGCTGCCACATAGTAACAAGGAGCTCCTCATCAAAGGGACAGCTGCCAAATAGTAACAAGGAGCTGCTCATCATAAGGACAACGGTCACATAGTAACAAGGAGCTTCTCATCATAGCGACAGCTGTCACATAGTAAAAAGGAGCTGCTCATCAAAGGGACAGTAGCAAGGAGCTGCTCATCATGTTGACCCTGTGTGGCTATACTGGCTTGTACATGTTATACATGAATGCTTACACCAGATGAAGATATATAAGAGTTCATCATGTTCATGTCTGAACGGCACTCTAGAGTTGATCTCGAGGCTCCCATCACGGAGCAAAAAACCGAATGTTTGCACTAACTAGCTAACTTGTCTTGATCAAGATTATCTGAAAACCTCGGAGACTGAGAGCATTGGTATTTGGGTCACAGCAAACTGTGGCTGGGATGCAAATTCATACACATTTAAAGCATGTAGTATTTACAGATCAAAATTGAAAACCTTTTAAAACATCCGAAATCATGTAAAAGTTTTCTCAGCGCAGTGTTCTGGGTAATGAGTACCCTCCTAATATATGTGCAGCCAGAGCAATTAACCTCCCCGCAATATGCATTTCCAGATGGATGGATGACTAGGGCTTTACGTCCTGTTTGTATGCACTAGGCTAATTAGGACAGGAGGGACACGGCTATGAGGCAAAGGATGATTGAAACAGCCGTCCAAATATATTGGCTCTGCTCCGACAAGAGTTGGATTCCCTCCCCCGACCATGGATCTATTTCTGGAAAAGACGCTTCCAACATGATCAATGCCTTTAAATATCTGTTTATCACTTTAACCATGTTATCAGTACGATTGAGTGTCACGACAATCTCATTAACATGCTCAATGTGAATGACGCAGTATCAGTTATCAATTACAAACATGACAAACAACATTTTGAACCAATGATGAACTCACTGATGACGCAACATAATCAAACTGAAATATCCCAGCAGCTTTGTCCAAGATACATAATGTATACATGTAAAATTCAGTAATATCACACAAAATACAATCAAGATTTGTATTTTAATTATAGTACAATGTACACTTTAGACATCAGGGTACGAAATAATGCAAAAATCACATACGACATATCTCATGAATGGCAGCACAAAACTTGCCATTGGCATTGCCCGCTGCCGGTTGCCTTCCCTTTTTAAACACATTGCAAATAAATAAATGATAAATGCAACAACAGATAGCATTCCTTGCGAATGGCTTGCAAGACTCTTTCTTCCTGCAATCGTATTATGATTATTTGATAATTCACGCACAGCTCAGAGAAATGGGAGATTTGACATTATTTCGACCCCTGAATAAATAAAGACGAAAACTTCCACCGATAAGAAAAAGGGCCTCACCTTAGTTCTACCATTGATGTCATACTTCGCTAACCTGCCGTTGCAGGTCATTAATAAAGAGTCCAATTTCCTAACGAGGACACCGATATTATCGCCTCGTGCGTCACCAATTTCCACCCAAGCAATCTGGTCACCCCGTATTTTTCTAGAGGTATCGTTTCGATTCACTAATTGTCCTTCTTTAAAATTACCCGCTTGGTGGATTTCAGTAACGTCTTGTAAAATCTTGTTCCCCTTTTCTTCCCCTAAAAAATTGTCTACGACACAAATGCCATAATCGTTAAGACACTTGACTACGTAATCGGACAGAGTTTTGTTGGACTGGTCAGAGGCGGCCACAGGTCTGTTTTGGTCCATCGAGCCATGGGAGGGTCGCCTACCGCCATGGATCGCACTTAAATCTTTGTGTAGCCGTTTTTGTTTTAAGATTTTCCTCCTGGGACCTTGATTGTCAAAGCCCGTCATGTCAGTTCCTGAGCTGGGGCAACTCGACCCCAGGCTTGAGGTTGATGAAAAATTCCTGCCAAATCCACTACCTGAAGAAAGACTGCCAATTCCACTACTGGCTGCTGAAGATTGACTATCAGTATGGTGAATACCTCCTCCAAGACTATGCACTGAACCACTAGATGAATAAGCACTGGACAATGAACTAGAAGAATCCCTCTTTTGTATATCATCAGCACATGCTGCTAATAATGAACTGGACAGGTCACCAGTGCTAAAAGCTTCGGTGTCACCACACTGCCAAAAATTGCTAGCAGTCCTGTCTTGGTCAGGGTCTGGATTCGTGTCCACATAAAACATACAGTCCCCAGGGTCTTCGTAACCACGTGATCGACTGTCTCTTTCTAATGTTTGGTCTGTCACGGGTACTGCACCAAAACGTGACTGTTGACATGCAGTTTGTTGATATACAGCAGCTGTGTTGAAGACATGGTTATGATCCGCAGCCATGTTTCCTGCAGGAGTGGTTGAGATCGACTCGCGGTTCCTTTTGATCTCCTTACAGGACGCTTTGTGGTCCTTCCAGTCTGAAACTTGGTGTTGTTTCCCACAATAAAACACTGATTTACATGAAGCACACATTGACAGTCCTTCAGTGGCCGCACATACTCTACAAGATCGGCCTTTAGCCACTGTGGCCTCATCCCCAGCACGTAGGCCGTCGGCCATGCTGTTGCTTTCTCTCAGCGCGTAAACACTGATACCGTAGCTGCTCCGATTAATCAGAATGCGCCAACTCCAGCCTGATCATGAGTGTTGCTGTCGTTTTGGCCTGCTGAGGATTGAAGTGGTTCATTCAGATTAAGAACTGCAAATCACCCCAATTACATTCATCTAATGCCAGACATTGTTAATTGCATAATTAAATCCTCCTAATTAATAAAGATCCATTAAATTAATTGCAATTAAATGAATAAATCCAAAAAAATAAAATTGGGTAAAGTATAGAGAGTTTGAAACTTGTATCCATGGGATGCATGCACCAATAACATTCACTGATGTACTTCATAAAGTACCACACTATTGATTTTAACAGTAATTTGATAAATAATATTATTAATATTGCATATCTATGATAAGTAACACGCAGGCACTCAGTAGGCTCACAGCATGTAATTGACTAACAGATGCTGTTATCATTGATTGCTTATCTATGAAGTGAAGTTATATCAACACTTATAAAACATTTAAAAATCAAATTATGAATGAATCAATCTAGCTTTAAGTTGTTTCATAAAATTTAATATTTCTAATATCCTGCAGGAGCTCCAGAACAATTCACACCACCTCTGCATGGCTCTCTCACAAATTATGCATCAGCATCAGTGTGCACTTCTATGAATGAATACGTAGGTGTATTAGCTGTCAGCTGAGTGGTATATAGCAGACAGTAGCTGGATTAGCTGCTTGTGTTTACCAGCACCTTTTACTTTTTATTTGCAAAGGTATTTGCCATTTCAGTAGCCCAACTTTTCTTTCTTCTTTTTTATTCTAAAAGTTTAGGAGTACCTAGGCCAGCAAGTTGCACCATGACATAACTTGTCTTTATCATATAACCAAAGAAGCACAGAAAGTCCATACATGTAGGTCAAACATAAAATTGCCTTAATTATAATTAGCCTAATTCTGCATGCATAGGGCAAAGTTGACATTATTCTCAGGATATGCAGGGGGGGGGGGTATGGAATTCAAAAGTAAAGTTGCCATGCAAGGATTGCAAGGCACGGGGGTACAAAAAACCCATCCAGAGCTGAGGAGTGAGTGAGTGAGTTTGTGTTTTACGTCCCATCAGCACCAGTGACAGTGTGGGCTATCTGGAGGCTCTCCAGAGGTGAGGAACAGGGATCTCAAAAGGTGGTAGCACTCTTCAGAGTAAGCCATTTCTAAGATTTCTTATGTGTTTTGACATTGAACACTTTAGTTAACCAAAAATCAATATGAAATTTTCAATGTCCAATGCCTTCTAAATCATACGTTTGTCAGTATAACACAATTCACCATTCGAAAGCTGATAAGCATAGCTTTCCTACGATATCAATTACACTGCTGTAGCTCTAACAGAGAACGAGATATAGCCAACTGAAATTTCACTTTCCAGCATCCGTATACTCCTTTATGAAGTCAAAGTTGTGTTTGAAGAGTCAAATGTTCTACATTGCCGTTGTATGAGGATTGTTCCTCCAGTGACTAAAAAAAAAGTAGTGTCACAGAGCCACAACTGCTGACCTTTTGCTCCAGAACCTTTCAAAATTAAATATTAGAAGGCAAACTAAATTATGAGCTTTTCTAGCAGATATCATATTAAGCTGGTTATCTGTCTGGTTGTGCAAAAATAAGCACATGACTAAATTTTTCCGAGGAGTTTAGTCACATGACTATAAGGGACCAGATGATCTTTGGGAAGGGGGCTATGGACTTTCGGAGAAAAAAAAAGTTTAAATATAATTGTTTCCCACTCGACCCTGAAAAAAAAATTTTGTTACCACCTCTACCTAGGGTACCATAATGTTAAAATTGCGATAAAAACGTTTGTCGCTCGTTCGCATGTGAAAAAAATAGCTTGTTGACGCTTCGCGGGCAAAAAAATAAGTTCATAGCCCCCCATGCAACTATATCATCTGGTCTGCACTTGAGAAGTTCATTAGTCAAGTTTCACCTCTCGACTGCTATACTAAAGGATTAGTTAGCCTGCCTCCCACCCCGCTGTCTGCACCCATACATACCGCCTGCCACATGTGCAATGAATTTTATGTAAAAGTTAAACTGAGTCAAACCTTGACAAAAATACATATCATTCTCCTGATTAATCAAAGCATTTACGGTAAAGGTCTCCGTCCATGGTTTACATCCGGGTCATGACCAAGTTCCTTGACCTAAATGAACTTTTTTTTGGGAGTCCAAGAAAGTCTGTGATTAGGCCATTTAGGGTAACATACTTAGCTATTAAAATCTCCAAAAAAAATGCTTCATTCTCTCTTATCCCAATTATTTTTAATTTTGGAGCTACAAAATCGTAGTTTGGCTATTTTCTTGAATAAGCGAAACTAACTCCACAGCTGGCGACTAGCTGGCACGTGTTGTTGACATTTTGCAGAGAACACACTTTTTGAAGAACAGACAAGAAAACATGGTAAAGTAACAAAAGTGATGCCTTATTTCTGATTAATGGTGTGTTCCGCGTATCTGTGACGAACATGGTCCGAATTAAACAGTATTTATTGGCTCTTCGTGTGAGAAAGTAGCCAAAACCATGAAAATACACATTCAATACACATTGTCATTGATTGACATGTCAGTCAATCATTTTGATTGACATTAGTACTAGTAGTAGGTTTCCCGTAGATTGGAGGGAACAGAATAGAACAGAATGAAATAGATGTATCCCGTGGGGAGGCAGATAGATATATAGTTGAACGTAAGCAGTTAACTTGTGCATTTTCTGTCCCTGTGCATTTATATTTATTGTGCTTTGGAGTTGAACTTCGTTGTGGATAGAGAGATTGACTGACATTTGAATAGACCCGTAGATTGGCCGAGATTGGAAGGGACCTGAAGGAAATGGGCTGAAGAAACTTTTGTAAAAAGTCTATGAAGATAAAAAGGACAGATGGCAACTCTGTAGTGCATTGCAGCGCCACTATGTGTTATGATAGGAATGGGGGGGGGGGTGGTGGATAGTCTGCTGCGCAAAAGTGTAATTAATGATCAATTAGGACATGTAGAAGAGTGAGAGAGACTTGAAAAGGGGAGAGTTCTGCCTTACTGGGCCCAGGAAGGTTTGTGGGAAATGGGAAGATCAGGCATTGAGTATAACTTGAGATAAATCCCGTACGTTATCATTTTAATATAAGAGAAGAAGATAATAGATTCTGAAACTCAGTAACAGTGACACACACAATGTTATTTGCAAATACCAAATAAATGGCAAATTGCTTGTATTATGTAAATGGCGCTGCCATGAAAATCGCACAGCATTGTCATAGAACTACTGCATTATCTTCAACTTTCCATGCAAAAGGCCAATTTATTTTTTAAAAGGACTGGGCAAATGGCCAGATAGATAGAATAGATAGATACGATCAGATCTATAGATAAGATTAGATAGATGGAGGAAGATAGATAGATAGATAGATAGATAGATAGATAGATAGATAGATAGATAGATAGATAGATAGATAGATAGATTGCACTGACAGCTGTGTTATTCAAATCTGTGTTAAATTTGGATCTATAAATTTGGATCTATTATGTTAAATTGTTGATGTTACATAACCGAGATCAATAAAACCATAGCTATTCAGAGATGACTGTTTACTATTAGACTGTTACATAATTTGTTGATAGTTAATGAAGATTATGTAACCTTAAGTGTTGTTATGATTTCTTACTTGGTGAGCCATTTAAGTCATTAACTTTTGTTTTGACTTTATCAGTCACTTCTTACAATCAGGGGTATGGAAATAATTATTTCCAATGTTGATACACATGTTACACATGTTGCTTTAAAACCTGAAATATGTCATTGGAGGTTGTCATACGACAAGACTGAAATTTTAAAGCTATTTTGGAAGATATTTGAGGTATTTTAATTATTTACCAAACTAAACTCTGACTAAACTACTAGCTCCACTTTTATGGCAACTACAGGCACTTCCTGTCCAGGCAGTCACTGTAGACAGGAGCACCACACAGAATGAGCTGTCCTTGTGCTAAGGGAGCTTCGCTCATGGCTGCCTTCGGCAACCATGAGCTGCGCGAATATTAATTTTGGAATTTCACAGTCAGATCCTGCCCTGGAGTGGTAGCTAGTGGTGTATTTGTGGGGGGGGGGGGGGCATTGCCCAATGGCCCCCCCCCCCCCGGCCCAAAATTAACATGGAAAAGATATGAAAAGCCGCAGAGCGACCCATATTGACCCCATGTAATGGCCACCCCCTCAGGCCATTTCTAGATACGCCCCTGCTGCCCTTAATTGTTCTGACTAAATGCGGCGACTGTTAAAAGTCAAATATATGTGACTTCAGCATTGTTCAACATACTCGCATTAAAGTAAATATTCAGCCATTTTTAGGCTATCAGGCATCGCTGAAACGGTCAGACTGTCACTGAATATTCATGGAGTCGCTCACCAAACATGCCAGCCTAATTGAATTAGCAATGTGTTCTTTTCATTCGCAAGTTTCAGTAAATCATTCATGGAAAATGTCATTAATTTCAATTTCTATTTCAGCTTCGAAGACTCACTCGCCAACGCCGCGAGTACATTTACCGCAAAAGCATAGAAGACAGGGACAGAACGATATTGGAAAAGAAGCAGAAAATAAAGAGAGCTTTAGATGGTACTTCAAATTTTGATCTCTTTTTCAAAGGTTTTTTAAAAAACTTCGTATTGGCAATCAAGTTCCTGACTTTTTTCATTTTGGTTAGAATTTATGGGATATTCAATGTTTTTCAAATTAGAAACTATTGTTTTCTAGATTTTGGAAAAATTGTAAGCTGATCCCCACATATGTACAGAGGCTATTAAACTGTTATAATTTATATTATGCTTTTTACTTTTCAGAAAATGAGAAAATTCCAACCTCGCTTAGGAAAGAAGCAGTCGCCATCCAAAAGACCCTGGATTGGGAAGACGAAGGTGGAGATGGTGAGAAGAAAAAATGTTTTTGTCAAATCTTGAATAAATCAAATGTCAGCTTTGTTTCATAAAATGGAATCGTAGTATGGGGCTCTAGGCCTATTTTTACTAAAAAGTTTCTCTTAATATAAGTTATGACCAGGGTCAGAGATAAGTACTCGTCCGCTCGTCTGAGACGAGTATAAATAGAGAAGGACGAGTAACTTCACTTGATTACTAGTCCGTCAGACGACCAACTTCAAAGTGAAATATCGTTACTTCATTCAAGTAATAACATCAGTTGACACAACATAACTAAATAGACCATTCCAGACAGACAACGTCTGACTGCCTCATTCTGATTGTGTTTAACCTGTGCCTCTCTCTGAGACAAAAGAGCCTCATTCTGAAACTGCACCAAAGTTCCTGTGCATGGGTATTTTAAACTTCAAATAATCAAATTCCTAATTACTAGAAGGCACCCAATGTGCACCTCTTCTTCTTCTTAATTGATAACCTGCCCCTTGATAGGCGCATCGCCGTGAAGCATGTGGAGGGAGTTAATTCATTGATCATAAATTAATTCCTTAATCTGTCTTGTGTCTATAGATTTTCAGGCAGTCATTTCCATTGCTAAAATATATATCCAGCATGGGTGATGACCACCATGGTGCTGTGTCGCTACAGGTGCTTGTATTATTTGAAGTTATTCATAGTATGAGTATTCCAAACGCTTGCCAAAATTGAACAATTTTTTAAAAGTTATATATACAGGTAAGTCAACATTGCGCTTTGGATCACTACAGGACGAGTAAAGTTTTGGGAGGACGAGTAACTTTTGAATGATACTAGTCCGTTGACGAGTAACATTTTTTGCTTATATTTGACCCTGGTTATGACTACTCAGCTCTGTGACGCAGGCTTTTAAAACCTTGAGCAAACTTACGAATAATGACATAATTATTTCATGCATGATTTTCTTTCAATTAATATCAATAAAATATATATAATTTTTGAGTCATTTCTATTAATTATAGACCCAAAATAACCGAATATTCCAATCATACTTTGTCCCCAGTGATAGAGAAGCTAGTTAGTCAGTCATTAGTGCACACTGTGCACTTATAACACAAATGATTTTCGTAATAATTCATTTCAGAATTTCTTACATTTCATTTGTAAAGAAGTAATGCAGTAAATATATATTTCATTTTCACATTTTTCAGGTGTGTCGCTCAGTGTAGACGATGAATACAAATGGGCCGGGGTAGAAGATCCGAAAATTATGGTCACCACATCTAGAGATCCCAGTTCGAGACTCAAGATGTTTGCTAAGGTAAATATTGGTACAAAAGAAATTTCATTTGTATTGATGAATCACGAAAGAGTACAAGAAAGCCAAGAGAACAGAGTATTATAACAAAGAAAAAAGTCATTGCTTCTCTTGTGAACAATATAGGGGCCCATGTTATTAGGCCCTACCTACTTCATGTTAGTGTGAATTTATTCTTGTTTCAGGAAATCAAACTAGTCTTCCCTAACTCTCAGCGTATCAATCGTGGTAATTATGAAATCAAGCAACTGGTCCAAGCGTGTCGCTCCAATGATGTCACAGATCTGATCATACTCACAGAACACCGAGGAACCCCAGGTAAGAAATAAAGAGAGCGGCTGACCCCATTACTGTGGTTCTTGTCTGTTCTATTAACCTAAGGTAGTGCAGAAATACAGGACGTAAAGTGTCATAAAGCCAGGGTTGGCAAAGAGGCAGCTGTAAACTGTTTTAGGCACGGCATGTGCCTTAAACTGCCGTATACTGCCTTAAAGTGGTGAAAAACGCTGTATACTGCCTTAAATGCCTTTTACTCCAAATGGGCCTTTAATTTGTTCAGTCCAAAAGCCCAAAAATAGGAAAATATGCCTTGTAATGATTAAAATGCAGATTATTTGTCAGAAGAATATTATCAATCATTACTACATGTAAGTTTTGCAACATTAACAAATAGGAATATCTTCAAAATAAATCAACCAACAAACAAACCTCGGTATGGTAGCTATAGTTAAATTCTGCTGTCTGAATGGCCAAGAGAACCATTTTTCTACTTCCTCCTTTTGAATGTATGATATGATTATGTGACTTGTGTCAGCCACTTCTGAATGTGAACGTGTAAAGATCCAATTATAGGCCTAAATGTGTTTATCCCATTCTGCCTGCATGGAGAAACCTTGACCTATTAAGTCACTATCAGTCTGAAGAGTACTTTTCCAATAATGCCCTAGCTTTAGAACAAACCCAGGTTAGCGAAACACTACATAGTTTAAGTAAGACCAACGCAAAATATTTGCACATAGAACTAATAAATTTAGTCCATGTAGTCATACTCATACACACTGCAACTTTAAATTTTAAACATACTGTAATAAAATGTATTTAAACTTTTGCAATTTTAAATTTTGAAACACATTGTAATAAAATGCATTTTTGTACTTTCAGATGGTATAATGATAAGCCACTTGCCTTACGGCCCAACCGCCTACTTCACTCTGATGAACGTTGTGATGCGCCATGACATTCCTGACGTAGGAACCATGTCCGAAGCGTATCCTCACCTCATCTTCCACCAGTTCACGTCAAAATTAGGAAATAGGGTAAGGCCAAAAACGAAACTCAATATCATGCAATTGATGTTAAAAATAATAAATGATATATCAGTAGTTTTGTTTATAATTCAAAACTTTGCTGTTAAGGAAATTGATTTCCTGACCAAAAATTTAGAATTTTTATAAACAAATAGTGTATACATCATTAAAGAAGCAAATGTCTTGAACAATTAATGACTATTTGAAAAGTGATGAAATTAACGGTTTTAACATTTGAACCATGATATTAAATAGATTTGTCACCAGAATGTTGTTTCTTTTCAGACCAAAAATATTCTCAAGTACTTATTCCCCGTGCCAAAAGAAGATGCTCGCCGTATTGTGACCTTTGCCAATACTGACGATTTTGTCTCCTTCAGGTATTTTAGAATTTATTTATTTCAACATACCTTCAAAATCTTCTTATATTTTATTCTTTAAAATGTTTATAAATGTATGTTTGCGCATACAACTTTCTATTTTGTATCCTTTTTCAGGCACCATGTGTATAGGAAAGAAGAAAAAGAAATAGTTCTCAGTGAAGTAGGACCCAGATTTGAAATGAAATGTAAGTATTTTAGAATTTTTGTACGAAAAAATATGAATTAATAGATCTGTGATAAAATGTTACTCATTGGTATTTAGATGCATCAATTGAATGTAGCGATAAGTGAAGTATAAATACAAATTGTTTAATAATATTATACAAGGATATACCAAGATGTTGGACGAGATGAGGTTACCTAAATATTGTCCCTCAAATTCAAAATTTTTAAAGAAAATTTTAAGCAGCTCATAAAATTTTGTTATTGTAAATACCACATTTTTTCTATAATAAAATCAAATATTTTTCTCGTTTTTCTTTCCAGTATACAAAATTGTCCTTGGAACAATCGACATTGAAGATACAGCGGACGTGGAATGGGTCTACAGGCCATACATGAACACCACGAAAAAGAGAAAATTCTTATCTAATGAATAGATATCTATATAAAAATATAATCCTGTGCTTTTTTTAATATGTAAATATTTGTAAATAAATATTGTTCATAAATTATGTATTCTTTGTTGTGGTACAAAATCATGTTTTTGCGATGATCAGATTGCTGCTGGCCTGCTTAATTCAAAAGTGTAGCTAGTCAAATTTGCTGCCTATTGGATAAGGCACTGTACTGGAGATGCACCGTATGAGATACAAAACAATGCATACACCAAATTTCAGTGCGTTTTTTAACATAGTAACTGGGAGGCCAAATGGTCTCCCAGTCAATGGCAAATTGGCATCACTGGGAGACCAACTTTTTCCAGACACTCTAATCAATTTCTCATTTGGTTGTCTCAATTTGTAGTTCTTTGGCCCATTTGAAACCAGGCTTCTGCTTTGCCTATCAAAGATATTCTTCATTCTCCAATAATCTCTACAATAACTTTGCCTACGTAATTTTCGATAAAAAAAAAGATTTGTCAAAGTTGTTTCTGGCAATTAGTGGAACACCTAAAATGGCAGGCTGCTCAGCAGTTCAAAATCCTTTGGCAAACAGATCATTGTACATGTATAAATCAATTATAACAGATCTGCATGTACAGCTGCTGATCTTAAATGTCGCGTACCACGACGCGTCAAAGTTGCGTTGGTCTCCTAGTCGAAAATCCTTAAAAAATGCTCTGCCAAATTTCATTTGTGATACCAAAATCCACAGAATGGTTGGACTGACTGCATACTCTGGACATCCAAAACTTTTAAAAAGGTCAATAAGAGGCCCAAGGTCGCCATCGCATTGGCTGTTTATTGCTCAAGTGATGGATATTATATTCTAGTTCTTTACAAAATCCCTGGCTACGAGCAACCATGACGGAGCAGACAACACACTGGACTGCTGTGTAGTTGTTGAAGAATTCTGATTGATGCCAACTACAGACTCAGCTTGCAATATGAGAGGCCATGCAAATTTAAATTGGGTTGTAAATAAGTTCTTTACTAGAACTTCAAAGGTAGCTTCGAGACTCAAAAGTGCACGTTATGTAGAAAATTTGTTGTTAAAGTTACTTTTGAATTGTTTTGATGACTTGTAAGCCCATATAGGGCTGGGTGTATATTTTTTACACAGGTCAATAAAGAATTTGTCTGTCTGTCTGTCTGTCTATAACGATGCTGAAAAGTTCACTCAGTAGTTGTTTTTTGCCAGCAGTCAAACATGAACTATTTGCTAACAGACTTCACTGTTATGCTAAGTGTTTTCACAGTGACCTTGGTCTTTCACTTGCTTCAGCATATTCATCAAGTATCATGAACTGTCAATTTAGCCATATAAACTGTTAAAAAATGTGGATGATACTGACAGAAAGCGTTCATCGTGATTCAAACACAAGAGTTTCAGCCGCTCAAAGAGTACTAGACAAACTTCCTGAAGACGATTGCCTTAACCGATTAGGCCACTTTATAGTGACAAAAAGAGATTCGGCTACAATAGCCTGCTTCTAGACCACAATTTGTGGTTGAAGGATAGATGATTTGAGCTTTACATCCTGTATTTATGCACTTGGTAGGCTAATTAGGAAGGAGGAGGCGAAGGATGATTGAAACAGTCGTCCAACATAGGCCCAGGTGACCCGACAAGAGCTGGATTCGAACCCTGGACTCAGTGATTGGCAGTCCAGCACACTACCACTATACCAGCCCTCCCCCTGCAATTTGTGGTATGCAATTAGAGTTCTATAAGTCTGCCCTGACAAACTGCTAAGCAATTACATGGAAGTACCAGCAAATGGGAACACAATTTTGATCTAATCCACAATTTGACTCAGATTTCACAAAATTGGATTTCACAAGCTTGCTTGGCTTGCCAGTTTCCAAATTACAGACTGGTCCATCAGTCTGAGATTGGACCACAATGATACCTCTGCAGCCTATCTTTCTGCATTGATGGATGGATGGATGATTGGGGCTTTACGTCCTGTATTTATGCACTTGCTAGGCTAATTAGGACAGGAGGAGGACACGGCAATGAGGTGAAGGATGATTGAAACAGCCGTCCAACATAGGCCCAGGTGACCCGGCAAGAGCTGGATTCGAACCCTGGACCCAGCGATTGGCAGTCCAGCACGCTACCACTAGACCAACCCTCCCCCCCTCTTTCTGCATTGAAATTACACACATAATCGTGTATGTTATTACTCTACATGAACAAAATTAAATTTATGGTTTTGAATATTTATTAAGTGAGATTGAGTACAATGATGTATTTACAAATGAAAATGACAAAATGAGCATAAATTTCACCATTGGAAAGGCCCTCTTTCTCGCAAGATCCGCACACCAAGCTTGTTCCACTCCGTTGGTTTAATCCACATCTCTTGAGCTGTGTCGAGACAACTGAGGATGCATCCCCCTTTCCAACAGGCAAAACGAGCATCAAATTCCTGAAAAGAAATGTTAAAAAAGGCATTCATTTCTTCACTAGCATAGTGGTATAGGCAATGCGCTATGAAAATTGCGTTGCCTCACAGATGAACAATTGAAGTTGGACATTCACATGAATACTGAACTTGTTAATTTTGGTATGTTTTAACAAATATGACATCTGGGCAACTATGTAAGTTCTAATAAAATTTTATAAATGCATTTATGCACAGCTTAAGCACTCTCAAACGATTAAGTTGAATCACTTGTATTCTCTGAGAGAGGATTTTTTACAAAGGAAAACATATTTTATAAGATTTCACCAAATTGAGATAATCGGAATTTCTTGCATAAAAACTTTGTTAATTGTTATAATCTAAATCATACATAGTATTACAATGCAAACTGTCAGTACCTTAGGGTTAGTAATGACATCCATTGTCTCCAACTGAAGGCGGAAATGAGGGGGCATCTGGGTCCACACGGCATATTTGATCCATCCCTCTGCCCCTCGGAACATGGACACTCCTCCTCCAACCACCACAATGCAGCTGTACATGCGCTTCTTGACTTCATCAGATTCTAAGGAAATGTAGCAAACAAGAATTGAACATCGATAAACACCAAAACTATGTTAAAATTAGAATAAATTTATACAGAGATATTATGACAATTTGTCTTTCAAAAGATACCTAAAAAATTGTTAATAAGAGACTGGCAGGTCCTTTGTGTAAGTTAATTATGCTGAAAGTTATTCAACCATGTTACACTTCGAAGCGCTAACACAGAATAATTCTTCGGAAGTAAACAATTTTGACAACTTGCTACATATCATATTATTCCACTAAATCATTCATCTGAAGTTTCTAATCAAACAAAAACAATTCTTAGTTTCTTACTACAATTAGCATATTCTTATGCAGATTGATTGAAGAGTTTAAGGTCACTTAGGTGCATGGACTGTTTGAACTTTCATAAAACTTACCACATTTATCAATACTCTGTAAGATGGCTTGGTCGATTCCTATTAAGGTATCAGCGAGGTCTATCGTCCCATCCTCATCTTCAAAACGTCCTTTACTTTTACTCGTTCCCCCACCAGCTGTCGCCTCCGCATCATTCTGGTCCGCCCCTTCATCGTCGTCCAAAATATTCGGGTCTTCCATTGTGATATCCGGATTATTTGCATCTGAGGGGGCCTCTGTAGGTTGTTTTTTGCGAGCAGCTACAGCTCTGGCAGCCTAGAAAATATAAACTAGGATTAAGAGGCATGATTGCTGATAAGCGTTTTTTTTTAATGTCGAATGTTTGAAAAAAAGGGTCCCCATGGCATGTAAACTTTGTTTTTGCCAGTCATATGAAATTACTTCAATTTAAATACAAATTTGTTTACCAAATTGTCAAATAAAACTTTAAATGCTGTTTGGAATCAAGAAATATACCAGAATTTAACGTAGAAAACCGTAGAATACTATAAATGCATTTACACCTAATTGAAAAAGATTATAGCAATTAAACAGTGATTGTCTTCAGAATTTTATCAAACCTAACAGCATGAAAATAAAAATAACATTATATCACTGAGTGCCATTCCTAACAAATTGAGTAGGCCTTATTTAGCATTAAAATGGCTGGTATATCTTTGATGTGACTGAAATCCATTTCAATAATGGACTTCAAAATATTGGTCACATCTGCAAACAATTCTTATTTTTTGCTAAAGAACAGAAGAAAAAAAAACATCATTAATCATGTCAAACCAAAACTGAACAAATGCCACAAATCTCACCTGCTCCTGTCTGCTCTGCGTCTGTTGTAGATATTCATCATCATGCTGATCTCCGGGGTCGCTCGGTTGTTTCTTATAAACCCTCCACAGATCACAGCCCTGTAGTCCGAACATGTCTGGGTAAAACACGGACATTGCAGCCAAGATGACCTCATCTCCCATTTGGATGTTGTACTTTATCACAGGTTTACCAGGCTGGCGGATTATGATTGCCTCATCGTGAATACCGCTCTGGTCCTACAGGAAAGAAGAAAAATAACGATTTTAATGGTTTTACTGACAATAAAGAGTCACGTGAGGATTAAATGAGGCAGAAATGTAAAGGAGACTCAGTAAAATCCATACGACAAGATTTTTCTTGTTTATTACATCTTCGCAGGACACTGTGTAGAGGGTGGACATAGAATGTCATAGATGGATAATGGTGATTGGGGTTTTGCGTCCAGTATTTATGCACTTTCATAGGCTAATTTGGACAAGAAAAGAACACAGCACTAGGACGAAAACGTTCTCATAGATGCATTTGCCAAACCATGAATTGTAAAGCATCGATCTAGATATGCCTAATTGCCTATCTTTGTGACACTCATGCCTTGAGTAAATATCTATACTAAGAGAAAATTGAAAGAGAATTATAATATAACAAAACAACCCAAGTCAGGGTCACTGAGTAACAATATCACAAGCTGTTGTGTGAATTAATATCACTCGAGCCCGCAGGGCGAGAGTGATATTAATTCACACAACAGCTCGTGATATTGTACGAAGTGCCCTGACGCGTGGTTGTTTTGTTTTTATCACCTGGTTTTACCTCAAATTTTCGGTTATAAAGAGGGACTATTTTCTGCCATTACAAAAATGTGACGTCACCATGGAGCAACAATGGACATGACGTCACAATCCCATTATTCTGGCCCCTGTTTGGTTTGTGACATCATCAGGCAGCTGAAATGCTGGTGATGTCATAACCATTGTTAAAAATATCGCCCTTGAAGGGTGGTATTTTTTACAATATCATAGGCCCTGATATTTTGACTGTAAACAGGGATATTCACAGCCAACCAGGTGATAATTAAGTCTTACATGATCCATATGACAATGACTCTCTTTTATTTCTTGGAGAAAGATGGCGTCCATTCTCCGGTTGAGATCACATTCTTTGTACACGAAACCCGACTTGGCCAGCAACCAGTAGAAGCAGCGAGTGATGTCGCAACCTCCGTATTCCATAGTTAATCTGAAATTCCGGAGAAAAACGTAATTCAGAAAAAAATTATTTTATCAAACCAAAATGATAATGGCAAAACCGCTTTAACAATATCAGTTAGAATATTAACAAGAGAGATAATATTTTACCAAAAGAGTATAGAATGGTCAAAGAGTGCAGTTACAAATTCCATGGCGTAGCATGACACTGTGTTGTTTCATTGAAGTGAATAAAACTTGTATTTGCTGTGGAATAGATTTCTTCGGCTTATTCTGTTCTTAACTTCCAAACGATATGCAATATTAATTCCATCTGCACTTATGTCTAGGCGAGGTCGCAAACATTAGGGTTGGGTATTGCCAGGGGTTGAGGGATTCCGTACTTATCACGATACCACCCCGATACTTATCATGTAAGCATCATGCAATCCAATACAGTATAGATTGCAAAACATCATGAAATCTGACGATGTTGACATCGCACCTTTTGACACGATTCTAAAAGTTCACCATACCCGTATCGACCCTAAGATGATGACGATACATCGATGCTTCGAACCCAACCCTAGCAATCACACTTTTCAAGCTACAGATATTGAGCATGTTACAGTAAAGTACTTATATTTTTTTGTATATATCTATTCAAGTTCCACAGTGTAGATACCTGGTTTGTTTCATAGACAGACCATCTTCAACGCAACAAACGCTGGTTTTCTGGTCTCCGACATCTACCACACATGCGCTCATCACACCAGATCCAAATGTGGCACATACTGACTCCTAGAAAAAAATTTTAGAAGAGTATTTTAACAGTCAAACAAACGGGAAAACTCACTTGGTAATTTTAACACATATCGTTTTCTTTTATGATGGATGGCTGATTCAAGCATTATATCCTGTATTTATGAACTTTGGTAGTCCGATTAAGACAGGGGCAGGATGTGTCTTGGTAGGCCAATATGAAATTTTAAATTTTAAATTACAGCATCTACTTAGTAGACGGCTAACAACACACATTTTCTCAGATCGTTGATTGCACTAGTCACAGTGAGCCTCTCTTTTGACTGACAAAGTCAAAGGCCTATTTCTCCAAATGACACTTTCATGAGACAGCTTTTGCAAATTAAACAAATCTTTATTAAGAAAACAATCCATTTTTCCTTGAAGGAAAAAAACAACAACATTGTGTCCATTTCTCAATGCTGCAGGGTGCCTATCAATCAGTATCAAATAGGTGACCAAGAATTTAAATCTTACATACTTGACATGTGAACGCAGCATTGAAACCCAGTTGGTTAAGAAGAACATCCATCATTCCTTTTACGTGAGAACGCACAAACAGATCTGGGATGAGCAGGACTGCCCTATAATGCTGCAAAAAATAATAATTTGTGGTTATTATATATATTAAAAGAGAGCTTGACCTTCCATCGTCCAGATATTCTCAAAATTTGACAAGTCTCCAGAAATTCAGATTTTGTACGGAATACTTTTTTTTGCTTCCTTTCATATAAATTTACATTTTGCTAAACTTCTTAAGTCCTTACACCTTTCCCATGATATTATTTCCACAAGATTCGCAAAGCATACCTTGAGATCCTTGAGAGGAATATCCAGGACATTCTGGATACTATAACCCCAGATGATTTCCAAGTCACTGAGGACAGATGTTAGACTCCCTCCAACTCCACTGTGCAGGTTCAGCCTTCCCCTCCTAACCGGCCAGTGGACGTTGTATGGCTCATTTGGGTTAACATAGAGCGCCTGGAGGAAAAGAAATATGTTTTTATTTAAAAGGTGAACAATAAACTCAGCAGTATACATAAACATAAAAAGACCATGCAAGCACATAGGCCTAAGCCCCGGTGGCTGTGGTGTGCAGTAAAAACGCCAATAAACCGAAATTGCTTCAGTAAAAATAGCGAGGCTTTTTCTGGCCTTGGTCAAATACAAGAAGAAGAAGAAAGAAAACGACAAGTAAATTAGCACAAGGAAACAGATATTGAAATAAGCTTACGAAAATGGGTATCTGCCATTTCTGTACACACAGTAGCTGTATAACTTGGGTCATTCAAGGGCAGTGCTAGAGTTTTCAGAGAATTTAGGCACTTTTTACCGCGATCGCTATCTTTTTGCTTGGACAAGAATACATAACATTGACTAAATCAAGGCAAGAGTGGCCCTAAAGTTGCATAAAAAAGTAAATTCTAAACTACAATGCTAATAACGCCTAACTTGATAAGTTTAAATACCTGTCAGTGCAGGTAAAACTTGTCTGCAAAGAAACTTTATAGATTCCCTCGTCCGCCATATTGGAATTGTCAGAAATACCACGATGTGATTGGCCAATCAAACTATTTGGACTTTATTGTATTATTTTGAAACTTTATTGAATAAATGAAGAAATTTACTGTGTTTTGACTATTAAATAACCATATCGGTTGAATTTGTGGCAAAAACGAATTCACTTCGTCTGCACGTGTCATGCGACCTCATTTGACCTATAATTTATTCATACTTTTGGCGCGAAGCTGAACATCTGGGAACTTCGTTGATAAACATAATATTTGTCGGTTGATGACAACATCAATTCGGATATATCGGAAATGCATAGATGCCTGATAATAGCACATGCAGCTGCTTACACGGTAATAAACGATTAGGCGAAGTTTGAGTGGAACACGTTCAACAGAAATGACGCTATGCGTGTTGAACTGCGGAGTCCGCAGCCAGCAAATTTTTGACAGCTTTTGACAGCTCAGCTCGGAATGGACTACAGAGCCCCGTAGGGCTTGTTACACAAGCCACCGGGGCAAAAACTATCACCATACATAATCTCTTTTAATTATTCGCGAGTTGATACTCGCGTTTGTTACCGGAGCTGTATTGGGGCGAAACCCAGAAAATTTTGGATTGCTCGTGGGACCAATGGGGTCACTTAATCGTGTTCAGTTCTATGACAATGTCTAAAGCATTTCTATATTGGATGCGTAGTAATCACTTTTTGCTGCCTGTGGGTTATTTCTTTTATTAGTTTGCAATGTTTTTTTCAACGAAACGCAATGTTTTGCTCCGTTTCCACAGCAACATTTGATTACAGGTTCGCAGCAACTGGAATAATTCAGACATGTCTTGTTAACTGACTCAGATTATCTTCCGATGTAAACTATCGAATTTTTGTATTTTTAGTGAATGTTTGAAGCTACAGGTGCCTTTATAAGGCTGTTGGAAGTATTAAAGTATTTTAAAACGACCGCTGCTGCAATCAAAATGGCGGCCGAGGTGACAAGAAGAGAAGAAGCATTTCAGGAGTATGCCTGTTTGAACCACATTAGTGACATTACATGTAAGTTTACTACGTAACATGGCACCAAATGTTCACAAAAATAGTTGAGTACAAATACCCATTGAAATTTTACAGTTCGTAGCAGTATTGCACTCACAGGACGATTATTTGTCCTGCAAAAACGGCGATTTTCGGCGATTTTCGTATGTCTGTCAAAATGAATTATCGGAAAAATTTAAGTTTTAGCCTAGATTTAGTTGTCAGCAATGTTATCATTATCACGACAATATTCTAGCCTGAATCCTGTGGCTACATTGTAACAAACAGTCAGATACAGATGCTGGATTAGCAGTCAAAACGCCTACAGACAAGAACGCCTACTGTGATTTCTGACAATGCAAGAACGGCAATGCAAAAACGCCTACTGATAGATGTCAAAAACGGCTACAGGTCTATACCAAAACGGCTATACCATTTTACAAAAACGCCTACTGTTTATAACAAGAACAAGTGTCAAACTTAAACAGTTCATGCATTAGTAGGCCTATGTGTGATTGAAACTTGAAAGTGCAATTTTATTTTCACATAGATCTGACTGTCTTTAATTGGCAGTGTCTTGTAATCAATGGGCTAAATGCAATTAATAAAGACAAGTTCACCTTCAATCTGTCAATTGGATCAAGCAAAGACTTATGTTGATTGGATGGCATACTTGATTACAATCTTGACCTAGCAATTCACTACAAGCCTATGGTGTTGTTGTAGGCCTATATTGTATTTTGTAAAAAATTAGCTGTTGCCGTTTTTGATAATGGAAAAAAAAATCGTTTTTGATAATGGAAAAAAAATCGTAGGCGTTATTGTCTGTTGCCGTTTTTGTTTGTAGGCGTTTTGACTGATTACCCAGATGCTGTTTCACCTGTCAATTTTGCTATTCGGTTATTGATGGATTTCCTAACACAAGCCTTAATTCTTAGCATGCTTAGGCCTACTGCTTAGTTCCCAGTTCAAGTTGTCAAAGTCTGAATGTACTCGAAGTCAAACAAGGGAACAGCTATGTTTTTATGTATTCACATGAAAGCTCTGGTGGTTCTGACATTTCCAAAAAAAAATCTGAACTAAGTTTTAATGTACAGCCAATCACAGGTCCAAGCCTAATCTACAGTGCACTTGTCACCAGTGTATACAAAGGTATCATACTACCATGCTATTGCTGGGCCTCCACACTTCATCTGGACAGAAAATCTATTGATCCTTTTTGCAATCTAAGGTGACATTTGTAAGAACTTAACTTTCAAAAATGACCATTTTCTGTTCAGAAGAAGTTAGCAGGTTCAGTCAAGAGTCCTGTCAACTGTTACAGGCTATGAGCGGCTGTAACTCACTAGACTTTGTTTTGTATATATCTTTGCACAATCTAACTTAAATTTTAAAAAATACCATACAAAACAAAATGGCAAAGAATTTACATATTTAGAAATTGTCTTTTTTTTTTAAACATAATTATCGATATTCAGCTCACGGTACTCAGCACTAGACAACGTCACTGCTATATTGCTCAAGAAATAGTTGCACATATCTGCCTGACCCTTACAACCCCCTGGATGCTGACCACTGAAAGATGATTTGTTTTCAGTTGCCAAATATGGTCATATTGACTAAGATATTGACAACCGCCATATATATGTGGTACGAAGTACCGTGAGCTGAATATCGATAGACAATTATAGGATGTTTCACCGTTGGGATGTTTCACCGCCGGCAGTAGTTGGACGTTTCACCGCCGATCTAAAACAATGTTAATCAACTCATTATTGTGTAGGCTTTTTGAAACCCAGAAACATGCAGATTTATATTAAGTATCTGTCACAGATAGCACTTGAAGGTTGATAACTTGGATGTTGTTGCAAAATGTAATCGTCTCTAGCATACTTTACAAGCCTTGATGGTGGCTGCAATCTGAGCTGATTCATGTGTATTAGCCCTATCTTTTTAACGGGAATGTTGGTGAACTGTCTGTGAAACGTCCCAGCGGTGAAATGTCCTGCTACCGATATGACACATATTGTGATTTTTGTTTTGTAAAACTTTCTTACCCCCCCCTTGGGCATGTTGTCAAAAATTAATGCCCCCCCTTGAGATACATGTGAAAAGTAAATTCATAAATTCTGAACAGTCCCTAAGGGTTGAACAGGCACAATTGAATGACGAATGCATGTTGATGCATAATTGCATTGAAAACATTTAGTTTTCTATGACCTCCAAATAGGGCTGTGCAATCGAAACCTTTTCTGAAATCGATTAATCGACTTGTATTTCGATTCGATTATTGATTTTAAATCGATTTTTACTTAGAATGTCAAGATCAGCATAATTACATGAATTTCTTGACTCTCAGCGAATATCCATGGTGTTAAAATTACAATGAGCAGGACCAACAGACTTTTTACAGGAAGGAAAAAGGAAATAAAGTATATGAATTAATTTGATTAACTTAATATTATTCATAATTATAATGTCTTGATTCAGTGTAACTGCAGATAAAGCTGACTTCTTTAAAACCATGCATCTCCTGCATGCAGAGCAGTACAATTGTAAATAAATGTCAGATGTGTATTAGCTAAAGTTCTGTCTCCGAAGTCTATAAATTCAACATGGATGCAGACTTGTAGGAATAAAACTTAATTTCTAATTTGTGAAATATCTTTCATGGCTGGCAGTGTGGCATATGCACAGATAAGAACATCACAGATAGCACGATGGTGTTCAGCTCCTCAAAAGCTTCAAAACGATACCAAATACAGCTATGTATCATGAATTCTTCATTCAGCTGAAAATCGATTTTTAGTTATTTTGTGGAGATGATCGAAATCGAAACTTTTGGCGATGATTGTCGGCGATAATCGTCGCATCGGCACAGCCCTACCTCCAAATTAAATTCATCAATGTTTTTATAAAGAAAGATGTCGTACGCTGTGACCAATAAGGCATGGACACCAATTCACGATATACTGGCCGTACCGGTTTTTTCCGTCAGTGTGATACTTAAGTCGATGAAAGACACTTTCGGTGCGATTAAATCTTACCCTCCACATGCTTTAAAATGTCAATGTAAAATGGTAAAAAAGGACTTTATTAGAAAAGTGCAACGTTCGTGGGATCCCGGGAACTGCAAAGATCGATAGAGCATATTGGATATAGTGGTATTCTAAAGAGCTTATTCAACAAGAAATCACTAAGTTTGACAAATTTGAACTCAGGGGCGGGCGGGGGGGGATATATATGATTTTCTCAGAATATGATTTGCGACAGAATACATATTTTGAAGGTCAGTAAACACAATTTGTGGTAACAACATGGCCGTATCCTGTGTCTATTCGTTATCAAAGTCCCTCATTTTGGACAAATCTACGCTCTCACATTAAGTGCAGCCCGGACATAGTCTCTTTTAAATCAGCGTTGAATGCCGTTGATAAAAAGCAATAGTTTGAATATATGTGATTGTGCAACATGTCTTCTATGTCTAAGGAACTATCTGTAAAATAAGGGCCCAAATTCTGATATTGTATATATCAGTATATTGAATAGACACAAAGGGGATTATTAATGATTTAAAATGCACCGCATATTTGTCACATGTTATGGCCCCTATATCGGCCATTTATAGATACGCCCCTGAACCTTACATTTTCTAAATACTGATTCCGTGTGGTCCTGTTCCCAAACCTTCTCGGTCTATGTGTATTTTGAATTGTGCAGAAAAAAAGATGTCTATTAATATTTATCTTTTCAGAGAAACCAGTGTGAGCAGTCAAATTAAACTCAGGAAAACTGGAGCCAAAATTGAAACTCAGTCCCAGAAATTTATCGGATCTGGTGATCTTATGCAATTGATGATTTGCAGTTTTAGGACTGAATATATGCAATTATCAATTTATATTTTGGTAAATTTGTCACAATATTGCACAATAATAATTATTGTATTGTTACAATTTCAATACCAAGCCGCGCTATGATGAGTCACAATATCACAATTATATTATGATATTTGGAATGTTGAATGGGCCAGATCATCGAAATTTTAATTTTTTAATTTTGATAACCAGTTTGTTGAAATTTCATTGTCAATGTCAAACATATTCACATAGTTATAGATAATTTACAGTTTTGTTGATCATACTTGTGTCAATATAGTTCTATTTATAGCTCTCAACAATGGCCCTATCTCCATTATTACAGATCTTTCATTGCTGATGAATGTATTTTTGTGATAACTAAATTATTTTGACACCAATTCGCTGTTATCATGACAAATCTACTTTTTGGGCAACTAAAAAAATATCGATTTTTCATAGAAAGTTAAAAAATAGCAAAATTTTATAGTTGCATGGAAGACCATACCTTAGTCCCTATAGCCCAGTTTGTAGCCCCTACAGCTCCGTCAGTAGAGTGCTCGCCTCACAAGCGAGGGTCCTGGGTTCAATCCCGAGGCTTGGCATCATGTCATTCCACGGCATTGTCTTTTGCATCAGACACAAATTAGAGATGCCGTGGGCCCAACTGGGAACAACTCACTGACTTAGCTTGGGTACCCACGATAAATTAAGGTACCTTTACCTTCTTGCCTTTTACTAAGACTACTCTCCGTGCCTAATAATAAAAGTTGACAAAACTTTCAAAATAATCTGAAATACTAGTTGACTAAATTCTTAAACATTTTTTAAAAAATTTGACTTATTAAAATGCTCCTCTATTAAGCATGTGAATTTCATCCAACCACAATATTTTGAAATATTTTCGTTTCATTGATGTTTTCATTCTGAACATCAAGCGAATAGTGTAATGTCGATATCCCTGCAATGGATTTTTTCCTTTTTTGGTAAAACGTAAAATGTGTCTCTTGCCTGTAAATTTCATTGAACTGCATGTTGTATGATTTTTCGAAGCGTGTGAATCTTGTGAAAGGTTATTTTCGAAACTTTTAAAGTATGACCTATTAAAATGCTCCTCTATTGAGCATGTGAATTTCATCAAACTGCAATGTTTTGTACAATTTGGGTTTCATAAATCTTTTCGTTCTCAACATTTAATGGATAGTGGAACGTCGATTTTCCTGCGCCTGCAATGGTTTCTTTTTTTGGTGAAAGTTAAAAGGCGTTTTTGCCCGTGAATTTCATTATACGGTTGCATGGGTATTTTCCATTCGTGTTTAGTTTGTCCAATGACGTCGCTGTTTGGTTTCCATAGATAGTTGAGAGTTAATTATCTTTGCATAATTTGCATATATATACGCAATCAATTAATCATTGTCGAATTTAATGAACAAAGGTTCATGGAAGGCTGTTAAAAATCTTGATTTCTGTGTCCATAGCAGTTGGTTGGTGGACCAGATGACCACAAAAGATCACCGACCTTTACTGTCAAATTAGTTTTGAATGCAATCAATATGCAAAATCCTAAATTTAGTACATTGTAGGCCGAACTGTCTATTTTTATTTGATCATGTTGATTGGACCATGGTGGAGACCAATATTGGCAAATTCAATTCCTAAATATCTTTGCCAAAATTCAGGTTCTCTCTATTCTGACTTTTTTTCCCTGTTAAAGGGAATTCATTGGCCAATGATGATAATATTATGTAGAAATTTTAAGCAATGCGCAAAATCTCATTTCTTCGCGATCCAGTTAGCCTCGTCGGTAATTATGTAAAATGCCAGAAAAAGTAAGTCACCCTGTGCTGGTCTGCTAGGCCTCCTAAACAACTTTCCCTTGTCACAACAGACTAAACAAAGTGGTGAATTTATTTTGTTTGTGTTTTACGCCTCTGCAGCACCTTAGTGGCCTATATCGAGGCAGGCGATCGCCGTATGATGATGAGATGACAAAACTGTGAGTCTGGCACATACCCTATTAATTCAGGGATGCCCAGGGTCTTTCAGTTGCCCCAGCATAGAATATTGGATACAACCCGTCTCCATTTAATGTCTCATGGGCTCGGACTAAAGTGAGTTCCCGGGGTGAGATTTAAACCCACGCCCTCAAACCCGGTTGACAAGCATACTTACCAATTAGGCCACGGGGGAACTAAATTTATTTTGTGATGTGTCTATAAATATTGCTTTAGTTATTCGACATCAGGTGAAACACTTCATTGGTAATCTGATAATGAATTCTTATCTCATCACTTTTTGACAAGTTTACAAGGAGCAGAAAACAAGCTGCACTACTATGCTGCGGCATTTACATATTATATATTTCCATACTGTCTTACCGTCAGATTATATTATTATGCCATGTATAATCTTAACAATGTTCTGTAGAGTGTAGGCTAAAGAAGACCTTAGTACAATCATTTTATGTTACTCAAATAACAGCATCAATATATACTAATTTCACTACACTTATTCATACTTCCCATTGCACCTATTAAAGTGCTATTTCAAGAAAAAACAAGAGATCAAACAATTGTTATTAGGCCTACACTTTTTGCAGTTAGTTTATGACTTTCAAAATAATTATTTTTATTCCTGACTAGATGCTATTAGACAATTTTCTCTCTGTGCCAATGATTCTGTGTAAATAATAATAAATTGAATATCTTTTAACAATGCAGGCAATGTCTTTGATGTTATTGAAACATTTTCCTAACATTCTTAACTTACAAGCATGAACTGAGTCTCATTTAAGCTCATTGATATTGGTAAAGTAAGAAATTGACAGCCTATTAAAATGCTGATCCTTCACCTTCAGCTTGTGATTTTCATATGTCAATCTTGTGAAATCCAATAGTTTACAAAGGACTGTTTTTGTTTCGCTTTATTTTTTTGGTTGTTCCAGCTGTTACTAGGAGTCGAAAGCAATGTGCAATCAAAGTAGGCCTAACAACATTTTGGTGATATCTGCATCGCTTTTTCATTTTATTCATCAAAGTGACCAAAGATTCCAATGTTCAAATTAAAATGCCGAATCTTACGCAGTGTGAATTTCATATTATCGAAAGCTCTGTACTAGTATTTTTTGGGTAGTACCATAGCAATCATTTTCACCTCTTTTGTCTTAAAACCTGTCTGACAGTGTCTGTGGTATACTGTTTGTATTTGTTAAGGCAACATTTCATGTCTATGCTCAATTTTTGCAGCATTCATGAATATATATAGATAAGCACGACAAGCGCCATCCAAGGTAAAGGACCACCTCCTTTCATACCGCTTCGCAGTGTCAGTTCTAGTTCATACTTTCATCTCTTCATGACTCCCCCATCTTACCAACCATCCAAACCTACACCAACAAACTCTACAACCACGCACCAGAAACTCGCGTACGTTCCGCTTGCGACACGACCTCTAGTTTAATTATTAAACAGCAGACTTATTTCTTTTGGGTGCTGTGCTTCTGCCTTGAACAACAAACTTGCAATCAAAAGGAAAATCAAGTTCTGAATTCAAAGAAATTTCTTTTGACAATCCAACATATGTCACTAGTCGTGAATCAAGGAGCTTACCAATTTTAATGAGTCGTGACTTATAACACATGAAATTGTAAATAGGAAGCTTCTTGAATGAGTAAAGACAAAAAAATGTGTAGTTTTGTTCTTCAATCAACAACAGAGGCCATCATATTAGTCAAAGTTAATGCAAAAGTATCAGTATGTCACAAAAAACTGTTGGTACATAAAATGTCCATCCTTCAACCACTCACCTTATCACCAACAAGATATTCTGGCTCAGTCTGCGTGCTACTCCAAGTGACGGGGGAGGGTATGTCAAGTTTTTCAGGCACACAGCTACTGTTTAGGTGGTACAACTGAAATGGGAAATCATAAATATTACGAAAGGACAACGTTAATCTTGATCTAAAATTATCAACATACCACAGGGAAGTCCCAAATATAGCAAAGTACCTTGCTGAGGCTAGAAATTAAGGGAGAGTACAATTCTCTGACTAGAAGCTTTTAACCTTTTTAACCAGTTTATCTTACATCGTTTGCGTCAAAACAAAAGTTAGCACCTTCAAGTACGTTTTCATCATTTAATTTTATCACATATTTTTTCTAGCCGAAGACTCCAATCAGTATGTGTGTACATGCATTTACAGTTGGAAGTTTCAGGGATTTTGTACAAAATTTTCTGTTGCAAACCGTTAAGTATTAGACTGATTGTCAATGATATAATTTGAAAGTGATTTAATTTTCTATCAAAGCATTTACCTGTTTTTGAGCAGTAGGTTGTCTGTATGCAGCGGTTGTCGTAGGTCTGTACCTGATGGCTTCTTCTGCTAATTTCAAACCAGTCTTCTGCTGGATCTTCGCATTACTGTGCTGTAATAAAGAGTCATTCCTTGTAAATACTCATAATGTCATCGTTACATCATCGATCCAAGTGCTTGTGGTCAGGAATGAACTTAATTAAATTTAAGGATTCCAGACAAATCAAATGAATACAACTAGAACTAATAAAGATCTAAAACCTTAAAATTAGTATTAAAATGTTAAATTCAAATTAAACATGTTAAAAGGGTTTATTAACCATAAAAAACAAGATTAAAGAAGAATATTTTTACAAAACAAGGGACTAAAAAAAATTGGTAAGCTGATACCCTCCGATATGGACTACACATTTATATTTTATAACATGATCAACTGATCTTGGGACAATGATAAAGAATGCAATACAAAAATAAAAACACGAAACTTCTTACCAGACATTCAGGCCGGACTAACCAAGGGTCCTGATAAAGATGTTGCTGTCCTGGATTGTTGTGTTTCCGAGCAATGCAATGAGGGACAATGTGGGGGTAAGAATCGGCCGCTCTGCCAATGTAGAGATTCTGAGAGCCAGGATGGATGATGACTATTGCTGTTCCTTGGATAGGCTGGGTAAAATAAAAGGATCAAATCAATGAAAGAGTTAGATCCGAGGAGTTTGCTAATCCTTTGGCAGTGTTCCAGCTAGGATCTGATTCGGGCAGTGTCAAGAAGCGAAGACCTCCTTATCACCCGAAAACGGACATAGCAGCAAACGTGTATGGCACCATGCCATAAGATCAAATGGCCTAGCTGGAACACTGATTGGCATGCTAGATACAGTTCCATCTTTTTAGATTACTGTATTCATTCAATTGCAAGGAACTTGCTTGCATGCAACTTTATGTGCTTTTTCTCTTCAAAGTCCAGCACGACATATTGTGCTACATATTTTATCAGGAGTATCAAACGATCAGCATAAGACATGGATAAAACGGCAGTACCTTTGACTTTGCATATTCTGTGAATTACAACAAAGATGGCTATATCTTACTTTAGCCCTCTCAGCATCTGCTAAGAGGCAAGTTGCACGCTATTTCTGGCATTTTCGGAAAGATTTGCACTGGTAACACGAGTGACTCAAGAGTGACTCTTGTGTGTGTCCGAACATACAAGGGGATAGCCCGGAACCAGAAGAGGAGAGCTTCACTATAGACAATAGACAATTTCTATTTCTTTTCAGTTTTGCAAAACATATAAACTTTAGCCTTAGGCTAGTGTCACCGAAATTGTCTCAGCACTTCCTTTGTTCACTCGAGCAGGAACCAGTTTTTCACGTGGTACAAACTCTCCTGGCCCTGGTACTCACCAACATCGGGGAGTAGCCTGAAAACTACACTCGAGAATATACGTTGGCACTTCCCAGAAACACAAGGATCGAGTTTTGATTGTTCACAAACAAACCCTCGTGAGTCGTGACTAGTGTCACTCGGTGTGCAGTCAAAACGGCGATAAACCAGAACGGCTATTCCTATATTTACCATAACGGCGATGATAAATTTGACTAGAAAACAAGAACGGCTATTGCACTAATTTTCGGCAGAAATAGCTTGAAAACTTAGTAATTTTACTTTAATACAATACATTTTGTTATCCAGCATTATTTCCGTTATCAAAAAGATCATTTAGTTACGTTTTTTGTTACATTTTATCTAGTTTAAGACATTTACTAAGTTTTAGCTACATTATAACATGTCAAATTATTATTATTGTTATTTTGCTACAATGTAACAAATATCATGGATGTGAACTTTTTTGCTGCAAAGTACCAAATATTTGACTTTTTTTGTTGAAAGAAACTTTTCTAAGTTGATTTTTTAACTAAAATTATCATTGCCGTTTTGGACTTTGATCATCGCCATTTAGGTAATGTCTGTAAATATAGGAATAGCCGTTCTGGTTTATCGCCATTTTTACTGTCAGTCGTGTCACTCGAGTTACTATAGTGCAACCTTTCCGAAAACACCCCAAGTTACTAAATAACGCGTATCTGCCTCAAGCAGATACTGAAGGGTCTAAGATATAGCCAAATAGATAGGTGTAAAGTTTTAAAATTTCATCAGATTACATAAAAAATATTAAAATCAATTAATGCCATATCAATGGTACAAATTATCATCTTTACACAATATAAAGGACCAATATTGCGCTTTAGATTCCCAGCACAAGTTGTTATCATACTGACAAAGAAAGACAATAATTTACAATACACAAATTCTGAGAAACCACTTCACAAAATGTAGCAAGTGAGCGATAATATAAATTACCTTTTCACGCCAAAACAACGACACCAATCAAGACATAATTACCTCAGGAGCAGGTTCAGGAATAGATTGAACTAATGGCTTCTTTCCTGCAGTCGGTGGCATGGTGTCAAAGATAAAATAAGCTTTTCATTTGCAGCAAAATTTGTTTTTCTCCACAAAATCTTTACTTATGCGAAATTCCGCTTGGAGGCCGAATACAGCGCCCTCTCGTGTTGTCGCCAATTTCTTGAATCTAAAACACAAAGGCTCTGCAGCAGCAACACCTCTCTGAGGCGGCAACCCCGTCTGTCAGCTTCTGGCTCATCACCTCCATTGTTCAGACCGATTAATTTAATAGGTGGAGGTGAATAATGATAATAAATGATCATATGAACAGACGTGTTGTCAAAACCTTTGCCATTTACCGTAGGCCTAGCCTACATGGTAATTTAATTTGAGATTAAATTATACTATTAATTTGGATATCTGAGACTGTTCAGAATTTATGACTGGGGGGGGGGGGACTGACTGAGTTTTGTCGGAAGTTACAATTAAACGCAACCCCCTTTGCACAGGAAAGTGGTATTTTTTAAGTTATGACAATGATATATCTGTAAATACCTACAAGTAACAAATCAAGAGGAAGAAACGGTTAGGGTGATTAGTATATTGAGTTTTAACGATCTATAATTAGAATGACCTAAAAAGTGATTATACCAATCAGTTGATATCATTTTCAGGTGCCGCGAAAATTAACTAATTAATTATTTGGCTAGTCTGTCTCAAATAGACTTGTTCAATGACACTGTTGGCAGGATGCTGGATTTGATCCTGGAATAGAATGTCATTTGATATGAAATCAATTATAAGTTAAACATTATGACTCATATAATTATGTGGGTTGGATAACCTTTGCAATTCAATCGAATTCCTGTACAATACAATTAATTCCTGTTTTAGAACAGTTATCATTGTATGGACAATGCTATCAGCATGCATGATTATCATTTACACATTGCTATGATATTGTTGTGGTACATTATAGCATACATCATAATACAGGGTCATCTATTACTGTTTATAAGATTAGTTATCCTTAATTTACCCACTTTTGTGTAATTTAATAGCCTAGAGACCTATGAACTTGATAAGTGATTATTAAACACCCACTAGCTCTGATTGTGAACTCTAATTGGAATTAAGCATAAAACTAACGTTAAGCCAACACTGGGCTGAATCACAGGGTTCTGATGTAGTAATGTTGTATCAATGCCATTTTGATCCTCTCTGTGTCACAGAGATCTAGTAAAATCTGTCTCTCTGTCTATCTGTACAACAAACATTATAAATACTTCATACAAACAACAAACAATGTTATGCAAACATGATTCTATCTTCCATGCAAATTAGTTATTATATTCCAATTGCTTTTTGGTCCAACATATTGTTTAATAATTCTTTTATCTTCTTGATAAAACTTTACAATAATATATAAATTGGAGTTTTTAAAAATGTCAACCATTCTCAACTGTCAAGTAACACAGTCAAGAAGTAAATTCCAAAAGAATGCTGGAAAACACTTACAACAAGGAAACAATGATGAAATATTTGGAAGTTCAGAGAAAGTCTGTTTTGTACAGTCAAGGTAAGCCAAAAACCTAACTTTATACAAAGTCTTGCCAAAAGGCCATTTTTCAAACAGAATATTATAGGTTTCATAAGTTTCTGCTTGAAAGAACGGATGTCCATTGAGCTTCAGCTTAAGATAAAAACAACTTAGAGGGTTAATTTTAATAGAGTTACTTTATAAGTATAGATCTATATTTAATTAGGCCTATATGCTTTTTGTGTATACAATTTTCTACCGAAAATCATATTTTCGTTCAATACTTTTAGCAAACATTGTATACATGTCTTACATTTTATTACAGTAGTTAGAAATTCAGGATCTTTCTTGTCCTTTGTTTCCCTATTTTTGTCACTACAAATTACAAAATTTCAAAATTAAACTTCCTTGTACTTCAGAACTCCTTTAGTTGTCAGATCCTTCAAGGATAGGATATTTGTTTTCTTACACATTGTGTGTCATATATTGTCACACTATCATGTGGCACTTTATCTAATATCTAGGCTATAGGACCTAAACATTTTTGGAAACCGAGTAAATAAATTTAATGATCATGGGCGTTTTTTAAAACAACAATTACATATCGTCTCGAGATTTTTTCCACAATTTGAATATAATTTACAGATTTTGAAATATTTATATAGAAACTAGAAAACATGGTTCCAATAAAAGTATGTCTATATTCTCTGAACATTTTACACAAAATTTTTTGAATAAGTTTACAGGATTTTTGAGTTAGCAGTAATTCCATGGTGTTGAAACGAGAATTAGACCTGACCTTTTTTTTGTAGATTAATTTTTAATTAAAATATGTTTTTCAAACAATGTTTGTTATACTTTTTGATTATTTTAATCTTGTATATAGGGCTGGGCATACCTTTACTATAGCTCTTTATCTCATACACATGTCAAAAAATCTGCCTGCCTTGGGCCGAGTACTTCCCGAAGTGGCATACAACGTAAATACGACATTACTAATCGTCGGAGAACTCGGTTGTCACAAAGAAATGTATGGTAAAAATTCTGTTATCACAACAAGGAAACAACATTGAGTTTTTTCCCCCAATGTTGCAATGTTGTGACAATGTCGACACAACATCGCACGTAACATATATCTTGATATTGCTTCACAACGTTGAGACAACATAGAATTTCCCATTGGGTATAGATATCATGCAAGTGAGAATCCTTACTAACAAATTCAGAAAACTTCAAAATTTCAAATTTCATTTTTCTTTCCAGAAGAGAGTTCAGAAGACAGCTGCTCCAGGCCCAGGAGAGCCAGGAGATGCAGGACCCAGTTTGACCAGGCCTCCCTGGAGCACCTGGAGGCCATGTTTGCAGTGGAGAGATACCCTGACATCCACTTGAGAGAGAAGATTGCTCAGGACATTGGAGTTCCTGAAGCTAGAGTACAGGTAAGCAACATTTTCACAATCTTTATTTTGTTGATAATTACTGATTTTAGTAAGCAGATAGGAACTTGGGAAGTTGTGAGAAGTTGATTCAGCTTTAAATTTTATCTTCAATTCTTGCTAAACTTACTTTTTTTTCTTTAAAAAAATGATACAATAGATTTTCCTAGAAATTCCAAAACAACCATTTTTAAAAGGAAGTTTATTGATAAAAACTCAGATATCTTCCTGTAACAGAGTTTCCATTTTGAGTTGGTCTGACTGGACAATTAATCAAAGCATTCCTGGTGCAGGAAAAAAGGATGAATATCTGTAACCAAATGTGGAACATTTACAGTATAGTCCAATTTAATCAAACATTACGAGTATGCATGTAGGCTACTTGTGATACAACAACACAATCAAGCTCATTGAACTACACTGATATTCATAATTATTGAAATTAATTTAATTCCTTGTGTTTTTGCAGACTTGGTTCCAAAACAAAAGGTCAAGGTCACGAAGGGTCAAAGTTCGAACAGGACAGGAAGTTCAAACAGAGGCTCCGAGTACGACAACCCCTGGAAGGTCACCTGAAGCCAAGGTCATTGCGCCAATTCCAACTGGTGAGTCTCTCAAAAATATATATAAATATAATCAAAGATAATGTAGATGAATTATTTAGCAGATTGAACAGTTTGAACAATTTTGAGGTATTATGCAGATTTAAACCTCCAGCTTTTATAGTATTGTTGTAATGACATTAAAGGCAGAGTGAGAGCAGCCGCTTTCACGACAAAATAATATAATAGATAGTCTACGCACTGGTCGTGGCACAACTGTGGGGTGTCGAGCGGGGGGGGGGGGTACCTAGCAGGCACGCGATTCTCTGGGGGGGCACCCACTATACTATTAGTATATTTTAGCCAGAGTTAGAAAATTCAAATGGGGGAGCACCTAGGGGGTACAGGTCCAATATGGGGGGGGGGGCACGTGCCCCCCGTGCCCCCCCCCATAGGGACGCCACTGGCACTGGTCGTGGCACAGAACTACATGCTACTACATGTCGCATTCTGATTAAAAGATATGTAGACTTTCAATTTGATACATATAACCATATATATATATGTAAAGTTTAATGATTATTTAAGACCGTGTCACCATTCCACTTCCGTAAAGAGATTCTCTGGAGCAGTTTCCCAAATATATAGTTATAAATGTTCCGAACTTCAGCAATTTAACTATTTGCGTATAAGCAATAGATTGTTAAAACTGATTCTATTATTTTCAGAAGAATCCAAATCGCCTAAAATCAGCAAAAACAGTAATGGATCTGATAGAAAACTGAGATCAAGAACAGGAATGTCTTTACCAGTGAGGGAAGAACCTTACTCGAAAGTGGTATCCTCCTCAGTGGCGACACCAACGCCTATTCGTAGAAACCATTTGCCGACGACTCCAGTTTCCAGAACGTCAAATTACCTCCAATCGCCATTTGTCATTAATAGCAGTTATTATCCTATTGTTAGCCCCATGGTGTCTTATAGTAACTTTGGATATAGTTCAAACATTTCTCCTGTAAACAGTACTCATTCTTCTCCAACATATGTGCATCCGTACACTTCTTACGGAATCAATGGACTTGGTGTAAACGAAGCAGTCAATTTTCCGCCAAAAGCTCACACAAAGTCGTCTGCTCACTTCAAGTCGTCTGCTTCAACCAATTGGATGACGTCAACACCCCTACCAGCACATTCTCACACTAGTCACATGACTTCTGACTGCCAGGAGGCGCCACTGAATCTCACAACAGGAAGTCCCTCTTCTTCCGGATATGACAGTCCTGATAGTCCACTGAATGTCTGTGATTGATAGGCCTATATTAGATTTTTAGTATCTTGAAATTTATATCAAATGATGAATTGATCTGAAAACAGATATCTGACAGCTATGAGGAAGTAAATGATTTACTTTGTACATAAATAATGCTGAAACCTTTTTGTTAAAAAAAAAAGACAAAATGTTGTAATTCTTCTTGACCTGAAACTGCAGGCCAACAGCTTGCATAAATTTCACAATTTTGTTATTTTGGTGAAAGGTAAATTAGTAGTCTTCAAACAATTATAGCCATTGCTGATATGTCTGCCAATCCTCATTTTTTTGTATTAAAAATTGTTGTTGTATAAAGAAGATTTTTCTTTCAAAATCTACTAATTTGTTGATTTTTGTCTCACTATCAAAAGATACGAATGGAAGGGAAAATTCAACTGAGTTTGCAGGAATTGACTCAAGATTCAAGAAGTTTTATTTGACATGAAATGCATTAGAAACAAAGCATACTTGATGGCTATACAGTAAGCATATATTTAAAAAAAGGATTACATGAGTAGGAGGACACCCCTAAGGCAACTAGTAATTGCCGGTGACGAGGTGCCCACCTAGAATTGTTAAGGAGAGACTGAGGCAAGGAAAGGCAGTTCGACAAAACAGTGTGACATTAACTCAATGAAAGTTTATTTCCCAGTTTCTTTTCTTATGAAGGATGCATTATGGTAATTTAGTAGATCCAAAAAGATGAAATTCACATGCTCTTGAACAAACATTTTCATATTAATGTGAACTTATGAATCAGAAAAGCAAAGGCATAGCCACTAACACAAAAGAGCCAAATGACCCAAGATCAACCAAGTTATCTCATATGCATATTCTAGAAAAAGATTTAAAAACATATATTTATATATATATATATATATATTAGATGAAAATCAGATGCTCGGTTGCAGCAGTTTTGTTTTATGTAAAACTGACATATTAAAAATATCAAACTTAACTTATTGTAATAGCTGAATCACAACCAGGGAGAGGAGTCTTCTTTCAGTTGTTTTAATATTTTATTTTATTGGTACAATGAATAGCATTTTTACTTGAACACAATTGCCAAGGTATAGGGTTTCTGCCAATGAGTCTGGGATTTGAGCCTTGGACCTCATCGGAGCACTGAAAAATCAAGCGTACACCAGAGCCACTGGACCAACTAAATAAAAGTTGTCATATTATTTTTGAAATTTTTTGAAGAAAAGAAAAAGAACAAATTATGGCAAATTGTTATTATCTTATCAATATAATTTGACTTGATAACATCTTGCAAAAATCAGCTGATCTTTTTCCTCATAATATAATTGATCAGTTCCATTCAAGTGTGTTTGAGATAAGCAGCTACATGTTGTAATAAGCAATCTTGAGATAAAGTAAACGATCAAGGACTTCTGAATTGCCTGAAACTTAAATATTTGGCACATATATCAACAAAAGAAAAACCGTACACTGTAAAACTAAGTGTAACTCAATACAAGAGCAGGTATACTGCCTCCATATCCCCCATGCCCTACACATCTATCTATACCTACCTGAATTCCAATTTTAGTTATGCCAAATATTTCCACCAGGGGCACAATTGTGCATGTATGTAAGGATGTGGAGACACCTGGGGGTGGAGTTCACTTTTAAAAATAACATGGCTGCTGGCCGAAAGCACAGCAAAAAATATTTGTGATGTGGAAATGGTTATGATATTTATTGATTTATGGTAAGATTTGACAAGTTTAGGGGGGTCTTTGAATGTTGGGAAAGGATGAGCATTGTGCATGGTGTGGTGTTTGAGATATTTGACGGATGCCATCACATGGAGACTAAAAGTACAATCCCCCATAGCATAGCATGGGGGATAATTAATGTTGCAGACCAGATCTAGATTCCCCTCCAGTCCAGAATTGCCCTGGTCTGGGGGTTAAAGTGGTCTGGCCCAAGGTGGGAGGTGGTCCAGTATGTACACCGTTTTCATCAAAGATCACCAGAAAAGATCTGATTATAAAGGTGCAAAGATTTATCAACAACTTTTTTTTCTTCTGTCTTTGCGTTTTCACCAATTTTTTACTGTACCGGTCTGTAGGACTGTATCTGTAGAGACGATACAATCTGGAGAGGTTTTTTGGAACTGAGGGCGGTCTGGTACTGAAGAGGTGGTAAAGCTGAGTGTATTTGAGGGAAACTGGATTGTAGTTGAGGGAAGCCAAGTTTAGTTGAGGGAAGCTGAGTTTACTCGAGGGAAGCCTTGTGTAGTTGAGGGAAGCTGACTTTAGTTGAGGGAAGCTGAGTTTACTCGAGAGAAACCGAGTGTAGTTCAGGAAGCTGACTTTAGTTGAGGGAAACACAAGTTTAGCTGAGGGAAACTGACTCTAGTTGAGGGAAGCTTACTTCAGTTGAAGGAAGCTGAGTTTAGTGAAATTGAGTTTAGTTTAAGGAAACCAAGTTCAGTTGAGGGAAGCTGAGTTTAATTGAATGGAGGTGAGGGTAGTTTTGGGGAGCTAGGGTAGGTGAGGGAATTTGAGGACATGTGAGGGCAGACGAGGTAACAAGAGGGAGGCAGAGGTGAACAGGGGTTGGCTGACTTGCCCAACACATTTACAGGCTGAGGAAATGTTTTTAGTGTCTCCAGTTTAAGGTCTGATCTAAATGATGGCACTCAAATTTTACAGTTGAGCATCCACAGAATATACTTCAGGATGTGTTCACAGAGTCTTGAACCCATGCATGAAAACTGTCATTTGCAGTAAAAAAAATGTCGGGACAAAAGTGGTTTTTTAGATTCAAAATGGTTTTTTGAAAAACCAAATTTCAATGCAAAACCAACATGGATTTTTAAAAAAATCCATGTTGGTTTTTTGCATTGAAATTTGGTTTTTCACAAAAACATTTTGAATCTAAAAAACCGATTTTGCTTGAATTTTTTTTAGAGTTTGGTCCTAAAACCTAGTTACAATTTTCAATCTGGTTGGTCAACAACTTTGCAAATCCAGCTGGTGGTTGTGGCCCTCAGGATACCCCTTAGTAATTTTTTACAGCAAATTTTCACAGTGTCCTGGTGGGCAGTGCAGTGACGCGTTCAGTTTCGGTTTGATATGAAGCGATACATAATCAGAGGAATTTAGGAGGCAAAATCACACTTGAAATTATCATGAAAACAAGGATAGTAATAATCTTAGCTGTAATAACAATTTGCTATGGATGTTGTAGAAATGATGTGAAGGAATCAAAACCATGTCCTCAAAAATGTACAGCAGAACAAAGGGTGAATAATACAGGTAAACATTTGAGATTTTGCTTCATCTTTACATGCATATATATATTATTGATAGGTAATGATCAATGCACTTACATAATTTAATATAGATACCTACAACCTGTTTAAACAAATATCGTCAAAGTAATTCAGGGTAAATATTGAATAACACCTTTAGTCAAGAAACCGTTAAAGAGCTAACTGAAGAAAATTCTGCAAGTTCTATTTTACTGACTGCATGTTTATCTCAGATTAAAAAAAATCTTTTCACTATAAACTAGCCAAATTGTAAAAGGACTTTTATTTTTAAAAAATGCATACTTAAATTATGAAAAATGTAAAAACCACTGGTTCTCTATTTCACATTTTTCTTCAGGTGATGAAAACACTCCATATTTCTGTTATATATATTTACCCTCCAGGCACATCTAGGTCATAATGTCTTTTTTGTTTACACTATAGTTTATTTCATGCATAGTAATATTCTGAATAACACTACATATGTGGAGTTCATATTTATTCTTATTTAGGAAAAGGTCTGTTCAGTTTTTGTTGCCTTTTTATTCAATACAATTCAGGATTTTGCACCCATAGAGATATGAGGCAAATTATGCCATCATTGCCACGTACTTTTGACACTTAGGATAAAGATTGCTCTGATACATTGATACTATATCTATATCGATCGATTTTAATGTGTGAAAAGTGTACTATATAATGTTTTTATCACAATTTTCCCATGCAATTATATATAGAGCAATTAGTAGAAGATAAGTATGACATTACAGTGACAGATTAAAATCTAATTTTGCAAGTGATAGGAACTGTAAATATATAATCAATGGGCAATTATATTTTTCAACAGCATTGAAATATCAGGGTGTGGGTGTAAAACTGTAAATGACACAGACTGAACTGTATGGTGGGGAAGACAACCATGCAGACTTTTATAATGGAACTTGCTAGCATTCAAAGTCCAAAATTGCAAAACTTTGTCGTGCCCACTGTTTTTGGTCTGGATCTTTAATGGCTTATCGGATTTTGATTTAGTTTTAGGTCAACCCTGCACATTGCCAACTGACCTACCCCGCCCCTCGGTGCAGACAAAAGGATGTCTTGTAATTGAAAGACGAACCTATCAATACATCATTTTTACCTTACTCAAGCTCCGATCTCCTCCCAAAAAGACTGATGTTACACTGTGAAATTTGAAATTTTGAGTCAGCTAAAGTGAGTGAGTGAGATGGTTGCACAATTTTTTTAAAGCTAACATAGCTTGTTCTTTTGAGTTTTGATAATCTTTCTGCTGTCATAACTTAAAGAAAGCAACAAGCTGCCCTAGCTCAAAGGATTAGTGCAACCATCTCACTCAACCGTTTAATCGGACTCAAAATTGAAATTTTACAGTATATAGGTCTAATAGTAAATAAATTTTATATTTCAGGATGTTGCGCAGATGTTATATTAGTGACTCGCAAAGAATGGGGAGCTCGGCCAACGAGAAGTAGTTCTCCGTTACTTCTTCCTATTCCGTATGTATTCATCCACCACACAGCGGACACTGGAGAAAATCTGACGTCTGATGCTGCCAAAGTCCGAGATATACAGGACTTCCATATGGACGTTAGAGGTTTGTATCGTAGAAAGTACAGTTTTAATCAGTGACAGTTAGGAGCATACCAGATGATTCTTGGGATGAGGCAGACATTTTAAATCTAAATGAATGAGGCAGATTTTTTAAATTTAAACGAATGCTTGTTTGATTTTTTTATAACACTGAAAAAAAAGTTTGTTCAGCTCATAAAGAGAAGTTTGTTTTCATCTTCATACCATATTGTTAAAATAGCGATAAGAAAGTTTGACGCTCTTTCGAACAGAAATAATGGTTTGCCGTCGCTTCACATTCTAAAAAATGTGCATCCCGGAGGTTTTACTAAGGTAAAGACACTGCAATATAATTTATACCAACGGTGATCAATTAAGCTGAATTAGCTAAATGATGAAAAAAAAGTATTGTGTTCTGTGTTCCACAGATTAATAAAGTCAACTGTTTTCTGTTGGACTTATGAATTGGACTTATGAAAGTCCTCTGTAGGTTGTATTTAGTCCCTCTCATGCTAGATTAAAAAAATAAAACCTTTCAAAAATTACTTTGTTCGTATAGATGAATTTACTTTCAGAAGATCTTATAGATCCTTGCGGATTGGTGGTCCACTGGAAAAATTTATTTTCAATTTGCAAACTGCCTTTGCCACACCATCGACAGTTTTCTGTTGGTCTCCTAATCTTCTTATTTGATCAAGTACTTAAAGTCATTTAATTAGTTTGTTTATTGTCACCTATGCTGCTAGATATACGATAAGCACTGAATCAAATGATTAACCATAACTGACACAAACAAAACATTTTTAAGCCAGTGACATCACACGACCAAGTTGAAAGTTAATTTTGAAACTGTTTGGGCTGCTAATCCGCAAACAGCTTTAATATAGTAGTGATTTCTCCCCAGAATAGTATTACTCTCCAGGTACATCTAGCACTAAGCATTTCCGCACAGTGCAATAAAATGGAAAACATCAAGCTCCCCTGTTGTTAAATCCTGTCATATAGTCATTGACTTAAGCCTGGAGATTTTTAAAAGGCTTGTATCTTCTTAGGCAGGAGATGGACACCCATAGGCATAATACTATTGCATTCTGCTGAGTTTCAATGTACTAAAATCAGTCTTGCCTAATGTGTCCATTTCCTGCCTTGCTCGTAAATCTCAAATAAAGATTCCATAGTTATTGTGATGTACATTTTTTCCCATTGTACAGACAGGAAGTCTCAGTGGCAGAGTGGATAGCTCACTGGCTTTCTAATACTGAGTTCCAGGGTTCGATTCCAACACATGGATTTTTTTTCCTCAATTAATTTGAAAACAAATAAGAATTTGAGTAGCGCTTGACAGTGTTCTTTGGGATTTATGCTAGTCTGCAACTGGAAAACTAAATTTTACTTGTCATGATGTAAGTCTCTGATTGGTTACTCCATTAATAGACTGATATCAGGGAATACATGCAATTGGGGCCTCAATAGAATATTTGACCTTCTTCTGCTGTTCTTAAATGTGCATAATCAAGTTACTTCATATCCCCCAAATTCCTGCCTTGCTCTTAAATCTCAATGAAAGATTCCACAATGTTATGATGCATATTGGTGTCATGATTTTTTTCTCACAATGTTGTATGTCTCAGTGGCTGAGCGGTTAGCACGCTGGCCTTGTAATTTTGAGGTCCAGGGTTCGATTCCACTGCATGCCAAATGCTTAACTACTAAATTTAGATACAGATAGGGAGCCATCTGGTGATAGTCATGTTGCAAAGCAGCCAAGCAAATGGACCTCAATTAACATTGAAACTCCTACAGCATCTTTTTATGTGTCTAGGTCATAATGTCTTTGTTTGAAAACTCCTGTTGTTGTATTTGATAAAAATGTTCCTATATTTTCCTTGTTCTGAACAAAAATTAGGAACATCTTAATGTGGATGTGTTGGGTATAACTGTTCTTATCATGTCCTTGTATTGGTCCATGTGTGCATACATTCTACTTGTCTAGTTTATGGAATAAGGTCAGAAAAAATGTAATCATATTTTGTCCCCTATTCATCTCTTTTGAAGAAAATGTGCCCTTTGCGCAAATATATTGGTATGAAGCACTGTGAAGTAATTTCTACATTTTAAGAGGAGGGACAGAAAAATGTTAAGACTTCTTTTTGAAGTAACCTTCTAAAACTCCACAGCATATTCATGACAATAGCACTGTAATTTGTTTGATTATAAGGGAGGGTGGGGGTAAAGTGACTCTTCACTACAAAAATGAAATTTTGAACCAGTTTAAATAATTGAGTGAGATGGTTCCCCAATTCCTTTGAGCTATAAGTTGTGATATATAATCTGTCCGTTGTCACAACTTAACACAACCAGCTAAATTTATGTTAGCTCAAAGGAATGGTGCAACCATCTCTCTAATTCATTTAAGCTGACTCAAGATTCAAATTTTACAGTGTTTGTGAAAACATGGTTGGTATAGTATGAGCAACCTCTGGATTTCTGCACATGACAATGCCAGAATGCCCTCTTTTGGTTCTGTTTAAAGATACTTATGAAAGGTGCCTATTCCGTACACAAGGAAAAATGAATATTTACATAAATTTTCACTTCTGTTTTAGGCTGGGATGACATCGGTTACAGTTTTCTAGTTGGTGCAGATGGCAGGGTATATGAGGGAAGAGGCTGGGAAAGAGTCGGAGCTCACACATACGGATACAATACCAATGGAATTGGCATATCAATAATTGGCAACTTCATGGATCATTTGCCTAATCCCGCACAACTCAGAGCTACTAAAGATATGATCAACTGTGGAGAAAATAATGTGAGTATATCTGAATACACTGTAAAATTTGAAATTTTGAGTCAGCTCAAATGATTGAGTCAGATGGTTGCACAATTTGTTTAAGCTAACATTTAGCTTGTTCTTTTGAGTTACGATAATTTTTCTGCTGTCTTAGCTTAAAGCAACAAGCTATCTTAGCTCAAAGGATAAGTGTAACCGTCTCACTCAATCGTTCATGCTGACTCAAAATTGAAATTTTACAGTGTAGCGGTCAGAAAGTCCTGACCAATTTTTTTGGTAGGCGGTGTCACAGACCTTTGTACATGTATTTGAAGCTTAGCTGTATGACATTTTCATTGAAGAAATTTTATTTAATGTACTATATATTTTGATAACACCTGCTGGAAGTTTAAAAATAATTTCTCTGTTTCCAAAGAAAGGACCTCAGATCACCTAGCGCAGTTTGCTTTTTTAAGTCTCATCTCTTGTGATGAGTATCAAATATGTTATAGGGGAGAGTTGGGTAATATGAGCATACTTTTGTCTCGTGGCTCTAGCCATTAGCATAAATGTGAAAAATGCAGTAGGCCTATTCCTGCTTTGTAAGACAAAGTTGGAATATGGCTAAAACATGAAGGCAATTTTAGGACATTTGGTCAATTTGTTTTTGAGTAATATCACCATGAAATTTTTTTTTAAATTGCCCATATTAAACTGATAGGGCATTTTATGGGCACCTTAGAAGTATAATATGAGCACTCTGATAACTGCTATTCTTGAAGATGACAGCTTATGTTGTAATAGACAATAGCACACAAGAGTCCTAAACAACATCTTCAGAATTTGCCAAATTTTGTGGGATACCATTATCTACACATTAGGCACCGCAGGCAGTCCTCAACAAGAGGGTCGGTACAAGAAGTTGAAAACTAAGTATGCTGTAGGATAATATGAGCAGTGAGCACCCCTGCTGGACATGCCCATATAAGCAGACAAACATTTTGCACAATAAATAAATACAGAAGCACTCATATGCCCTTAAAATCAGACAAACAATATGCTCATATTAACCTACGACGCATCATGCTGTGTTTTGGTGCATCACAAATATCTGATATTATGGGCAGCCACTTTCCACCACAGGCATTACAATATTTTTGAGAAAAAAGCTTGTCACTGCACTTATTGAATTCAATGTGAGCTTTTTGTAAGAAATTGTACAGCCTGTGCTTTCCACACTTCATAGTCAAGGGAAGAGTATCTCTAACCAAATTTACATCACTTCGAGGCATCTTCTACAGTCAACAACATACTAGAGGCAATTTCCCAAAGCAAAAACGACGAAAGAAATTACAACCAAATGTTCCATTGACAATACCTTGAATATCATGGCAGCAATCAAGACACTGTCTGCTGAGAAGATGATCAGGTCCCAAAGACTTATAAGTCAAACAGAGGTCAGCACCTACCAGCTTTAGCTGTCACTTGGCAAAGGGTGCTCATATTAAACTACTGGCCATATTACCCAACTTTCCCCTATATCTGAAATTTGAGAAGAATGACATGGTCTTTGTTTTCTCCAAACAACGGTGACATGTAATACGTAAATACTATGAATTGGAGGCCATCGAACCCGCAAAGAATTATTTGAGGGGCGGCTCACCAAGTTGAAGTGGATAAAAATTAGATAAATGAAATGAGAGACAGGATGTTCATATAAACTTTAAAAGCATGCACTCCATTCTTGCATTATACAAAGCGAACAGTTCAGTTTTGATGAGAGTCACAGCGTACTGAAAGGAAAACCTCCAAACCGCGTTTCACATCGTTGACAAGCATGATTACAAACACAGCCAGTTTGTTTAATTTTGTCAAAAATTGGAGCTTCGCTGGACACTATGAAAACTGTCCTTATCATTCATGGTAAAATTTGATCCATCATCACCCAAAAGTGAGCTACATAACTTTCACTGATCAGACCTTCACCAAAAAATTCCTTACAAAATTCAGACTAATGTGAGCCTTGCCTGATGAGTGAACCCCGTGTAGCTTTTAGTGAAAACTGGCCTTAAAAGTTTGAATCAGGGTAATTTCAAAATGGCCACCATTTTTTATTGCTCTCTGCGCAAGCTGAATAGGTCTGATCATGCTCAGTGGAATCAAGTCACTCCTGGGCATGCTCAGTGCCAAATTAGGTCAGAGCAAATTTTCCATTGCATTTCTATAGTGCTGGAAGCACGGAGTTTTAATTTCTGTTGCTACAAGAAAGGAATAGGCCTACTTGCTATAATACAAGTACAATATTAAAATTAAAACAACAACTATTTTAATCAGTTTAAATTTTATTTGGCTACTCCGAATAGATAAGGTCACCAAAAATTGGTCAGAACTTTCTGAACAATCTCGTATGGAATGCCAAGTTTTGTTTTTCATAAGAAATTGACAGCCTTGAAAACTTCTGCTTGGGGATACATGTAGATCAACATGCAACTTGGTTGTAGCAAACACTCTAAAAAATATTGGGACAAAATTGGTTTTTTAGATTCAAAATGGTTTTTTGAAAAACCAAATTTCAATGCAAAACCAACATGGATTTTTAAAAAAATCCATGTTAGTTTTTGGCATTGAAATTTGGTTTTTCAAAAAACCATTTTGAATCTAAAAAAACAATTTTGTCTGAATTTTTTTAGAGTGAAACTGTCCTTGTTTCTTATTACTGGCTTTTTGTGCCTGAGTGGTAAAATGTCAGGTATGGTATTATAAACCTGAGAAGGAAGTGAAACAGCCTAACAGGACTTATTTTGCACTATATAACAATTACAAATTGCTAGTTTCACAGTTGCTGACTCACTTTGTTGGGTACATATATTGGCCTATGAATCAAGTGCAAAAAAGGAAGTTAGTTTCGATACTTCTGATATCAGGGCAAGGCCAATAAAAAAAAAGAAAAAAAGAAAAAGGCAGCATGTGTTACTGGCACATGTAGGCCTATAGATACAGTATCGCTTACATTGTATGTAGTGTCTTTCCAGTCAATAAACTTTGAATATACATGTTTAATATATATTTTTATGTAAATATTAATAACCGCTTGAATATTTTCAGGGAGTCCTCAACAGTAGTTACTTGATATTCGGCCACCGCGACGCAAGAGCTACAGATTGTCCAGGAGATATTTTATACGAGAGGATTGAAACTTGGGAACGTTACGGCACAAATATTACTCTCCACCATTACTAATATGACAATTTTTCAAATTTCTTTTTTACATTTTCAAACACAAGCCAATGTACCAAACAATCATGATGTTATAACATGGTGTCGATCAGGGAAAAAAGTTTAATAATTTTATTCATCGATTTCAATTGGATGACAGATCTTAAGCGTTTTACTAGAAAAAAGATAGTGTTGTACTCTTTATAATCATACCTTCTTAGCTCTTCTTCATGGGGTAGAAATATTCCGAAGTTCTGTGTCCAGAGAACTCCGTTGCGCTTCGTGGCCAATAACTGACTTGGTATGAGATAACATTTTCCTGAAATTTGCACTACTGAAACTGGATCATTTTTGCCGTACATAAAAAAAAGGTCTTTGTACACTTTTGTTAAATGATCGATGTTTGATGCCTTTTACAGCCGATCTCATTATTGTAGAAACTAAGCCAGAATGTGATTTTTTTCTGTGGGATATGTTAATTATTCTCTTAGGCAGAGTGATGTCATATATTATAATGTCTAGACGTCACTTTTTCGTATAGAATACATGTCCCAGAAAAATAATCCAAATCAATTATGAAAACGGCTGTAATTTCAATACTTCACATTTTGTAACACCACTTGTAACATTCAAGGTGAGGCCTGGGGTGGTTTAATTTACTTCTTTGTGGGACAATCAGGACAAATCATTACAAGCGATATAATTAGTATACGATTCTCAGATTCTATTCTCACTAAATGTTTGCATTTTTGCTTAATCTGATTGGGGGGAGGGTTTGTCTTGCGGTAGCGTGCTGGACTGCCAATCGCTGGGTCCAGGGTTCGAATCCAGCTCCTGCCGGGTCACCTGGGCCTATGTTGTACGGCTGTTTCAATCACCCTTCGCCTCATTGCCGTGTCCTCTTGCCGTCCTAATTGGCCTACCAAGTGCATATACAGACGTAAAGCCCCAATCATTTATCTTAATCTGATTGGTTTAGGAACAACAGAACATCACACAGCTGATATGTCAAACGTATCAAGTACATAGATTGCATTGATCCCTCACTGCAGAATCGCAAACTAATTAAATCACCTGTAAGTTGTTATTATTCGTCACATGGTCAAAGGATATATTTGCCAAAGATTACATGAAAAATTTAGTTTCATATCCATTATCCGTTGTCATGTGAATGTATGAAACTTGATGTAATTTCCTGATTGCCTTGTCACTGATCAATTTTTATTTTATGATGGTTTTATTATTATGATCAATTTTTATCAAGGCTAGCATGTACTTTGTGCTTTTTATTTATTTTATCTTTTATTGATTAGGAAATGCAGTGTCATGCAGTTTCTGTTAAAGTCAGGAAGTCTACAATTCAACAAGCTATACAAACCTTTATTACTCAGAAAAGAAACCGTTCAAAGTCGTGATATATATGTATTTTTTTATTATTAAAAATCCCCAGGTTTGTCCAAACCAATAAATAAATCCCAATAAATGTCAATAATGATCATCATTTTTTAAAAAGTAGAGAAACTATTTGTCATAAGGATGAAAACAATGATAACTGAATGGCCATGAGGAGACACCAAGTGATGAGAAATACACAGGCAGCTGTTTTTCTGAAAACAAAATGGAGCAAAAATGTAAAATCCATTTCAACAAAACATGCAATTTATTTAGTATGATAAAGCCTGTAAGCTGATGCTCATATCAGGCCTAACTTTCATGTAAATTGACAATTGTAATCAATATTATGTGGGATCTCATCAAGCAATGTCAATTAAGAGCTAAGGTAAAAGTTTGATTTTTAATTTTATTATTATCATTTTGCGAAGGCTCCAAGCCTCGAGTTCGCAGCAGTTGTATTGGTTACGAGGGAATAAATTGGATCAGAAGAAATGTTTCGAAGTCCTACAAAAAGGTCTTAAAACAAGTGTTGACCTGTCAATACTTACAATTTCACTTTGGAATAAAACATGCTGTAAACACCGGAAGAAGAGGCTGCCAACATCAATATTGCAATGAAAGACCTATTTTAAAAAAATTAAGCAATAAAATCAATGTGAGATAGGCGTGTTACCACACACAAGTCTACTACATTCAGAAAACATGACGCGAAGAAGTCTACTCCATAACAGTAATTAGAAAACAAGTAAAAATTTTTAGGGGCCATTCAAAAATTACATAACGCAAAAATAGCCCATTTTTGACACCCCCCTCCCCCCTGTAACAGCCTGTAACACAAGTCCATACCCCCCTCCCTGTTACATAACAAGGCCTATACCCCCCCCTCAAAATCGCGAAAGTCATGCACACGCACTGGTGTTCCGCAACCGCAGGGCTCGCAATATTTTACTGAATTCAAAGATCCCGATTAAATTACACCATTTGAAATTTCATGTCTCATGCTCTAAAAAATTCCACAAACAACAAGAATAAAATTTTTGTACGCCGGCCGTCATTGCTATGATTACTTTTTTTCATGTTTCAAAAAATTGAATTGGGTTATGTAACATGTAGTCTAACACCCCCCCTCCCCCCTGTAACAAAGTATAACACTATCTCATACCCCCTCCCCCTCCGGCGTTACGTAATTTTTGAACAGCCCCTTACCCGAAGCCCGCTACGACACACTGTTATTTCAGACCAGGGTAGTTTAACCGTGAGTATGCTTTGGGCAAATTAAATTGGCAAAACAATTGCAGATGACAAATATACTACACTCTCAACAAAAAGGTTTTATATGGAACCTTTAAGGGTTCTATAAGCTGGTATAGATAAGGAACCCTAAAAGGTTCATTACTCAACTATAAATAGGTTCCAACAGCAAACAAAAACAACATTTAGATAATCCAGCGTCACTGAACTCCCACAACGGAACCCCTTTCTCTCAAGTTGGGAGGAGCATAGGGTCCTATCACAGGACCTTCTCACCAAAAATTGAACCTTTTCAGTTCAATTGAACCCTACAAAAATTTAGAACAAAGTGCCTCGAGAAAATCCGAAGAGCTAAAAATTGACTTCAGGACAATCGCTAAGAGTAGCTTATTTTGCACCACAGTAATATGTATACATGAACATTTTGTGAAAGCAGAGGTAACTCACCAGAAAGGCATGTCCTTAACCAAAGAGGATTCACTATTTTCTCCAATGGCATATTTCTGCCCTATTACATTATTTTGGGGGACATCTCTGACTTTGCGCTGTATTCTATCATTCCCCCCGGGGTCCTCGGTTGACGATATTTTTCTGGTGCTTTTCCGATGAGTAATAAAGTTTTCTGAAGACCCTAAAGGAATCTTTTCATAATAATGATTTCCTCTTTCTTCATCAACTTGGGCAAGATCCTCTACTTTCCATAATTTTCTAAGGTATGGAGTTACTGTAAAAGAAATTGAATAATATATGCAACTATACTATACCTCACAGAGATGTTCACCCAAAGTCAAATGAAGTAACGTACTACCATAATTATCCTTAGAAAAGGTGCAAATTTCTCTTTCATTTCTAGCGACTGTTAAAAACAGTTAAAGAAATAATTTGACTTCGAGAGGGCCTTTCGGGAGATGCCGCCAACCACATTGTCAGATTGTACATAATTTGCCTCAATCATAGCCAATGTTTACACTATTAATGCATAAAGTATCTTATATTTATCACACCTTGAGCTTCATATGAAGGACCGACATCAGCAATGTGAAAGAGACCTTCATAGACGAATGCCATTGGACTGTTTCTCTGAAAATCAAAAATGAATGACTCCACCATCTAGTGTTAAAGATTAGTTTCCCAACATTAAACTTATTATGCCAAAGAGATGAGGCTCTTGTTCCATGGTCACACAACCCTTCGAATGAGAATCTAATGTCAATCATATTTAAATAGGTGTCAAGTTAAGAGTCTATTGATCTGAGGCTCAAGACAGGGGATTATAGCCAGCAATCAGTGCAAAACAAAACAACAAGATTAAAATCCTGTCACATGTTTCTTGAGAGAGCCTCATGAACACTGTCAAAGTGGAAGATATCAGAGCAGAGCCATGGACTTTATGCTAATGATTTTTAAATTTAGACATTTTTAAGTCAATTTATCAACATGGAACTATCTATTTACTAAACCTTCATTGCAAGGGATATACCTGGAGTAGGAAAATTAAATGTATTGCCTAGTAGATGACAATATGCAAGGTAAGAGATTCAAATTCTCCTGAAACCATGTCAACGTAGAAAACATTTTCCAACTCACCTGACCACTTTGAAGCCATTTAATTGAGTATCAAAGAAGTCTGAAGGTGTACTTTTACAAAGATATAGCCCACAATGACTACATAGACAGTTCTGCATGGTGTTATGTTGATGACAACAATTAGATTCATATTAATTTGGCTTTTTTTTAACATGTGCTTTTCACAAGACATTGTTATGATCAAACAGGAAGTGAAACAACAGCGCCACCTTACCTACCCATGTTGTTCATGGTCCCACAACCACTGGTATGGAATTCGCAAAGAAATTGCACTCTACTGACCTGCCGTTCCAGACAGGTGATTACAACAAACAGTCCATACCAAACAATGCTAAACAAGATTTAATCCAGCTTGCTATTTTGTAACAGGGTCCCTTAAAACACTGTCAGAACATAAGAATATGTGGCACAGCTGGGGACTTTTTACCTAACTTAGCCTAAGAAATAATAAATGAAACAGTTAATCATCCATTTATCAACATTGAATTATTCATGGAATATGACTACATTTAGAGCCCGGAGCCGCCGCCGTAACAAGCCGCCGTCAGTCATATCAGCTTTAAGTCAAGCCAAGCCATGACCAGTGTAAGCCGCCACTGCCTCAGCAGTGTCAAGCCGCCGCCATCAAGAGCCTCATTGAACTGCTTTTAGCGGGGAGGGAATCCGTCAGAATTGTGCACTTGGTGACAAGTTTTTGCAATTTGGCATGGTGTTTGATATGGCTAAGGGGATTTCAAAAACCACCGCACACAAAGTGGGAGTCTCCCCTGGGGGCCGGTGTGCACAAAATCAAATATGGCCGCCGCGAAAAACAAAAAAAGCCATATCTTGGTCACTATTTGTTCTAAATTCAAGTGCAATACCTTATTTTCAATGTTTACGATTATGCCAAATCTGTTTCTGGGGTTGGTTTGGTTGTAAATTGTGATTTAATGGGTCTGTGGTACTGCTTCAGGTGATTTGTTGATAGATTTTCGTGTTTTTTGCTCTTCAAGGCTTAAACATATTTTTTGTGAGGTATTTGAATTTCAGTCAAGTTTGGAGATTATTTTCTCAGAGCTGAAAGCAAAGTCCAAACTATAACCTGTCTTGTTTAATTAGTGTCTTATCTTTTTAAGAACTCAACAATGAGGCAAACTGCTACGACTCTGCTGATGAGGCGTAAAACACAAACTCACTCACTTACTGCTATGACTCTCATTTAGAAGATCATTGCATACTGTGCAACAATGTTAATTGAGATGTAATTCCCAAAAAAGACATTGACTCTCCTAAGTAAATAAGCCATTATTGAACTTATTGAAATGGCAACTATTATACCTCACTGAATGTTTCACATCTGAAGTGAATATTCATCGCAGGCCCATGTCTGAACTGTCAACACTAGCATGACGCCTTCAGTTGCATAGAGCTGAAGGAGTAAAGGTAAATGGTAACTAGTGATCAAGGGCTTAGCACAAAATCATAATTCCTGCACAGCTACTTCTTTTTGTTATGATGGAAGTCAATAACAAGATAATGTGCCAAAACAGGAGATTCTTTGTGGTTTTCTGACTTCCGACTACCTCCAGTGCATTAACAATGGGAGGTGCAAGACAGCCAACATACTATTGTAAAACCATCATGCAGTGACAGAGAACTTGCTTGTACCACATCTGACAGGTCAATCCAGTGTGGTACCCACTATTCTGATCTGACAGCATGTCCAGCCCAACCACCAGTACCAGATTGTATCAACGCTTAACACGGGTTAACCTAAAGTGGTTAACTCATTTTACTGACATGGTCTCAATGCTGAACATGAGTTAGATAACTAATTTTAATTAACTGAACTCATGTTACAACATGTCAAAAGTTTTTGCCAATAACCTGGCGAGAAGATAAGTTATAGCAGTTAACCACTTTAGGATAACCCGTGTTAAGTGTTCATACAATCCGGTACAGGAGTGAAATGTTGCTGAGTGACTGTTGTCAGATGAATACTGCACAACCTAGTGGCCACTCTTGAATGTTACAAAAAGTGAAAGCTTATAAAAGCCTGCCTTCCTGTATCATTCAGGGAGATTCTGTCTCCCTTAGCTGTTCATAAGTACGAAGTTCTCCATCATGCATGTACGAGCTCTTCATTGTATGTAATGAGAATCAAGTTTGAGTCATGCTGATTTATGGATTAATGCCAAAAGTGACAGATTGACTTAAGGAATACCACTCCAACTATGCCATGAAGTCCAAACATTATCTGAGCACTATGACTTACTGAGGTCTCAGACTTAAATATCTAAAGGTTTGGTCATGGCTAAACTTTATCAACAGTTCAAACTAGCCAAAATTATTGAAGAAAATGATTGGAAGTACTAGTAAAGTGCTGAAGAAGGCTTAGAAAATTGCCTTGCTGAGTAATATGATTTAAGTGCAATATCAGGAGTGTCAGCCTCTTCCTGCTAATAGGGTGATACAAATGTAAGACACTAAGTCTGGGTGCTCAGAACTGAACAAACTTGACCTATGTTTTTGATAACAGGTGCAAATCTGTGTTGCTCTTTGCCCATAAACTGCATGAAGCCTTCCTTGTGTCTTGTGGCCATCTTTCAAGAACTTCAACCATGATTAACACTGATTAAGTTCTTTTGAACTGAGGAACTTCTGGCAAGACTTTGACTTTCTGAACTTATATCTTGCTAATGTCTGGGACCTGAGACGTTGGTTTTTGTAGGTGTCCAACTGAATAACAACGCATCTGCCCAGGCTGTGCTATTTGGTGTTCTGCAGATTAAGGCCGAGCTACATTTACCTTGCATTGATTGAGATGGAGTCTTGCATGCCTGAAGAAATCATTTATCAGCAACTTGTCCAAACTCTTCAAATGCTTTAAGGACTTCGGACTTTGAATCATTGTCTTCTTTTTCTGTTGCCCTTTGGCTCTCCATCCTCTCTCTAAAACTTGACACAATGCTCATCGCTTTAGACAATGGCAATGAGAGTCTCAGAGGGAACTTCCTTTCACGGTGCTAAACAATAATCACATCTTTTATAGACGGAGGGGTAGATGTTTAGAATTTGGGATGTTTCACACAGAAGGAGAGGCATCCAAATTGCATTGTTTGTGTCTCCAAACATAAATCACGGAGAGAGACCACTGCAAGATTCTAGAAGAGACCAGCTGATTGATTGTTGACCACTGGTTGTTGATAAGAAAGTGATATCACATCAAAGACCAGTAAGAGATTGGTTGGCGAGTGAGTGTATATTGCTCTTCTCACTTGACTTAAGCAAAATCAGACATGGACAAGATGTTCATGTGCTCTAGGGATATGGAGCTAAGTAAGTCTCAGTTGTTGTGCATACCTTGTCATCTTTGTGTAGCTTCTTCAAGAAACCACACAAAGGACAAAGTATACAGACCAAACTTTCATATGAAAGAATCATGTACTTGAAGCCAGAGCAAACCAACAGCTCACCAAGGTCTGTGGTCTTGAGATACCAATCTCATATCATTAGGGCAGCCCATTTTCAAAACTCTCGACTTTTGTCTCCCTAATGTTGTACTGAAACGTCTCTTTATTTCTTCCTCTGTACACACCATGAGCTGCTTAACTCTATGACTATAACCCGCCTAGCTTTATAAACTGATGGAATTCTTCACTATGACCAGAGATTGCTTCTGCACTGCAATATGGATAAAGCTTTCTGACTGATTATGAGAAAACAAGCCAGAACATGTAAAAGCCACCACCAGGAACACTGCTTGGTTAAGAGAGCTTAAGAGCAAGGACTCTAGTGAAAGTCTTTATTATGTAGGAATGTTTCCACAAGGGTTTGCAGTGCATACTGCCTCACTTTACCATATAAACCCACATACTCATAACATAAGATACAACAGACATTTTTTGCTGAAGTTTGATTGTGTCATCTTCATATCAGTGATTCGGAGAAGAGATGGTTCTTCAACTTCCAGTTTTCTAGCGAAGTCTGTGTGCCTATTATAGTCATACATAGGATTCACACAGAACACTGATATTGATTTGAATTAACAATTCTCAATTATCATTGATGTGAATGATCAGAAGTTCTAATGAGTAATAATATCACATTTGATATCATTGTTTCGCCCTTTTAAAGATCACCCTAAAAACATTTCAAGATCTCTGTTATAAAACATCAAGCAGAGTAAAGAGAGCTGAGAGTTATGAATGTCTTGGTGCATATCAGTCACATGGCAACATATTTATTGAATAAGGGCACATCAGCAATTATTAAGCCTCTGATGTACATAATAGGTTATTAAATATGCATTAAACATGCATACAAATAGCATTTGTGCCCCTTGCCCACCAGACAGAAGAGTATCCATTCTTACATGAATAACACAATTATAGCACCGATTCATCCCCATAACTTTCCATGGCAATAATTAGTCATGACATTGTACAGTTAATTCACATTCATTCAAGTCAGGCACAAGCGAAAATCCAAAAAGGGACAATAAATGTCTCAAAATACCAAGTGACATCTTTTTTACATCTTGCTGCTGCAACGAACATTGATTTTGGCATTGATATTCATATTTGAGCTACAAAATAACAGCAAGAACACATTTTCCATAAAGAAAATAGTGGAAAATGATGTATTACACATCAATATAGCACAAATAGTGACCGAGATATGCTAGTTTTTGTGTTTTGCGGCGGCCATATTGGATTTTGTGCATACCGGCCACCAGGGGGCGGTCTCACTTTGTGTGCGGTGGTTTTTGAAACCCCTTTGGTCATATAAACATCCATGCCAAATTGCAAAAACTTGTCACCAAGTGCACAATTCTTAGAGATTTTAACGAATTCCCTCCCCGCTATTTGTAATCAAAAGTTGATCACAGGAGCTGTAGAATCGCTGATTGCAATTTAGGTTCTTGAGCTTTGTTTCACCCACAGTTTCCCTAATTGCAATTGAATGAGCAGCACTTGGAGGGTGAAGTTGAAGGTCTTTATGCTGATTGCACTTCACAATGTAACTTTCATTAGAGGCATTCAGTACCAACCATTCACATGTGCAATAATGATTTCTTTCTGTCAAAAAACAAACATTGAGATCAATTGAAATATATTTATAATTTATTAGACTCAGTTGTAATAATTAGAACCTCATGTTGAGAATGGATTGATGTCATTATCGTTAGCCTAAAATAGATAATGATGATTTCAATGTCTTTATTACTGGAATTAGTAAAAGGTAGATTATATAGGCCCTTGACAGGAGGTTAAAAGGGACAGGAAATTCAAAAGTAAAATGGCCAAGGGACATAAAACTCCATCCAGATGGATGATTTGGGCTTTCCGTCCTGTATTTATGCACTTGGTAGGCTAATAGGACAGGACCTTGGACCCACTCCAGAGCTGAGGGACAGGGAATTCGAAATTAAATTAGAATAATTTGCAAAAGGGCAGGGGATTGAAAACTTAAATGGCCAAGGGACAGGGGAGCAAAACCCCATCCAGACCTACTCAATTGTATGGCACTTCTTCAAATTTTAGTCAATCACCTAACTAATCGACAGTGCCATAATGTTTCAATGTGTGACCCGCAACTTTGAAAATGAAACAATTAGCGTAAGCCGCCAAAGCCAGGTAAGTCAAGTCATGCAACATTCAAGTCACAGTAAATGGCCAAGTCATGAAAGTCCTTCAAGTCAAGTCACCAAGCACTCAAGTCAAGTCATGATGCCGGAACTCAGTGACTCTGGGCTCTAACTACATTGCATGGAATATCTCTCAAATGGAATGACTAACAGGCTGTCTACAAGTTGACCGCTATTTGCTGCCACCTAGGGTACAAAATTCGCGAGCTCCTGTGAGAGGTCAACAGAATTTCGATCACTGGAAGAAACCAGGACAGTGTGGAAGAAACCAGGACAGTTCCATCATATAGTGATGGTCTAGTTTATTTCCAAAAACTCTGCAAGCGTCTAATCTGACTTTGGTTCACTTCAATTTTAAGCAGACAGCTTGTAAATACCAAAATAAGTTGGAGGATGTATACATTGTAGCTCACATATATTGCCGGTATAGAGGGGCCCACTTGTGGCATGGACAAGACATCTTGCTGAGTGTAACACGGCTTTTATGAAATTGTGAATTATATTGTTGTCCTAGTTCATAAATATCCATAAAGTAACAGAATAAATACAATTGAGCATTTTTGATATCATAAAGCAAAAACATCGGCTTTATATGGACACGTGAATAAGTGAGTATGCATTCTTTTTGGACCCTTTTCTGACCACAATGTAACATACACTAAATGGCATAAGTAGATTGAATACCATCAAACTTCTGATGAGTAAAATCATCCCTTCCACAGGCAAAGTGTATGCTAAAGTTTCAAAACTTTCTTTTTGTCTCATGATTTCCATCCATTTTCATTCAAAGCAGTGGACTGGATATTTGCCAGCAATCCAAATAGTTGAATTTACTGCTGTCCGACACAGTCCCAGGTGACCTGGCTAGAGCTAGATTCCAACCCTAGACCCGGTAATTGGCAGCCCAGCAAGTTTCCATTTCAAAATTACCACAATTCACTTTGAATAACAAAGGAGCATAAGTAGTCGACTTCACTGATATTCTTTATTGTAGCTCAATTATTATTTCTTAATAATGCTTTTATTTCTTTAAATATTGCACAAATAAGTTTGAAACTGCATAAATGTACTCGTACTCGTACTCGAGTACATTTGAAAGTACTCGTACTCGTACTCGAGTACATTCAGAAAAAGCTGTACTCGTACTCGTACTCATACTCGTAGATGTGGCAAGTACTCGTACTCGTACTCGAGTACATTTGCATGTACTCGTGCCCAACCCTGCCAACCATGCTTTAAGAAAGTAGTTTGGCGCAGTAATATGGACAGCTGTTGTTCGACCTGATCTGGTGACCTGTCCAAAACAGATCAAATTATTGTTGACCCAATTCGATTTTCCAGGGACTGTCAGCATTCTGCTGCCACTTGACAGTCCCGAACAGAGACAGACTAAAAGGACAAATCGGAGGACACTTATTTACAAGACAAAGCTTACTGCATTCAATTTTTAAAAAAATTATCGCTTTCAATAGAACCTACATGTATTTTTACGGCATTAAATTAAAAAAAAATTGCTACTTATTCCAAATGAAAGATTAATGATTACCGCATTCAATTGGAAGATCCAAAATCCACTGGTAATATTTCCGCACTCCACTAGAGGTTTGGCAAACATGGAGAAATTCCTCTGAAAAAAATAATTTAACCACACAATTAACAATTTATATGCATAATATTTGGTGAAAAGGTCAAGTTTCCTTTGCTAAACAAATTGAATTTTCAGCGATCAATCTAGGTCCTGGCAGACCGTCCTGTCAAAGGATAGCCCTACTAAATTTATGTCTGTGTAATATTAAAATTTTTTGGAACCTTCTACTGCAAGGACTTTTGGTCAATGATCATGTCCATTTATAATTTCTTCCAAGTGGCATGGTGTCAAACTAACCACATAAGTCATATTTTCAAATCCGTTCTCATTACAAATGATTTCATAATTGTAGACAATGAGCCTGAGTTTAAAATGTTTTCTAGGACATGTATTCCATAGGGAAAAGTATGACATCAAAAAACATATCAAATCACTGCCCGATAGGTCGAATAACATGCCGAAGAAAAAAAAAAGTAACATTCAGAGTAGTGGGAAATTGGGGGTTCTAGAACAGTTTTACTGAGGAGCAACTTTTGGTCTTTGGAGACTCTAAGACAGCCCCCCCCCCCCAGGGGGTTGTATGGGCATAACCAATAGATACCAGGCTTAATTGATCTAATTTATAGCAGCCACCCCTGTCAGAGTACATATGGGCATAACCCATGGCTACCACGCTCTAATTTACTGCAGCCAACCCCATTCAGGGGTATAACCCATGACTGTAACTCAGGCCGGAGCCTTGTGTTCAAATTAATCTATAACAAACAACAAACACAAGTTTTCATTTTCAACACTTTATTCACATTCCATGCATATACTTTATTTACATAATATATACATTCACATTTCAGCACTTTATTTACACAATATATACATTCATATAGCATAGTGACCGTATGCCAGACTTGTCAACCCATCTTCTTTTATGTAACGTTTGTCATCAAATGGCGATAGTGATGCTTTATTCACTGTTATTGTCTGCAACTGATGGTGATCTGATCGAATCATGGTCATTTTATGACGTTGAAGCTGCTTCTTCAATAAGCAATCTTTGTAATTCTTATGTTTGAGTTTGTTCTTGACAACATATTTTTTAACCCCTTTGGCAGTATGTTTCTGCATAGACTGATTCTGCAAGCTGTACATCTTTGATTTTAAGGCCACACATGATTCCAAAACATCAGAGTTCATTTCATCTTTGAATTTTCCTATGACTTTCTTGTTGGTTAAATCATGACAAGGATGGGCCACAGGATAGCCACTGAAATCATATTGATCTGAATCATCCTTCATGTCTTTGTAGATATCATCCGTTTCAACCAAAGCACAGAAACTATCTGTGTCTGTGAAGCACAGTGATACCCCAGGACCATATTTTGCTTTGAGGTTCTTGTACCAAAAGTTATACATGAGTGTCTTTGACAACTCAAGAACAGTGAAACCAATATAAATAGGTCTATTCATAAGCAACTTAATCTTTTTTAATTCAACTGCAACTAAATCCTCATTAAAAATTTTGAATGTTTTGAAATTTGGCTTTGCCACTTGTTTATGTAGCATTTTCTTGGTGTGAATTAGCTGAACATCAACTCTTTTACGAAGATTTTCCATAGTTTTTCCGAAAACAGAATTATTCATCAATTTAAAAAATCTTTCTCAAAGTCATTGTCCACCAGTTTACGCTTCTCTGTATTGAAATCTATGTAATCTTTAAGCCAAGCTGACTGGTTGAATTTCAGGACTCTATGAATTTTATCCAGTTTCATACCGAGTTCAAGGTATAACTTCAGGTTTCTGTAGTGGACAGTGATGTAGTCGAGGCCGGGACATCCGAGGCCGAGACCGAGACCGAGGCATGAGCCTCCGAGACCGAGGCGAGGCCGAGGCCATCAAAATGTGGCCTCGAGGCCGGCCTCGAGGACGAGGCCGGTCCCGAGGCCTCCATCACTTAACCAAAGACACCCGAGACCGAGGCAAGGCCAAGGATTTGGCATCCGAGACCGAGCCAAGGCGAGGCCATCAAAATATGGCTCCGAGGCCGGCCTCGAGGACGAGGCCGGCCTCGAGACCTCCAACACTGGTAGTGGATGACATAATTTTCCTTGTTGCTAAGATTAGTCACCAATTTCTCAGTTGAGCTCCATGGAAGATTGAGATCTTCTAGAACTGACTTTGCATAAGGTGATAACATACTGTCAGTTATCTTCATTCTCTCAGGAGCTAAGGGATAGTCATTATGCATGTCATGCAAATGACTAGGATATTCCAAATCAACTTCCAATATATATCCCTCAGATGCATCATCTGCTACAGACGGCTATTGGTATTCACAGGAACGGAACGAAACGGAACGGAACAGCTAGGGGGGTCACTTCAATTTAATCCAAATTCTTAGATTGTAAATGTTTGTGTGATGGGCTTGAACTAATCTAATTGCAGGTCATTTAAACTTGAAAGGGAGAGAATGGCACAGAGCGTAAAATGTAATGGCTATTGAGATCTAAATGGGTTGATATAGATTGGGGTAAAATACTTGATGTTTATGTGTCTACATAGTACATACACTGATCTTTGGTGATCTGTAGACAACTGTTATATAACTTATATTAGGTCTACATGCCTATAGGTCGGGCCTACCTGTAAATATGTCACTCCAACAATAGCACCATTCAGCGCACAGTGCGTCACCACTTATGCCCTTTTAAAAGACTGAAGAGTCCAACTGAAAGTTACTGGATGGTCATTCCGTTCCGTTCCGTGGTTTACCATTAGCTACATTGCTATTGGTATTCCACGGAACGGAACCAGTGCCAACTGTCACTTCAAAGATCTAAATACTAGTGAATAGACAATCATAGTGCTCATTCAGCAGCTGCACCACTCACCCTGAGTTCAGATTCGCAGGTCAGCTACTCATATCTAGACAGATCTATATTATCCATGAATTAATTATTATCACAGACAGCCTTCCAATAGTTTGGAATATCAATTTTGCATGCACTTTTGGGCAGAAAATTTTGTGAATTTAATATTTTTGGACTATATTTGGGCAATTTTTTTTGGGGGCAGCTGATTTGTAATGATAATGTAAATTTTTTCTTTTTCTACCATTTACCATTACCCCCCCGCCCCCCTCCAAATTTATAGACCTTCTATGCCTATGATTATTATTAAAATTTATTGAAACAGTCAAACAGTGATAGGCCTAGTGGGGAGGCGGGTGCACCAAGTATGTCTGGCTGGGGACTGCTAGGTTGGCCGAGCTGGGTGGGCTGGCCCCTGCACTGGTCAGTGTAACACCCCCCCCCCCCTGCTTCTAGGTCCGTTTTGGACCTTCAATTCCTCATAGAAAGCTACCTGATCGTTTGCCTCAGACACTCTAAACTGTCCATGTTAACTGAAAAACGTCCATTGCATATAATGACTTATTTTCATTGATTTATTCCAGTCCAATCACCTGCAATAAATAATTGAAATTGTGATTTCATATGCGTACAAGGTGTAGGCACTGACTCATGTTCTGACACATGAAACTACATTGAGTTAAAAGTTTTGGTCGGGGCCCTAAAAAATCTGCTCTGGGCAGTAGGTAGGCCTACCTATCAGGTTCCAAAGATAATCTGTGTTCAGATTCCATCTTACCTGGTAAGATGAAAGACAAGTGATTTCCCATTCCGTGCTCAATGCTCGTAGCCCCTAATATTTATAGTGTATATATAACATAATAGACATATAATGGCTGTCCATGCATGATCAGTTAATTAAAACTCACATATTTTGTATTATTGAAAAGACGCACTTTTCTTTTGATTGCAAAATTTGAATAGGCCTGTAAGTCTGATTGCTGTCTCTTCGGGCACATAATGCTGATTTGTAATGATAATGTAAGTTTTTTCTTGTTCCACCATTTACCATTACCCCAGTAGGTATTGGTATTCCACGGAACGGAACGGAACAATTAAGAAAAGAATGAGGGGTAAGCAGTGTGGGGTCAGCCCAGGTGGTCAAGACCTCAAATGAACTATATGAAGCAATACAAATTTATCAGAGGAATTAAACGGGGTTAAACTTCAACATAACACTTTGCTAATGGGGCTGCTGCAGTCTGATTGCTATCTTAATGGGGGAACAAATGTGGCAATATGAAAACACTATTGTATTAAAGTTATGGAGGCATTGCGAAGTAATTTCATGGATCTATAAGTTACGCTTATAATTCTATGGTAGTAATTCAATTTCTTCAAGTCATGGCTAAACATGAGGACTCATTCAAAATGATACTGTGTGTGTTTTTTTCACTTAAAATTGATTTCATAACTTAAAATTATCTCTCAGGGAAAGTAAGTAAATTCTCAGAGTGAAATTACTTACGCAAAATCCTGTAATGCTTGCTTTGTTAACAAAAGACGGGTTATTATTTGTTTAACTTTGGGAAATACGGGCTATTTATTACATACATGTAAAAAGTAGGACATTCGGTGCATGTTTTGTTGGAGTCCTCAAGTTTGATATGGCTGAAATCTATCAATAGACAGTCTGTTAAATTAGCAGATTGAATAGCTTGAAAGTTTCTATATCTATCTATCTATCTATCTATCTATCTATCTTTCTATTGATCTATTGATCTATTGATCTATTTATATATCCATGGATCTATATCCTCTTCTATGATATATATATAAGTTGAAAAAAAAGTGTGCCATCTTAATGTAAAAGAGCTGCATCTATCTAATTACCGGCCATGCATCCTATGCATAGGACGGTAATGCTTCTGTCCTGAAACGATGTGAGTCACGAGGCTCCAGGCCAAACCAGACCATTCCAAATGTTCATTTTATCAATATCACTCATTTATACATCGTAGATTCTGTCAATTGTGTATTTTTTAAGTTAAATTCGGTATTATAACATTTATTGACATGTGCTGTACTGCATAGCGCAGGGTGGGTCAGGCTGATTTGCGTCGCCATTTTCTTTTGTATTCCCGCTGTCATACACATGTCATACATGTGGACAGTGGCCATGTTAACTCATCTGTCACAATTGTACCTCTAAGCTAGTTGCTTGTCATTAAATTAATTACAGGGTGTTGATTTAACACTATCTTTCATAGATTGTACATTCCAATCAATTGTGCTAATTGCTGTTGGGGCCCCCTTCATACACTCAATAGGCCTTCACTATTTAAAGTGCAATTCAATTTCACTGTCATCTCTCAGTTACAAGTCCTCTCAGATCTACAATTCTATTACACCTTCATTTCTAATTTATTCCATTTTCTGGGACGTAATTGAATAGTTTTTTTTTTATTTCATCCACTATAAATGTTTTTAAAATCATGTGTATTCCACTGACGAAGCATACACTTGTGCATGGGCGGTCCTGCACCTCTATAAGAGTGCTTGTTTCAGCGTAAGATAAGTTGTGCAGCAGTAAAGACATTTAATAGACCGATTGTTAATGGTACTTAGAATTCGGAAGTTTAGTTCACATCAGATTCTGCACTTTAAACATTAAAACTGCTGAGTCATCACATTCCTCGTTGGATTCAAAGGGAGGGAAGGGCAGGTTACGTAACAACCATGCAGGATTGTCCAATCTTCTCAACAGACAATCAAGCCCACTCGGGTCATCCAGTGCAAAGGATCCAAACTTTATAATTAAACAAATGATATAGAATGTCATACAGTTGGCATTGGACCTGGCACAATTTGGGATGCAATGTAGATTTTTTTTCCATCCTTGGCCCTCAAAAATATTAATCCTGTCCTTGATGGAGCTGTTTACATTTTAAAGAGATTTCTTAAAATTGTTTGAATCTTTGTTCTATTTTGCTATACTTTCCCAGGGTTTTGTACAGTAACCTCAGATGAACTAAGAAGCAATTTGAATTGATCAAAAGGATGAACTGAGATTAACCCTGCAACACACATTACTAATGGGACAGTTAAAAAGGCAGTATCTTACACCAGAAAATCAAACACACTGAGGCCTTGGGAAATTATACTATAAGTGCACATGTGCTTTTAGACTCAATGCTGATAAGGTATTTTATGTAATTCCAAGATGCTGGTGAGATGGCTTAGTGTCATGGACCAACTTATAGGCCTATCTGTGAAGCTCCATACAAAAAGTTGAGAATCCAGAAAAGAAGTGTGATACCATGTTATTATCTTTGTATAATATTATATAAAATCTGTTATCTAACTTTCTATCGGGCCTTATATAGCCATGCCACTAAATCCAATATCTATCGGTCTATTATAGCTATCTATCTATCTATCTATCTATCTATCTATCTATCTATCTATCTATCTATCTATCACACACCTGAAAAAATATGTTTAACAGTAAAAAAAAATATCAGTACCGGCCGGTCCAGAAAAGACTGGACCGGTCCGGACCACCTTGGGTCAGAATTGGTACGTTTTGACTACAAACCAATTTTCCCCCCTTTTTGGCCTTATAAAACTCTAATATTTCATAAAAATGTTGTTATGTCGATGGACCACCCCTGGACCGGTCCAGGTATGAGGACCGGATCACTCACCCCTGGATCGGACCAGGACCGGACCACCTTTGAAGAAATCGGACCACCTGTCGCTAGGCGGCCGGTCCACATCACTACTATAGATAGATAGTATCTATCTATCTAGTATCTATCTATCTTATTCAATCTATTTTGATCAATCTATCTTATTCAATCAATATTATTCAATTAATATTATTCAATCTATATTATTCAATCTATATTTTTCAAGTCAGAGGCTCACTGGCAGAGCCAGCTCGAAGTGATCGGAGAATGGTTAGAGCTGGAAAAAAAATTCTTTTTTTTTCATGTGCTGATATTTTTAGTAATGCATCGATTTGTTGAGGTAGAAAAAGTAGGAATTTGAATTAAATTTGTTACAAATATAGAATCGAGAGGTTAGATTCCTGTCAATTTAATATATATTTTATTTTTTATATTTTTTATACTTTTTCTGTACATGTAGTACGAATAAAAATGTTCAGTCACTGTTCAGATGGTATAACCTTGAGCAGTATCTGGTAACTGTCATGTCTTGAGAGACTCACAAAGTTATAAGTTGTAAGTTATAGGTCCATTCATGAGAGAATCAATCTATTGAGAGCTTCTTAATTTGAGTTGCAAATACACTATTTACAAATCATTCAGTCATGCAAAATCAAATTTATACAAACTTTTCCTGATATGAGATTAAAAGTTAATTTAAAATTATTTTTATAAAACATTAGCTGGATTTACAGTAACAGATACTTTTATGGGAAGAGATTTTTTAAAAGTTTGATTTTTACTCTAAAGTGTATTTTTATCCATGTATGAAAAAGAAAATAGTGAAAAGAATGAATACACTGTGCCATTCATCTTGAAGTGGTCTACATCTATAGCCATGACCTGAAGAAATTAATTGGCCCACAATGACTGCCTTATAAATGGTTAGCTTTTTATAGTGCCAGTGCCACATTTGTTTTCCCATTAAGATAACCATCAGCTTGTAACAACCCCATTAACAATTTGTTATGCCAAAGATTTACCTCTTTTAATCCTTTGATAAATTGCTTCATGGTTCATCTGAGGTCCTTGCCTCAGCTGAACCCCCAACTCCATCCTACCCCTGTGTTCCGTTCCGTGAAATACCAATAGCTACTAGGCTAATGGTAAAAGACGGAACAAGAAAAACTTTTATTTTCAGTGAATCACTATGCCCCACAATGCACTCCGGACAATTGCATTGATGACACCTGTGATCGGTTATGTCAATTAAGTAAATTTGCCACTGATGACAATGAGCACAAGGAAAAAAGGATTACTTTTGAAAGCTAGTAAATCCACTGATTCTATGTAAAATTCAACCTGCATTTGTAGATCATAAACTGCTATATGTATATTTATATGATTATGAAAGTCAAGAAGAAATCTGTTTCCAAAACTTAGCGTACTGCTGGCATACTTTTCAAGATTGTGGCAAATAAACTAACTATATGGAAGTCTTAAAAATACAATTTTGCTATCAATCAGTCAATCAATCAATATATCAATATATCAATATATCAATATATCAATCTATCTATCTATCTATCTATCTATCTATCTATCTATCTATCTGTGAATTTGCTGTCTAAATATCCATTAGAGAACTTTGGTATTGTTTTAAAATAATATATATAATTATCAACTTTTTTCGACTATTTGCAAAAAACCCAGAAGAACCCAGATATATGATGTTGAGAAAGATGTTGAGATAGATAGATAAATATTATTATACTGAGGCCTGAACTAAGCTGTAGGCCTTGGTCTACATTATACATGCCAATGATCCAGATGCTTCTATGAAATACATAATAAGACAGCCATGGATCAACATTAATATAATTATTAGTCTAATTACATAATATTATATCATGTTAAAAGAAAATTCCATCTTGAAGTATTGGTATGTTAATTGAATATTAGGCCTTTATAGAGTCCCTGAAAATCCACTAGCTATAGTACTTATATAAATAACTAGCAGAGTACCCGTCTAAAGACGGGTAGAGGGGGCATTGACATTGTACTGTTGATTTTCCCAATCAGGAGTTATGTGAATAAGTGAACCTGATGTCTGTAATACTTGTTTATGGTGAATGGAAACGAAAGTGGTTATTTTGAACCCAAACCCCCCCCCCCTCTCTGTCTGTTTTTGTTGGACAGCAGTTTGACATTTCACACCCTGCCAAGACATATGTATATGTGTCTGTCTATCTGTATATCTATATATATATATGTCAATGTAGCTATCCATCTATCTATCTATCTATCTATCTATCTATCTATCTATCTATCTATCTATCTATCTATCTATGTATGTATGTATGTATGTATGTATACATATATGTATGTATGTATCTATGTATGTATCTATGTATACGTATCTTCCATCTGTTCTTCCAGTCTCCCTCCTTCCTTAATCCATTGTTCAAGTCTTTCCTCAATTCCTGCCTTTAATAATTGGCGGATGCCTTAATACACATGTATTGCTTCTTCCTTCTTTCTTTCATCTGTCTTGCTTTCTTGCTTTCTTTCTCTCTTTCCATCTCTCATTCCTTCCTTCCTTCCTTCCTTCCTTCCTACCTTCCTTCCTTCCTTCCTTCCTTCCTTCCTTCTTCCTTTCTTTCCCCTTAGTTCCTTCCGACCTCCCCCTTTTGCTCTAGGGTATTTTTAAAGGTCATAACAAAAGTGAAACCACTCACCGAGTGGCTGCTGTTGCTGCTGGCATATTTTATCAGATTTAGCTCTCTATAATCAACAATTCTGAAGTTATGAAGTATTGAAAGCTTGTAGGACACAGCTTGGACATAATAAGAGACAGTGCCAAAATATTATGATTGTCAGTTAAGCAACAACAGAGAAGACCCGTTACAAAGGAATATATGGAGAGGGTGCATTTTATATATGTATATAGATTGTGTGTGTGTATTTTTTTGGCCCTGCAGAATTTGGGGGGGGGGGGGGGGGTTGAGGGCACGGAGTGACCTTCGGCAGTGGTCCACTGCCGCATAAGCATCCCCAGAAATAATTACCCTATTTGGCCGTGGTTCCCTAGATGGGGCGGGGGGGGGGGCAGGGTGTCTGTAGGCCATACATACATGTAGGCCTATGTTTATTTTTCTGTTTGAATGTTTGGCATAAGTACAGAGGCATTGTAAAGTCTATGAACTCAGTTTGCGATTTGAATATTGAATATAATAATTTAGGAAATACAGTTGTGCTTGAAAATTAGTGAACCCATAGAGATTTACCATTGAAGACAATGATGAAGTTGTCTCACCGTACTGGCCATAACATAAATGATATTGCATGAATCATTGAACCAATGACTGTTTTATACCATTGAGGTTTTCCACTACATGTACCAGCCTGGCCATTGGATTTGTATCAGGGGTCTCTGCGCTACATAGGGGTTATAATTGTGCAAAAGTAAGTGCACCCTCTGCTCCTATCTTTTAACATTTTTTGCACATGTATAACCCCTATCTAGCACAAAAACTCCTAATACAAATCCAGTGGTTAGGCTGGTACAAGTAGCGGGAAAGCTCAATGGTATAATACAGTCATTGGTTCAATGATTCATGCAATATCATTTATGTTATGGCCAGTACCGTGAGACAACTTTATCATTGTCTTCAATGGTAAATCTCTATGGGTTCACTTATTTTCAAGCACAACTGTACGATATACATTTGGATTGTATGAATGGTTGACTCGGTTGAATCTATCTATCTTAGAGTACTATATCTATCTATCTATCTATCTATCTATCTATCTTTCTATCTATCTATCTATCTATCTATCTATCTATCTATCTATCTATCTATCTATCTATCTATCTATCTCTATCTAGCTATCTAGCTATCTATCTATCTATCTATCTATCTATCTATCTATCTAGCTATCTATCTATCTATCTATCTATCTATCTATCTATCTATCTATCTATCTATCTAATCTATCTATCACATGAGCAGCTGATGAGCCAACTAAAATGATGTACATGATTGACATTGGACTTCTTGATTGACAAAACAAACATTTGAATTTGGCGTTGTTTTGTTTTTTGTATAAACTTGCCAAATATATATATATAGGCTTATCTTCTTCTAGGGGTTTCTATTTTTCAAAATCCAAGTAATAATCACTGCTGTATATCAACGAATATAAAGTTAAGGCTTTGAACATTAGAAAAAAAGTCCACTGGGCCTACGCCGCCTACAGTATGACTTCAAGAATAGCTTATGTATGCCCTTCCAATCAACAGTTCTAATTGCGTGTTTACTATTTTCCATATACAATGAATATTATACATGTAATATATGATTGGGTGAGTTAAATTGATTTTAAAATTTAAAAGTTATTCGTGTTTCAACGAATAGGCCTATAGGCCTAAAGTTAAGGCTTCCTTCCTTCCTTCCTTTCTCTCTCTCTTCCTTCCAATCTTTTTTACTTCCGTTCTTCATCTCTTCCTGTCTTTGTCCTTCACTACTTTCTTTTTCATCCTTTCTTTTTTTCCTTTCATCTCCAATCGTCCTTTTGCCTTCCTTTGTATCTATATCTTCCTCCTTTGCTTCTCTCCTTTCTTTCTTCATGCATCGTTCTTACTTTCTACCTTCCTTAATTTCAGCAGAACTGCAACTTCTTGCATAATTTTTAGAAACTAATTCTGCAGCGAGTTGCAGAAGTGCATAAAACCTCCCAAAATGCATAACTCCTACATATAGTAGAGGAGCCAACTCCCAAAAAGTGCTTTATTTCAGGAGTTAGTTCACCCCGAGAGGTGAACGGACAATCTGCATACCGTCGGAACCGGGAAATTCTCTATTTTCAGAAAATGTCTGTTGCAATGAAATCTCTATGTTCAAATTTTTGCAAATTGGTTTCCATGGCAACCAAGTGTGGTAAAAAAGTATTCCATATGTAAAATTTTAAATGTCTATACAGCAAGGTTTGCATTACATTTGACTTGATTTAAAAAGCGTACTACATTGAATATCAAAAACCCGTTAAAATGGTCATGTGATTTTGGTCATTCCATATTAGGCCATATGCAAATTAGGTGCCAAATATGGAAAATTGCGTTATTTTTTGGACCATATACTGTAATTATGTGATGCTGCTTACCTAAATTTGTTGTTCAGTTCAACTTAAGATGTCACATAATAGTCCCCAGAATGGGGATTTCTAAAGAACTAAAATCATAGAGTTAGTTACCATGGTAACCAGAATGCAGGCATTTGAACGGCCTTCATTCAAAAATATTAAGGATCTCAGTGATATTTATGCTATTCCGCATGGCCTTGTCTTGATCTTATTTAGACATTATCAGAACACAGGAAATGATATTTATTGATTACGTATTGGGAGTTTGATTGGAGTGCCACATTTTGAATATATTTTTGCATAATTAATGATATTCAGGTATGCCCAAAAAAGGAATCATAGGCATTTTTCAACCATTTTTTAGCTTCCTTGACCTCACATCTGGGTGAATAGGAAATAACAACTTTTTGGTTGTCAACTTGTCATGAAAAAAATTGATGCCATAATCTGGTTGAAATTTTTTTTAGTATTTTTGCACTTTTTGTTATTGTGGTTGCCTTGGTAACTGAAATATAAGCATTTACAAATGACGTCACAAATGCGTCGCCACTGGTCCTTTTATCCATGCAGAAATTAGGCTGATTTGGCTACGTGTGTAATGCATATTGAAGATGATTGCTTGGACCCTCTTTCAGAAATTGTTCCAAAATACAGAATAATTAAATTTAATAGCAATTCAATGGGAACTATAATTGTCAAGACCATATAAGGAGATAACTGTAAATCTAAAAACATCACAATAATTCACCAGATTCACTGGATTCCAGTTGGTGTCTTGAACATCTTTGTGAGATTTTCATCAGGCATTAATTTTGTGTCAGTTTGTAGAAATTTAAGAAATACCTGGTTGCCATGGCAACATGATGACTACTAAACATGACATTTGAAGAACAAAAGTTGATTTATAAAACAAGAGAATGCTGCCACTACAGTCTCTCGTTACTGAACAGTTGCACTTAAGCTTTAAAGGCCTATGATGCAAAAGTACCCACTATCTGTCAATTTATGACTATGATATAACATTTTGAAGATAATCAAATGAGAATTTAAATTTTGATTGAATAACACCTATGTAATGGAATATGTAGAGGTAGAGGTGGGAGTTATTCAGTTTATATTCTGCTTCCATGCTGACAACTGCAACCGCATGCTCAGCCGACTTTACACCTCTCCTACACTGTCTACCACTGACCGATATTTGCTGCCACCTAGGGGGCAAAATTAGTGAGCTTCAGTGAGTGGTCAACAGAAACTGAGTGAGAGGAACTCGTACAACTTTATCTTGAAGAAACCAGGACAATCCCATCATTTGGTGACAGTCTGGTCTATTTCTCAAAACTCTCTAAATGTCTAGTCTGACTTTGTTTGACTTTGGTTGACTTTGGCAGATAGCTCGTGAACACCAAATTAATCTGGAAGTATTTTTTTATCATGGTGTATGTGCACATGGTGGCCCACACACAACACAGTAAAGATGGTGACGCTTGTAACATGGACCAGACATTCTGTTGAGTGTTGCACAGCCTTTGCAAAGTTTTAAATTATGTTCTGTTGTCTTAGTTAATCTATTTCCGTAAAGTAAATTAATAGATGCAAATGGTACATTTTTTGGTATCACAAAGTAAAAACGGCTGTTTTTTATAGCCCTGTTAATAAGGGAGAACATTATTTTTGGACACTTTTCTGACCACACTTCAGCATGCATAATTTGTTGAAGTAGATTGAATACCATCAAACTTCTGATGTTAAAATCATCCCTTTCTTTACAGGTGATTTCATTACCATGCGATTCTGGTCATTCACATTTGCCTGTGAGGAATCAATGCAATGTATATACGTACTTGCTACGTTTAATATAATAGCCGTGTGACGTTCTGTTGTTTCTAAACCAATCAGATGAAGCAAATATGCTATGTATTTAGTGTGTAAAGAGTCTAAGAATCACGTACTAATGCAATTGCCTGTAACAAAAGCCAAAGCTAGTGTTACAAACTGTTTCTTTTGTCTGCTGATTTCCATTCAAAGCAGAATACTTGATCTTCACAAGCAACCATGCTTTTTAAAATTAGTCTGGCTTAGTAATACAGACAGCTGTAGTACAGCCTGATCCTGTGACCTGTCCTTTATATGTAAATGTTCACCAAATTCCATTTTCCTAGGACTGCCGGCATAATGCTGCCACAACAGGGACAGGCTCTTATGGCTGACAGGCTCACTGACCATTCTTGATCAGTCTCACAACCCTGGTGATATACAGCTGGCAGCCTCACATGGCACCATCACTGATCAATCTTGTACCTTGCCTGCCGATAGCCAACCTCCCCATTTACACCTGGGTGGAGCAGTGATTCAAAGAGGATCTGCTCAATTCCTCCATGCCCCAGGAGGTTTGAACCCACAACCTTGTGCATGTGAGTCCGGCATCAAACTCATTGGACCGTGGTAACTCAAATAATGACATTGTTCATTATTGTTTCGACCAAAGTTCCAAAATAGGTTGTTTTGCCATTCTTCTGTCGCCTGGGAGCTGTTTGAGTTTCTTCTCAAGCTAAAAAACTGGGAATTGTGAGAGACATTTACAGATTTACAGGGTTTATTTCCCTGCTATTGTCACTGTAGACACAATACAATGTCATATACTTCACTGCTTGATGGTTAGTAATTTGTTAAATTTCATATTTATATCTCTTGTCCATAGATTTTTCCGAAGTGCTCTCTAAAACACATTTACTTAGCATTTTCTCCAAGGGGCGGATCTAGAAATGGCCAGAAAGGGGGGGCATTATATGGGGTGAATACGGGTTGCTCCGCGGCTTTTCCTATCTCTTCCATGTTAATTTTTGGCTCGGGTGGGGGGGCTATGGCCTGATTCCCCACCTAAATACACCACTGTTTTCCCCCTATATTTTCCCTCTAATGATGACATCAGCCAGGAAAAAATGCTGTATCAGGCAATAAGACATGGGATCATTTTGAAGAAAGTACATTTCTAGGAAGTGCAGATAACTTTACAAGGCCGTTAATGACTTTGGTGCCATCTCCCCAGTATTGAAGGAAATGGATAATAATTATTTACCTGACACCCAAAATAATGGTTCAGAGGGACCATATCAGAGAAACACAGCCTAAGCCAAGGGACTAGCAAGATAGGCCTATCTTTTGTCCTTCTAAATGCAGTATTTTCCCATCTAAATTATATGTATGTATCTTCTCCCTAAATTCCGTAGAACTCCCCTCCCCCACCAAAATTCCAGTCCTGTCTCTAAATTTCATATCTTTCATCGAAAATCCGTATTTCCCTTGATTTTCCGATATTTGCGTGGAGAAGAGCACCAGTATTGATGAAAATTTGATCTAGGCACATTGATTGTGTCTTTTTGCATTCCTCAATCCGCAAATATTCCATATATATATACAGTAAAATATGGATTACACATTTCAGGTGGTTTGCCGCATGCCAGGAGAGGCTCAGATCTGAACCTAGTCCAGACCTAATCTGAATCAAATAAAAGTTATTTCATGTGAAAATCCCTTGTCCAAAAGAACATCGGAAATGGCAAATAATTTTTTCATTTTGTGGAAATTTGAGAAGATATACAAGCCTACGTCTTTTTGAGGGGCTAGGCTAGTGGCTATCATAGATAGGTACTGTCATACAGATGGTAAGATCATAGAAAATTCCTTGAAAGGGGATTTTGAATGTACAAGATGCATTATTTATCCCTAGAAACATTGAAATTGGTAAAAATGTGTTTCTGGCAAAATTTGACGGAAACATATGATATTTCATGTTTCTTACTGTGTTTTTGGCTGTGATGGTGAATTCACCTGATAAGTATAACGATATATATTAAAAATATTTTTTGTAAATCCATATTTGTTTACCTTCAAAATGATGTATCATAGTCATTATATCTATATATGATTGGTGCTTCTGCATCATAAGCCTTTAATTTTTAAGTGTACTGTTCAATGACGCAAGACTGCAGCGGCAATTTTCCTGTTGTTTAATGATCAAGTAGTATCCTTCAAACGTAATGTTTAATGTGCATTATGTTGTCATGGCAACCAGTAAATTTCCTAAATTTCAACTATCCGAATAAAAAAAATTATGCTGGAGGAAAATCTTGCCAAGATGTTCAAGACACCATCTGGAATCCAGTGCCTCAGCTGATCATCCTTTTAAAGTTAACCATTATATCCATTTATGGTCAATTGGTCATGATCCCTGTAATGCCAATTGAATTGGGGTAAAATTTAATTATTATTTGGAAAAACATTTGAAAGAGGGTCCAAACTATCATCTTCAACATGCATTACACACGTAACCAAATCAGAATTCGGGATAAAAGGACCAGAAGTGATGCCTTCGTGATATCATATGTAAATGCTTATATTTCAGTTACCAAGGCAACCACAATAACAAAAAAAGCAAAAATCCTTTAATATTTTTCAACCAGATTATGGCATCAATTATATCATAACAGGTTTGACCACCTAAAAGTTGTTATTTCCTATTCCACCAGATTGTGAGGCCAAGGATGCTAAAAAATGGTTGAAAAATGCCTATAATTCCTTATTTGGGCATATCTGAATATCATTAATTATGCAAAAATATATGCAAAATGTGGCACTCCAATCAAACTCCCAATACATAATCAATAAATGTGTAAATAAGATCAAGATAAGGCCATGCGGAAAGGCATAAATATCACTGAGATCCTAAATATTTTTGAATGAAGGCCGTTCAAATGCCTGCATTCTGGTTACCATGGTAACCAACTATATGATTTTAGTTCTTTAGAAATCCCCATCCTGGGGACTATCATGTGACATCTTAAGTTGAACTGAACAACAAATTTAGGTAAGCGGCATCACATAATTACAGTATATGGTCCAAAAAATAACGGAATTTTCCATATATGGCACCTAATTTGCATATGGCCTAATATGGAATGACCAAAATCACATGGCCATTTTAAAGGGTTTTTGATATTCAATGTAATACGCTTTTTAAATCAAGTCAAATGTAATGCAAACCTTGCTGTATAGACATTTTAAAATATTACAAATGGAATACTTTTTTACCACACTTGGTTGCCATGGAAACCGATTTGCAAAAATTTGAACATAGATATTTCATTGCAACAGGCATTTTCTGAAAATAGAGAATTTCCCGGTTCCGACGGTGTGAAGATTGTCCGTTCACCTCTCGGGTTGAACTCAACACCAAATTTTGGGAGCTGGCTCCTCTACTAATAACTACAGAACTACAGATTCTGCAGAAACTTTTCAGAAATGCTGCATTGACAGAGGACTACCAAAAACTGCAGAATTCTGTAACTTCCTGCAGAATTTGTAAGAAACTGCAGAATTCTGCAGCTAGTTGCAGAATTGCATAAAACTTAATCCCGAGGTGCAAAACTCTACAGAATTACAGATTTTGCTGCAGAAACTTTTCAGAAATGGTGCATGCAGCGACAGATTACCACGAAAAATATTCTGCAGCTGCCTGCAGAACTGCAGAATTATGTAGCTTCCCGCAGAATTATGCATGCAGCTGCATAATTTGTGAAATTCTGCAGCTTCCTACTTAATTCAGAATTCTGCAGCAATTCCGCAGAACAGTAGAACGAAATTATATATATGAAAGAATGCACCGCTTCCTAAAAGGTGTACTAGGGTGTCCCAAAAAAGTGAAAGTCTGAAATTCATTGGGGCTAACCTTTAAATGTATTCTATAGCCCCTCTTTGACTCTCATGTAAAATTTAGCTCATTTGAAGGTGTTTTAGATGTTGCTCAAGAGCCCCAAAGATAGATAGGGGTTTAACATTGAATTTTCGTGCGAAAATGGCAATTTTAACTAATAGCCCATAAATTATCCGTTTCAGTCCACCCAAACACATGGATAGTTGATACAAAGATGTATAAATTATTCTGCACAATGTGGCATCAATATCATATTTGTGACTTGCTTGGGTATTTAGAAAATCTACATGTATGGGATATACTTATTTATGCGATTTTCTGTGATTCAAAAAACGTCTTAGATTGTTGCAATAGTATCAAATTGATTGTAAGACATTGGTTGATGTTCCTGTGTCTTTGTCACACTATGGAACCAATTTGTGATTGTCTCATGTTTAAAATTCCAAATTAGACTGCAATTAATCTTCATTAAGAAAGGCGCTCAGCCTTGGCGTCAATTTTTCATGTAAAATAGTATACATTTGCCAATTACACACAAACCAAGTAAGGTACAGATATGAAATTGGTACCACAGCATGCAGAATAATTTATACATCTTTGTATCAACTATCCATGTGTTTGGGTGGACTGAAACCGATAATTTATGGGCTATTAGTTAAAATTGCCATTTTCGCACGAAAATTCAATGTTAAACCCCTATCTATCTTTGGGACTCTTGAGCAACATCTAAAACACCTTCTAATGAGCTGAAATTTTACATGGGAGTCACAGAGGGGCTATAGAACACATTTAGAGGTTAGCCGCAAAGAATTTCAGGCTTTCACTTTTTTTGGGACACTCTAAGGTGTACCCCTGTGTTTTGCAGCTAATAATAGATATGGGGTGTTGCAAACCTTATTATTAGTCAAATATTTTGATTATAGAATTATTTCATCACATTTTGTAATACTACTAAGCATTGGTGCCCAGAAACAAGGACTGGGTGAAAATGGCCCCATTTCTTAGAAGATTTCCACAATTTTAAGCTGGTGTAGAGGTAATACAGTGGGTTCCAAATTATTAAGCAAGTTGGTTTTTTTATGATATCTCAAAAACGACTAAACTCATTTTAAAATCCTTCCCACATAAGAATTTGTGTTCCATGAAGGCAATATCCTATAAGTTTTGTCCAATTCTGGTGGTGCAGTGAGGAGTTACGCCACAGAGCACCATATAGGCCTACCCTGTTTTTCGATGTCCCAAATTATTATGCAAATGTAAGAAGAAGTTTTAGTATTTTAGTATTTTGGAAAAATTCCTCATTTGGCTGTTCTTTTAGGGTAATTAAGCAGTGGAAGTTCAATGGAAATTGTGTGATATTGCGGGGTAATTAAGGTACCAGAGCTGCACACATTGTACCTTTGAAGTACCAATGTGTTCTGTCCATTTCTACTAAGTCCATGATCCAAGTGTATTATTCATCTGAGGCCCAGATGTAATCTCAAAATGTTTCTCTAAAATGCCATAATCAATATCTATCTATCTATAGTATCTATCTTTCTAGATCCTGGATTATAGTCTAATAGTATTTACACAAAGTACAGGTCTTCGTTTACAGCTGAAGAATTGTAAGTACACCTTTGTTTGTTATCAGACTGTGATTAAATTTGTTCAGCCATTTACAAGATAAGCATCAGCAAATGCCTCAGATCACCCCTTTATGATCCCTTTGAAGAATTTTAATTACTTCATGGTTAATCTTAGGTTATCTCCCTGTTCCGTTCCGTTCCGTGGTTTACCATTACCTACTGGGTAATGGTAAATGATGGAACGAGAAAAAAAGTCATCAGAGCAAATAAATATTTATCCATGTTCTATTTATGTAGGCCTATTATCTGAAGATGTTGTGTCCTTCAGGTAAGTAACTTATGAACCAGGCCTACATGACTTTGACACACAAAATATAGGCTTACATGACTTGAGTTTTGTATGTATTACTGGCAATTTACTGCTAATTATAAGCTCTGCCCGCAAAACTTTCAGAAATCAACAAAAAGACATCAACTGAGTTTTCAAGTCATGTGTGATCAATATGTTGAATAAGTGGACTCAGACTCAAGCCCAAGAGGGTATATATTTCACCAGTCTGTTGAGCAATTATGAATCAACAATTTAATTGCAAAATTTCATTGTTTGTCATTGGTCCTTGATTTGTTTTAAGTAGCCAGTGTAATCAAATATAATTAAATGGCCGATTATCTAATTAAGCTCACCTTAGAAAACTTTTTTAGTTGTCAACAGATATATAATTATCAATTCATTGAATCTTTAATTCTACTTGAAGTTCTGTCTTGAACGCATGCCTTCATCATATAGCCTATGTATACAAGAGAAATAATAAATTAAAAAAAGAAATAGAAAGTAAATAGATAGGCATATAGATAGATGGATTGATAGATAGATAGATAGATAGAAAGATAGATAGATAGATAGATAGAAAGAAAGATCGATAGATAGATAGATAGATAGATAGATAGATAGATAGATAGATAGATAGATAGATAGATAGATAGATAGATAGATAGATAGATAGATAGATATATAGATAGATAGATTACCGAAAAAATACTGATTTTTTGTAAAATCCATGATGGGTTTCTTCATTGAAATTTGCTTTGCAAAAAATCAATTTGTCCTGAAATGTTGTAGAGTGTATTGCTGATGCCTTAATGTCAAGAAATTAAACTTTGTGTGCAGAATCTTTACATCTTATATCAATACAATCTGTTTGATAAATTCAATTTAATTCTTTCTACAAATGTCCGTATTAAAAGCCCAATTGATAGGAAGATAACCATGATAGGAAGATAACCATAATAGGCAGATCCAAGTTAACTCAATGAGTAATAATCATAATGGACCATCACCAAATCCAAACTCTCTTTAAGTTATAAATCTTTAGATGTTTGATCTCCAGGAGCCAGACACATCAATTACACACTGAGGGGTGAGCATCAGTCACACTCCATTTGGCATCAGTCACAGCCAATTGAGCATCAGTCACACCCCATTGAGCCTCGTTGATAAATATACTATAGTTGCAGTGACCCCCCTAGCTGTTCCGTTCCGTTCCGTTCCGTTCCTGTAAGTACCAATAGCCCTACAGACAACACATCAAGTGAGTCCACCTCGCCCTGATTTAACCATTGAAAGCCATGGGTTGGTAAACATTGAGACATTGCCCAGCCATATAGATTATTTGCATCTAAGTAAACAAGGTAGTTCGAAGGCTCGCTCTCATTATAATTAGCAAGATATTTGTTATTCGCTTCAGCATATCTTTGATTCACAAAAGATACACCACCACGAAGACCACTTTCTAAAAATAGCAGCATGTCTATATCTGTGAGTAGCTCCAACTTTACATCTGTCATTTTCAAACATGCTGCCCAGGCTAGCCCAGGAGATGTGAAAAAGTGACAAGGATCTAACTTATAGTGATTGAGACACACATTGCGGAAATTTTCAAAGATGTCACACAATAAGTGTACATCTGTTTCCATATAAAGATCATGATATTGACCAATGCTACAAATTCCAAATGCATGCCAAACATTCAGTGCATGATCATAATCTTCTTGGCTAATGTGTTCTTCATTTAGAGTATTGAAAAAGCATTCCTTTGGAGGAAGCCTTGTCTCTTGAAATTTTTCCTCATCATCGAGGTAATCATATGGGTAACCACCCTTTCTAAGTAGAAGTGAAATACACTTGGGATTTATATTAGGATACTTAGACTTCAGAAACTGTTGCAAATTTGGAAATTTCTCTGCACCTTCCTTGGCGAGATTCTCGCAAAGTTTTTCTAGTGATGTGGCCAAAAATTGGAAGGAGTCTATGAATTGCAGAGATCCTAATGAAAACATTATGTATTTTTCCATGTTCTGGGGGATGCAATGAACTCTTCTGTTTTTATGCTTACCTATAGCTTGCATTAAAATATGGGAATCATACCCGGAAAGATTATGGAATATCACATTAATCTTGTTCTTGAATTTGTAGTTTAGGTTGCATTTATTATGCGAAGGGCCGCGATACTCGCCGCTGGTGTGGTCGTGGTCTCGGCAAGAAACGCCATTCAGAGGTTTTGAACAAATGTGACATTGACTTGCTGCATTGAATGATTGTTGTTGTTCTTCAGTTATTTCCTTTGGAGCAATATTCTCAAGTCTGCCTAGAATTTCCTTTTCTACTTTTATCATATGATCAACAAACACATCAGCTGCGTTTGGTCCGCGGTAGGTAACATGTTCAAAATTTTCCTTTGGATTGGAACTAACAATTTGTAGGTGAAACCTGATGCTTCATGAATTGCATTTTTCACAGTGTAAGACTGATCATCAGGTGGACTGCAGCCTGATACTTTCTTAACAATACTTTCAAAGTCTGCATAAACCACATATGGGGCTCTCAATTGCTTTGCCACATCTTTGAAATAAAGCATGTTCTCTCCATCTTCTGGCATCTCAATCTTTTGTGGACCATTAGGTTCACAATATGGCATATGATTCTTAAGCAGCTGTTCACTTGTGAAACCATGTAAACAGTAATGGCAAAAATATGTTGCACCCTTATGTTTGTTTTGATGACTGAGTAGTCTGTCCAATGACTTTATCAGCACATAATGTTGTTTTTCTCCATTACACAAAAGCAGAAGGTTGACATGTCTAGCAAAACGTTCTGGGGTTATGTGCAAGGGGTATATTTCAGAATTTTCGAACCCAAACACATTTACAGATACTTCATTTAGCTTTTCAAATTTTCTAATGTCAGTTAGTTTAACAGGAAATGGTATCTTGTCGAAATTCAGGTTATCCATATGTCCAGTGTAGTTTGTAATCCTTTGTGGGTTATCCTTTGCGGGATACAGTCCTGCGAGAATGCTGTAGGCGAAGCATCTGTTGTCAGAATTCTGAGGATTGATAATCGCCATCTTCTTATTTAGCTGAGGAGGTGTAGGTATGTATGTTGATCCCCGGAGCGGTCTATATTCAGCAATCTTCATGGTCATTTCTTCAATCATATCCAATGTCCAACTTGATCCATTCCGTTGAAACTCTATAAAAGAGTTGTTCATCTTCATGAAGGAAGCAGTTAGGGTGTATTCAATGTCTTCTTTCTTCAGAATTGCTTGACATTTTCCATTGAAGTATGTAGTAGTGTGTTGTATTTCATCTCCCATGGTCCTGGCAAATTGCACCTTGATAACTGCATGCCACTTAATTCCATTTTTTCTTCTCAGGGTCCTCTCCAGGTACTTGTTCATTTTGTCCTTAATTGACGCCAGGCATGGTAGGAAATCATATCGGTTGTTCCCAGTGATAGATATAGTCTTTGTTAACACAGCTCCATCTATGGCAGATTCATCAAAATCGCATTCATCTTCAGTATCCAATTCTCCAGGTGCATCTTCATGAGTATCTATGTCTTGGTGATCCAATTCTCCGGGTGTATCATCATGGGTATCCATGAGTTGGTGATCCAATTCTCCGGGTGCTGCATCAGTCTTGTGTTTCAGCTTCATATGTCTTTGCAAATTATATTTAGTTGCAAAAGTCTCATCACACTGTTGACAAGTGTGCTTTATTTGTTGATCATCATCAGCTTCCTTCTTGTGTTTAAGCTTCATATGCCTTTGCAAGTTATATTTGCTTGCAAAAGTCTCATCACACTGTGAGCAGGTATGCTTTGATTTAGGCATATTGATGTGCACTCCACCAACTTTGTCAGAAGACTAAGCAAACTGAGCAGAACAGCTCCTTATATAGTGTGAGCCTCATCACATTAGTGTTCCTACGCCATTCCAAGAAAAGTAGTGCCAACTCATTAATATTCATGTATATTTCATGCGCCCTATACAAAAACATGTTAACATAATATCAGTCTCATCACCCTATGATGAGTCATACTCTAAACATGTCTGAACATGCCCAGGTTGAGACCCCCCCCCCATGGAGGCGGGGGGGGGGGTGTAAACATGTCTGGACATGTCCAGCAGATCCTACCCTAAACCGGTTTAAACCGGTTTGGGAGACCATTTTCAGACATGCCCAGACTTGTCCAGCCCCCCCCCCCCCAACCACCATGAAACCGGTTTGAACCAGTGTGGGAAGACTGTATATAAACAGTGAACATCTAGCAGAGATCAGTGATTGATGAGCTCTGTAGATCTCCACATCAGCTTTGAGCTATAAATAGACCATGGATGACTCATGTAGATTGACACACATCTGGAGGCTACTACCAGAATTCATGAGACAACAGCTGTCACAATGGCTATTTATTAACAATACAATACACAACATGACATTGCTCACTCTGGTGCAATACACAAAAATCACAGGCTGACAGTTCAAAGCATTTCAGTCATTGTCCACACAAATGCATATAAATAAATACACTGGAGTTCACCATGTCCAATAATTTTATAGGATTCCATAGTCATTCAGGCTTTGTAAATGCAATACACAAACGTCACAGGTAGTCAGTTCAATGCATTTTTGTCAGCTTTATGCAAATGCAAATAGTCCAGAGTCATCCAGGCATAGTAAGTCCATGGATCTTAATTCCATGTAGATTGCTTATTTCAATCAGTTCATATTTTCCCAGCTCCACAATCCACGTAGCCATTTGACAGCTACACAATAATGTGTAAACATGGTAAAGATTGTCATTTTGACTTGATCAACATAGTCCACAAACGTCATTGGTATAACCCTCTGAAGTAGTGTACAACTCTGTCACTTCACATAAGGCTAGTAATCATTTCAGAGAGGCACATTGAGTGTATATTTTTAGTCCGTGTTCAGTAAAATGCCCAACTGGGTACCTCAATCCACTGTGCAGTCACATTCCACAGGCCAACATGGCCATTTGGCACATTTCTGAGTGGTAGTTCCCAACGTTTTTGGCTTCATATGAACATTTCGGGCAATCCACGGCCGAAACGATGTGGTATACTCGAAGAACAAACTTTGATAAACGTATTATCACTGCCAATAGTAGTTAAATGTCATATTAATGTCCACCAAACACATGTCATAGCTGCCCCATCTGCCCATCACTCCTTTGCCGACTAAACAGGAAGTGACACCATTGCGTCGTCTGCTAAAAAGGCTGTTGTAAAAGCAGAATTGAGCTGCGGGATGCGTCTTTGAACGTTTTTGGCATTATCTCAGCAGCCGTTTCACTTAGAACACCCTGGTAAAAAGCATTAGAAAGCTCTTCACAAGACGAATAAGATAGGACTATCTATTCTCCGACAATCTTAATCGTTATTTTTGAAAAAATACTGATCACATTGATTTTTGAGAAATGATGATCAATTATGTGTGGCCTTATTAAGTATTTCATATATTTCTGAAAGCTGGTTTGGTTTACTTAGCTGTGATTGGCTTATAATATAGAATCTATTTTTAGAGGAAGAATATGCAGTTTTTATGATTTATAATGGGTGCCAGGATATTATCTTCAAAATCAATCAATTTATTCTCACCTGTGGGTGATGCATTTGTTCTAGTCAGTATCTGTGCTCAGAACTGGGTGTTCCAGGCAGAGAAGAGTGCTTAAGTGTATTATAAAGTGCTCGAAAAGCTCATTCTCAAAAAGGGAGCATCAGAATGTTAAGCAGTGTAGCTGAATGCCCTTGGGTATTGCTCCAAATGCTTCAGAGCATTGCTCCTACTGCATCACAGCATTGCTCCAACTACTCCTGAGCATTATTTCAACTGGTATTACTCCGACTGCTTTAGAGCATTGTTATAACTGCTTCAGAGCATTGCTACAACTACTCAGGAGCATTACTCCAACTGTTCCGGAGCATTGCTCAAATTGCTCCGGAGCATTGCTTCAATTGCTCCGGAGCATTGCTCCGATTGCTCCAGAGCATTGCTCCGATTGCTCTGATTGCTCCGGAGCATTGCTCCGATTGCTCCGGAGCATTCCTCCGATTGCTCCGGCTGCTCCGGAGCATTGCTCCGATTGCTCCGGAGCATTGCTCCGGCTGCTCCGGAGCATTGCTCCGGCTGCTCCGGAGCATTGCTCCGGCTGCTCCGGCTGCTCCTGAGCATTGCTCCGGCTGCTCCGGAGCATTGCTCCGAGTGCTCTGGCGCAGTGTTCTGGCCTGCTCTTGCGTCGAATCCTATAAATACCCATCTTGATGGCTACCTGTTCAGTTCTTTGCAAGTCAGCAAACAGTTCACATCGATATGGCAAAGTTTAACTGCTCTACATGTGGGGACACATTTACAACAAGATTCAATCTGGAACGTCACTGTAAGAGGAGGCATTCAAAGACATCACACCCGGAGACGAGCTTTATACTCGAACATCCTTTCACCATGATTGTATCTGGACCGACAGCCTGTGGAAAATCTACCCTAGTCAAGTCTATTTTACAGCAGAATCGTGCAGCAATACACTCTCCACCACAGAGAATTGTATGGCTATACAAGAGGTGGCAGCCTCTATATGACATCATCAAGGAAACAGTTATGCCTCCAGTTGAATTCATACAAGGAATACCTAAAGAAATCGGAGATCCTACATTCTTCAATCCAAAGATCAACAATTTACTTATTGTGGATGATTTGATGGCAAGCTGTGGACAAGATCCAATGATGAATGAAATATTTTATGAGGGGTCACACCACAGATCCCTGAGCGTCATATTGCCAGACAAATGAATCCAATGAAGACAAAGGATTTTATGCAGACTTATGAAGATGCAACAACGAAACCACATGGATATCTACTGATTGACTTCAAGCAGGCAACTGCAGAGAACAATCGCCTTCAAGCAAATGTTTTTGATGCAGAAGAGGATGGCATCTTGGCGCCCAACACAGAGGCTATAAATAGCATTGATGGAGACAAAATCAGTCAGTTGACGGATAGCTTTCAAAGAGATCACATCGACATGATTTCCTGTGACGACTGTGGAATGGTACTGGAGAGTATTCATGACCTGCAGAGACATCTGAAGACATGGTGCCCCATGAAGTTTCAAGAAGGTCAACCACAGATAGTGAAAGATGACATGCCATCCGATGAACCTCCATTGAAGAAGCGCCGTAAGCTGTCGGAGCATCAATGTTTTACACCAATACGAGCTGACATCAGTGAAAGAAAATGGAAGAAGTATATTGAAGATGAACAACTGGCCTACATGGAGGAGGGTGATCCAGAGAAGAAAGCAAGAGCTAAGACGATTAATGATAATATCAAGGAAATACGAAAAGACCTCCGAGATGCCTATGCTAATTTCATTAAGCATTGGATGGATTTAAATGAGAACAGTCAGATTCATCAAAAGGTCATGGCTAAGGTGGAAGAATTGCATGACCAGGAAAACCTGGACTGGATAGATGCTGCAAGACTGGCCATTAAACAGTACAAGCCATGGATAGATCCAAAAGTCATGCCTAAATTGGAGGAAGAAAGTGAAGAAGACTCCCAGGAAGAAGACTCACAGGAAGAAGACAATGATAATCTGTAAAACTGACAAACTTGCTGATATTTCAACAGTTGCAACAATGATGCCAGACTGGAAGGACTACCTACAAGAGATTTATTACAATCCTGGACATGCTGGAAGTTTCAGCAGTGCTGAGAAACTGTACCAAACTGCAATACGAGATGGACGAGAAGATATCACACATTCTAGGATACATCAATTCTTGCAACAACAAGAGGTCTATAGCATGCATCGGCCAGTCAACAGCAAATTCAAGCGAAACAAAGTTATGGTGACTGGTATTGATGACCAGTGGCAGATGGATCTAATGAGCATGATGTCATATGCTAAATATAACAATAACACCAATTATGTGTTGTTGGTAATTGATGTTTTCTCCAAAAATGTGTGGTTAAGAGCCCCGAAGAACAAAACTGGAGCAGAAGTCAGACAAGCCCTCGAGGATATACTTCAAGAAGGAAGAAAGCCATCACGCATCCAAAGCGACAAAGGAAAAGAATTCTTAGCAAAGACTGTTCTGGATTATCTTAAAGCTCAAGGGATTAAACACTTTACGAGTCAGAATGAAGTCAAGGCAAACATAGCAGAACGTGCCATCAAGACAATAAGATCAAAGATTCAGCATTACATGACCAGCAAGCAGACCTTCAAGTATGTACATCTGCTACAAGATTTTGCTAAGAGCTACAATTCTACAGTGCATAGCAGCATTAAAATGGCACCCATTGATGTATCAGAAGAAAATGCAACCCAGGTCTGGATGAATCTGTACTGGCCGGATGAAAAGAGTAAACGTCCAAATTTCAAATATAATTTGGGTGATTATGTTCGTTTGAGCTACCTACGTCAAACCTTCCAAAGAGAATATGATCAGCGATGGACAGGAGAGGTCTTCAAAGTGTCAGAAAGATATAACAGAGGCGGATTACCAATTTATAGGATCAAGGACTTCAATGGCAAGGACATTGCTGGGACATTTTACCAGCCTGAACTTCAGAAAGTGACGATCAAGGAGGACCAGCTGTGGAAAATCGACAAGATATTAAAGCAAAGACGTCGAAAGAATAAAAATGAATATTTTGTGAGATGGCTCCACTGGCCTAAAGTATTTGACTCATGGGTGGATGCTAAAGATATTGTAGATATTTGAATGTCATTTGAAATAAAGCATTGAAAATGATGTATATATTATGTGAATAAAGTGTTGAAAATAAAAACTTGTGTTTGTTGTTTGTTATAAATTAATTTGAACACAAGGCTCTGGCCTGAGTTACAGCCATGGGTTATACCCCTGAATGGGGTTGGCTGCAGTAAATTAGAAAATGGTAGCCATGGGTTATGCCCATATGTATTCTTACAGGGTTGGCTGCTATAAATTAGATCAATTAAGCTGGTAGCTATGGGTTATGCCCATACAAACCTCCTGGGGGGGGGCTGTCTTAGAGTCTCCAAAGACCAAAAGTTGCTCCTCAGTAAAACTGTTCTAGAACCCCCAATTTCCCACTACTATTCAGGCACATTGTCGACAACAACATTTCTATGAAATCCTCTGTAAGCATAAGAATTTTCCATTGGAAGAAACGAGATATATAACATGTTTCACTTGCATATTTGGCAACATTTATGAGAAATTGGAGGATCCAGATCGGGTTGTTTTACTTGTTAATTAATTAGGGGGCCAGCGGGCCCCATAGATCCGCCAATTAACTGTCATAAAATAAAAAGTGAGTGAAACATACAGAGACTTTGCGGGTGTCCACATCAATTTCAAAATGATGATGACAGAAGATTCTGCCCTGGAGATCCTTGACAGTCGCAGTTACTGGGGTTAACATTGGGTTTGGTCCATCCGGATCAGGCACAACAAAGTATCCAAAATCATTGGCTGAAATCACAATTGCATATTTAGATTTTTAATTTTTGTTGTATCCAACATTTTCAGCTTGGCACTCATTTGAGCAAGTGTCATTTTACAGCTGATGTCGCTAGAAATGCGAATTACATTTATGAGCAAAAGTACTTGGGCAGTGCACTTAAAAAGTACGAGTAAGACACTTATGATTCAGCACGACTTCTGAGTAAATGCGATTGCGACTACTTGGGAACATGTACTCAATGAGCACATGAGAACATAACAACTAATGCACTAAGCTCTGGTTCGATAATGACGTAAGGGAGGCTCTTTGAATTAATGTTGCCTTGTCAAAGTAATTTTCCCAATGCCTTCTCTTTTTACCAGATGCCTACCCACAGTTGTTTTGAATATTCAATTTTCAGCAATTTTGTCTTTACCAACCTCCAGATTCTGTATCAAACATCAATGTCAGAAATAGCACTCCAGTTGGACTGGAGGGGTGTGGAGCGTTCGTCCTTCGCGGAGTTTTTCTGAAATTTGTGAAATATAGAATGAAATTCAATGTGCTCACTAAAAATGTTAAATAGTTTTCTGGTCTAATAGTTCTTATAGCTTGCACAATCCAATGATTCATGCATGTACAAGTCAATTAATTATGATCAGCTGCCAGCCATTAATTGACAAGATGGACTTTTGATTGCTGTCCTAATTCTATACATTTACAATGCTGTCAGGACAATGTCACTGAATGAGTCCAAGCACTGACCACTGGGTCACAAGTTTCCTAATGACAAATTTACGTTTTGTTTTTCGCACTGGCTATAATTGAACAAACAAAGTATTTTTAAACTTACAGTTTTTTGTCATCAAGATGGAACCTGGTTGAGACTTGTAATACTCTTAATTGACCATTTGGGAAACAGTAAAAAGGCAGCCTTGGAGTCTGGAATTATATAAGGAAATATTTCTTGGCATCCATAGTGATATGCACAAGAATGAGACAACACCCTTTAGAACAAGCACACGTATTAAATACAGAATCCCCACACACAAGAAATGTGGATTGCAGGTGGCATGCCGGTCTGGACTGCTGCATGCATGCCTCTGGCAAGCAGATGAGAGCAATGGCTGCGAGACACAAAGTTCAATAAGGGTGGTGAAACACTCTTCTCTGGAGTCTTAATTTAGGCATCATTAATTCAATTAAAGTCAAATTTGACAACTTCAGACCATTTGGTGTGTACTCAACAATTTTCATATGCATACATGGTGTGGTGTTTGTGATATTTGATGGATGCCATATATATGGATATCAAAACTAAATTCCCTACAGCATAGCTACAATGTAAGTGGGGATAATTAATCAGACCTTAAAATAATAAGATTGATCTTACCACAATCAAGTGCATCAGCCTCTCTTTTCCATCTTTTTTCTGTAACGATAAAGAAAGCAATTGCATTCAGATGGGGGAACTTAGGCACATTGGGACTTTTTTTTTACCAATAATAGAAATTGGACTCCTAAGATTTTACTCAATTTTGAATACATCCAGAAACTCAGAAGTTTGCAGGAATATCACCAATATAAATGAGCCTCAATAATGTCTGTGATATTCATGCACACTTCTGTCAGAGCTTAAATCAAATGCATATTTACTTACAACAAAAGCTTCTATGATGATTCTGTAATTCAAGGCTACTTCAACTGATTCATAAATAGGTTTGTGGCAGGCAGGATCTTTCGAAGAAAACCAGGGAACAACGCGCCACTTCTTAATTGTCCCGAGTTCTGATCCCGGGCTGAGATCCTTAAGTGTCATATTTGCAAGCTCTCTGCAAATTAAAAAACAATGTCATAGCTTCTTTAAGTAAGAAAAGAAAACTGGGTATTTTAAATTTATACTGAGCTCAGCACACCCATGCATTCACTAAAATATATTTATTTCACAATTTTAGAATGCTGATCATAGAAATAATAGTATGTCATTAGAACTTAAGATTTTGTTGTTGTTTTTTTTTAAACCAATTGTAAACAGTTTTCAATTGCTTTTGCAACATAATTTATTATTTTCCAAGGCTGAATATGGAGAGGTATGAGAAACATAACATTAGCTAAGATGATAAGATAACATGAAAAAAGGTGAGGCAGGAACAATTACAGAAAACAAAATATCTTACATGTACATACCTGATGATATTATCTGTAAGTCCCTCCTCTCTGAGTCTATCATAGTAAGATGCATCTTTCAGAGATTTTATGATTTGCTGCCTGGCCTTGTCATCCAAATTAACATTGAACTTTCTTGCCAAGAATAGTTTGTCGTTGCTTTGTAGAATTTCAGCTGTGTCCGTCTCTTCGTAATTGCTGGGACCCTGAGTTGGGATTTGGAAACAATTTATTGAAATTTTTGTTAGTATCAAATCATCAAGTTGTGACATTAAATTTTGCATTGGGCTGTCACAAATTTGACAAAGCACAGGAAAGGGTGACCAGGACCAATTGCCAAAGTTTATACATGCCATTATATGTCCATTATATGGCTTTTACATCCAAAAATTGCAAGATAAATAGATATTATCATCCACAAGTATATGCTGTGCGAAGAATGGCATCTCAACGTCTTCGCTGATGTTGCGATTTGCCTGTTTCTTCAGGACTGTGATTGGGCGGCAGAGCCTCACAGTTCTTGGGAAATTAGAACTGCATGCTGCTGCCACCTGGCATAAAGTTAGTTTTGTATGCTGAAGCATTGCTGCAGCAAGAAAATATATAGTGCCAATTTTACAATTTTATCAAACATTCACAAAGTTCCTGTTCAAAATCGAAGTGAACTCAAGTCAGACTAGGAAATCATATTTTCTAAAAAGCACACAAGGCAGTCAGCAAACACAGAAACAGCTCTGGTTTTTTTCCAAGACAAAATTATGTGAGCTTCTAACACTCAGTTTCTGTTGACCGCTCACTGGAGCAGAATTTCACAATAGCCACCAGGTGACAACACATGGCAGCATATGTTCTGCCTTGCTGGAACTAAGCACTGGCAATGAAACAGTAGTCAGCTTGTAGACAGGCAATTTGCATTGAACCACACTATTGCAAAATAATTATATTTACTTAGTTATGGCACCATTTCAAATCAAGAGCTATTTCAAGAAAATTGTGATTCCCATGGTACAAAAAAATCTAAGGTTATTTACTCAACTCACTTGTCCACATGTATCTGTCTCATCGGAATGTCGGCATAAATTGTCAGCATCTCTTCCTTCGAAAGGCTTTGTATGGTGGAATCGAGAGGCTATCATTGAATTTCTGCAACATTACAGAATTTCTGATCATACTGTGAGAAATTTTAAGGGGTCACCATTTATATCGGGGTGGGGAGGGAGGGGGTGGGTTGGAGTTGAGATAAATAATTTCTTGCTCAGTTTTGGTTAACTAAATACAATTCTTTCCAGGCAGTCTTGAAATAAATAATTTCTGGTGGGGTTTTTCTTAAAAATGAGTTTCTTGATTTAGGAATGAGTATCCGGGTTCTTCGCGCTCTTGAAATATATAATTATTCTGCCGTTATCATGAAATGATTACTTTCCCGCAAAGGAAACCTCCAGCCCCCCCCCCCCGATTATTAAATAGCTACCCCCTTATAGGGATATAACTGAATATATAAAATAAATTTATAAATAAAGTTTATTAAGATCTCTGACCGACTTTATTCCTAGCTTTATCTTACAAATAACTCAAGAAAATTTACTAATGTTTATGCTGTGGAAGGTTTTCACTTTTCATGCAGACTCTTTGTATATTTCAAATTGATCAAATTAAATAACAAGTCCAGGAAAAAAAAAATCACATTCAGGCTCAGTGTCTACAATTATGCAAAAGGCTGTAGGCTGTTTCATACAACATATATCTAAATTTCTTTTTTCTTACTTGAAGCGAGAGTTGACAAGAATGGTGCCCATGTAGGATTCATCGGGGATGAGGGAGGTTATCATGTAGAAGTGGAGTTCATTGACAAACTGGTTCTTCTTGGATAACATGTATTCTGTAAATGCTCTGAAAAGTATGTATTTGAAGTCTACTAATAGTAATTTTTTCTTTACTGCAACATGATTTATCTAGTTGGCAAGAAACAAAAGAATTCACCTCCTACTGGAACGACCTGGAATAGCATTTCACCAACTCCAACGAAAAATAATGGGAATCAATTCAGAAAAACTGAACAAGAATGGCAATCGATTCAAACAAATTGAGTAATAGTGGCCATCGATTCAAACAAATTGAACAAGAATGGCAATCGATTCAAACAAATTGAATAAGAATGTCAATTGATCCAAACAAATTGAAAAAGAATGGCAATTGATTCAAACAAATTGAATAAGAATGGCAATCGATCCAAACAAATTGAACAAGAATGGCAATTTATTCAAACAAATTGAACAAGAATGGCAATCGATCCAAACAAACTGAACAATAATGGCAATTGATCCAAACAAATTGAACAAGAATGGCAATTGATCCAAACAAACTGAACAATAATGGCAATTGATCCAAACAAACTGAACAAGAATGGCAATTGATCCAAACAAATTGAACAAGAATGACAATCAATCCAAACAAATTGAACAAGAATGGCAATCAATTTAAACAAATTGGACATGAATAGCATTCGATTCAAATAAATTGAACAAATGCAACTGGTTAAGTGCTGCTTTTTAGGTTCTCACCTATTGAGGGTCACCCAGTTTGAATGGCTGACATAGGGGATCTGCTGCGGCATTCGATGAGACACTTTGAAGAGATGACCTCCGCAGCCATGCCTGAAAACAATTTCATTACTCAATGTAATATTCTTTTTCTGGTATATCACAAAAATGTTATGATTTTGCAATTTTTGTAATTTGATAACATGATACTTTGTGTTCATAAAAGCAGTGGTTCACAAACATATTCCTAAATATCAATTATATTCCTGGATGACTATTATCTTGTGTTCTGTACCACAACTGTCCATCTGGCCAGCTCTTGGACATTCCAGCTGAAGATCACCCATGAATTCAAATCAAATATTTGATCTGATTAATATAGTATGCCTACATGGCATAATTCATTAATTGGCCAGAATAGTTCAAAGTAACAAAAAGTGATAAAATGTCATTGTACCAAACAGTTTTGAAATTCATGTCATCTGTTGTGTTCAGGAAACTGTTCAAACCAATAAAGTTTTTGTCTGAAAATGATCAACACAAAAAGATTACATCAGTAGAAGTCAGTTACTTTAAATAAAAATGAATCTGGCATAAATTCAGAGCTATATACATAAGGGTGTTTGTTGAATAGCCTTGTGCACAACTGCACCATGTTCTCATTTCATGCTATACACCGATACCAGTGACTTCGGCTATGGTAGGATTTCAGTCTAAATCTAGGTGCATAACCAGTTACATTATCAGTGAGGCAGTGCCTATATAAAGTATCAACATGACTTAGCATAGACTTTCATTTTCATGACAACCAATCAAAAGTTTCTATAAGACTCATTGATGTGCTAAATATCTTAAATAAATGGATGATATTCCTGCCAATATTCTGACAATAATGTCACACTTTATTTCTGGACCACAGAGTGTGCCTGATCACTGAGTGGGTCCCCTGGCTTATTTGTGGCTTTCGGGGAAGTTTTGGGATCATACCTAAATGATGATGATAATGTGTCAAGCAATTAAGAATGTGGTGTTATGTTCGAATTCTAGGCCGACATCTATGAAACTCTATAATAGTTAAAATTCCCTATAGACTAGTGCTTCTTGCAACGTACCTCTAAAAGGAGCAAGCATCCACGCAAAATCATCAACATCCCTGATTGGTAAGTCAGAACCACTGATGAGGACAGCAAAATCCCAAACTCCGAGTCTCAGAAGTTCTTCAAAGCACTGAAATATGGGCATATATAAGTATTACAGACAAACACTTTGATATAGAATTAAAGTGGACTGTGGCACTGTGAAAATGGCACTTCGTGTGTCATCATGCTGATGATTTGTCATGATCAAACCCAATACTTTCAATGTTAATTTGATTGAAGGAGACTTATCCCACTTGTTGGTGACAGCCAAACGAAAGGATTATGCATCTGATTTTCACTCTAAAATCCGTTATGAGAAGTCGAATGGCTTTCTCTTGATCATGACTAATCAAAGAGCCTCTATGTTTCCCATGTTGAAAATAGAGAAGATGACACTTCATCGGCTATCATGAGTCACGAAGTGCCATTTTCACAGTGCCACAGTCCACTCTAATTCTATATCAAAGTGTTTGGCTGTAATAATCACAGTTCACCAAAGAGCTTAGACTCAATGCAAATATGCTAGGGGTATGAGTCTTACGACATCAGTAATCATCATTTATAAACCTCTTTCATTACCTCAAACTGTGCCCTCATAATTTGGAAAGAACCCCAGGAAGAAGCAAAAGACCTGAAAGTAAATGGTTTCAAATGTTTGAAATCACTTATATATTTTTGGGATGATATTGCAATATTCGTGACAAATTGAAAGTGTCAGTTTTACCTCTCTATTGGTACAACGACAACATCTGGATAGGTTATTTGGAGCATTTTGTTGAGATCCTGAAAATTAATTGTTTTATATTGTGTATCATTGGAAATGAGGGGAAGAAAGTAAGAACAACAATTTTATTCTGTCATCATTTAAGGTATGCGTACTTTTTAAGTTGAATATTTTTTATCAAAATAATAAATACATCAGCACATACCTTTCTGACTTTAACAGCTCTCACATCAACATGGACAACATAGAAATTCTGGGGCCTGTAGATTTGATGAAGGATTTCTATCTGAATAAAAAAAAAAGTTAGCAAAATACCCAATCACCTAAATTCGAAATCATAAAATAGTGCATGGAAAACTGTACTGGATTTTGCAACTTACTACTGATTCTGGACTGCTGTGTATCAAAATCATGAAGCCAATCCTGGCTGGAATCAAGTGTCGTCCCGGATACTTCAAAACTTAAAAGAGAGAAACAAACAAACCAGAATACATCAAGGTCATAACTTCTTTTAATGCCAATAACAATGAAAATACTTAAAATGCTTCAATGAGGTTTGGCTTAAAATAAGTAGTGGTGACTTACTTTCATAATATCTGGTGAGATCATACCGCCTTCCAGTTTCTGGCATTTGTAATTGGTAAGACTGTGAATGACTGATGTGCTGGAAATACAATACACCAGACAAATATAGCACAATGTGAAACTTTTCCACTGCCAAGAACCAGTTTAGCAAAGATCAATGGCATTAGTTTCAGTTCTTGTACTATGAATATCACACCATTGCGCGCGAAAGCATATTGACTTTGGTCAGACATTTTGTCTGACAGAGAGAGAGTTCTGGTCAGACAAATTAATGTTTCGTCAGACGATATAATAACTTTGATCTATAATTTTTCAAATGTTTGATATGCATTTTTAGGGAATATCGTTCTTTGATATTCAAAGGTGATTTTGCAACATTGCAATTAAGTTTCTTGAGGTTTTGCAATTCAACATCAGAGAGGATAAGCATTTGATACGGCTATTTCCTGTAGAGATTTTCTGCCAGTAAATTTGTCTGACCTGAATTTGAGAATGGGCAGATATACAAAAAGTGCCAGTAATGTCTGACATGGCTGACAATTTTCGCGCGCACTGTTAATCATACAGTATTCATACTATATCATTCATACTCACATTTTGATTGAGAAAGGGGGGTCTGCATTGACCGATGGGACTATAATGATAAGCACAGAATACTTCCAGCAATTCATCTCTGCATTTCGAGTCGTTTGCCCTGTCAAACAAACAATATGAAATAAATAAATAAATATGAGCTATTGTGGCGCTGGAAAATTAAAAGCAAGCATATTTACCTTATACATATTAGTATATACGACCTTCTGGTAAACTTGAGAGAATTACATGTATGTGGCACACAATAAAAAAAAAATCTTCCCGCTGCAGTGCTGCTTGTACACTGTCTATACAAGGGACCGCCGCATTGCCACTGCTTTTTCCAGCCTTGGTAGATCAGAACATATGCTGTCATGTGTTGCCACCTAGTAGCAAGTGTGCAATTCAGCAAGCTCTGCGGGCGGTCCATATAAACTGAGTGTTAGGAACTCACAAAATTTGGCTGGAAGAAACCAGGGCTCTTACTGAGTGTACTGATGGCCTTGTCTACTTCCTTAAGAAATGTGATTGCTGAGTCTTACTCTGGTTATACCTCAATGTTGAATAGAAGCTTCGTGAAAGTGCCATGAAATTGGAACAATTTCTTCGGAGCTTCAATGCTACAGCACATACAAAACTAACTTTTGCCAGATGGCAGGAGCATGCAGTTCTCATTTTCACCAGATTGGCTTGAATATTAATGCATTTATAAGTGGATGACATTTTGCCATCAGGTCAATACAAAACATTCCAAACCAAACTGCTTGTGAGAGCATGGAGTCAAACAATGGAATAAAAAATATTGCTTCCCATTTTCTTTTCTGATATGGGTGAAATCATTGATCAGTGAGTGAAACACAAAGTCGATGTAATTTCCCTGGGAGGGGTATTTACTAACTTTAATATCTAGGATTTTGACCCATGAATGGATATGAAACTGATGTTAGTGCAAAAAAATTGGATGCCATTCATATCAAATTTATCTCAAATATCACTATATGATGCAATATGTTTTCATTGCATCAGATGCGAATCCATACCTCCACAAGCAGTTTAGTTGAGGATGTTCAGCATTGATTCAATAGTAAACATCACAAGTTCCGCTTACTTACAAGCAGCAGTGTAAGATATGGCTCATGAAAGTATCTGTCGTAAATCAAACATTTATTGCAGAGCATGCAATGCCTAGGTAATACATGTAATCTGTTTAAAAATGAGGTTACAGTCTTGTATTCGGATAACTCACCGACTGCTTAGTTTCCAAAAGTGTGATGCATAAGCCTCTATGGGTGGGTGGAGACCTGTGCACTCTCCATAATATCTAAAACATTTGTAAAATACTACATGTATTACTGGGAAAGTCCATTTTCTTCTCTAAATATTATCATAGTATGAAGAATGAAAATAAATTTATTTATATCACTTACCCTTCAGCTTTTGCATGAGCCGTCAGCGGACAAAATTTGTAAAATGCATCATTAATAAATGTGTTCTTTTCGTGTAAAGTACTGTTATACGTCTTTATCCCTTTTGCGACTAATGATTTGTATTTGATATAATTAACTGTCTCTGGCCAGAAGGCCATGTCTGTTCCGACTTCAAATCCTGGTTTACCAACTTTTGCATATTCCCGAAGGAGACCGCTGTATGTGTTTTTACGGCCGCAGTGCATCCGGACCATTAACATTTTTCTCTTTCCTGGCAAAGGGTCGTTGTGACAAAAGTCGTTACTGTAACGAAACGTACAAGCTTGATGTCCAATGCAGCGAATGAGACTTGGGCATGGCCCGTAACCATCAGGAAGTTGGCTATAATTTAAGTACTTCTGCGCCTCCAATAAATAAGTGATATTTGCTAAATCTACCTCGGAGCCATTGAACTTTGCATTCAACATCACCGTTCTATCACTTCGATATAATCCAGATTTATATGCTTTTATCCGTGCAAAATGTAGTGCATCTAAAGTATATAAACTATAAGTATCTGTTGAGATATATTTTGTAGCTTCGCTGTCTTCCTTCTTCTTTTGCATTTTGTTAAAAACGTATGCTGCCCAAGGATTAAATGGTGGCCCAGGTGGTGGTTTTCCATCTTGCGGATCATGATGAGGCATTTGATGTGGATGACCTTGAACTGGGTGTCCTTCATCTTGTGGTGGAACTTGACCTGGTGGAGGAAATTGTCCTTTGGGTGGTCTTTGACCATGTGGTATAGTTTGTGCTTGTGGTATGTTCGGTTCATCTGGAATATTTTGTCCTTGTGGTTGATTTTTTTCCTGTTGTATATTTTGTCCTTGTTGTACTTTTTGTCCTTGTGGTATATTTTGTCCTGGTGGTGGTGCTTGTCCTTGTGGAGGACTCTGTCCTTGTCCTTGAGGCTTCCGACCTTCTGGATTCGGTCCTTCTGGAGGGACATATCCCTGTGGAGGGATCTGTGGTGGCATCTGTAATCGATCAGGATCATATCCTTGGATCGGAACATTTTTAGGAGGAATAGGATTGTTTACAATATGACCTCGTTCTAAAGGACCCTTTTCTGGAGGGGGGTGACCTTTTTCTGGAGGGGGATGTCCTTTTTCTGGAGGGGGATGTCCTTGATTTGGAGGGGGATGTCCTTGTTCTGGAGGGGGCTGTCCTTGATCTGGAGGGGGATTTCCTTGTCCTGGAGGGGGTTGTCCTTGTCCTGGAGGGGGATGACCTTCTGGCGGTTGACCATGAGGGGGATGGGGAGGATGGGGCCCTCGGCGTTTACTGTTGACATGCGGAGGGGTGACGGTAAAAAAGTAATCAATCTGACTGATGAAAAATCCGGATGGACATAGCATTGCTGACCAAGGCTCAGTCTCTTGTAAAACATATTCCTGAAAAGCTACATCCGCATCTATTTGAGTGTCAAAATGCCAGTGTTGGTTGAAGACAAAACCCTGAAAGATGAAGTGAACTCGTTAGAACATCAATCAAAAAGTGCACATACCTTTATGACCAAGGAAATTTAGCACACTCTCTTTTTTTTCAAACAAGCACTGGCTTTTATTATCAATATAGGAATGGAGAAATATTCATGTTGTTTTGAAAGGTTTCACTTGATCTTTTTTTCCAAAGTCATCTGAAGTTACTAGCCACTGTACCCAATGTTGCATGAAACTTGTAAATAGGGGTTCCTCGACAGCGGCATGATATTGCCTTTCAGGAGCTCCTCTAGGTTGTCAATTATATTTACGGACACAATAAATAACGAGTTGAAAATTATCTATGAGACTATGAGCTATATAAATTAAAGGTCTGAATCTGAATCTGAATCATCAGGTTGGAATGCATTATCCTGTGCATTGACCTTGATGCATTAAAGGCAATTCAGACATAAGGTTAACCGGGGTTCATGTGCCTCCGGCGGAAGAGCCTCTGCCCACAGCCCTGGTTAATGGGCTAAACACCGAAAGGGCATCTGTCGAAACTTGCGATTAGACTTACCCATCTGTCAGAGAGTGTGACCAACGTCATCCAAAGCGCGATTCGTAGGGTCATGGCTGGTGTGAAAATTGGTTCTCGGTACAGACGTCCCATTGTCGCCAGAAATAGGCTAAAGCTGCAATTCAGATGAGAGATGAAACGTATTAATATAACATGATAGATAGAGTATCTTTTATAAAAAAGAGAAATGGAAATTTGACTTGCATACATATATTGGACATAATTATATCACCAAGATATTTTAAAGCAATATATCCACTTATCCAATAATCAGTCGTAAAATAGTGACCTGTGAATTTGCAAATTTCGCAGAGAAACGTTTGTCTCTCTCCAAATAACCAAATTGTCAGTGATGGAAATGGAAAATTATCGTCGGGGGAGCTTTCAGCTCGTGCGGCAAGAGCTCGCCATTCCAAATTTTTAAAAGGGAAAGAATTCTTCCACCCGAGCATAATTATGGCTAGAAATACAATGAGGACTGAAAAAGTAACATGATAATTGTAATTTCACCACTGCCCATTGGGGGAGCTGTAGCAGGGTACACCACCCCTGTTTTTTGGTCAAGGGAGCTCAGCTCCCCCGAGCTCCCCCCCCATTTCCATCACTGCAACCAATAAAATGGTTGACAAACTAATGACAGCTCAAATTTTACCTGTGACATGTTTGATTAAGTTGACATTATTTCAAAATTGAGAGGTTGATCCATGCAGTGATGATACAGAAGTTCCTTACTACACAAGTAAATTTGTACAATTGTGAATTTGAAACAAAAATCATTCCAGAATCATTGATATAGCCTCTAAAAAAGACAGCCTCAGCATCAAGCAGTTAACACTAAGCATCAACATTGTACATGCGCTCATGATCTATTCTGCAATTGTGTACAAAACAAACTGATGATGCAGTATATTTGTCCAGCTTAGCAACTTCTATTTGTTCTCAAACTTCACTCTGCTTGGTGTGTGTATTCAGAACCAACCTTTCAATACCAATCATCCATATTCCAACTTTTGTGATGAAGCTGTGTACATTTGAAAATTGTACGTGTGAAAAAAAAACCAAAAAAAACTGAAATCCTCGTTATCTAAAATACCTTTCATTTCAAGGTATATAATTTAATTTGTAACAACAAATCCTAAACGAAGTTATTAATCTATTAATTGGTTTTATAGTTCTCATCCCTAATAACAAATTATCGCAGGGTCGTTCTTCATAAAAGATCCAACATGGCTATCCTGTTTCCAGAAATTTGCTAAACAGGCCGATGTGACAAACAGTTATGACAATTTTTAAAAGGGGTTTGTCACATCCTCTGTATCAAAATTTTCTCCTTAATGAAATTAATTTCCTGTTCGCAATGTTTTAGATATCAATATTTCAATGGAATGCTACTTAAATTTTGTTAGGTAAAAATATTTCAAATAAATTACCCAACTTCATTTCCAATATATTGCAAACATCATTTTCAATTACATTGATCAATAACCATGTCTGATTGGTTTCCCCCATCATATAATCCAATTTATATCATTATGTAGACATCAATTGATGTAGTAGACACTAAACTGCAAACGTTGTAAAATGTACATGTGCATGATTATAAAATGACACAACATTACCGAAATCATTACAGCATAGGTTGAATGAATACAAATTAATATATAGAAACTCCCAACCCAGATCTGTATCTGTAGTGCATAATTTTCACATATTCTTTCCTGCTTATTATCCCATGTCTAGGCACATTTTCTCCCTGATACTGTGTTTTTTACTGGGCCAATACAGCAGGGAAAAAGTCAGTATCGGGGAGAAAAAACAGTATACGGTCAGCTGACCAGTATTTGCCAGGGAGTATACTGACTTTAGATTCATTAACCAATCACAGTGCAGCAATGTGACACACCCACTTTCAGCTCAGCCAGACAAGCCAGAGTTCATGCATGACTGCACAGAAGAAAAAAATCAATAATCCACCACTTCACCACTCCACCACTGTGCACAGAGTTTTCCTGTGTTTTCATTGTTGGGATTAGACTTCTTGGAGCATGGTAACATTGTATAATTTAATTAAAGCAACTAGAGTCACCAATTTGAATAAAAAATGTATAGATAGACTTAATTTTAAAATGAAACAAGGGCTCTCTTACTGTATTATTTTTAAAAGTTATAAAATCAATTTCAAACTCACTTAATTCTGAAAACACTCAGTTCTGTTGTTTACAAGTGTATAATATACTTTAATTTATCAACTTCTGATATTTTATTGAAAGTTGAATTTTACATAGAATCGGTAATAAATATTAGGCTGATTTTTAAAATACAATTTTAATGTAATAGTAAAAATAGTGGGCAGTTCAGCAGCACTTTATTTTTCATAATACTAAATCATAATACTATTAGAAGCTTTACATAATTCAATCAGCAATCAACTTCTCAACTTGTCAATCAGCCAATCCTATTTTTGAATATTAATGCTAACAGTATATAGCTGGACAGCTGGACATCTAGATAGATGGATAGATAGATAGATAGATAAATAGATGGATAGATAGATAGATAGATAGATAATTAGATAGATAGTTAGATATATAGATAGATAGTTAGATAGATAGTTAGATAGATAAATTAACTGATAGATAGTTAGATAGTTATATAGATAGATAGATAGATAGATAGATAGTTAGATAGTTAGATAGATTAATTGATGATTGGTTGATTTATCAATGTATATTATATATAGGCTATGGAGTTGCTATATATATATAAGATGTATACATGTAAGTCACAGGCTGGTTCAAGGCATTTTGACAGACAGGTGGATGACTTTTTATCTCGCAGTGTTACTAATTTCAATTTTAAAAATAGAAAAATGTGCCTAGACATGGGATAAAAAGGTCATACCATGGGTAGGTGCAGTACATCCCAGTATACTCCCCTCGACCCCGTCGGGTCTCGGGAATATACTGGGGTCTCGGGGAGTATACTAGGGATGTACTGCACCTACCCATGATATAACCTCATAATATATTTGTGATAGGCCTAAGAAACACATGCATGATTCTTCGCATGAATACCAATAATACCCTCTAGACAATACAAGCATATGCAATTCGATTTTGGAGATTGCCGGAGCAGAGCAATTTTGCAAATAACACACGGATGGTGCAAATGCAATAGCTGACCTTGTACATCTCACTTATTTTGATAATGTTCTGGCATGAAAGTACTTTCTCTTTTATAGTATTAGCATATTTTGAAGAAATGCAAAAACTAGTGGGAGCCTATTCCAAAGTCACATGACAAATTCTAATTAGAACACAACCACAGCAGTGATCACAAACTGTTATGTACATTGTTTGTTACTATGTGTGCGTTAAGCAGTAATTAGACATGAGATAAAAATTTATAAAAATCTGCAACATGTAGAACTAACAACACCCAAAAACAACTGTGAATTTTAAGAAATTTTTTTTCATTGTCAACTTTCAAATTTGATAGAATCTGTGACAAATATATGAAAGCACAGATGTCCAGGACATTTCTTGGACTTGTCATATGCTAGTATATGGATGGATTACATCGATCTACAGGCCCTGATAGGCCTATACCATGTCTATCAATGACTGATACTTCCGCTCGTGCTAAGAAAAGATAAGCTGTTCATCTAAGGATCCCTTTTATTTTTCTCCTCCTGGCAATTAAATCATTAACTCATGCAGGTCAGTTAACTTAATAACTTAATTGATTGGTTTCTGATGAACACACAGATGATGCAGCTACAACTTTTTATTTTAAAAGGAACCAAGTTTGTCTTTAACATAGGGTCGGATCTACAGTCCACGTGCACAATCAACCTTGCACATGCAAGTATATAGGTTATTCACCACGGGAGAGGGAATAGTGATTTATCAACCGAGAGCTTTATCCCGAGGTGTGATAAAAACATACTCCCGATCTCATTACGATTAACCAGCGGCTTACACCATGAGACAAATACTCAAAACAGTCAAACATGAGGCGATAAGGGGACAACATAGAATATGGGAACTATCGAAATTAAATACTGGGAAAGAGATGTAAAATGCATGGTCACACACACAAGGTCGCCATAAATGCATTCTGTTTCGCTAAAAACTGTTTGTGCGTTTGGTCTGAATACTCTTGAACAAACATTGGCGTAAAGTCATAGCTCGACTGTACACAGCATTAGTTAATTCCTAATGAAGGCCTAAAAGGGTGCGCATCACAGCTTCAAAAGCTATAATAAAATAGATGGGCCTAAATGCTTGATATATCTGATTCACAAAAAGCAAAAAGCTGTACATCAATATTAGCAGTAATTTCCACTGAAGTGCCACAAATGCTATCTATACTAGTATATGATACACTTTTACAAACACAAAATGTATTATCATAGGTTAGCAATGTTATGAATGCTTACCCCAACATCATTACAGTGTTGATAATCCAGTAATCCCAGTTGAATACAAATGCCAGAGAATCAGTCAGTCAGACTGTCAGTGGGTCACGAATTCAAACCATGTCAATGAAGTGGGTCATTTCGAAAAGGGTAATTGTTCCTGATATCATAACTAATTTGTGAAATGTTTGCAATTTATCCTCGCATATTTTATGACCATCATCCCATGACCCATATGGTTTAAATTGTAGTTCCTAGAACTTAGCACATCAATTTGTTGATTAAATGTTGAAGTATAGTTGTGTTTTACACTATTCGTCATCAATTTCAAATGACATACATGTGCAGACTATCCTCTCCATATGCCATGTGTCAAAAGGTGTTATTTCACAACCTTGAAATAATCCTGTCTTTCCTCTAAAAATGAAACTGTTATAATAGTGTCTTGAAAAACTGAAGATGAATTATCGTGAATATGATATAAAAGAAAAAAAAATCTAATTATTTAGAAATTTAAATTAAATTCATTTAGATTTTCCAACCTACCTTCATTGCGGAGCAGCATCTTTGCAATGAACAACTATTGTACAGTTTAATTTTTCTTGTTAAATTTATGATAATTTCATCTTGTCCAAAATTAAAATACACGTTGGTTTTGAATATTTAATTAAATTGATTATTGATGGCAATCAGCTGGTAATCCGGCAAACATTAGCCCTGCCCTTAATTTACTGTTGTGCAGTAATTATTCACTTATAAATCCAAATAAATATCGACTCCTTTAGAATATCATTGGGCTTGGGGTGTACTTACTTTTGGACGATTATAACCCCTGTCCAGCATCAAGAAAATTCTAGATCCCATACAAATTCTATGTTATCGAAGACGAATTCTGCCATTCACTTGAATCACTTCTAAGATTGACAATTATATGAAATTTTGCAGACTTGTAAAATTAGTGACAAAGAAAAATTTTTTGAAAAAAAAAAAAAAAAAAAAAGCTTTCCACCAGAACCCTTTTACCTTAAAAAAAAAAAGAAGCCATGATCATGCTTGGACACATTTAATGTGGAATTCATATCAGTGGCAAAGTATGGATGGGTGTACTTACTTCTGGGAGCCACTGTATCACCGTAACTTTGTTCACTGGGAAATAACGGACTGCCCTGAGGTCCATCATTTCTCACAATTAAAATGTATTTGTTTTACAAAGTAGAAACGTAGAAACATTACCTTTTCTGTCCAGGTTAATATCCCATGAAGGACTGCATTATTAGCTAACTGTAGAGTTGCATTGGCAAAATTATAAAAATGTTTAAGTGAAGGTAATCTCAAGTCGTCAGCACTGTAGTCTAGATGTGGATAAATCAGCTGAAGATACCTTAAATTTCAGTCAAGTCTTTTCAGTAAAATCCAACTGTGTTGAAATACATTGCGTGGACAAAAATTAATGAAATGGATTTATGGTGTGCAAAGTGTACGTGTAGGCCCTACATCAAGTGCAAATATTGATAAAATGCATAATCAGCTAATTAAGTTATTTATTTATAAAAAAAAAAGAAAAGTCTATTGATTTGTGATTAGCATGATGGCCTCCATGTTGGTGTTTCATTTCAAAATGGATATTCAGTAATGTAAATCTAATTACAGCTCTACTATGTCATGGTGTCACACCCATTGAAGTATTAACAGGCACTATTTCATTAAATTTTTTTTTATGTCTGTCTATTATCATTTCATTAACCGGGTGATGGTTTTTGGCTTCATTTATTTGACAAACTTTTGCATAGCCTGTATAAAAGGCATGCAGAGCGGATCCAGAGGGAGGGGGTCCTTTAGCCTGCAGATTTTAATGTAAAAAAAAAAACGACTCCCCCCCTCGTAAAATTTTTTAATAAAGAGGCTCTTTTAATAGACCGTCGAATAGTTTAAAATACTTGCTCGGTAATCAGCCAACTATTTTGAACATTGACTATCTGAAAGCTATTAAGATTTCAGGCCATACAACGCAAAAAAACACTTTTTTTGTATAATCAAAATTTTGAGGTGACAATTTATCCTATAGATTAATCAAAATAGGTATTTGACAACACGTTTATTTTAAAAATGAAAAAAAGTTTTATCCTCAACAATAGCATACTCGAAATCAACTTTCGATGAACTTGTGGGAGGTCAATGTCCTTCTGTTATGAAGCATGTTGTCTTTTGGCATTAATAATTTAATTCCTTTTTTAACCGAGAGTCTTATAGGTTTCTTTATATTTTAAGGACATAACCCTGATCCTAAGAATCTCTTAAAAGAGGGTTAAATCCACTTTGGAGTAAAATGAAAATTTGTATTAAAATAGTAGCAATCAGAGAGACACAGAGCTATGGATACATATATCAGAGACACCCTTTTTTATTTTAATAAAAAGAGTGACTTCAAGAATTTTGTGCAAAGGAAATAATTGAAAAGGATCTAAATTCATTGTGATATCTTGAGAAAAAAAGCAAGGAATATTTGTTAAAGGAGCCTAATAATTTTTTTTTGGATGCACATTACGAAATCGATTTTTAAAATCATTTAAAAAAACCAAAAAACAACTTGGGTAAATTCGGAATGCATTTATTCAGTTGTTAGCACTGCTCTATTCACAGCTACAGTGCACTTCTTAAGGCACAGTGCCACCTGTAATTAGTGACTTAATTAATTTCCCTTAAATTATCAATCAATCAGTGAAGGTGTTTTCCACATGTATAAGTGTACACAGCGCTCCTGAAGAAACATTGGGGTTAAAAAAATGAACCGAAAACGGGACCCATACCGCCTGAAACTACACGATCATACGAACATTTTAAGACAAAAACGAAAAAAATCTGTTGGGAAATTTTTTGAGAAATTCAAGTTTTTAAAAATCTTGTTTATCTCATCACCTGAATACATGTAAAATGGCTTAAAATACAATGAACAAGCTTGAAAACACAATGAAACTTGTTAGTTTAACTCCCTCAAGAGTTTCAAACATGTTACAACAATGAAATGAACAAATTTCTTGCCTTTATAGAAATAAATGTGACATATTGTTTATCACACACTTTGAAAATTCAAAAACACTGAAAGTAACCCATTTCTTAACTTTTTTCACTCTTTATTGTCAAGAAGTTTCAAACCTTGCTTGACATGTATAAGGAAAGCTTTAAATGTGAAAATTGGATCTAAAAATTATGTTTGGTAAAGCGAACTGCAGCAGATTGTCAACTTTCAAAAATTATTATACAGGTAGCGGTGACCACAAATACACTAAGTTTCTAGACTCAGTTAAAAGGAGAATGGTACTGCTTTCCTTCTCCCTTATCAAAACGGTTACTCAAAATATATTGCACAGTGAGCTGTTTCAGCTCTTTCCAGATCCAAATGACAGATTTAACTAAGCAGGTTCACATCTATTTGCTCATTGTGAAAGAGAAAATTAGCAGGTAAACCTCTGATCGAATTAATTTATCCAGTTTCTGATCTCGAGTAACTCTCGAGCCTTGATAATATTATTCAGTGCAGAATATGTTGTCCAAAAAACTTAGGACCTATTACAGCTGTTGCATTCTACAATTCTGTGCATGCAAGCATGCATTGGTAGCTCCCCAAATCTGTTCTTTTCAAAGAGATTTTCAGATTAAGAAGTCCATTCAAGGTGCAGGATATAATATTATATTCAAACAACCACCATAGTCACTTAGTGTTCACTACAGTAAGGCATGTGCAAGGTACCTGAAAAAGTGTAGCAAACATCAAGCCGAATTTTCGCTCACAGCCAAGAACAGCCATGCCTAGTTTCATAACCTATATTATGTCTGAGGATTTGAGGATATTCCATTCAATATTAAATAGTACTTAATTTTTAACTATATTTATCCTAATTTAGGCCTCCAATGCAGATGCAGAAGAAAAATGTCAGCTGCTTTCACAAACCTATGTTAGAAAATGAAATTGTGACACGTTTACTTCAGGCTCAGATATCACTCTAGATATAATAACTGTCAAATACTTCAGCCTGCATCACATTTGCTCTATTTGAAGTATTGTATTTAAATAGTATCATATAAACTAAATGGGCCAGTGAGAAACCCATCTAAAATAATAATGACCGGTGCTGTGAAAAGATTCTTACCTGTCATGTTTATATCAGTTTTTGATGCGTTTTCACTTTTTAAGAGCTCTATGAAGCTTTCCATATCCAGATAATGAATAACAAATTTGTTTAATAACACCCAAAGACTGAATATATGGAGAATTTGGTTGTTTTCAGCATTTTTGCGTTTTCAAAGTGTGTGATAAACAATGCGTCACATTTACTTTTGAAAAGTCACTAAATATTTTTGTTTCATTGTTTTAACTTTATTGAAATTCCTTAGAGAGCTAAGCTAACAGGTTTTATCACGTTTTCAAGCTTGTTTATTGAATTATAAGCCATTTTACATGTATTCAAGTGATGAGATAAACACAATTTTTTAAAACTTGAATTTCTCAAAAAATTCCCAACAGATTTTTTTCGTATTTGTCTTAAAATGATCGTATGATCATGTACTTTCTGGCGGTATAGGTCCCGTTTTCGGTTCATTTTTTTAACCCCAATGTTTGTTTGGGAGTGCTGTGTGTAACACTTTACCTTTGTAATCAAACATAAGAATTCATCCTTATCTTAAGATATCACATGATCCAATGTTCACGACATAGATAAGAGATAAAAATAGATTACATGGATTTACATATACCCAATTGTTTATGTTTTTACCAAGGATGATCAGTTATATCAAAACAATCATTATGTAAGAAAGGGAATTATTCATAATCATCTGACAATGGAACCTGTTCGAATAGGTAAGAATGATTTTGTTATCTTAATTAGAATAAAAATATATTTTGCCTCCATGCAAATGGCCTGTGTACATATAATTAACTAGATTTTCTGGATTTTATGACATTTGATAATGAAATAATGGGACTCCTAAAGGCCCCGGATACAAATTAAATGCCAAATAACTCATTTAATTAGTTTAAATGGCCTGAAGCTGAAAGTGGAATGCTTTTGAACTGTATTGCACACTCTGAACCTATTTGTTGTTTCTAAAAATTTGCACTGATCAATCCTCATGTAACAGTGACAATGAATTATTAGTGTGTCATAGTATAATCATAATAAAATTATTTTCAAGTAGAATAGAATAGACAAGACTAGAATAGATTTATATATAATTTTTTTGGAATTCTGCAAGCGATAATTTAGGTAGGCTATTAATTTAATATTTTTTATGTCTTTGTATCTATCTGTAAATATTTGTTGTTTTTTTTTGTTTTTTGGCTCAACGTTGAAATATATGCACATTATTCATCTGTATGGTTTGACCAATGACCACTGCATGACAAAATGAATTAAATTACCAGGTTAAAGGCACAAAATGCTACATTATAATAAAGTGATGGACTTTCGTTGGGGTCAATTTCAGGCTTTATGGACCTGCCCAGTGATATTGACTGAGGCTGATATTCAAGGAAACAGAAGTCCACAATTGTTTTGTTTCATTACAATTTTTTGATAATTAGGTAACGATTAGACTTCCACAAACCAATATTACATTTCTGGAATCTAGAAGTAATAGTTACAATGATAGCGTTGGCAAATAATTTTTTTCTTAAACTTCATAGGAGGCTTTAGACCTCTAAACACAACAATGTCGTCGCGAAACAGTGAAAAATGTGATTTTTTTAGTCAATTTTTTTCTGTATGTTGAATTCATTAGTAGCCCTAATGTGATTTATATTAATCGCAAAAATCCAATTGCATCATAAAATTGCACAACTTTTGACATCATAAGATGTTTCCTAACATTTGGGGGGGGGGAAGTTTGGCAGGATTTTTTTTTAAATTATATACTTTTTCCCCCGAATTATTCAAATTTTTTTGGGAACATATTTCTGGGGGGAATCTTTTTTTTAATGATATTTTTTTCTCGGCTAATGAGTCTTACAGAGAGGTCAATAACACATACAGGTGAACATCACAATATGCAGGCGGCTTGTAGGCCAATCAGGAGACTTGTTAATTACCATGGGGTCATCGAACAATAACTAGTGACGTCTTGTCCAATTACTATATATAATGCAACTGAGTTTAAAATCAATTTTGGAGTCAGGATAAATGATAGGCCTACTCAATGAAAAAAAAGCATTTAAGTTAAATTGCCTTAAATGTATATCACAAATCTTAAATTTACAGCGTCTTACATGTTGTTTTGTATAAGCTGTCAAAACCCATTTTGAAGCTTTGAAGTAAATTATGACTATATTAGGGGAATTCAGTAGAAATTCTTCTGCATAAAAATATCAGAGCACGTGCTTGAAAGTACAGATAGGTGCCATGTGCCTTGAAAGTTTTTAGGCCTACACTTGTTTGTATCACGTGGAAATGACTTATTTAGCCTTATCAGTCACCGCTTGGCCTTATCAGTCACCGTTGCTCTATTCAGTTACTGATTTTAAACTTTTTATTGAAATTCCTCCTCTCTTTATTGTTTTTTTTTTCACTCCAATCGAACAACCTGTATGTTTCAGGAAGAAATAAATGTCTTGAGTCTTGTCCTCCCTTCATTGACTTATTTTTTCCTACCTTTATTTTGCCCTTCCTTCATTTTTCCTTCTTTATTTCATCTTTCATTTATTTCGTATGTAATTTATTTTGTGTGTCATTTATTTCGTCTTTCATTTATTATGTCTTTCATTTACTTTCTACTTATTTTGTCCTTCCTTCGCTAATTTTAATTTCCAGCGGTGTTTTTTTTTTTTTTAATTTAAAAATTTTTACCAACTAATCCAAATCAACTGTGGTGGTATCCCTGTCAAGACCTTCCAAAAGGAACACCACAGACAGTTTGATAGAGGTTCCAGTGGAACGGGATTCGGTATCACTCGTTTTTAGTGCAGGACCAGCAGTTATTACCTTTGGCAGGAGTGATATTAGGGAAGCCAGCTGTTACTCTCAGCCTTCACATGACATCACACTTCAACAACACGGAAAAGAACTTGGTGCTCCAAATAAATATGACAGCCATACTCTTCACTTAGTCTTTTTGTTGGTAAACAAAAGTTTCCTGAGTCAAATATTTTGTGAACATGCTCAAAAACCTCCTGAGCAGGTGTTGCATTACAGCTATACAACACCCATCCTCCCAGACAGCCCAAAATCTTAAATCTATGTATCTATCTATAAATCAATCTATGGTCCAAATCTAGATAAATAGATAGATAGATAGATATGGGAAGTGCAGCCCTCTAAGCCCAGTTCTGGTCGCTCACGAGGGTTGATTGATGAGATGGGAGAGAGAGCAGGAGTCCTCCACATGTTACACATTTACTCCAAGTGAGGGATCGTTTACTTGTCCAACATAGACACTGATACAAGGGGCCGCCAATTATACATCTCATCTGAAGGACATCCAACTGGCATTTTGCTCATGAAGGCGCACTGAAAATTTTTGGTTCCCCACCCGGGGTTCGAACCCATGCAGGCAAAGCCTTTCAGCTGAGCAGGCAGACACCTAGGCCACTTGGCCACCCGGCTGCTATCAATCTATCTAATCTACCTATCAATCTACTCTATGAGTCTATCTATTGCATTATTTCAGTTCCGCCAGACATTGTCATATCCTGCTGCTCAGATGCACAGGCTTCCAGCCAATTAAGGAGAGATGAAACTTACCACAAAAATGGCATCATTGAAATTCTGAGGACACTTAAACAGGTTCAAGGAAGTCTCTCGCAGGATCAAGTCACACGAGAGTTTACCAATTTGAAAATTCTTCTCAGCGAAGCAGGTTGGTAATGTATTACCGTAATGTATTATGTTTCACATAACTTTTAAAATCATTTTCATATTCATATACTGTATTTATTGTGTATTTCTACAACAGATATTTTATTGTACCAATTTAACCTGCATGGTTTCAATGTAATAAATTTTTATTTAATCTGTATTTTTCTTTAGACGTCAATGGCCAATGGACGAAAGAGGAAAACATCATTTGCCAAATCTTGGGCGCCATGGAAAAGCGTGTAACAAACGTAGAAGCTCAAAAAGTGGGTTAATTATATTTTCAAGAGCGATTAATCGTATCTACAGTTCAATGTCAAATAAAGATGGAGTTAGAAAAGTCTTTAAAAAAGAACCTCGGTACGAATTGGCATCCCTGTGAAACGAATTTTTACTGAAAACAGTGTTTTACTCTAGTACATGGCGACATGTAAAGGCAAAGTTAAAGTGTAATTTCAAAAGGCGAAAATGTCATTATAGATCTTTTCGGATCAGTGGCCCACATCATTTTCAAAATTAACTTTCAACTTGGCCATGTGATGTCACTGGCTTAAAAGTGTTTTTACCTTCAGCGAACGAAGTTCGAAGAAGGTATTGTAATCACTTGGGTAAAAATGTTGTCCGTCCGCCGGGCGGGCGGGCGGGCAGGCGGGTGGGCGGGCGGTCGGGCGGAGGGCGGATAGATGGTTTCCGGGCCAGCACTCGGCCTCTATTGAGTGTACATAGATGAAATTTGGTACACATATAGCCTGTATGGTCTAGTTGTGCCTTTTGATGTTCTAATTGATAGATATTCAATACCTTTTGAAATAATTGAGAAAATATAAAAATTATTTTTGTTCGTTTCCGGGCCACATCTCAGTCACTATTGCATGTGCAATTATGAAATTTGGTACAGATGTTGCCTATATGGTCTAGTTGTGCCTTTTGATGGTCTCATTGATGGATATTCTATACTTTTTGCAAAAATTTGGAAAATAGAAAAATATGTATTTTTTTAGTTTTTTGGGCTGAGACTCTGTCACTATTGCATGTAAATGGATAAGGTTTGGTACCAGGGACGGACGCAGGGGGGGGGACCAGACCAAAATTTATATATTTTTACATGTTAATTTTATCCGCGCGCAGTCGCGGAATGTCGCGAATTGTGCGTTCCGCGACGCGATAGCCCGATAGACCCCCCCACCGGAATTTTCTGGATCCCCCCCTGTTTGGTACACACATGGCCTATAAGGTCTAGTTGTGCCCATTGAAAGGTCTGGTGGAAAATATTAAATGCTATTTGAAATATTGAAAAAAAAGAGAAAAAAATTATTTTTGTTTCTTGCCCAAGACTTGGTCACTATTGCATGTACATGGATAAAGTTTGGTACACATATGACTTATGTGGTTTAGTTGTGCCTTTTCATGGTCTGACTGATACATCTTCTATACTTTTTGTAATATTGAGAAAAAATATTAAAAATACTTATTTTCTTATAGGAGCCAAAACGTGCCCACTATTGCATATACAGCAATGCCATTTCCTACACGTATCACCTATAAAATGTAGCAATGCTTTTTGACTTGTATTTAACACTTTTTGAATGATCGGAAAAAAATTGGTGCATGCATAAAACCGTACCATAATATAAGTAAATTAGTATAATAAGGCCTTTCCCTGCTTTTACAAACCCTGGCGAGCACACAGGTAGATCGCAGGGCAGCAGGCAAATAACAGATAATAGAATGCCATTACTCGACCACTGTTGCATACCTATAATATGCGGAATTTGGTAAACACACCAATTTTATGATGTAATTGTAATCTTCTAAATGTGTTATCCGCTGAAGGTTTGCTGCTGCGCAGCCTATGTTAATGATTTGTTTGTATCAGTTACTGTTTATTGGTTAAGGTAGCGTCACTAGCATGTGATATACCTACCAGCATACACTCCAAAAAATTACAGACAAAATTGGTTTTTTAGATTCAAAATGGTTTTTTGAAAAACCAAATTTCAATGCAAAAAACCAACATAGATTTTTTTTAAAATCCATGTTGGTTTTGCATTGAAATTTGGTTTTTCAAAAAACCATTTTGAATCTAAAAAAAAAAATTGTCCCGACATTTTTTAGAGTGTAGGTGTCAATAAACAAACAATTTAACTTTGTTTGCAATATATGCACCTATATGAGGATGGAAAACAAACATGTAACTGTGAATGATGTGGCAAAGCCAATTTGGAAGTTGAAAATGAAAAAATCAAGATATCCACTGGACCGCCAATCTGCAATGAGCTCTAATAGAGCTTCATACAATTATATACAGCTTCATTATGATGGTTAATGTTAAATCCTCATTATCATTGCAGTGTGGTCTTCAAATCATTCGATATTTGGTGACAAAACATTCAAACCTTCAAACCATCTATAAGGAAGTCCAATTTGGGTGAGTAAATTGTTGCACTACAGCAGTGGCGTCACAAGGTGGAGGGGGTAAGGGGGATGGTCCCCCCTGAAATTCGCTGCTCCCCCCTATGCCCCCTATGCCCCCTATGCCCCCCTATGCCCCCTATGCCCCCCTCCCCTATGGTCCCCCTCCTAATTTTGAGCTTAAACCTTAATATTGTCCCATAGGTCATTACAAGACATGGCCTCCCCTGTTGAATGGCCCAGCCCCCCCCCCTGGGCCCCCCCAAAAAAAATCCTGGTGACGCCACTGCACTACAGTTTTACGTAGAAGTTCTGATTATCCATTGGTTGAAACGTTTCTAGTAGCACAAGGATTTATATGATCAGCATCATGCTCACTTTTGAATATCTTTATATAAATTTTTTTTTTATATTGAAGGCAACAGTATGTTTGGATCCTGAAGAAGTATGAAGATGACACCCTCATTTTGGAGGGCTTGGCATTAGCATCATACCTTATAAGTACAAGTATGTTCTCATTTCTCGTCTTTCTTTTGCATATCTAATTAGAAAATTCTTAACGATTATTCGCCCATACAACCGTGATTCTCATTTTTAGGTCAAAAGAAGGGACGAGATCGATGCAATTTCTTTGTCCGGCTCATCCAGACTTTGTGCGTCCATTTCTCTAAAAATTTCAAAGACAGTTCTACAATTGTTTCATCTGCATTCAATTGCTTGCTGAGAACACAAGAAATTTGTAAGTAGAGTCTACTCAACAGTTGAGGGGGGAGGGTTGGTCTAGTGGTAGCGTGCTGGACTGCTAATCGCTGGGTCCAGGGTTCGAATCTAGCTCTTGCCGGGTCACCTGGGCCTATGTTGGATGGCTGTTTCAGTCATCCTTCTCATTGCTGTGTCCTCCCCCTGTCCTAATTAGCCTACCAACTGCATAAATGCAGGACGTAAAGCCCCACTCATCCATCCATCTACTCGACAGTGGAGAGTGCCGCAGAGGCGTAAAACACACACACACTCGACAGTGGAAATGTTAAAGCCATGTGTATATCACACAAGTAAAGTACACTCAAGCTATCTAAAAATGGCAATAAATGGAATGTGACACTCTCCATGCATTTTGTTTCAATGTCAGAAATTCCAACTGGTTTTTATCAACCAGCGAACGCCTATAGATGAAATAATAAAACATATAATTTTTAAAAATCAGATTTTGTTGTTTTTCCCCCAAAATGGAAAGAAAATTTCAAGCAGAGAAGTTTCAGTATCCTTCTGTACGTACAATAAAAATGCCCTGCTATTTTCAGGCACAGATGATACTACTGAGCAATTCATCCATGGAAACCGTTGCCAATGGTTACTCGATACCATGGAAACCCATCTCTTGGACCGGAATCTCATCATCCTGGCTTGCAAGCTTCTCAGAAACTTAGTGACTGAAAGTGAGTTGCTTGAAAGAAAAGTTAGTACACTACAAAATTTGAATTTTGAGTCTGCTTACGTAATTACTCATAAATAATTTAGTGAGATTGTTGTATAATTCTTTCGAGCCAACAAAGCTTGTTGTTTTAAATTATGACAACACAACTTAAAACAACAAGCCATGTTAGCTCAATTAAATTGTGAAACCATCTCACTAAATCATTTGAGCTGACTCAAAACTTCAAATTTTAGTGATCATTGATGTTTTTATCAAATAAGACCAGACATAATTGATCTTTAGCTTCTCGGATCTTCTCAAGGCACTTTTTCTGGGGCTGGTCTGAAGAACGAAAAAAAAAGAAGGTGAAATGTCTCTTTTTTATAATGTAAATTTGATAAAAATTCTGGTCATGCCCAATTTTTTTCCATAGCTAGAAAATCTATTTGGTCTGTCGATCCAAGAAGCTAAAAATTACACCGTTGCTCATAAATATGGAATAGTTCAACATTCTCCATTGAAATTGATAACTTTAGCAACTTCTGCAGGAGCACATGAAGTGATTCAATGGCTACAACCTCCAATGACCGTTAAAGGGAAGAACATGCTCTCATGCAAAACTCATGCTGCAGCTTCAACCCCAGGAAGAGTTACAGCAGCACGAAATATGGAAATTCAGGGGTTTTTTAGGGTGAGGTGCATTCAACCAAAAATTTAAAATTCTTGCAAAAATGTAGTTGAGGCTTTCAAAGATTGATTAGAGATGATGACTTGACCTTTACAATGGACCTTGCTTGCATTCACACTCTGAAATTTACTTTTATTTGACACTTTTTTTCCAAAAAATTATTCCATATTTATGAGCAGTAGTGTAAAAAAGTCTGGCAAAAAGATTAACGTCAACCCCCCACCCCCTGCTACATTTTATATTTTGCTTCTGTCCACAGCATCCATAGATATTCTGGTGGAAGATGGAGCTCCAGGAACAGTTGTCAGATGTTTCAAGAAGTATTACCTTCATGAAGACATCCTCATCTCTACGATTGATATCCTGATCTGTCTCATCAGGAAAGGTACAGTGTACAAGCCATGCTATGACATAGTCAAAAAATAATGAGCAGTACTGTAAAATCAACTGAAAAGGTAGATTAGTTATGTAAGAATTTATTGCGTCTCGTGTTGGACACACTTAATCACTTATACTGTTTTTTGCCTGTCTACAAGTTGACCGCTGTTTCAATGCCAGTGCTTTTTCCAGCCTTGCAAGGACATAATATTATGCCGACATGTGTTGCCACCTTGTGACTAGTGTGCTATTCCATGAGCTCCTGTGAGTGGTCCACATCATTTCAATGTGGGGAACTCACACAACTTTGCCCGGAAGAAACTGGGAAGGTTTCTGAGTGTGCTGATGGCCTTGTCTCTTCCTTAGAGAATGTGATTGCCGAGTCTGACTCTGGTATACATCAATTTTGAATAGAAATTTTGTGAACGTGCAATGAAATTGGAACTATTTCTTGGGACAGCAATGCTGTAGCATACAAAATTAACTTTGTGCCAGGTGGCAGCAGCATGCAGTTGTCATTTTCACCAGACTGGATATTTGCTGTTTCAGAAGCGACAAAGTGGGCAATACTGCAGTCGAAGGTGTTGGAAGATCTTCTTAGTGCATTGATGAAGTTCCTTCCCAATGCTTCCACTCAGGCCATAGGCTTCCAGTTCTTCTGTCATATGGGTAAATTCACTGCAAAAAGATTAATAGATACTAATAACATTACATAATATAAGAGACAAACTGCAGGATTATCTTTACTTTGAGAATTGTCTTTACAGTATTGTCCTGTGAATTAAGAAAGGTCTGAATTATTTTGTTGTCCTTGTCATATTTATGTGGAATCTCAACTCTCTTCCATGCTGTTGAAGTGTGATGTCTCTATTCTCTAGCATTGCAATACAAGTAAATTAACTACAAGCTGTGATGTCATTTTAAATTGGGTCAGGTGCCCTGGCTTTTGGCCAATGTGAATCCACCAAAACTGAGTGTCACTGTTTCACCAAAATTTCAGAGTAAGCCTTTTATCAGGGATAACCCCTGCAACAACATCATCACAGTTTGATAGCTGATGGGCTGACAGTAATATATTGAAGGAAGACTGTTGATGTGATCCCAACATTTGATGATCTATCACTTGCAATCACCAGTCTAATCTGAAGAAGAGGCCGCTTCATGAGCATTCCCAGTAGACAATTATTATTATCCCCACAGAGTTGTTTGATTAATCTGCAAACTTACAACTTCACAACTTTAAACTTCAATGGACCTTGTTATAAACAAAAGGCTTTGACAACTTTTGTAAACACATGGATTATGTGACATATAGTTCTTCTGGCAGCCCGTTGGCTGACAGGCTGTGAATGTAAAACTTGCATGGGGTTTTCCAGACCCAAGTTTCACTCTGACACTGTGTTGAAACTGACGCTCAGTTTTGGTGGATTCACAGGTGAGAAGCCGGAGAATATTACCCAGTTTAAAATTACATCACAGCTTGTAGTTAATTTACGTAAATTGCAATGTTAGTAGTCATCTCTGACATCACGCTTCAACAGCAAAGAAAATAACTTGAGATTCTGTGTAAATATAACGAGGACTGTAACAGCACTCACCCAAAATGCACAATGGATTTTCAATGTCATGCAGTGTCATTACATGTAACATGACTGAGCTTTGACTTCAGGTCCACTGTGGATAAAACATACCAATGACCAAGATGAAATCGAACAATGGCTAAAACAGATCTACTTCACCATGTGTCGTAACAGAGAGGATACCCCTGTGCAGGTAAGCTGGTTACACATTTATCACTTAGGTCTTTAATTTGTCTAGCAAAGATACTGATACATACTCTCAGAAAAAAAGGTACGTAGGGTGGAGTGAAACACCTGTAGGGTTGATAAAAGAACTTGAGCGGTGCACCAGAGGTGACAAGGTGCACCAGCATCAGTGAGGTGCCTCACACAAGAGCAAGGGGTGAATCACACATTTGTAGGGTGCATTGATTGATGCAGGGTGCATCAGATTGATGCAGGGTGCTTCACCCCTTGAAGCACCCTGTGTCACTCTGATGCACCCTACAAATGTGCGATATACAGTTCATGAAGCGCCTTATTTGGTTGTTCTAATCCCTTTTCGTTCTTAGAATGCATATTCTCAAAATTTTTATTTTCAGATTTCCTGTTGCCAAGCTGTCTCCGCCCTGTTGGAATCACTTCCTGATCTGAAACAACAAATTGGAGAAGACATGAATGAGGGACAGTAAGGCTTTGAATCACATTGCTTACAAAATTTAAAACCTCTGCAACAGCCTCCTTATCAATTTCTACAGGAATAGAGAAGACTGGTTCCATTAACTTGCCATGATTGCTGGTCTTAATTAATTTGTGTTATTCGACAGAAAGTCGCCGACATTATTGCCAAAGACAATTGCTGACGGCATCGATGTTGGCGACATCGATGTTGGCGGCACGGCATCGATGTTGGCGTCCAGTGGCATAACTGGGCAGTCTAGAATGGGGGGGCACCTGGGGGGCACGCGATTCTCTGGGGGGGCACCCACTATACTAATTGTATATTTCAGCCAGAGTTGGAAATTTCATATGGGGGGGCACCTGGGGGGGCACAGGTCCAATATGGGGGGCACGTGCCCCCCCCCCCCCGTGCCCCCCCATAGGGACGCCAATGTTGGCGGCATCGATGTTGGCGGCATCGATGTTGGCGGCATCGATGTTGGCGGCATTGATGTTGGCGGCATCGATGTTGGCGGCATTGATGTTGGATCCTCTGACCTCGATTCTGTTGGTGCTAGGACTAGGCCAAAGCACCCCAATAATGCCCTAGTGCAACTACGAGCACCAGATCAACGCATGACAAGACAAAAGAACTAAAAAGTCAGAGAGTGACAGCTAATCAGTCATGACACTTCTCCTTCAATCCTACAATGTAGTCTCTCTCCAATTGATGGCAATTTAACCCAGCAGGTGTGAAAGAAAGCCCAAGAATGTTCTAAATTACAAATAGCATGGTTATATTACCTCAATTCTTACATCAACTACAGAAGTTGATTGCTGTCTGCTGTTTTGATACCCAAATCTCATAGTTGCTGTTGGGCATTATTAGGGTGCTTTGGCCAGGGAAGCTGGTTCTAGCATCTACAGAATCAAGGTCAGTGGATCAAAAAACGATACCGCCAGCAACTGTCTTCGGCAACAATGTCGATGACTTTCTGTCGAATGTTACAACACTAGCCAATAGTAGCCACGCATAGTAGAAAGTCAAAGAAATGTAGGCCTAATTTTGGAATCAATGCATTCCTTCAACACCATTGTAATTTTTAAGAAGCTATGTGACATGTGCAATGCTAATAAGCAGCCATGCTACTCTTTCTGTTGTTACAGGGGCACCCCATGATCTGTTATACCAAATATCTATTATGAAGCAGGTGCCCGGCTGGCTGGCAGACTGTCAGCCAGGAATTTCTCAGCTGGCAAAGTTGTCAGCTGGGAGTCAATCTTTGGCATTCAACCGATAAAATTTGCAGTCAGGTAATGAGAAAGCAGATGAGGCGGCTGGCTTGGGAAAAAATTGTTCATATCCGCTGGCTGGGAGGTGCTGAATGCCGCTTGGGCTGGCTGGCAACCCAGCTGGCAGCATAACAGATATTTTCTCCCAGTGGCATAAAATTTGTTTTCTAAGTTTCACAAAAGATGTGCCACCATGAGCTTACACTTGCAGAGTACCAGTCCATACAGTGATGATCGGATGTTTGTTCATGCATCATCAGAATCCAGAAGTATTTAAATCTGTTTGTGATGCCATCTACTGGATTGCTGCGGATAATTGTGAGTTTCCCAATCGATAAAGTCTTAATCAATTTCTTATCAGTAACACACTTGTATTAATTGCTATTCAGAAAGCCATACTTTTTATTACATAATTTCTATGTACAGCCGAAATCCAGGAAGTCCTGGTGTCGAAGAATATCTTCATAGCAGTGCAACTTGGGATGAGGATGCTGAGAGGAAACCCAGGAGCACTGGCTGCTGGGTGTAAGGCTTTGAGGGGCATGTGCATCTTCAAGTAAGATATATTATGTATACTATGTTATCAAATCACGTTTTACATATATTGGTCATTGTATCATGCCATCAGAGATACATAAATTGGCAAAGTTATAAGTTCAGCTGATATGCGATGTACAGGGCCAATACTTGGAATGCGGGCATGAAAAGTGTTCGGATCTCAAGGCGATACTACATTCAGAAATTTGAATTATAAAATTTTATAATAAAATGTTTGCTCCTATTCGTAGAATTTGATTACAACACTCTCCTATTACTTACCTTAGTAAATTAGGACTCAGGGCCACAAAAAAAGTGAATTTCTAGGCAATTTCATAAAGTACAACAAAATTTCCCTCGACTGGTAGTGAATTGAGCGACTGCTTCCAACCTTTCTTCGAAAATTTCCAGTGAGATTTGGAAATTTCCAGGCATGTCATGGCCAGATTCCCTACTTTTTCCAGGCATGTTAGGAATAATCACTCCTGCTACAGGGTTGCTTATCATTTATTTTCTATATTTTAAATGAACATGTTACCCTTGTCTGTAAATCACCATTTAATATCGAAATCTGATAATAAAAAAAATTATATACGTCTTTCCAGTGAAGAATACAAGGAGAGCATATCCTGGCATGCTCTAAAAGAAGTCATCAGAGCATTCTGTTCTCCCAAATCAACAGATCTGCATGTCCAAATAGAATCTCTGGCCACTCTGGCCTGCTTGGCTGATACCGGTAAGAAATTTCTTCCAAGTAGGCTTCATTAAGTACATTTGTCTTCACTAATGTTAATTATTTTAAAATACCGTTTCAGAAATTTTAAAAGTATTTCTACATATTCTCATGTAAAAAAACATTATTGAGAATAGTTGAGATCAGTTGGTAAGGGGGCGACCATTTAATGACTGGGAAGGGGGCTTGGAGTTTTCCTCGCTGTGAAATTTTTTATTTCATGGCAACGCCAGCCATAATTATTTATTTCAAGCGCATGAAGTCGCCCAATATTCATTCCCAAATCAAGCAACACCTTATTAAGAACTACGTAGTCAAGATATTATTTATTTCAAGCCTGCCCAAAAAGAATTTATTTATTTCACCAAAACTGAGCAAAAAATTATTTATTTTTAAAAAACTCCAAGCCCCCCTTAAGATTAAATGGTGGCCGCCTAACATCGCGGGTTTCCATTCGCCTAGTCTCACTTCAAGACTGACTCAGGTTGGGTCACTTGGACCAAATGTTTGAAATAAAACTAGACAGCAGTTTCATTCAGCCTTCCATTGATGGAAGGATGATTGGGGCTTTATGTCCGGTATGCACTCAGTAGGCTAATTAGGACAGGAGGAGGGCATAGCAATGAGGCAAAGGATGATTGAAACAGTCGTCCAACATAACCCAGGTGACCCGGCAAGAGCTGGACCCAGCGATTGGCAGTCCAGCACGCTACCACAAGACCAACCCTTCCCCCATTCAGCCTACCCAATAGTGCCAAGTGTATAAATATGAGATGTAAAGCCCCATTCATCCATCCAACTACTTCATAATCTAAAAGTAATTATTTCCTATTTCAGAACTGGTAAGAAGCAAGTGCATGGTGGAACAGGTCCATGTGAAGATTGTCAAGCTGATGATGGCTTACATGAACATCCAGTTATTCCAGGAGGTGGCTCTGGAAACATTGGCCATTTTGGCTGCTGCAGGTGAGCAAAAAGCCTCTGGTGGAAAATACAGCATCATTGACTAAAGTATTTATTGGTTACAGCCTATCCATTACAGCCAAACACTTTGATATAGAATTAGAGTGGACTGTGGCACTATGAAAATGGCACTTCGTGACTCATGATAGCCAATGAAGACTTAGTATCATCTTCTCTACTTTCAACATGGGAAACATAGAGGCTGTTCGATCAGTCATGATCAAGAGAAGGCCGTTTAACTTGTCATAACTGATTTTGGATTGAAAATCAGATGCATAATCCTTTCGTTTAGCTATCTCCAACAAGAGGGATAAGTCTCCTTGAATCAAATTAACATTGAAAGTGTTGGGTATGATCACGATATGATGACACATGAAGTGCCATTTTCAAATTGCAACAGTACACTCTTTTTCGGTATCAAAGTGAAAGGCTTTAAATATTGTAAAAGAGGCTCTGGATGGGTTTTGTATCCCCCCCCCCTGGTCCCTCTACAATGGCCATTGTACTTTGGATTCCCTGTCCCTTTTCAATTTTGCTAATAGTACTTTGGAATCCCCCTGCCCAATGTCCCCAAGCCATTGCATAACTTTGAATTCCCTGTCCACAATACCGCCCCCCCCCATCCAGAGCCTCTTGAAATCTTTCGATGCGATCTATAACAAATCGTATCTACTGAAGTATTGTTACAATGACAATTTACAATACATGTTCTATTATGCATTTGAATAGATGATGGACCAAAATTGCTGAATGAAATTGATGCTCTTGCAAGAGTGGTCGATGCCATGACCTGCCATGAGGATGACACAGGTAAAGTGTTTAGATAAAGATAAATATGTGATTACCAGTGACGTATTAGGGGGGGGGGGGTTTGGGCCATACCCCCCTCCCTCAGGCGCAAAATTAACATGGAAGAGATAAGAAAAGCCGCAAAACGCCCTGTAGTCACCTATGTAATGCCCCCCCCCTTCCGGCCATTTCTAGATACGCCCCTGCTGACTACCAAGTCAAACAGCAAAGTGCCTCTGCCACATGGTAAAATTTGAACATTGAGTCATCTCAAATGATTGAGTGAGATGGTTATAAAATTCCTTTGAGCCAACATAGCTTGTTGTTTTAAGTTTTGACAACAGAAAGATTATCATAACTCAAGACAACAAGCTATGTTAGCTCAAACAAATAGGTCTGTCTCCATATGGGGATTACGCAGTCTGGTGAAACTGAGAACTGCATGCTGCTGCCACCTGGCACAAAAGTTGATTTTGTCTGCTACAGCATTGCTGTCCCAAGAAATAGTTCCAATTTCATTGCACATTCACAAAATTTCTATTTAACATTGATGAATACCAGAGTCAGATTCAGCAATCGCGTTCTCTAAGGGAGACACAAGGCCTTCAGAACACTCAGAAACAGCTCCGGTTTCTTTCAGACAAAATTGTGTGAGTTCCTCTGATTGATATGATGTGGAAGCTCGCAGGAGCTCGCTGAATAGCACACTAGTCACTAGGTGGCAACACAAGACAGCATAATGTTCTGATTTGCCAAGGCTGGAAAAATAAGTGGCAGTGCAAGAGCAGTCCACTTGTGGACAGAAACACCTTGTTGAAATGCAAAGGGGATTCCATCAGAGCTCCTATTGCTTGGAGACACCACCTATACATAAATTAAGAACTGCAAATGGAGACAGACCTATTGTGCAACCATCTCACTCAATCATTTGAGCTGACTCAAAATATCAAATTTTACATTGCACCAGCCTGTGTTTAAAACTAAACATTGACTTAGACATATTTTCTATCTAAGAATGTGCGCTATATAGCCCATATGTATTCAAAGGGATTTGTGCACTTAAAATACAGAATTAGTGTTGCTTATTTGATTTTGGGACTTATACGCTATAGCGGACAACAGGAATACCTGTTTTCCGCACTGAATGGGGTTGGTTTTGCTAAATTTAGTTGTCACCACTAATTTAACTTTATATTTTAACTTTCAGACATCCAAAGGAAGTGCCTGATCCTGATCCAGCTCCTGTGTGATGGCCAGTACCTTCTTGATCACTTGGAGCTTTCGACCCACCTTTCGTCGTGTATCGTAGATGCTATGATGAAACACAGGCATTCTCTTGGTGTGCAAGGCGAGGTATAAATGTATATTGATCCATATTTCACTGAAAATAATTATCATTGTATGTATACACAGATTGCAAAAAGAAAATTTGAAATAATTCACTAGAAGCATAGTCTAAACACGAGAGATGGTTATTTCAGAGCTTTTCAGTTGTAGCGCATTGGGCTGCCAATAGCTGCGTCCCAGATTCGATTCCACCACTGCCCGTCGTTGGCTGACATATATATATGTTTGACAACAGTTTAAATCATCCTTCGCCTCATTTCTGTGTCCTCGTCCTGTTCTAATTAGCCTTCCCCGTGCATAAATATAGGAAGTAAAGCCCCAATCATCCACCTATCAATTATTATTAAACTCCAAAGCACTTGTATCCTGGTATGTTTTGCTCTGGAAAAAGCAAAACATAGCGTGACTGAATGCTCAGTCCACTTGATTGACACACAAAAGACAATCAGAAGTTGTGATTTGCCTATTGTTGACTCAGTGTAGAGGTTTTGTCAGCCTTGCAAAATGGAAAGCCACTCAAAACACGTAATTTAGACTTGAGTCAGCAGAAAAAAGGCAAATGACAAAATATCCATCAAAATAAATTTAAATTCTGGTTGCTTAACTTTACGGGATTAAATATGGTCTGACATAAAATTTGATCTTTGTGTTGTTCAAATTGAGCCATAAGTCAAACTGATTTTCGGAGGGGCCATGTTCAGCTATATTCAAATGGTTTCCATCACCAGTAATTTTATGACAAGCTCTTTTCTTGTGATATTTCTATAAATTTTTCATAACTACATTACTTCTATAGGCTACAAGCTTTTTAAAAGAAAAACTTCCTTATGCGCAGAAAACAAATTTCTCACCACATGGATTACCATTGAAGATGTGCGTGGTTTTTTTGAAACATGCTGAACCATCTTTTATAAATTAATCTAATTTTCTGATCTTTCCAGGGCTGTGTGACAATGCAGATCCTTGTGGAATGCTGTAACGAAATGGGCAACCTCCTTGTCAACGCGAAAGCCCATGAATGCCTTTTCTACGTATTAGAAGAGTATAGAAACTTCGGTAAGATTATACTAAGATATTTATAGTATCCCGGAAAAATTATACACTGGGGCGTATCTCGAAATGGCCTAATGGGGGAGGGGCATAACATGGGGTCAATACGGGAAGTTAAGCAACTTTTACTATCTTTCCCATGTAAATTTTGGCACCATCGCTTAATGCCCCCCTAAATACGCCACTGATTATACAATCTTCTCCATCTGTGTTTGGCTCATTATGAATAACTTGAGTCTGTGGCGTCCCTATGGGGGGGGGGCAGATGTCCCCTCATATTTCACCTGTACCCCTCTGTTCAAGTTCTGTTCCCCCGGGTACCCAGGGTGTCCACCTAGCCTGGTCCTCTGGCCTGTATGATTACGTATTCACATAGCAGGCCACCAGACCATGCAGTGTCCACCCCGACGCCCTCCCCAGGTGCCCCCATATGAAATGTTCAACCCTGTCTAAACTATACCATTAGTGTTGTGGGTGCCGCCCTGAGAATCACAATTACATCATCTTCATACTATTAATTCACGGACCCCTTACGCTACTCCAACCAAACTACGGATATCCCAGCCATGAAACTATGCAGGCACCTTAATTCCTAAAACTGCCTACAGTGTCCTTAGCCAGGTTTGGTGCTTCAATATTCCCCTGAAAACAGCCCGCCCCCCCCCCCCCACCAACTTCATGGCCTGGCTAAGGCTGGCTTCACGGGTAAAATGCTAGTACTATTAATTCACTATTAATTCACGGACCCCTTGAGCTACTCCAACCAGACTACTGATTGCCCAGCTATTAAGACCTTCGAGCAGCTTTGCTGTGTTCTCTACAATGTCCTTACCCGGGTTTGATGTTCAAATTACAGTCACAGAAAATGAGGTGATGTTTCCCATAATCCAACCATAGGCCATTACAAAACACGCTTTTATCCCCCCCCCCTTCCCTGACATGCATGCTTTCACGGGTCTTATGCTAGTCTATTAAATTGGTGATGTAAAATTCCAAATATATTGTGAATTTGGGGAGAGTGTGAATTTTGACCCTCTTCACATCAGCTTTGGCCTAATGACCATTGTGCAATCTGCGTCCAGTGAAGTTTAAAATGGCTTTGCGACCACAATTTCGTTGCTGTGATATTGGGTCGTTAACGTTGCAGACAATTTATCAGTGCAATTTTCTTGACTAATTCCGAGTGGTTAGTTAAGAAAAGCTTGGGGTCTACTTATTCCCCAAGAGAAAAGGGAGCAGTTTGTCTTTTTATGCAAATTCTGTTTTCCATGTAATTAGGTGTATGCGGTATAATGAACTTGCTACACATATGTCATTTCAAATTTCAGTTTTGCTCTGATATTCTCTGCTATCAACGCCAGAATTGATGGCAATACAAACTTGCATCCTTCCTTTGTTGTATTTTTGTTGTTTACCCACATTTTGTTTTTGTATGCAAATCGTCAATTCTACATGAACTTTGGCATGTTATACACCAATCTTCGTAATTTAAAAATCCCTACAGATTTTGTATCTTTACAGAACTATATGTTACTTCTAACACCCTATTCACACAGGCTAGTTGAAGATAGACAACTTATTATTAGGGTGCTAATTGTTATCTTGGATAATTGCGTAAATTCTAATTGAAGTGTCAAATCCAGAGTGAAACTTTTTGTAGTTTACAGAAATCAATCCAGTTGACACTTCATTTGGAATTTAAGCAATTATCCCAGATAGCAATTAGCGCCTTGATAATAACCTTTTTTAATTGTCAGTGACCTGTATCGAATTAATTATTAAACGTGCAAGGAGTTTTAAGTAATTCGAAAATACACAGAACATCTTTGACACTTTCAAAATAGATCTTACAAAAAGTTTCAACTTTGAAAAAAGTTCTGGTCTATTAAATTGGGGGAAAAAAATAAAAATTTAAAAAGGAGATTTTGGTATGAAAATAGGAGATTTTTGAAAAAAAGGTGATTTTGGCTCGGGGATTTTGGTTTAAAAAAAAGGTGATTTTGACAAAAAGGTGATTTCGGGAAAGGCAATTTTTGAAAAAGGTGAAATTGCCTTGTCCCCAATAAAATATCATCAACAAACACTTTTAATCATCCTTCACCTCATGCATGGCTTCTCCTGTCCGAATTGGCCTTCAGGTGCATTTAAATACAGGAGGAAAAGCTCATCCATTCATCCCTGTTATAATGGGAACTTCTAGTCTCTCATATTATTGTCGGCCCATATCGGGAAACATCAAAAATAATCTTTGCCTCCCTACCCCATCTATATATATCTATATTTTTTTCTGCAAAAGCCAATAAAACATCACTAGGTTCTATTTCTTCCTTCATTGGATGAGTGTGGCGAAGAGAGAATATCTGTATACATCTCTGTAAGTTTTTGATCCATTCATTTGGGGTCTGGCCTGTGAAAAATTAATCGAATTAGGTAACTTCTGGAACCCATATTTCCAGCAATGGCCTACTGGTAAGACATACTGTAAGATAGAAATGCAGTGGCTGATGCAGTTACAGTCATTTACGGGGTTGGGTGATTTTGGTTGTTTTAAAAGATCTTCCAAGGTCTGTGAAGCTTCCCTGCCCATTTAAAATTGAATTTCGGCTATAGGTATACCGCAAGATAACACACATGATGATTTAGTGAAGACATAGGCCTGAATGTTATCAACTCGTCGTAGAACTTTAAAAGAAAACTGATTGTGATAAATTGGAAGACTGATGATAACTTATTGATAAGATACCCGGTAATTTTGCCAATTCTGGTCGGATTTTCATCAAATAAATATTGAAATGTTGCCAATTTAGTGCTTTGGCATCTTCCGCTACATTCATGAGTTACAATGGAACATGCTGCAAATTATGTACCTTTTTTTATATAAGTTTCGACGTGAAAACACAATGATGTGAAAGATATATGTATGAGGGGGCCAGTCAATTTCACCTTTTTCAAAAATCACCTTTCCTGAAATCACCTTTTGACAAAATCACCTTTCGACAAAATCACCTTTTTTTTGCCAAAATCACCTTTTTTTCCAAAAATCACCTTTTTCCTACCAAAATCTCCTTTTATTTTATGTTGCATATTACATTTAATCTTTGTCTCTCTAAGTAAAATTCTGAAATTAGTAGTTCAAGATTTTGTAATATCTCATTAAATTATACGTTTTTTAATTCATGCATTTCTGAATTAATTTTTAATAAAAACGATGAAATTATCAGACACTACATTCTGAAGAAGAAAAAAAATGGATAAGTCTATTGTTCTTCAAAAGGTGTGAATGCATTGGCATGTTGTTTTAACTGAACAACTTGTTGCATAATTAAAGCGAACCTGTCAAGGAATAGTTTAAAGGAGATAGTATAATCATCAATTGAAAAAAAGATAAATGTATAATTATCAATTGAAAATATCATATAACCGTTACGCCGGGATCATGATGATAATGACCCTTTTTTATTGTGAAAATCAACAGAAAAAAAAAAGCGGACAGATAGAGTCAGATAGATAGAAATATAGAAAGATAGATAGATAGATGACGACTAAATATTTTTAAATTTGCCATTATAAATGTGAATGATTTTTATTTAGTATGGAATTAATCTATATTTACGTGCATATTTACGCAATTTTATTTATTTTGTTGTGCAATTTTATCTATTCTGTTATCAAGTAGGCCTATATTATGATGAATGAACTTTTCAAATGAGAATTTTTTTATTATTTTTCGAAATGATTGTTGGTATATATTAGGGGAGACCGGGGCACGTTGGACCTCAGGGCTCGTTGGAGTAGGCTATCCCCAATATTTTTTTCAAAAAGTTGACACGGGCAGGTTGGACCAGCATGGCTGGGGCACGTTGGATCATTGTAAACTGGATTGACTGACAAAAAATAATCTGCAAAATGCCAGCTGTGTAATTTTTTTTACATAAATAGAGCACCAAAGTCATTCCTGTATTATATGAGGGTGATTTCAATTAATTTGACTATTCTTCCTTTTAGCTGAAACAAGACTTAATATAATTATCTGGTAAATATTCAGATATAATCATTCTGCTATGACTCATAAGTGTGTATTGTGATCTGTGAGAATAAAATGTGGTGTTTGCTTACTTTCTTTTAATTTGCTGGACTTTTATTCCATGGTCCAACGTGCCCCACATGGCGGTCCAACGTGCCCCACATGGCGGTCCAACGTGCCCCGGACCCGGGGCACGTTGGTTGTTGAACCATTAAAAAAATAATTTTTAAACTATATAGTATAGGTACAAAGTAGTTCGATTTGTTTTGGCTTGAGGGTATTGTAAAAGTTAAGAAGTCAGTCAGTAAATATATTTTTCGAATATTTAGACAAGTTTTTGATTGAGAGCCAATAAATAGAAAAAGTGGTCCAACATGCCCTGGTCTCCCCTGCAGTTAAGTCCATTGACCTGTTAAAAAGCCATTAGTACAAGATTTAACAAGTTCTGGTCTATGAAAGTGAAGGAAAAAAATTAAAAAGGAGATTTTGGTATGAAAAAGGTGATTTTTGAAAAAAAAAGGTGATTTTGGTCAAAATAAAAAAGGTGATTTTGACCGAAAAGGAGATTTTGGAAAAGGTGATTTTTGAAAAAGGTGATTATAACTGGCATTCATGTATGATACTATGATAATGACCTTTGTGAGACATATTTTGTAATAACGATTGTTTCTGAAGCACTTCTTAAGAGCTCTTTATCCTAATACCCATCACTTTGCTGTTAAACATGTATTTGTACAAATACATGTTATTGTACATATCAGTTGTCATGGTGAAAATAATATCATGTTCCTCACCACACTTCTCCATTCTGAAGTTAGGCCCTAAATGATTTTTGCTGTCAGAGAAACATTGAGCGTGGTCCCGTGTGGGGTAGTTTCCCCTCAGATGTTAGGTCCTCGGGAGTCTGTGTGCTTTAAGAAATGAACTTACAATTTTTTTCATGGATGTTTCTTTTTAACTTAGTATATTTTATCTTTCCTATATTATATCTTCTATTCTTTCTGTTAACAGTCTTTTGACGACATTCCATATCAAAATTGATAAGATGTATTAATATTTATAATACTAAAACAATATTTAGTATTTTACACTGTATAAATATGTTTCTTAAATAATTGAATAAAATGAACACACATATTGTATGCTTACTTCAGTGTTACCCCAGACCTGTATAGTGTAATATGAACATTTCTAGGCTTGTGTTGCTTGGATATAGAGCTCTGTCACTATCACTTGACCATCTATCAAAGTGCGGGCATCCAATGTTTTGTTAGAAAACAACTCCAGGCAGTCATGGGGCAAACAGCAGTATGAAAATATCACCTTTGGTTTCTTTACTGATGGCTATTTTGTACACGATTTGTCGAGGTCAAAATGACTAATTAAGTCACTATAGACGGTGCCTTAAATTTATTAGTCACGTTAGTCAAACGACGAACTTAATTAGTTATTTTTAAAAGTTAATTACAACAAAGATAGTCATTTGACGAAATAGTCGCGGTAGGCTTGAATCATCAAGTCTGACAATAGAACCAGGCACATTTCTACTCAGCCTCAACATTATCGAGTTCTAGCATGTCGTAGCTCATTCCCATTGGCAATATAATATGAGCGCACCTAGCACAAGAACATACCAATTTGTGACTGTCTAAAAATAGTAAAAAAGAAGTGCCCGAGAAAGTGCCTGAAAAAGTAGAGCTAGCTGTCGAGTCACAGCTTGGTTTATTTATTAGTGATAAAAAAAAAAGAACTTGAATATCATCCCAAACTGCTTTAAAATTTGAAAATGGCTTATTTTAAGGATTTAATCTACATCTTGTTCATATAAAATTATATATAAATATTTAATTTCATACTAACTAATTATAAGAAATGATGAGAGATGAAATGTCAATGTATAAAGTTAATGAATTTAACAGAACACCAATTGATGAAGAAACCAAAACAAAATGTCCATCTATCTATCTATCTATCTTTCTATCAAGAATTCTTACCTGTTATGAGTGTTATCCAAGGTCAAGGCGAAAGTCCTGCTGTCCATTGATTGTTGATTGTGATTGATGAAAGTTTTTGCTTTTAGTAAAATTTCAAAATTTCGATGTTTTCTTAAAAACGCCATGTTTGTTGTTCCTGGTCGCCTTCATTCTGTGGGTTGTATTCATTAAATAGGCCTATTCCAGATTTTTTTAGCTTTTTCTTTATTAATAAATTCCAATTTGCCATTCATTTTTTTCTAGAAACATTCCCGTAATAGTGCCACTAATTGTATTGGAAAATTTTGTCTAGAAATGTTCAAGGCTGGACAATGTGAATTGCATTATTATTCCTAAGTACTGCAAATTCATGCACCCCTTTGTCTTTCCCAGCCAAAGTATGAGGTCCCCATCCACAAAAAGGTGCATGCAACCTTTTCTCGCTCACGAGAAGGACATATGCTGGGTTTTATGTTCAAAATTTATATTTAATATTTTACCCCTCTCCTGCCCCCCATTTCACGGGTGTTATGCTATTTTTGAATAAAATATGATTGAGTTGAATATTTGCTAAGTTAAAATATGTGGCAATTTTGTCTATTTCAGTTTAAAATTAAAATATATTTTTAGAAACATTCTCAAATATCTAATTTTGAAGTCGCAAGGAACTATAATATTTTAGTCCTAAAGCAAGTTGAAGAAGCAATGAAGTCGTATGTTTGAATTCAAAACATGGGAAAGGTTAATCTATTCTTTATGGTCGGCGCCATGGGGGCAGGATGCATTCCACTTACCCCCATTGTTGAGGCGTGTCCCTACATAGTAATTAGCTTTGATGACAGGGTTGTATAATAGTATTAATAGATGCCAAATTCTTAGGTCAATGTCCACCCCCATTGTGTTGCTTTGATGCCAATTGAGTCAAGTTAGCAATTAGAAGAAATGCTTGTTAATGCTCTGTGTCACCTGCCAATTGAAGTGAGATTGGAAGGCATCTTTTGCATAATTAAGTTGCATGTTTGACTGGTCACTTAAGGTGGTTGTAAATTAAAGGCTCCTTTGAGACAAGTTCTGTAATTGGTTAATAACTTGACACGTGACGTTATGTTAGACTGAATCTGATTGGCAGTTGGTGTTAGGAGACCAGGAGACTGATGGAAGCTGGGAAAACCGTACACCTTAAATATCCATGTTGACTGAAATAAGTCAGTTCCTCAGCTACCAGTGAAGTAACACTTATCTCTGCACCAGTCAGTTGAAGAAGTGACATATACTACATTCTGAATATGGACAACTCTTGGGGTTACAGTGATAATGGAGGCGGTGGCTACGGCAATGGAAGAAGCTATGGAGGTGGAGGTGGTGGCCGAAGCTGGGGAGGAGATGACCGTGGTGGAGCGAGGCAGTGGGACAACAATGGCGGAGGCCGAGGCGGTGGCGGTGGTTTTGGTGGTGACGTCACCACCATGCAAGTCGACAGGTCCCACGTGGGACGGATCATAGGCAAGCGAGGTGCCAAGATCCAGGAGCTGGAAGGACAAAGTGGAGCCAGGATCAAGGTATTGAGTGATGACTCCGGTGGCCCTGAGGCAACCGTTGAGATCCGTGGCAGCAGAGACACCATACAGACCGCTCAAGACCTCATTAATGACCTGGTCAACAGTTCGTATGATAACCGAGGAGGTGGCGGCGGCTATGGCGGCGGCCGAGGAGGCGGCGGCTATGGCGGTGGCGGCGGTTTCGGCGGCGGCCGTGGAGGCGGTGGTGGTGGATGGGGCCCCCAACCAGGAGACGAAACAACCATGATGAACGTTCAAAACGAGTATCTGGGCCGGATCATTGGCAAGGGCGGATCCAAGATCAAGGAGTTGCAGCAGATGAGCGGGTGCAGGATCAACGTCAAATCGAAGGAATCTGGCCCTACGGAAACTCCGGTCGAATTGATCGGCAGCTCTTCAGCAATCAGCGAGGCCGAGGGGATGATCCAGGACCTGTGTAGCAGTGACTACTAAACAACCGCAACGTCTTGAAAAATGGTACAATTCTTCCATACTTGAACTTATCTACTGAAACTGAACTTTGACTGCCTATTTCTCCAGAGCTTTTGTATATAGACAATTTTTGCACAGTTTTATCAAACAATCACAACATAATGGTTTCCAAGGATTTTTAATGCATATCACACTTGTAAACACTTAACTTCACAAGTTCACATGTACTTGTACTGTGTATGGCAGCCTGAACTTTACTTTTGAACATGAAATTTGCTTCTTGGTATTTTGCATAGAGCAGACACTTGCTCTGACGGTATGACCAGCTTGACAGTGACTGTTGCTTACTACTTATGTCGCCAGTTTTGAAAAAATTGGGACCTTTGCCAGTTTGCTTTATACATTTCATTGTGGGATATTACTATTTACCAGTATTTTGTATAATTTTTGACGATTCTGCTTCAAGAGTGTTTTTATCATCTTTCCATATCATATTTTCATTGTTGATGGTTTTTGCATTTCAACTGTTGTGGGTGAAATCACAACATCATCTTGTGCTTGGTGTAAATTACTGTAATATGGCTTTGTACATACACAATCAGATATATCACATGAATGACTTTGTTTTATTTCAGTGTACATATATATGTTTCCATCATGTTTCTAATGAATAAATATATACAATAATAAGTCAGCCACGCATCCTTTTCTTATTTGCCTTTAATAGAGTATATCCAAATTTTTTTATTGTTCTCTGGGACCAGAGAAAAACATTTTCGATAGTTTATGATCAATGTATTTATTGATCTGTCATTTGAAAAGTTTTTGGTGTAAAAAGTGTATTTTTTAATATACCTGCCTTTTGCACAATTACATGTATGCATGACATTATAGCTTTGCAAGTTGGTGGTCCATTTAAAAAAGTTATTGATTTTATTTCTAATTTGCAAAGTAGCTTTGCTACATCATTTACAGTTAGCTGTTGGTTTCCTGATCTTTTTCTTATTAGGTGCATACTTTAAATAAGTTAATGAGTTAGCATATTGAAGCCTATGCCTCTAGGTATGGTATTTGCTGAATGACAATTTTATGATAAAACATTTTTAGCCAGTGACATCACAAGACCAAGATGAATGTTAACTTTGAAGCTTTTTGGGATGCTTTTACCCACAAAACTCTTAGAGTCCACAGAGACTCTGAGCGCATCTGTGTTGAAAGAAATTAAAGCAGTTATATTCACAGTTCCCATACTTCTGATGTTTTCCTGCTGACCTGCAGATGAAATTGGGTTTCCTAAATTTCTTTGACTGGATCTGGCATGCCCACTGAAGGAAATAGACTCAAAAAATAATGTAAAGAATGACATTTTAGCGTAACCGATGTGAAGATTTTAATCAAGTTGTTTTGATCGGTATATATGCCTGTTCATTGCCTGTTTTGAAGTAGGAGGATTTTTATTAAAGAAAAAAAGAACAATTGGCTGAATTTTTAAAATAGTAGGTTGTTGTCCAGTCTGTGTGGTTCTCTAATTGGCCAACGAGCCAACCAACTTTTAAAATTGGCTCTTATTGGCCCAAAAACTGGGTATTGTCAAGAAATGCCGCAAGGTGTTTACTTAATATGTAGATGGCAATGCCATAGATTCGCGGAGCTCAAATTAACTGTTCTTATTTTGAAACCGTATTATAGTATACAAATATTGACTGATTTCGAGGGCATTAGTCAAATCTATTTCCCTCGAGGGTGTGTAAGTGAAAACTATTTCACGAGGCCGAAGGCCGAGGGAAATAGTTTTCCTTTCACACAGGAGAGTAGATAAGCAGACGCATAAAATTTTAGAAAAAACAAATTTTGGAAAAAACAAATTTTGGAAAAAAAAATTGGAAAAAAAAAAATTCGGAAAAAAAAAATTGGAAAAAAAAAAATTCGGAAAAAAAAAATTCGGAAAAAAAAAATTTTCGGAAAAAAAAAATTTCGGAAAAAAAAAATTTTCGGGGAAAAAAAAATTTTCGGAAAAAAAAAATTTCGGAAAAAAAAAAAATTCTGAAAATTTTTTTTTTTTCGGAAAAGAAATTTTGGAGGGCAATAGTCCTGGTCAATATACTAAAATAATGACTGACATGTGACCAGCTCTCAGCCAATGACAGCTCTGCTTTCATGGTCGAGGTATGATAATGATAAACAAGAACACAATCAGTTGGGCCTAAATTAATTGATGCTATTGAAGTACAGTAATAGCAATCAGCTTTTAAACTTCACACCTCAAATAAACTTCACACATCACTGCTCACAAGCAGGCTGCTGATAGTTCAGTCATTTTCCCTGGGTGTGGCACTGCAAGCATGATGCTACACCGGTGGCGACACCTGTTAGCAAAATAAGCTTTTTTCATGCAGACGACATAAATGAGCATAAAAATGAAATTTTCAAAACAGAATAGGATAGTTAAGAACCAAATGGAATTTTTCAGACACTACTGCAGTATTGCAAGAGAAATTAAGGGATGTTTACTTTTACCGAAACTAACTGTTTAATCAGGGACCAACTCCATGGCAGGTACAGGCAGTCCTTCATTCTCACTCCACTGACAGATTCAAAATTTACTATGACCTGTTGTTAAGCTAAGTTCGCTGACGCGACGGGCGGCTTCGCCGCCCGTCGCTACGCGAATATAAGTTGAAATGAGTGTTCAAGTGCAACATTTGTCAGACTACATGTCTTCTGGGGTTCTATATAGATACATAGGTCTATAGGTAGGCAGATGGATGGATAGAAAGATAGATACGGAAATTGCTGTCAACTCGGCGTGTATCTTACTGCAAGGACTCTAATTTTCATCTCATATTTTTGAGTTATGAGATGTTTTAAAGTTAAATCTGCCCCTGCCTTCCAAATTAATAGCTAGGAAGGCAATCCTTGTTGTTTCTGAACATAAATCCTACTTGTTGGATTTAGGCAGGCAGTTTACCAAAATCCATTCTTTGTTTCCTTTAATCTGAAATATGAACAATGTCAACAGTGGCGTATTTAGGAGGGGGGGGCATTGAAAATGCCAGACCCCCCCCCCCCCCCACCTTCAGCCAAAACTTAGCATGGTAAATATAGGCAGAGCCGCGGAGTTTCACAAACACTCAAACAGATCACATTTGGAAATGGAGAGAATATTCTCATGAAGCATTTGTTTTTAAAAGACTTTCTTTCTTCATCCTTAAACCTAACCTACATTATAATATGAGCGCAGCTCATGGCTGCCGAAGGCAGCCATGAGCGAAGCTCACTTAGCACAAAGACAGCTCATTCTGTGTGGTGCTCCTGTCTACAGTGACTGCCTGAACAGGAAGTGCCTGTAGTTGCCATAAAAGTGGAGCTAGTAGTTTAGTCAGAGTTTAGTTTGGTAAATAATTAAAATACCTCAAATACCTTCCAAAATAGCTTTAAAATTTCAGTCTTGTCGTATAACAACCTCCAATGACATATTTCAGGGATTTAAATCAACATGTGTATCAACATTGGAAATGATTATTTCCATACCCCTGATTGTAAGAAGTGACTGAAAATTAAAAGTCAACACAAAAGTTAATGAATTTTAAAATGGCTCAACAAGTAAGAAATCATAACAACACTTAAGATTACATAATCTTCATTAACTATCAACAAATTATGTAACAGTCTAATTGTAAATAGTCATCTCTGAATAGCTGTGGTTTTATTGATGTCAGTCTATCTAATCTGATCTATAGATTTGATCTGATCTATCTATTCTATCTGCCCATTTGCCCAGTCCTTTAAAAAGATAAATTGGCCTTCTGGATGGAAAGTTGAAGATAATGCAGTAGTTCTATGACAATGCTGCGCGAATTTCATGGCAGTGCCATTTACATATTATCATCTCAATATCAGTGCTGTCCTGTTTTTTTTTCGTTCTATATACAGAGGTTTTTCTTTCTTCTTAATATCAAATCAATCTCACCTTTCCCATCACCATCATGATGCTGCCCTCTGGGTATATCCATATATTCCACTCTCCATAGATCCAATACTTCATTCTATGCCCTGCAGAGTTGCAGATGAAATCGGGTTTCCAGAATTTCTTACACTGGATCTGGTATGCCACATCTGGAATATACTTGAGTCAACATAATTTAATCTCCCACTATGTATTAGATTGTATGGTATATCACCTCATATTTCTCACCATTCTGATACTTTTCTTCTTTGGCAGACTCATATAAGCGAGAGGGTTAACTGGTATTGTGGTAGCATGCTGGGCTGCCAATCGCTGGGTCCAGGGTTCGACTCCTGCTCTTGCCGGGTCACCTTTGCCAATGCTGGATGGATGTTCCGACTATCCTTCGCCCATTGCTGTGTCCTCCTCCTGTCCTATTTAGCCCAACCAGTGCATAAATACAGGACATAAAGCTCCATTCATCCATCAATCTATCCAATTGGCAGACTGATGTATATTGTGACATGCCGTGGTTCTGATTCTGATGCTGTTTTTTAAGCAGCTTTCATAAGGAACAAATATATTAGACCTCAATTTAAATTTGCAATGGGTCTTTGACGTGTCCAAAACATGCATTCTCTTCTTAGAAACTTCCAAGCAGGTCTTTCCTGGATACCTTCGTCTCATTATGCAAATGAGATATGAGAATTTTAGAATTAAAGCTCCCTTCCAAATTGATAATTGAGAAGGCAGTTTTTATTGCATCTGGACATAAATCCTACTTATTAGAATTAGTCAGGCAGTCACCAGAAATCCATTCTTTGTTCCCTAGACCGTCTTTAGAAAGCTTTAAATCCCGAATTATTGCTCTTGTTGATTATAACCTCAGATGAGCTATCAATTTAGATGAAGTCTGATAATTGATTTAGACGAGTGATGTCGGTAAACCCGCAAGCAAAGAGGGATGCTTTCTCTATTATTTGATAAGCAAGACACAGACAATGTACATGGACCTCTGGAATAGGCAATACTATGTTACATGTATCTGGATAATGACTTACTCAAACATTTGTGTTACTCTTAATGACTTTTTTTTTTTGCTGCTGTGGTTACTTTTTTTATATGTTTTCTTCAATCAATTGTGTATGAAACATTGATGTCATCTGATGACATTGTCATATCGTATCTTCTGAGATAGACAATATACAGTGCTGCCTGTAAGTAAGTGAAACGCATGATATCGTGCCATTTCATCAACCCTAAACATCCTCAACCAAACTGCTTTTGGAAGCATGACTTCTCATCCGGTAATAGGAAAACATATTAGGTCATATTAAAAGGCTGATGTGTGAGGCATGTCTGATAACAATGGCAGCCAATTTTCTTTGCTGTAGTCGGAGTTAGGTATGGGTCAAAGTCTTCGATATATATAAGTAAGTGAAACACAGGCCCAATGTTATTTAATAGGGAAGGGTTGAAATATCATGCATTTCACTTACTTACAGGCAGCACTGTATGTATCAATCTGTGGCCAACAATAGTCAAATAATTCAGAGGCAATGTTGTGGAGTTGAGATGGCCAATAGTTGTGTTAATTGGGTCTTATAAAATAATTGCTGGACTTTGTGTGGCATTACAAACAACTGCCCATGTTAAAATTTGATAGACAAAACTAGCCATTTTTATAATGTCACCATCAATTTTATTTTGTATAAGTCTCTAGCAAGCCACAAGTCTGCAAGCTTATTACCCACTGCAGCCATTTGGGGAATGAAAGTTCCATTTTCCACCAAGAAATTCTTCAATCTTCTTCATTTATATCTGATGTTATAACATTTCTGAGTTTCTCGAAACTTGTATGACATTTTTATTGCCCTTATACCTTCTAGCGGTTGCATTGTAAAAAGCATCATGAGAATGCCTATTGTGGAACCAAAACTCAAACAGACACTTTTGAAAAAGTGTGATGCATATTTGGTTTGGAACTTTTAGAAGTTAAATCCAATGCAAGCTTCTGCTGTAGAGACATTTTTGTTCATATTTATTCATATTATGGTTTGCAGAGGTGCAGGAGTTAGCTGGAGAGTGTTTGTTTGTCTTGAGCGAAATTCGAAGTCTCAAGTCGCGAATGCTGCAGTACGCATGTGCCATGGGACTCAACCGGGTGAGTTTAGAATTTCAATTAAATCCAAACTTGCGAAGACAGCTTTTGTAGCCTCGAAGGGTCTGTCAGGGGACACTACCATTGCAACAGACACATTCCCAACTTGCCAACACACAGAATCCCATTAAAGGCAGAAATAACCACGAAAGATATAAGGCGCACTGGCGCAACCATAGAACCTCGTCTTGACCTCGGCGAAGGTTTATATTGCTTTCGATCAACAAAAAATACAGTGTCTTTGAACCTACAATGTGGAAGTACCATTATAACAACATTATAATACATACAATAGATTACAGTTGATAATATAAATCACAATAGTTGACATCGCAGAAAAAGATTAACAAGCTTATTTTATCCCTGATTGTTAGTGATATTGATTGAAAGAAAAAGGCGCAGAATAGGTTACATAAAGAGTGCAACATTTTTTTGAGGTGTTACTCACAATAACACAACATTTGTTTCTAAAAGTCTGCGTTTCTCGATGAAATATCAATTCAGAACCCTTGTGAAGTAATAGCCCAAGTACACTTCTAGAATGGACTTAAAATAGCCCATAACATATATCCTTCCTCCTAAATGATTTGTTCTTCCTTGGACATACACGTAAACAAGTCATCGAGAAGCAGAAAATCTAATGAGTTATCCTTGTAGTGGTCTTTGCTTTCTTTTGCTCTATTACTTTCCTGATGATTTCCTATTTACTCAAGTCCTTATTGTTTACTCTTATCCTCCATATGATTCAGGCCGTAGAATGTTTGGTCCAACTGGGAGCGGATGTCAACTCCGGATCCGGGCAGGACACTCCGCTGTGTTACGCCTGCAAACGCAAGGACAGAGATATGCTGCTGTACCTGCTGAACAATGTGAGTGAAATGAAAATATCCCATAGACTCCAAATAATTGTACTCAAATAGCTGTATTTACCCTCATTGGAAGCTTTGAGGCTATGACAATAGTCCTTGTCCACCCAAAGTGATCACTGGAGGCACTGAGAGGTGTTGTTGTGCTGAGCAAACTGGAGTGATGTTATTCTCAGACAATCTCAGTTGACTATTAAATATACAAGCTATGATATAATCTATGATTTTAAGGAGCTGTGCAAAGTTCCTCGACATTTCGTTATGTTGCACACTATCCTTCATTGAGTTGACCGAAGGAAGGTTTTCGAAGCAAATTACACATGTGTGACTGTAACTTCTCCATAGAGGTTTCTTACAGTATTTTACTTCGATATAGAAAAAATGAGAACCTGTTCACTATGAATATGCACTTTGTGACTCATGATAGCTGATGAAATGTCATCTCCTCTACTTTCAACAGGGGAAACATAGAGGCTGTTTGATTAGTCATGATCAAGGGAAGGCCATTTTATTTGTCATTACTGATTTTAGAGTGAAAATCAGACGCATAATCCTTTCGTTTGGCTGTCACAAACAAGCAGGATAAGTCTCCTTAAATCAGATTGATGTTGAAAGTGTTGGGTATGATCATGACAAATCATTAGCATGATGACACACAAAGTGCCACTTTCACAGTGCAACAGTCCACTTATGTTCTATATCAAAGTGACACGCTGAAAGTGAATGACTTGCTTTATCCCCTGTACTTGATGCTAAGATTCTCTTTAATTATATAATATCATTTGAAATGGAGAGAAGTCAACTTTTTTGTTTAACAGATCTCCCGCGAAAACAGGCATGAGTCAAATACTTGGTAAATGAAATGCAAATAACCTTATTTCAGTTGTCAAATTAAATTAACACCAATGTTAAAAATGTCCAGTACATTTAATTCAATGCAAAATTCAATTTCACAGGGTGCCAGTAACACGAATGATGCCCTGCGGATTGGTCTGGAAAGCGAAAACCACCAAATAGTTGGTTTGCTGTTGGCACACATGGGATATGACAAATCAGGTGGGTGTTCCGAATTACACAATAAAGCTTTTCTTCTGATGAGGTAAATGCACTCAGCCATTCATGAGTTACCCGAATAATATCCATAAAGCTCATTTGGACACCAGAACACTACAGTTTTTTAAAGTAATTCTCATAGTTTCAATTTTGAGTTTGCGCAGTGTATGAGATAAATTTCTGAAACAATACTTAAGGATGCCAAAATAATTGTAGATCTTTGGTATCGTCACAAACTACAGTGGCTTGAGTTCCTTATTTACGAAAAAAGAGAAAAGTACCAAATCATTGCGAAAATTTAACTTTGTGTGTCATGTGTCATGATGATGATGATGTATCATGATCAAACCCATTATTGTCAATATCAAATTAGTTTTAGACGAATAATTGTGCTTATTGGTGACCGCAAATGAAAAGATTAAGAATCTGATTCTTACACTAAAATGAGTTATAACACACCGCTTCGATCTTGATTATTTAAACAGAACCTACGGTTCCCAAGCCAAAATTGGGGTTACGGCAAAACGACACTTGATTAGAGTCATGAATCATAATGTTTCACAGAAAAACGGTCTGCTCTTTTTTCATAAATAATGAAAGAGCTGTAGTAATTTTGGTTCATAGCAGCTGGTGTCCAGGATGACCAATGATTATGATTTACCTTACAGATTTTGCAGTGTCCTGGAGTGGACTTGGCCTTGGAGAAGTCCACCCTAATTGGTTCGGTCCTATATTTAAACCTCTGGTCAGCAACCCTGCTACTTCTGGTATGTATGCCATGTCTCATTTATCATTCTTCTTATTATGGGGTTAACAAGTAAACTTTTGTTTCATCGGTTATCATTGCATGGGGTTAATAATTTGACTTCACTCTTTGCGCATGTCAGTAAGTTTGTTTGGTTCGTAATTACTTAAAAAGTCAGTCGGTCAATATATTTTTCATATATTTAGGGATCATTCAGAATTTATGACAGGGGGGGAGGGGTGGGAGTTTTGGCCGAGTGGTACTAACTTTTCACACGTGTTTCAGAGGGGGGTATTGATTTTTGACAACACTACCAAGGGTGGGGTAAGAAATTTTAAAAAACACGTATAAACTAATCTTATTTTGAATTTTTTACTTGCAAAAGTCCGCGAAATGACGGGAATCTGTACGCGTGGCAGTATATATGTGTGTATTGCTTTGTATGTCGCGGGGGGTACTAAAAATAAGCATGAAACCTAAGGGTTGGGTACTAAAAATCCACATGGAACTCTTGGGGGTTATCAAGTTTTGACCGGAAGTTCTGGAAAAAATCATCCACTCCCCAGTCATAAATTCTGCACGGTCCCTTAGAGAAGTTTTCGAGTGACGGCCAAAAAATAAAGAAGCGTACGAAGGTGCCCTGGTCTCCCCTACTACAGTACGACTATCGGTAAATATCAGATTAAGCAGGGGGTTAACATTTCAGCCTAACCGACACATTTTTATCTATGTGGCATCCATGATTTCTGTGACTATGTATCTTATTTTCAAATGAATCTCAACTTCATGCCCTGGCAAAATGCTAATGTGATTTGGAAATGCCACATCAGATACATTGCGACCCTTTCAATTTACTGTCTGATTTACTCTATGATGTATTGAGTTGTCTGAACAAAAACATCCTTGTCAAAGCTTGGGTATTGGCTTCTTTTTGTTGGTGGAACTCTTTTTGTCGATGTTTGGAAAACATTGATTTTTGTTTTCCGGTATGTGCCACATAAGCAAAGCCTCTGAAAAAATGACTTCAAATGATCTATAAAATGCATATTATTCTTTTATAGATGGGACAGAGCCAAAGGCTCACCGAGTTAATTTAAAAAAATGTTTGAAAAAAAAATAGTTCAAAATAAAAAAAAATCCAAAAAGAAAAAAAAAATGTTTGGAAATTAAAATGTTCGAAAAAACAAAAATGTTTGAAAATTTCCAAACAAGAAAATGTGAGGAAAAAATGATTTTTTCTTTTCGATTACCTTTCCACCCAATTTCTCTTTGTCCCTTTTTTTTCTCCAAACTTTTTATTGAACAAACCTGAATACAAAAATGAATTTCGAGAAATAATTTAGATAATTACAATTTAGAGTCTTTAAACATTTATTTTTTTGCATTCAGGCGGTCCCGTCTTCGTGCTTTGGCATTTACATATTATTTCTATGTGTTGCAGAAGCAGGAAAGATGATAGCTGCGAAGGTGAAAAACATAGAAATCAGGAGAAGGGCCAGGAAGAGGTCAGGACCCTCGGTGACAGATCTGACCCCTTCTAAACTACCCCTGAGGTATTCCTTTCAGGGGGTAAAGAGAAGTACCCCTGACTTGCAGGACTATCTATCAAAACTGCAAGGTGGGTACTGTAAGACAGGGTACATAGCAGTGATAAGTAACTATACATTATGTTGGGGTGGGGTACATTGAAAGGAGGTATGGGGTATATGAAGGTGAACCCTGGCTGCTCTTGATTATATCTTCTTCAGGTGGTTATTAAAGAAGACAAGTAGTTTGCAGAACACTTTCTTAGCTTTTCTTTCAGTGCACCAGGGTCCTGGGTTTTTGAAGTCACAATAATTATTGTACTGAATTTTTTGGACAATTAAAGTTAGATTTAGACTTTTTTGATCATTGAAGGTCCTCGTAGAACACATTTTTGCTGTACACTGGAGGTGATTGAAGTCTATATATAATGTATTTAGTAATGGAACATTCTGGTGAAATTTAGATTGTCTGTGATGCCCCAGAACTGTTGCATCAATATATATGTTTACATATGATGAACCAAATAAACATAAAGTCTATCTGATCTGGAGACAGAAAAAAGAATAAGAAAGAACTTTTTGTATGTCTATGGCCCTCCATTCTATACTCCTATGTCTGTCTACAATCTACAATTCCACATGTATACCTGAAGGTTTTTTTCTGTCTTACTAACATTTTTTCCTCAATTCAGAACCATCAAAAATATTGCTATAACACCTTATAACTGATCATAGCAATGATAACATTTTTATAAAATACATGTGCCTGTTTAATCTACATATTTTTTTCTTCATCTCAGTATTCTTCACACTTGGAACCAAAACCACAGTAACAAGAGCCACAAGTGATAATGCAAAACACCCTTGACATAATATTATGTTTCAAAACACCCCAAGTGTCTGGCATAGCTCATTATGCAACTGCTATACCACTAGAACCACCCACTGAATGTACAAAATGTGATGTGTGGTTTGGAGACATTATTCAGTTCAGTGGGGGAGAGTGTCTCGATCGGACCCCTTAAAATTTGACTTGGCCTTCAACTGAAATCAACATTTTACAAGTCATGATGCAAGTCTCTGATTGGTCACTTTGTTAGAAGACTGATATCTGGCAAGACAGGAAATGAGGGCCTTTAGAAAACTTATTCCACTGTTCTCATGTGTACTGAATCAAGTTACTCCATATGCCCAAAAATCATCCTGTCTTGCTCTTAAATCTTGATTTAATTCCATAATGATAAGATCCCAGGAAAATTATCCCATTTGGTGTGAAGATTTTTTCATACTGCAATTTCATGTGTCTCAGCGGATGAGTTGTTAGCAACTCGGCATGCATTTTTAACCGGCCTAACAGCGGAGGCCGGTTAATACAGGAGCTGTAAATGGATCAGGTGAAACCATAAACAAACCATGTAACCATGTAACCATGTAACCATGTAACCATGTAACCATGAAACCATGTGAACCAAGAACAGGGTAGGTGGCAGCAGGTCCACTGTATGTATGAAAATAGCCCTCTGGTGGATAAGCCTTGCAGTATTTTGAGTTCAGTCCCTGACAGGTCTAACAGCAATATAACTCAACTAGATTTACCCATAATAAAAGGCAGGACAATAGTGCATTGTTATGTAGAGTGCAACCCAGCTGCCTGCATGCAATGCATTTTGGCTTGAGTGAAATGTGTTGATCCACTGTAGACAGTGGGTTTAGGAGTGAAAGGGTGCAGCAGGTGGCAGACCAGGATGGCAAATGATAGAATTGAAGGCAAGGGCTTGAGAAGAGCTTTAAAATGAGGGTAATATTAGTGAGAACCGATGAGTAGAGGCTGGCTGTGGAGTGTGTGGATGTTTTTGGCGGGAAATGGACCTGTGGCGCCAGTCCCTGACGATGTGATAAGCGGAACTAATGAGCAGATTCATGCGCCCCTGGTGGCAGAGAACAGTTGGCGTAGAAAACGTAAATAAGACAGCAGTGGAACTGCTTTCTGCTGTTATCAGAAGGACAGGATAGATCAAGAAGGGTAGGTGGACAGTTGAGGTGAGTGGCATTGCTCGGGAGGAGTTTTTAGCTGTTGAAGGTGTGAGCATGTCACACATGATTTTTAACCGGCCTAACAGCGGAGGCCGGTTAATACAGGAGCTGTAAATGGATCAGGTGAAACCATAAACAGTAGGCATAAACTGCAACCACAAACCAGATGTAAACCACGTTTGGGTTTTTCCCCATTGTGACTATAATATTTCACTTACAGTTATGAAATTTGGTACAGGTATGGTACTCTGGGTATGGATTGGGAACATGTCGAGAAATCCAAGATGGCGGCCATTTTGTGGTGGCCATTTTGGCAGCCATCTTTCTTCATTCTTGAACTGCCCATTGTGACTATAATATTTCACTTACAGTTATGAAATTTGGTACAGGTATCGGACTCTGGGTATGGATTGGGAACATGTCGAGAAATCCAAGATGGCGGCCATTTTGTGGTGGCCATTTTGGCAGCCATCTTTCTTCATTCTTGAACTGCCCATTGTGACCATAATATTTCACTTACAGTTGTGAAATTTGGTACAAGTATGGGACTCTGGGTATGGATTGGGAACATGTCGAGAAATCCAAGATGGCGGCCATTTTGTGGTAGCCATGTTGGCAGCCATCTTTCTTTATTCTTGAACTGCCCATTGTGACCTCAATATTTCACTTACAGTTGTGAAATTTGGGACAAATATGGGACTTTGGGTATGGATTGGGAACATGTTGAGAAATCCAAGATGGCTGCCATTTTGTGGTGGCCATTTTGGCAGCTATCTTTTTTCATTTATTGAACTGCTCATAGTGACCTCAATATTTTGCTTAGAGTTATAAAATTTGTTACAGGTATGGGCCTGTGGGTATGGATCAGGGACATGTTGAGAAATCCAGGATGGCGGCCATTTTGTGATTGCCATTTTGGCAGCCATCTTTCTTCATTCTTGAACTGCCCATTGTGACCATAATATTTCACCTACAGTTATGAAATTTGGTACAGGTATTTGACTCTGGGTATGGATTGGGAATATGTCGAGAAATCCAAGATGGCTGCCATTTTGTGGTTGCCATTTTGGCAACCATCTTTCTTCATTCTTGAACTGCCCATTGTGACCTTAATATTTCACTTGCAGTTATGAAATTTTGTACAGGTGTAGTACTCTGGGTATGGATCGGGAACATGTCGAGAAATCCAAGATGGCGGCCATTTTGTGGTGGCCATTTTGGCAATCATCTTTCTTCATTCTTGAACTGCCCATTATGACTATAATATTTCACTTACAGTTATGAAATTTGGTTCAGGTATGGGACTCTGGGTATGGATTGGGAACATGTCGAGAAATCCAAGATGGCTGCCATTTTGTGGTAGCCATGTTGGCAGCTATCTTTTTTCATTTATTGAACTGCTCATAGTGACCTCAATATTTTGCTTAGAGTTATAAAATTTGTTACAGGTATGGGCTTGTGGGTACGGATCAGGGACATGTTGAGAAATCCAAGATGGCGACCATTTTGGCAGCCATCTTTCTTCATTTCTTGAACTGCCCATTGTGACCTCAATATTTCACTTAAGAGTTATGAAATTTGGTACAGGTATGGGGCTGTGGGTATCAGACGGGAACGTGTTGAGAAATCCAAGATGGTGGCCACTTTGTGGCAGCCATTTTGGCAGCCATCTTTCCTCATTCTTGAGCTGACCATTGTGACCTTAATATTTCACTTACAGTTATGAAATTTGGTACAGGTATTGGCCTGTGGGTATGGATTCGTAGCATGTTCAGAAATCCAAGATGGCGGCCATTTTGACAGCCATCTTTCCTTTTTTTTAGAAATCTGTTCAAACTGCATTGATTCTATACTAATAGTCTAACATCTTCCAATCAACTATTTCTCCTATCTTCCAATATAAGTTGCTCAGTGGTTTAAGCAATGGCACCTTCAATTTCATTGGCTAGGCCGGTTTTGAATCCGCGGATTCTTGTGTAACTTTGAGGTCCAGGGTTCAATTCCACTACATGGCAATACTTGACTGCCATATTTAGATACAAACAGCCAGCCACCTGGTGAGAATGATGTTGCCAATTGGCCAAGCAGATGGAACCCAGTTAGGCTTGAAACTTCAATTGTATCTTTCTGTGTTATGCATGTACCACCCAAATTGATGTGGTAATATAAAATCTTCCCTGTTTTCTGGGTTTGATTGACGTTTGCTTGTGCTCGATTTTCCGCTACTTTCACTGCTGGTTTAAAATAACCTGATACTGTTCTGCTTGTGCCATATGTCAACCAGTACTAGTGGGATCCAAACAAAAACCAATAAACAGAGAAGATTAGAATACATAAATACAGAAGAAGAAGCATACAGTTAAGATTTTTTTCTCACATAAGATGGAGATATATATTCCCTCTACTCCCTCCAGATAAACTTGCAACATGTTGCCAAAGTAAACAATATTTTTGTCAGTTAAAGAGCAAGTTGTAATGTCTGCTTGTGCACTTCTGTATGGAATGCCAACACACTTCTTAAAATATTCTGTATACCTGTCAAAGGCCCACCTTTGGAGATATTTTGAGCACTGGGTCTGTCAAGAAATGAAGGCATATACCTGACATTAACTGTCTTTTCAATGAAATGGTATATATTTATATGCATACAAATTAAAGGATTTTTTCTTGGAATAAATACGAAGTATCTCTTTGGCTACATTTCCTTTCTAAGTTCAGTATTTGTTTTAGTGTCTATTTTGGTGTCAATGAGAATGAATGCAGGATATAACATTTCTGACTTTCTGAGATTTAGCAATTACCTTTTTACTGGCATATAAGATTACGAAGTTTAACCATTTTAAAAATTTCATTCACAGACAAATATTTAAATGAAATAATCATTACTTCCATGCTTGTACTACTCAAATTCTGCTGGCTTCCTTACCCGAAGTTCTCAAACTTTTTGGGGGCAGGATCAGCCCCCTGTGCTGAACCACGCCTGTGTCTGTCCGCAATTGTAATATCAAACAACCATTCTAATCATTGCTATTCACCATTCACTGTATACCTCGTCAACCTTACCGGCAAAGGTGAATCACACCGATTTTTTCGTAGGGCAAGCGACAATTTTCCTAATTTCATTATCCAGAAATTCCATATCCATATTTCATACCATTTAAAATAGCATACAATGGAAGCCGTTGATTTTTAAAATGTTCATTAGATCATAGATCTGTCAAATTTTTAATCTCCGTGCCCAAAGTTCTTGTGTTCCCCAAACTTTTGGGGGGAGAGACCCCCTCCGGTTTGTGCAAAGTGTACCTGTACATTAGGGCGCCTCATTTCGGAAGAAAAGTTTTGAAATTCCCCTTATTGCATGATCTGTGCTCTTACAATGATACGATTATGAATAGAAACATGTACACCTGACGAAAATCTCTAAAAACACTTAATTTCAACCCTGTTATCTTCAGAGCTCTTTAGGGACCTTTAAAAATCAATATTTTTTCTTGAAATTTGGCATGGACTTGTATTCTTACACCGTGAAATACCAGGTAGTGGGAAATTTAGAACTTTTTCTGAAATGAGGCACCCTACTGCACATCTTCACCAAGGTTATGACTTGAAAGGTTGTTGCCCCAACTTCCTGACTCCAGAACCTCAACAGCCCTTCAGCATGCCCACATCAACAAGTTGCAGCAGAGGGGTGCTGAGTGTGATAAAAGGGATGGCTCAAAGGGTTTAGGGTATCCTGGGGGTATTTATTTTATGGATGCACCTGCAGGGGCAGCTGGGTGGCCTATTTGGGGGGAGCATTAGCATTTATTACAGGTCTGGTTCTCTGAAGGATCTGGGTTTGATTCGTAGAGAACTGGGAATTAGTTTGCAATAATAATCTTGAGTCATTTTAGTTATTGTAAGGGATTTCTAAGTATAATTATTGTTGTTCAAATAAAAAAAATAAAAAATGATTTACTGATTCTTCTGGCATACTAATCATAATTTGATTTCGAATTATTTGTCATATTCAGCTTATGTAAAAAAAAATACAAGCAGTTCAGAATTAAGTGGGGATAAACTAAAATCCATTGGCTTCGGTATCATAAACGAGCTCGCCAAACCCTCGTCGCATAGTATTCGACCACTTGGGCCGATCAGAACATGCATGCTGGTCATCCACCTATACAAAAATGAAAAATCTATGACCCTGATGTCTGTCTATCTACCTATCTATCTATCTTTCAGAGAGTCAAGAACTGGCCATGTCAGGAGATGCAGGGGATGAAACGAGTTCTATCTTGGGTTTCATCAAACAGAAGTTGCTGCAGCTGACCCACAAGGAAGAGGACAAAGTGCCCAAGAGGACTGGAAAGCCAGAGTTGATAAGGACCTACAGTGCCCTGCTCTCTGATCCTAATAAGTCTGGTAAATAAAATGTCTAGTTTTGAAGAGAACAGCAAATCACTTACAATCTGTAAGTCATCGGTTGCAGCTGATACGGTGCCGCCCGCGCGGTCTTAATGAAATTTTGCGCCTCAGGCCGTTTACTATTCTTAACACTATTTTGACAATTCCCCTTATCATTCGGTGTCCCTTTCATCGATACCTTATTTCTACAAATGAACAAACACAAACTCACTCACTCACTTGTGGCACTTTCGGAAAGTTTCGGAGTCTTTCCTGTAATGAAATAATTCTTATTCAAAACTATGTAAGCCAAGATCTTTGAACTTCTACTTTAAGAAATGTTGAAATTCTTCTTCAGTTTGCAAATGTTATTGTCACGGGTAATATTTTTTCAGATCAAGATGATAATGATATTGGCTTCGACCAGACAGAGGAGGGCATCAGAGAATGGAAAATGACAACATTAACAGGATCCAATGTGCCTTTCCACCCTCTTGATCCCCGAAGGTCATCTTCGAAATCCTTTTCTGACTCACTGCGCACTATACCGGGTATGTAGCCTCTATTATTGAAATAATTATAAAAAAATAAGAAACGGAGAAGACCATATAATATACTTTTCTTCTGAATTTCACTTTTCTTTTGACAGTGTGCATCTTTTTATGGTTTTATGGTGAATGATGCTAAAAATTATAATTGTCCAGGTCCGTTTATTCGGCCTAAAATCACCAAGCAGTTCATCTGAAATTGGAAGGCATTGGTGTCTCACAGGATGGTGTTTTGACTTGATATTGTGCTATGTAGGCTTCGCAATACAATATATATTGTACTGCCGTACTATAGTAGCATATTAACACAACAGTCTCTGCAGTATTAAGCCTTCATCTGTGGTGGCAAAGATGTCCTTTCCATGCTTGCAGCCTCTCCTTATAAGATTGTCTTCCTCTTGAATAATCATATCAGTTTGAGACTTTGAGTCAACAAATAACCATTTTAAAGCAATAGCAATTAACTTGTACAATGATAACTTGAAATCATTGCATTTGGCAGGGACCACATTATTGAGAATTTAAATTTCTTCCATATCCTTGCATTTGAAATCGAAGACACACATTATCAAACTTAAACAATGTTGCATGCATTTCAATCTTTTTTTCTAAAGGAGAATGGCAGAGACAGAATCCGCACAATAGGAGAAAGACGAGCAGCGCATCTGATGTAACGTCGGAGTCGGAATCCAATGTTTTCGCTGGAGCTGCTCCTTTCAAACAAGTGAGTGTCCCCATAGCTATTATTTATGCATCAATTCAATATTGATAGTGGGTAGAATTCCCCAAACTACAATGGCGACGTAATGGATTTGGTGTATGCAAGGTCATTGCGGCTACAAACGGAAAAGGGTATTGTCGAGGGAAACTCATCTGCTTTATGGACATCTTGTTATGGTTGATGTGTGTTACAATATATATACTTTATTTTTGGACAAATAGAGAGAATTTAGGCAATAACAGCATTGTTGTCCCAAGAAAATATCTTATAATTTGTCAGAAATTATTATTTTCTTAGCTATGTTGGTGAAATCATCCCTCTATGTTTCTGTTGAAAGGAGCTTGAACTTGAGGCTATTATTATTGTCAACACTGTCAATAACATAATGTTTTCTCTGTGTGGTCCAAATGTCATTAAATGCTCCAGAAGCCATGGGCCTGATGAGTAGGTTGAGAGCTGAGGATGTTTCAGTGGATATGTCAACTGCAGTGAATGACAAAATACTCATTATCTTAATGATGACCCAGGTCTGATGTGGACATTAATTGTTATTGTGGCTCTGACAAAAAGTAATGTCTGTTTTGATGACCCTAATGTAAATTGAAAGAGAATTTCATGAGGTCAATTGCATATCTGGAGTGCCCATTTGTAGGGAAAGCATACAAGAATGCAAATAGGAGTATTTGTACAAGAAAGCCAAATGCTCCCAGCCCACTCAAACATTGACACCCCATAATGGAATATATTAACATTAAGTCAGTTTGTTCTCATTTAAATGGAAAAATCCAGGCATAGGCTATATACACATGTATTTCTTTCCAACTTTCCTGCTTTCCCTCTTCAATGTAAAGTATGTGAACACTGATGAATATGTGCAAGGTGATAACAGTTGTGTGTGGTCCATGTATGGTGTGAACACCAACTAATGCCATAACAAACATTGTTGCAACATTACAATGGTCTTGTTGTGGCTTTGTTACATCGGTTCCTGCTTCATTGTTCTTCCTGTAGTTGTGGTGTGACTGGTTTCATACTGAGAACCAGTAATTAAAACCTGTGCCAGAAAGTACAAAGCCTCAGAAATTGATAATGCAATGATTACTGATTTTGCTATAGTTTGATACTTGTAGTAAATGGACGTTGTCAAAGTATTTTTTGGCCAATTATTTAGTGTGACATTGCCATCTTGACAAAGGCGGGCCTTGACAATTCAGCCACAGATTCACTGTACCTATATAGGCCAAGTTATAAATCTACTGAATTTCAAATAGACAGCGGTGGTCAGCCAATGATATACTTGTTGTTCACATATTAGCCACTCCCCAGCCAAATCACCCCACTTGGTATCTTTTGAGGGACAGCTGTAATCTTAAATCTACTGGCCAAGACCATTTAAGGAGGGGTCAAAAAGGGTAAACAACTAGCAGAGGGGTGTTACAAAGCCTTGAGTGATGCGTACAGACCCTTGACGCAAAATACTCAAAAGTCCAGGCTGAGTTGTCAGGGTATTCCCTGTCAGGATGGACATTGCAGGCCAATGTGAACGATTTCTATCTCCGCCCCGAGGCGGGAGCTTATGTGATCGTGATGCATCTGATGTGAGTTTGTGCAGCTGACCCTGTAAAAACTATGTATTGTATGGATCTGTTTATTGATAGATATATATTGAATGATTGATATATTGATAAATAGGTTGGCAGATATATAGCTGGATTCAGTCGTACCTGATAGATGGCGGTTGGCGGAACTATCATGCCCTCTCTGAGTGATTGCTCCAGTTATGTATATGATTTTTCAGCTACATTAGTAAATCATCGATTGGCCATTATTGTAAAAATCTGAAGACATTTTAAAGAATGGCTGAGCTGATCTCACTAGTGCACAATAAGAATTTGTGGTTCTTTCTCTCTGCTGTCTTCCAATTGAAGTTATTGAGCAAAACTTTAACAGATTTTTGTATTATTCATTGATTTCCAACTTCAATGAAATAAAGCAATCCTCAATTACCCCGATGGCCACAAAAATTAAAGAACATTGTTCTTCTTTGGTACGCCCTTCTGTCATTGGCATAATAGAATTAGTATGGCCCTATATATCGTATAATTGGAGGCTATCGCAACAAGTAATCAGAAGTTGAAACTCCATTTTGATTTTAATAAACATTTCTTTATTGATGAAATATCAATATAAACTTTCTATTTAGTGTCGGTTCAGAGATCAACATTTATCATTACGTAAAACTAGAATTCTAGGTTATGTAAAACAGGTGTCATTACCACTACATTACCTGGTATAATAATGCATGTTCTCCCTCAGTGACAAAAAGTTACATATCTCCAGCAATCAATCGACTAGATTTGTAGTTTGCATCATCACTGCGATAATAGTATGAAATATCCTACATTTGTGGAATGTAGTTAAAAAGACTATAACTAGAAATGCCATAAGAAAACCCCTCGAAGAACTACTATAATAGCTTACTTAGACATTGCAAAATGCTCCTGAAACAACATTTTCAAATATGTGCTCTCTGACTAACTTTAACGAGTGAACATCAACTGTAGTAGAGTTATTCGATATTCTCTGTGAAATGCATTATGATAGATACATTTGAGTAATATTGACCCTTAATTTATATAAGCTACCAAATATATCGGACACTGTAACCTGACAGATTTCATCATTTTGCGCAACATCTACCTTCGATAATATTTCATGTTGGTGATAAAATACCCGTCTGGCATATATTTCTGCTGAAAGCTACAGTTTTTCGATAATTTACAGTCAATAACTACAATCAAAATGTACTTCATTACATCAGTATGTGTAATTGTGTATCTGAAAAGCAAAATATAGGCAGTACTCACATTATACCCTTGGACCTTTTACTATACTGAGAGTCCTTTAATCTGAGATGAAGTCCTGGGTTGATTTTGACTTGGAGTTCTGAGATGGTTAAAAACTTGTTACCATTCAGGAGTGGGGAGTGGAGGGCCTTCGCCCCCCAGGTTGAGGATCCAAAGCAGTCTTATAACTCGACGTATGAAGAACGGTAACATCAAGGTAACACCTCCATTCGCCATCTTCTTCCTTTCTCCAAACATCTCTTTCCGATTTACGACACAACCACTTCCACCAGAACAAGCGTCGTTCCATCATCAGCATAACACTTAGTTGTTGCTGCCTCCATAAATTGCATCTTGTTACACGGACTGTTTCATACGAGGTATTCATCATGGCAATCAACATATTCATGAGTAAGATGACGGCCACGATAGCGTAGAAGATGAGTAACAGTTTGGCGAAGAGCGTGTGGCGAGCTTGGTCGATGGTCTGCTTCTTGTCCAAGTCAGTGACGACGTTCATCATATCGTAAAACACCTTGCTGATTGTCATGTCAGCGTTGTGCAGGTGGGTGAACATGGAGTTCATAGCGAAAGAAAATCCAATCAAGATAATCCCATACACTGTCAGGAAGTAGATGAGGTCCCGGAAAAACATTTTTTGGATCATGATAGCGAATCGACATGTTACCCTGCAAGCTCGAGTGAAAAAGAGCACGAAGACCCAGCCCAATAGTAAAGCCATGGCAAGGGCAATGTCTTGGTTGGGGTCTCTACTTATGTACAAGAAGAACCAGTCTATGAGAAAATAAGAGAATCCAATATTAACCAATCTGTAAGGACCATTGCCAGTAATTGTCCATTCCGATTTGGCGCACTTCATCAGACGAATCACAAAATTTTGCCCGGACATGAATTGAATCCTGTATGGCTTATTTCCAAAGATGTCAAGTATTTCCAACCCAAAATAAACAAATGGAAGAATCAGGAAAAAGGTAAATCCAAATTGTACATCCATAACACTAGGATCCAGGGGCTGGGAGGGTATCTCATCGGTAATGTGAGGGTTGCAGTTTGCGTTTGTCACGTTTGGCTTTTTGTTGTTGCTCGTGTTGGGGTCTAATAGAAAGGTTCCGATTGGGCTGCTGTTCGACTCAACTGTACAGGCGGTGAAGATGATCATGTATGATAGATGGACCATTAGCCAAAGAATGTAGATGATACGATAAACATTCCACTTGCAAGAAATTAAAGCAGATATCGGTTCAATGTCCAGGTAATCTTCCTCGTCTTTTCTGCCATCCATTCTGCTGGCATGTCGAGACAACTGCCCACTGTTATGTGCCAGTATATGCATCACTGAGAATTTGTTGTAAGTGTCATAAGAAAAACTGGAAATGTCTGTCACGTCATAGGTTACCCATGTAATTGAACCAAGCTTGTTTTGTGGAATTTTGTAGATGTTTTCAAAATTGATGATGAATTTGAAAAGCTTTGAATCGAGGTTAGTCGCTAATGCCAAAGGAGTGTACCCATCATTGTTTCTGATTGAGAGTAGCTCTTTGAACAATCTTGTCTGGATTTGTACCTCCTCAAGAGCTCTTTGCTGGACATTTTTGGTCTCATAACTCATTTGTTCTGCCCATATTCGAGTTGCTTCCCACACCGACGTCAAGATGGCTTCGTAATTGCTACGATCTGGATAAAAAGCTGACTGGATAATAATGGAATGTAGTAACGTGTTTCCACGGTGACTTTTCAGAGTCAGGTTTCCTCCATGATGTACCAGCATCTTTATTATATCACCCCGTCCCGCCCACGCTGCAGCCGTCAAACACAACTGACCGTGGGGATGTTTCTCCTTGAAGTACCTTCCATCTGCCACAGTATTTATCAACAGCTGCCTTTGGTCCACATCCAAACCCAAAAGTAACTTCTCCACCATCTCTGGGTTTCCATTTGCTACAGCTACGTGCAAGGCTGTTTGGTTTCTGTACTCCTCATTCGCATACTTGGCCATTATGAGTTCTGCGTCACCAGTACTGACGAGATAGTCTACGATTATCTTGTAGTTGTACAGTAATGCAACATGGAGTATTGTTGCTGATGACTCAGGCTCTCTTATGTCAGGACTTGCTAACCGTATCCCACTCTTTTGGCAAATCTTGCAAAGGATTTTAACCACATCACGATTGTTTAGCTTGACAGCTCGGAAGAGGGTTTGCACAAACTGGACTCGGTCTTCGAAAAGCATCCTGGCATAGTTGGCAACCAGAGCAGTCAGTGCTGGTAGTTTCTCATCACTGTTGATCTCAAACTGAGTCATTCCCATCCTTCCTTTGTTATCATTGTGGCTTTCATGGTTTCCTTTATTCTTCCTTGACCAAATGTCCGGACAACATGAACAGCAGGTACCTTTTTCTGCAAGGTCTAGTTCTCTCTCAGGAATGTATTCCTCACTTGGTCTGTACAGTTGTATGGCATCTTCATCTGGTATGATGCTCTTCCTGTGGGAACTTTTGAAAGTACTTTGCCTGCTCATTTGGGACCTGACTGATGACCGACCTTTCGGAGAAGTGAATGTTTGGATGCCCGTCTTAACCGTGGGAGAGGTCGGTTCGGATTTGGGCTCTATCTCTGAGAATGTAACTTTGGCAGATGGAGATTGGACTTGGTTGGGTGATCTTGGAGGTGACTTACTTGGTGTACCAGATTCATCGACGTAAGAGATATCAGCGGGAATGTGAGTTGGCTTCTGGTTTTCTTCTAATGGCGATGATATACTTCCTTGACGGCTCGGCACAACAGAAACATCTGGTTTAATGGTACTCGAATGAGAAGGAGACTGACTCACAGTGTCTGATTGCAGAGTGCCAGATAAGGCTGAAGATAAAGCAGTGCTCAAGTCTAATTTCTCACCATATGGCGCTTCAAATGTCCCTAACAGCTCTGTTTCACCGTTCGGCAGTTCTCTGTTTACTTTGACTATTCGTGTTCGCTTCTGAATGGGACCGCGTATGATGCGAGTCTGCACTGTTCGGCCATCTGGCAAAGTTTTCTGAAGAGTCGTGACCTGGACATTATTACCTGCTTGATCTGGTTGACCTTCAGCAATTGGCATTGTCTCGGTTGACATTTGCACTGATGTGTCATCCGGCACTGTTGGAAGTAGTGGAGGCGGGGCCTGCCCTTTAGAATTAGCCTCAAATTGCTCTTGTAAGGCTGTGTTGATATTGAGGCCAAAATTCTTAAAAATGTCATCCATCTGAGACATATTGAAGTCTGCATCTTGGGCTGCGTCACCCAGAGCAAAGATGTTGGAATCTGTGTCTCTGTTATAGGTGTTCCAAGACGTCCTGTCGGCCTCCGACGTCTGAGTCGTATTTGCCGGACGGTAGCGGATTGAGAACCTGCGATCCATTTTCTTGTTGTTGTTGGTAAATATTACAATCAAATGATAAAATTTCAGAATAAAATCCTTTTTAACTGTTTAAATTCACTAATGGAAGTATTGAGTCAGTTCTGTCCCAATCGTCTACGTAAATCCTGTATTGGCATGATCGGTTGTTTACACTTTGGTCGAGAGCATTTGTGGGCTTCTAATATGGGCATGCTTCTTCTTGGTTGTCCTTGGAGATTATTGACAAAGTACTCCATGACCCTTTTGTCCTTGACATCCTTCACCATGACCTGCAACAAAGAAAATGGGACAATTATGCAAACTTTCTTTGATGAATAACCTTATCTGTCGTTTGTGTCAATAGCTTCCCGGAGCAACTTCTGTCCCAATATTAGTCACAGAAATTCAAAGAATATCCGGATGTGGAACTGCTGCAAGATTGTGAAATCAATTAGGTAATGAAATGCTGCAACCCACAAGACAGCTGAATAAATAAGGCAATAATTAAAGAACGGTTTGCTTAATGACACAGGAATAATTGTGTGTTTGTAGTCTTTGACATGACTGTCCAGCGCTATGGATTATATTGAGTGGGTAAACTAGTTTCATCTGTTACAGTTTTTGTCTCCCACACGATTCAACATAACCTAAAATATATAGTGAATAGCCACATTTACCTCTCTCATGACGCTAACAATGATGATTTACAAATGTATCTATTTATATAAAAAGTATTTTCCTAAAAATACCTAGATTTATCTGAATTATTATTCTAGAATATTTTAATGCCAAAAGACCAAATTAATGGATTATTCATTCTCCATAAGCTATGGAGTGAGATTTATTAACCATACAATTATCTCTAAGTGCTTGTTTATATGTATAAATTACTCAAATAATCAATAACTACATTATGTCTGACAGAGTAACAACAAAAAAGTCAGTCTCATGGCTAAAAAGCAAGAGGTGATTTATGGCAAGCGTAGTATGTTCTCTGCAACTGACTGGTAAATATGCGATAAATGCGTCAGAGGATGGCTGAACAGAAAAGATAGCTGGTATTTTCTTTGAGTAGTTTTTTTTATTCTCAGCAAGTGGTGGAGGCAAGAGGTAGCCTTGGGGTAGTCCTTCAAACAAGTTGCATAAACTGTTTATGTTGGCTACATTTGAGGTGTGCATTGCCTACAGGGAATTACTTTGATGCAAATGAATACATATAATATGGTATGCCATAATACAGATAAATATAATTCAACTGTGTACACTTTGTTACACTGTAGTCACTGTATATGACATGTGTCTTTTTTCGTATAATGATTGAGTATGAATAATATTCTTGAACAGTTTTGAAGTACACTTATTCCTCCGATGTATAACTGGTAGTTTCAATATTCTTGAATGGAAATAAAACATTGTTGCCTGTTTCTGACATAACGGTAACAATCACCCTCTCTACCTTTTCATGGTAATGATAATAATGTTACTTGCACAGGCAGTAGTAATTACAGCAAACATATCAGATTCACAATGACTATTATATTGTGATTTTTTACGACTACAAATTAAAACTTAGGACACAAGGACCAGTGATTCCCACCTTTTTGCACTAATAATTGCTTGTGCTAACATCAGTAGCAACAGGAAAGCCTGCAATGTGATGTAAAGTGATTTTTGTTGCCCAGTAGGCTTATCATAAGTACACAGAGATGAATAGAAATTACAGAAGGCAGACTGGAGCACTGTTGACTTGCCTCTCCAGACAGCTCTCATTTGGAATGGTCATTGTTCCTGTCGTCAGTCATTGGCATGCGTGCTACAATTGTCACTATTTGTAGCATTACTATGGCTGACTTGATGATTTCATTGATGTCGAAATGATTTTTGTGTGTTAAATTGTCAATGCGTATTTTGATTCAGGAATGTATCCGAGTTTTGAAAAGGCACCATTTTAGTGGGAATTTATTTTTGAAAGTCTGAAAATTGAATATTGGAAGGTTTGCACTGAAAAAAAGTTATGTTCTTATAGGCTTGGAGAGACAACCATTGTCGTGCAAAATTGTAGGCAAAACTTATTCTGTTATAGTGACATTATTAGACTGACGTATATGCATGTATCTAAAATAGAAGCACCTTATGGCATTTGTATGTACTGATGTCTTTTGTTGACAGACTGTCTTACTTGTTGTCAAAATATTCCTTGTGCAATAGAAATAGAAATTGAGATAGACTGCGTGAATACGGGTTTCTTTAAGTCATGGAAAGACAGAAACAACACCATTTCAAAAAACACAATTTGCTGTCTTGTCGCCATATATAATTTAGATACAGTACAACCCAAAATAAAGTATGACTACCCCAGCAGGAAGGAAGAATCAGCCACAACGTTACCCTTTCACATCTTTTAGCTCCCCCCCAAATCACTTCTTACCTTTACCTACTTTTTAAGCCAAAACCAATTCAACTCTATCACCCATTGTGTTTGATTTTTTTTGATATTGTGCTGCTTGCTTAGTGCAATTACATTGGCGGTTGTCATAATGGAGTTCTTAATAGGAGATGAAGTTGTGGCGAGGAGTCAAAGGTAGTTATACGGAGATGTGGGAAGGAGAAGAGAAAGGGGGGCAAAATAGGTAAACAGAGGACTTCTGACAGAAAATGTTCTTACTTTATTTTGATGTGTACTGTATATATATGTCTAGTTGCTGTCAGAGTGATGGTTTCTTGGCTATTTCTGGAGGGGTCGAGGTAGGAAAGGCCATTAGGGCAAGGATAACCAACCTCAAAGCAAGTTTTCTTAATACTCAAAACAAGATGAAAAATAATGCAATATAGTATGAATTTCTTCAATGGACGATTTCCTACCAATATTCACGAACAATGTCTTCATAGGGGCAGCAATAAAGGGTTCATGCAGATGTTGTTTATCCCCATGTGCATTTCAATTATGGTCATCAATGACTCAAACTCATTGTATGCTGGGCCCAGAAGGCCACATTTCATTGAAATTGTTGATGCAACTTCGGTTTTTGTGAGACATTAATTCACTGCAATGCAAATATTTGAGGTATGCTAACCTCCTGCTTTGTGGCACATCATCGGGATTGGAAATATTGGAATTGAATTTTAGAAATCATTGAAAATCACTAATATGCTGATGATCCATCTTCAATTGAGAGGCAATGACAATCACATGAGAATGTTCTTGTTTGCTCAGTCCACTCAAGCCAGGAAGAATATCAATTTCTGATTTAATTAGTAAATGATTGTACACAAGCTGAAAACACCAGACGTTATCATTAATTTTGTGTAATTGGATTTGTTCAAATGCAAATCAATCAATCCATCATTTGTGCTATTACATGCACCGATGACTTTTTTACATTATCAAAAAATAATGTAACTTTAGCAGTTAATAGTAACACGCAACCACTATTATTTTAAAATTGGATCATCAATTTTTGTAGGGACCATCTCAGATCTGTCTTATAAGCTCCAAATGAGGAAAGATTTTACAGTGGAGGTCCCTAACTAAAGGGGCAAAAAGAATAAGGTCAAGTGCTATTTGTCATCAATTTATGTGTACTGCAGTGGTGGAGCTTCTTGAGTTTCTGGAGGGGGCCACTAGGAAGTTGGCCTTGCAGATATACAGTGCCGCCTGTAAGTAAGTGAAACGCATGACATTGTGCCATTGCATCAATGCTAAACATCCTCAGCCAAACTGCCTGTGGAGGCATGAATTCTCATCGGATGAAAGGGAAACAAAGTGGGTCATAAAGGCCGATGTGTGAGGCAAGTGGGATAAAAATAGCAGCCCATTTTCTTCGCTGCAGTCGGAGTTAGGTATGGGTCAAAGTCTTTGATAAGTAAGTGAACCACCCTTCCCTATGTTTTAACATTGGGCCTGCGTTTCACTTACTTATCAAAGACTTTGACCCATACCTACCTCCAACTACAGCTAACAAAATGGGCTGCTATTTTTATCCCACATACCTCACATATCGGCCTTTATGACCTAAGATGTTTTCCTCTCATCGGATGAGAATTCGCCCTTCCAGAAGCATTTTGGTTAAGGATGTTTAACATGGATGCAATGGCACAATATCATGCGTTTCACTTACTTACAGGCGGCACTGTACTATCCCTATAGCAGGAGTGTCCTCCAAATTTACCTCCAATATTAGTAGGGTACTCATGCTACAGCGAAGGTAACTGTGACTACAATTTACAAATCCAGTATATATTTGCCCCTCTTTATGCTCAGTAGCTCCATAACTGCATGACCTTGGGAGCCACTCAACCATGACTGTCATGGTTGAATGATTGGGGACCAAACCCAAAGCACACCTGGAGCATAATATTCCCCATAGAGATTTCCTTCAAAAAATTATATAGCCTCAAGCCCCTTTCCCACTGAGCACATATGGCTGCGTTTGAACACATATCCAGAAAATTCAGTGGATAGGCAAATGGTTATGCAGAGCTATGCATTGATATGCGACACAATGCAATGCAAGGCAATACAATGCAATGAAACGTGTACAAATGCACAAGCAGCACCTAAAAATTAAACATGTTTAATTTGAACGCATTACAACTGCGTTTCATTAGAGTAGGCAGAGATATGTACTGACTTTGCAGACACATTGCAAGCCAATGTGACAAAACGTGGAGCAATGCAGAGCCTTTGCAGACTTATGTGGTCATATGCAGACTTATGTTGTCATATGCAGACATATGTGGTCATATGCAAGTGAACTGAGTTGCTTTCAGCTGCGTGATTCCACAAAAGACTGCAGATTGGGAGTTTATTGCAGACGTATGCATTAATATGTAGGCATATGCAGTGCCTTTGCAAAGCCATTGCAGGCCTATGCATTAGCTTTGCAAAGCTTTGCATAAGTCTGCAACTTCTGGTCATCACAGTCTTTTAACCATGTACATTTTGACATGTTCCCTGACTTTTCATATTATGCAATGAAACGTGACTGTATGCATCCAGTGGGAAAGGGGCTTTAAGTGTATAAAGATTTGAGACGATATAAGACAAGTGATAAAAGAAAACACTGTATGAGAACATTAGATATTCAATGTATATATCAATTCAATTTGAGCAAGTGGTATTGGTACTTCTTCATGGATCAGACCTTATTTGGCATTCGCATGATATACCACCTTCGTGCAGCAAGCCTTCGAAATTAGGTGGCCCGTTTTGCCCCTCGTTCCCCTAATTAGGAATGCCTAATCACGAGGTAACATGTATTAGGCTTGTTAAATCACACACTCACAGTGGTAAATTGGAGGTATAGATGTAACTACACATACATAAAACATTATTTGAATATTTGGAAAATAAAATGTATGTTTGAAGAAACCTCAGGTCCCTACAATTCTTTTTTTTTAAAATAATTTCTTGTTTATAATAGCAAGGAAAACGATTTATCAAAAAAGGCTCCTGCCAAAATTCATGTTAGTGTTACTGCTGTACAGGGTGCTTTTTGGCTTATTATAGATTCGGTGTAAATTAAGCCTTTACGTATTTGATTGAAATCAACCGATTCCTACGATTGCAGGAACCATTGATGTATCCATTTCTTTTTGCAGATGCGAAACTGTGAACCATTTCGCAAAATTGCTTTTGCACTTTGCTGTGATTTTCTGTAATGGCAGCTTCATGAGTTTGCCTCATAGCTGTGTATGTGGAGCTTCCTTTCATCCTCATTGTTCTTCCCTCCTCAATATTCTGACACTCAACCTGTTTCACAACTTTTGGTTTATAACGACAAGAGGAATTGATGTGGTAGGCACAGAATCTGATACTGAGGAAATGATCTTATTCTTTTAGTTTTTTTGTTCCAGCATTTGTCTTTTACCCATCAGCTTTTGGCTGATAACATAAACAACCCATTTGCAGTAAGGACTCTTTGACACCCAACCCCTAAAAAACATATGGGATGAGATAGGAGAGGTCACAAATGTCAGCACAACAAGTCAGATATGGACCTGTCAGCTTTTATAATTTCTACGCTACTAGTCTGATATTTCAGTCACATATTTCTCTTCATGAGTGTTGACGACCAAGCTAGGTGTCTCAAACCTTGCTGCATAGCTTCTAGCCATCCTGCTTTTTGCACAGCCATTGATATGTCCTTTCTGCGGATGCTCAACTGTTAGCCATTTCCCATCACTGGAACCTGTACCATTTATAGTGTGGCATGGCCCTCATCTCTTTATTTGCTTTATACCTTTGTATGTTGTTGTACGGGACACAAGAGTTGGAATCAAAAGGGAAACTGCGAGTAGTCTATGTATTTTTGATAGCACAGTGAATTGATTTTTATGTGTTTTTTTCTAGTAGATATTACCCTTTGGTGTTCTTTCCATATCGTGCCAGGGTAATAAGTAGGGTAACACACTTTTCCTTTAACATAAAGGGTAAAAGGTTGGCCATTCTTCTAGAGATGACTTTAGTTTCAATCTTTAAAAAAAGACCAGGGAAAAAGGTAGTACAATTTTGTAATCTTTAGTATGTCATTTATTTATGCTGAGACAAGTAGCAATGTTGAAGACCCTTCTTTTAAAGGAGAACTTGATAGACATAGACATAGACATCGATTTATTTGTCACTATACTAACAGTTATTCTATTAGGGTCACAATACCAACAGTTATTCCATTAGGGTCACAATACCAACATTTATTCTATTAGTGTTTTTTATGACTACAGAAAGGAACCACTAATTTCCAACTATTTGCCCTCATAATTTCTTGTGCTGGTATCAGTAGCACAGTAAAACCAGCAATGTGATGTAAAGTGATTTTTGTTGCCAAGCAGGCTTATCAAAAGTACACAAGAGATGAATAGAAATTACAGAAGGCAGGCTTTGGCATTGTTGACTTGAATCTGGGACATCTCTCATTTAGAATGGTCATTTTTCCAATTATCAGTCATTGGCACATGCTCCACAATTGTCACAATTTGTAGAATTGCTATGACTGACATGATTAATTTAGTGATTGTGCTGTCTCCTATTGTGTTAATAGCTTAATAGTGTTGGTAAGTTGTTTCTGAGTCAATGCCACATGTTATAATTGGTTATGAAATATAGTAGTGATGCAGGGATAGTGAAAATAGCCGGATACCGGATAGGAACCATATAGCAGGAACCGGATAGTAGGAACCGGATAATAAATTTACGAAAAAGGACTTTTCGGCATTTGCAGTTGAATGTAAATATTTTTTCTCATAGCCAAGAGATACCATGTTTTGCAGGAGGACTGTTCCTCTGGTGGAATGATTTTTATGGTGTTCTGTGACTGATGCCCCATTCTCACGGGAGATGACGGTAAGCTTTTTATCAACGGCGGCGCAGAGCCAGACGAATTCTTGCAAGATTTTCAGTTAGGACGGCGCGAAGGGCAATTATGTAATCAATTAAGGCTAATCGATAACCATGCAGCGAAAGCCACGGCGGGGTTCTTTTTGTTCCCTGCGGGGAAGAAAAGTTGTACGCCGTCATCAAAAGTTCGCCGGGGGGAAAGAAATTTCCTCCTCCTGCGGGATACTTTTATATCGCCCCGTGATATAAAAAGTACCCCGCAGGGAACCTATAACTGCCCCTCAGTGAACCTATTTCACCGCGGCGGACTATATTTTCACAACGCCGGGGATTGCTTTTACGACTGCGGGAATGGTTTTGTTCTCCACGGGGATGTCTGTAGGCCCGAGGGCACATCGCCGGGAATGAAAAGCATGACGCCGTTGTCAAGGGCACCGCGGCGGAGGAGGGCGCTGCGAAAGCCAATAAAAAGGGCCGCAGAGGGCCGCCTTGCTTCACTTGCTGCTTGACCTTTGAAGGGGACACTCCTGGATGCTGGACAGACATGATGGCTGATGAAGATGCTGGGGAAGACCTTGACGTTGCTGTTGTTGCTGCTGTTGCTGGTGCTTATTATCTAAGAAGAATACGGAGAAGGAGGAAGATGAAGAGATGGTGGATTCGGAATTGGCTGCTGCAGAGGGAACAACATGGCCATTTCTACCAGCTGCTGCCTGAATTGGCCAACAATGATGTCTCTGGCTACTACAACTTCTGCAGAATGCCTCCTGACATTTTTGCTGAAATCCTGGCTGCTGTGGCTCCTGCAATTGCAAAACAAGACACCAACATGAGGAGGGCTTTGGAACCTGGATTGAAGTTGGCAGTCACCCTACTGTACATGGCGACAGGAGAGAGCTACAAGTCCTTGGCCTACGGTTTCAGAGTGGCTCCCAACACCATCTGCAATTTTATCCCCAGTGTCTGCATTGCCATCATGCGAGCTTACGAACATCTGCTGGCCCTGCCAATGGATCCAGCATCCTGGAAGGAAGTTGCCAAGGGCTTCGAGAAGAGGTGGAACATGCCCCATTGCATCGGAGCACTGGATGGGAAGCATGTTGGCATCAGATGTCCTCGGAAAGCTGGGTCAATCTACTTCAAATACAAGGGCTTCCATTCCATTGTGCTTATGGCTTTGGTGGATTCTGACTACAAGTTCCTGTACGTGCAGGCTGGATGCCAAGGAAGCTCATCGGATGGAGGAGTCTTCCTGGACACAAGGCTGAGGGACCTGCTGGAAGAAGAACGACTTGGGCTACCCCCTGCTGAACCTCTACCTGGCACAGTTGGGAATCCTTTTCCATACTTCATCGTTGGAGATGAGACCTTCCCCCTGAAGAGCTGGTTGCTGAAGCCTGTTCCAAGAAGAAACCTTGACATCCCCTCCAGAGTCTACAACTACAGAATTTCAAGAGCCAGGAGAGTGGTGGAGAATGCCTTCGGTATCCTGTCCCACAGGTTCAGATGCTTCCTAACTACGATGCCCCAGAAACCCGGCAGAGTGGCAGCCATCACTCTGGCAGCCTGCACTCTACACAATCTTCTGCGAGACAGAATAGGAATTCATCGAGCCATGGACAACGACGTAATGGACAGAGAAGATCCTGCAACCCATGAAGTCACTGAAGGACTGTGGAGAGGAGACCCCTTGCATGACCTTGGATTCGCTCCAGCATATGGAAATGCCACAAGACAAGCCAAACAGTACCGAGACTACCTACGAGACTACGTGAACAGCCCAGCAGGAAGTGTCCCCTGGCAGATGGACAGAATTTGAAGATGAAGCAGAGCAGCAGCAGCAGCAGCAGCAACAGCAATTCAATGCCCCCCTTAAAAAACCACAAATTAACCCAGCCCTTGTAAGGGCTTACCACTTCCTCCAGAAAGAGCAGGCCTTGTACACATCTTTATGTTGACAAACCCCCCCCCCCCAAAAAAAAAAGCCCTCCCTGCAACAACTACATATTTTGTGACGTACATAAAATGGTAAATTTTTAGCTTTGTATCTATCTGTACAACCCATTTAAATCACTTTCACTTCCTCTCTATCTGCCTATCTATCTAGCTATATATCTGGCTATCTATCTGTCTATCTATCTGCCTATCTATCTATCTATCTATCTATCTATCTATCTATCTATCTATCTATCTATCTATCTGTCTATCTATCTATATATGTAACGAGCATTGTGTTCCATCTATCTATCTATCTATCTGTCTATCTATCTGCCTATCTATCTACCTATCTATCTATCTATCTATCTATCTATCTATCTATCTATCTATCTATCTGTCTATCTATCTATCCAAGTGCAATCCCTGCAAAGTGACGATAACTGCTTTTGTTTTCTGCAGTGTATATATGTAACGAGCATTGTGTTCCATCTATCTATCTATCTATCTGTCTATCTATCTGCCTATCTATCTATCTATCTATCTATCTATCTATCTATCTATCTATCTATCTATCTATCTATCTATCTATCTATCTATCTGTCTATCTATCTATCTATGCAAGTGCAATCCCTGCAAAGTGACGATAACTGCTTTTGTTTTCTGCAGTGTATATATGTAACGAGCATTGTGTTCCATCTTTCTATCTATCTATCTATCTATCTATCTATCTGTCTATCTGTCTATCTGTCTATCTGTCTGTCTATGTGCCTATCTGTCTATCTATCTATGTGCCTATCTATCTATCTATCTATCTATCTATCTATCTATCTATCCAAGTGTCATCACTGCAAAATGACGATCACTCGTTTTTCTTTGCTGCAGTGTATATGCGACGTCCAAATATTTTCTTCTATATAGCTATCTATCTGCCTATCTATCTGCCTATCTATCTGTCTATCTATCTGCCTATCTATCTATCTATCTATCTATCTATCTATCTATCTGCCTATCTATCCATCTATCTATCTATCTGCCTATCTGTCTGACTATCTATCTATCTATCTATCTATCTATCTATCTATCTATCTATCTATCTATCTATCTATCTATCTATATTAATTAAAGTGGTGAAAAAACTTTAATTAAGAAAGCAGAAATGCCACCTGTACTGGTTAAGCAGAAAGTGAAAATGGGCCAAAAAAAAAAGAAGGGAAATAGCACCTTGCTTTTATGAAGGTGTTTAAAATTTACAAGGGCCAGGACCGGATTTTTTTTTGGGGGGAATTTGTCAACTTTTTTTTTTTGGGGCTCTTTTCATTTTTGCTCTTGTTTGTCATCGCAAGAGTTTTTTTAGTCAACATAAGATGTGTACGTGGCCAGCTCTTTTTGGAGGATTTGGTGGCCCTTAAAAGGGCCAGGGTTTTTTTTTTTTTCAGACGACTTGAACAGGCATCACTTCCTTGGAGAGGGCATGTTGACTTGGTTCCACTGGAACAACAATGGAGTTTGCCGCTGGTGGACAACTGTCGGCTGCTGCTGCTGCTGTAGAGACTGCTGCTGCTGCTGTAGAGACTGCTGCTGCTGCTGTAGAGACTGCTGCTGCTGCTGTAGTGGTGGCTGCTGCTGCTGTAGTGGTGGCTGCTGCTGCTGTAGTGGTGGCTGCTGCTGCTGTAGTGGTGGCTGCTGCTGCTGTAGTGGTGGCTGCTGCTGCTGTAGTGGTGGCTGCTGCTGCTGTAGAGACTGCTGCTGCTGTTGTGGCTGATGCTGCTGTAGAGGCTGGTGCTGCTGCTGCTGTAGTGGCTGCTGCTGTACTGGCTGCTGCTGCTGCCCAAAAGAGGGTCCGGGGAAGCCAAGCTTCTGGGGGCTGTCAAGCATCAGCTGGCTGAAGCTTAAAGATGACTGCTGCAGGGCTGGAGTCTGGCTTCGAATTGGCTGCAGGGACTGGAACTGGCTGCTGCTGCTTGGCTGGGACTGCAACTGCTGGCGTGGAGGCTGGGACTGCATCTGAAGACTTGGCTGCTGGGGCTGCTGGGGCTGATGCTGAGTTGTTGGAGGCTGCTGCAAGTCCTCGTTGACAAAGGATGGAGCTGGACCAGGAGGAGGGATGTATTGGTGCTGCTGCTGCCCTAGGATCATCTCCACATTCTCTTGCTGCATCATCAGGATTTTATCTTGGACGGCCGCCTGTACGAAGTAGTTGTCCGTCTGGCTCAAGGAGTGCAGGAGGCGAAGTCTCAGGGCACGGTTCATGTTCTTCCCAGATGTGAAGATACTCCTGCACATGTTCTGCAACTGGTGTACTTCTGGATCCAGCCTGTGAGCAGTTTGTGGGCACATGTCACAGAATGGTCCTGCCGGCTGAGGTGGTGCTGCTTTCCTGGGCCTGTCTGAAGTGTAGTGACCAGCAATTGAAGTCAGGGCAGAGGCCATCTCCTGGTCTGTGTCCTTCCTCTTCTTGGATGGCTTTCGTCCTGGGAAGACCTGGGACTGCTGCTGGGATGGCTGGAGGGACTGCTTGGACATCTCCTGGGAGGACTGCTGCTGGCTGGCTGGGAGGCTGTCATCAAGGTCGGGCATAGGATTGTAGTCCATGGGGGCATCAGAATCGGACGACAGGCGGTTACTTCCTCCTGGTCCAGTGAAGCTGGAGACTTCCACGGCACCCTTCGGAATGATGGAGGACCTCAAGAATTCACACTTCGCCAGGATGTACTTGTCTCGCTCGGACATCTTCTTTCTGCCAGCTCCAGAAGGTTGAGGTCTGATGCACTTTGAGAAGGTAGTCCTGATGTTGTTCCTCCATTTGAAGACTTTAGCTGCTGTGATCTCCTTCCCCACTAGCAATGTCAGTTCTGCTGCTTTCTCTGCATCCAGTCTGTCCTTCTGTCCACTCTTGAAGGTGGTTGAGCCCTTGGTGTACAGTTGCTTGTTTTCCCGGTACCAGTCGATCAGGTCATCCTCCTGCTCTTCTGTGATGCCCAGTAGGTCCCTGGAGTTTGCCTTCCTGTAGCCCTTCTTCTTCTCCTTGTGGACAAATTGGCCATCGGCCTCCTGGATCAGCTCAACCTCAGATCCAGTGTTGTCAGAATCTTCCTTTGGCTGGTTCTTCCCCTTGCTGCCCTTGGACTTGGCACCCTTCTTCTTGGGAGTATCTTCCTCTGTGGTGGCATCGTAGTTGGAGTCCAGGGTCTGCTGGTGGATCATTGCAGCTGTCAGAACACAGTCATCATCTTCATCATCAGCAGGAGTATCATCTGGAGGTGGAGGTGGAGGCTGGACTGCAGTCTTGGCTCGGGTCTGGGCTGGAGTGACAGGCTTGACTGGAGGCTTGACTGGAGGCTTGACTGGAGACTTGGCTGGAGGCTTGACTGGAGACTTGGCTGGAGACTTGGAGGTGGCGTGACGCTTGACTGAAGGAGACTTGCCAGGATTGCGAGGCCTTCCCCTTGGAGCAGTCTTGGTGGGAGTCTTGAAGACAGCAGCATCAGCCGACTGGGTGCGCTTGGTGGGAGACTTGACAGAAGCAGCAGCATCAGCAGGCCTGCCACGCTTGGTTGGAGACTTGACATCAGCATCAGCAGACTTGGGACGCTTCTTCTTGGCTGCAGCAGCAGTGGCAGGCCTGCCACGCTTGGTTGGAGACTTGACAGCAGCAGCAAGCTTGGCCAGGACTTGATCTTCAGCTTCTTCATCATCATCTTCATCCTCCTCATCAGGTAGTTGCAGCACTTTGGGTGGTGGGGCGCCCTCGAAGATGGTCTCACTGGTCACTGTTGATGTAGCAGTGGTCACTGCCACGATGCTGTCTTGCAAGCTGAACATGCTTGGAGACAATGTAACAGCTGTGTAGTCTATGAAAGGAGCTGGTGAACCAACTGGAGTTGAAGATGGAGTGGTCAGTGGAGTGTTGGCTGGATTGATGCCCTTGCTTGGTGCCCTCAAGGTCTTCTTCCCTCTTCCTCTGGGTCCCATCTTGAAGCAGGATCAATCAGAAATGAAGCAGGATGAATCAGCAATGAAGCAGGATCAATCAGCAATGAAGCAGGGATTCAGCAATGAAGCAGCAATTCAGTAGGCTGTGAAGCAGAGTGTCATGGAGTATAGATGCGTTCGTCTTGAAGTTCAGAGTGGTTATGGTGCTCTAGTGGCTGCTCTTCTATTTATATGCGAGGCGCGCGCCAGTGCGTCTCCATGGCTGACCCCCCTTTCCCGCCGTGGCACAAAAGGTCGACGCCGTGATGGTTTCAGTACCCCGCGGACAAAGGATTTTGCTAAAAATAGCCCCTCTGGCGCCACTCTGTCTGCTCCGGGAGGGGGTCCAGACGACGGCGCGAAGGTTTTGCACACGTCCCGGAGCATTTTCCTTGACGGCGGAGTGCAGAAGAACCGCGGGGTCGACCTTTTTGGCGCCACGCAGAGAATCCCGCTTGTTTTCCTAAACGGCGGGAAACTTTTTGCCCCTCAGTGGCGCGAAAACTTCGACGCAGTCTTACTTTTCTGATCGCGGCGTCGAACAATTTATCTGGTCTGCTCCCACGTCGATTTTAATAAAATTTGTACTGGTTGAAACTTTTTTTCTGCTCCGTCGCGATTTGAAGTGACGGTAAGAAGCAGGATTCTCGACGGCGTGCAACCAAAAGATGTCCGGCGGGAAGCTAAAATGCCCCTGCGCGATACGTAAAAAGAGGAAATATTTTTCCGTCTCTCCTGAAAATACTTCGCCCCCGTTTCAAAAAGTTCTCCGGGAGCTGCCGTGAGAATGAAGCATGAGTTTTATTATGGAGATGATTGTATCATGTTGTTGACTCTGTTTCTGGTAACATTCTTTAATTTATTTTAAACATTTTAGCCTTTCATGAAGTTTTGACCATGACAAATGTGGGGTTCTGATATCCAGTTCAGATACTCTAATTCTGCCGGATACCGGATATCCTGCAATTTTCAATATCCGGCCGGATATCCATGCTTCCCTAAAATATAGATAAGATATAGATATCACTCAGTCCAAAAAGGAATCAAATACAGTTTGTTTTCATTTAGTGAGGCGTATTTTCATAGGGGCTGTGATAACATTTTGTTTGTCCAAGCAATTAACCCTCACTGTATTTCAATTATGGTCAGCATTGACTAATCAAACCCGTCATTTCCTTGGGCCGGAAGGCCACATTCCATTTGGATTGCTATTGTGGCTTCTGTATTTGCAGGACATTAATTCACTGCAATGCAAATATTTGAGGTATGCAAAGTCCCTGCTTTGTGGCAAATCATCGTGATCTGAAATATTGGAATTGAATTTTCGGAATCCATTGAAAATCGCTATTATGCCGATAATCCATTCTTGATGCAATGACAACCTCAGGCACAAGACCGCTTAGTGTGATTGTTGCTGTTTGTTTGGTCCACCCGAGATGGGAAGAAAATCGATTCTGATTTAATTAATAGATGATTGTCCACGAGCTAAAAATGCCAGACATTATCAGTTTGGTGTAATTTGATTTGTTTCAATTCAAATTAATCAATCCATCATTTTATGCTATTCATTATAACAACAAAATGATTGATTAAATCAAGGCTGCCATCAAAATTCATATAATAAAGCTTTTTCTGAAACAACTTTCTGACTAGTTTGTTCACTGCTCAACCGTTTGACCTCATATTGAAACAGATGCCTACTAACTCATGCATTTGCAAACCTTTATTTGTCCCCTGTAGATTGGCCTTCTGTAAGTCTTTATAAGATCGGCCTTCTAACCGGGCTACAGCTCCCGCTGTAGTATCAAGCGATAGCTAGGTTATAACATTTCACTGGAGGTGCTCTATTTCACGTCCTCGCTTACAAGCATTTCTGGCAGTCCGCTGCCCAGTTCTGCTGAGTTCTGTTGGGCGCGGACCTGATAGGCGGCAGCGCGGACCTGAAAGACAGCAGTTCTACTGCCCTAGATTCCAATTCGATATCCAGTTCGACTTGAATTTTGTCAGTCTGCAGCCTCGCTCGCTCACCTGCTTATACAGCAGACTGTTCTCAGTCAGCTTTCTAACTCTTTATAGGATCGGCCTTCTAACCCTTTATAAGGTCTAACTCTTTATCGGCCATCTAACTTTTTACAAGGCTCTAGACATTGAGTCATCTTGAATGGTCTTGCTCCTCCAAGATGAGACAAGTAACAATGGTTATTTCCTGTTCTTGTCGTAGTAGTAACAATTTTATTGCTATAATTAGGTCCTTTAGCATTCAGTTGTAAAAATACAGTAAAATGCCTGCTTCCTCTTTCTCTTCAAGGTAGTCTGACTGCCCTTTGTGTTGTTAGTCTCATCATGCGAGTTAGGAATAAATAACAAGTGGGTGTTGTCCTCTAGCCAAATAACGTAATTTCTCTCATTAGATGTGGAATTATCTTCCTTGTTGTTGCTGTGGAGATAATATAGTGGTGGCACATAATTATGTAAAATTATGTGAAGTCAATTGTTTGAAGTTTTTGCTTGATGTTATGACAATAAAGACGCCAAACTGAGAGTGGACAGAAAATTGAACATCAGAATATAAGTGATATATTTAGGGGTGTCATATACCCCCCCCCCCCGATACACTATGAAAACTGTCCTTATCATTCATGGTAAAATTTGATCCATTATCACCCAAAAGTGAGCTACATAACGTTCACTGATCAGACCCACACCAAAAAATTCCTTACAAAATTTAGATTAATATGAGCCTTGTCTGATGAGTGAACCCCATCTAGCTTGTAGTGAAAACTGGCCTTAAAAGTTTGAATCAGGGAAATTTCAAAATGGCCACCATTTGTTATTGCTCTCTGCACATGCTCAATAGGTCTGAGCATGCTCAGTGGAATCAGGTCACTCCCGGAGCATGCTCAGTGCCAAATTAGGTCAGAGCAAATTTTCCATTGCATTTCTATAGTGCGATATTAACACAGGCAAGTAGAAACAGGACCATGAAATTCATCCTGTGAGCTTGCTACTTAGAAAATACAAATATGCAAAAGATATGGCTGTCGTTAACAAAAAAGATTTTTTTTTTTTCTCAGAATTCAAACTGGACACCGGGCCAGGTGTCACCGACCTTTCAGCATTGGCTTTGGAGCAATCCTGCTATTTGCAAAGCCATTGATTTGTCCTTTCTCCAGATGCTCAACTGTGGGCCATTTCCCATCATTGGAACCTGTGCCTTTTATACTGTGCTGTGATCCTGGTCTCTTTATTTGCTTAATATCTATGTATGAGCCACCCAGAGATCAGAAGCAGCTGCCTAATGTATTTGCTGATGGCACAGTGAATTGACTTTTGTATGTGGAAAATGTGAAATCAAAACAGAGTAAAACTCCCCATATTGCACTATAAAGAACATCAAATGCATTGTGCTCAGTGCAATAAAAGTCATCCCAAATTTGAAGCTTACCGTGATATAGCTTGGAATGGAGAGTAGTAGATATGAAAGTGACATTATCTAGCCATACATATGAATTAGACCGAGGTCACAGTCTTCACGTTGCTGTAGGCAACATAGACTGAGGACATTCCATTTGCTGAGTACTCTTGAAATCATTGCAAGCAATAAGTGATAATAACAAACAATCAAACAAGAAAACAACCTGAAAACAACAAACTGCGAACAGAGAGCAACATACTGATTTAATCTCCAGGTGTTTTAAACACCAAGTGCAGTAGTCAAGATTTTACAAAGTGGGAGGGGCAAATTTATTTCTGGATCTATCTATCTATCTATCTATCTATCTATCTATCTATCTATCTATCTATCTATCTATCTATCTATCTATCTATCTATCTATCTATCTATCTATCTATCTATCTTTCTGTCTATCTATCTGTCTTTCTGTCTCTCTTGCTGTCTAGCTGTCTATCTATCCATCAATTTACATGAAGGGCAGTTCACTATACATTTACATTGGAGTGTACCGTTTGTGATGTGTTTTAGGGAATTTTATATCTACATAATTACTATCTAAAATATAGGCTAACATATATCATACAAAGGCATAATGTCATTGTGTTGTAAGCAGGAAAATAATACATTTATGAAATAGATAGAAATACTCCTTCATTAAAATACCTAAAAAGGCCTGCAAATTTCATTCAGTCAAAATGCGACCTGAAATTGTGTAGCATGGTGCAAGTCAATCACTGCCTACCAAAATGTGTAGGGAGCCAACCAATCATATCATATATGATATGCTTGGTCAAGTATGACTGACTGCTAAATGTAACAGTCCAGACCTATTCATTGGAAAACAATAGACATACAAACAGAAAAAGTGAATTATGAACAACAAAATGATTAACAGCTATCATTTTATGCAAAGGCCCCCTCCCTTCTTACTGAAACTTGTGTAATTCTTATTGGTAAATGTTTGAAAATCGGCCGATTTTGACACTTTAAAGCGCAGGAAAGTTCTGAAAATCGCACACAATACATTTTAAACCATTTCCTATCCCCCCATATCTTTAATTTTGATGAGAATAGGCCCTAAACTACCGCGACACGGTATGTGTCGCAAGTGTAGTGCTCAGCCTATATAATGTCTCCCATCCTTCTCAGCTGCACTGAGAAGGTGGGTCTTCCTATCTACATATGAATGTCACAGCAATGTCACCATGCGCAGTGTGTGACAAATATACTTTAAAATGTGTCATGTCAAGAAAAATCCCATTATTATTGTATAGCATTTATATAGTGCCATATTCGTGCAGACTGTGCACTATACGGTTCTTTACAATGTGTATATATTGTGAATAGAATTCTTCTCCAGGTCTAGACGACTGCTTGTCTCTCGTAGTTTGTGTTCACATCTTTCGCCAGTCATGCAATCCACTAGCGTCTGCTTGGAACTTATGCTGATCACCGCAGACAGGAGGGTGGCCCCTGCGGCCCTGCCCGCTCAAGTGGCCACCCTCTCCGGCCACAACCAACACCAACTCACTCCATGCAATGGAGTTCCAGGTCGGGGTTCGGACCCGCACCCTGAGCCGTCCTCTTATGCCATCAACCACTAGGCTATATCATATGGTTAGCCAGAATACTCGCTGCTGATTGGCCGACAGCCGTGCAATATTCTACGATATTGCACGCATTATATTGCACGCTCATTTTAACATGTAAAAGATTGGATGGACCAGAGAGGAAGCACCATATTTTCATGCTGCTGCAGCCACAAGCTGACAACAAGAGTGTGTTTTTCAATTATACTAAAAAATCAACCACACGGCAACAGAAGTAGATAGGAAGATGGTTTTAACGGCAAAAGATGCGTCTATTAAAGGGCTAATCGGATATCAACTTTTTGTACTGCTTATGTAATTTGTTTTATCAGAATAAAGCATTAAGTGGCAGAAAAAAGGCATTTTTGACGATTTTTTGGTGATTTTATTGTGTTTAGATGTCAAAAGTCTGCTATAAAGTTTTTCAAAAAAATCGAAAATTAAATCTATGATCAAGTACATCATTTTTGGATTCCTATAGTGTGACATTTTTTTTGGTGGGTGAAATATTCATCCTTTTGTAGTGAGATGCATTTTAAGTATGTGGTTCAAAAGAAACACAAATTGAGTCTTGCAGCAGCAACAATTTCGTTTCTTGGTTTTAAATAGTTGAAGAAAGCCACTGCACAGCAATGGAAATAGATAGAAAAATGATTGTTGTGGCCAAAAGATGCGTTTTTTAAAGGGCTAAGTAGATATCAACTTTTAGTACTATGTACTTTTTTGTTTAATCAGAATAAAGCATTAAGTGGCCGAAAAACAATTTTTTTTCTCCCATTTTCAGTGACTTTGTTGAATTTAGAGGTCTTAATTAAGTCTGCCACAAAGTTTGAGGAAAAAAAATTAAAGAAGACCAATCATCAAATATATCTTCTATGAATGCCAAAAGTGTGAAACATTTTTTGTGAGTGAAATAGTTATTGATACTACATTTCAAACATGCAGGTCAAAGAAACACAAAAAGAGTTTTGACATCAGAGTTCCGACGCTTTTCTTAGCATTTCCCAAAGAAAACCATATGATATAACAGTTATTGCACATCACCTCGTGCAATATCAGTTTTTATGGCACCTCGGTGACTAATATTGCACTCGGGCTGCGCCCTCGTGCAATATTAGTCACCTCGGTGCCATAAAAACTGATATTGCACTCGGTGCTGTGCGATAACTGTATAATGAGAACCGGCTACGAGAACCCTATAATGCACAGCACAGAAATGCTGCCATTTTGACAAAGACATGTTACCAGGCAATTAATATCTGACACCGAAATATCTGCCAATAGGCTAAATCTTATTGTCAAGGATCTGGCAGTGTTACTGAGTACTGACACTTTGTCCAATTTTTCTTTTGGACTCCCTTGTCGTGAATTATATTGAAATTGGCATTATGAATTACTTACTTGGACATGCATTCATACACATACAAATTCAGCTTAACATGAAGGGGGGTCAGCTTAGGCCAAACATAATTAGTTCGAATTACACATTTTCTGCATCCTACTGACCAACCTTACAAAAAGTGCCTCCAGAAGATCCGAGAAGCTAAAAATCTATTAAAATGTATGTCTGGCCTCAATATCAGAGAAAGGAAAAATACAAGCTATGTCCATTAATTGTCCAATCTAACCATTACACCCCATTTACAGTCACAGCATGGGCAGTGTGTATTTATCCCCTCTCAGCCTCCTCAGGTTCCTAATCGCCCTTTTACCCTTGAATACCAGATAGCATCTACACCGAGATGACCACTAACCGGTCAACAATATTAGCATATTACTACCACAAGGATTCACAGGAATCTAGAATGGTCTTTGTTTGCCTGTGATTCAATCGTTTAGAAAAAAAGAATATATATATCCCTGTTTAGTTTAGTACACAATGATTGTGTGGCACTGATTGGGTACAAAAGCCCAGATGGCTAGTTTTTAAATTACTGGTGTTATCTCTTGGTTGGTTGGTGAAAGCAAAAGAGACACAACAAGTACCATAGAACGGGGTAAAGTTGGCATTCTTGGGTAAAATTGGAAAGCTATTTTGACCCACTTAATGGAAGAAATGCCAAGTTTCCTCACTGTCACAGGATTCTTTGGCCAATAGTGGAAAGTTGGCATTTCTGCTATTAACTGGAATGAAATAGGTCACTAAGTTTCCTCCGGATTGCCAACTTTACCCCGTTTTATTACCGTACTCATGGTGTTGCATGCATGTATATTGTAAGCAATACTTTTATTGTTGCTCTACATCAGGAATGTGGCGGCCATGTCACTATGCGCCTGCCTTTATAATGATAGATTTTAAACCCTGCAACTCCATATGCTGTTAGTTCATTGCAGTGAACCAAGGAAGGTTTTTTTCTTCAAATGAAAACACCTTGTTAACCTATATCTGTTTGTGGAATTATTGCAATAGCTTTGCTCCATGACTGCTGAAAACAATATTTGTGCTGGTTTGATTGATTTGCCAATACATTTTTTCACCTTTATGTAACAATTCTTGTCACCTCTTTAACAAGTTCTAAGCAGGTCAGCAACAACTCTAAAAGCAAATGGATAAAAAGTGAAAAAATGAAAGGAGCTATATGGCTTTATAATGGCATAGTCCACATCCATTCTGGAATTTGCCCTCATAAAGGCTTTTGGAACAGACAACAAAAATGTAGATTTTTTTGTCTGCTTTTAATGTCAATGAGAGGATAGATAAAACTTAGAATCACAGCAATTCCTCCATAATAAATGACATTTCAGTGATATCAGATCTGTTCTCAAGGCAAAAATGCAAGTTGTATTTCATTTGCCAGACTGCTTTTGAGTGTGCAATACATTAAATTCTTGTGTGGCTGTGAAGAGGATTTGCTTTATCTATGTTTTTCAATTGACTATACTGACAGAAATTGTAACACGTTGAGTATAAAAGACTAAGTGGTCAACACTTTTTGAAAAAAAAAAAACTCTATTGATACTTCAGTTGTACTTGCTTTGTGTTGTGCTGGTATATCCCAGATCAGCCAGGTATAGCTCAACCTCCTTTTTGCAGAGGGAGCTGCACCTTAATTGTTGGTGACTGCTGTGGGATGATGAGATGAAAGATGAGAAGACTGGGAGTCAGGCACATGCTCTATTCATTCAGAGATGCCCAAGGTCTTTCAGTCGCCCAAGTATAGGACACTGGATACAACCCGCCCAACTTTAAAATGTCTCATGTGCTCAACAATGACAATGTTCTGATGTCTGTCAACTTGTCAAGTCAGCTTAACGATGTAATGAAATTGAAAATCACAATGACGTTCAAATTACTAATGAATAATTTCAATTCTTAATGTGTAATGTAATTATGAAATCGCTTGCCTCAGCATCACATCCCAGGATCTGTAAGCGGTGCAAGTTCGAAAGGCTAATTGCCTTGCCCACATCATACATCATGTTACATGTATTGTATACTGATTTGCATGCCTGGCCATGGGCATACTGTTGTTTTGTTTGGCCATCTACAGAGACACTGCATAAATACATAATGGCAAGTGATACAACAACACTGGGCAAGCTGAGGGCAGGCAAAGGGAAACTGATAATAGAACTATAAATCTCGGGCTCACAGGTTGGCACATGTTACATGTACACATTTAACACTGGGCATAAACTGAGCATTCTGAAACCAACTTCCTGTAGGCTACATGTTTTACCATGATACATATATGCCAATAGTTACAAACTTTCTGTCACATTTTAAAGAGGTTCTGCTCAAAATGTTGGTCTTTTCTAGCTGCACGATGTCATGGATTTATAAAGTTGGATAACTGTATGACAATATCTAATGCTGTTGAAGCTGAGATGACAATTTAGTTGTGAAAGAAGCTTACTGCGTTTTGGTAATCAGTATTCCATCAGAAATACTGAATAAGTTTTTTTGCTCCCTCATTTTATTGTCAGTTACTGATTTTGTGGAAAATAAGCTTGTTTAGGGGGCAACAGTCATATATCCTCTCTCGTGTTTCAGACAATCAGTTCTACCGAACTTGTGGGTGACATTCAAACAACTGTGTGTTGATATTCTTACATTGTCTTCTCCCTGTCTTTTAGAATCAATTTATTTCACACACAGACTCAACGTAATTAGTGATATTGCCAATTAGGTATGAGCAAAAGTAACATCATAAAAAAAATGCGATTAATTTCCCCCACCAGAAAACAGAAAACCAGCCATGGTTTTATAGCCTTTTTTACACACAAATGTGATTAGACCTTTTGAAGTAAAATTTAATGACTCAAGAAAGCACTAAAAATCCAGATCAGAAACACTTTGTTTTTCTGCTTGATTTATTGAAAAGAGAATCACCAATTTCTGTCTTTTGGCAGTCAGGCTTTATTAGAATTTAAGCATGATTGCAAGCTGGAGTATAAAAAATCAGTTCCCTTTGAATTTTTGAGCCACACTTTTGGCCCTTCAGTGATTGGTATTATAACACTGGTGTAGCTTCCCATTAGAGTCGATGAATGACAAGTACTTAAGTTTAGCTGCTATTGGATATAATGACCTCACAACAGGTCTCATTCATAGCACTGAAATAAACTGTCATAGAGTGATTTGTCACCTCATTGATACTCAGTCGCTGACTTGATAGCATTTAAAGTATACAATAATATCCAACAATGGACCGTGAAGTTCAAGCAAAAAACCATGTGATTCACACCATGTGGTTCATCATTTCCACAGTACAACAGTCCTCTCCTTTTGCATATCAAATTGACAGACTGAAATGTGAGGTAGGTACTTGTTCTGAATACCTGCCTTCCCACCATGATTTAGTTAATAGGTTGAAGTATAGTTTGGTATACCAGGTATTTTCATCTATCTCAATTCTTTCTTGCATTTTTGTTGGCCAAAGTAAACTGAGTTATGGTTCGCCTGATAGCAATGCTGTTGTATATAATTTAAAAACCCTCTCTACTGAAAGATTTATGTTTTATTTATAGCTTAGTATAAAAGCACAGGTGCCCTAGTCCTTCCACTAAATGTTGAGTTCCTTGCTTCAGCTATTTAACATTGAGTTTACCGTACTCTTCAAAAAGATTTCTTTACCATCTATTAATATAAAATGGCTCTTCCAAGTAAAGTAAAATGTTCGCTTTATTTTTTCTCAACATGAAACATCTGTTTCCAAATTAGATAGATTTGGATTTAAACTTAAAGGAATTCTGCTTTCTGTCGGCAGTTTGTTGTCTCTAATTATGTTCTATTTCTTCCCTGTAAATTTCTTTAAATTTTCTGTTCATTGATTGACATAGTAATTTCAAACTGTGATTTTAGCATGCAAAAGTACAAGTTATGCTTCATGAATGTTGTAAGGTTGACTCCGCAAGAGCAGTGTTAGAGCACCCATGCGCATCACAAATTGGTCTTTCATTGGGGAGCAAGTTTTCGTGTGAGTTAAATTTAGATATTCTAAGCTATCTTTACTTGTATAGTATATGCATGAGAACAGAACTTCACCATAACGGAATCTCTGGGTGCAGAAGGCCAGTCAAATAGACATTTGCAGAAAGCGAAAGTTTGATAATATATGCAAAACCTTTGGCATTCAGGTCCCCAAGGTCCGCTTGGGGTCACCCTGGGCCTCTGAGAAGAACTCAAGCAGAAGTGAGTTTCTGCTGAGTCCAATACCTTGTCTATGTAATCTGTTGTATTGTAAACAAAGGTAATTACTGGAAAGCCAATGCCTGTGCCAGAATATGAGAATTTCATTGAAACCAACCATTATGACATAGCAAATGTCACCAAACTATTCATAGGCAAACCATGCCAGTCTGACAAAACTTGTAAATTGAAATTCCAAATTCATCTGTGCATGATTGTGATCTGCACATTTTTTGTTATCACAGCTGAAATTTCACTGACACAGTAAATCTTCACCTCATTTGCATTTGATTAATGGGTTGGATTACTTCTATTTGAAAATCACATTGCTTTCGGTTGGAATTTTTGATCCGTAAATGTCTAAGCAAGGCGAATCATGTTCATTATCAGAATTTTTAATCATTCTGTCCTAAAATATAAAATGCAGCCTGATTCATATCTAACATAATGGTATTTCTGATTTGGCTGATTAACAAAGAATCTTCTCAAATAGATAATAGTCCATTGCAAAATGTCCCATGCTTCATTCAGGCTAACATAGGATATTATACTACACAATGACATGTCAAAAGAATATTAAGAAAACGTAATGGTTAATAAAGGTAAACTGATGATGCATGTAAGTAGACACACACTTCTGGTGTGCTGATATATCCCGGATCAGCAGGATAGCCCAACCTCCTTTTTTTGGAGGGAGCTGCACATTTTTGGTGACCGGCATATGATGATGAGATTAGAAGACTGGGAGTCTGGCACACAACTATTTACTCAGGATGCCCTGGATCTTTCAGTTGCTACAACCTGCCTCCATTCAATGTCCCATGGGCTCAGACAAACTGAGTTCCAGGGTGGAATTCGAACCCATACCCTTAGAGCCAAGCACAAACAAGCACTCTCCACCATTTGGCCTTGAAGGAACTGTGTAAAATCTTTGAGAGAAGATATATATACAGATGAAATATTCGGACAATTAAATTGACAATAAATTATTTATTTTTGTACTCTGTAATAGTGAAATAGTATCTCAGATCATATGCAGGCTTTACAATACCTTCTCGTGTCATTGAGTTTCATTCAGACAAAAATAAAACAATGTTCCATATCAAATTAAGTAAGCCTGCAACTCTATTGCATCCTGTAGTATAGCAGTGCGTATAGAATACTTTTTTTCAGGGTCTAATCACCCTTTCGACAACTGTGAATAATGAGGTGCCACCGCTGTTTGACTTCAGTATTTATTGTAACACTTGCTAAACAGTTGGCCTCATACTGAGAAGCTGTGGGTGACTTATACACTAAATCTTCTAATAATACTGGAGGTGTATCCCGTCTAGGTTTGCGTCAGAACTACAATAGATCTCGCATCTGAGAGCACTATGTTATGATATCTCTCGCGGACAGTTATTAATGCTTGTTATCATTTGTCGGGCAACATACAAGACTGGACGTAGGAACGAGATGACAAATGTGTTTCCTTGCACACTGGTTTCTGGCTGACAATACAATGGCATTGTATAAAAGAGTGTTTTTCTGCAGCACAGCTTATTACCTTTTTGGTTTGGGTCCTGGCCAACCACAAAACACCAATGTGGATAGATATATCTGAGATTCAGGTCTCCTTCTCAGTTTGCCAGATTTGAAAACCAAGAACATGTAAATGAACTAATCTTGATGTACATTTCTACCATAAAATCCCTATTGAAAAAGCTGTATAATGTGAGTTTAAAAAATGAATAGGTATGAAGGGAACAATTTGTTCTGCCATTGTTTAACCTTTTATTACCACTGCATATTTATCTGTTACTATCATGATCCATTGTACCTAAAACCATGTTGTGTGGTTCCTATATTCCATAGTTAGAACTCAGTTGTGGAAATGGGTTTTACTTCTTTTTTTACCTCAATTCTAGATTAATAAGACAGATATTGACAAAACTGAATGTAAACTGTTTTGGATGAGCATGGAAAGAGGTTCCAGTGCATAATTATGATCAGACTTAAAAACCTGTGATCTTGCTATTTGGATGTGCTTCTGGCTATCCACATTTCCTCTCCAGAACCTCAAAAGATACCCCACACCCCTAACCTCCTACCAGATAGTCCAGATACCCAACCAGCTTCAGGCACTTCAGATCATGAAGATTGAACCTTTGAACCCTAAAATTGTAACAGGTGAATGCATACACACTGCATTACCACCGACCCACCTACCTGCCTCATGCCAACTGCATGTGCATCAATCTCAGTTATGTACATTGTACAACCCATATCATGTGACTGGCCTCTGTACATTTCTCTGATGCTACAATACATCTGTACAGTATTTCTACAAACCCCTAGTACATTTCTTGGTTTCTATTTCATCTCCTGGTACATTGTTTGGCTTCCATTTTTTGACAAATTGCATTTCTTACATTTGGGTGATAGAGTGAGATGGAGACTTCAGAATTTACATAGTTTATATAACTACACTCTAAAAATGAAAGCTGATGATATATCAAAATATATCTTGGGACAATGCAAATACTTGAGTTTGTATGTCAATGAATTCTTATGAATCGATTACTTCTTTTCATAGATATGTGATGCGAGCTTCATCATCTCGTACCCGATGAGTAACGCATGATATCTATACACTTTAAACTGCTCATATATCACATTATATGGTGAATTAATCTGTGTTTACATATGTGTTTATACAAGTGTTTATTTTCATTTGACATCACTGTTTGATTTCTATCACTACAAATGTAAGACTGACTTGATTAGTATCATTGGACTGGGAGGGATGAAGGCAAACATTTATATTGAGGCAAATGATGACCATCTTGGCAACTGTAGTACAAACAAGCAGAAATATATTAGATGTACTGAAGACATACAGCCTGAATTACCAATAGTCTGAGCCTATTCTGAAACTCACCAAGCAAACAGTACACTGTTGCCTGAATATAAGTGTAAAAGGAGAAAGAAGTATGTAGAACTTGTTGAGTCGCTTCATTTATAACATGCAAGGTATAATCTCTGCAAATATATACATATTTTTGTCATATCGAAGTAGCAGACTTTTTTGCGAAAGACCAGAATTTAACAATACTTCTATATGTTTAAACACTTGCTTCCCTTTTACCACACAATTCGATTATTGACACAAACCATTTCAGAGTGTTGCAGTACTGATTTCTTTCATTGTCACAATTCCACAAACCTTCATGAGTCATTGAAAGAACATCCATGAAAATGAAGAACCATATAGTTCATAAAACAGGAGCCAAATTACCAGTAGCATTTTGGCCTTTGCAACTGACTTGAGACAGTCAGGCAAACCGTAAGGTGTTGCAAGATGGGGAAATGTCAGCCTCGACTACACTAAATGGTTGTCAAACATGGAGAGTAAAATGAGAAACATCAATCATCATAAGGGTGCAGTGCTCTAGGGTGTTGCATAATGGGTATGCTGTGGTAAATGCCAAGTGGAACAAGAAAATATGTGCAGAGGATAGACTTTTTTCATGACTGAAAGTAAGAGTTAAGAGTTTATGAAGATGCTTAGTTCAGTGTGTACAAGATGCTATAGATAGTACCCCTTGTAGTATTTTGTTTGAATAACTGAAATGTATAGGCTCCTTGTTTATATGCTGTATACATGTGTGTTATTTAGACTATTAAATGATGAACTGCAAAGTCAATTTGAAAAGAGAAAACAACTATATTTCATTTACCTCATTTTTATGAAAACAAACCATTGATACTTAACAGTTTCTCAATAATCTGTAGTACTAATTATTGAAGATATCGAGAAGAAAACTATTGTTATTATCTTATGGGATAATTGCGTGCGATTAAGCTTTTGCTGAATGGTGGTACCGTGCTGCTAAGCACGGCGGTCCTATTTCTAACCGGTGAATGATGTGCCAGAGAGTGCTACAGATGGAAGTTTTTTCTGTTGTATTCCATGCAGTGTACCATGCCCCTTGATATGATCCCTACATGTTCTGTTTAGCCTTCGGTGAAAAAAGATTGGACGTTAACCCAATCTATCACTCAGTAGGGTTCTACCCACCTTCGTGAAATGATATTTTGAATTGTAGTGTCAATAGATATCAGATATAATGTTTACTTATGACTTTAAATTTTGAGAATGGATGATTGACTATCTCTGGCTGATTTAGTCATTGGAACTTTATCAGGAACACTTTAAGTTGAAAGGCAACTTTGAATGTGATTCAATGTTTTACTTGCAACCTGCTCTTTCAAGCCAGAAGTAATGCACAACATCCATGCAGGTATATAGCCCAGACTTCACACTTGATGTGGATTTTCTCATTCAGAAAATGTTCTGTCATAGCAGGTGGTATTGCATATAGTGAATGTTATACACCCTCATATCTCAACATGTTTTTCACTCAATACTTTATGACAACCATTATACAGGTGTTTTGCCCCCAAACTACTGGTACATGTATAACTTTTACATTTACTCAATTATTGGTCCAAAGTCAGTTCTCTGCCCTATCCATCACATGTCATGTTTCATAAGCAAAACCTGTCAAGCTCCAGCTAGGTAGTTAGTATAGGTTATTTCTGAATCTACTGATTTCTGCTACTATTATTAGAAAGCAAAATGTGATGGGTGTTGTGCTCCAATTTGTATGGTGGAAATATGGAGCAACAGAAAGTCAATGGGTGCCTTTATTCTGTATCCAAGGATCTATCTATTCATCTTCTACATCTGTGTATCTATGACAATTAATCTATCCATCTGTGTCTCTGTCAATCCCTCAATCTGCAGTGAGTTTTGCTATCTTATATTTCTGTCTTTGTGTCCTTCAGTTTTTTGTTTTATTAAGAAATATATCATTTGTAAATTAATTGAGCTACTGGATCAAATAGCTTTATCCTTCAATTGAATTTATGTAAATTTGAAATTTGTTATATTACATGCATTGTGTCCATAATCCAGAGATTCGAAACTTTGCAAATATATATTATGCTTGCTCTCACTCCTTTTTCGGAACCATCAAAGAAATATTTGTATTAGTTTTGTCTCAAGTGAGGTTTATTCTACCTCAGATGCACCATTTCTGTTTCTTTTACAGTTTTACTACCTTTTCCAGTTGGGTTTATGATACAAATTCCTCTTATTCCTTCAACAGAAAAGTATGTGCTGACTGGATTATTTACTTAGCAAGTTACTACCAGTTACTCTGGCCATCAAAGTTATTTAATAGTCATCTAACTGCTAGAAGTGGTCATAAAGACCTCACTGCAAACCAATTTGCTCTTCAAGCTGTTTACACATGTTTTCAGACTGCTCAGGATGCAGAAAAGGCTTGTCTGGTAATAACCTGAAAACATACACTACCCAGAACTCAGTAAGATGACTTGATTTGATTCATCTGAAGCTGATATTTTCTATAATTTCAATATAGTATTGACCAGTGATAGATGTTATGATGAGATGCTCAGCAATAATGTGAATATGTTGAATCATCAAGCAGTGCTGTCCATGCAAGGGCTTATTTATAGGAAAGTATTCGGGATGAAATATATCTGAGGCCATTCTTAACTTTTTAACCCTCCCTCTCATCATGCATTAACACAGCTATTACATGCTGCCCTCCAATGCTCTACCGCTTGGATGCCTGTCAGGTTTACTGTTAGCTTTTTCATTGTTATACAGTATAGAAAAAAGACTTTGAGAGAAAGAAGATTATGAGAAAATTATGAGATTGGAAAAAGGAAAGGAAAATCAGAAAACATCAGAACTGAGACAAAGAAAAGAAAACATTTAGGTTTATATGTGCAAGGTACTGATCCTGACATCACAAGAACCAGGTATATAGCAGTTTTTCATCTTGAAACTGCCAGAAATTTCCAACAATCAGTTCCTAACCTCAAATGCATCTAAGATCAGTTCCCATGACCCATTTATATCCTTGAATGATAGGTTATCTCAGGTATTATAGCCTGGAACCTATTCCACCGGGATGGACTGAATTCTTTCAACCTGGTATGAGGGAAGTGATAAATTTGTGATGGTTATGTGTTTGATACATATTGTAGAGCTGAATAACTCCCCAGGCTGTATAACCTTGATAGTTTTGTTAATCTTTCATGGCTTCAGTGATAGAGAAGTTTATTCATTAAAAAAATCTGGTTTTTTAATCCTACACATCAAAAGGTCATTAAAAGCACACAAACATTCAAAGATACTGATGGGTCTACAATGCAAATATGCTGTATGTGCTTTTCTCCTGTCTTGTCTTATAATTATAGCACCTTCAATGCGTTACATACTACTCCTTGGCATCAACTTAGACAACTGTATATTGATCAGTCAGTTATTATCTGTCTTTGCCAAGAAAATTGAGAAACAAAATGAAAGAACTACCATGTCCAAGAAGATGTTAGATGCCAGCCTCTCTTCTAAAACATTTTAGAGGTCAATGAGAAGGTCATGTTTGGATTCACAGTTGTAAAGGGATTAATGCCTCTTTACCCATCCATCAGAAAACACTCATCATTGTTTGCTTCTGGGACTAGTTAGTCATTTTAATATGAACGATCTAGCAGGTGGCTGTGGAATTGTAAATATTTTCATGAGTAAATAATGGAGTCATTTTTGAGTGGCTGAAATGGATACAAACCCCAATTCCTGTTTTAAAATTACAGGAATTTAAATGTGTCATTCTGAGTGTCAACAGGACACTCAAAGAAATTTAATAGAAGGCTGTTATTGGACCTGATTTCAATTGAGGTTGGAATTGGTGACCTTTTCGCCATTTGCCTCTCAGAGATGATAAAGATACGATTGAAATAAAAACTGGTCTGCCACAATTACCACAGGCCCACTACAACAGTCACACAGAATCACTGCAATAAATTTATCATACCAGCCATAAAATTAAATTTACACCCAAAACACGACTCTTACATCAGTATATGGTTGAGCTGTGACCTTGGAAAGAAAATGGAAACATATATTTGACCTTAACAAGGACAATTCTACATTGTTAAATGTCCAATATGTTGCAACATTGTTGAAATCTGAACTTTATGTCCCTTTGACTGCAATAGGAAGCAGCAATTTTGGTCTGAATGATCCATTGAGAGCACAAAATTTGCAGTTGTCAGTTGAGGAACTTTTGTCATTTTGAATTGCATTACTAAACCTTGTATTTGACCTTGAGGTGCACAGTAGTATTTCGTTTCAATAACAATCCAACTCATTTACTACGCAGGTACCTGATACGTCGCCATTGACTCGCCAACCCTACAGAAAGCTACGGAATTGTTGCAGTAGGATGATTCTTTGTTGGTTTTTAAAAAGTCTTACCTTTACTAGCAAGACCATGTAATTATGCTGGTTTCTGCAATGATATTGAGAATAATTCATTTTTCATTCCACTCACTGTTCTATGTTACTACTTCATTATCCATTTAAAATGTTCATATCCTGTAAAGTGATATCATGGTTCTGTTAGATCATCAAGCTTTGCTAGCCACCCAAGTCTTTGCTAGATTGTATGTTAGAAAGTTGTTAAGGTTAAAAACAAATAGGATCATGTTAACTTGCCCTTTCATCATGCATTAACACATTAGCACAGCTATTACAGGCTACCCTCTGATGCTCTATACCACTTGGTTACCTGTCAGGTTTGCTGTTAGCTTTTTCAGACTTCAGAGGATAATTCATTGTTATATAGCGTAGAAGAAAGTCTTTGAAAGAAAGAACATGTAAGAAATTTATGAGAATGTAAAAAATATAGGAAAATATGAAAACATGAGAAAACATGGAGACAAAGAAGAGAAAACATTTAGGTTTGGATGTGCTAGGTACTGATCCTGACATCACAAATTCTAAACTCTGGTAGACAGCAGTTTTTCAACTATTATAATAGACTGCCAGCAATTTCCAGAAATCAGTTCTCAACTTCCAATGCATCTAAAATCAGTTCCCGTGACCCATTTTCATTAGAGGAATAATAGGTTATATCAGGTATTATAGCCTGGAACCTATTCCACTGGGTTGGACCAAATGCTTTCAATATGGTGTGAGGGAAGTGATACATTTGTGATGGTTATTTGCTGGATACATTTTGTTGAGCTGCATAACTACCTATCCTGCATTGATCAGAGATAGTGAGCTTTACTCAACAAGAAAGGTACATGCCTTTTATTTTATCACAGACACATCAGAAGGTCATTCGTCACATAGAAATATTTCCACAACATTGAGGTTCACGGCTTATCAATTTCTTTGCTTAGGGATCCAAAAGAGCCTTGATTGGCTGGACAATGTATTTTTAAGCATATTTTAATTTATTTGATATTGGCAAGTTCTGACAGCATCCATGTTTGCAATGCAAGCTCACATGGCAATGCACAATGGTTAATTAACTGGAGAGGATCCAACACATGGGCATGATGAGCAAACAGGCTGTGAGCCTTTCTCCTGTCTCGTCAGGTAATCTTACTGAAGTGCAATTACAATTATACTAATTGCGGTTTCAATGCATTACATAGTCCTTGGTATCTACTCAGACAACTGTATTATAAAAGAGAGTGAGTTATTATCTGTTTCTGCCAAGAAAAATTTGATACACAATGAAAGAACCATGCACCAAGTGAGACATCTTCTCTAAGCAAGACATCAGATGCCAGCCTCTTTCCAAAACTTTTAAGAAGCCAATGTGAAGGTCATGTTTGGATTCTTGGTCCTAATGGGATTACTGCCTTTCTGACCCATCCATCAAGAAACCCTCATCATTGTTTGCTTCTGGGACTAACTAGTCATTTTTAATATGAATGATCTAGCAGGTGGCAGTGGAATTATAAATAATTTCTTATTCTGAGTAAAAGATGGATTGGCCGAAATGGATACAAACTAAAATTCCTGATACATGAAAATTCTTTGAATTTAAAACTGTTATTCTGAATAAGTGAACAGTCAGATCAACATTTATTTTAAAGGCGCCTAATTTTGATTCACATTAGAAATACAATACGTAGTTTCATCCTTTATCTGTCAAAGATGACACACATCTTATACTCAGACTGGTTAACTACCGTGACATGCTTAACATATGGTTAATATTGCTCACAATCAAGAAGATGCACAAGGAGCTATAAGCATGTGGATTGATCAATTCTTATCAACCAACAGATTGTTTGTCACAGTCAATTTGTTTATTTGAGTGCAAGCTTCCATAAATGGCCATTCATCCAAAACAATCACAGGATCAGAACAATAGTCATATGTCGCTAGCCAATTTGATGCCTTTTCCATCTTGAAAAATTGTATCAAATAAAGTGGAAATGATGCATGATTCAATGCAGGATCGATTTCTCATACCAGCCATCAAATCGAATTTACATTCGAAACACAACTCTTATATCAGTATATGGTTGAGCTGTGACCTTGGAAAGAAAATGGTAACTTATATACGACCTTATCAAATGTTGCAAAATTGTTGAATTTGTGAAATCTGACCTTGATGTCCATTTGACTGCAATTGGAAGTAGCAATTTTGGTCTGTATGATCCATTGAGAGTACAAAATGTACAGTTGAGTTCTCGTTTTGGATTGCATCACTAAATCTTGTATTTGACCTTGAGGTGCACAGTGGTATTTTCTTCCAATAACAATCCCACTCATTTGTGTTATTACATCACTGAAAATACTACATGGATAGTTGGGTACATACCTGATACGTCACTGGCCTCACAGAAATTTGTCGGGTTGATGTAGAAGAATTTCAAGGTTTTGTGTTTAACTTTCTATGATCATGTTTCCACTTTGACTTATTAATAACACTATATAATTAAGCTGGTTTCTGCTGAGATTTTCACAATGATCTATTGGTCATTCCACTCCTATGCCTTCCTCTCTACCACTGCTTATATTAAAATACAATTTATGTATCCAATACTCTCTACTTCATGGGTAGGTAAGGTGGCACTGTTGTTGCACTTCCTGTTTGATCATAATAATGTCTTGAAAAAAGCACATATCTCCAAAAAAGCCAAATTACTATAAATCTAATTGTTGTCAGCAACATAACAGCATGCAGAACTGTCTATGTAGTCATTGTTGGCTATATCTATTCGAAAGTACACCTTCAGATTTCTTTGATACTGAATTAAAGGGTTTCAAAATTGCCAGGTGAATTGGCAAAGTTTTCTGTGTTGACATGGTTTTGGGAGAATTTCAATCTCTTACCTTGCATTTTATCATCTACAGGGCAATATGTTTAATTTGCCCTCTCCAGGTATATCCCTTGCAATGAAGGTTCAGTAAGTAGATAGTCCCATGTCGATAAATAGATGTTAAATTGTCCAATTAAGATATTCTTTGGCAAAAAGTGCATGTCTCTGACACATATTCTCATGTTCTGACAGTGTTTCAAGAGGCCCTGTTACAAAATAGCAGGCTGGATTATCTTGTTTAGCATTGTTTGGCATTGACTGTTTGTTATAATCACCTGTTTCGCACCTCAGGTCAACAGAGTCCACACTTGAAATGTGATTGCCACAGCAACAGGTTGTGTGACCATGCATTTGAACCATTTAAATGTCCTGTAAATAAATGTTATGGTACTGTTGGATCATCAGGCTATGCTGGCCACCCAAGCTTTTGTTAATTGGAAAGTATTGGGAATGAAAAACATCTTGGGCCATCTTTACCCTCCCTCTCATCATGCATTAACACATTAGCACAGCTATTATGGGGTACCCTCCGACGCTTTCCCACTTGGTTGCCTGTCAGGTTAACTGTTAGCTTTTTTTACACTTCAGAGGATAATTCATTGTTATATGGTGTAGAAGAAAGTCTTTGCAAGAAAGAATATATAAGAAATTTATGGCAAAGGAAAAAGGATAGGAAAATATGATCACAACAAAAACTCAAGACAAAGAAGAGAAAACTTTTAGGTTTTAGAGGTGCAAGGTACTGATCCAGACATCACAGGAACCTGGCACCCACCAGTTTGTCAACTTATATAATAGACTCCCAGAAATTTTCAACAATCAGTTCCCAACTTCCGATGGATCTGAAATCAGTTCCCATGACCCATTTTTATCCAAGGAACGATGGGTTATCTCAGGTATTATAGCCTGAAACCTATTCCACTGGGATGAACTGAATGCCTTGAGCCTGGTATGAGGAAAACAATAAATTTCCGATGGTTTGTGTTTTACAAATTTTGTAGAGCTGAATAACTCCCCGGGCTATATAACCTTGACAGTTTCTCAAATCTTTCACAACATGATAGAGACATGGAAAGATTTATTCAATAAGGAAGGTATGTCATTTATTTTGTCATGTACACATCAGAATTTCCTTCAAAGTACAAAGATATCATTTTTAACAACATTAAAGTTCATATTGTATAAAGTTGTCTGATCTGTTATGCTGAAGTGACGGATGGATTTACAGTGCATTTCGAAGGAGACTGCAAATGAGCGTTAATAAGTCTCAACACCATCCATTGCCAGCACACAAAATGCTGGATCAGCTGGAGAGTATCCCACAAATGAACATGATGAGGGTGATAAGCAGCAATAACGGGCTTTGAGCCTTTATCCCATCTCACAAGGTGATCTTGCTGAAGTGTAATTGTAGAGTTCTCCGTGGCCTAATGGTTTAAGGTGCTTGTTTGTGCTACCAGTCTGGCTTTGAGGTCGTGGGTTCGACTCCCACTCCTGGAACTCAATTTGGTCCGAGCCCATGGGACATTAAATGGAGGCGGGTTGTATCCAGTGTTCTGTGCTGGGGCAACTGAAAGACCCTGGTCATCCCTGAATTAATAGGGTATGTGCCAGACTCACAGTCTTCTCATCTCATCATCATACGGCGATCGCCTGCCTCGATATAGCCCACTAAGGTGCTGCAGGGGCGTAAAACACAAACAAACAAACAAACAAACAAACTGAAGTGTAATTGCAATTATACTGGTACAGTTTAGCACATCTTCCATTACATAATTACCAATGTCATCCATGCAGACAACAGCCTCTAACTAAGTCTAAGTCAGTGAGTCATTAACTGTTATCACCAAGAAAAATGAGATACGAAATGAGAGAACCACCATGCAAGATATCTTTTCAAAGGAAGACATCAGTGCCAGATTGTATCAACGCTTAACGCGGGTTATCCTAAAGTGGTTAAGTCATTTTACTGATATGTTGTCAATGCTGAACATTGGTTAGGTTACTAAATTTAATTAACTGAACTCTTTTTACAACATGACAAAATTTTTGGAAACTAACCCGGTTAGAAGATAAGTTATAGGAGTTAACCACTTTAGGATAACCTGTGTTAAGCGTTCATACAATCTGGTACAGGTCACAGCGTTCCTTCTAAAACATTTAGAAGCCAATGTGAAGGCCATGTTTGGATTTTTGGTCCTAATGGGATTACTGCCATTCTCCCCCATCCATCAGTGAACACTCATCATTGTTTACTTTTGGGACTAATTAGTCATTTTTAATATGAATGATCTAGCAGGTGGCTGCAGTATGGTAAATATTTTCTCGGTAAAAGATGGAGTGGTTGCAATGAATACAAAAAGAAATTCCATGTAGAATTCTAGTAATGTGAAAGTTTCGTTCTGAAAATATGAACATGACACTTAACAAGTAGTCAAAGGTGCATATTGAACCCGATTTCAATTAGGGTTGGAATTGGTGAACTTTTCAACATTTGCCTGTCACAGATGATTTTCAAGCGGTTAGCCGACAACCATAATTTAGATTGGCTAAGTCTGTCTACGAGTAAAACCTATTTGGTTGTCACAACCAGGGTCTTGGACTCTTGGTTTAGCAGTAAACATTTGAATTGGTTGGAATCATACCCAACAACATATTGGTATGTCTCTCCACTGAATTGTTTTTATGTATACCACACCAGCATAGAATACTTTTTTTCCAAATGCTTGATCCTTATTCATGTCGCAGCCAAACCAGGCTTCCATAATTAAGTGGTGTCATACGACTGTCCAGCACCATTGCATAAAAAAAAAAACCGAAAATTTGCACCTATTTGATTCCTCCATATCTTACAAAATGCTATCAAATAAAGTGGAAAAGGTTTTGCAATATCAATTTCTGATACCAGCCATCAACTTAAATTTTATTCCTAAACACGACTCTTACATCAGCATATGGTTGAGCTGTGACCTTGGAAAGAAAATGGAAACATTAATTCAACCTCAACAAGGACAATTTTACATTGAGGAAATGTCCAAAATGTTGCAAAATTGTTGAATTTGCTAAATCAGACCTTGATGTCCATTTGACTGCAATTCGAAGTAGCAATTTTGGTCTGTATGATCCATTGAGAGTACAAAATTTGCAGTTGAGGAACTTTCGTCGTTTTGGATTGCATCACTAAATCTTGTATTTGACCTTGAGGTGCACAGTGGTATTTCCTTCCAATAACAATCCCACTCATTTGTGTATTACGTCACTGAAAATACTACATGGATAGTTGGGTACATATCTGTTACATCACTGACCCCACAGAAATTGGTGGGATTGCTGTAGAAAATGTCAAGGTTTATGTTCAAGTTTTTATAAAGTTTCTACTTAGGTTAATTGCTAAGACATATATAATTATCCTGGCTTCTGATGAGTATCTGAACAAATCGTTTAGAGTGATCCTAAATTTATGCCTTCCGACAAAATAACTAGCTGTTAGAATACTCAAGATGAAAAGAAAAACAAGTGGACACCTATATTGTAACTGTTTTACAAATAAATTTATTTTTGTGACTGAGTACATTTCTGTCAGTTTGAAACAGACATCATCTCAAAAGCTTTTTGTAAAAGTAGAATTCAGAAAACATGTCACCCAAACTTCTCTAAATAGGCCTGTGTTATTTGAAATTCCATTCACACACAAAGGGCACATATATTAAAAGATAAATAAAAATCTTTTCATTGCCTTTTTTGTGCTATGATATCCTTGATTTGATGTAATGAATGTTCTAATGATATCAACATCTAAAAAGAACCCTTGAATTTCCAGGATTAGTTTACATTGGTGATTATTGTTTGTAATAAAACCATAAATGTAATCCATTTGCAGTAAGACTAGTCGAGTGGGTTTTACATCCGGTGTTTTGACCCTGTAAATTGTGTGCGCAACCTGAGTGTACTCGTGATATTGGGAAGACTAGATCACATACCATATCTAGAGTGAGTCTGATTAGCTGAGCAAAGAACGGGTTCCAATTTCACCAATAAAGAATGGACCGTGACACCACGCAGTAGGAGCCTGTCCAATATATAACTGCAGGGAACACATACAGATTCCACATTGTCGCCAGCTACATACCCAGGCTTATCTGTGAGACAAGTCCTCCTTTCCTTGCAGCTTCTATACAAAAGCCACCTTATGTTTTTGACATACAACAAGAACTTAATTATGGCACAGTTGTAATTGAATTGAATATAATTTATGTGTCTGCGAAGCACAACGGTTAGCATGTCTGTTTTGCATGCACACCAACAAAGCAATAACTGACACAAACAAATGCTTAAAGTTATCATTTTCAAGCTGGATGATGTGACAAACATACAACGTAGGAAGTTTCTTTTTGAAATTTTGAAGGAGAAAGTTTTACAAAGGACGCGAGTGTTAGGCCTTCGCAATACATTTTCAAAAATTAAAATTCCAAAATTTATATTTTCTCCACTTATGGTCTGTCTGTTTGAAAAGCCCATTCCTCATTAGCCAAGACAAATTTACATGCCCAGCATATATGAGTTCAATAATTCATGTATTTATACTTGGCAACCATGCACTATGCATGCTGGGGGTATCTTGCTATGCTAACATCTTGGCATACTGCCTACCCCAAAATACCTAAGTACATCTGAGGGGCTGAGGGGTAGAGTTGTGGGGTGTCTAGCTCTATGAGTTTTGGCAATGTGACAGTATTTTATACTTTTGTAAGTCAGATCTTATTTTCTTCATCAGATTTTACCTTTTTCTATTGGCTGGTTTGTGTTAGTGATGTCTCCAAACGCCTCCTGAATTAATAGATTATTTGACTGATAGGTCTGCCTTTATGCCTGATATTCGTATAAAGATATTGTTATTGATTGTTATTTGTATCAACCCTGTTAAGAAGGATCAAGATAAAACGAATTATATGATGGTGTCCTGTTTTGTGAGCCTGGCTAATGGATTACTTAATTTCTCTACGAGTTGTCTTTAGTTGTGGCACAATGTGCAACAAAGTCTCTTATCTTAGTTTTCAGTAAAATTTATTTTCGTTTTTCATGGAGGGTCCAATGAATTGATGTCACTAATAGAAGGCATTTTTATCTATTTGTGAGACGCTGAAGAAGTGTATAAGCTAAAAGTGCATATGCCTGCTAAAGTGTCTGAGCATATATAATACAAATAGAGCAAAACTGAATGTTATGGGTTGTGACAGCCAACGATTTAAAGTGTCAATTTCATTGTAAATGAACAACTACTGCCTATTAATCATTTGTTATTGATAAAATGTCTGAGCCTAATTGGGAATCTGTCTGCTTAATTTAATTTGTCAATGAAATGTTTGTTTTTACTGATGATTTGTTTTCAGCAATTATTGGGACAAAAGACCAAGTGGAAAAAGACAAGCATGCAACTCAACTGAAGTAGACTGCTTGTGCTGAACAAGATCTTCCCTATTTTGTTTTTTATGTGTATGTTATAGTTTATAGACAAATTGAATGGAAATGTACACAATTATGAAACTTGTCTCAAACGTGAACTTTCCTCAATTCCGTGAAAACAATATAAAATTATGTTTTAATAAAATTTTAAACAATGGGAAATTAGATTATTTTTCAGTAAGAAAGACTGTCCATTGTCATTTAAAAAAACTTTTTTGACTGGAGGCAAAATAGGGAAATGCTCCTTAAATATTTAAACAATATTTTTCTAATATTTATAAATGTTACATAACCATCGAATCTATCAATACAACTGTATGTTACACACTCATAATGGAAAAAAAAGTAAACTCACCTTTTGAACTTTACTCCAAACATGATGTTGTTGACAGTATTCCTTGAACCTCTATACAAATATATTCGTTTATATCAATATGAGATATAAAACTTGATTATGTGAAGTCCTTTTGACGCAAAGCAGTTTGACTTTCTGCTGGAGAAAGCAGGTTTGGCCTACCCTAGGTTTGGCCACGCCCCCTTCCACTTCTGATGCACATGATTGGACAATGGGATTTTATCTCCCAGCAACAATGGTGTACCTCAAGGTGGACCGGTGGGACTGAATGGTAGAGTGTAGTAAATGCATGGGTTGAGGGAACAAGAGTGAAGAGCATCACCATGTGAGCTTCGTTGGCAGATCTATACAAAATCTTTGTTTCCAAATGAAATTGTTCTGAAGAAGCACAAAAACAGCTGCTTCATTATTATGCCATTTCTACAAAGACAGATTGGTGTTACAAATACTTGATTGTCTGGTTGGCTGATAAGACAATGTGTGGATTCTGCTGTGGATGTTTTGTTTTATTTATGCATTCAAGAGCACTTGCTTTTTCAATTGAGAAACTTTTAAGACAATTAAATAGTTGTAAATTGGAATAAAACATGGCGTTTGGTAAGGCCACGTATTATAAGGCGATAGTTATCATTAATAATATAGTTGAGTGATGGGAGATAGACAAAAACATTTTGGATATATTTTGCTCGACCAGCATAGACACTGATACAAGGTGCCCCAGTTCTAATGCTTCAAAATTACATGTTTAATGTTGCCCATGCATAAAGGCTACCGATGAATTATTTCTTCACAGAGAATTGAAGCTGGGATGTCAAGACATCCTTGATGTTGCCCTTCTGCCAACCAGGGGCGGACTGGCGACATTTTGGGCCCGTGGCAAAATAAGCCGAAGGGCCCCCACATTCCTATTTGTGGTACAACTCGATTTTTGCAAAGGTGGAGGGGCCCAGTTCTACATAGGGCTCACATTTCATCGAATCACACGGTCAAAACTTGGTCACAAAGATCGCCATTTTGATTTTTCTTGATTTTTAAATTTTTTGGCACCTTGCATGGGCCCCCTGAGTGGTTGGGCCCTTGGCAGTTGCCACTCTGCCACATAGTGCCAACTGAGCCAATGGCCATCCAGCTATCATGAGCAGAAAATATATTGCCATTTAGGACTAGCACTATTTCTATCATAATATAACCCTTAATTGAGCCTCACATAAATTCTTGGTGTCAAATTATCTGCCTTATTGCAATTAATTGAGTCTTATCCCACAATACAAAATTTACTATCTTCTGACAGGGATTGACTGCTCGTATTTGGCAGGATATAGTGTATAGTCTTGAGTGATTGCTCTTGAGATGTTAATGGCAGTGTTATCAATCATTTGACAAGGTGGTTGATAGCATATCTTGGACGATAGGATATTGCAAGGTATGTAAATATCCTCTCTTCAGTTGTAAGATAGTGCCATCAACAAGTATGGAACTTGTGTTGGTCTTGTTTTGCAAGGCCAAAGAAGTTTTTGGAATTTATAAGAGGAAGGTTTGAGAATGAATATCTCACATTTACATTGTAGTGAGAAAATATAGATTGCTTAAAGTTGGTGTGAATTTCTAAAAGTTCTCACACATTTTCTGGTTTCTTGTTGTCCTTAAGATCAATAAGTTGGCGGTTAAATTTATTGCACTGCGTTGTGGAGGACGGCTAGGTATTAGTTAGACACCAATTTGGAGGGTTCTAACATGCATTTTTGTCAGTTAGGTCAACCCGGAAAAGAGATGTCAAACTGACTTAGACATCATATGCTTTTTCTATTATACATTTTAACTTATAATTTTGGCAAAGTAAACAATAATCTGATTGTTTGCTTGCTGTTGTAAACAGAGTTAATCCCAGCAGGGCGCTAACATGCAAAATTGTCTGTTAGATACCAGCTTTTCCAGTGGTTTAAGTATCTTGGTGATATCTTACTTAGTTGGGACCGAACTAGATTGGTTGCCAATTGCCGAGTTCTGGGTTGGAACTGAGCTTTGGCCGAGTCACCGGACCTATTTCTGAACTGCAGTCTCAATCATCCTTCAACTCATTGCTGTGCTGTTCTCTATTCCTGATCAGCTTACCAGTGCATAACTACAGAATGTAAAGCCCTAGTCATCAATTTATCTATAAATTTATCCAAAGTGGTTTTTAGTACATATGCTGACCTGATTTCTTTGAATTCTTACTTTGCCTTTCTGGGAATCCTAGCATTCCTCTCTTTAGCTCTGCATTCTGTTCCAGAGCAACAATCATCTTTTTCCCAGTGAGTATGCTTTACGCCTATTGAAACCAAGGCACTTGTCTTTGACTCTTGCATTCCTCCAAACGCTTGGAATTAGGCATCCAAGGGTTTTTTGTGCTTTTGCTGTCAGGAATATATGAGCAGAAATGATGTATTGGTTCAATTATATTGTCTGCTTGTGGTTATGATGGGTTCTGTTCCCACAGTGTTTTAGAATTAAAATTCCCATAATTTAACCTTTATGAGTGTTTTTTGCACCCACCACTGAATATATTTACCAAGTTAATCTTTCAAGGATGTTATCAGGATAGGATAGAATACATACAGATTAATCAAGATTCACAACACATTATTTACATACAGCATATAGACAATACAGTGTTTTAAAGAGTCACTCCGTATAGAAATTTAAGCCAACCAGCAAAAAAAAATAATTTCCTGGCAAGCAGTTATTACTTTTTAAAAAGGCTGAAAACATGTCACTTCTGGGTCCGGCATTGTTTCGACAAAAATGGAATTGGTAGTTGTACGACTTGAGTGGCAAAGCCAAATTCCTACAGCTACCTGCAGGCTTATCAGCTGTTGTTCTGTTTTTGCTGGGCAATGATTCATTTTCCAGGACATTTGTTCTGCGGAATGACAAAGTCCATTAATTTCCATTCTGTTCCGGATTCCTGCAATCCAAGAAAAATATTTGTGATAACAAAAATTTATCATTTCAATAAACAAACCCAGCAGTCTGTTAAACTAGATGCCAGGGCTGCCATTTTCCATCAATGTGCTTCGTGCAACCATAAAATGTATGATGTACAATTATTGTGCATTTGATGGACAAGGTGCATCCCCCTTCTTGCTCAGTTCTTACTGTCAGGTCAGATTATTATATACTCTACCTACTATTGCGTTACAATACTATTAGTTATTTGAGAACTGTGTTTTGCTATTGATTGGACAAACAATAGCCCCACTGATTGGGCTAAGCTTTACCAAAAAAACTCAGCCATGGCTTCAGTGACAACATTGCAGAAAAACAATAAGTGACAAAGTCAGAGCACTTCTGTAATGTTGAAACCACAGTGGAGCCATTTTCGAATATTCAATATGCTACAGAAGGAGTGAGAAATAAATTGTGTTATAACCTGAAAGATATAGGGACAGTCAAAATCTCATTTTAAAAATGTTTAAAATTTGTGGTAATCCTGATAGATAGTGCTGAAGGGTAAGCGAGAGTTGATACCTGATAGAAGGATTTTCTGGGAAGTTTTGGTCAATATTATGTCTCCCTGAGGTATAGGGTCTTTTTTAATCATTAAATATTTAAGAGTTATAAAATGTATTTACGTTTATTATCCAAAATAAATTCTTTAGGCAAGATGTTATTAAAAGCTCATTTTTCCAGCTATATACTAAGAAGAAACCCAGATTCAGGTTGAATCTTCAGCAAGCTTTTCAATAACAGCCTTTTTCAACATATGATACTGAATGGAAAATGTGGTGGTTTTTGGTAGAGATGGCAGGAGTTGACAATTATAATGTTCCATGAAGTGATGCCCATTTGAGAAAAGTTGATTGTCCATGCATTTTTCCGGTCATTATTATACTACAGTGGAATAACAGAGAGGAAACATTGAAATTAATGACACATTAAATGAAAGATAAAACATCATCATTTCAATAAACAAACCCAGCAGTATGTTATTACTATATGCATCGGCTACCATTATTCCATCAATGTGCCTCATGCAACCATAAAATGTATGATGTACAATTATTGGGCATTTGATGGACAGGGTGCACCCCCCTTCTGGCTCCGTCCTTCCTGTCGAGTCAGATTATGCTCTGCTTACTACATTCATGGACATAAGTTCTGTCGCTATGACATGTCAAAGACACAATTGTCAATGATTTTACTTATACTTACTACAGGGGAACAAGAAGTGCAACGAAATGATCATGTGGTCAGTTGTTCAAGTTGTCTTGTGACAAGCAATTTTTCTATGCACCAGTGAGCACTAAGTGCAAATATTTCCGAAGCTGAAGACAACACTTTTATTTAATCCATAAGTTGTTTTATAATTGGAACAACCATTAGGTCTCAGAGAGGGGGGGGGGCTTGGAATTATTATTTTTTCAATAAAAAAGTGAAAAGTTTATTTTGTATTCTTTCTGGACTATCTTGAAATAAATAATTTCTGAGGAGGAGCTTTTGCTCCCCAAATATTATTTCCCTGTTACAGTGCAGTTCCGAAGATATGCTGGAAAGGTTGAGATCTTCATGTTGAAATTTTAACAAATATCTGTCCCTCCCAAAAAAACTGCTTGTACTCTGCCTAAGCAAAACCTCTGTGCATAATTGAATGAATGAATGATGTAGTAAGTAAATAAAAAAATTCAAATGATCTCTCCGTCTCAACTACAGACAATGGTAAACGCCATAATGGACTTTAAATCTTGTCATTTTTAACTCTGGTACATGCAAATTAAGGGAGGCATCATGGCAGTCAGATGGAAGATGGTTGTTACAAGTGCTTTCTAAGATGAAGACATATGAACAAAGTTGTTGTGTACAAACATTTGGATATGGGATTGTACCATTTTTGCATTCTTGAGTTCGGTAATTATTTATTTCAAGCATGAAATGTATTGAAATATTTGTCTCTGAATCAAACAATGCCCTTATAAGAAATAATGCCCTTTTAACGCCCTTTTAAGAAATAACCTTATCCCCCCCTCCAGTTCACAATGAGTGTCAAGTGTATGTTGATGACAGTTGCTGCAAAGCACAACTTAATTATTAGATTGTTGTAGAAAAGGGTGTTGTTTCACAGAAACAGGAATAATCCTGAAGTGTGATACTCAGAATTTGCTCAGTCAAGTATGAAAATTTGTGACGTGGCAAAGGTACTTGAGCACCAAACACATTGTCATTTCGTTGCACTTCTTGTTCCCCTGTAGTAACAGATTTAATGAGACATGGCTTTTAAAAATGAAAGCTAAGACCTTCTGCAACTTGCGTATATAGCTGTAAACAACAGAAAACAATCAGATTATTGTTTATTTTGCAAAATATTAAAAGGTATAATACAAGAAGTATATGATGTCTGAGTCGGTAAGACACCCCTGTCTGGTTCTAACTTGCATTTTTGTCGATTAGATCCCTACCTGCAGTTGGGATCCCCAGTCAGTAACTGACAAAACGGCATGTTAGAAACCTCCAAATCAGTGTCTAACTCATACATACTAGCAACACCAGCATGACCAGTGACCACGGAATGTTTTTCATGTAGGAGTACTTTGCAAATAACATACAAATCTACTTTAACTTGTGCCTTACTAATTAATTTGAATTAGATGTTTCTATAAATAGGTAGCCACTTGTTTGAGGTTTTTTAAAGCCTTTGAGGTGTCTCCCAGCTCTGTAAATTATTATTGAGTTGAATAGATATAGTCTTAATCTATTCCATGATTGTCAGAATTTAAGCAAATATTGTACCCTGGTTATTGTGCAGTGTGCACCTTTTCTAACTAATTAGCATTTGTAGTCTTACTGATGAATGACAAATCATAGTGCCATGTTGCAAAACCACAGTTTAAGAAATTGGCGAAATCTTGCAAAATAATTTGAGACTTGAAAAAGTAGTTGTTTGCACTTTATAATTACCAGACAAACCACAGAAAAGACAGAGAGGTGACCTGAGGAGATGCCTTTTTTTGGTAAGACAATAGCACTTTAACGTACTTGATGCTCACCTTCCCCACCAGGCCACCACTTTTTGTCAGGGAAAATCGCTTCCTTGGTTGCCACCCCTAACCCCCATGTCTGAATTTGACACCTCAGGGCAATTAGTTTGGTTGTCTTGGGTCCACATTCTGTCGGACGAGCTAATGTGAGAACTGTGTTTTGCCATTGATTTGACAAACAATAGCCGCACTGATTGGCCTAAGCTTTACCGAGAAAACTCCGCCATGGCCTCAGTGACAACAGTGGGGAATAACAATTGTGCCAGTGGAAATAAAGCATTTGGACCATTGTTGGGTACACAACAGCAAGCCACTCGCCACAATGAAGCGTCATAAATTGCTGCGCAATATCAGAGCTACGTTTTTGATGATAACATTACTAGCATTGCCTACGACAATAATTTCGTTATGATGGCCAAAGTAACCTATTAAACGTCTTTATAAGAGGTCAAAATTTTGTATTATTGAAGCATAAAATGATAGTCATGTTGAAAACAACAACAACATCAGAATTACAGGCAGTAATGAATTATTGTTAAAAGTTGATTAGAGAGTTTTCTAGGAAGCAGAAGGTGTTTATAATTACAGTTAAATACCTTGAAGTGGTTCAGCTCACCTATAACTTATTGTCAACCTCTCAACAATTATAATTAATTGAGGATTGCACATAGAGATTGTTGTTTCATATTCAGTGAAGTGACTACAGCAGCATGTTGTTGTCAAATGCATTGAAATGTCTGCAACTTCAGGTTGGTCAAACATTATTGCAAAAACAATAAACAAATTCAGCTACCTGCAGACTTATTAGCTGTTCTTTTGGTTTTGCTCGGCAATAGTTAATTTTCCAGAACTTTTAGTATGCGGAATGACGAAGTCCATTAATCTCAATTTTTTTTCGGATTTCTGCAATCCAGGGAAAACATCTCTGACAACAAACATTTATGATTGCTGAAATTCTTCCTGTGCAGGACTGGTAATGCGGTAAATAAGTTTCATTGCAAAATATCCTTTAACAGGTGTAAATCTAGATAATAGTCCAGTACATAATTTATTTTGTAAGCATTTAGAAAAACTGATTGCGATACTCGTGGGAACAACATTTAATTAAGCTGATCTGTAAACTTATTCATATCATCACAATACTAAAATGAGTGTGGTAAAGCAAAAAAAAAACAGGTAAAAGTTAATGACACATGATAATTATATTATTTAGTAAAACACATTGATATGACATTGATATTTAAAAAAGCAAACTACAATATAGACAGAGTGCAGACTGCTTGCCATATTATTATGCCAAAGTTGGATCATGCTCCAATCCTTCAATGTGCCTCATACAACCATTAAATGTATGATGTAAAATTATTGGGCATTTGATGGACAGGGTGCACCCCCCTTCAGGCTCAGTTCTTACTGTCAGGTCAGATTAGTCTCTACCACAAGTTGTGTTGCAATGCCATGCGTCTCTGTCTTATTTGTTCAATCATTTGGCAACATGACTTTGCAGTACTATACCGAGCAACAGTTGGAACATTTGACATAATGATGATGTTTCTTTATAATTTTCATCAGTTTGCAAACCTCTCAAAATTTGTATTGGTGACTTACCTTGAAGTATCTTTGACAAATAGAATTAGCCATTGAATAATATTATAGGCCTACTGTAATTCAAATTATGGAGGAAAATAACTACACAGGAATTTTAAATATGCCTCTCGGTGATATCAAAAAATGCAGAAAAAACTATGATGAGAATTATGGTCAGGATTGGTCTATTGACTTCCTACAGTTGGATAAACCAAACTACAGTGCTGAGGACAAAGTTGCATGACTTTCCTTTGTTTACATGTGATTTTCAAGTAATTTGTAACAAATAAAGCTACTTACATGGTGATGCCACTGCATGCCAAAGAAAAAGCAAAGAGATTGCAAAATCAGCGTTGGATACAGACATTGTAGTTTAAGATGGGGCATTGCTACTTTTGCAAACTTTCTATATGTAGTATTCCCCAAGGTCTGCCTCTTGATCCACCCCTGGTGAATACTCTTTGGAAGGTAGTTTGTCTTGCACTTGATTTGTTTGGCAAACTGGCAAAACCACAGAAAAGACAGGAAGTTTGTTTGGGCAAGAGAATAGGTCAATATTGCCAGACACTTTGAGTACTTGATGCAGCACCTTTCGCAGGATTTCCATTAAGTCAATTTTTGGCAGTGTAAATCTTTTTTATCCGGTTACTGGCCTAAACCCTGAACAGAGATAGTTCAGTTTTCTTCAGTCCACATTCTGTTGAACATGCTAATGTGAGAACTGTGTTTTGCTATTGATTGGACAAACAATAGCCCCACTGATTGGCCATGCAAAGCTTTACCAAGAAAACCCTGCCATGGCCTCAGTGACAACATTGCAGAATAACAATAAGTGACAAAACCAGAGCACTTCTCTTTTGTTTAAACCACAATGGAGACATTTGCTGCTATGATATATATAAATATTTAATATGCTACAGAAGGAGTGAGAAATAAATTGTGTTATAACCTGAAAGATATGGGGACAGTCACCTTTATGTTTTGTGGCATCTTGAGCTCTGTATAGTAACCCAGATTCTGTTTAAATCTTTGGCAAGCTTTCTTTGCGATAACAACATTTTTCAGCAGCGATAATACTGAATAGAAGAGCTTCAATAATAATACTGAATAGAAGAGCTTCAATGTGATGGTTTTCCACAGTGAGGGCGGAAGTTGATAATTACAAGGTTCCATGCAGTGATGCCCATTTGAGAAAAGATGATTGTCCATTCTTTCCTCTCATTATTGTACCACAGTAAAATAACACAGAGGATGCATTAAAGTTAATGATACATGAAATGCATCTATAAACACAAGGATAAAACATCATCATTTCAATAAACAAACCCAGCAGTATGTTATTACTATATGCAGCAGCTACCATTATTCCATCAATGTGCCTCATGCTACCATAAAATGCATGATGTACAATTATTGTGCATTTGATGGACAAGGTGCATCCCCCTTCTGGCTCAGTTCTTACTGTCACATCAGATTATATATTCTCTACCATGTGTTATGTTACAATACATGTGTATAAGCATTATCTCATGTTGTGGTTTTGTTGCATGTTCTAAAGCTGAAATTGTATGGTGCTTCCCCACCTCTCTTCAGACAATTTTCTAGTAAACTTGATGCATACATAACATGTACCAGTACTTTAAACTGCCCAGTATGAGAGATATAACCACAAGATGTTTTCCATTAAGGAAGTGTTCATTGCAAATAAAATACAATTCGACTTATTACTTGTGTTTCTGGTATGTCATCATATGACTGCTCAGAAATGAAGCAAATTTAGTGCCCTGACCTACAGCAACTAATTAGCATGAGTAGTCTTACCTATATGACGCACTGAAGCACCAGGACACAAAATTACATTTAAATGGAGGCGTACTGTAGTAAAGCAATTCAAAAGATCGCTAAGAATAGTTGTTTGCACTACATAATGAGCAGACAAACCACAGAAAAGACAGAGGGGTGACCTGCTGAGATCTTTTTTCAGCAAGACGGTAGCACTTAAGTACTTGATGCTCCCCTTCCTCACCAGGCTGCCAGGTTTCCCTTAAGTCACTTTTAGTCAGGAAAAATTGCTTCTTTGGTTACCACCCCTAACCTCCAAGTCTGAATTTGACACCTCAGGGCAATTAGTTTGGTTGTCTTGGGTCCACATTCTGTCGGCCAAGCTAATGTGAGAACTGTGTTTTGCCATTGATTTGACAAACAATAGCCGCACTGATTGGCCTAAGCTTTACCGAGAAAACTCCGCAATGGCCTCAGTGACAACAGTGGGGAATAACAATTGTGCCAGTGGAAATAAAGCATTTCGACCATTGTTTGGGTACGCAACAGCAAGCCACTTGTCACAATGAAGAGTCATAAATTGCTGCGCAATATCAGAGCTACGTTTTTGATGGTAGCATTACTAGGCATAGCCCACAAAAATTTATTAGTTACAATGACCTAATAGAGGAGTTGGGGAAAGCTAAAATTCCATCCAAGTTACCTACATGTATTTAACATCTTTACATGTTGCCATATTAAGCGTAAAGTGAAACGTGGTTAGTCTTGTTGACAACAAACAACATCAGAATTACACTGCAGGCTGAAATTGATCACTGTTAAAATTAGATTAGAGAGCTTTCCAGGAAGCAGAAGGTGTTTGTAATTCGGTTAAATACTTTGAAGTGTTTCAGCTTACTTAGCTCAAATAACCTGCTGTTAACCGCTGAACATCTAATTTTGGATAGTCATGAATGTTGAAGATTGTCAAATGCAATGAAGTAAATATAATATTGTATCATTTCAAATACAGTGAAGTGCCTGCAACATCATATTGTTCTAGTGACTTTGTGTGATCTGACAGTGGACAGATTATCATAACTTAAAACAAAAAGCTATGTTAGCTCAAACAAATGGTGCAACCATCTCACTCAATCATTTAAGCTGACTCAGAAAGAATACGAAATTTTACAGTTTAGGTGTTGTCATGTATTGCATTTAAGTCTGACTTACAAGACTCCAGGATAGCAAAACTGCTTATCATTTTATCTAACAGCAGTTACAGCAAATCTGCTCTCTTCTTTTTCTATTTAAAAGATGTCTGTGCTCTAATTGGCAAGTTGCCAGTTTTAATCAATTGAAGTTTTTCTTCAGCTTTGGGAGAGTTGTTTTGATATGAAAAGCTAAATCTCTGTTGTTTTCATTTACAGTCCAATGTCCTCAACAGATCATATTCAACAACAATATTGGATCGAGTTGCTGAGTCAGAGGTTTCGGTTGAGATTACCGTCCAGAGTGGTGAGTTAATTAATTGCTACTTTTAATAGCTTCAGGAGTCGTCCAAATTATTTTCAATTTAACTATCTTAGTTGTATTTCAGATTTTAATGTTGGAGAACATGACTTACCATGGTAATCACATGGCAATTGCCCATGGCAATATTATATATCATATATTGCTTTGTTTGCTTGACACTGGCCTCTTATAATCTGCTTGTTGGCATACTCTGAAGTTAAATTCAAGTTTGAAATACATGTACCACCAACATTCACAATACACCTTTACCTCGTTTATATGTTTTAATTGCAGACATGGAAAGTTTACCTACCCACACAGAGGATAATCCATCAGACCTTGAAGACACATTTTCAAGAAATTCTTTCTCAAGAAGACGACCTGGATCGTCAAGGGTTGGTGCATGGTCCCCAGTCGTGGATCATCAACGAGTTTATCAAAGTAAGCGGATGTTGTCTTCCTTTGGTTAGCATCCCGCATTTGGTAGAATTGGACTCACACAGACACAGATCATTTAACCTATGAGAATTTATATTATGGTGTTTGAAGTGCCTCAACTTTTTCCGATCTGGCTTGACCTTGGTCTGGTAAATATTGCAGTTTATGTAGCAGAAGTCATCTGTAAAATGTTGGCTCTTTCTATAAATATTCACCATTACCAGAACGCAATTGAAGTTTAGAATTCAAGCTGAAATTTGAATTCAATATTATATATTTTTGATATGGAATCCTTAATCTTTAACAATTTTTGCTGACTAGGGCTTAACAGGAGGGCAGTCACAATGACCGATATGGCGGGGCTGGATTGTGACAATTACATCCTACGACAAATGGATCTGTCGAATAACAACATCACATCTCTGACAAAACTGGCCAAAGCCAACCTCAGCCTTCAATTTGCTGGCATTGAAAGACTGGACCTGAGTATGAACAACTTGCAGACATTCCCTGAGGAGCTCTTCATTGTAAGTCTGCATTGTTTGAGGATCTATAACTTAGTATAAGCCTATAAGTATCTAAATATCCTCATTGTGGTTGTGTATTTTTTGAAGATTCTGTACATTGCATACAAGTATTTAAATTAAATCTGAAGTCTAATTTTTTTTGCTAAAGCTCCCATTTTATATCAAAACGTTTATAAAACTTTATATAACCATATCAATTTGACACGTTTATTTTGACAGGGGAAGAGACAGGTTTGGTTCAAATTGTAAAGACAATATGGTATTTTACTGCGAGACAAAATTATTGTAAAATATTATCATGTCAGTTTAACAATTTTTGTGTCTGTTGGTCAACATGTGGCAAAAAAAGGCCTTTTACTTTTCATTAGTCGGAAGACACATGATATGAAGTAGTGATGTGGTAGAATTGCATCAAAACTCTCTTTACTTGTACATAATCCAATTAATGCAATATTTTAAAAATTTTGGGGGCAGCTGCAGAAAAGTACAGTGTAGTGAGTGTATGAAACCCAATGCTGACCAGAGAGATCCAGCATTTCGTATTTATTGAATACATATATAGTTGCCTTTTCTAGTTTCTGTACATTCTACAGAGTCTTCTGTGTCTGCATAATGCATTTATTTTGAATAACAAAGGGACTGTTTCTCTTATTTTGAGATAAAAATGTACATTAATCTTGATGTTTTTGTTTAGAATTTGCATATCTTTCTGTGTTTCAGATGTTGCCCTCCCTACAGCACCTTAATCTGCAGAGAAACCATCTCTCAAAAGCCCCAGCCAAGGCTCTGGCATTGTGCAGGCAGTTGCAGTCTCTGAATTTGAGCAACAATGAAGTAAGTGTGCACTGTGCAATACATAAGTGTCATTTATTTAAAAAACAAATATATATGTAGTAGTTATACCATGGGTATGTTATATACGGGGTTAAAATACAGCTACACCCTTGGGTTATATTTACCATCTTGGTTGTACGTACATGTATCTCGTATATACCCTTATTACCCATGGTATAACCTCTATATATATATTATGAATTTTTTCGGCTCATTTAATTATCTTGGCTGTGTGCGGCTAACTCATTTCCTCGTACAAGTCCACAAGTCCATCAGCAAATGACATCTTTCATTTCACTTTGTGTAATTGAACCCTCTGGATACACACAGAATGCACCTTGCCTTGACGATTGTCACGATACCAAGGAGGTGTCTAATTACCAGAAGATTGCATGAGTGCTTTCCAGGGCCATCACAATGACCACATTTTCAGCTATCATTATTGTATATTAAGGGTTGGCAAAAAGGCAACAGTAAACTGTTATGGGCATGCGGCATCCAAATGGGCGCATCTACATTCCAGCAATGCTGTGAAAATGTCGTAATGTTTTTGAAAACTTCATAGAATGCATTTAAGAAATAATATTGTCAGAACATTGTGAAGGAACGTCAAAGATATGACATTAGCATGCAATGTTGTGGCAACATTGTTAAAAAATTTCAATGTTGTGTTCGCGTTGTGGCAACGTAATTTCTACAATGCACCATACATTTCTATGTGACCAACAGACGAGCCCTCCACCAATTAGCAACATTGTTTTTATGTTTCATGCCCTCGTGATCTGTCTTAAACTGCCAAAAAGCAATTAAAATCATAAATAAGAATTTTTACTGCCCATGAAATACTGCTTACCTGACATTGACCCGAATGTGCACCTCCACACAGCCAATGCATTATATGAAAAGAAAAGCTACTGCCTGATTGTTATAATTACCATTAATGAAATTGAATCATTTTCAGAATAATAGAATTTTTATTTCTGCTCAAGATCACAGAAATAGGAGAAATGGCTTACCAAGTTTCTGGCTCCTTGGTTGAGTTGAACCTCTCCCACAATGGCTTGAGGACTCTTCCACTTTGGTTCCACAAGACATTGCCAAGGCTGCACATGCTGAAAATGGCTGGGTGAGTTTTACTACAAGCAAAGGTAAGTTAAGTTAGACTTGCGTATATTTATAAAATGTAACATCTTGGATGTATTTTGATTATAGTCCAGAGCAAGAGCATAATAATGTCTTGAAAATAATTGTCTTTTTGGCTGTAAACCTTTCTGGGGCCAAACGCAGAATATTCAGACTTCAGAAAACAAGCAATTCAATCTTGTCTTCTTCCTACAACTTTGCTTTCTTCTCATATCTGTGAATGAATTATTCATTTCAGAAATAAGATTGAGACATTGCCCCAAGGGCCAGTAAAACTCAAACAACTGCAGTTACTGGATCTGTCATACAATTATCTCAAAACCATTCCTGAGAATTTTCTGCAACTTTGCAAAAACCTGCAAACACTTCGTCTGGAAGGCAATGAATTGGGTGAGTTTTTTTATTTTTTGCATTTTTTCTTGTTCTTTAAATTCATATTCATGCTCAAGAAATATCTAGTGTCTTTTTCTAGAATAATTGGTGTTTTGTTTACAAGAAATTGTAAAGTGATGCTGACTCTCTCAACGACAAATTTCATTGTTCAAACATAGGCCTATATTCATTCATCTGTCCTATTTGAGTCCCATTTAGATTCATAATTGTGAAAAAGCTATTTCAATAAGTAAATATGACTCTTGAAAAGTTTCAGACTCAACTGTATAGTCCTTCCCATCAGTCCAAGTTAAAGACTAGTCCCACAAATACAATTATCACTGCTTTGCAATTAGAAAATCCTGCCTCAGTTAAAATGCAAAGAACTTTTCCATGATAAACACCCCTCTTGCAATTCTCAGATTACTCAAGGCTTTTGTTATCTCTCGGACTCTTTAAATGTGTCTTTTGATGGCTTCCAGAACATTAATGTGTTAATAAATATTAAGGAAGTGGAAATCTCTTGACTTTTTTCTTCTTTTCATTTTCTCTTTGAGACAGGACTCTGCTGGGAGAATTGCTAAAATTGTTTGCATCTTGAATATTAATATTTCAGAGAATCTCCCATCTGAAGAAACAGCAAGATGCCTCAAAAAACTAACAGAACTGAAGCTGAAGAACAACATGCTGGGACTGAAGGGAACCCCATTTATTCCCAAATTCATTCTGGAACTAGAGGGGTTTGTAACTTCAATAAACACACAATTTTGAACTTAAAAATACATTGTAGCTCTGTAATAATTATTGCCACTGTGCACTAATAAAAGAATCAATACAAACCTTACCCCCAAGTTTAATGATGTAATGCATGATTTTAAACTAGAATTCTGGAAGTTGATACAGTTTATCGAACTTGTGATCACAATGTATTGCTCCGTTTGTTAAGAGGTAAAGGGACAGATTTTGTGTGACACATATTGTATCTTATGAATTTTTTCAATGAATTTGTCTATTTCAGCCTGACCAATGTCGATATTGGCAACAACCAAATTAAAGAATTTCCAGCACCAATGTTGTGGAGGTCCCAGATCATCAGGCAACTGAAACTGGCTCAGAATCAAATCACTAATGTAAGAGCAATTATTGATTCAAGACCAATTTGTCTTTAACTGGATATTCTGAACCAACAATCAAGAAACAGATGATATTATTTTAATGCATCATTAATCAATTGTTTTCTTCAATCCTTCAGTTTGATGTCACAGACCAAGCAAGCCACTGGCCATCTCTGGAGAGACTGGACATATCAAGAAACAAGCTAACAGAGGTACTTTTTAAAAAAATTAATGAAAATAGATAAAGGTACTGCTTAATATTTATAAGAGTAACTTTCACGCTGTGCCTAGAGTGAATAACAACAATAACATAAGTATGTACTTCTTTTCCCAAAGTAAACTGTTTCATTTAGGATGGTACTCTTTTGAATCATCTTTCAGGTACCAAAGGGACTGGGACAATTTGCCAACTTGATATCTCTGGACTTCAGTCACAATGAGATCACCACCATCCCTGATGAGTTGGGCAGACTTAAACATCTCTATGAGGTAAACCCTAGGTTAAATATACTGCTGACCTTCTGGAAAATTATGGACTTTTTTTTGTAAAATCAGTTCTTGGGACTTTCTTAGTTGCTTCTCTAAAACCGTCTATAAGAACCCAACCCCAATTGACTTACAAGAAATGCTCACAATTTTATGAAAAGTTATATTTTGGTGGGGTAGATGGATTATCGGGGCTTTACACCCTGTACCTATGCAATTTAGTAGGCTAATCGGGACAGGAGGAGGATACATCAATGAGCCAAGGGAAGATTGAACCTGCCTTTGAACATAGGTCCTGGTGCGATTAGATAAAGCGATGGCCAGAGCTGAATCAAGCCCGACTGCAAGCCCGAAGCATTGCCCATGGCAGTGGTGGATCCAGGTGGGGTTGTCCTGAAGAGTGGCGGATTTATTGGGTTTGCATTCCGCACTATAAAATATCTACTACAAAAAATGTTACTTCTCATCTCAGTCCTTAACGGGGGCCCAAACCCCCTTGGACCCCCTGCCCCCCTCTCAGGAGCTCACACATGCAATGCTAATGGTACAAAAAGGTGACAACACTCTTGGGGGCATCAGTAATTAACAAACTAATGGGTTGTGCTGGCTGACCGCTGCTTCTATCTCAATGTGGCAAAGGAAATTACCTGCCCTAATAAACAACCCAAAAATGTGGCCCTAATTTTGCTGGTGACATGGCTTGATAGATCACACACCATGTGTCAACATAAACCTAATGTGTCAGGAACATGCTGTGTCTGCCTTAAGATAAGCCACAGGGGTGTGACAACATGTTGACACTTCATTGGAACAACACTGTATCTCCAAGACTTCAATGTAATATTGACTATGCAATTTCGAGCATTGACTGTGAAGATAATGTTTAAAACAGCTTCAGGTTTAACGAAGAAGTTTAACACTTTCATATTTCAGGGGAATCATTTTGAGTCCGCTGGTGTTGAAACTGTAAACAAAAATAATATCAAATATCATTTATATAACGAACTCCATAATCGAACATTAGTACAAAATGAACGTAAATTTGTTATCCATCAATATTTCACAAAATTACACATTTTTATTTCTTTACAAGTATAGCGTCAGTGACAAATCTAATCTCAGAGACAGTGTTGGAGGTCTCAAGGTCGTCCTCATCCTGGAGGCCGGCGTCAGGGCCGTATTATGGTGGCCTTGGTTCGGTCTCTGATGCCAAACGCCTTGCCTCGGTCTCGGGTGTCTGTGGGTCAGTGATGACAGCCTCGGGTCTTGAGGCCACATTAATTTGGATTGCCTCGGCCTCACCTTGGCCTCGGAGGATCATGCCTCTGTGTTCGACTCAGCCTCGGATGTCCGGCCTCGACAACATCGCTGCTCAGAAAAGCTGCAAAACGTTCTGAGGCAGCTCTTTTGCAGTACTGATATACCAGGTTGTTGCTATACTGTTTTGCATTGTCGAATTGTCCCACAGAGATGCAGCCTTGATAGATAAATTGCACCCCCTGCCATGATTCCATAATCTATTGCATTGTAATACAGCACAATTGCATTCACACAATCATTCCTGTATTAATTGTTTGCAGTTACCTCTGAGTGGATTGAAGCTGGACCTTGATGAAGCTCTGCTGAAGGGTAGAGTGAAGGACCTCATTGGATATTTGCATGAGAAATTGAAAAGGGTATGTAATTTGACATTTTAATGGTTTAGTGCATGGTCATTGGTCACAATACATGAAAGACTTCCCCTTCTGAAGCAGTTGTTCCTTGAGCTTCCCAGATGGTCTTCTTAAAGCGCTGAAAGATGTTTTATTGTGAGGGAGATTACAAAACATATAGCGGCAAATTGGTACATTTAATCTACATGTACACTGTAATACACTGTTCATTGTATTATATATAGGCTACATGAGAGACCAAATATAAATGGTCACATGACAATAAATTTTTTTCCATTTTCCATCATTGTCCATATCCTTGTGTAACACTGCGTAACATTTTACCTTTCGTAACATATTCATTTAAAACTGTATTCTGCTTTCATCATTCTAGGCTGTAGAATATTACCACATGAAAATGATGCTTGTTGGATTTGGAGGTCGAGGAAAAAGTACTTTGTTGCGCAGTCTCATGAAACAGAAACAGCCCGAAAAAAGCTTGCCGACAGTTGGTGTATTTGTTCGAGACTGGAGGTGTGTTGTCAATATATATTTATGACTTTGTGCATTCCATGTGTACTTGCTGTAAATATGACTGTGCTTAAAGATCTATGAATGGCCTTGGTTGTCACTGAAGTTTAGACAATTTGCCTTATACAGCACCATCCATAATTGATAAAGAGGGCTGCTGCTGTCTCTTCCAGTCTACAATCTACATGTATGTCTTCTATTCATTGATATAGTTAAATAACTCTGAATGACCATGGTTATCAAGTTTTAGACAAATGATGATAATTGTCTTTCATAGTAGTCGTCCTAACACATTGGTATGAGAGCAGCTCTCTTTCGCAATCGGTCATTATATATAGGAATTCCATGCTACTGTTGAGGTTTTGTACATGACTTTTCTGCAGATGTCTGAATTTACAAAACAATGCAATGGTCAATCTCAGTTAGTACACTCTGGTATCAAAACTGTTGGGTGCAGGGTTCAATTGAATTTGCAGGTCCAGGTCACCTGGAACAATGTTGTACTGTAGTTTCAATTCTCCTATCTCATTGCCAACCAGAGTGCACTGTAAAGCCAGCTGCATCTATTTTTAAAATGACAACTACTGCTGTTAATACAATAAAACAGTCATTTTTACAGTAGGCAACAAGTCTAATTTACAGATTTGACACTTCAGCAACTTGTGTAGCCCTACCATTATGCCTCAGCTATTTCATTGTTAAACAAGGATGAGGCCAGGTAATAGGGGTTTCAGACAAGCCACCAACCAAAGCTCCAAGTTTAACAGGAGCTAAGCTACAAATTCAAAGTAAAATGTCATGCTGTAAGACGTAAAAGTGATGGCTTGTGGTTTTACAGTGTGAAGTCAAATTTAACCTTAGACCAATGAGCAATGGTTAATTTTCCTTTGCTAATTTAACACTTTCTCCGATCACAAGAAAAACATGGCTACATGGGTTCATTCAATTATAATCCCGTACCACAATAACCTGGTGTAAAACAAGGAAGTGTACCTTGACCCTTGATATCTGCCATTATTGCTATCTGGCATTGCAGTGATTCCGCTATCAATGGCAATACAGTCGCAAGCAATACAGTCCGAGAGGACATGTGAATTGCGGAACAGCCAAGCATTTTCGTCTGATAACACACTTGATTAGGATAAGGGTTATTGCCTTGTCAAGCACCATAAAGCATCACCGCGGAACGCTGCAGCTTTACGAACGACAAGGGGTCACAATTGTGGGTCATTTGGGCGGCTAATTTCTATCGCCTGTTTTCTCATATATTGTCATGTTTCTGTTAGATGTTTGTAACATGGATAATGGAATTGCTAGCTCTGTGTTTTATCAGGTGTAAATATTCCAATAAAAGATAACCCCACATGTTATCTTTTAGTGGAGCAGCAGAAGGCCAAAAAGTGCAATATTTGAGGAGATAGTGATCACCGGAGTAGAACACAAAGTGTCATACACCAAAATTTTCCTTAGAATTTCTACTTTCAGGAATTGACTTTGAAAAGTCACAAAACTTATGGCGAAACCAACAGTAACTGTTTCCATGGCAACAAGTCTATCAATTCAGAGAAGGTTATGTACAACATATAATAAAGATGTTGTCTGATTAATTCAACTCTGTGAATCAATTCAACCATGCATTATGGTACCACTTGGTGTGGGCCACATATTAAGATTATATAGATTATCTGTTGTGCCATATTGAAAGCCCTTGTTCTTAGCTTTCCAATGATGCCTCACACAAGTATGTAGGTAGTATACTCTTGGAGTTTTGACTGAAAATGTGACTGAGTATCCATTGTTCGATTCATACAAAATTATGACATTCATGCCATTGTTTTTGTTTGATCATATAACCACTTATTTCAAGATATGAATTCACAACCGATTCTACCAAATATGTAAGAAATATTATCAAGTTCATGTTGATGACTTCCACAATTGTTTTGAACCCCTTGGTTACCATGGAAACGAACAGGTAAACAAATATGACCTTGACATCATATTGTCTTCTGTTGTAACTGGAACTATCTCTTCAAGTCAGTAAAATCAGCTTTATGCTTTGAATATAATTAAGCAAGGCAGGTTTTGTGGTCCAAATATTTGAATCAGTTGTCAAGGACAAAAAACTTGTTGTTTTTTTGCATAGCAACAGAAAGAACACAACCACTAAAATTCAAGTGAAAATCTTACTTGTCCATGCCCGGCATGGAGGTCATTTTATGTAACCGAGGTGTTCTGTTACTATGTCTGGTCTTTAAGATCATCATGGTAGATATTTTGGGGCATAGCTGGTCAGGATAAAATCAACATGGCAGCCAAAATGTTGCCCACAGTAACACTACAGAGGTGAGTAATACATCAAAAACATGTAGATGTTTTATGGGTTGCTGAGTCAAAATATGTATGAATGAAACCTCTTCCAACATTCTGTTTTGAGATATTCAAACAAGCCAATATGGCTGGCATTAAAGGAAAAATGCATAGGGGTTTCCTTGATTCCAATACTAACACCTACAATTGTATCAAATCAAAATAGAGCCCGGAACTAAGCTGAGCTGAAAATTCAGCTTGAAGCCGCTTGAGCAGTTAATTGTCTCCAGATGACAATTAGGTCTTTTAAAAGTTGCAGCAGAACAAACTGAACTTAGATAATTGCAATTAGGAGGGTCAGAGAAGGTCTAGAGCTGCTTTTATGTCTCATGGTGGTAATTTGTGGTTCTTGTCTGATTGCACTTCTACCATTTGATATTCAGGAGAGTTTATTTATATTTATATGATTCTTTAACCTCACATGAAAAGACACTTCAAGTCAGCTGAATTAAGTCAAATTAAGTTGCAGCCGACAAAATTCTGATAGCTGAAAAAGTGAGCCACTAATTCTTCAAGTGAGCTGGCCAACTCAGTTCCTGGCTCCACATCAAAATTGGAATTTCTCAGTCAACTTGTGGACGAAAAATGCTCATCTTAAACAGTTTAAACACTTAAAGTATGACCAAATAAAAAAACAGCCCCTCCAGTCCCAACTGAGCACCTGAGCTGATGTGGTGGTATTATTGGCCAGTCTGGCCAAGACATAATTCCAAGGCTGTGATGAAGTTGTCCATAAGGAATGCTATTGGCTAGATTGGGCTATGACAGCATAGCAGAAAAGTTGCATATGCTCCATTGCTAGGCAATTGAGTCTGGCAATGGAGTCTCCAGATTTTACATCTGAGGAAAGACGATTTATACAGAGGAAGTGCAAGAGCCGAGTCTGCAATGTCTAGTGATTTAGTAAAGCAAAAGATTAAAGAATGACATATTAATTTGGACCAAAAACATCCATGTTAAGAAGGGCTGATAGAATGATTGGGGCTTTACATCCTGTATTTATGCTCTGCTAGGCTTAATTATTAGGACAGGAAGAGGACAGCAATGATCAAAGGATGGTTGAAACAGCCATCCAACATAAGCCCAGATGACCAGGTAAGAGCTGGATAGGGACCTTGGACACAGCAAATCGCAACCCAGCACACTACCATGTGACCGACACTATCTGTCTATCTGACTATCAATAATTATTTCTCTCTCTATCTGTCTATCAATTTCTCTCTCTATCTGTCTATCTATCTATCTCTCTATGTTTCTCCCTCCCTTCCTTCCTCCCCCTCTTTTTTCCTCCCTTCTGAATATATGAAAACTGGATCTGGCTAGCATTGAGGCTGCTGCTGTCTATCACTGTAGAAAGATATTTGAAATTCGCGCAAAATACAATTATGTTGAGACTGTATGCTAAGTAATAATGTAATAGGTGAAACAGTGAGACCTCCGAAGTGTTGACAAGTGTTCCATAGCAGCAAAAATTTCAAAAACCAAAAACTTTACGAAGGTATCGGCGACCAAACCTGGGTTTTCAGCATGCCGATGCTGATTTTGTGTCTACATGCATGGTTTGTGATTATGACACTGATGGTATTTATATAACAATGCAGCAATATATACATATTTTCCAACATTTGAAGCATAAACTGAGGCATTGGCGCATTCATAAACTAACATGTGTCAGTGAAGGAGGCTAATACGGGAGTGATCTGATCAGGTCTAATCTCTGCTCCTGCCTTGATCATTGTTTCACCTCTATTAAATAGCATCAAGGCCAACAGTGTCACAGATTTGTCATTCGTGCACTGCACAGATTTGGCTCCTTCTCGTGACAAACAGAAAAATCAATAGCGCGCGGGGTTTTTTGACGCCACATGTCCCCAAAACCAACTACATCGTTGTGGTTCCTTTACAAAAGTTTCAAGCTGCATCTCTTTGGCGACCATTGACAGGTTGGTATCTGATTTCCAAGAAATGTGAGAAAGAGGTTTTGGTGTGACGCACACCTGTTTTTGCCTGGCGCACAACCCGAGTTGATGAATTGCTGGGTTGAAATCTTTCTGAGAGAGAGATTTATTCATTTATGGGCCATTCTCAAATTTCGGGACAAAATGCCCTGGAAAATGTGGTAACGGAGTGGACTTTTGATGCAAAAAACCTGCTTTTTGAGCAATTTAAAAATAGAAAAAAAAAGTCTTATTTTCAGAAGTACTTCATCTCAGATCAATCATTTTTTAAATTAAATATCGATTTTTTGTGGTAACGGAGTGGACAGCACCGGGTAACGGAGTGGACAGGAACGGTTTGGTTTTCTCTTAATAGTGCAATCTATTTGGGAGATACAAAGTTTTGATTGCAATTCTATTGAATCCTGACACCCTCAGCAATATATACATAAAATTTCTCTGAAAAAGTATCACTGGTAAGCTCGAATTGGAGGTAACGGAGTGGACATTTTAGTGGGACCAAAAAATTTTCCAAGGTTATGCCTTAACTTGTTGAATACCTGTTTAATGAAGATCTGCAAAGCTGTGGTAGTTTGGCGCATGTGCATCTTACGACATTGAGTGGAAATTGCTCATTAAAAACAGTAGCGAGCCGAGCTATGCCTGGTAAAAAAAAAAAAAAAAAAATTAACATAAACTAGTGACACGTCTTTTACATCAATTAATTCAATGAAATGAAACAATAAAAAAGTTAAATATGATGTATATATTAATTCAAGTCTATATTCTCATGAATCGTGCATAGAAACTTTGGAGATTATGATACTTTAGGAGGAAACTTAACACTTGATTTTGTCTTGTCAGGTCCAGTGACAGGGAAAAACCACTGATTTGGCACGGATTACTGGACACAATGCACCAAAAAAAGGTCTAATAAATGACTTTTTGTTCCAAATGCAGTGGTTCTAAATAGAAATATGAATAACAGATGTAGAGTGATGCTTCAGAAATCAATTGCATTCAAATTAATGTCAGGGAACTGGAGTGACGCAAATTGTCCCGAAATTTGAGAATGACCCTTATTCGGGTTGTGCGCCAGGCAAAAGCAGGTGAACATCATTGTTGACTATTTGAGATCTTTAAACATGCTGTATAGTCGGTACTATAGTTGGCCCTCCCCCGATTTCTCCTGCTTCCCTAAGCTTCCACCTACTTTCAGACACTTGCCCCGGTTTCCCACCACTTAGCCGCGTGATCCCCTCATTTCCCCTATTTCACCCACCTGGTTACCACAATTCAAAAAGTTTGTGTTTTAAATGCTGCTGAGTTTATATTTCTACAAAATACTCTGTTTTTGCTTTGTCAGCATTACAGGTTTCTCTTTCGGCAGGAATTACATCACTCTAAATAGCCCACACTGGCGCGTATTTTACACAAACTCACTCACTCTTGAGGCATTAACTTATCAGACGTTAAAGAGGTATTAACCATAAAACAAACTCTTTCTCTCCAAGGCAATCATATTAGCAGTAATCTCAAACTTCTCAAAATGGAATCCAGTAATAGTTTTGATTAACACACATAAGTATATCTGAACTTAGCAATCCAGAAAACCCTCATTTGGACTACATATCACAAACATTTTTGTACTAGGTGTACAACAATGTTATTCAAGGACTTCTTGGCATCAATGTCAGAAGTAATCTTGAATTTCACAACTACTAGCATGGTCATTGAATTTGTATATAAGGTATTTGACTTTGAGAACTGTGTGGGGCGGGTATTAGGGCCCTGCACGGGACTAGATTTCTGTCTCACTCCCGCCCGTTCTTTCCAAACCTGCTCCCGCTCCCGTCCCGTTCTAGGCATTACAATGATAAAATTTTCCGAATTTTGACCCACTCCCGCTAAATTTTGTCAAGTTCAGTCCCGTTCCCGTCCCGTGCAGGGCCCTAGCGGGTATGCCCACACGGCAGCGGGTACCCGCGCCCACTCAGTGCTGGCACGGGGCGAGCGCGGGTAGAAGATTGCGGGTGAGCGGCAGGTGCAATTATTTGCGGGTTGTCTGTGGGTGCGAGCAGTAATGTGTGGGCACTTTCACTGCCTGCCTTCCATGTTTAGGCAGTTGTAGACCATAATGTATGCTACTTCATTGCTATCAGTTAAATATGTATGTATCAACTATCAAGTATACCATCTGATCACTCTGATTTTAGAGATTAATATGCATGATCCTAGTGGGCAATCTTTTGTTGTCAATTTCAGCCTATTTTCATGATTCAAATAACTTCAGTTAAGCCACTAAATAAAAACACTCATTTTGATGAATGAACGTCTTGTATTTCTAGATTTATCTGATATATTGGCAAAAAAATATTCAGGGCATCGCACAAAAAAAATTGAGTGAGAATTAATGCAGAAAGATAACACCTGCACCACTCATCAAATTCATTCATTAATCAGCCAACATGTGTAATTATGTAACAGAATGATACTGGTATTGTAACATTACTGGTACAATGATCTCCAAGCTCAGCCCAGGAAGTCATAAAACTGAGAATGAACTGTTTTGACATAATTAATTATGCTTTGTTCCTATTGGTACAATTTCATTAGCAGGGACACACTGGCACCCTTTCGGGTCCCTGGCAAAATAAATCCCTATCGTCAGCATTATTTCAAATGAGAAAAGCAAATTACGAAAGGCTATATAATCTGGTAAATTTTTATTAGATTGAGGGCCCTCACCAATTGATTTGATTGCATGACTCACTAATAAATATGCTGGCAAGGTTTCGCTTTGCGGCTTTTTCCTTGAAACTTTTCATTTCTCTTTCATCTTGCATGGGCTACCCTGAGTGGATGGGCCCACAGCAGCCACTATGCCGCATAGTACAGTCCTCACCTGTTTATTAGAGAATAGTGATTGCTTATGCTGGTCTGGTATGCCATTTCATAATTAGTCATAAAAATATGCAATTATTTAGAATGAGTCAATGAATATGGATCATTGTTTTTACAATATTTATATGAGTTAGGATTATCCAGGGATGATTGCCAAAGTAATGCGGGCGCGGGTACCCGCTGTCACTCACATGTGGATGCGGGGTTATCCTGCATGGTGTGGCTGTATCCTGCTGGTCCTGGCAGAGACTGCGGGTGCGGGGCAAGTGAGGGCAGGATACCGTGGGTGCGGGGCGGTCGTAGGCAGAAAAATGGTTCGCTCGCAGATATCTAGTACGTGTATTCATACTATAGACAGAGGTTATAATCTTGCCAAAGAAAGTACACCCTAAGACCAATGCTATTCCAAAGGAGCAGAGGGTGTACACTGTACATACTTCTGCAAGAATAGGACCCCTATCTAGTATAATGAACCCTGATACAAATTCAATGACCAATACTTACTTTCAAGAGCAACTGTATAACAGACCTGTGCAGTGTTTGTAGTTCAGCAACAAAGGAATATTGTGTTTCACATATCTCAAAACAGAACATATCCAGTGCTTTCCTCTTTGCATATTTGGGTTCAGCAACCCAGAAACCCCCCATTTTGATGTATTACACACTTCTGTGTTTTTACTGTGAGCAACTAAGTCCATTTTTCATGTCATGGCAGTCATGTTGGATTTCTCCTAACTTGCCACACTGCAAGATGTCTTCCCAGATTTTTAAAACAAATTCCAGACCGTATAGCAACCGAATATGCAGTCAAATGCTTTCTCTCTCTCGTCACACAATTGACCCACAGGCATGGGCTATCGAGATCTGCATTTGAATTTTGGAGTTCATGTTCTTTCTGTTGCTATGCAAAAAACAACAAGTTTCTTGTCCTTGACAACCAATTCAAATATTTGGACCACCAAACCTGCCTTATTCAAAGCATAAAGCTGATTTTACTGACTTGACGAGATAGTTCCAGTTGTAACAGAAGACAATATGATGTCAAAGTCATATTTGTTTACCTGTTCGTTTCCATGGTAACCAAGGGGTTCAAGACCATTTTGGAAGTCATCAACATGAGCTTGATGATATTTGTTAAATATTTGGTAGAATCGGTATTGAATTCATATCTTGCAGTAAGTAGTGATAAGATCCAACAGAAACAATGGCACAAACGTCATAATTTTGTATGAATCGAACAATGGATACTCAGTCACATTTTCAGTCAAAACTCCAAGAGTATACTACCTACATACTTGTGTGAGGCATCATTGGAAAGCTAAGAACAAGGGCTTTCAATATGGCACAACAGATAATCTATATAATCTTAATTATGTGTGATACATAAGATTGCATCCCGATGTATTGAAATTTGCACACATTTGTTATGATTCAAAGGTCACCATAGCAACAGGATTACAACCTAAACTAAATATTTTTTCCTAATATGTGGCCCACACCAAGTGGTACCATAATGCATGGTTGAATTGATTCACAGAGTTGAATTAATCAGACAACATCTCTATTATATGTTGTACCTAACCTTCTCTGAATTGATAGACTTGTTGCCATGGAAACAGTTGCCGTTGGTTTCGCCATAAGTTTCATAAATTTTCAAAGTCAATTCCTGAGAGTAGAAATTCTAGGGAAAATTTTGGTGTATGACACTTTGTGTTCTACTCCGGTGATCACTTGCCTCAAGGAATACTCTCCTCTGCTGCTCCACTATTTGTCGCCATTATTCACATTAAAAATCACTGTCAAGACAGCTGCCATCAAGTGCAGGAATTACAGCTTTATTGATTGCTAACAAATAAACACGCTTCCAAGTTATTTGCTAATCATCGCAATACTGTAAAACAATACTAAAATTTAATTTGGCACGTCTTTCATTGGTTTGCTAATTTGGCCGCTTTTAGTCTTCATTGTCAAGAGATTTAATGGATTGTTGGTCTGGGAATCAAACAAATTAGACATGAAGTTTTCTTCTTGAAAACTAAGGAAAGCAATTCAAATCAAACTATAAATTGAGGTGGCTGGTCTATATCATCACGGAAATTTCCATGTTTTGCTTATTAGTTATGTTGTTTTATCTGACAATTTAATGAGTCACTTTTCAAATGTAACTTTATTTTATCCTAACCGATAGCTTATGACTACTATTCTGTTAAAAATCTCAAATTTCTTGACATTTTGTGAATACAGGAAGTAGTCATCATGTCAGAAAGAAAAGGCGGTGCTAAAATGTAGGCAGAGCATCTCGCTGTTTATCAATAAGTTAGTGTTATGCAAATGTGATGTCATTAAACTAACAAAACTGTCACAGTTTTCTCATGCGTACACTCTAAAAAAATGTCAGGACAAAATTGGTTTTTTAGATTCAAAACCGAATTTCAATGCAAAACCAACATGGATTTTTAAAAAAAATCCATGTTGGTTTTTTTCATTGAAATTTGGTTTTTCAAAAAACAATTTTGAATCTAAAAAACCAATTTTGTCTGAAATTTTTTAGAGTGTATTCTTTTCTAAATTGTTTATCAGGTTTTCTGGTAGAAATAACAAGAGGTTGGTGAGCTACACACTGAGCACTTGGGACTTTGCTGGACAGGAGGACTTCTACTGCACCCACCAGTGCTTCATGTCAAACAGGGCACTATACCTGGTAAGAATCATATAAATTCTATTTTGAGACCAATTTTGAAGAGTGATTGTAAAATACGAAGCAGTTTACTTTTCAAGATGATTCTGTGCCGTGTCTGCTGTCAAAGTAAACCTTGGAGCTGTTCATTTCCACAGGGCCGTTAAACATTTTTAGAGATTCAAACGCCATGCTAGCAACAGACATGTTGAACCATTGTTCAACAACATTGTCATTACAGTGAAACCCTTTGATATAGAATTAAAGTAGACTGTGGCACTGTGAAAATGGCACTTTATGACTCATGATAGCTGATGAATTATCATCTTCTTTTAAGTTCTTTACTTCCAACATGGGAAACATAGAGGCAGTTTGATTAGTCATGATCAAGAGTAAGCCATTTGACTTCTCATAACAAATTTTAGAGTGAAAATCAGATGCATTATCCTTTCGTTTGGCTGTCACCAACAAGTGGGATAAGTCTCCTTCAATCAAATTAACATTGAAAGTATTGAGTTTGATCATGACAAATCGTCAGCATGATGACACACGAAGTGCCATTTTCACAGTGCCACAGTCCATTTTAATTCTATATCAAAGTGTTTCGCTGTAATGTAGGCCTATATTGCTTAAATTACATTGTAAGCAAATTATTTTATGACAATGGCAACCTTAGAGATGAATTTGACTGACTACTTTAGCCACAAGAAAAGCTAACAAGAGTGCTGTGGTGCTCATCATAAATCTATCCTTAGTTGGACTGACTTCACATTTTAAGTCACAGACATAACTTTATTCTCATTTATAGGTTGTGTACGACATATCACATGGTGTTTCCGAGATTGAGCAATTGAGTCCGTGGTTGCGAAACATCCAAGCGCGAGCTCCCCACTGCCCAGTGGTTATTGTTGGGACACATTTGGACTTGGTCTTGGTGCAAGATAGAGAAGAGATAGTTAACAAGATGAGGCAGGGCATCAGGGAGATGTGTGAAAAGCCTGGTAGGAATATTAGCCTTTTTATGCAATTATTATTATAATATTTGGGATGGTTGCTGTATTGTAACAGCAGTTCAGTGCTAAAATACAATGTAGCAGCCCAGGCACTTTTGACTGACCTGCCATAGTATCTCAGGACACTTCACCAGTTACGCTCAGTACCGAATTGTATGAACACCTAACACGCGTTAACCTAAAGTGGTTAACTCCTATAACTTATCTTCTAACCAGGTTACTAGTAAAAAAATTGTCATTTTGTATGTAATTTTACTTAATTAAAACTAGTAATCGAATTCATGTTCAGCACTGACACAATTACAGTAAAATGACTTAACCACTTTAGAATAACCTGTTTAGCTTTGATAAAATTTAGTGCAGGTGGACCAGTGAAAGGTCCCATATGTGATAGTACATCTCACAAAAGACAGAAACTTTCAAATTTGTATGGCTTTATATACATGTATAACAGAATGGAAAGAAATTTTAAATGAAGCATACGCTAAGCTTCTATGGCAAACTATATATATATTCATCATACATGTATGTTCATACTCTATAATTACTTCTGGGAATATCAAGGACATTTCAGATTTTGAAAGTAATTTTTTTGAAACAAATGTCTTAGATTGTCAAAGGATAATAAACGAAATTTCCTCATCTCCAATATTGTACAATTTTGTTGCTTCAATATGCAATTTCATGGCGTGTGGTCTTTGCGTCATATTGTATATTGCATACATCCATTGAACGATAAGATCATCTTTGGAAGCTGAAGAAACAAGACTGTATATATGCAATTAAATGAATGTTATCTTTCCCTGCAGGTTTTCCTTGTGTGAGGGCTGTGATGGAGGTTGATTGTAGCAGAGAGAATGCTGGGATAGAAAAGCTGCGAATCCTTATCAAAGAAGTCTTAGACGGGTGCGTTGTTGTTGCGAAGAAAGGGGCAAATATATCTTTATCATGTACATTGGTGTATATCTTTGCTGTAGTTTCAATGACAGTTTTGTAAAATGATGGGTTAAAGATGCGAATAATCACCATAGGTGAGACTAACAAAATCTTTGGTTGAGTGATATGTAGGCCTAGCTTCTTGTCCTGTATCTCTGCACCGATAATCCTATTGCTTGAAAGAATACGAATGGATCACAAAAATGGAGTGGGCCACACTCTCAGAACAGGATGAATTATCTTTGCATCCAGGCCAGGCCCCAAAGGCTATCAGTCCAGTGAATTGGCTATTCAAAATAATAGAAAAAAGGTAAAAGACCAAGCAAGCATACCTTATTCTTGGGTTATAATTTTTCAGCTGGTTAGTCTGCAGAGCTATGTGAATAAATAGACCAAATAAATTGATCAGAAAGTTTCTTTTTCAGATTTGAACTGAAAGGTAGACCTGTTATGGGCCAGAAAATCCCAGCAAGCTATGTGGTAAGGATATGCTTATTCTTGTTTCTAGTGCATGTGACTTGAAATCCAACAGCCCAGTATAGATACACCACTCATAAAACTTTAAAGACAATTCCTCTCTTATCGGCCATATTTCAAATATTCACGAGATTCCATTCTATTCTTTATTGACGGTAAAACTTTTGTGTTGCGTTTCTCTCAACTGAATTCTCTATCTTTAGAATTTTTTTTTTTCTTAGCAGAAATTGCAGGATTTGCTCTCAGCGGAGTCCTACCATCTCAGCACTAGCCTCCCCATCATACGCCATTGCCGCTTGCTCAAAATTGTGCAAGATGCTGAGTTGGATTTGGACCAGGATGAGCTCAAGCATGTGAGTTTATTAGATTAGATGGATTAGATTTGCAATGAAGCTTGTATAAATTATAACTGCCAGACTAAAAAGAGACATTATCCTGAAATTGTTAGTCATCTGCAGAAATTGTAGAATAAAAGGACTGTTTTTTATTAATAACAGCAAATTCAGTTGTTCATGTATTGCCCAAGGGGGGAGGGTTGGTCTAGTGGTAGCGTGCTGGACTGCCAATCGCTGAGTCCCGGGTTCGAATCCAGCTCTTGCCGGGTCACCTGAATCTATGTTGGATGGCTGTTTCAATCATCTTTTGCCTCATTGCCATGTCCTCCTCCTGTCCTAATTAACCTACCAAGTGCATAAATACAGGACGTAAAACCCAAATCATCCATCCATCCATTCATGTATTGTGCCCTGAGACTCATCACATAATCGTGAATATCAATATGTACTTTTTATCAAATGAAATTTTGCCGTGACAGTCATATCCAATCACCCGCAGTGTCATTATCTATGTACAATGTATCTGCCTATCTAATTTATGTGTTTATATATCTCTATGTCAATACTGATATGTCTACAATAATATACTCACTTTCTTCACAGTCACTGACTAAAATAGACTATATTCACCTTCTTTTTGATTTCAGGCAGTGAGGTTCCTACATGAAGCAGGGGTCCTCCTCCATTATGAAGATGCCACACTCCAACTGAATGACTTGTACTTCATCAACCCAGGCTGGTTGTGCAGGATGATGGCTCAAGTGGTCACTGTCAGAGAAATCAACCCTTTCATCAACACTGCCGGGGTCAGTTTGTAATAGTTCCCATCCATGATAGTATTTATATTTTTTTAAGGTATGAATATATGTTAAAGTTAAATTTTCCCTGCTATAATTTCCTGATAAATAATTTGATTATGTAACTGCCACCGATGTGCAATGACCTACAGTGAGTCTTTCACAGATACCTGCAGATTTTGTCAACGTCGCCCTTTGACACCGCAGTCAATGAAGACTGTCGACAATAAAAATTGCGAATGTCTGTGCTGAAATGCGATTGAATTTGACAGCCAAAAAGTATAGTTGACTGCCAAAAAATGTTGTTTGAAGAGACTCTTGAGAAGTACAGACCTCAGGCAGCAGAGCTGTCTCTGTTTCGTAGTTGACCAGCTGACCAAAAAATGGAATAAAAAAGTCAAACAGTAGGCCAGTAACACACATCCACTACAATTTGTCATTCGAGTAATTTCCTACAATTTACTGCCATTCATTGCCACTCATCACCGTTCACCAACATCTACTGTCATTCACCACCAGTCATCACCATTCACTATCGTTCATCAAAATTTACCACCATTAACCATCATTTACTGCCATATTCTGCTATTCTCAAAGAAAGCATCAAGAACAAAACAGTTTTGGCCAAAATCATGAAATGAAAGCAGAAACTTGCAGAACAAAGAAACGATCAATCAGTATAGATCAAGGGAGTGATCAATGGGATTGGCAAACAGGTCTCCATGGTGCTATTTACTTCGCAAATAAAGGGAAACTTACTTCTCGAGTCACTTTTTAATGCCTTTCGAAGACAAGTTGGGACTGTTACAGAAGTCTTTTGGCAAGCTTTTAAAGTAAAGAAGTTTTAAGTCTTATCTTTAAATGAATGCCCTTGAGATCATTTGCTGTGCACTGAGGTAAGGCGGGTAGGCAAGTGAAAAGCAAATAAACCACAACAACTTGGAAGTCTGCAAACCTGGAGTTTTTTGCCCTTCGGAACTTTCAAATTGTTATTGGGAAACAAAACCATCCTCATGGCTGCTTATCTCGTCCGCTTGGTTCCCGAGTACAAGTTATGACATCTTAATTGATCATCGACGGTGGCTTGTCAAAAACTCTTGATCATAGCCTACATTATATATTGAATCTGTCGCAACCTTTGTCACAGTCGAAGAGTTACGAGTACTTACATGGTGCTGTTCATGTACATCAATGACATCATAACAGGCCCTATTATCACATTGATATGTAGTTTGGTGCTTGTCCTGATAGCATTGCAAGTATAGGATATGACCTCACTCACTTCTTATGAGTCATACAGAATAAAATGGCTAGAATAGAGATACCATTCTGACCTCACGAAGGAAAATTCCAGTGCATTTCTTTGAGCACTTGTAACAAGAGCAGGTATACTGCCTCCATATCCCCCATGCCCTACACATCTACCTATACCCACCAGAATTCCTATTTTAGTTATGCCAAATATTTCCACCAGGGGCACAATTGTGCATACATGTAAGAAGGTGGAGACACCTGGGGATGGAGTTCACTTTTAAAAATAACATGGCTGCTTTTGGCAACTCAACTGAAAAAGTATTTGGGATGTGCAAATGGTTATGATATTTATTGAGTTATGGTAAGATTTGACAAGTTTAGGGGGGTCTTTGAATGTTGGGAAAGGATGAGCATTGTGCATGGTGTGGTGTTTGAGATATTTGATGGATGCCATGACACGGAGACTAAAAGTACAATCCCCCATAGCATAGCATGGGGGATAATTAATCGACTGTAATTATCCTGACCATTGCCATGTAATACTGTAAAACTTGAATTTTTAGTCAAATTTAATGATTGAGTGAGATGGTTGCACAATTCCTTAGAGCTAACATAGCTTGTAGTTTTAAGTTGTGATAACAGAAAGGTTATCATAACTAAGAACAACAAGCTATGTAGCTCCAACAAATTGTGCAATCATCCACGCGCATGCATACCAATAATACCCTATAAGACAATACAAGCGTATGCAATTCAAATTTAGAGATTGCAGAAGCTGTGCCATTTTGCAAATAACATACAGATATGGTGCAAATGCAATAGTTGACCTTATACATCTCACTCATAATGTTGTGGCACGCAAATTATTTTTTCCTTTATAGTATTTGAATATTTTTAAGAAATGCGTAACTAGTGGGAGCCTATTCTGAAATCACATGACAAATTCTAATTATCATCGTTTTCATAGATACGTGTTTTTCCAGTTTGTACCTTGCTTTATCTCAAAACTGTGATGTCACAGATTTAGTTGCATAACTGTATATTACAAGCACATATTTCAAGAAACTGACCAAATGCATTCACACATGGATTATATATTTTTATACCACTGTTTGCTTTTACTTGCCAATCAGAAGCCAGGATTTTGTTCTGATATAATGCATATCAAAGCTCATACACCTGACCATGATATTGCATGCTTGGCTGACTACAAGTTGACAAAATTGAAGGAAACACTGAAACAAAACTGACCAACAAAGGATTAAAACTGAACAACACAGACAGTAAACAAGGAGGAAGATTGTATCAAGTGTAACTGGTCTCAATAAAAAGACTGCATTCACTCTTTACCAATATCTGAAATAATGATCAAATTTAAGGTCACTTGATAAAATAGTTCATGTTGGATAGGCAAGCTGCAAAAAAAATAGCGGAGCAGCAGACCAACAATTTTGGCCCCATTTGGCAAGCTCAAAGAATTATTTTTTCTTCTTAATTCGGGGGCTGCCGCCCCCGAACCCCTGCTTATTCTTCTTTCGGGGGCTGCCGCCCCCAAACCCCTGCTCCTTGCTACTTATTATTTTTCTAATGTATTTCTTAACTTCAAAATAAAACTTGCCCAGAGACTGTAATAATCAGCGTCACCAAAGAGACCTTGGCTGAGAGGGCTGCTCTATCGACCTACCTATCTATCTATCCGTCTATCAATCTATCTGTCTATCTATCTGTCTATCTATAAAATTAATCTATGAAATTTATGTAGGCTTATTGTGTTATTTCTAACTATCTATCGATCTTTCTATCCATCTTTCCATCTCTCTTTCTATCTACAAAATTAATTTATTGTAATATTTCCTGAGAACAAAGAATTCTGACCTGTTGCCTTCAGGGCTGCCAACCTTCAAATGAGCTGAGGAAGATGAATGTGCAACAAATACAATGAAATGTTGTCAAACAAGAAGGATTGAAGGCAAACAAAGGGATTTAAATTAATTTGTTTTGTACTTAGTGGTATAAGTTAGATAACACCCTTGTTTGTGACAATATGCAATAATCCTCGGGCTAAAGCCCTCGGATATATTGCATATTGTCACAAACGAGGGTGTTATCTATTACTTAGCTTTAATACCTACATAGGTTGATAGATTCTTTAATGAAATGAAACTGAACGAAACAGACCACTTGTCCTCAGAGGAGAATTACACAGCTGGCCAAAAGATTGGAAAAAACAATAAGCTGCCTAATTAGTGTTTCAAAATGGTATCTGGTTGTTCGAAACTTTGTATTCTTATCCTTGATCAAGCCAAAATATTGGGTTATTAAAAAGAAATTTGTAAAAATAGCATTAAATTTCAAAGGTTGCTCTCAAAAACGGGGATGGATGATTGATGGATGATTTGAGCTTTATGTCCTGTATTTAGGATTAGGACAGGAGGAGGAAACGGCAATGAGGCAAATGATGATTGAAACAGCCGTCCAACATAGGCAAGAGCTGGAGTCGAATCCTGGACCTAGCGATTGGCAGCCCAGCACGGTACCACTTTTTCTTGCCCAACCCTACCCCTCAAAAATTGGAAGTGTCAAAGTAGGCAAGCATTGGCCATTGTAATTTCATTGACATATCTGGCAACTTGTTTGGGGCCACCAGTATTTTTGAAAGCCGCGATCCATCCACACTCAAGCAAATTTCTGTAACACTGATCTGATGGCAAGCAAAATTCTGTCTCCAACTTTTGGCCTGCCGTGTACAATGACTAAAAACAAATGCAACAAAGTGATTTGAAATTGTGAAGGCGAGTGTCTTGTGAATAACAATAAAACAGGCTTTGTTTTGTTAAACATTGAAACAGAGACTCTTCTGTCAAGGTGTGATAATCAGCTTGGACAGAAGTTGTTTGTTGTGGTTTTACAAAAAGAGTAACATTGCCTGGCAGTTTTAATTTCCTTTGTAATAAGCTGTGATGTCAAACTCAGAACTGATATGTCACAGATTGAAGGTTAGACCAATCGCATTCACAGGTACCCTGATGATGTCACGGTTAAACTGCAAAACGAAATTTTCAAAAAACACGTAACTATGAAAACGATAATAGCATACATCAACAGGAGTGATCACAAACTGTTTTACATTGTCTGTTACTATTTGTGCTTTTAGCAGTTAGACACAAGATAGAAGTAGAAACGAATCTACAACTTTTAGAAAAAAAAAAAACAACCAACAGTTACTGTGAATTTTCAGAAAATGTTTTTCATAATCAACTGTCAAATTGGATGGAATCTGTGACAAATATATCAAAACACACATGTCTTGGGCATTTCTTTGATTTGTCATATGCCAGTTTATAGGTGCACTGAAGCCATTTGCTAGCCCTGATACCTTTTGTCTCTCAATGATTAGTATGGCCGCCATGCAGTCATCTCACTCAATCATTTGAGCTGACTCAAAATTAAAAAATTTACAATATGGTCTGTAGCAAACTCAAATAAAAACCTCAATTTATCTAACTGATTCCAGATCATGCAGAAAGAAAATGTCCCCTTGCTGTTCACTGGTAAGAAGGTTGGTGAGGACGCTGTGTACTCCTTCCCTCCTTCTCTCATTCCTCAATACCTGAGGCTTCTGGAAAGGTAACTTCCATTTAAGATAAAGTTTAATTTTGCCAAATGTATGCTGCTCTGGGGAGAATAAGAATTCAGCTTAACGCGAAAATACAGTGTAGGTACATGTAGGACATTGTAGGTAATGGCATGTAATGAACATCATGAATTCCTAACGCCCCCTGTTTTTATGGGGTTCGGAGTGTACCATGTTTGAGATTTTGATCCGTCTTTAGTTGAAAGTCTGCCATTACAAATTTAATGCCCATGTTAATAGATTCAGAAGAAACCAATGAATATGAATCAAGCACTGTTATGGCCATTATAGCGAGACACTTTTAACGTGGATTCCAATAAAGGGATAGGGCGGGTAGGTACTTATATGGGGCCTCATGAATCAAAAGACTGATGGCAGACACTATTGGACAGGGGTTCTTGCTTTCAAGAGCAACTGTATTAAAGGAAAATTTGAGGTTCCCGAACAAACTAAACCTTTGAAAAATCTGTCTGTGATTGGCTTGATCTTGCTTCGTTGGAGTGATACTTTTGGTTTTTTATCTATTTGTGTCCATCCGAGATTTGGCCCGTTGGCATTGGGTTCAAGAAATTTCTAAATATCTGTATTTTTGTTAAGGTTCGAAATAGTGTTAGCCAGAAGCGACACTGAACTTTTGATTCCATCAAGACTGCCCCAGGTCAAGCCTCGCATTGACATCCCGGACACAGAGAGAAAAGGTACACATTTATGATAGTTTTCCTTTAACTTGATATCTTTCACTTTAAAAAAGTATCTACCAGTGCAGATATCATTTTGCCCAACCTAAGACTTTTGGGCCTATAACTCCCCTTGGAAACTTTCAAATAAACATTAAAAGCAGTGAAGCGCTATCCCTGATATTACCTCTGGCAATATCTGGCCGGAGAAGAGATTCTGTGCCGGATATCTATGTAAGCCTACAGTGCAGTAGCTCTGGAGTAATCTCTATGATGGGCAACTTAATCTGATATTTGAAATTTCTGTCTGTATTATACGTTTCCTTGTTTGTGAAAGCTTTTCGAATCTGTAAAATATGGCATGTGAAAATTCTGCAAAATGTTTGATTATTGTTGGAACATACTTACCATAATCAAATTTTGCTCACATTGTAACTTATAATTTAGATGGGCCTACCGAGTATGTGATAGCTCTATTACATTGAAGCAAGCACAAAATATCAAAATATTTGTGTTATATCCATATCACTTTAACAAAATCCTTTGTTTATTTTTGCAGATGTAATTGTCAGAGAATATCACATGGAATATGTGCCATCTGGATTTTGGTCGCGCCTCATTTGTAGGTTGTTGGTTTTCCATTCCAAGTTTTTGGATGAACAGGTTTGGATGAGTTTGTTTTCTACAATTCTGCAAATTCATTTCACAGCCTTACATATTGAAGTGTGACATGCTCCCTCTGTAAAATTGAATGTTATAATGAACATGTTGGGTAGTCTGCTGCACTGTGAATAGAGGCCATTGGAGGGAGTAGCCTACAGTATATATATATGGAACTATCTATCTGTCTGTCTATCTATCTATCTATCTATCTATCTATCTATCTATCTATCTATCTATCTATCTATCCATCCATCATTTCGATATTTTCGATATTTTCGAAAATTTGTTTTACCATGGCGTTCTTCAACAGTGTTAAAGAGCTTGTATAGTGCGCATATTTTATTATAGTTTTTTTTTAATGCGTGCAGTTGAGAAGTGTCACTTTGTAGATAGTTGTGTCAAGACATTAATGAGTCGGCAGGAGCAAATGCGAAATATATGTAAGCGACAAAGAAGCTTGGCTAAAATCAATAGTCCGCCTTTTTTTCAAGAACTTAACTAATATAAGAAACACATACTATCTTCTCTTTACCTTTTAACAATGCTCCAGAAAGTTCTCCAAAAAAGCCAAGCTTGTCGGTGTTTGTAAATAAGAAACAACTGCAGTCCCCTCACCTTATTATAGGCCTAATGATGCCCCCTTGTGTGACTCCTGCTGCCCCCAGTTGTCCCATTGTGTCTTGATTGACAAGGTTCCTGAATAGTTCATGAGTTGTTGACGAAGAGTACAAATGCTCTAAAGGTTGAATTTGTTCTTCTTGTGGCCAAGTTACAATTCCTATAAATGTCTGTCAAATGAAAAGAATATAATTAAAGATTATAATAGATTATATTATAATTAGATTATATTATATTATAATAGAGAAGGATAGACAGATAGACAGATAGATAGATAGATAGATAGATAGATAGATAGATAGATAGATAGATAGATAGATAGATAGGTAGATACATAGATAGATAGATACATAGATACATAGATAGATAGATACATAGATAGATAGATAGATAGATAGATGGATAGACGGATAGACGGATAGATAGATTGATAGATAGATAGACGGGTAGATAGACAGATAGATAGACAGATAGACAGATAGACAGATAGACAGATAAACAGATAGCCAGACAGATAGATAGATAGATAGATAGATATTTTGCCAATTAATTATCATTCATGGGATGCCTCCATTCTGTATTTAATGACATTTTACTGGGAAGAAGCACAATGTGGCAATATTTCAGCTCTTATCAAAAATGCTTCTTGACCAGCAGAATATTGAATCCTGGTTCGGTTTAACTGGGCACTATCAACTTCTCTATCCTAATGCTTCACACCAATAGAGTAACTTTCTCAAGAAAATAAATTGCCTGTTTTTCTTTTATCGTTTGTCCAAGAATCATAAGCCATGCATATGTTGCATGACTAGACTCCATGATTTTTGTTGCATGCCATTCTGTCATATTTTCTGATTTCTTTTTTCTTTGTATCTCTTGACAGCTCCAGTGTGAAGTGCCTCAAGTCATATTCTGGAGGGAGGGGATTTATGTCTGCTACAACAAGGTACTTGGACATTGAACGATCTATCCTTAATACAAAGATTATTGAATAAGGGATAGTGGATATTAAATGGCTTTTAATATACAATTCAATACCTCGGTCAGCCAATCAAAAGCCAGTATTTCACTGCAATCAACCTCTTTATTACAATAATGTGTTAACATAGTAGGGCCTAATATAGTAATTTAATAATATTATAATAATAGTATAGTTTGATTATATAAAGCGCCCGATCCAGATAAATCTGCTCAATGGCGCTCACCCTGCTGAACGGCAATCATACCAATCATTACACCATTTGACACCTCTGTCAGCTAATCACATGCCAGTATTATAGGGCGATTATTCCCATATTCTTTGATGTCCACCTATCGTCTCTTGTTTGACTGTTTGACTCATGGTGTAAGCCAGTTATTCACCATGGAATTGGGAATATGTGTACTGCACACCTCGGGCTAAAGCCCTCGCCCCTCCGTTGATACATGTAAATCACATAGTCCTTCTGTTGTGGTGAATAACCTATACCAATCTTTTATTATTCACTTATTCCGTGATGTTTTTAGTGTGTTGAGTGTTGTTTCTCATGGAATAAGGTGATTTTTTACCATGCAGGAATTTGTGTTTATCCAACTTCGACTAAAACCTTGTTAATTTGCATGATACTTATTTTTTTTTTTTAATTGTGTTCCTTTACTTCCTTACCAACTGCTTTGCAATTTGGCATGTAACACTTACTAACATTTTGTTAATTTGCCTGCATGTATTAATTTTGCGTGATTGTTTTTAGAATTCTTACTTCTTGCTGGAAGCACTGAATGAGAAAAGGGCTAACACTGGGGTTATTTTGAAAGTGCCTACTTCCAAAATGGGTGCCAGGTTTGCATGCTTTTTAACTTGGTTGTTACAGTTATGGAAATTAGACTGATTACTAAAATGGCAGGAAAAATTTTGATTTAAGGTTAATTATATTACTGTATTTACCATGATTTGTACCTTATGACTCAAATCCAGTAAGTTAGATCATACCAAATACTTTTAATGTTACTGTTTCTGTAATCTTGTTACTTGCTCTATTGTCTCAGATTAATTGGAGAAGTTGTGGACCACATTGATGCCCTGATTGATGAATGGTACCCAGGTCTAAATGAACTTCAGCCTGATGGTCAGCATTTAGTCAGGAGGGTTGTCCCATGTCAAATATGTCTAGCTCTTGAAGGTATGTAAATATTTTTTAAAACTTCAATAAAAAAATGTATTCAATGAAAAGATAAACATAGAGATGTTTTAGCATCAAATGTACGCAGCCTCTTTACCATTGCTTTTCCTCGCAGACTAGCATATATTTCTGTTTTATTGTGAGTAATTCTAAGTAGCTAGTACTGCTTGGAAATATGTTCCAGTCACTTCTTTAACCCCTTTTAGCGGCGTGTCCCTATAAAATGTAAAATTTTATTTACTCCAAATTGCCAAGTCGGATCCAAAGAACAATAGGACCCTTAACAAACTATATATCAAATTAAACCGTAATTAAACAAGCTATCAACTGATGCAATTTCCAAGAAATAAAGATAAATGTTGAAAAACATATAAGCACTAGAAGCACACCGAAGGTGAATGTACACATTCCCTTGCTACAAGCCCTTTTCTCTTTCGCCGGAAATCTGCTAAACAGAGAAGTCCCTTTTGCAAGCATGTCATTGCCCAAATATATATCCTCACCTGATTGATAAATGTCGCGCGTCATGGCGCTACAATGTTCCGTCAGTCTCCCAGTCAAAAGTTCTTAAAAAGTACCCTGGTATGATGGTGAACTATCATTGGCTCACATGAGTCGCAAAGTGCATTTTTCACTGTGAAATGGTCCACTCTTCTTGCATTTATAGACTGTAAAGAATAGAAAGACAGAACGGTGTGTTGAATGATTCTGAGGCATTGTGCCTTTGCAAATACTGGATGTATTTGATATGCAGACAGACAGATAGAAAAAAAAATTATAGAAAGATAGACACTGGATGAATACATACTGCAATACTTCAATGACTAGCTGTTCACCCGTTAGGGTTTCTTGCTATTCAAAAATGCACCGAGTTCCAGGTTCTTCCCAGGTTAGAGTAATGTGAAGGCACGTCCTATTCGCAGGTTCCAGTCAGCTTTCAGTTAGATGAAGTAAGGTGGATTGTTTGGAAGTACTACAGCGTGGTGTGCATCACTACAAACACTGAGAGACTGGAGTTGTTGGAAAATATGATTTTCTAAATGCATGACGCAATTTAATTTCTGGGAGCTTGGAAGTTATATTGGACATAGAAGTTCAATCAGTGTGGAAAAAGATGCGGAATTTAGTGGCCTGCAATATAATATGCATTACTGGTCTTGATGTGGCAGAGAAAGATATAGCTTCCAGATTTGTATGTTGAAAATATGTTTTTTGTCAAACTCCCAACAGGAATATCTGGTAACTGGGTAGATATATTGGCCATAGAAGGTCAGTCTGCATATCAAAAGATGCGGAATGTAATGGTCTTCAATATTAAATGCTTTACAGTCCTTGTTGTGGCAGTTAAATGTACAGGTGGGATGTATTTAAGTGAAAAAACGTGTTTTTTGTAGCAAATTCCCAAGATATATTTGTGTAACTATGGAAATAATGAATGTTGAAAGGTAAAATTTGCCCTATCGGGAACTTCAGATGAATTGACAGGCTCAGGAGTGTAATTTAAGATGTTATGGATTGAGAGAAAAAAGCCTTATGAGTGAGATGAGATTCCTGCTATGACTATTATTATGATTAGATTAGATGGATCACAGAGGGATGCTACAATGCAAGTTTGGCATATCGCAGTTCTTTTGCCTTCTGTTACACTTGCATGTTACTAGCTACTGCAGTACTTGCTGAAGTAAAGAGACTGCAGTACATTTGCACTGATGAACTGCAGGCAGTTCAATGAACATGTTCTGCCACCTATACAGTACTCATCTCATAAGCTGCTGAAAAATTCGATTTTACTCAATACAAACAACTCATTTGCTTATGAATATTATATCAATCAATAAAATCAGGTCATTGAGATATATGATGTTCTTGGAATTGAGCTTTTTTGTCAGAACCTTCAAGTACTTGTGAGAAATAAAGATGGCATTTTCTTTTCCTAAACCAAAAAGTTTAGAGCTCAACTTGTAGGGGTTTATAAGTGAGGTGAGACATGGTTATGAGTGTGGAGGTCCGGAGAGGATGGGAACCCTGTCTTAGTGTCAGTTCAATTGCAGATCAAGTTAACAATAGCTCATGCTCAATCGTGACCTTCACTTTTGAGGAGGTCCATCAGCCTCTTGCTATGCAGGCGCAGTGATCGTATTGTGCCAGCACCTATAGATATTTAACTAAACAGAGCCTTTCTAAAAAAAGTTTAAAGGGAAATATAAAAACAAAACTGAGCTGCAGTAACTTTTGATTGCCTGTGATGCAAGCTTTCAAATGGCATTTGCTTCAGGTTTGTGAATATGTTTGCTTTATTGCAAAAATCACAAATTTGATAAACAGCGGCAAAGAAGAAAGGAAATTGCACAATGATGCTTATCAATCCCAGATTCATTACCATAAGTTTGCCTTTGGCCAAACAAACTAATTGCAAAAACATAAATGCATACATAGTAGAGGGATGCTTGATCACTTGTTTGCTGCAGGCAGTATGTGTACTTGTTCTGCCATCTATATAGTACACATCCCATAAATTGCTGAAAAATTCGATTTTACTCAATACAAACAACTCATTTGCTTATGAATATTATATCAATCAATAAAATCAGGTCATTGAGATATATTTTGTTGATTTAATTGAGCTTTTTTATCAGAACTTTTAAGTTCTGGTGGGAAATAAAACATGTCATTGTCTTTTCCTTAACCAAAATGTTCAGAGCTCATCTTGTAGAGGTTTATAAGTGAGACATGGCTTGCGTAATAGTGTGGAGATCCGGAGAGGATGGGAACCCTGTCTTAGTGTCAGTTCATTTACAGATCAAGTTAACAATAGCTCATTCTCAATCGTGACCTTCGCTTTTTCAGGCGGTCCGTCAGCCCATTGCTATATAGCTTAGTGATGCTATATTGTGTATAGCGCCTCTATTCAACAAAACAGAGACTTGATTTGTTTTTAAATTAGTGAAATACAAACTAGAAATTTTAAGAAAAATAAAACTGATGCTCCAGTAATTGTCCAGCTTTCTATCTACTGTGAAACAGACTTTCAACTGGCAACTTGTTTTTTTGGTTGCAAGATGTGGGAAATTTTTTTTTGGCAATTCCTTATTTTTCGATTTACGGGGTGCAAAAAAAAGACTGGAAATGGCACACTGTTCTCTTTTGACCCTCAGTGAAAAATCCTAGCGACATATGCTGAGTAAAAATCCAGATCCAGATCCAGATGCTTACCGACCCTAAATTCAAAACAATTAATTTCCTGTCTGGAAAATTCAGCATGGCTGTGTCTGGTCGGATGCTTGCCCTCCTGGATCTGATTGACAGAAATGGTATTTGCAAACTAAAATGCAAAGAACACATGCATACATAAATGAAATCAGTGCCCCATAACAGTTTTTAGGGGTAATATTGGAAAATATAGAGGGATGCAAGGCTGTAGTACTTGCTGCACTTAGCAGTAATCAGCAGTACATTTGTTCACTGCAGTACTGCAGACAGTGTATGTACTTGTACTGCCATCTATATGGTACACATCTCATAAGCTGTTGAAAAAACCTATTTTGCTCAATATAATCAACCCACTTGCTTGTAAAAATTACATCAATAAATAAAATCATGTCATTGAGATATATTTAGTTGAATGAATTGAGATTTTTTGTCAGAACTTTCAAGTTCTAGTGGGAAATAAAACACAACATTGTTTTTCCTTAACCAAAAACTTCAGAGCTCAACTTGTAGAGGTTTATAAGTGAGGTGTGGCTTGACAGATGTTGTGGAGGTCCGGAGAGGATGGGAACCCTGTCTTAGTGTCAGTTCATTTACAGATCAAGCTTACAATAGCTCATGCTCAATTGTGACCTTCACTTTTTCAATGCAGGGCATGCTCTTAGTACAGTTTGTATTTGGAATAAGATTATTTGAACAATGTTGAAAATCTAGAAATGGCTTGAATGAGACAGGATACTTTGACAGTAGACATTTCTTAAATAAAGATGATAATAAAAGTATTAATTTAATTATTACATTTTCTGGAAATGACGTTCTCAGTAAAAATATTTTTTATTTCAACATGTTTCAATTTAACAAATATATCAGAGATAAAAATAAAAATTATAGATAGGCCTATGCAAGAGGGCCACTTTAATCATTATGTGATGTTGTATACTCGCAGTTTACTATGTCCAGCCCCCCCCCCCTCAAACTCAAATGCCCAATTAAATGAGGACAAGCCTTTAAATAATTATCAAAACTTTCTTTCAGAAATTGAGAAGGGACATGCATTTGACCTTGACGATTTAATCAGTCTCTCAGACTTGGAGGATTCCATCTATTGCCCTGGACATGAGGGCAGGGTTCTCATAGAGCACTTGGTATGCCTTTAAATCCAATTCTAGCTAAAATTGATATTACAATGACAAACTTTGTATCCCTTTCTATCCATATAGATTACTTGTTAAATGCTGATATTGTATAACAATCAATTCTGTCAAGAATTACTGAAAGTCCATGTAATTGTAATGGTAAGTTAACTACTTGGAGACATAGAAAATAAAGTAATGATTTTACCTTGCTTAAGTGACAGTATTGTCAAAACTCTGGTTTATCACACTGTTGGTTTCCCAGTAGAGGGCAGGTAAATGCAATGCTTGCTTTTGCCTCCCCTGGTGTCCATGATGTTCTTGACAGTCTGCAGTGCTTTGCAAGCATATTTATCCAGGAAAATATAGGCCTATGGCAGCACACGAATGGTTTTGCCGAATCTGGCCTGGCTAGCCGTTTGTCCTCAATTAACATTTTGCCTTCGGCACCGAAGGTAGATGCCAACTAGCCGAACTGAAAACTCCGGTGAAAGCGGCGAGACCAATCAAAATGATGCAAATGACTTCACACAATGTTAAAGTATTGGGATTTCCTGGGAGTCCCTCAGTTCAATGCACATTTCGGGAGGCAGCGCCATGGCAAATGATGCATCCACCAGTATTTCGCCGAAAATCGACAAGTGCCGACAGCCAAATTCGGCATTTGAATCGCGTGCTGCCTATGATTGATAGGCCCATATGTCTAATGAAAAGCTCTGCTTCTCAGATAAAACTTTGCACATTTCTCTCGTTGATTACGACACCAGCTTTTCACTTTATTAAAGAACTAGATTTACCCATGATTTGGGGCAGGACTATAATGGGGAATAATTAACCCCCTCCCCTCAACCTGCATTGGCATGAAAGTGTATGGGCATTGAGACATTGACAGATGGAATGGGCTTGAGAAGAGCTTTAAAATGAGGGTAAGATGAGGAAGATAGGATGAGTAGAAGTGGTTGAGCCAGGTAGGAGTGAAGAGCAGTAGGTGAGAGTGAAGTATTTGGATGTTTTTGGCGGGAAGGCAGACGGTGGCGCCAGTCCTAAACGTGAGCAATAGCGGAACTACGATGGAGATGCATGCGCCCCTGGTGGGGAAAAACAGTAGAGGCAGAAAACGTAAATAAGGGAGCTGTTTTACTGTTATTTGCTGTTATCAGAAGGACAGGATAGATCCATAAGGATAGGTGGACAGTTTAGGTGAGTGGCATTGGCCGGGGAGGAGTTTTTAGCTGTTACAGGTGTGAGCATGTCACCCAGGATTTTTCAGTACACTTAAATTTCTTCCTGCACCTGCATATTCTGCAATAGAAACTGCAGAATTCTGCAGAAAACTGCAGAATTCTGCAGTTCTGCAAAAAAATTCTGCAGTTCTGTAGGAAACTGCAGAATTCTGCAGAAAACTGCAGAATTCTGCAGTTCTGCAAAAAATTCTGCAGTTCTGTAGGAAACTGCAGAATTCTGCAGTTCTGCAGCTCCATTAATACCTATACAAGAATGAGGACTGTGAGGAAACAAGTGGGATCGCAAAAATTTCATTTTAAACTGCTGTTTCAAAATAAACTTCCATGGACGTTTTGCCTCTCTGCTCGGTCAATTCTAAACCAAATTTCATTCAGAAACTTGTTTCAGGTACCCGACAACCAGGTCTATTGACTACACTAGTCAGTCTTTGTCCGTCGTTCTATTACGCCGTACGACCCTTTTTTCGGCGATCGGTCAGGTCGCAAAAATGTCATTTTATAAACTGCTGACAGTGCTCTATCAAAATAAACTTCCATGGATGTTTTGCCTCTCTGCTCGGTCAATTCTCAACCAAATTTCATTCCGAAAAAAGTTTCAGATACCCAACAACCAGGTCTATTTAATGCAATAGTCAGTCTTTGTCCGTCGTTGTTTCTTTTTGCCGTACGACCCGTTTTTCGGCGATCGGTCAGCTCGCAAAAATGTCATTTTATAAACTACTGACAGTGCTCTATGATAACTTCAATGGACGTTTTGCCTCTCTGCTCGGTCAAATCTCAACCAAATTTCATTCCGAAAAAAGTTTCAGATACTACTAAACCAGGTCTATTTAATACAATAGTCAGTCTTTGTCCGTCGTTGTTTCTTTTTGCCGTACGACCCGTTTTTCGGCGATCGGTCAGCTCGCAAAAATGTCATTTCATAAACTGCTGACAGTGCTCTATCAAAATAATCAAATCAAATCAAATCAAATCAAATAAATTTTATTTATAGTCGGCACATACAGGGACAAAGACAAAAACACAAGCCACAGGCTTTTACATCCGACATTGTGTTAACAGGAATAACATAAGTAGAAGTAAATAAAAACGTAACTAAAAAACATGACTGGAGACTAAAAACTGACACATATCACAGAAAATTAACAAATTAAAACCTATCGGCACATAGCACACTTGCAGTCTTCGCCGTCCCAAACGTTTCTAAGGCAATTAATCTTAATCTTTATAAATTTAAAGTAGTGTTTGCCTTTTCCAAGCAATTGTTCGTATGAACTCTTAAAGTCTTTATATACAACTTTCAAGGCTCGGAAATGCAATTTTTCAGAGGTTCAGAAATCATGCAGTTAGCTGCAGAACTGCAGAATTCTGCAGCTTCCTGCAGAGTTTTTTTTGAAACTGCAGAATTCTGCAGATTTCTGCAGTTTTCTGCAGAATTCTGCAGTTTTTTGCAGAATTCTGCAGTTTTCTGCAGAATTCTGCAGTTTTTTGAAGAATTCTGCAGTTTTTTGAAGAATTCTGCAGTTTTTTGCAGAATTCTGCAGTTTTTTGTAGAACTGCAGAATTCTTCAGTTTTCTGCAGAATTCTGCAGTTTTCTGCAGAATTCTGCAGTTTTTTGCAGAACTGCATAAAACCTTCCAGGCTGCATATCTCCTACAGGATTACAGATTTTGCTACAGAAATTTTTCAGAAACGCTGCAATGACAGAGGACTACCAAACCCCGACCCCCCAAACCAAAACCCCCCAAACCAACCCCCCAAATCAATGTTTCCTTGGTAGCGGCAAGCCCAATGTCAAAGAGGTCTGAACTGTACAGATGCAATACACTGGAGGAAGTAACAGAGGTTCAGAAATCATGCAGTTAGCTGCAGAATTGAAGAATTCTGCAGCTTCCTGCAGATTTTTTTTTGAAACTGCAGAATTCTGCAGTTTTCTGCAGAATTCTGCAGTTTTTTGCAGAGCTGCATAAAACCTCCCAGGCTGCATATCTCCTACAGAATTACAGATTTTGCTGCAGAAACTTTTCAGAAACGCTGCGGTGACAGAGGACTACCAAAAACCCCGATCCCTAATACAACAATCCCCCAAACCACGTTTCCTTGGTAGCGGCAAGCCCCAAGTCAGAGAGGTCTGAACTTTGAAGATGCATTGCAATAAACTACAGGAAGTAACAGAGGTTCAGAAATCATGCAGGGTAGGGTGCATCTAACCCCCTTACATCCTTGGATCACCTCTGACTTTTTTTTGGGGGTGAGGTTTGGTGTCCTGAATAAAACCCTAAAATTTCATTGAAATCCATTAAGGTCTAGAGGTGGCTGATTGCAATTGAAAATTATGCAATATTTATGTTTTTCTATCATTAAAATAATCCGCGGTTCTCCGTAACTTGGTCAATATTAGAGATACATCATAGATTATGATTTCTCTAGAAAGCCCTGATCAAGAGCTTCAAAATGAATACCAACAACCTATGTCTTCATGCATTTTAAGCAGCAGTAGTCATCGTTTTCAAACAAGAAATGAGCCTTTTTCCAATGACTCCATGCTAGGCCGTATCAAATTGAGACAAAGTTAACCGATCAGATCCCAACCTTCCCAAAAGTTGTGGATGGAGTCCAGAAGACTTCCTGTGAAATTTCAGGTCAATTGAAGACGTCCTTACACCGGTTCACCCCTTACTTTTGATTTTACATTAAAAAATGGCGATTTTCGGGATTTTCGGGCTGTATCTCAACAACCTTTCCACAAAAAGAGCTGCAAATACACTCAAAATGTGCAGAATGGTCATATTTGGTGTGGTCCATGTGCCCTATTACCTTCTAGGTACCATCTCTGTTGTTATACTATGAAAACTGATTCCAGGAACTCTGGGAAGTAATGTGAAGTCCTAATCCTAATGCCGCAACAAGAAACACTAAGAAATTCCATTGCACATCTCGCTTTGCATGCAGGCTAAATGTGTCCTTTGGTAATATATTTGGAATTCAAAAAGTCATTGAAGTCATCCCAGTGATAAAAGATGACAGAGCATTATTTGTTAATAGCCTAGATTGTGTATCTTTCTGCCAGAAAGGATTAACAAGTTTGACATGACCTGCCATGACTGGAACACTTGGAAGGTCTAGTAATAATTCCATAGCTATTGAAAACTTTCAAACAAAGACAATGTTCATGTGACAGCTGTGAATCTTTTCTCTGATTAAATATCCACATGCAGCATAAAATAAATTATTCTGCATGTCTGTTTTATCCTGAATAGCATTTCAATATAGTTGCCATACCCAAATCAAAATCAAGTCTTGTGTCGCTGACACAAAATGGTTCCTAACAGCATCTTCTCTGTTAACTTCATCAGCTTGTACACCTACAGTTGCCGTTCTCTTATTGTGAGCAGCAGATTCATTCATGTGAGCCTCAACAGCTTTGTATTCTTCTCCAACACTAAAGCCTGAAATGTTCAGCATCCAACAATTTAAAGTCAAATTCCTCCGTGACTGAAATATTTCCTGTGGTTTATGGTGACACAGCTGAGGGGAGAAATTCATCCTTGTCAATATGCAGTCCAACATATTTTCTGGTTGTGGTTGCAGAATCATTAGCAAGTGTAGTTATGGGACCAGCAGCTTTTGTTTCCATCATTGACCACTTGTGGCTGAACGTGCTTTACCACAGCAGTTTCTCAGCAATGGCGTGTCTATATTTGCAAGCTGTTGTTGAGGAAAGATGGTCTGGTGCACATTCAGATAGAATAGTCCTGAGAGTTAGACGGATCATCATCTTCACAATGGCATTAACAATTCATGGAAATCAAGCTCTCCACATTTTTCTATACATCTCAGTGACCACCTGCCCCTTTTGGAATTCATGATTACATTACAAAATTTAACTGCCATTGACTCGCAGCTTTCACCAAAGATTTCAAATTCTACTTCTAACAGCAAGACAAAAAGTGGTTGGGACACTGACAGTCGTATCCATATGCAACCTCCAGTGCAGAATATTACTATCTTCTTCTCTCTGATCAACAATGTCCTCATCCTTGCATTTGCTCCAACTTGCCAAGTCCAAGCCCTCAACCCTTGCAGACTTTAAACGTATCAGTTGCTGAATGAAGTGAGACTGACTTACAAATCTAACCTTTCCACTTCTTTAAAGTGATGCCTATGTATTTTCAAGACTGTCCAAGATTATTGACTCTCATAATACAAAATTCTTTCAAATATCAGTCCGAAGAGATGAGTTTATTTTGTAATTTTTCAATTAATATTCCCCCAAATGGCCATATCTCAATAACCATTGAACCTAGAAAATTGAAATTGATGCTAAAATGTTCAGAATATCCCTTTTTGTATTCAATGCCAATACATTTATATGACCTAAAGTCAATAGTTTTCATATTTTGATGGAAAATTTGATTTTTGACATCTAAATAGACGCGGTTTGACATTTAAGCCAGTAGCAGCTGGAATAAGCCTTGAAATTTGGTTTGGTAATATTTTCCTTGTTTCTGGAGACAATGAGCATGCTTTAAGAGGGTCCCTCAAATTTTCATGATAAATTCCTTCTACTTGTTCACATAATATGAGGATTTTTGGCGTTTTCTTAGCTTTTTAGAGTTTGCAATCTTCAAATGAAATCAGCCACCCCTAGGCCACCTTCAACATGGATCAAATTTTGCAGAATTACTCTTTTCTATGAACCTCACCACCAAAAAAAAAAGTCAGAAGGGATGTGACAAAATTTTGCATTTTGAAGGGGATAAGATACACCCTAATGCAGGGGGCTGCAGAACTGCAGAATTCTGCAGCTTCCTGTAGAGTTTTTTTTTTGAAACTGCAGAATTCTGCAGATTTTTTTGGAACTGCAGAATTCTGCAGTTTTTTTGTAGAACTGCAGAATTCTGCAGTTTCCTGCAGAATTCTGCAGTTTTTTGCAGAACTGCAGAATTCTGCAGTTTTTTGCAGAACTGCAGAATTCTGTAGTTTTTTTGCAGAACTGCAGGAAGAAATTATATACTCCTCGGATTTTTGCATCTTATACCGGCAGGGATATTTATTTGCCATCAAATAGTAATCAATTTAAAATGGAAAAAATGCAACAGTTAATTAAAGTTGGGTAGGTCTTGAGCTTGCTTTAAAAATGTCAACACTCTGGGCTGCTCTCAGAACAACCGCCAACATATTCCATAATCTAGGTCTGTTTATGATGAATGCCGGATTCTTCACTAGGTTGGAACTGGTGAATGGAACATTAAGTAGATTGTGCTGACCAGACCAGATCGTGGTGTTCTTGATGGTCTACTATAGTATAGGGGATCACTCAAGTATTGGGGGCCATATTGTGGATCGACTTGGAAACTAGTACCAGTGTCTTGAATTTTATGCGCTGTGGCACCGGCAACCAGTGAAGGGAACAGAGGACAGTGTTATAAATTTATGTTCATGTTTTCTGGTACCAGTTAATATCCTTGTAGCTGTTTTTTGCACTAACTGGAGATGATTAATCAGTGTTGATGGTAGGCCGCAGAAAAAGCAAGTTTGTGTAATCAAGTTTGGTTGTGACAAACTCATGTATCACGGATTCAAGCGATTCATGGTCCAAATACCCACTAATCTGATTGATGTTGCGTAGTTGAAGATAAGATGTTCGACACACTGACGATACCATGTGTTTTTGCATGGGCTCGTAAAGTCAACAATCACACCAATGCACTCGGCCGATGCTGTACCTAGGGCAGTGGCGTAGCCAGGATTTTTTCCAGGGGGGGGGGCAAACCACCAAGACATTTCCCCAAAATTATAATAGATACCAAGTTACAGTGGGTTGCAGAAGTATACACCCCCCTGGAGTGGTCTTTCATTTCCTGACATATCTTTCTTCTGAAAAGAACCATCATTTCCATATTGCTACATGGTCATACTGGTCTCTCTTACAACCTATATACACCATAAAATGCTTGATGGAAAGTCATGGTAAAGTAGAAAAAATAAAATCAGTGAAAACGGGTGTTGCAAAAGTATACACCCCCCTTGTAAGTTGTGATGTTCTTTATTGATAACCGTGTTGTTTTGACCCGGCGAATCAAAATTATGGTATAAGACATTGATCTCTGATTGGTTTTTAACATTTTGGATTGTTTTACGTTATTTGTGTAACTTTTGTGGATGGAAAATATCACAAAATCCACGTACTGCAATAAAATTGTAAAAATTCAATAAAAAAATGAATCAATTATGTTATGATGTTGATAAGCATCGTTTGAGAAGTTCAGAACTTGAGTGGGTAAACAAAAATATTTTTGAGCCCTAATTACACATAAGCCTCCCCCATAGCAGTGTCAGAATGAACTGACATTGTGTCCTGACAGAAGGTGTTGGGATGCTACTTCCTTGAGAAGCCCCCAAAAAGCAAGAAATTAGGTGGACAGGCAGGGACGCACCCTGATACAATCTAGAAAAAGTTTCGGTTCAATATCTGCAATAGAAGTGGAAAATACATACGGTCAAATTTTTGGATAATTTTCATATTTTGTCACATCATTGGAAGACAACTAAAATATCACTTAAACTCCGTTGAGAATTGTCAAATTGCACCAACTTGATATTCATAACTGTTAGACCATGCACAATGAATGGTTTTATTGAAAACAGAAACTTTTTTTAAAAGACACAAGACATCAAATGGGAGAGTGCCAAAACTAAGCATCATCACCAATTTATGTGACCATACCTATTTTCATTTCTGTTCCAGATATAGAACCAAAACTTTTTCTAGGTTGTATCAGGGTGTGTCCCTGCCTGTCCACCTAATTTCTTGCTGTTTGGGGGCTTCTCGAGGAAATAGCATCCCAACACTTTCTGTCAGGTCACAATGTCAGTTCATTCTGACATTGCAATTGGGGATGATGGTGTGTAATTAGGGCTCAAAAATGTTTTTGTTCCCGCATGCAAGTTCTAAACCTTTCAAATGTAGCTAATCAACATCATTAGATACTTGATTTATTTCATTATTGAATTTATTATAATTTTTTTTACAGTAGGTGGATTTTGTGATATTTTCCATCCACAAAAGTTACACAAATAGGGTAAAACAATCCAAAATGTTAAAAACCAATCAGAGATCAATGTTTTATACCATAATTTTACTTCTTCAGGTCAAAACAACATGAATAAAGAACATCACAACTTACAAGGGGGGCTGTATACTTTGCAACACCCATTTTCACTGATTTAATTTGTTCTACTTTACCATGACTTTCCATCCAGCATTTTATGATGTATATAGGTTGTAAGAGAGGTCAGTATGACCATGTAGCAATATGGGAATGATGGTTCTTTTCAGAAGAAAGATATGTCAGGAAATGAAAGACCACTCCAAGGGGGTGTATACTTCTGCAACCCATTGTAGCTAGGCAACAACTTTTCGCATGTGGCACATTGTAACACGATGTTAAAAATTCTTGCTAAATCTCACTACTGCTGTGGTTGTTCTTAAATTACTACTAATAACTTAGTAATATGTCTGAATAATATGGTGAAAATGTCTGGATAACATCAAGAAAATACTAAAAAGTTGGGAAATATTTCAAAGGGCTAAAGAAATTACTTTCTTTGTTGACAATTCAGATAAATTTATGAAAGACGTAACTGAAAAAATTGAGCATTTCTTTGCACAAATAGAAAAAGCTAGGATCTAAAATCCAGAGAAATAAATGTTGAAAGGAAATAGTGAAATGTCTAAAAAAGAAGCAGCGGAAATTAATGTGTTCTCTTTTTGGCAATTTAGTAAGGACCCAAGGAAGATAAATATATATATACAGCGACAAAAAACATCAAGGATTTCTTTTCAAAATTAGCAAAATCCAGAACCATGAATCTGAGAGGGGAAAAACTCAGAATAACCGATGTTGTAGAATTCTATGCATTCTGTTGAGATATAGGCCTAAACATGATAAATGAAAGCTCTTGAGAATTTTTCTTTCAGTTCACAGATATTATAACAAAACAACCCAAGTCAGGGTCACTGAGTAACAATATCACGAGCTGTTGTGTGAATTAATATCACTCAAGCCCGTAGGGCGAGAGTGATATTAATTCACACAACAGCGAGTGATATTGTACGAAGTGCCCTGACGCGTGGTTGTTTTGTTTTTATCACCTGGTTTTACTTCAAATTTTCAGTAATAAAGAGGGACTATTTTCTGCCATTACAAAAATGTGACGTCTCCATGGAGTCACAATGGATATGACGTCATAGTTTGGTTTGTGACGTCATCAGGCAGCTGAAATGCTGGTGGTGTCATAACCATTGTTAAAAAATATCACCATTGAAGGGTGGTATTTTTTACAATATCATAGGCCCTGATATTTTGACATAAACAGTGATATTCACAGCCAACCAGGTGATAAATCACTGCAAAAATTATGAATAAAATTTCGTTTCAGAGGAGGCAACTTCCCCCCCCCGCCCCCCCCCCCCCACGCTGGCTACGCCACTGCTGTAGGACTGATCATGTTGTCACCTATTTGAAGTGATGATGCAATCAGTTTCTGGGCCATTTGTTTGAAAGATATCAACAGCGCTCTAGTTTTGTCATTGTTAATTTTGAGGTAGTGGTGGGACATCAAATAGCTGACTGTAACTTGTGTAAGCACTCATAATTCATTAGCTGTAATACCTTCCAGGCACCTGACGTGGTCCTTGGGGATCTGGATGAGAAGTTCTTGTTGGATCTTGACCAGTTCGTGTTTGTCAAAAGGTGAGTCCCCGGATTTTTTGATTGATTACAGTGGTCCCTTTGTTATTAGACCCCCCTGTTGTAAGACCAACTTGCCTTGTGTGACCGCCTTCCTCAAGCACTAAGTAGTATTTTAGTGCATTTTGCACCCCTGCGAGAGACTGCACCCCGACGAGAGACCGCTTCATTACCGCAAAAGGGGCGGTCTTATAACGCAGGGACTACTGTATTCATAGTAAATGAAACATAAACCTCTTTATAGGGAAAAATTGAGAACTATCTAATATCTATGCTGACCTGCTACAGAACTTTGTAAGTCAAAAAGAATATTAGGACTGGATTTGGAAATGGGCATGGTGGATAAACTGAAAAAAAAGTTATTGGATATCAATAGTTTTGAGGTCTGCTGATTGGCAATCACATGTTAAACTTCAATGGCTTGTGCAACCCACATTAAAAAAATCCCCCTTTGTTTTTACTTGTAATTTGTAAGATAAACTTTTTTGTCAAAACCTATTGAACAGTATTGATGCTATTATAAACAAGTATCAATGTGCTGAAAATCATTCAAGTGCGACCATTTCCTGTTTACATTTGACCTTGTTTATCACATGTGGTTATTTTTTTAAATGGGCCCCATACCCACATCTCACCAACAAAATTGGGATGTCATTTCGAAGTGTGTGACAAAGAGCCTTAAAAAAGCGAAAAATGGGCACTTATGCTTTATTTTTGATAGGTACAGATCACCTTACCGATGTGCGTTTCATACAGCAAGGGAAATGACTTATGTTATTTGGCTAAGGATTGAGATTTTTTTATTAAAAGTTTACATGACTTGACCAGAGGCATCTCGGAAATGTCTATAATTTTTTCAAATCAAAATATAAAAAATAACAACCATTTTTGTTTTTTTATGCCAAAATGTAAAAATTAAAATTGAGATGTTTGAGCACACGTTATGGAAGCAAATTGAACATCATTTAATAATAGGGCGAAATATTCCGTCAAACAGACAGAGTAAATATGCATCACATAAACCATGTGTTTACAAAACATTGTCAAAGCCTTTTGTTTATAACAAGGTCCCATCAAAGTTTAAAGTTGTAAAATCGCAAGTTTGCATATTAATCAAACAAATCTGTGGGGATTATAACAGTTGTCTATTGTGAATGCTCTAGAAGCTGCCATTTAGATTGATTAGACTTGTGATTGCCAATGATGGATCATTAGGATCACATCGACAGTTAGGTTATTATCACAGAATAAGTAAATGTTATGTTTCCTTCAATATGTTGAAACTGTGATGCTTAGTTTTACTGTAAGCCCATTGGCTATCAGGCTGTGTCGGTGTGGTTGCATGGGCTATCCCTGATAGAATGCGAACTCTGACATTGTGTTTAAACTGTGATTCCCTACTGAGGTGGATTCATAGTAGCCAGTTTAAAATGACATCGCAGCTTGTAGTAATTTTGCATATATTGCATAGAAAATTGAGTCATCTCTTACATCACGCTTCAACAGCATAGAAAAGAATGTAAATATGACGAGGACTTAAGTGTTCAGAATTGTTAGCAGAAAAGTTACTACGGAATAAATGTTGAATATGTTATGCGTTTCAATTTTTAGTTGTCTATGTGAAATGAATACATATGTATAGAAATGTATGATGCCTCCAAAACCAACTGGAAATATTTAGCCTATCTCCAGAACAGAAACTGACCACTCCTTTTTACAAAAGTTTAGATAAAAGTATAACTTATGAAACTACATAACATATAAAATTGTCATGTTAATAAAGGTGTTGAGGATAGGCCTATATTGATTCAAAGTTCATCTACCTTTTCCTTTATTCAATATGGTATGTCTTCCGAAATATATGTCTACTTCACAATAACAAAAATTCTTTATGGTGGAACGTATTGTATTTTCTTCACTTTTAAAATGCCCTTTAGCATCACTTTTGTATGAAGGTTTTCAATGCAACAAGAAAATTATTAATATATATATCTAAAATTGTACTAAATAACGATATTCAATTGAAAATTTAAAAATCATGTTAAATTTACTAAGTCATTTTTAGTATTTTTTGGCTATGTGCATGATTGGTTTTGACAAATCATTTAATTCTGCAGTAAAAAAAAACAAAAGCATTTTCTTTGACAGACAAGAAAACCTGCTGGGAGATGGAAGCTTTGGTAGAGTCTACAGAGGAAGATACAAGAACCAGACAGTGGCTGTGAAAGAATATCTTAACATTGGTGTGACCCATCCGCATGTGCTGATGAGGAGAGAGGTGAGACAAATACTTTTTTGGGTCAAAAAGATTATACTCTAAGCGAAAGCTCAAACTTTTATTCTCAACACACAAAATAAGATTCTAACCTGGAATTTTCGACTGCACACTGCAGTCTTTCTCAACAGAATGAAGGTGGAAGTTGAATTTTCAGTTTTAGTTTAAAGATGGTGTCTCCCGGCATTGCGTTTCAACGTGGGTTGGTGGGCACGGATGTAGATGACCTCTTTGACTCCTAGTTCAAAGTAACGATGATACCTGTCCAGCACTTGGACGCTATTAATATCCACATGATGGCCTGGTGATTCCAGGTGGATGTGCTCGGAAACCTCAGATGTTGCAACGGAGCTGGGGCGACGGTGTTTGAAATATGGTCCATTATGTGCTTCTCTCTGTCTCACTGATGTAGAAATCAGGGCAGCTGGGCACATTGCATGGAATTAAATTTATTGCCCTGGTGACGTCTTGTTTTCTGGTTTTGTCCTTAGGTGATACCAATGTCTGGCGTAATGTTGCTGTTAGTTTAATACACATTTGGATGTTATTAGCTTTATAATTATTCCAATTGTTTCTGTGAGTCCCTTGAATCAAGGGCCTTGATGTAAGGTAGGACAACCATTCCCCGACTGCTACCTCGATTGATGTCAGGCAGGCTTGCAGGCTTCTCTTTCGGAGTTTGTACCTGAACTCTGCCTCTCTCAATGGCCCACTTATGGATTACAACCAACACAGTTGAATTTATATTAAGAATATATGTTAAGGTTAGTGGCATAGCCAGGTACAATGTAATTGCTGGACAGAGGCGTACGGCTTGCGCGATTTTTAGGGGGGCGTGCGTCATTTTCCCGAATTTCTAGAGCCAGATTTAAGACCATTTCAAATCAAATAAACTGGAAATCATAAAATTTCAACAGATTTTACTTAATCACCTGCCCGAATTTTTTGGCCTCTTTGCCCGAATCTTAGTGTTTCCCAAACTTTAGGGGGGGGGCGATCGCCCCCCCTGCCCCCCCCCCTCCGATACGCCTATGTTGCTGGAGGCCGTGTGGAGTATTTTAGAGGCCAAGCACAATCGAGAATATAGGAATATTTTTTAATTTTGAAGGTAGTATAAAATACTATCATAGTGGAAGCAGCAAATGTGATTCTAATCGCAGAAAACATGAACATAAATTGCATATGGTTTGTTACATCCTTTTTGCATTGTTTTTCCTCTGGTTGTCAGTAATGATACATTTGATATACAATGGATCATGGATGGATAATTGGCTTTAGGTCCTGTATTTATGCACAATGCATTGTAGACTAATTAGGTCAGGGTTCAGACACAGTAACAAAGATAATTAATGGATGATTCAAACTTCCATCCAACATCGGTTCAGATAACACGCTTGTCCGGACGAGCACTAAAATTTAAAACGCAGGCCTGAGTGGCTTCTTCTTCCAGCGAGTGTCAGTGTCTGTATTAGACAAACCTCCTTTGCTGAATAGTTGTTAGAGATTAAGATCCACTCTGCTGAGGTATGATTACAGAAGCTACTGCTAATACGAAAACTGCTGAAAACTATTAAAAGTTATAAAAGCAGTGATAAAAAAGTCATTAAAAACCCAAGTCCATAGTAATTTCAAGAGGCTTTCAAGAGTACACTGTAAATTTTGAATTTTGAGTTAGCTTAATTGATTGAGTGAGATGGTTGCACAATTCCTTTGAGCCAAGATAGCTTGTTGTTTGCAAGTTAAAACAACATAAAGATTATCATAACTCAAAACAGCAAGCTATCATGGCTCAAACAAATCGTGCAACCGTCTCACTCAATCATTTGAGCTAACTCAGAATTTCAGAATTTACAGTGTAGGCACAACATGAACGGCCTTGTGTGTTCCATTGAGGTGTGGATCTCCCTCTCGTCTGCGAGCTTTGCACATGCATAGTATATTGCGCTGCATGTTCTCCGACATATGAAGCTTCTCCCCCAAAGTTTTGCAATCCAGGTTGAACGACTGATACCAGAGGAGCTTCATAATTTAGACATTCTATTTGTGTCTGGAAGCCATAAGAGCTGCTTACATGAGCTACCCACATAGCTCTTGCCCTATCTTCTGTGAAGCAAATAGCTTTAGTATAATTGACACTCTACCGGCAAAAGGCGGAATCTGATGATTATCCAAATGGTTCAATTTAAGATTCCCCCAAGCTGAGTGCTCCTTTCATAGAGAGGATTTTAGAGTAATTGCATCATTCCTGTTGAGAAGCCCGGCTGTGTAGGTTAACCGCTGTAAACCTGCATTGCCTATCATGTTTATTGGTGTCTTGGTACACTTCGGTGAAACAGAATCTTTTATGGCTCCTGCGCTCTGCCAATGTGCTCCACTTTGCTTGTGTGATTTTATTCCAAATACTTTTATTCGGTTTCTATGTCGTTTTCTTTCAGATCTTACTTCCAATAAACAAAAGTATAAAATTTATATAATTAAGTAAATTCCTGAAAAATGTAATGAAATTACATTTAAAGTGGCTTCTATTTGTTCTGGTTTTCCAATACCAAGAAGTTCATTTCACTTTTTAGAAGTGATTTTGAAGTTGTCTGAAACAGAATAGATATTCTGAGTATTTCACTTCTCTGAACAAATGCTGCAGTTCACCTTTCTGTGCCTTTAAAACAACCAGGGAATCAGACATGAACTTGCATGCAATGATTAAAATGGGAGGGGGGGGGGTAACTCAGAAGAGTTAAGCTTCCTTGATTAAAAAACTTGGGGAACTGTGCCCTGTTACAGGTCCCTCAATGATCAGTGGTGAAAGTATACCATTATCTTGTACACTTTGTTAGTCTTCTGGAAGTTCTGGGTATAGATCTACATGGCTAAAGATGACCTGGATAACACAAGTGGCAGGGACTTGCATCAAGCTATTCTCACCTGCTTCTTTAACAAGTCCTGTTTTTCATATAATTTTCACTTTAACTTATTTGAGCCATTCTCAAATTTCAGGACAAAGGGTATAGCAAAAATGTCCTGTAACGAAGGGGACAATGCGGTAACGGAGTGGAATTTTGATTTAAAAAACTAACTGTATGAACAACAACAAGAGGAAAAAAAATAAAATGTTGATGTAACTATTATTTTCAGAAGTACTTCATCTCATATCAGTAGATTTTTTGGTCCAAATGTTGATTTCTTGCTTATGATCTGGTAACGGAGTGGACGGTTACGGAGTGGATTGATTTTTTGCTTTTCGCTCAATACTGCTTTTTATTTTGGAGATTAGATAAAATAATTGCAGACTATTAAAAGCTGTCACCCTCAGCAATATATACATGAAATCACTCTTTAAAACTATCATTGGTAAGCTTGGAAATGAAGGAAACGGAGTGGACATTTTGGTGAGACCAAAAATATTTTCTATGAATATTATGTCTTAATTTATTGAATACATGTTTTATGAAGTCTGCAAGGCAGTGGTACTATGGTGCACATGCGTCTGATGATATTCAGTGAAAATAGCTCATAAAAAACAATAACGAACCGAGCTGTGGCAAGTAACAGAGTGGACAAAAAAATTGATATAAATTAGTGACACATCTATTGTACCAATTTAATCAATGAAATAAGACCAAAAATATTGAATGTGAACTAGATATAAATTCAAGGTTATATTCTCATGAATCATGCAAAGAAACTTTGAATATAATGGTACATTAGGAGGAAAATCAACACTTTATTTTGTCATGTCAGGTTCAGTGACAGGGAAAAACCATTGATTTTGCACGGATTCCTGGACATAATGCACAGAAAAAGGTCTAATGAATGACTTTTTCTTCCAAATGCAGTGGTTCTAAATAGAAATATGAATAACAGATGCAGTGTGATGCTTCAGATATTATTCACATTCACATTAATGTCAGGGAGCTAGAGTGACGCAAATTGTCCCGAAATTTGGGAATAACCCATTTGCAAAGAATTTTTGAAACTTTTGAAATTTACAATGGCGGACGAACACAGTGGTGCAGTATAAACCATGAGCACCCCACCACCCTAACCCCCCCTACCCCCCCCCCCCCACTGACAAAGATTTTACATTCATATCACTTTGGTGAACATTGTTTTGACTTACAGCAGGTTTCCTCAGTATGTATACAAGCAGGGTTCTATTATTGGTCATCTATCTATCATCTATCACATAACATCTATCACATAACAGCACATCTGTCTAATTCTGTTGTTTATCTTATTTCTCTTCAATTCCTGTCTCCATCATCACCAAACTTGGCATATAGACAGGAACTATCACATAACAGCACATATGTCTAATTCTGTTTTTTATCTTATTTCTCTCTCTGGGGGGAGGGTTGGTCTAGTGGTAGCGTGCTGGGCTGCCAATCGCTGGGTCCAGGGTTCGAATCCCGCTCTTGCCGGGTCACCTGGGCCTATGTTGGACGGCTGTTTCAATCATCCTTCGCCTCATTGCCGTGTCCTCCCCCTGTCCTAATTAGCCTCCCAAGTGCATAAATACAGGACGTAAAGCCCCAATCATCCATCCATCCATCCTATCTTATTTCTCTTCCATTCCTGTCTCAATCATCACCAAACTTGGCATATAGACAGGAATTGACATTTTCCCTTGAAATAAGGAATGCCATCCTCCAAAACCTCCTCATTCCCCCTGAAATCTATCTTCATTTCACACCTTTCACCTCCACCAACAACAGCCTCCTTCACTGAACTATGTAAAATGGGTCAGAAATATTCCACCCCAGAAAGTTTGCAATGCCAGAGGGCAGCACAGTCTCAGTCACTCTGCTATATACTAAGTTTGTGAGGAAGTTTCTGTGGCATCTGCTATTAGTGTGTCATTGACCTCAACATATTTTTCAATACTTCTGCCCTCTACAATAAAATACTGAGCAATGTCATATCTAAAGATTCTTCAACATCATGTACATTTATTTCCTTAGCAAGATATGCCAAGTGCTATTGATCACATACACAGTATCTATCATACACACTGTATGGTCAAAAGTATTAACTTCACATTTCCAATACGGACTAATAGGCTCCTTTTAACTTCTCATTAACATAACAGCTCAAGTCAACACATGCATCACACTGTGTATAGCATGGCGACGTATTCAATCACTCCCGAGTTTATGCTATCAACTTCACCTCTCAACTATATCACCAACTCTTCTATTGCTTCACATCTTATCTCACATTTTCCATACAAACAATATTTTGGGATGCTCTCCTACATGGAGTTACTCTTTTTACAAACATTTTTCCTCAAAATCCATCTTGCTTTTTATGATCATCCATACTTTCGTCATTTGGCCTGGTACCACAGCAAATATCACTATATCTGTTACATTAATTTGCCTCAAATCTGTGAACAATCACTCCTTTGTTCACCTTTACCCAAACTTATATCTCATTGTGTAATCTCGATTTATCCAACAGGTATTCTAGTTGTTCAATATTAGTAATTTACACTCATCACAGATTCCCTCTGCAGAAGGAGACTCACATGTGGGGTCGGTTTCAGTTATGTGTAACAACTTCAAGAGGACACACAATGGTCAAAAGGTTCCAAACCATCCACAGCATTTGTGAAACAAACAATTGTTACTAAGCGCGGCATATTGCATGGGGAATCGAGGGGACTGCACAACTGGCTTTGGATTGTGGATATATCAAACAGTTATGCGCTTATTGCTTTCTGGACTAAGTCGGAGTGATCATTGTTTCTTGATTATCTTTTTCAGGTGGCCATTTTACAAAGATTGGACCACCCCAGTTTGATCTCCCTGTTCGGAGTAGGACTTCGCCCGAGGGTTCTAGTAATCGAACTTGCTCCTCATGGGGCGCTTGGACCTTTGGTTCGTGCTGGCAAGGTCCACAGCAGACCTCAGCAGCACAGGATTGCAATACAGGTGCTATTTATTTTCTGGTTTATGCATGTTATAACTATATAAGAATTAAGATTTTTTTTAATCATTCACTGTTTGCCGAAAGTTTGAGAACATTTTTATTTTACCTGGGCTTAGAATTTAAATGTCTTCCACAAAAGTGCTCATTGGTGCCAGGATTTTTATTTGCTTTCAGAAGCAGACATGTCCAATACAATTAAGTAAGCCTTTGCCAATGGGAAATTCCGTAAGGTCCGATTAACATATCATCAGACACTTATGCAGCTTGTGTAGCCCTACCATTACACCTTACGCAAGGCAAAATGTCACTGTGTCGGACATGATGACAATTTACCTGGCAGCTCAGCTCCTGTTGCACTTGGAGCTTTGGTTGATGGCTTGTTTGATACCCCTATTACCTGACCCCGTGCTTGTTTTACAATGAAGTAGCTAAGGTGTAATGGTATAGGGCTACACAAGCTGCTAAAGTGCCTGATCTGTAAATCGGACTGTACAGAATTGCCCCAATGCTCCCCAATTCTATAAATTCAAATATGATGGGTGTTCAATTACTATAGGATCAGTGTGCAACATGTTGAGGACACTCCCTTTCTCCCATGTCATCAATCAATTAAGACATTATGCATGCCATGCAACTTAATCATTACAAGATGATTCTCAGGTGGGCGGAAAGATTACTTTCTGCATATTACCATGACTGTGTTTTTGCATTTGTTCAATTTCAATTTCCAGGTTGCTGATGGTCTTCATTATCTTCACAGTCAGAAAATTGTCTACAGAGATCTCAAGATGGATAATATTTTGGTCTTCAACCTGAACACTGCGTCATCTGTAATTATGATTACCGTTTTTTACCAATTTTAATGAATTCGGTTCACTTTACTAACAAGCTGAATTGCTCACTAATGGCCCAGTAATGGGGTTTACTAAAAAGCATAACAGAGGAGGTCATATCTCGTCATGGAATTGAGGCATGTGGTGATTTAATGAATTTACCAGTCTTAATCACACACCTTCGCGTAGATACGAAAAAGACTTGATGAGAGAGCACATAACTCTGATTTGGACCTGTTAAAACATAGTCAATTATTCATTTTGAAAAAAAGGACAAAATTGGCAGAGGGAATCGGGGCACATTGCGACACAGGGCAAAATGAGACAGTGGGGTTTTCTTATTTCCTGATTACGTCTCTTTCATGCTAACATCATCCAATCTTGTGAAATTCCATTCCGATATTTCTACGCTTCGGTTGGCAGAATACTGCCAGATGCAGAGGATAGGTGAGGAACAGTGTTTCTACTATTCTACTAAATTCAAAGGGGTTGAAGTTGAACAATTCTCTGGACAAACCATGCCCAAACAAGCTTTATCAACACTTTTATAAGTTTAAAAATATTGTGAATTCTTAATGAACATTTACATATGTTTATCCAGAATAACACACACATTGGAGACTGAGAAATTAGCATTTTGGTGTGACAGTCATATTTGGTTCATTGGCACTATGAATATGGGGTTTATTGGGATGCATTCTTTATGGCAAAGTGAAAGTATCCCAGCCAACCCAATGGCATAGGACTGTAGATATAGGCTTACAGGCCACCTTGATTTGAGGACTACTTTGTTTAATGAACAAATGTGTCGCAGATCACTTAGATCGAGTTACTTGCATCAGTGACTGAACCTCGGACAGGTTATCGACTTATCGTTTATATCAAATGTTTCAAACGGCTAAAAACTGTAAACTATTGGATCTACAAGGGATTTTCGTAGGGAAGATCATTTTAGGACCCACTTATATTCGACATTTAGTACACATGGAATGTTTAAATAGTTTATATTAATGGATGGATGGATGATTGGGGCTTTATGTCCTGTATTTATGCACTTAGTTTAGGCTAATTAGGACAGGAGGAGGACACAGCAATGAGGTGAAGGATGATTGAAACAGCCATCCAACATTGGCCCAGGTGACCCGGCAACAGCTGGATTCGAACCCTGGACCCAGCGATTGGCAGCCTAGCACGCTACCACTTACCCATTCTACCACCTAGTTTTATTGACGTCCCAATGGTCCAAAGCCTGTGTCCCAATGTACCTTGCGGGTTGTATGCTCTGGTTACCTCTATATTTGACTTTTTCATACTATCAACTCATTTTTTGCTTGTTTAGTTGTTTTTAAGCACATTCTGAGGTAACTGCACTTTTTAATGAGATATCTTGTATCACCCATCAGTCATCACAGAGGCATTAATTTTACCTGTGTTTAATCACAGACTGCTCTGCTTTTCCCTTTAATCACACTATTTCATTGTAGGAAAAATCCCTAGCATGCAATTGCAACATCATATTACGATAAAGAACTATATCGAAAGGAGTAGTGCGCCACAAAAGTTTTATGTTGTGTCTTGCTATATTTGTAAAATATGTGTAACAATAGATTCTTTTAACATTAGAACCAGTGAACCATCCGTTGAAATTCCATTCAGATTCCCTGACTGCATGTGATACTGCGTTGAAATTAAAATGTTAGAGCCAGAAATAACGCAAACTTTTCAAAATGAGTTTACTGATAATCCATTCGCTGGTTAACAGATGATTGATTAGTGGTTAGACAGGTTAAATGCATTTTTAGAATGGCATTGCAAGCATAGGGTATGACCTCACAAACTGCTTGTGAGTCATACAGAATAACATGACAGAGATAGGGATATGACCTCACAACAAACATGCTGGTGTATTTTTCTGTAATCAATTGTCTTTCGTCTATTGAAGACTTAGACTCAGACTTATTTCAGACTTATTTATTTTCAATAGAGAAAAGAAAAGGAAAGAGAAATTATTGATGAATTTAAATTCAGTATTTTGGTTTGACAATAATTCTTTTATTGCAAATATCTATCCTAAATGTTGTTCCTACATTTTGTGCAGGTGACTGTGAAAATCTCAGATTATGGAATATCACGCTTGGTTGCACCTTACGGTCTTTCCCTACCGGAGGGAACTCCAGGGTATCGGGCCCCTGAGGTCATCAGGGGAGAGGCTTATGGTATACAGGTATATTTGACATTTCATCCTATTCTTTATAAGAGCAAAGGTTGCTGATCTACCTTGCATTGTGCGTAAATACAGGATGGTAAACCCTGAATGATCCATCGGATGATGGAAAGCTTTTTATCAGAGGCGTCCACAGACTTTTAAATTAGCCATATGATGCTCTATGTTATTTCTTAGATTGCAAGCATTATGATTGCATTTCGTATTGTAATACGAAAGAATATAAATCTACATGCACATGTGTGCCCATTGTGCTTCCTACCTGTTTTTAATCTACCATCAACCATTTGACCCCTTTTCTCACCTGCTTCAACTCAATCACCTGGGAGAAATCTAGTACAACAGCTTTCCTTACGCCTTGTTTCTAGGCAGATGTCTACTCCTATGGGATGATGCTTTACGAACTGCTGACAAAAGGAACGCATCCTTTCCAGGACTTTAATTTCCGCAGCCAATTTGATGACGCTGCTCTATCAGGAAAATCCATCGCACCCATCACCAGTAAAGGTGCTTCTCCTTGGCCGGATGTGGAGGAGCTGATAAGTCAGTGTCTCTTCGCTGTACCTGAACATCGGCCTAAGGTACTTCCATGCACTTCCATGCACTTCCATGCACCTCCATGCACCTCCATGCACCTCCATGCACTTCCATGCACTTCCTTGCACTTCCATGCACTTCTGTGCACTTCCATGCACTCTAATGCACTTCCATGCACCTCCATGCACTTCCATGAACTTCCGTGCACTCCCGTGCTCCTCCATGCACTTCCATGCACTTCTGTGCTCCACAATGCACTTCCATGCACTTTCATGCACTTCCATGAACTTCAATGCGCTCTTGTGCACTCCCATGCACCTCCATGCACCTCCATGCACTTCCATGCACTTCCAAGCACTTCCATGCACTTCCATGCACTTCCATGCACCTCCAAGCACTTCCATGCACTTCCAAGCACTTTCATGCACTTCCATGCACTTCCATGCACTTCCAAGCACTTTCATACACTTCCATGAGCTTCTAGGCGCTTCCATGCGCTTCCATGCACTTCCATGTACTTCCATGCCTCTGCAGTCGCTGCGCTCCCCAGTTTTGCCTTATACATACGTACTCACTTGTCACTAAAATGGTAACAGTTAATTTCTGTGGCAGCATAAATTAAAATATTTCACTCAAAATTGCTTTCAACATGTACTATATGACAATGACCTTACAATGATAAAGCAAGTATTGGGTTAATTCCCATGTTTTTGTTAATTTAAGGTGATTCACTTACAGAGTGAGTTGGGAAGTGACATCCTCCCATGCATGCAGCTACCCTGCCCACACGGTCAGCTTCAGCCACTATTTCAGTTTTTGACCTAGTTGACTCTCTCAGCCAATCAGCTAACGGAATGAGAAAACCTTAAGGGTATAATTTATGTGACCTTTCCATGTGAAATACCATAAATCTTTATAAGGAGGTCTATTAGAAAGTTTACCTCTCAATAGCAACCACTAAATGGATAACACATGGTCTACTTTGAGTATTAGACAGAGATTATGAGATAAACTCTCCTTAGAAAGTAGTTAACACCATTTCCAAAATAGTTTTACAACCACAGTAATGTCATTTGTTAGAAATGACATCCAGTGGCTAGCAGCTCATGAATATCCTATTTATACCCCGGGCCCAAATAGTGATTTTTGCAGGCCATGTGGGCAGGGGTTGTCTTGGCAGGGTGGGAAGTGAGGGCATGGATGGATGAGGGTAAGAACTGAAGGTGTGGACTGCACTCTAAAAAATGTCGGGACAAAATTGGTTTTTTAGATTCAAAATGGTTTTTTGAAAAACCAAATTTCAATGCAAAACCAACATGGATTTAAAAAAAAATCCATGTTGGTTTTTTGCATTGAAATTTGGTTTTTCAAAAAACCATTTTGAATCTAAAAAACCAATTTTGTCTGAAATTTTTTAGAGTGTGTAGAAGGGCGAGCATCTTCGTTAGGGCAGGGATATAGAAAAATATTTTGGATGTACTGTATAGTAGCTACAGTATCAATTTATCTGCAGGGCTTGTCATTAAAAAGGAAAATTGGTTGATATATTTAGCTAACTAAATAGCAGATAACAGATAGATAGCCAAACAGTGAGACAGGATCATTTAGATAAATATATGGGCAGACGGGTAAACAGATAAGATTTGTATTATATACGAGTCGCCAATCTCAGAGATCTGTGCTAAAGGCAAGATGCCAGAGACAACAAGCTGTTTTCCTGGCAAACAGAAATCCCATAAAGCTAATTTGCAGCTTATCTGCATTGGAGCTGTTCGGAAGAAATTGACACCTACTGTCAAGTCGTAAACATGTTTTGAATAATGTCATTTAGAAAGCAATACGTATCTCAAGAAATATAGCTATATCGGTCAATCTTACCTTCAAGGCTCTAATTGCAGAAATACAGTCAAAGGGTGGCACCTAACACAAATTCTTGATTCATGCATCAATTTGATTACTGCCAAAATTGATGCATGCAAAATCTGCAGTTATTTATTGTGTGGCTGCCCTTTGATCTCTAGCAGAAAAAAATATTTTAACATTGTTCTTCAAGTTTATGGCAAATGTATTGGTGTACATCTGTGGGAAGACATTTCTGATGTTTTTGTGTGACTAATGCATGTAATGCTTTATTCTGTGGTACAATAACCAAACATTTTTGACTTTAAAGCAATCATCAGGTTAAACTTGCTGTTACCATGGCGAGTCAGTGACATTTTTTTGTTTTTCATTCTTTAAATGTATTGGTCCCATAGAATGCCTGTGAAACTTTAGATCTAACCACCATTACTTGAGTCACCTTACTTAAATGTTTGTTATTTTTGACAAAATGCATATATTCCGTTGTAACAGCAATTACTGGAACCTACAACGATGCTACCTTGCTCCCTTAAATAAAGTGGGCTGTGAAAATCCTTCATAACGAACCTTAAAGATGCTAACAAGCAACTTTCTTGACACACAGCAATTCAACGAAGCTAATTTGTAGATAATCTCCATTCCCCAATAAGGTTGTTTTGAAGAAATTGACATCTTCTGGCAGAACAAAAACATGTTTTGAACGCTATTATTATCCTCTGTAATCTGTTTGTGCCCTCTTTGGGACGTTAAATGGAGGCGAGTTGTATCCAGTATTCTATGCTGGGGCAACTGAAAGACCCTGGGCATCCCTGAATTAATAGGGTATGTACCAGACTCACAGTCTTCTCATCTCATCATTATACGGCGATCGCCTGCCTCGATATAGCCCACTAAGGTGCTGCAGAGGCGTAAAACACAAACAACCAACCAACCAACCTGTTTGTGCCCTCCGTTCAATATGAATTTCCTTGTGGAAATAAATTTTCAAATTGCTCTTTTATCACGATGTATTTGTAAAGCATCATATATTTTTGTATAATAGTAGAAGTACAGAAGGATATTGCCTAGTTTTCACCTGGTTTCTTCATTTAAATGATTTTCCAGACTTCCAGCATCATTGAGCGACTTGACAGCATAGATCTGATGGCCTTGAAGAATACAGTCTTGGTTACGAAGGAAGGCTCTCTCACTTGCATGGCCATCTCTGTAAGTGGGTATATGCATGCATTAATTAAACGTAATTTAAGTTTAACCTTTTATAGAGGATACATGAATGTACATGAAATGTTTCAAGATTCCAAACCACAAATTTACATTAAAAAGTGTGTGCATAGTTGACAATGAAAGACAGCAATTGAGTATAACTGAATGCAAACATCATTGCACTTTTAATTTTTTTAATTTTTAGCTTCTGGGATTGACTGACCCAACAGATTTTCGGCGTACGGGGAAAAAATTGAGCATAACCAGAATTTTTATCTAATTGACATTATAAAACTTAAGATTTCACTTTTTTTGTTGTTCTCTGACCGACCCTAGAAATAATGCCTCGAGAAGATCCGAGAAGATAAAGATCAATTGTGTGTGGCCTAATTCGCTCTTATATTATCCTAAAATTAAATGACAAATTTGAATTTTACTTTGCAGAATAATCATGGTGATAGCATGGAGGTGTGGATGACGAGTTTCGTAAACCAATACGTCCAAGTGTCATGGGCAAAACTGTCTCCTTCTAATGTTGCTATCAAGGTGAACTCTCTATGATAATAATATTATGTATTGTGGTAAATCAAAGTCCAAGTCTTTGACAGCCGAAGTCTAATGGACTGATTTGCTTTCAAAGTGATGTGTGCAAAAATGAGTACTCCTAGTGGTTGAGAGACCATATATGATGTAGCAATATGACTTCACAGTCAATTAAAAGGTCCCTCAAGCTGTCATAAGCCAATGAAATACCTCAAAAATATGATGTCAAGCTCCTCAGCCATTGAAGATTTACTTGAATCATGCAGTCCTTTTGACTTCGGCTGTAAAAACTGATCATTAGACAGCAGTGCATTTTGGCGCTTTGCACTCAACAGCTGGTGCCGTTGTTAATGTGCCTCCCTAATTCATTCTCTTTCCATCTCTGCATGCGCTTCAGGAAGTTTCAAGGGACATTTGAGAGCTCAATGTTGGTCATCAATAATATAATATACCTATACGAGTAGTGTTTATTCTTACTTGATACGTGATGACTTGTGTGTCCATTAGCTTTTAACATTTCAAATTACAGCAATATGAACAGAACAATTTATGAAAAAAGGATTCTTTGCCATCTAGGTATTTTTAACTGTATGTGTGTACTGGTATCGGTTCAAAAGACGACGAAATCTTGGACTAGTTGAAACCATTCTTTATTTAGATGTACAGTGAGACATGGTTCCCTGCATAAAAATAGACAGAAATTAAGTGTAAGATTTAGATCCAAGTATGTGTTAAAGGACAATAATTATGATAAAACATATTTGTTAAAGGACAAAAAAAAGGTGAAACAACGTGTCTCAGTCACATCAACCTTGAAGAAGTAAGTGAGTGAGCTGGTGTTTTACGCCTTATCAGCACCAGTTTGGGCTATTTAAGCAATTAATCTTGAAGAAATAATCATTTGTATCAAGTAAGAATTATAAACAGTAATATCACACAAGGTCATTATTTACAGGCTAATTATGACAACAATCTTTTTTAAACACAACTGACTAGTTGTTTGTCAAATTAATTTTTTAATATTTTTTTCGACAAATGTCAAATAAATCATTTGTATTAAAAACAATTACCAAATTAAAATAATAAGGCATCTCTAAGATGTAATTACTTACAATCACTAAGCCTCATGAAGTCAGGAGAACCAACACCAATAATTTTCAATTTCAAATCAGGTCAGGTGTTCAGACTTCACAGTACAGCATGGCAGATAACCTATTACAAATAACAAATGTTTTTTATGCTAAAAAGAGTCATATTCACAGCAACATTAAAGCATTGCATTGTGAATAAGTTTAAAATGGTTTGAAAATATAATTAAGGAATTAAAAGTTGTAAGAAGACTTACAATTTTAGACAAAAGTCCCAAGTGAAAATTTTCACCTGCTTCTCTTCAGGCAGTTCAGGTGTGAGTGAGTGACCTGTCAAATTGTTAGCTCCACCACCTCTGTACAGATGGAGCCACAGTCCCCCTAATTTAGCCCCCTCTGGCTGACAACTTGTAAGTTTCAAACTCAGTTGATCAGGTAAACTGCTAACCAGCACACCGGGAGGATGGGAAAGATTGCTGTGATATGACTCAAGCATCACAATCTGGTACCACCAACACCAGCCGCTGGTCACCACCAGAACCAAATTCTCGGTGTTAACCACACACACTAAGGAACCAGAACGATATGTGACCCTCCAGATTTTCCCGTCAATGCCTGGAAAGATCTTGTGCACAAGACCAAGCCTACCATCTCCGTGATGTTTGTTTCGAAAAGTGACACTGACCATATGTCCCGACAAAGAACTGTCCCAAGAAAACATGGAAGCACTCAGACATGAAGAAGTTGAGGTCAAAACCCCAGTTTCAGAACCAATAGCATGCTGAACACCAGTTGGCCTCTCATTCACCAAATTGCTCATCAGGAAACATGCAGTGAGAAATAATGAAAAATGAACAAAGGACCTGGAACGACAAATGCCAAGTAATCTTGCAATCATTTTATTTGTACTACTAAATCCTTTTAAGTAAAGACAATTTGACAAAGAGCAAAAAAGTCCAGCCCTTGCAGTGAAGACCTTGACAGGTTCTTCCTCTTCAGGTAGAATCCAACCATTGTTATCCTTTGACTGGGTGTTAAGCTGAATGCTCCTTGAGGTACCACAGACTGGAACACAGTTGTCTGCGAGCTGTAGAGAATCAGTCAGTGCCTCTTGCCTTTCTTCAACTAAGGAACAATCTTCAGGAGACTCATTAAGTTGGGATTCCATCGACATAGAGAATGTTTGAGTGGCATTGGCAGAGCATGAAGAAAAAGATGTTGTGAGATCAGGATGTGTCCGTGTGACATTCACAAAAGAGCAGTCTCTTATTTTTCGGCTGTGAACAACTCTCACCATATTTTGGCTGTAAACAGTATCCTCCTTTAGGCTAGGGTGTGTTCCTTGAAGACACATGCCCAAATATCCTTGCATCATGCTGAGGTGACCATTAGAGCAAACTTCATGTTTTGGGTGCAAGCCAAAGTAATCGCATCCCAAGAGAAGGTCAACCGTTGATGAATGGCGCTGTAGCAACTGAGGATCTTTGTCAGGAAATAACCTTCGTACACAATCTTCATCAATTTTGGAGACGGGGCCGGTGATCGCATCCATACCAAATGCACACACTTTGACTGTCTTCCCTGTGACAGTCCTCAAAGGCACCTCATACAGCCAAGTGTCATAAGTTCTACTGCTATTTCCCATTGTTGTGACCTCTAAAAAGAAACGATCCAGTTTCTTGGCTTTGATCCTATCAGCTGCTTCATGGGTTACATAAGTTGAATCAGAGCCACTGTCGCAGAAGACTGTTAACTTCTGATCACTGTTCAATGTCTCCACCTGTTGTATGGCATAGAGCGACACTGACTCGAGGGACCTCACAGTGTTGCTTGTCCTGTTAACAGTGGCCCTCAGCTCATCCTGAAAATGCAGCTGCTTGCAGAGAAGCGAGTGATGGTTTGTCCTGCCACAATTTTCACAGCTGGAATGCTCTTCACAGCTGTCCCTGCGATGAGCATCAAAACACCTGAAACAGAGATGAAATTTTCTAAGTGATTTATACTTATCATCCAAAGTGTATTTCTTAAATTCTACACAATCAGCAAGTTTGTGATTATCAGACTGATGAATGGAACAATCAAAAACATGCTTGCTCTTACCTTGGTCAATTGATATGCCATTAGTCATGTTTGATGAAGCTCTCTGTGAATGTTTCTTTTGGTGCTCCGCCAGCCGAGAGACAGCTGCCCTTTCTCCATCCAGAAAACTCAAGAAGTTTGGAAATGGGCTAAGTTTCTCCGCGGTACTAAGCTGGTGATAAATTCGAAACCACACCGAGCGAATATTACTGGGGAGTAAATCAGAAATTCTATCAACCTCGCGGACAGTTAACACTTGTTGCTGCCGAAGCTGTTCTAGCTGAGCGCATGCTTCTTCAACAGTATCAACTAACTGAACAAAACCACGATAGTCATCATCTCGCACACTCCCAAGTTTGTTCAACCCCTCTAATGCTGCCTGGACACTGGCCGTGACATCATCATAGTGATCAGACAACCGCTGCCACATTAGTTCGTATGCATTGGCCTTGGTTACATAGATGTGTTTGACCTTATCGCGGGCCGCGTCTCTTAGAGAGTTTTTCAGTTCATGGGCCAAGGCGACTTTGTTCTGATACGCGCTCTCGGCGAGTTCTCGCCAAACCGTTTTGAACTCGGGCCAATCTTTCCTGGCTCCAGAAAAGATTGGCAATGACATTTTCCTAAGATGGACATCATTTGAGAAAGTACGAGGAGAAGCCTGAGTCATACTACCTTGTGACAAATTGTCACTTACATTTCTTTGGAGGGCACCACTTTTGATTGAGCTTAAATCAAAATTGTCACCAGGGGGCACTGTCTCTGACTTGTCAGAGGTAGGAGGAGATTGGTCTCCACCAGAACCGCCGGAAGACCTGGACTGTGATTCGATTTCTGTGTCAATTTTACCCTTACCAGGACTCTTTTTAGCATTTCTAACATATATCAGAGCTTGCCTCTTGCAATCATCAGCTGCATCGATTACATTGTATGCAGCTTTCTCGATTGATTCAATAGATGGTGATTTTACCACTCCTGAAAGTATACACAGGGTTTCTGTTAATTTGTCAATGAGACATTCCAAGTCTTCACTCAAACATAAGACCTCAACCTCACTAGTATCACCTTTTAGTGTCTTTTGAAAATTATCCACAGCCTTTCCAAGTCTATCAGTTTGTATTTCAATTTTGGCAGTGTTGATTGACTGCCCAACAACAGAATCGTGAACTCCTCCCTGGCACTTGGCATCATTGTAGGTTTTGAAAACATCATCATAATACTCAGTCAAACTCATATTATTGACAACGCCAATGTCTTTAAAGTCTTCATTTACATTGATTGCCGAAGCAAACTCTTCATGACACACAGAAAAGTCAGTCATACATTTCTCCAATTCAATGATAAAATGTTCAACAATGGGACTACTACATTCACGAGTTATCACCCCTTGCAGTTTCTTTGAAGCATCAGTTACCGCTCGTTTGTGTTTTGTACGTTCATCCTTCAGTTGTGTGCACTCTTCTAATGTTGCCATCTTGAAGTGTGGTACGGGTGGAAGCGACTCAAGGGAGCTGGTTCACTGCACCAAAGTTGTAGATCAAATTCGCAGACATCGAATGGCGAAGCAGCCGTCGATTGGAACTGTACTGGTATCGGTTCAAAAGACGACGAAATCTTGGACTAGTTGAAACCATTCTTTATTTAGATGTACAGTGAGACATGGTTCCCTGCATAAAAATAGACAGAAATTAAGTGTAAGATTTAGATCCAAGTATGTGTTAAAGGACAATAATTATGATAAAACATATTTGTTAAAGGACAAAAAAAAAGGTGAAACAACGTGTCTCAGTCACATCAACCTTGAAGAAGTAAGTGAGTGAGCTGGTGTTTTACGCCTTATCAGCACCAGTTTGGGCTATTTAAGCAATTAATCTTGAAGAAATAATCATTTGTATCAAGTAAGAATTATAAACAGTAATATCACACAAGGTCATTATTTACAGGCTAATTATGACAACAATCTTTTTTAAACACAACTGACTAGTTGTTTGTCAAATTAATTTTTTAATATTTTTATCGACAAATGTCAAATAAATCATTTGTATTAAAAACAATTACCAAATTAAAATAATAAGGCATCTCTAAGATGTAATTACTTACAATCACTAAGCCTCATGAAGTCAGGAGAACCAACACCAATAATTTTCAATTTCAAATCAGGTCAGGTGTTCAGACTTCACAGTACAGCATGGCAGATAACCTATTACAAATAACAAATGTTTTTTATGCTAAAAAGAGTCATATTCACAGCAACATTAAAGCATTGCATTGTGAATAAGTTTAAAATGGTTTGAAAATATAATTAAGGAATTAAAAGTTGTAAGAAGACTTACAATTTTAGACAAAAGTCCCAAGTGAAAATTTTCACCTGCTTCTCTTCAGGCAGTTCAGGTGTGAGTGAGTGACCTGTCAAATTGTTAGCTCCACCACCTCTGTACAGATGGAGCCACAGTCCCCCTAATTTAGCCCCCTCTGGCTGACAACTTGTAAGTTTCAAACTCAGTTGATCAGGTAAACTGCTAACCAGCACAATGTGTATTATCTTTTTTTGGATATTGTTATAGTTTTTCATTGTTTGAAAACATTTTTTCTTTACAAAAACCCAGTATAAATTGATCACGTTATCGGAGTATGAATTTGTCTATTATACAGTAGGTGAAACTGGCAGGTAAGGATAAAGTGACCTCTGTGAAAGTTAAATTGCTCCATTAACATTCTTTCTAGGGTAAGCTTATGAAGGATATTAGGGTGCTCAGCATTCTATCTGTACTCCCGAATAGCGTCCTTTGCGGAACAGAATCCGGCCGGATTTGGGTTTTCAACAGCAACACACATGCTCATCGACATACAATGGACCGCCTACCAGACTCTGTCCTCTGTCTCCAGCATTATCTTTGGTATAACCATATTTTATATAAAATTGAATTTCATTTCAGGACATATTTCTGAAAGAGGTTTTTGATTTAGATTTGTCTGTCTGTGTCGGTGTGTGAAATCCTTGGTTGTGTAGTAACACTTTTAAAAGCACCTGTCAGAGCGACGCTGGCTTTTGTGGACAAAGGTCTCGCGGGATTCAATTCAATGTCAGAACATTTCATTCATCTTAGATTAAACAACAGAAATTATCTGGTTTATGGCTGCCTGGAAATAATTTATTCTCTTTTGCCATAATTTGGCGAGAAATTATAAGAAAAAATTCCGAAGCCCAAAGCTAAAATAGTCTGACCGCTGTTGAAACTCATGTGTTTATGAAGATGTCCTTAAGTCATTTTATTTTTGGTAAAGTTTTATAATCTGTATCTTTTTTGTTAATTTTCAGTTCAATGTCTGGCAACAACTATATTCTCGCTGGTCTTGCAGATGGACGCCTTGCAATTTTTGAAACTAAAGAACTCTTGTCGGTAAGGCTGTTGTTGCTAACAATTAATTTTGAATGGAAAACTTCCAGTCAATCATTGTTTCAATTTCAACAAACTCTATTTCTCAAGCTGAGACAACTGGAAATATTGAGCTGTGTTCTCCTATAATGTTGGATAAACTTTTATCCAGGTCAAAATACTGACCAGGTATATTTGTTTTAACATGTAGCTACTAATTGCAATAAAATTACTGCATGGATTTCATTCCAAAAGTGTAAATGGATCTTCTAGGGCTGGCTTGATTAATCAATATGACGAGATCCCTATTAGTTTGTAGCCTTATCATGATAATTGTTTTGATTATCGTGACATCACAATAAATGCAAGTAACAAAAAAAACCACTTTTTGCTCAAATTTGAGCAATTTTCAAACAAAAATGATATTTTTTTATGCAAGTACCATGCTTTTTGACTGATCTGTTTAAAAAAATGTCTGCATTTTACACGATTAACGCTGCTAAAATATCATGATAGATATTGCGTATGATTACAAATTTATCGTGAGATTATCATTATTGTATCATTACACATTGAACGATGATTGTTCAGCCCTACCATCTTCACAGATGTCACATCAACCAACACAGACCAAAGCATGAAGGAGAATATTGAAGAATTTGTTATGAGTCTTTTCTGACAACTCACAATACAAAGCCATTAGGCCAGACGTAATTGATCTTTAGCTTCTCGGATCTTCTCGAGGCACTTTTTCTAGGGTTGGTCGGTAGAACAAAGAAAAAAAAAGGTGAAATCTCACTTTTTTATAATGTCAATTTGATAAAAATTCTGGTTATGGGTCATAGCAAAAAGTTGGGGTCTTTTTCGTAATTTCATGTCCACTCGAGGAAGTGCAACTATGCCAACGCCAACACCACACAACCCCCATGAAAGTAATAATATATCAAATCTATGCTAATTTTCTCACAGTATGAACTCCTCCTTTGAGCTCAGTCATTGTTTTTTAGCAAAAGACAGGCAAAGAAAAATCCAAAACAAGGTCAAATTTAGTGTGAAAAGTGAACACAGAAAAACATGGGTTCAATGAATGCACCATAACTAATTATATCTTGCATTCAAGAGCAAAAACTTGATGTCTCAAGAGACCTAGTCAATTACCTGAAATGATTAGCACCAGTGTACACCTTTGCATTACTTATTTTTGGTGTGGGGAGGTCTCAAAATTAAAAAATGTACCTTGTAACATTTAAAAAATACATGTTACAAGGTACATCTTTCAAACTGACACACTTGCAGTGAGAAAGATTCACCCCATGAATGTTTTTATTTGGAGTACAAGTATTTGCAACCCTTTTCCAGCCAAAAACATTGAGGGTAATCAAGCCAATCTCATATGACATGTCCTTGAAAATATGTCCACTTATGAACATGTTACAGGATACATTTTAGAGGGGGTGTCTTTTCCACAGAAAATATTCCTTCTGGTACAATTTTCGGTCTCAAAATGTTGCATATGTGGCCATTTTGTAAATGGACAGGTGTAACATGGTCTGCTTGGTAACAGATTGGGAGCATGATGTCAAGGAGGTTGCATGTCCAGCATTGTCCACAATGCTAAATGTTACATGCATCATTGCAGTTACAAGTTTACCACTAAAATGGGTATAGAGTCTCACATTCGAAGGCAATCTTCAAAATTGGCCAGCCTTTTGTTGTCTGACATGCTCTAAACAACTTTAGATCACACAAAAAGTCTAACCAACTCATTTACCCCCTCTTCCGCATAACAAGACAGTATGGCGCATATAACCAGTTGTAACAAGACATTTTTGGAACTGTCTTGTTACAAGATCTATGAATCTTGGCAGGAACCAAGAAGTTTATGAGATGTTTTCAATCTGTCTTGAGTGAAAAAGTTTTTCAATGCCATTTTCATTAGTTTTCATAGTAAATGGCCTAACAGCACGCTATTAGCTAAGTGCAGATGTGACTGATAACAAGACACTGTCCGGTTATGGTGCTGTGTATGGCATTTGAATTATAGCAATATAACCAGACAATTTCTTAATGATTTTGTCACTAGAGTTCTGTAGTGATAGTTAACACATTTTCATTAGTTATAAGGCCAATGGCTTAACAGTACTCCATTAACTAATGCAGATGTGATTCGTAACAAGACACTGTCTGGTTATGGTACTGTGATTGTCTAGCTACATTTCTAATATTGAAACCCCAATGTGTTAATGCTCTTTGCACAAGAGTTCTGTAGTGATAGTTAATACATTTTCATAAGTTTTAAGGTAAATGGTCTAACACTACGCTATGGTATTAGTTAAATGTACATGTGACTGATAACAAGACACTGTGCGGTTACAGAGGCCTACTTGTTTAGCATTTGAATAAAAATTGCCTTAATTTATTGGCCACACAATATTGGTTTTTGCACAGTCTCAGTACCATTTTTAAAAATTTACTCAGAAGAAATAAAAATCATTTGACAATTATACATTTTTTTATTACTCAGTACACCCAATTATCAAGAGGACATGGTAAAGTTTTTGAGACTAATACAATGGCTGTTATGCAGCAGCTTTCTGTGGCCTCATGAATAAAAACACTTGTTTGTCTGTCTGCAAGTTGACTGCTCTTGCATTGCCACAGATCAGAACATATGCTGTCTTGTGTTGCCACCTAGTGACTAGTGTGCTATTCAGCGAGCTCCTGCGAGCGTCCACCTACTTTCGACCAGAAGAAGACAATTTTGTCTGGAAGACACCTCGGCTGTTTCTGAGTGTGCTGATGGCCTTGTCTACTTCCTTAGAGAATGTGATTGCCGAGTCTGACTCTCGTATACATCAATGTTGAATAGAAATTTTGTGAATGTGCAATGAAATTGGAACTATTTCTTGGGACAGCAATGCTGCAGCATAGGAAATCAACATTTGTGCCAGGTGGCAGCAGCATGCGGGTTCTCGGTTTCACCAGACTGCTTGTTTGTGCAATCACCAGCTGGGGTAAGATTCCTTGAGTTGGACATTTGGTGATGTCTCCTTGAGTCAGACACAAAAGGTTTGAATTCGCCAATTGAGTGTATACCCATCACATTATTTCTTAACAATTTTTAGTTTATTAATTTCATTTATCTATTCATAAGCATAAACATTTATTTTAACCTAGTACAAAGTGTTTTTCATAGCACTGAAGATGAGTATGTATGTTTCTCTTTTTCCTTTGTCCGAATTAATAGAATTTTTCTGCAATAATGTCAAATGTAATATATATTTGACTTAAGTTGGCATATCATTCAGTCAGGGCTGAGTTGGATGCAATTTGTGCCTGAATATGGGCTTAAATGAACTGGCATAATCTCGAGTTGCTGGATCTTTTATACCTTCTCTAATGAGTGACAAGACACCTGTCCTACTCAAGGATACCCCGCACATTTTATACTCTCAGAAATTCAATCCTATAGGCCTATCCAGGGTTTTTTCATGCCAGCTAGCAATTTTTTAGTCAGTGAAAACGTTTAAGGCCCTGGTAAACAACTTACAACTCATAGGTGAAGCAAGATACCACTGCCTGGAATAGCAATATATGTCCCAGGAATCTTATCCAACCATGGATTGCAATTACCCCCCCCCGCAACTCAATTAAGTCCCAACCCATGGGATATTAATAGAGGAGAGTTGTTTCCAGTGTACTGTGCTGGGGCAACTGAAAGATAATAGCATGCATCCCTATAGATTAAAATAGTATTCTATTCTTATTCTTTTCGACAAAAAACAACAATGATATCCTTAGTTTTTGAGACATTTAGTGCAAGATTAATTTCTGCACACCATTCAATTTTTTTGTCAATCTGGGCCCATTAACATGTCTCATCATTTCATGGAATCTGATTATTTCAGTTTTGTACTTATGGATTCATTTCATTTTGCTCATATGAGCTGAACATTGCAAACTTTGGGATAACAAATTTAAATGGAGGATTCACAGTTATTGCACTGACTCAGCCACTCAATGTGTATATTGTAACAGGACGTCTTGTTATGATGCTCAAGGTTTACGCAAAAAATTTGATAAAAATAAGATAAAAAGGCAATTAGTGAAAAATTACTAGATCTGTAAAGCTAGTATTTAAGTACATAAACAACTTTGCATTCAAATTTACAAATTAATTCTTCAATTAGCACAGGATAGATGTCCTGTTACAAGTTGCAGTCACAGAATCGACAGTCGAAAATTCAACTGCATAAAGTTAATCAGAGAAACTATACAGCTTACAAGAACTTATCAATGATTATTTTGCTTTGGCCATACCAATATAGTTTTTGGGGTGCTGTATAAATCTTGTGGAAGTATATTTGTGTGTGTGTCCATGTTACAAGGTTCATGAGGCTCACCTTACTTTAAAGCCAAATGGAGGCGGGACCAAGGAAGGGCATTGAAAAACATCCTCCTAGCTGTCAAACTCAAGTTTTACCAAAACTGGACACTTCCTCTGATTGACATTCAGAAAAATTAGAAAACAAAAGTGATGTCCATGTTATGCGTGCTTCTTTTTAACTTCCCTCCCAAATATTTATTTTTTAATTAATAATGAGATACAATACTGCAAGTTGACCGAGATGCACTAAAAATACTACTAGTGCAGGAGGAAGGTGGTCACATAAGTCATATGCCAAGTCGGTCTTACAACAGCTTACACAGGAGCCTCTTGAAAAAAATTTGGTTACCCATAGTGTTTCCAATGCGTCTCGATCGACACCTCTCGAGAATGGTCATGGTCTAGTGCACGAGAATCAAGAATTTCTCGAGAAATCTAGGACACTGTCCTGCCATTGGCACAATGATAAACAAGAGAGATTTAATCATGCAATGGATCAAATTTTTTTTGCTTTTATGATATTTAAATTGAACAATGGAGCAAGTACACAATAACAATAATATCAAGCAAAACAAAACAACAATCCAATGCTTTGTATCTGTTATAAACATAAACACATGAATACCATGTCAAACAATGATCAACATTTCAATTCTCGAGAATCGCTCAGCGAGACGAGAAAATGCTGAGTCATTAAAATCTCGAGACTTCTCGAGAATTCTTGCTCTCATTGGAATCTCTAGTTTCCCAGGGACACCAACTTAGCAATCAAACGGCACACTGGACTTGAGCTCAGCTGCTCCATAGCCAGTTTATTGCCAAATTGTTTTCATAACTTCAAATGTAGGATCCTATGTGTCTCTGCATGGGCTACTTCATGTATCACCCTTAAATACATGAAAAAAGAAGTAACTTTTCTACATTTAAAATCCAACTTGAAGAGGTTCAATCGAAGCAACGGCCCAATCTCATTCAATACGTTATACATAGATCTTCACAACCTTTAGAGGTGCGGGCTAGGTTAATCAATAAGGCCAACACTTCAAAAAAAATTTAACAAGTTAGCGGCACTTTTGCCAGTGCAGTGAAGTGAATTGTCTTTGGCATTACTAATTGGTTGTGTAACATATCATTTTGATTACTATAATTTTTGTTTGAAAGTAAAATTTAGTCCATGATTGTCTTTACATCGTATTAGTTTACTTCTTCTTCCAGTCGAGTGAAGCTCCTGTCCGATTCATTAATTTGGGGAGCCCCTTGGAACCGGTCAAGTGCATGCATCTCCACTATCCAACAAAGAGACTTTTAATTGGAGTGGGTCCGAAAGTTGTACAGCTCGGTTTTGAAAATGGTCCTGAAGTCATCTGTTCTTGGCATACAAACAATCGGGGGTAAGTTGTTCCATCCCATCCAAAAAAAAATTAAACATTTGAACTGTACAGTGTAGCAACAAATACAAAGCCACAAACGCACAAACGGGTTAACTTTCAAAGAAATTGTAGAAGATGTCTTTAAGATATTCAATTTTTTTAATATGTGTTTGAAACGTCAGAAATGAATGTTTTTCACTTGTTTCAGTGACTTATTTTTTTTCTGATTCCTCAGCTAACTTCTAATGAACAGAAATCCATATTAAGTCATATTCACACTTGGGGCACCCGAGGAGCTTACAGCAGGGAGAGCATCTCCCTGCTTGCAGTGATTATGTTTTAACTTTGGTGACAATTTTTATATGGGGGGGCACAGGGGCAATATGGAGGGTGTGTGTCCCCTTGTGCCCCAGAGGGACGCCATTGCATATTCAACTGAGTATTTTTTTTCCAGAGGCCGGCCCGGATTGGTATCACATGTTATTCTTCACAACCAAATGCTCCATCTTTCGAAGAAAGGTCAGCCACTGTTAGAAATGTGGCATGCCATCAAACATAAGCTGAGGAACACCTTCAATGTCCACCACTACCTTACAAGGTCAGCAAAGGTTACATTTATCTTCTCCTGCATTTTTATCATAGCACACATCAGCAAGGCAGCTTAAATTGGAGTTTATTCTGTCTATCTATATAAAGTTATAAGATGCAATGTAATTAGACAACTCTGCCTGCTCCACCAATAGAAAAATATGTAATGTTAAATATTACATTTTGACAAAAAGAGAGAATGGATCAGCGATGGCGTTAAGACTCTCAAGTGTTATATTCCTTTGATTATTTTAATGCAAGCAGGAAAACAGGCCTTTTCGCACAATTATTGTTGAATTATAAACAATTGGGAAGCTAGCAAGAGAAAGATCAAAGTACTCTTCAATTTTAAAATAGATCTAGAGTAGTATCTGTTATTGTTATGAAGCCTGATATCTGGAACACGGTGCAGTGTCGTGCCGGACCAAGGATAACTGCCAAATATAGTTTCTGGTCCTTCCCGGCTGTAACTCGACTGCTCAAACGAAACAGTATTTTACTTACAAATGACAAAATTGTACATTTCAGAAGTGACGAAAACTCAGATCTTCAGTCATTTGAGGCAAGAATCACTGCTATGGCACTAGTTCAGAGTTCCCTATGGGTTGGTACAGCCTCTGGTCATGTGATATTGCTCGACATCTTCAATTACCAGCCTATTGCAACATTTCGAAGATTCCATGCCGTTCGCTGTATAATGTGGGCACGACACCTCGGTAAGGAAAACATGTTGCTTTTGTACAAATTTTGTATTCAAATTAGCAGGTTGAACTAGCAGTTTCAATAAACTCTCAGATGTGAGATGGTGACATGTTGTGGCATGCATTCTTGACAAAAAGAAAAAGTCTAGCTGAAGGAGCTAAAATAAATTCATGTTTACAGTGGGGATAATATCTTTGTTAATTAGTAAGAAATGAGTATTTTCATTCCAGCTGGACTGTTTTTTCTGGGTAGGATAAGATGATTTTTGCAAAAGATGTGTACTTTGTGCAAAGTTTGTAGTGTAAATTAAATGTAAATGTATACATTGGGTTTAACATATGTGGCCGTCTTATGAGCCCCCAGACATTTACAATTTCATCCTTGCCAGGCCTGATCAACCTTGAATATTTCTCAGCTCCTGGGGAGATATACTCCAGTGTGCAGCGAATTTCACAAACTCCTTACTCAAGCATTTTACAATTGCCATCACTGCCTGGGTTGAGTGAAGCTTTGGTTTACAGTCTGTCACTTTGATTCAGAAAAAATGAGGACCAGTTCACTGTGAAAAATGCACTTTGTGACTCATGATAGCCGATGAAGTGTCATTTTCTCTACTTTCAACATGGGAAACATAGAGGCTGTTTGATCAGTCATGATCAAGAGAAGGCCATTTGATGCACAATCCTTTTGTTTGGCTGTCACCAGCAAGCGGGATAAGTCTCCTTAAGTCAGATTAACATTGAAAGTATTGAGTACTGTATGATCATGACAAATCATCAGCATGATGACACACGCAGTGCCATTTTCACAGCGCAACAGTCCACTCTTTTTCTGAATCAAAGTGACAGACTGTGAGGAGGATCTGCTCAGGGGCGGACTGGCGGCATTTCGGGCCCGTGGCAAAAAAAAAGTCAATGGGCCCCTATATGTCCTTGCCGGGGTGTTATATTCAAATGACAAGAGAAAATTAGCATTCCATGTATACAATTTGTTAAATTGGTGAGAGTGTCTTGTCCGTTAATTTGGTTTCACAAAGTCGAAAACTGGATAAAAAAAATTAGTTTTTTAGCTCTTTTCTAGGAATTTGTTTTTGGATATTTTGAGTTGGCCCTCCTGAGTGGATGGGCCCGTGGCAGCTGCCACTCTGCCACAAAGGCCAGTCCGCCCCTGGATCTGCTCAGTTCCTCCATGTAATAGGCTACTGTCACTGGGGTTCGAATCAGCTAGCGTGCGCTAAGTAGTTTTAACGTCTTATCCACCAGGCCAAGACATCCAAATTTATAATATTGCTGCTGGTGTGTCATGATCAATAACAACTGCTGTTTGATTAGACAATGTGTCATAAAAGATTGAAGCGCAAGAAGGGCATTCATAACCTATTCGTTTGTCAGTTGCGAATGTACAACGTTAATGTCTTAAAATTACAGTGCTGTTGCACCTCTCCATGCTCTCTCCTTGCTCGGTGTCCTTGAACGAAGTCTAGGGTTAAAAAAAATGTACAAAGAATCATCATAATTTTATACATTAGGTTACTCAATCATTTAGGGGTGTTGCAGACTCACCGAATATCATAATGTGTTTAAATCATATATAAACATGACCATTTCGGCTTTATTGATTCTTGAACTAACAAAAAACGGCATATGAACTAGTGATGCACGGATAGTGAAAATAGCCGGATACCGGATAATCCGGCAACACCAACTGCCGGATACCGGATATTAACCGGATAGTTGGAACCGGATAGTAAACGTGCGAAAAAGGAAGGTTTTCAGCATTCGAAGTTGATGATAAATATTTTTTTCTGAGCCCAAAGAGATAGATCATGTCCGGTGGGGACTGTTCCTCTGATTGAATGTTTTTCGTTACGTTCTGTAACTGAATTTAAATTTTGAAGATGGTTACATCATGCTTTTGACTCTGTTCTTGTAACATTCTTTTGTTCATTTTTAAAGTTTTTTTTAGCTTTTCACTTATATTTGAGTATCCCAGATATCCGGTTCTGACACCCTAATACTACCAGATACCGGATATCCTGCAAATTCCAATATCCGGCCGGAATCCGGATAACTTGCCGAATATCCGTGCATCCCTAATATGAACCACCAGCATGCCAGAAAATGCCTTGATAACTTCATTAGTGATGTAGAGTGAGATTTTAAGCATTACACAAGTTGACGTTTTTCAAAGAGATTCACAAAACATCTGTAAAGTTATCAGACAATAAACAGCAGACACCTGTATTAACACCTACTGCTGGGATCTGACGAATTTGTATCTTCATCACAGCTTTGCATGTAAGTTGTCATGTTTGATATTTAAGGAAATTATTTATTATGACAAAACTACTTTCTAAAATCGAAAAAAAAACACAACTGCAAGTTGGATAAGATGGTAAATTCAAAATTTTATTGCAATGTCTCTTTCAATATTGAATATAGGTAGCAATTTGTGGCCTTCTGAAGGATTTTAAGTGCTTTGTTCACCTTTTTCGCCAAATTTCAAGATTATTTCTTGGAATTAATTAGTTGCAGACTTAAAAAATTCAGTTGGTTAGTAGTATCATGCCTTTGTGCAATCAACATATTATTGAACTATTAGTCAACAGATTCTACTGTATAGTTATATAGTTAATATCGGTTATCTGTGAACTTTCCAGAAACAATAAAGAGTTATCATCATTTGAAACAAGTTAACTTCACACCAGAAGTTCTGAAACGACTAATTATTGGCAAAATTACTTAATTTTCTTTCATGGTCAGAATGAAAACCGCCAAAAATGCATCTTATACATATTTTCTTTCCAATTCATTGCATCAGTGATGTAAAATCTACGTAGAAAGTACTACGTAGAATTATGTACAATTAAAGTAAATCTAAACATACCTTCGGAAATAAAAGTCCTTGTACAATAATATCATATTTAAGGAATGGACAATTGAGACAATCAAAAGGTCTCATAATACACAATTGTTACAAGCGATGGGCTTGAATAAAGTTGGTGATATAGTTCACAGAAATTGCACTTTACTGCTTTACAGGATAGGGCAGGTAGATGTAGAAATTTACTTTTGTGTTATGTGTCGCGTTTTCTATTATATAATGAAATTTTACCAGGTATGTTATCGTCAAGAGTTTTAATGAGGGGTGAATCTGTCATAACTTCATTAATAAATCCTCCTATAAGAAATCGCACCAATTCATTTGATGGTTATGTTGATTCATTAAAAATGTTACTTTTCATGAAAATTTTGTAAAACCATATTCTGACGAACATTTTTTAGTGCATCTTTTAACAACAGCTATCTAAACTGTCACAATTATAATGTTTATTTCTAAAATGTGGATAAATCATATGATTATTGTGTATTATCTCATTTTCAATGTGTATTATTTGTACTTTTTCTCCCTTTGTGGAGGTGAAATGAAATAAATAAAATAAATAAATTGCTTCAGATTAGGATGAGAGGTTTTGACACTAATGTGGAAATATTTACTTTTAAAGTGTTGTGACATATGTCTCACAATATGGGTATAAAAAATCTGTAAAATATCTAAATAACCCTAAACTTTGTTCAAGGACATTGTGCTTGGAGTTTGCTTGTACATGATGTGGTAGATACGTCGTGTACAGCAGCAGACGAAAGTTTGGACTGCTCAATATTTTGTCAAATAACGGAAAATAGGTGCTCAGCTGAAAAATTACTGCATGGATGGTCTTGCCTATTTATCAGGGAAGTTCTACAATTAAATTTTAAATAAAGAAAACTTATTTTATTATGTTTTCCCCTTATCATGACTGATTGCCTTTAGATCATATGAAACATGATTGAATAACATGACTAAAAAACGTTGAATAATTTACCCACCTTTCCTTTAACATACAATGCCATTAAGGGTCTTTGTGGATGTAAGCAGCATCAGACCCTAAGTTCAGTCCTCCTGATATTTTTGTTTATCACACATATTCAAGTAAGTGATAAAAATAGTTGAAGCTTTCTCTATCGCAGAACTTCCTTGATGCACACAAATAGGCAAGAGAATCCATGAAGATTTTTTTCAGCTAAGCCGCAATTTGCCTCGATATTGAAAAATTTTGATGCGGTCTCTACTGAACCTACTCAAGTGAAACTAATATCTGATTCAGTAGTAAATGAATTGGTGATTATGAATGGAACAAAACGCTGCTTTCACGGTTTCTGTTGATTTTGACAGTGTTTCATTGTTGGTACTTTAATTTGATTTGATACTGAGCTTCTATATCTTATTAGTATGCACCATACGTCACCTGAATACAACATATGGGTCATTCCACAATAACTAAGACAAAACTGTCACTGGTGTTACAGAATAAGTAAAGAAGAAACACCATTGACTCAAGGTTGAACTAGTAACCAAATTGATATTTGTTCGAAATATTTCCCTTTGAAATAAGAATTGCATTGGATTTTCTACCACCATTGATCACTGTTGTTACCATTGGACTCCAGTGTTAACCATTTTCGAGTAACACCAGTGACAGGAACACCAGTGATAATCTTCAATGAAATACCAATTGCTCCCACAGTTATGCATTGGTTTGAAAAGGTGTTGCCACAGGTTGATTTCAGTAAACAGGACGTATCCTATGACAGAGGCAGTTTTTGAAAATTCTGGAATAATTTACCATTTTTTAGGGTAACTCCAGTGGCGCCGAAAAAGAATACTCTTAATTTCAGCACACTGTGAAGCCAACTTGCGTGCTAAAAACGTATAAATTCCAGAATCTGCAATTATCATGGATGCCTGTCCATCAGAAGACGCCCCCTGGTAAATTTGACTTAAGATAGAAGGGAGCGTTCCTTTTACAGCCATGCTTTATTAAATGAGTACCACCAGTGACATGTTTTCTGGTGACGACGTCTTTTGTTTTCCGTAGTATACACAGGAGAGGAAAAATTCACTCAGTCTTGGGACTTACTATGTGGAGTAGTTGTCTAGAGATTCAGACCCACCACAAATATTTAAAACTTATGGTAATTGAAAGGAGAATTTTCTGTGACATCACTTTTGTATATATTTCAGATAGTGTTAAGAGAGCACAACATAAGCAGTAGCTGATAATTTCCATTTAACAATGAAAATAACTTCCCTAAAAGAGGGGGAAGGCATATGATGAGAAAGAAAATAAAAATTTTATGATTGTGCTGAAAACTGCTTGAGTGACACAAAAAGCTAAGTTACTGTGGAATGACCCATGTCTCGATTTATAAACAAATATTTAATAACAATACAATTTTGGCTGATTTTACTGCCAAATTTAAAATCAAAATATCATACAAATAACCATGCCATGATGCATATTCTTTCAGATATAGAGCAAACAAAAAACTTTCCAGACTATAACACAAAAAATCCTGAAGTCAACTTCAACGCAATGTCCTGCAATTGGAGCAGCTACGCATACTATAATTTGTCTCGTACAAGTAGATTGAATACTGGGACCATCCCACTTTTTATCCTATTTATTTGAAATTGTCTGTACTTTGAAACTGATTTGAACATTGACAATAAAATCTGTCTACACGTAGGCTTCAAATTACTAAAACATTGTATATCATCTCACTTTGTGAAATAAAATCTCACATTTTCGCAAAACGATGAACATGACAATATTTCATTTGACGCAAAAGTGGTTGGTCTGTTTTGTGAGGTTTCTGTCTAATTTTTGCATGAAAACAACAAGCATATAGGTGACTAAGCATTGGACACACAATGTTATTAAAAAATTGTTCCTTGCAGGACACAAAAATAAAATTTGGGTTAAAAACTCCGAAAAAAAATTCTTTCAACCCTTTAGCTTTATACTTGACATTAAGATTGCTACAAAAAGTTTTTTGCCGCTTCAAGAATGAAAAAAGAACTTTGCATGATTAGTTTTGTACAGATACTGTGAAGGTGATCGAAAAAGACAAAATTGATGTATGTTTACATTTGGACAGACAGTTATGATTGTATCTCACTAATAAATATATTTGTCCTTTGTCCTACTTTCAGATAAATTTTCCTCAGTTCTCATTGGAGGAATAGGCTTTGTCAACCATGAAAAACATTTCAATTCTGGTAAGCATAGTTCCAATAAACTGCATCTGTTTTCTCATCATTCCTGGAACCATTATTATAATATCTATTGTAGAATCCACCTGGCATAATTTTTTTTGACACCTGAAAACTTACAAAATTGAATGCATTTACTTGTGACTTGTCCTTTCTTGCTAAGAAACAACCAGCTATGTTGCATGTTTCTCAATTAGTCTGCCACATATATATTCCTCCATGAAAGATTGCATTGATTTTCACATTATATCCATACATCTAGATATCTATCTAATTTCCTTGATAAGAATAGGCCCATATCAATGTGAATATCACTTGTCAATTATTAAACAGTGTTCATTCGCCTAGGTATCTTTCGCTGAAAAAAATTGGATTTTGATGAGTCTGTCACTTTGATATAGAAAAAGAGTGGACTGCTGCACTGTGAAAATGGCACATCGTGTGTCATCATGCTGATGATTTGTCATGATCACACCCAATACTTTCAATGTTAATTTGATTTAAGGAGGCTTATTCCACTTGTTGGTGAGAGCCAAACGAAAGGATTATGCTGATGATTTTCACTCTAAAATCAGTTATGACAAGTCAAATGACCTGGGCTTCTCTTGATCATGACTAATCAAACCATCCTCCAATTGCAGGACTCGTTTGCACTCGCCCTGCCAACAGGCTCTACACAATACTGAAGATTTCTAAAAGAATGTCAGCGTTTTTTCCGGCTTGATTTAATTAATTGTTTATGGTTTTCTACAAAGAAACTCATTAAAACAACATACAGGCAACTATGAAACACTCTAGCATTCATTCAATTGCTTTGAAAGATCTCAAACTGTTAATTATGTCTGTCACACCGGAGGAAAGTTAATCTTTTTGTCACTACTTCACAAAACAGTGTATGATGTGGTCAGGGTAGCTTCCCAAGCTTACTATACACTGAGAGGTGAGGATGAATCAAACAGCCTCTATGCTTCCCGTGTTGAAGTAGAGAAGATGACACTTCATTGCTTATCATGAGTCACAAACTGTTTTTTTTTTCACATTGAACTGGTCCTCAGTTTTTCTATATCAAAGTGACAGACTGTAATAAATTGAGCTTTCACGGCATTTTGTTTTAAATTATTACAAGAGACAGATTATCATAGCTAAAAGTAACAAGCTGCGTTAGCTCAAAGGAATTGTGCAACCATCTCACTCAATTATTTAGGTTAAAAATTTAAATTAAACAGTGACTCGATATTCAAATTTTTTTTAGTGACTCAAAATTTCAAAAGTTTCAGTGTTCTTCAAAATGTGGATTGTTTCAAGGAAACCTTGGCCATTATTTTTTTCTTTTTTTAGATATTCGTTTCCACTTTTTTGGGAGCTAGTGCCTTATTTAAGCGAATTGGACTATCCAATGAAATGAAACTGGTGTAATTGCAAATGGTTTAAGTACCTTCTTATTTTTTCTAGAAAAGTACGGAGTTTTGTCTGAATGGGGTGCTGACATTCCAAGCATTGTGACGTCATTAAAAGAAGACAGGTGGAGAAGAGAACAGCAGAAAATTTGAAAATGACATTATTCCCTCAGCAACAATACATGATTTCCTGAAATCGTAAACTTTTGTTTCTTGTTATACATATTATACTGCAAATGTCACGCCTTTTAATGTTTTCTCTGTAACAGATCATATTATTACTGTTATGCCCATGAAATGAAATAAACTTTTATCAAATATGTCAAATAGGCCTACAATGTCTTTCTTTTTCTTTTTTACATCGTGTTATTTGTGACAAATTTCAGGAAAGAAAAAAAAAACATATGTATTCATTCTGGTATAATTGCTTTTGAAACTTAATAAAAAATACCTTATGAAATTGGTTGAGAATGGTTATGTCCCAGACCAATCGGATGCAAGTATTGAAGTTTGTGAGCATGGTAATTAGAAAACAGAAGAGACTGCATGGTCTTTTTGAATTGACTCTACTTTACTTGTCAGACTGCTCAGTTGTTTCCTCTGAGCCAGTACGTTCTTTTGTTCAGAGATAACTCCTCCCTTGGGAATGTCTCAAAAGTGACTGATGTCAGTGATGACAAACCATCCAATCAAAACAAGTTGGTTTAAAATGTCCCATGGATTATGAAAATATCTTATGCCTATATATTCTTAACTATTCTGCCTGAGTTGTTGTTCAAAGACATATTCAGCTATTCGACGAAAATGTAATTGAATGGTATTCTTTGAGCTATTCTCTTTTAGATATCGCCAAGGTAATTCCAGCATTGGAAAAGCCGGGATCTAACTGACAATTTTGCATGTTAGCGCTCTGCCAAGGATTAACACTGTTCACAATAGCAAACAATCATATCATTGTTTATTTTGCAAAAAATATAAGTTAAAAAAATTTATAATAGAAGAAGTATATGTCTAATAAGTCAGTTAGACACCTCATTGTCTGGTTCTAACATGCATTTTAGTAAGTTAGGCCTAGATTGCTCCCTCCGGTCGGGATCTAACTGACAAAAATGCATGTTAGAACCTTCAAAATCGGTGCCTCAGTAATGCTTAGAAGGTTCATGTTATGCCACAGCCTAAAAGCTTTCATCTTTGTAATAAACTGATGTTGCCTCTTCGAGACTTATTTCTTTGTGAAATTAATCTTATGGGTCAAAGGCAGAGGAATTCACTTATCATGAGGAGGAGAAGAAAGAACTGATACCTTGTATTCATTGTTGAAATATGTTTTAAGTCCAAACCATTGAATATCAAGGATCTGCACGACGCAGTTGCTCTTGAAAGTAAGTACACCCCACAGTGATTTGCCACTGAATCCGATGTTAAAGAAGTCCCATATCAGCTCTGCATATTGACGCAGTGTAAATTACAAAATGTACTCCGATTGTATTGCAAAAATGCCCATACTTTATACAAGGGAGCATATTTTGAGCATATATGGATTTGCATATTGGGAGTAGGCCTATAAAAGAAGCGTAATTTAAATAATTCAAGCGCTTCAATTATGCGCCTTTTTGCATTGGAAAGCCACTCTAAGGCTACTGGCCACTAAGCTACAAATACACATATTTAGGGGCAAATCACAGTCCCATAATTCAGCCAACTTTCATAAAAATCAGAGGAGGAATCTTTGATATTCAATATTACTGAAGGAGGGACTTATCTTTGCTGAAATGGTTATAATATGCTGCTATTTTGTCAAGAAAACATGTCTGTGATAAACTGTGGGGATCAAGGGATTCAGCAACAGAGAAAACACAACTGAGTCAAACTGAAACATAGGAAAATCTTGTCAACCATGCTCACAGCTAATCCATGTTTCAAACCTGCTTAAAACTGCCCATTGCCAAATCACAACAGCTGTTACTATGGACCAGAAAGGTTGCGAATAGCCATTTCTGATTAAAAACAAGGACATCCTTTGAGGGCCCTCCAGGTCAACTGACTAACAGGAGCATGTGGAGGTCATTTTGGGCTGCTGAAATTCTCAGTAAGCTTCTGGCCTTCTGCAACACTTTCAACAGGAATTACAAGATGCTGGGGATGTTATGTGTGCAGGTAATGATTGAAAACATTGTCAAATATTGTAAGAAACATGTGCTAGCCAGCTTTTAAAAATCTGTTTTCTGCATAATAGTGGTGGTGTGACAAGCCTTAGAGGCTTGTCTTGTTGATTTGAATGGTGGGCCACTGAGCCACCTGTATATATATAATTACTACTGATGCATCCCATGGCATCTGGCACCTGTGCTCTAACCTACCGTAACAAGAGATTTTCGGTCCTCATATTTAATTTAGTTTACTGACACAGTAAAAAATGAGGTTCCTGTTTTTTTCTGTCCTGCCATCTGATCTTGCTAAAAGCACTTCAAAAAGATCTGAGAAGCTAAAAAAAAAAGGGTCTGGCCTAATCCATGCCAAAGTGCTTTTTCCTTAGCATTGGCAATTTCCATTCTTAAAAGCAAACCGTCTGCTCTACTTTTTCATCCCTTGTTTTCCGGGAGATAAGTGGTCAATTGGCTCTTAAAAGCAAATTGGATTTTCGTGACGTTAATTTTGTCTCCTAAGCGGTGCAACGTTGAAGCTAGGTTATTCACCATTGTGTTCAGCGTTTGTCACAGAAAGGTTGAATCATAGCTAGAAGCATGTCTTTATGAAAATAGGCTGATTGGCATGCATTTATGCAGTCGACCTTCTTGAGCAAAATCTCAGCTATTATTGAGTTTTTATGTGTTTCCTGAGGATTCACTCAATATGGTTGCATAGTGCTTGTTATACAGAGGCGATATTTTTTATAAACGCACAGAAAGCTCAATAATACATCATAGAGATGAAAAGTGAGGCAGATTCTTCTACAATTATACACCAGAATGATGAAACAAGCGGGTGAAAGAACATAAATACATTATATGTTTTGTGAGAATGACTGCATATTTTTACTTATGAATAACGACTTTAATTTATCTTGGATATTACCAAACAGGAAAATTGGAAATTCTTATCACTTTTTGATGGAGATTCCATTATAAGAATAGGGCGTGATAAATACAAAATTCAAACCTCCAAATTCTCAAAACATTCCCAATATATTTGGAAACATCAAAATTTTGTCTGACCTCCCTCCACAAGGCTGCGCTAACTGTTTTCTTGGTCAATTTTTTTAAACCACAAAATTCGTTCAAGCTTGCTGTGTGGAATTCAGTTAAATGCAAATCATTGAGCCTGCAGTGTACTTGCTTTCACAGGCAACTGTCCATTTTTTATATCAACCTTGATGTTCTAGGATTTCAGAGGGGGAGGGTTGGTCTAGTGGTAGCGTGCTGGACTGCCAATCACTGGGTCCAGGGTTCGAATCCAGCTCTTGCCGGGTCACCTGGGCCTATGTTGGACGGCTGTTTCAATCATCCTTCGCCTCATTGCCGTGTCCTCCTCCTGTCCTAATTAGCCTACCAAGTGCATAAATACAGTACGTAAAGCCCCAAACATCCTAATAAAAGCAGCTGGCTAGGTAATTTTTTAGGTCCTTTTTTGAGCATGTTTTGAAACTTCATCGCATGGGACACATGCACGACTTATTGAACCTGCCACACCTGTTACATTCTAATCAAATTCTTCTTTGATGCTTCCCTGTGGATATTACTCACTAAAATCAGTAGTTTATAGCCCGCATTTTGTTTTTAATAGTGAATTGTGAGCCATGCATTACATTCAGGTCATTTCGAGTGTATTTTGTGATGTCTCACTGTGCCCCACTTCAAACTGTCTCATTGTGCCCCCCACAGCTCTGTTTATAAAATTTTTGAATCCTGTGGACCGGATGCCTGCATTGTGGTTCGTCATCTCACTAAACTAAGACAAACAACCAAGGTTTGAATCCCTGGCAATTGATTTACATTAAACCATTTTTCTTGGGAATTATAACAAAAAGTCATTTAGCTATAAATTATTTACTTTGACTGGCTAAAAAGCAAAATATTGAAATTGCACTCTCTATATGCTGCGTAGGTATTCAGGATATAGGACAGCCTCTCACATGTTTGTACTATATAAAAAAGGGTTGATCAGTAAACAGTACTGGGTAGATGTTTCGGGCTTTGTCTCACTGTGCCTGCCGTCTCACTGTGCCCCGCTCTTTCCTATATCTTGTGACATCAGTGACAACCTAACTAGGGCAGTCACCCCCCATTGGGTACAGTATTCATTTACTCAGGTGCACTGCCACCAACATATATATATGAATTCTTATCTGTTCATGAAAATGTCCCTATGTATGATTGATTGTATGTACAAAGTATGTTGGAAAATAAATATGTCTATGTCTAGTGGTGTGACTCATTCAGTGACTTGATAGCATTGTCAGTATGGGATATGACCTAATTAATTGCTTTGAGTAATACAGAATAACATGGCAGGAATAGGGATACAACCTCACAAGGATAATTCCAGTGCCATTACAGCACTTGTAATTCAACAACTATAGATAACTTAAAATGTATTATGTTATAACGCTGTAGCCATTATTTCATAATTCATATTGACAACTGACCCTTCCAAGAATCTTCGCATCAACCCAACACCCATCTCCATCATTCGCCGAGTTAACTCACAATGAACTGGCGGCACTCAGGCCTGTGGCAAAATAAGTCAATGGGCCCTTATGTCCTCATCTTCAGTGTTATTTCAAACAACAAAAGCAAATTTCTAGAGTCTATGTAATCATGATAATTTTGATATTACAGTGGAGCCCCTACAAGACTGGCTCATCTCCTAATTATCCCCCATGCTATGCTATGGGGGATTTTACTTTTAGTCTCCATGTCATGGCGTCCATCAAATATCTCAAACACCACACCATGCACAATGCTCATCCTTTCCCAACATTCAAAGACCCCCTAAACTTGTCAAATCTGACCATAAATCAATAAATATCATAACCATTTCCACATCCCAAATACTTTTTGCTGTGCTTTTGGCCTGCAGCCATGTTATTTTTAAAAGCGAACTCCACCCCCAGGTGTCTCCACATCCTTACATGTATGCACAGTTGTGCCCCTGGTGGAAATATTTGGCATAACTAAAATTGGAATTCTGGTGGGTATTGGTAAATGTGTAGGGCATGGGGGATATGGAGGCAGTATATCTGCTCTTGTTGGTATAGAGTAAGTCGGCGCATGCGGCCTTCCTTAACTTCGAGGTGCGATTTGACCTACTTTTTATGGGCGATTATTTGAATGCTTATGCTGACAGGAAGGGATCATTGGACTCTACTAATAACTAGTGAAACAAATGTCTACCAATTTTAATAAAGGAGTTACGGCCATTTTTGCAAAAAAACTTGAAAATGGCCTTCTTACCCCACCCATCGGGCAAGAAGCCCCCCTATTATAATCCTATAGCAATTCTTTTTGCGAGCGCATTCAGTTTAAAAGTTATTTCTTAGGGTTCTTCTATCATTTTTAAGGCATTCTATTCACTTTTTCTGAATTTCAGAATTTTTCTGTTCATACTTTTATATTTTAATATTTTTTGCCCTGTTTCAATTTTCGACCAAATTTTTATATTTTAATTAGCTATTCTATCAAGATTTAAGGTAAAGTACACATTATTAAATGGTTCCTGAAGCAACTTCGACCCGCCAGTGAAGGGGGCCTCATGCCCCATATCATGTAGGGCTTCTCGCCCCGAACCCACATATTTCAATTTGACCTCATTATTTTTAACTAAAATGCATAAAACATGATCCAAATCATATTTATGTGATGGTCAAAAAGTGAAGCAATGCAGATATCCATCATACTTTTAAAAATTTCCAACAACCCCTTTCAAAGAATTAGTCAAAGTTACAAAAACCATGCCCATTTTTTTGTTTCTTTAATTTCTACTATGGTTTGGTGCTGTTTGCCCTGAAAATTTGTGACGTCACCTGAAATGCCTCTAGCTTCAATCCTATCAATGAGACAACGCACCAAAAATGTTAGTTTAGATATAACCCTGGGGGGGCCTCTCACCTAACCCGGGCTTCTTGCCCCGACCTACTCTATATGGCTGCAAACACAGTAAAAAATCGGATGGAATGTTTAGTCTTGGCTTTTTTTCTGACATTTTATAAATTTTTTAAAATCTTGGTTGGGCCCTCCTGACCATGCAGGTCTCTGCGAGACCTATACTACCTGTAGGGCATTAGACTCCCTGAGCAATATGCTTTTGACATATATATATATATTGGTATTATCATGACACATCATCAGCCTGATTGACTCAAGAAGTGCAATTTACATGATGAAATGGTTTTTATTATAAAATGCTTAGAGAAAACCCAGACAGACCAAATCTGCCAAAAAAATAATTATTCCTATTTAAACTTCACATAAACATGGTACAAATCTTTCGAAACACTCATATTGTAATTTACTTGGAGCATTTTGGCATAATTTCTTCCAAGGATGCTAATTTCTTCCACCATCCCTTCAGCAATCTTTTTGTCCAACATTATGGAACATGATACATTGATATGGTTAAATATGTTTTCATGTTTTCGTATTATGTTACTGTTGATATATATGGCGTGAAGTTGATTCATTCAGATTGATATCATGATATAAATTGTTATTCTGAATTGACATTTGTGTCCAATTCAGTGGCAAAGTCTGGATTCTTTTCCGGGGGGGGGGGAGACATTTCCTCCAAATTTGTTTTCGCAAAACTTGTGCCAACAGCCTTGTCACATGTCTTGCTCAATAATTCTTTCGAAGTCTCATTACTCTTCTGGGTGTCCCCTAATTATTGAAAATAGATACATTATAAATCTAAATGATGCGGAGTGACGGTGAAATTTTGGATTATGTTTTGAACGGATATAAGGGAAACCACCAAATTTCTGGTTATTGAATTTGAAACTTTCTGTTGAAGCTTGGGGAAAAAATTGGAGAAATTTAGGAAAAAATATATTATGATCAAATATACAAAAGATGGAAACCAAGTGTATTGGTTTCGTTTTGGATCTTTTTTATGGAACATGTCATGCGGGGGGGGGGGAATAGGGAAATAATTTTATTTAGAAAATGGAGAAATTTGATGAGGCCCTTTAAGAGAAATCCCCTTTTCTTTCAATGCATTTAAAAGTTTTTCCATTTGTATGTGGTGTTTAATTTTTTTAACATTTCTCAGCTCCTCCTTTGTTGAACTTAGGCTTTTTTAAAAATAAATGTTCCACTTTTCTGATCATTTCTCCATTTTCTGATAATTCATTTACTTTGCTTACCATTTCCTCATTTTACATACCATTTCCCTTTTTTTCCCTCACATTTTGTGCCATATATCTGCAAAAAGTCCCTGGTCAACTTCAACAAACATGACAAACAGGACACTGTCAGTGTGTTATTGAATCTGATTTGCTTTCCATGTAACTGAGCTTCTTAGCCAATCTCTGTTATAAAATATGCTCCCCTCAATTCCAGGAAGAAAGGATGTAATATAATAAGTAACAGACCCAATTATTGAACACTCAGTAATAAGAAGAGTAATTTACACATGCACACGTGTGCAGAAATGATGACAACTGAGTCTCCTTATTAGAACTGCAAAGATATAAGTGCAGAGGCGTATTAATTAAAACCCTTACTGGACTGGGCTGTTCAAACTAAACAATCTCCCAGGACGATTTTGACGTCACAAGCTGTTGTTTAGGGACATAAATGGTGCCTCAGGCAGCTAGCTAGGGATGCCATAAATGTCCTTTCAGTCCAGTAAGGGTTAATTAAGGGGGCCCTCAGGCCCAAAATTAACATGGGAAAGATAGGAAAAGCTGCAAAATGCCCCATATCCAACCCTTAGGCCAGTTCTAGATACGCCCCTGAGTGAGTATCATTCCATTGGGATTATGTGAGAGTGGTAGTGATGTTAGGAGGTGTTATCTGTGAATCTGTGATATATGCATACATTATAACAAAACAACCCAAGTCAGAGTCACTGAGTAACAACATCACGAGCTGTTGTGTGAATTAATATCACTCGAGCCCGCAGAGTGATATTAATTCACACAACAGCTCGTGATATTGTACGAAGTGCCCAGACGCGTGGTTGTTTCGTTTTTATCACCAGGTTTAACCTCAAATTTTTAGTTATAAAGAGAGACTATTTTCTACCATTACAAAAATGTTACGTCACCATGGAGCAACAATGAATATGACGTCACAATCCCATTGTTTTGGCCATAGTCACTAGGTACCATTGTTGAAAAATATCGCCCTTTTTTACAATATCATAGGCCCTGATATTTTGACTGTAAACAGTGATTTTCACAGCCAACCAGGTGATAATAAAATGAGAAGTCGCTTTGTCACTGAGAGTCTAAGACATGGGTGCCTAACACTGCCTATGGATAGTGAAGCCACTTGAGCGTTTCCTGTTTGATCAAAACATTGGCTTGGTGAAAGACTGAAAGTACATGTTTCAGAAAAAATTAAATTTATTGAAAATTGCTCTCAGTCATAGAAAGAACTGTGTATACATGTAGTAACTGTGGTTTGCATTGGCTGTTATAATCACCTGTCTAGAACCTCAGGTCAATGGAGTCCACCCTTGAAATGTCTTGTGTAACCATCATCTGTGTGGACTTCTTTGGAAGAAAAGACGGTTACAGTTTGCTCTAAAGTTGCATGGTCAGTAGTCCGTGACAGACCAAATTAGTTCATTTGTCACAATTGGGTTTTAAAATATCACTGAATTGTATGTGGAAATGACGTTGTCACGACATTGTGAAGCTGTGTTAAAATATGATGCTGGCATGTCGCATTGTGGCAACGTTGTCACAATGTTGTGAAAAAAAAATCTCAATGTTGTGTTCACCTTTCTATGTCGCAAAGGACGAGCCCTCCACCAATTGGCAACATTGTGTACACGTTTGGTAATCTACATTTGATGGGCACTATGAGGTCTATGACATCATTCATAGCACAGTGAGACAGCAGGCGGGGCACAGTGAGACAGGGAAGTCTGCTACCACAATTGGAAACCGACTAGACATGCAGAATAACTTTGTCAATGGATATTATGAAAACTGATATATTTCATCATGAAAAGTTGGAGAGGTGAGTTTCTAGTTCATTTTTTGTGCAAGTATGACAAATTCATGTCGGTGGACATGTGCATAACATATTTAACCAGCCGCACCTGTTACTTTCTTATGCCTTACTTATCAAAATTCTTCCCTGATGCTTCCCTTTTGATATTACTCTCTAAAACAAGAAGTCAATGACATGCCCCATACTGCATTCTTTATTAAATATGAAAATTCCGTGGAGCCACATGCCAAAATTGGGGATCGCTAGCATATTAAAATAAGTCAAAAAGCCATAGCTTCAATCCCTGGTGATTGATTTGCATTAAACTCCTAACTGTGAGGCATCAGAAAAAAAAGTCATAAGGCAAAAATATTTACTTATCGAGGCTAAAAACCAAACAAGAATCCCCGGATTCAAAACCGACCTAACGCAATGAAATTGAAGATGCCATTGCTTAAACCACTGAGCAACTGATATTGGAAGATAGGAGAAATAGTTGATTGGAAGATGCTAGACTATTAGTATAGAATCAGTGCAGTTTGAACAGATTTCTAAAAAAAGGAAAGATGGCTGCCAAGATGGCCGCCATCTTGGATTTCTCAACATGTTCCTCATCCATACCCACAGGCCAATACCTGTACCAAATTTCATAACTGTAAGTGAAATATTTAGGTCACAATGGGCAGTTCAAGAATGAAGAAAGATGGCTGCCAAAATAGCTGCCACAAAATGGCTGCCATCTTGGATTTCTCGACATGTTCCCAATCCATACCCAGAGTCCCATACCTGTACCAAATTTAATAACTGTAGGTGAAATATTCAGGTCACAATGGGCAGTTCAAGAATGAATAAAGATGGCTGCCAAAATGGTCACCACAAAATGGCCGCCATCTTGGATTTCTCGACATGTTCCCAATCCATACCCAGAGTACTATACCTGTAACAAATTTCATAACTGCAAGTGAAATATTAAGGTCACAATGGGCAGTTCAAGAATGAAGAAAGATTGCTGTCAAAATGGCCGCCACAAAATGGCAGCCATCTTGGATTTCTCTACATGTTCCCAATCCATACCCAGAGTCCCATACCTGTACCAAATTTCATAACTGTAAGTGAAATATTATGGTCACAATGGGCTGTTCAAGAATGAAGAAAGATGGCTGCCAAAATGGCCACCACAAAATGGCCGCCATCCTGGATTTCTCGACATGTTCCCAGTCCATGCCCAGAGCCCCATACCTGTACCAGATTTCATAACTGTAAGTGAAATATTAAGGTCACAATGGGCAGTTCAAGAATGAAGAAAGATGGCTGCCAAAATGGCCACCACAAAATGGCCGCCATCTTGGATTTCTCGACATTTTCCCAATCCATACCCAGAGGCCCATACCTGTACCAAATTTCATAACTGTAAGTGAAATATTTAGGTCACAATGGGTAGTTCAAGAATGAAGAAAGATGGCTGCCAAAATGGCCACCACAAAATGGCTGCCATCTTGGATTTCTCGACATGTTACTCATCCATACCCACAGGTTCATACTTGTACCAAATTTCATAACTGTAAGTGAAATATTAAGGTCACAATGGGCAGTTAAAGAATGAAGAAAGATGGCTGCCAAAATGGCCACCACAAAATGGCCGCCATCTTGGATTTCTCGACATGTTCCCAATCCATCCCCAGAGTCCCATACCTGTACCAGATTTCATAACTGTAAGTGAAATATTAAGGTCTAAATGGGCAGTTCAAGAATGAAGAAAGATGGCTGCCAAAATGGCCGCCACAAAACGGCAGCCATCTTGGGTTTCTCGACATGTTCCCAATCCATACCCAGAGTCCCATACCTGTACCAAATTTCATAACTGTAAGTGAAATATTAAGGTCACAATGGGGAAAAACCTTGTCTGTCATTGCCAAATGTGGTTTACATCTGGTTTGTGGTTGCAGTTTATGCCTACTGTTTATGGTTTCACCTGATCCATTTACAGCTCCTGTATTAACCGGCCTCCGCTGTTAGGCCGGTTAAAAATTGAAATTTCACTCTCCCTATGCTTCGAAACTTTTCCGGATTTAGGTTTACCTTTCACTTATGTATTTTTTGTTCAACATAAGAGATGGTAGTTCTGTAAACAGTACCACTTTGACGCTAGGGGTCTCACTGTGCCTGCCGTGTCACTGTGCCCTGCTCTCCCATATTGACTGTGAAGTTCCGCCGATAGGTTGCTTCAAGAAATCCTTCATTTCATAATAGATTTCCTTTTCGAACACAAAACGGTGAAAAAAAAATTCTAAATAGGACATTGCAGCCATCTAGAAAGCCAAGGTTAAACATGCTTAGAAACAAATTTAATACTAAAAAATAGGCTTATTTCAGAAGTGCTTGGGTCATTAGTCTGGCAGCCAAACTTGATTTTTTACCTGAACCCTGTACCGACGGATAAAGTTTTTTTCTCAATGGATTGGGATCCTTAGACCCTCCATAAAACATAAATTGAGAAAATGGCCAAATTCAAAATGGCCACCAAAACGGGCATCGGTCAGCCTAACTTTCTTAATTTTGGGTCTAGAAAGATGAGCAATACATCTCTTTCTGGTAAAATAGACACAGGGAACTCATTATTCAGGTTTTTAGATAGTTAAGACCAATATATTGGATATTATGTTGAAAAATACCATTTTATCCCTCAAATTTACAATAATTTTCAGTGTAGGTCATAGTTTATAAATCATTAGGTTTATTAATGCAAATGCATGTCAAATCGTTTTCAACACTTGTATATTTCTTTAGGATATATGGGCTGGTGTTATTTTGTATACCGTCGATACATTTAAGGTTATAATGACAAGCATGTGATTTAAGACTGAATTGGCGTACAGACATTGTCACAATAATTGCTGACACAATTTGCATTCCTTGATTTGCAAATGACTGTTTCAGTTCAAACAGACTTCAATCTGTCAAGGCAAAAGGTCCAATTGAATCATAAACATAAAAAACATGGGAATGCTCTGCATTAAGAAGTATAAAATGAATTAAATTGAAATAATGGTTCTTCATACCAGATCAGATACCACAAATTCGCATTTCCAATTATTTCATCAAGAAAAGAACTACTGAGATGAAGAAATCAGATTTTTCTCCTGCACCTAAAAACAGAAATATCCTTTTAGTCCAAGAGCCAGAGCACTTTTATTTGACTTTTCATTCTCATCAAAGTTTTTCATTGGCTCATATAGCAAATTTTCTGTAGTTTTTGAAAATGGAAATTTTAGAAATATGTATGCGGACAGTTTTTTGTAAAATGGCCGTAACTGTGGCAACGTCAAATTTCACCTTTCGGCCAAAATTAGTGAAAAAATCACATAATGCAAACTTTGAACATGAATCGCATGCAGTAAATATATATTTCACTTCAACTATTTACATGAATACTTTGTCTTACTCATACTTTATCAGCTTGATATGACATCATTCAAAAATATGTAAATTTATGCAGCTAATTTGCATAAATCCAAGATGGCCGACACATTTAATGAAATGGCACGTGATGATTTGCAGTTATGCTTTATGAAAGTTTTTCTGATGCATAAAAATATTGAAGTAGAATATTGTTGTTTTCGGAATTTTTGCTTCATGGTATGATCAAAATATTTGGAAAGTTTTAAGCACCTAGCTGGAATAGTGACAAAGTGATGAGCTCATCAATTACAGGCTGTCATGTCAAAATAAGACAATTTTCTGACCTTTTTATGTAGGTTTTGCAGCCATCTCATTCTCATAGTTTTAAATGATACTATTTTCACCTCAACAAACACATTTGGTATCATTTCATGCCTAAAGCAGAATACAAACTCGAGAGGCATTTGAATTTTTGGTTAAATCTAAAAAAATGCATTTCCATGGCAACCAAGGATACAACTATCACAAAACACAGATTTTCTAGGTTCCATGGCAAAGTGACCATTGTACAATGATGAAAATAGTCTATTTTAATAAATAGGCAATAGAAATCAAATTTTGAATTGTTATGACTGTGCTGTTGCCATAGCAACCTACCGTTATTTGAGGAAATATATCCTTTGATATCACCCTATGCCCTGACGGCAGAGAGAGAGAGTTGCTCTTTGCTTGTGGGCTGCTGCATTATATAAAAATAATATTCATATCTGAACAAGGTTTCCCCCATTATTCAGTTTAAAGTTTATAATATTAGGGAATTAAAATGGCCAGCCTGGACATAAAGAAATGTAAACTGTGAAGTATCTTTAGAAAAAGTCTTTTGGGGCAATGTGTAAGGTTGAAAGATTTCGTAAGCCAGTGTAAATTATATCGAAAATACAATGTATCTCATTCTTTTCTTCTAATGGATAATTCATGTAATATTTTGGCAAATGCCTCAGACCTTACATAAAAATTATTGAAATTTGTATTAAATTTAACAACCCAAAAATCAAGATAATCCTTCAAGCCACAGAGACATTATCGGTATGCCATTAAGTAGAAAATGTAATTGTTCATCAGTCTTGCCAGTTTGCAACAACGAGAGTCTATTAGGTCTGTCTCCATATGGGGATTACGACAGGTATTATCGGTAGGTGGTGCAATGATAAGGGGGGAGTGCTATTTTTGTCTTGGGGAAGCCCACCTGATGACATATTATCAGGTTTGTTTGCAAAGTAAGTGAAATCCTGTGACCAATAGTTAATAATAATCTGGTTGTTAACATGTTATAATCCCCCAATCTGTACGATAACAACACTCTTTTCTGTTGAAGTGCTGTTTTTGGAACATAATCAATACAGTGTAGCTGACCCAAACAATCAAACATTCAACAAACACACTCATGAATTAAGTCAGACCACTTGGCTTGGTCAACAACACCAATCACCTTGCTGAAAGGCAAAGGGGATTCCATCTGAGCTCCTATTGCTTGGAGACACCACCTATCCATAAATTCAGAACTACAAAATGGAGACAGACCTAATTTTCCAGTTTAAATTCTACTGTATGTAGATACAGCACATTGAAATCTCAGAAAATTGGATGTCCGCCGAGGACTGGCGTACGGGACAGGAGTTTCGCGGGAGGGCTGTCGCTATCTTGCCCTGAAATTTTAACATGGCACGGATGTGACCAGGGCAGTGGATCTGCCCTGATTGGTCAGGATTTGCCATGATATATGCCATTTGCCCTGATGCCGGGGGGAATGCAGCCCCCCTGACCCCCGGCGAAATACGCCTATGAGGACTGGCCTCACACCCCCCAGTCAAGGACTGTTAGTCCTTGGGGAAGTAATTTTGCTCAGTGCTAGAAGCACTGAGCAACTTAGACGTTTGCATGAATATCATCAATACTTTTGAGCTTAAATGCAAGGCATAATAAATTAGACTGCACCTACCCTGCCAGACAACAAAATGTGAGTCGTAATTATGACTGTCGAAATGTAAAATCATTTTAACACTCCACATGCAATAGATGTTACATATAAGTAGTGCGTAAGACAACATACAGTGCATTAACACCTTGTAGTGCCCTTAGTTAATAACTTTAAACAGTTTTAAACATTTAACACAAACCTTCCTGGGTGCGGACATCTATGAAAGTAACACATAGTGCTTTGCGATGAATTTGTTCGCAGAGCATGGTATAATCCAATATGCCTCTATTCACTGTGGCCTGAATACTATTTTGTGCTGTCCCAGGTCATTCAGTTGACTTGGACACTTACATTCTGACATATTAAGTGCGTCTCAATTTGCCCCGAATTCACTGTCCAAATGAGCCCCGATATGACTTTTACATATAAATGCTAATTTCTCAGGCACCAGTGAATGTGTTCATCAGGGTAGCAATTCATAACTCTTCGTTACGATGTATCAAATTCATACAAGCATTGAGAAAGCCTCGGTGTTCATGGTTTGTCTACAGAATGGTTTGAATTGAACTCCTCATAATTTACTTTAGTAGTAGGAAAACAAACTTTTCCTCGCCATACTTCCGCATATGGCTGCTATTTGTAAATAAAACGATAGAAACATAAGAATGTTAAATTGCAAGATATGATGGCACTACCATATCATATACCTTGCCAGGAACCAAAAAAACCCCACCGTCATATAGCCCCATGCGTCCAAATGTGCCCCGGTTCCCCCTACTCTTTCTACTTAACTTCTACCTCCAGTCTTGGCATCACCAGGGCCAAAACCTTCTAAAGTGCATTTTTATGTCATAGTGCCCATCAATGTAACTTCACAAAGTTCAGACATTGGCTCCATCTTTGGCCAATGTGATATTTTGACCGCAGATATAGTGAAGCTCAATGCTCACTCATGCATAACACTTAAGCAGGCCAGCCAGTAATAATTGTTATATTGTTTGTTTGTTTGTGTTTTGCGCCTCTGCAGCACCTTAGTGGGCTATATCGAGGCAGGCGATCTCCGTATGATGATGAGATGAGAAGACTGAGTCTGGCACATACCCTATTAATTCAGGGATGCCCAGGGTCTTTCAGTTGCCCCAGCATAGAACACTGGATACAACCTGCCTCCATTTAATGTCCCATGGGCTCGGACTAAAGTGAGTTCCCGGGGTGAGATTTGAACCCACGCCCTCAAAGCCAGTTGACAAGCGCACTTACCAGTTAAGTACTCAGTTAGGACACGGGGGAACTCTGTTATATAATTGTTATATAAATCTGTATCTTGTTATCGTGCTGTATCCGCTGTGTGGATCTTCATCAGAATCTAACCATTTATTTGTTTGCGTTGATTGGAAAAATCCTGCAGAGTTTCTCAAGAAAGCATGTAGTAGACATAAATCAGTACAGACCCATGCAAATGAATACATTAGTCTTGTCCTGGGCGGGACATTTGAGTAACAGTGACTTGCGTCTGTATGTCGCCGAGTTGCAGGCCATGGCGAGTCAATTTAGGGCTCTTGAATAGTACAATAAGATTCAATTGGATGTATCCCCACTAGTATTTTAGTTAAAACTCAGGTCACATGACCACTTCTCTTACCACCTAAAAACACCTCATTTCTCATGCAATGCCATCTTAATCTCACAGAATTACTTGATTAAGAACTTTTCATCAACATACCATTCAAATGTCCATTCACCTGTTTATTCCCTTATCGGGTTCTGTGCTTTCAATGGGCTTAGCTAGTTCTTAACAAAGTGGGCAGGCTCCTTTGCTTTGGGGTAGGGTAAGCTCAGTTGGTAGAACACTGGACTGCCAACCGCTGGGTCCCAGTTCCAAATCCCGTTTTGGCTATGGCATGCACCAGAACTAAGGCCTATGTTGAACAGCAATTTCCATATTCTTTGCCTCATTGTTGTGGCCTCCTTCTGTCCAAATTAGCCTACCAAGTGAATAACTACAGGATGTGAAGCCCAAGTCATCATCCATTGGTTGCTCTGCCTCCTTGTCCTGTGAATTCTCTGAATTTTACTTAGCCACTTTCTGATTTGCCCTTGACAGGATTTTCATTGCCGAATTGCCCGTTATTTGCAGAATCTCGGTCTCTTTCCCGTAAAAATACTAAATCACCTCCACCCAGCTGCAGAGAGATGAAGATGTCCAATGGTCCCGAGAGCTTAGTTGCTTGAAGCCAGAATTTGATAGACTGAGAGAGAGACTTATTGAATGACCCATTATGATAACCTCAGTTACCTCACAATATTGTCCGGTTCTCTTTCTATTGGTTGATTGTAAACGGTTGACGTACCAACATCGTCCTGTTCAGATACGTTCACAGTCACTCCATTCAATTCCAAACACTTTTCATTCAGTTTGATTATCTTTCTTGGTGAGGGATGGTACACTGGATCTGGGTAGCTGGTTTCATTGGTGCCACGGGTTTGTCAGGCTGTTCCAGATTCATCAAGCCTCAGGATTTGAGACTTGCAAGGTTGTGCAGATTCTTCAAACTTCCTCTTCTTTACTAAATGATGGTTGTTCCTAATTCCAGTTCACACAAAGAGGTGTGGATCTCCATGGCTGTTTCCATAAGTGAGAGTGTTCAGGAGCAATATACAATTTGAACTCGGTTCATGGTCCCAGGAAAAGTAACTAATGTGACTGAGATTTTTTTTCCAGACTAGTGTACAAAACCATGCCTTGTTGATTGGATAATAAGAAATCGTAAGTGGCATGGCCGTTCAGGCAGCGAGTAGTATAGGATTTCAGTAACTTCTCAATCTAGCAATTGTTGCATAAGTCGGTTACCCAGATGATATATAATTCAGACAATCTTAATTCTCTAACAAAATCTGGTCTCCAAAATGAGAGTGCATAGATGCAATGCATTGCATGATATGCATCACACCTGATTTCACGAAGCGACATAGCATCTTTCATTTGTGAGTACAGTCAGGTTACTCAGTTGCATGTTTTTCTTTTATATGGGACTATTCTATATCGTCAGAAATATTCTTACTAACAAGACCCATAATCATATAACCTTGGACTGTTGCATATCACTCTGGAGCTTTAGATAGATACATTTATTTCCAGCAATCATTTTGATTGATTACTTTATTTTTATTCTTACAAAGGAATAGTACCTGCTGCCAAGATGAGTAAGTACAGTAGTCCCTGCGTTAAAATACTGCCCATTCTGCAGTCATGAAGTGGTCTTTTGCAGGGGTGCAGTCTCTCGTTGGGGTGCAAAATGGTCCAAAAATACTACTTTGCGCAGGACCTGACTTGACTTGTGTTGTGCTGGTATAACCCGGATCAACCGCGGCAGCTCAACCTTCATCTTTTGTGGACGGAGCTACGAGCTGCACATTATTTTTGGTGAATGTCGTATGATGATGTGTTGAGAAGACTGGGAGTCTGGAACATGCCCTATTGACTCAGCAATGCCCAGGGTCTTTCAGTTGCCCCTGCATAGAATACTGGATACAACTCGCTTCCATTTTATGTCGCATGGGCTCGATCGGACTAAAGTGAGTTCCAGGGGTGAGATTTGAACCCACGCCCTCAAAACCAATGGACAAGTATTCTAGACCACTAGACCACAGAGGAAGGCGGTCAGATAAGGCAAATAAGTCTTACAACAGAAGGTTTATAATGCAGGCACCACTGTATTGGCCTCAGACATGCCAATCATTTTTAATTATTATCAATGAAATTGACCGGTAACTCAATTCTGATCTACATTTGTTCATTCTAGCACATCACTCACCCAAATTTATATAACCTGAAATGTGGAGTCATTCATCCAAGTAGCAAAAACAATTATGCACATAGACCTTGTTACAGCTTTTTTATACGGATGAATTCTTGATTCTTTGTAATAACTAGGATTATAGGACCACATCTGCAAAAATGATACACTTGATTTGCAAGGAGAAATTATATTGTTTTACGTGACACAAGCTTTCCCACATTAACGATGTGACAACCTGTCCCATTCTCTCTGACTATTTCATCAAATAACAGTTGGTTGCTATGGCAACAGCACAGTCATAACAATTCAAAATTTGATCTGCTTATTTATTAAAATAGACTATTGCCATCATTATACAATTGACACTTTCCCTCAAACCAAGAAAATCTGTGTTTTGTGATAGGTGTATCCTTGGTTGCCATGGAAATGCATTTTTTAAATTTAACCAAAAATTCAAATGCCTCTCAAGTTTGTATTCAGCTTGAGTCATTAAATGATACCAAATGTGTTTTTGAAGGTGAAAATAGTATCATTCAAAGCTATGAGAAGGAGATGGCTGCAAAACCTAAAAAAAAAGGTCAAAAAATTGCCTGATTTTGACATGATGTCTTGTAATTGATGGTCTGATAACTTTGTCACTGTTCCAGTTAGGTGCTTAAAACTTTCCAAATATTTTGATCACACCTTGAAGGATAATTTCCGAAAATAGCAATATTCTAGTTCAATATTTTTATGCATCAAAAAAACTTTCATAAAGCATAACTGCAAATCTTCACGTGTCATTTCAATAAATGTGTCGGCCATCTTGGATTTATGCAAATTAGCTGCATAAATTTACATATTTTTGAATGATGTCATATCAAGCTGATAAAGTATGAGTAAGACAAAGTAATCATGTAAACAGTTGAAGTAAAATATATATTTACTGCATGTGATTCATGTTCAAAGTTTGCATTATGTGATTTTTTCACTAATTTTGGCTGAAAGGTGAAATTTGACGTTGCCACAGTTACGGTCATTTTACAAAGAACTGTCCGCATAAATAGTTCTAAAACTTCCATTTTCAAAAACTACAGAAAATTTGCTATATGAGCCAATGAAAAACTTTGATGAGAATGAAAAGTCAAATAAAAGTGCTCTGGCTCTTGGACTATTTGTGTTGGACCTCCTTTTGACTCAATAAGTCAATGTAAGTGTTTTTGCTTTTGCCAAATCTGCCAATCCGTTGCATTTGCGGTCATTGCAAACCAGAATATTTCATCCACAAAACTGAGAAAGAAAGTAGAAGTTGGAAATGGCTTTGCAACAAATCAAGGAAAATGCAATGAAAGGAATGACAATTAGGCTGGAGGAGGCTGGAGGAGTGCTAGATACTGGACATAATAACAGTCCATCTCCAAGCAACAGATTCATGGTACCATTGGCTATGTTATTCCGGATTCTTCTGTAATATGGCAGATTAAGAGAGTCAATGAGAGAATATCTGCTCCATAATTTGGTTCACGGAAAGCTCTAATGTTACCCTAAATATAAACAATGAATATTAAGAGGAGAGTATGGAGACTACAACAACAGATTTTGCTGTCAGACAGATAAGAAAGGAGCTCTTGTGGCTTGAAAACAACAATCATTAGTATGATGAAGTCCCAAATGATATTGAATATCTTCTGAAGAACCGATACTCCAGTCGGAACAATCTTTCCATACCTGCCAATGGGAAGGGGCATCACTTTTTTATGACAAGGTTTTTGGTTGGAAGAAATGCATTTCAAAGAGTAGTAAACAATGGCTGCAACAATTGATGAAAGTGTTTGTAAATCAAAGTATCATAGTCCACAACCAAACTTCTAGGCATTGATATTAAATTTTCATCTTTTTATATTCTTGGGGAGTCTCTGCCATGGAACTGCTTCTGCTGGTCAGATGGGCCACTGCAGTGACTCAGTAACAGCCGTACCATGATGGAAAACGGTTCCACAGCAGGTGGGATCTGCTTAAAAATTATATACTATGAATTAAGTAATGTTAAGTGTGTGTTAAAATTGAAATTTTGCTCGGAATGTCATCATCATTATGTGGAACTTTTCCTTCAACATGAACCAGGAACATCCTTTGACATTGTTGTGTGATCCCAATAACGGTTGTTTTCTGGCGTAGTTCCTCAGATGCCATAAAAAAGCAATTTTAGTATTTATAATGGCCATGGCCTCTCCTAGAGCTGTGTCCTCCTCCTTTAAAAATTGAGTCCTTCTGTGAAGAAAATAATGGAGCTAGAAAAATATCCAAATCGTGCAGTCACAAAGCTGATTTTAAAAAGTTTAGGAAGGTAACCATCGCATTCCTCTACCTCTTCTAAGTTCAAAGTACCATTCTTTCAACTAGACGAAGTCCCATTTCTTATGGTATCGCACTTGCTTGTTCTCCTTGAGGATCTCATGCCTTACTCAACACTGCTCTAAGATCCAGAAACAATGAAACATTCTGCACGAGAATCTCTGTATCTACCAAATCACTGAAGAATCTGAAATAATACAATTTGTGGTACCATAAATGATGCGTTGCATGGAGACTTGCTGTCTGGACTATTTACATGTTCAGTTGCTCTTGCACTCCTCCACCCTAATTCCTATCGTCGCATTTCTCCTTGATTTGTTGCAAACCCATTTCTGACTGTAACTTCCTTTTTCAGTTTCGCTGATCAAATATGCGGATTTGCAATGACCAAAGATGCAACGAATCGGCAGATTTGGCAAGAGCAAAAACCCTTACAATGACTTAATTATTAAGTCAAAGGGAGGACCAACACAAAGGATAATCACACCCTCCCGGTAATATACCAGGGGCTCCTTATGTCATGTGACACCTCATCACGTGACAACAACAACACCTAGTTACATTACAACTACAACACCTCGTCATGTGACATCAACATCCACACATAGAACTGAGGAAGGAGACTGCATGGTCTCTGAAAACTCTTCGAGTCAAATTATGTTGTGCGTAAATTTATAGTTCCACTACAAGGATTGTCCTGTTTTTAGGTGCAGGATAGAAATCAACAACAGCAGTTCTTTTCTTGGTGAAATAATTGGAAATGCGAATTTATGGTGTCCGATCCGGTATGAAGAATCATTATTTCAATTTAATTTATGACAAGTAGATTTTTATGAAGAGCATACCCATGTGTTTTAAGGTTATGATTACATTGGGTCTCTTGCCTTGACAGATTGAAGTCTGTATGAACTGAAACAGCCATTTGCAAGTCAAAGATTGCGAATTGTGTCAGCGATTATTGTGATTATATCTATACGCCAATTCAATTGTAAATCACATGTTAGTCAATGTTATAACCTTAAATGCATCAGCATTATCCAGAATAACACTATCTGATAATCCACTGAAAATATATCATACAGAAATATGTAAGTGTTAAAAACAATTTGACATGCACTTGCATTAAAAACCTTATAATTTACAAAACTATGACTTACACGGAAATGATTGTAAATTTGAGAGATAAAAATTTTATTTTTCAACATAATACCCTATAGGATAGTCTTAACCACCTAAAATCCTGAAAAATGAGTTCCCCGTGTCAATTTTACCTGAAATAGAGGGATTGCACATCTTTCTAGACCCAAAATTAAGAAAGTTAGGCTGACCGATGCACGTTTTGGAGCCATTTTGAATTCAGCCATTTTGAATTCGGCCATTTTCTCAAAATGCTCAAGGATAGGCTCTCGTTACCCGCCATTTATGTTTTACGGAGGGTCTAAGGACCCCAAATCCATTGAGAAAAAAACTTTATCCGTTGGTGCAGGGTATAACCCTCTGGCTACCTGACTACATGCATGTGAATTTAAATTTTCAAGGATCGGCATGCCACATTTGCCTGGAATGAGTCAATCTGGGGATTGATTTTAAAATTGGGAGAGTGGCACTTGTTTATGATCCCCATTATTTTCTGAAAGGCTGAAGCATAATGTAACATCAAGCAGCAGAAAAATTAGGTTGAGTTTCATCAGAAATGTTTGAGTCATTTACCCTCAATCGAACAAACAGAGGGACACACTGACAGCTAGACAGACAGATGGACATATACATCCGCAGATGTAAACTTAGGCCCGGACTTAAAGGCGTGGGGATGGATATGTTAAGGAGATGTTGATCAAAGAGGTTTGCAGGGAGAGCTCCTCATGCTGCGCAGGCTTGACTAATTATGAAAATAATGATGAGACGGCAATGTCACGGCATGATCATAATAATCATCGAAGGAAGTAAAATTAGCTTACGAGCCCAATCATCATGTACCTCACTGTAAGATTACATTTAATTATGTATGACTTAGCATTGTTTCTTCCACAATAGTATCATTCTCCTTGACAATATTTAATTATCTGCAAATAATGCAAAATATACGTCATGCCTGTTGTGATCCTAACTATTCAGAGCATATTACTGTTATATATAGAATGCCCTTATCATTTAAAAGATATGCAAAACACTCAGTAGACGTCAAAACAGAGTGAATGAGGCAAACTATTGTTTTGTCATGGGGATGAATGCTGATTATTTGTCATGCCACATTTAATAACTGCTTCTACACAATGGAATGTACAAAACATGAAGTCCACGTGAGACGAAATGCAGTTATTTTCTGGGTTTTTTTTCTATATAACATTCAATTGAATCATTCTTGGCACTAGATTTTGGTTTCTATTTATTTGACAGTGATGTAAAAAATTCAAACAGTAAAAATCGTCAATTGCCCAAGTTTCAAACTGATGGTCCCTCAGTATTCAGGTGTCAATATCCAAAGATGTTCCGTGCTTTCCATTAGTTTTTTTAATTTGTATTTTGTAACTTACAAATAAAATTTGCTAAGCGACTGTAATAATCTGCCTCACCAAAGAGACCTTGGCTGTGAGGGCTGCACTATCGACCTACCTATCTATATATCCATCTATCAATCTATCTGTCCATCTATCTCTCTATAAAATTAATGTATTGTGTTATTTCTATATATCTATTGATCTTTCTGTCTACCAAGTTAATGCATTGCATTATTTTTGAGAACAAAGAATTCTGACCTGTTGCCTTCAGGGCTGCCAACCTTCAAATGAACTGAGGAACATGAATGTGCAACAAATACCATGAAATGTTGTCAAAAAAGAAGGATTGAAGGGAAACAAAGAGATTAAATTAATTTGTTTTGTACTTAGTGGTATAAGTTAGATAACACCCTTGTTTGTGACGATATGCAATAATCCTCGGGCTAAAGCCCTCTGATATATTGCATATCGTCACAAACGAGGGCGTTATCTATTACTTATTGCTGATACAACAACCATATGTAATAGATAACGCCCTCGTTTGTGACAATATGCAATATATCCGAGGGCTTTAGCCCGAGGATTATTGCATATTGTCACAAACAAGGGTGTTATCTAACTTATACCACTAAGTACAAAACAAATTAATTTAAATCCCTTTGTTTGCCTTCAATCCTTCTTGTTTGATAACATTTCATTGTATTTGTTGCACATTCATGTTCCTCAGTTCATTTGAAGGTTGGCAGCCCTGAAGGCAACAGGTCAGAATTCTTTGCTCTCAGGAAATAATACAATACATCAATTTAGTAGATAGAAAGATAGAAGGAAATAAGAAGAAGCAGGGGTTTGGGGGTGGCAGCCCCCGAATTAAGAAGAAAAAATAATTCTTTGAACTTGTCAAATAGTTCCAAAATTGTTGGTCTGTATTGTGTTATTTCTATATATCTATTGATCTTTCTGTCTACCAAGTTAATGCATTGCATTATTTTTGAGAACAAAGAATTCTGACCTGTTGCCTTCAGGGCTGCCAACCTTCAAATGAACTGAGGAACATGAATGTGCAACAAATACCATGAAATGTTGTCAAAAAAGAAGGATTGAAGGGAAACAAAGAGATTAAATTAATTTGTTTTGTACTTAGTGGTATAAGTTAGATAACACCCTTGTTTGTGACGATATGCAATAATCCTCGGGCTAAAGCCCTCTGATATATTGCATATCGTCACAAACGAGGGCGTTATCTATTACTTATTGCTGATACAACAACCATATGTAATAGATAACGCCCTCGTTTGTGACAATATGCAATATATCCGAGGGCTTTAGCCCGAGGATTATTGCATATTGTCACAAACAAGGGTGTTATCTAACTTATACCACTAAGTACAAAACAAATTAATTTAAATCCCTTTGTTTGCCTTCAATCCTTCTTGTTTGATAACATTTCATTGTATTTGTTGCACATTCATGTTCCTCAGTTCATTTGAAGGTTGGCAGCCCTGAAGGCAACAGGTCAGAATTCTTTGCTCTCAGGAAATAATACAATACATTAATTTTGTAGATAGAAAGATAGAAGGAAAGATAGATAGAAAGATCGATAGATAGATGGAAATAACACAATACATTAATTTCATTGATTACTTTTATAGATAGATATGAATAGACAGATAAATTGATAGATGGATAGATAGATAGATTATATAGATAGATAGGTAGGTCGATAGCGCAGCCATCTCAGCCAAGGTCACTTTGGGGAGGTTGATTATTACAGTCGCTTAGCAAATGTTATTTTTAAATTATGAAAGATATTTGAAAAATAACAGAAAGCAAGGAGCAGGGGTTCGGGGGCGCCAGCCCCCGAAATAAGAAGAAGCAGGGGTTCGGGGGCGGCAGCCCCCGAATTAAGAAGAAAAAATAATTCTTTGAACTTGCCAAATGGGGCCAAAATTGTTGGTCTGCTGCTCCGCTATTTTTTTGCAGCTTACATATCCCAAATGTACTATTTTATCAAGTGACCTTAAATTCGATCATTATTTCAGATAATGGTATTTATAAAAAAGAGTGAATATAGCCTTTTTATTGAGACCAGTTACACTTGATACAATCTTCCTCCTTGTTTACTGTCTGTGTTGTTCAGTTTCAATCCTTTGTTGGTCAGTTTTGTTTCAGTGTTTCCTTCAATTTTGTCAACTTGTAGTCAGCCAAGCATGCAATATCATGGTCAGGTGTATGAGCTTTGATATGCATTATATCAGAGCGAAATCCTGCCTTCTGATTGGCCAGAAAAAGCAAACAGTGGTATAAGAGCTTAAAATGCAACATAGATGGCTTGAAACTTGGCCAAGCAACTCATACTAATTGAAATTGCAGTAAACAACAAAGAGAAAATGCGAAGAGCCTGATACCCAAAGCATCTCAGCTCATCTCAAACATCTTTATGGTTAGTGCCAATTGTAGCCTCACATAGACAGTCTGATTAGCTAAAAGGCTGGATAACCAGTGGCTATATATAGCAATGGTGCATTCCTTTTTCCTTAACAGATACCACATAGTAACATTTATAAAGAAGTAGGCTTCATACTGAGTTATGTTCCATGTCAGCCCTGCAGTAAGCAATTAGGCCTAATCAGATTTCACCATTAAATGAGGTGAGTGACTCTTGTGCCCTGAGGACATAGAAGTCGATTTCACAACTTTCTTGAGACACAAATAATGATATAATTGTAGTCACGGATTAAATGACTGAAGGCCATCCATTTCGCAAGCAAACTTACTACATTGCATTTAAATAAACATACCAAAGAGGGGAGTCCCCTGGATCGGACCAGTGTCTGATTTCACCATTTGTGACCAATCAGCAAACCTATTGCATTATGACACCTCTCCTACCCTGACTAATTCCTTTTCAATGATTTGGAAATTGTCATGGACAAATTACTTGATAATTGGCTCAGTCTCGGATGCCGAATCCTTGGCTTTTTGCCTTCAGCAAACAAAGTTCGAAGAAGGTATTGTTATCACTTTGGCCAAACGCTGTCTGTCTGCCGGGCGGGCGTCCGGTCGGTCAGGCGGTCGGGCTGATAGATAGTTTCTGGGCCATTACTCGGCCCCTATTGAACATACATAGATGAAGTTTGGTACACATGTAGCCTGTATGGTCTAGTTGTGCCTTTTGATGGTCTGATTGATGGAACTTTTGTAATTTTGAAATATTGAGAAAAATATAAAAAAATTATTTTTTTTGTTTCCGAGCTAGGACTCGGTCACTATTGCATGTAGACCGAGGTCACAGTCTTCACGTTGCGTAAGCAACGTAGACTGAGGACATACCATTTGCTGAGAACGCTTTGAAAAGAATTGCAAGCAAAAGGTGTTAATAACAAGCAATTGAACCAGAAAACTGACAGAAAACAACAACAAACTGCAAACTGTCGGGAAACAAAGTGGTCATCAGGTTTAATCTGATTTGTTTTGAACACAATGGGGAGCCACAATTTTAAAAAGAGGAGGGTGACACTTCGTTGGGAAGTTGTGAAAGTTATGATTACTTGTGATGGATGGATGGATGATTGGGGCTTTACGTCCTGTATTTTTGCACTTGGTAGGCTAATTAGGAGGTGATTACTTGTGAAGAAATATAATATTTGAAAATGGAAATAAAATTTAACTTCTGATGTGGTAGCGCCATCTATCTATCTATCTATCTACCTATCTATCTATCTACCTATCTACCTATCTATCTATCTATCTATCTATCTATCTATCTATCTATCTATCTATCTATCTGGGGGGTGGTCTTCTGGCAGTGCATAAATACAGGATGTAAAGGCCCAATCATCCATCGTCTATCTATATATCTATCTACATATCTCTCTCTCACTCTCTATTGCTGTTACTTTGTGCTAAAAGTAGGTAAAGTATGCATTACTGGAAAAAGGAGAGATATACCTAGATTAACACTTCACAAAGAGCCCTAAAAATATCATTTAAATGCGATCTGAATTTGTCAAAAGTGGTCAACATCAGCCACTGCATGTTCTTTGTTGACCAAGCCTTCTTTAAAAGCAACCAATCAGATCATATCTTTTATGAATGGCTGACGATGATTGACAGTTACATATGGCACTTAATTTCAAAACAATTCACACATAAACACAAATAATAAAACATGAACAACATACAGATTAACAGCTATCATTTTATGCAAAGGCCCCCTCCCTTCTACCTGAAACTTGTGTCATTTTTACTGGTAAATGTTTGAAAATCGGCCGATTTTGACACTTAAAATTACAGGAATATTCTGAAAATGACATATCATACATTTTAAAACATTTCCTATCCCCCCATATCTTTAATTTTGATGAGAATAGGCCCAAAACAGCTGCGACACGATCCTGTGTCGCAGATGTAGTTCTCAACCTATGTATTGTCTCCCATCCTTCTCAGCTACACTGAGAAGGTGGGTCTTCCTATCTATATTGCATGCACATGGATGGAATTTGGTACACATGTAGCCTGTATTGTCTAGTTGTGCATTTTGATGGTCTCATGGATGGATATTTTGTACTTTTTGAAATATTGAGAAAAATATTAAAAAACATTTTTATCATTTCCGGGCTAGGACTCAGCCCCTGTTGCATGTACATGGATGAAATTTTTTATACATGTAGCCTACATGGTCTAGTTGGGCCTTTTGATGGTCTGATTGATTGATATTATATACTTTTTTAAATATTAAGAATAGTTTATTACAATTTTTTTTTTCATTTCGCGCCAAAACTTAGCCAAAATTGAATGTATATGGATGAAATTTGCTACACATGTCACCTATATGATGAATTTGTGCCTTTTATGGGTGTGATTCATGGATATTCTATACATCTTGAAATATTGACAAAAAAAAGCTTTAAATTATTATTTTTTGTTTCCAGGCCAAAACTTGGCCATCATTGCATGTCCATAGATGAAATTTTATATAGGCCTACATCACCTATATAATATTTTAGTGCCTTTTGTTGGTCTGCTTGATAGTTACTCATAATGCTTTTTGAAACATTCTGACCAATACCTCACAACTTATTCCTTGTTTATGCATGAAACTGGTCCATATTATGTGCATATTGGTCTAGTAAGGCCTTTCCATCATTCAACATACCCTGGCATGCAGGCGGGCATATGGCCTGGGCATATAGATAATTTCAGACCAAGATCGGGCCACTATTGCAAATACTACATGCAATTAGGTTCACATAATTTTTATGGTGTATTGGTGTCCTGTTTAAATGTTGTTTTTTCGCTGAAGGTTTGCTGCTACGCAGCCTATGTTTTTTTAAGTATTTTAATTTAGAGACACAAAGAATCATTATCAAACCCACCTGCTGTTTCATAAGAGATATATCAGGCCTAACAGTTATTTTCATTCGAAAATAGTGAGAACGCAAAAAAAACATTGACACACCGAGCCCAACGATAACTTATAATATCAAATTAATTGTTCAATGTTCATACATTTGCGAGATCAGATTAATTAATGTTAAGCTGAGTGGTCTCGGAGAAGGTTAAAGTTTTGAGAGACTGGACCACAAGCTGCTAAATTCTGAAATTAATTGTTAATTCATCGGTGAGACATTTTTTGTCCACATTCGCTTTCTATGATACAACGAGAATAAGACTTTCAACCATTCTTTTCATTGCCCTGTTGAATTTCATGTATGATTTTCTTGGCTTGATCTTGAAACTCTGTGTCTCAGAAGTTTGAAAACCAGCTTGAGTAAGTTGAACTCATCATGAGTTTGATTAAATGTCTCTGAGAAAATGCGTTAAGCCCATTATTTAATTAATTTTTAAATCAGTCACCATCATCAGCAATGACAGCATTTGGGTAAAGGGTAAACAATGTTCTTAACTGTTACAAAGTTTTACTGTCATGTTGGCGATCACGGAAAATTGATATTTTCAAGACAGTAGAAAGAAAGTGAGTGAAGAAGGTAATGCATCCATGTATACACATTAGGTCGTAATCATTGTGCACCATGAACAAAACTGCCAAATGCTGTGCTACGGAATGCTGCACACATAAATTCAATTTTGTTCCTGAAAACTTGAGGTACAGAGGACTGACATTCTTGTTTCTGAGTCATTTGTTATTTGTACATGTAATAATATGATGTCCCTCTAGTAGGAGAGTATTTGGAGGTATATCTGGATGTTGTGTTAATTTTTGACAACCAGTTTTCTCCAGAAAATCTATTTGGGGTAAGTTGTGCATTTGGATTGGTGTTAGTTGTGCCCATGGTATGAAATATGATTATACTAAGAGGTGTATGTGTTAAAAGTATCATACCACCCTCTAAACAATAATAATTTTAGTTTTGCAGCATTTTGAATTTTGGCCTAAAATGGCTCAAAAATGTTAGATAAATTTCATGTAAAACATATCAGCTATATGCTTAAGACATGATAAAAATGATCTTTCTGAAGAAACAAGTGACATAAAGGGTTTTTTAGCATAACAACTTGCACTACCATGCGGCACAATTTGCCTGGGTACTGGACAAGTTGCGCCGCATGATCTACTTTTTTCAAATGCCCACCATGACCTACACTGTAAAATTCGAAATTTTGAGTCAGCTCAAATGATTGAGTGAGATGGTTGCACTATTTGTTTGAGCTATGATAGCTTAATGTTTTGAGTTATGATAATCTTTTGTTATAACATAAAACAACAAGCTATGATAGCTCAAAGGAATTGTGCAACCATCTCACTCAATCATTTAAGCTAACTCAAAATTCAAATTTTACAGTGTACCCAATGATGTCATTGCGCTGAAACTTTGGTCAATTATGGCCAGGGCATCATATTTTGATATCTGATTAAGCTTAGTTTTTTTTGGAAAGGCTGTGAATCTACGGCAGCAAAACAGGGTCTATCGTCGTGCATAAAATGCAGACGGGCCAAATTTGCGGGATGGCGCGCTGCATGATTTTGTAATAAAATGCAGATGCACATCTGCGGAACGAGACGTTTTTTGCGGGATCGACCGTAATTGAATGCGGGTGAGGTCAAATATGTAGAACAAGCTGAATTTGATTTTAAAATCGCCTCTATTTTTTTTTTTTGAGAAAATGTTCTTGTTACAATGGTCCTGGAAGACATCTTGTGTTATAACACTGGCTAAAGCTACTTTACAGGTGCAGTAATGAGTAGGCAGTTGCAAGGTAAACTAAAACTGGTAAATGAAGGCACTAAATCAAAAACCGACCTATCTGACCCAGACAAACAAGCTGCTTGCTTCGAATAACCGGAGCAAAAAGGCCTTTGGAAAGTTGTATAAGATAGACATAGGAAAAGAAATAGCAACAGTAATTTGCACAAAAACAGGCTTTATATAAATGTAAGGCAGTTTCTTGACAATGTGTCAGAAAAAAAACAAACAAATGCGAATCAGCTAATCCTATCTGTTTTTTCAGTACACTTTTATAACAGATACCATATTTGCTCATACACCCACAAAGGGCTATTTCTGTATAAGGACAACATATATTGTTACCCGGTACTGAAAAGTCGTTTTCTTATATGACTTACTTCTGGAGCTCCTAATTCCTTCTAGGGAAATGGCCTTTTGCCGTCAAGCTTGCTCTTACCAACATAGGTATAAGTTCAAATTTCTCATGTTCTACACCGAAACTGACGAAAGTACGCAAGTAAGCAGTAGTGCAAAAACTTTTGGGCCCAGCAGTGCATCATTTTTACATAATCATTGAATTGGGCTGAGGAAATATACCATATGACTTTCATCAAGTTTCATCCAGGCAATGTTGAGTTATGCCATATATTCAAATACATTGGTGTCCGACGAAATTATGCAAAAGCAGCATGGTAAGCGGAAAGACAGTACGAAAGTTTTATTTACAAATAATTGTGGTCAAAATACTAGCATTACATCATTTCGGCAAAAAAAATTCAACTTTCCACTTACCATGTTGATTTTGCATAATTTCGTCAGACACCAAAATATTTGAATACAATGCATATATATAAAACAATTTCGCCTGTACGAAACTTGATGAAAGTTACTTGGAATATTTCTCAGTCCGATCCAATGATTCCATGAAAAGGATACACTGTTGGGCCCAAAAGTTTTTTATTATACTGTGAAATAAGCTACTTGTATAATTTCGTCAGATGCGGTGAATAACCTTTACAAACTATCTGATATTTTCATGAATTTATGATATATATGTATATGTCATAAACAAGTACAAAAGTTAAACTCTGCCCGTTGACAAGTTGTCATTTACTTGGAAAAAGAATGGTATTTCAGAAGCACTGCTATATCGGATAAAATTATGCCATATTCATAATCATATGACAGCCTGTTCAAATAATATTATGTTCGATGAGGCCCCCAATGCAGCAACCAAGATGAACATTCCCTCGTTCATTCCACGTTCCATAAAGAAACGTAACTGTCATTTTTAAAACTCTTACTTCATTGAGTTTTGTAGATTACTCTTACTTCATTTGGTTTTATAGATTACTCCGACTTCTTTGGGTTTTATAGATTACTTTAAAATTAACTTCATTGGATTTTATAGATTACTTTAACTTCATTTGGTTTTATAGATTACTCCGACTTCTTTGGGTTTTATAGATTACTTTTAAATTAACTTCATTGAGTTTTGTAGATTACTCTTACTTCATTTGGTTTTATAGATTACTCCGACTTCTTTGGGTTTTATAGATTACTTTAAAATTAACTTCATTGGATTTTATAGATTACTTTAACTTCATTTGGTTTTATAGATCACTCTTACTTCTTCAGGTTTTATAGATTACTCCTGCTTCATTGGGTTTTATAGATTACTTTAACTTCAACGGGTTTTATATTACTCTTACTTCATTTGGTTTTATAGATTATTCTTACTTCATTGGATTTTATAGATTACTCTTACTTCATTACATGATTAGGTTTTGATTCATGTGATAATGATTTGACTGTGTTATTTAATTCCCATATTTTGAAAATGTTACTGTTAACATCTATTCAGCAGCCTGATTCTGTAGTATCAAGGTCTTAGGGAAAACTATAAACTTGAATATGACTCTTGAACCTTTAACTTCTTCTAGTAAAGATTTCTTGGATGTGAAAGCAGAAGATATCAGAGCAGAGCCATGGACTTTGTGCCAAAGATTTCTTAATTGAGACATTTTGAAGTATTTTTATCAACATGGAACTATCTATTAACTAAACCTTCATTGCGAGGGATATACCCTGAGAGGGAAAATTGAATGTGTTGTCCTGTAGACGACAATATGCAAGGTAATAGGTCAAAATTCTCAAACCATGTCAACACAGAAAACTTTTGCCAACTCAAATTGTAACTTTGAAGCCATTTAATTCAGCATCAAGGAAGTCTGAAGGCATACTTTTGCATAGATATAGCCAACAAAGGCTACATAGATAGTTCTGCATGGTGTTTTGTTGCTGACAGCAATGAGAGTCATAGTTATTTGGTTTTTTTTTAACATTTGTTTTTCACAAGACAGTGTTATGATCAAATGGGAAGTGAAACAACAGTGCCACCTTATAGTTACCTATGGCAGATTTCACGAAAAGTCTCTCAGAGGGTACCTTAAACTTTCCAACCCTTTTCATATCTCTCTGTTGCTTCCTGAAGCAAGTAAACCTATTACTAAGTTCATCTGAGAGCGAATGAATAAATATCAATAAAATAATCCTCAAATATGTAGCTTTTTCCTCTTTTTTTTTATCCCTCATGAGGACAATTTTGGACGACCATTGTCAACCAAACTTACTGGTGATCAGACATGCTCACTTTGGCACTCTGTGGAATCTACTAAAACTAATTCAGGAAAATGTAATGATATGGATCCTCGGGAGGCAAAGTGAACCAACCCTGAATTTTGGCATTTCCATGGTTTTGGGCTTAAAATGGTGTCTTCTGTCTGATGGTTGGGTTATCTATTTCTAAAAATTGTTAATTTCAAAAGTTCCAATCAGGTTGTTATGATTGTAAAATATGTAATTTAAATAACTTCTGAGCCATGAGCATTCCAAATTAGGTCAAGTCCGTTTTTGAATTTCAGGGTTGGTTCACTTTGCCTCCCGGTGATCCATATGTGATTGATAAAAAAACATCTCGAAAATGATTTTCATAAAATTTGAAAAAAAAAAGGAAAAAAAAGACCGCTAATGTAATTTGATTCCGTCACAGGACACTGAGGTTACATTAGCAACTTTTACATGGGGATTTTTGTGTGTTCTTGCTATTTATGACAATTTGAAGCATGAAATTCAAAAACTTTATTGAAAAACGTGTCTTTTTTGCCTATATACATCAACAAAAACATGAACGAGAAGGTGTGGTACCTATTTTTTCATTGCTAATGTCACTGCAATTTAGCATCTGTCCATTTCATAATGTTACATTAGCAAAATTTGTCTATGTGAATTGCATTAACAAACATATATTTAAATCTCGCATTTTTTCTAACTGAAAGTCAGGTCTCCCAGGAGTAGGCCAGAGTTGGTACCCTGCTGGTGATTTCATTAATATTGCAGTAGGATCCACGTAACAAATTCCGTTCTCCATCATTTAACATTGTTACATTAGCACAAGGCCATATTTTTAGTTACTCTGATGATCTGATCTACCAATCCAACAGAAAACACCGTTTACCCATAATTTTATTTAATGGATTGGCACTATAAAAGATTTAGATTTCAGCTTTTTTTGTCCTGCCAGCTATCAGAAAAAGCACCGTGAGATACACAGGCTGTTCACAAATATGGCTACTGAGGTCACAGAAAAAGGTCAAGGTCACTCATGCCAGAACTCCTTCAATGTTTTTCTGTAATACACAATCGCCATTAGTTTGGTAGTCATGGGATCAATATTTAACTGGAGTTATCATGTACACAAGTTTTTCACAAATATGGCTACCAAGGTCAAAGAAATAGTTCAAGGTCACTCATGTCAGAATTCCTACAAGGTCTTATGGTAATACACAATCCCTGTTAGTTTGGTGATGCTAGGATCAGTACAAGTGAAGTTATGGTGTACACAAGTTTTTTCACAAATATGGCCGCCAAGGTCAAAGAAATAGGTCAAGGTCAGTGTGTCAAAACTACCTCAAGGTATTATGGTAATACACAATCCCTGTTAGTTTAGTGATCCTAGGATCAATACAACTGGAGTTATTGTGTACATAAGTTTTATCACAAATATGGCCGCCAAGGTCACAGAAATAGGTCAAGGTCAGTCGTGTCAAAACTTCCTCAAGGGATTATTGTAATACACAATCCCTGTTAGTTTAGTGATCCTAGGATCAATACAACTGGAGTTATTGTGTACACAAGTTTTTTCACAAATATGGCCACAAAGGTCACAGAAATAGGTCAAGGTCACTCATGTCAAAACTCCTTCAAGGCCTCACAGCGATACACAATCCCAATTAGTTTGGTGATCCTAGGATCAATAACATTGGAGTTATCATGTACATAAGCTTTTCACAAATATGGCCGCCAAGGTCACAGAAATAGATCAAGGTCACTCATGTTAGACCTCCTTCAAGGTCTTACAGTGATACAAAATCCCTGTTAATTTGGTGATCCTAGGATCAATACAAATTGAGTTATCTTGCAGACAAGGATGGCAGACAGACAGACGGACGCCGCTGCACTCTGCAATACCCAGGCCATGTGAACATGGCCGAAGGTAATAACTTACCAAATTCCCTGAGCATCTCTGATTCGCCAAACAGGTAAAGATAATGGCCTCAAAGGTTGCACCTACCACAGATTCTCGATTCATGCTTAATGACAATGTTTTCATATTGGCGGCTGTTTTGGTGCTCTTACTTGGATTATTTGCATTCATCTGCAAACAACCCCCTGCAAGCAAGCTCCTGCAAGCAAGCTCCTGCAAACAAGCTCCTGCAAACAAGCTCCTGCAAACAAGCTCCTGCAAATCTTCGAACATAAGGTTGCCAATGCATACACTTTGGTAATAAAAAAACATGGGACTAAAAAGTTGCGATTCAACACAAAAAGATTATAGAGAAAACAAACGATCTTATATTTAAATTCAAGAAAATTCATTCAGGGCCTTTATGGTCAAAGGTGACCTTGGGCTTCTGAGTGTATACTAAGAGATTGTTAAGCTTAATCTGCTGTTGTAAACACAAACAGTAGCTGGAAGGCAAACACCTGTGCTGTACAGCTAGTAATTATCAGTTTCCTTAAATCTATAGGTACAATGTACCAAGGTTGTACCTACCAGGCTCAAAAGTAGGATTACGAACATCCTTGAAACTTTGTCAGTGGGAAAAAGTTTTGCAATTACTGGAGGCTCATATATTAAAGTCATTCATAAATCATTTTGTGATTCTTGCGGTATCATAACATGCTGCGCTGTAAGCCGTGACCTTGTGAAAGACTTAACCCGCTTCTAGTCAAAAACTCTGTAAGTGTTGTTTTCTGACTTATTTTGATTGAATGCTAAAAATCCCAGCAAATGAATAGTGCTTTAGGATTTACTGAAAAACAGAAAATAGTTGTGTACTTTCCAATTTGAACAGTTTGTTGAAGAGAAGCTCATTGAGATAATTCTCTTTTATAATTAGAGAACCAAAACTTCTTTGTGCAAAGAAAAACAAGGATTTTTCTTTTTGAATGAAGGCTCATGACGTCTGTATCAACGGTTAATGGCATTATCGTAATCCAATTAACTCATCTTTGTTGCTTTTGTAGCTGGATTGGGCCGTAACCTCTTCGGTTATTGGCCCCCCTTGTTGTCGCTTCTGGTCTTCGGGTCTTGAAGCTGCGCTTCCATGCGTAGATATTCAGGTCGACGGTGTATAATGTTACCAGTGGCCAGATTACAATAACATCAAATTAAAACCTTCACTCCAACCTTCCTGAACAAAAATTGTAAACCAACACCGTGCGTCAACAAGATAAATATGAATATACCTTTATCGATTTTATAATTAAGAAAAATAGTTTTAATTTTTATTTATTTGTTTATTATAAATATATATATATTTTTTTTTTCCTCTGTTACTTTTTATTTTATTTTATTTTTTGGTTGAGATTTCGTTTTTTCATGATATGACTCCCGCTGTGAATGACTGATAGGTTTCAAAAGCAAATGTGGATAAATGCGGATAAATGCCAAGCTCAGTGGACCTTTACCTCCTCTGTTAGTGCCCCTACAAAACTGGTTCAAGGTTGAACGACATGTAGTATTAGGGCAGAGGGGAACGGCTCACATGTTGCTAGTTTCTCTGTTGGCCCGAATACAGGCTTTTTAATACTCGGGGTCAAAGGTTCAAAGTTGAACAACTATGCCCCTGTAGGATAAGGTTATCACTTAGGTGGAAAGTCATATATGAATTGATTTTATATAAAAACAACAACAGAAACAAGGAACAACTGTGGTGATGATTGATGATGGGGGGTGGTTATTAATGAAGATGATTATTCTGAAGTATGGCCCTGTTGAGCGAGGTAATGATTTTTCCTATAGTATAATCATCTGGGTGACACCCATCGTGGAGACACTTGTGCAAAATAAATCTTTTCCCGTGTTTTTGGCGGAAAAGGGCAGTGTGCGTCAAAGGGGTGGCGACTCCATTATTCAAATTGCACTTGGTTAAGAAGTCATTTATGTGATCGATGGTCAGTTCTAGATCTATCTGCATTTGATAGTACGATTCTTGGTATACTAAACTCGAAGTTTTGTTACTGGCAAGTCTGTGTTCATTCCACACTTGGATCTGCATACTTGGAATTGTGCAGAAGATACAGCTCATAATATCATTACTTATCTTTTAACAGTGTAAAATGTAAATTGATTTAGTCATGTTTTGAAATGAGCTAAGTCAGTCAAAACAAGTTATTTTCCAATGTTTGGCATTGACTCAACATCCATTACCAATCAACCAGATCAGGCTAATGCGTTTACAGTCTGTCACTTTGATATAGAAAAAATGAGGACCAGTTCAGTTTGAAAAATGCACTTTGTGACTCATGATAGCAAATAAAGTGTCATCTTCTCTACTTTTGACATGGGGAACATAGAGGCTGCTTAATTAGTCATGATCAACATAAGGCCATTTTACTTGTCATAACTGATTTTTGAGCGAAAATCAGATGCATAATCCTTTCGTTTGGCCTTAGGTAATAAGAAATAGATCGGACACCCCTGTACTTCAAAGGTACACACTGTGTTTCGATAGGGCCTAATGACCATTTAATTACTTTGAAATAAGAGCTGTAATCACCTCAATTCAATTGTCAAGAACCATAAGAAACAATGGAATAGATATGAAAAAGATATATTTGAATGATTTTAGATAAATTTATATAAAAAAGTAAATATGTTTCATTGACTGACTCATTAAGTTATGAACTTATAATCTGGTGAAATACTAGGGATACATATTTTTTAAAATAATTATATGACGTGTTTTTTAAAATGTCATTTTTTGTTCTTAGGAATCATCATACATCCATGTATCTTTCGGGGATCAACAGAGAATTGTTAGAACTTTCCAAAATGGTGTCTGCCTATTCCATAGGCCCAATAATAGTGAAATAGTGATCCATCTAAGTGCTTTCGATCTCCAAATAGTTACAAGTTGTCTTCTAAAAATGAGTACTTTCAAGTGCATGTAACTCAATTCGAGGAAATTCGAAGATTAAACCATTATAACCATTATTAGGACAAGATTCTTGGCTTTCTGATGAATGTATTCTCATCTACGGCTTTCCGTGGATTGGAGGGTTTATTTGAGTTTAAAAAATTCATGTTTTTCCAAATTTATTAACATTTTGGTCCATAACTCAAGTTATTACAGGCCTATGATTAAAATAAACACATGTACAGAATTGTGTGAATCTGCTTGATGCATATGAGTTGGTTTTATGCACATAAGACAAAAAAATAATAATAGTCATTTCCAGCCTCTATCTTTAAAAGGGGTGAAGATGAAGATGCTCTGTGCTCAATGAAGCGCAGTGTGTACATCAAACAAAATATGTGATTAACAATTAATTAGTGATTTTGGGCCAGCTCTGGGCCAATATGAAACCTTGTTAAAGACCATGTAATGATAACTGTTTTATTACTTAAGTGAGTTTCCGATCTATTTCTTATTCCCTAAGGTTTGGCTGTCAGCAACAAGTGAGATAAGTCTCCTTAAATCAAATTAACATTGAAAGTATTGGGCATGATCTTGATAGGAAGACCAACCTTCTCAGTGTTAGCTGAGAGAAGGATGGGAGACAAATCACTGGTTGAGAACTATACACCCGCGACAAGGATCGTGTCGCGGCAGTTTAGGGCCTATTCCCATCAAAAATAAAGGTATGGGCTGATAGGAAATGCTTTAAAATGTATTGTGTGCGATTTTCAGAATTTTCCTGTACTTTAAAGTGTCAAAATCGGCCGATTTTCAACAAAATTACCACTAAAAATGACAGAAGTTTTATGCTGAATGGAGGGAGGCTTTGTACAAACAGATAACTGTTAACTAGAATGTTGTACAAACATAACTGTTAATCAGTATGTTGTTCATGATTCACTTTTTCTGTTTGTGTTTTATGTTTTGAAATGAACAGCTTTGGACTTCATGATTCACTTTTTCTGTTTGTGTTTTATGTTTTGAAATGAACAGCTTTGGACTGGTACTTTTAGCAGTCAATCAAACTCAGTCAAGCATTTATCTGATTTGTGTGATTGGTTGCTTCAAAATCACTTTGCTGAACAGTGATGGACTTAGACCACATTATTTTGACAAGTTCAGATCGCATTTTGGTGAATTATACTTAATTCCAGCCTTCTTTATAGGCGTAAAGTGTTATTGTAATCAAGGTATATCAAAAAAAATCTAATAGATTGGCTTAAATATTATACAGTTATCGCACAGCACCGAGTGCAATATCAGTTTTTATGGCACCGAGGTGACTAATATTGCACGAGGGCGCAGCCCGAGTGCAATATTAGTCACCGAGGTGCCATAAAAACTGATATTGCACGAGGTGATGTGCAATAACTGTTATATCATATGGTTTTTTTTGGCAAATGCTGAGAAAAGGGCTGGAATTCTGATGGCCAAACTCTTTTTTTGTTTCTTTTGACCAGCATGTTTAAAATGTATCTCGTCAAAAATCTTTCTTTTTTTTTCACACTTTTGGAATCCATAATCCATAGATGATATATTTGATGATGGGTCTTCTTTAATTCTTTTTCTCAAACTTTGTGGCAGACTTAAGACCACTAAGCACAACAAAGTCACAGAAAAATGGGAGAAAAAACTGTTTCTCGGCCACTTTTAAATGCTTTATTCTGATTAAACAAATAACATAAACAGTACAAAAAGTTGATATCTACTTAACCCTTTAAAATACGCATCTTTTGGCCATCACAATAATTTTTCTATCTATTTCTAGTGCTGTCCAGTCACTTTCTTTAACTATTTAAAACCAAAACACGATCTTGTTGCTGCTGCAAGACTCAGTTTGTGTTTCTTTCGAACCACATATTTAAAATGTATCTTATTAGAAATTGATGAATATTTCACAAAAAAAAAATAAAATCACACCTTTGGAATCGTCAAATTATATACTTGATGATAGATTTAATTTTCGATTTTTTTAAAAAACTTTGTAGCAGACTTTTGACCTCTAAACAAAATAAAATCACCAAAAAATCGACAAAAATGCCGTTTTTCGGCCACTAAATGCTTTATTCTGATAAAACAAATGACACAAGCAGTACAAAAAGTTGATATCCGATTAGCCCTTTAATGGACGCATCTTTTGCCGCTAAAATCATCTTCCTATCTTTTTTCGTTGCTGAGCGGCAGAGTTTTTAGTATAATTGAAAAACACAATATTTTTGTCAGCTTGTGGCTGCAGCAGCATGAAAATATGGTGCTTCCTCTCAGGTCCGTCCAATCTTTCACATGTTAAAATGAGCGTGCAATATAATGCGTGCAATATCGTAGAATATTGCACGGCTGTCGGCCAATGAGAAGCGAGTATTTCCGCTAACCATATGATATAAAAATTTATAGGGACCCATATGGATGGTTACTTGGATAGATAGATAGATAGATAGATAGATAGATAGATAGATAGATAGATAGATAGACAGATAGATAGACAGATAGACAGATAGACAGATAGACAGCTAGACAGATAGACAGACAGATAAATAGATAGATAGACAGATATAGATAGATAGATAGATAGACAGATATAGATAGATAGATAGATAGATAGATAGATAGATGGATAGATAGATAGATAGATAGATATAGATCGATAGATAGATAGATAGATAGATAGATAGATATAGATAGATAGATAGATAGATAGATATAGATAGATAGATATAGATAGATATAGATAGATAGATAGATAGATAGATAGATAGATAGATAGATAGATAGGTTCCCGCCCATTTTTCGAAATCTTGACTGCTTTTTGTGTTTAAAACACCTCAGGACTGGCGACAAAACCAGATGACTGCTTATGTTGCTTTCTGTTTACAACTTTGCAGATTACAGTTTTGCGTTTGTATTCTTGTTTGATTGTTTGTTATTATCACTTATTGCTTGCAATGATTTTCAAGAGTGCTCAGCAAAGGTAATTTCCTCAGCCTACGTTGCCTACAGCAACGTGAAGACTGTGACCTCGGTCTAGGCATGATCATGACAAATCATCAGCATGATGACACACAAAGTGCCATTTCTCAGTGCAACAGTCTGCTCTTATTCTATATCACAGTGACAGACTGTAAAGTCTCGATGCAATATGTCAGTGCTGTACGAGGAAACTTAAGACTGTCACACTTTTTGGAGCTGGCTGTTACCTATTAGGACCAGGCTTTTAAACCAAAAAACTAACACAAATATAAACTTTTGCTTTATACATGCTATTGTTGACTGAAGATGTATGCAGATATTGCATTGTGTTTAAATAAATCGATTTCAAATTTATATGTAAAATTTTCAAAAAAAATCGTAAAAATCCTTCTCCAGATCAGAATGCTTTCCTGCTGATTGGTAAGCCTTCATTTGTAGCCCCCTTGTACACAGTAGCGTGTCTGTTAAAGTCTTCACTGGGCAAGTAGAGGATTCCTCATGTGTCCAAAATAACTTGTCTTAGTCAAGATCTGCCCTACAGAGTGCCACTTCCTGCATTCGAGCTCCTAAACAAAAGTGTGACAACCTGCCCAGAGAGTGTGACAACCTGCCCCGAAAATGTGACAGCCTGCCCCGAATTCTGAATTTAAAAAAATGTCCAATAGGACATCAAGATTTCTAATGATAGGGGAACGAGGGGCAAAACAGAGCGGTGGGGCAAAACGGTTTTTTAAGTTTTCTCAGAACGTTTTGACCTGCCTTCTAATTTTTTGATTGGAAAATGAAATGGAATACATGACCAACTTTTCCTGAGAGTTTCGTTGATGAGAACATTACATGTATGCAGCTATGTTAATTTGAAGTTTCTGATCGATTTTCTTAAAAAAATCATAATTTTTGGAAATGGTGTAATACCTCCAGTGATGTTCCCAGCCAAATAATTCATAGACAGTGTTATTATAGGACTACTAAGCTTGCGTATTAAGCAAAAAAATTAAGTTTGGTGCTTAGTCGTGACTAAGTAGGTCATTATTAATCTACCCTGCATGGTTGGGGCAAGATGGAGTCCTCCTGCGGGGGCAAAATGGGAAGCACAAAAAAGCAATCCCAGCCTAGAAAAGGTTGAAGCTTGATATTGGGTCAATTCAACCATGACATTTGAGACATTTGATACACTTTCTGGTCATATTTATAACAGGCAAAATTTGAAAAAATCACAAGAGATTTGTGGATCTAATCCATGTCATCAGTAATACCTTGAGGATTTAGGCTTAGTGGTAAAACCCTGTATTGTTGAAACTGAAACAAATGTAACTGCCTTTCAAGAAGCATAGTCAAATCCAATACCAATTTAAATTTTTAAATTATTAAGAAAACTCGGAGTTATGTGAATATTCATAAAAATGTCACATTTCCACAAAGTTTAACAAATTTTGTTTCTTTTGTAACCTAATGTTTATGGTTAAATCTTAGGTAATAAGAAATAGATCGGACACTCCTGTACTTCAAAGGTACACACTGTGTTTCGATAGGGCCTAATGACCATTTAATTACTTTGAAATAAGAGCTGTAATCACCTCAATTCAATTGTCAAGAACCATAAGAAACAATGGAATAGATATGAAAAAGATATATTTGAATGATTTTAGATAAATTTATATAAAAAAGTAAATATGTTTCATTGACTGACTCATTAAGTTATGTACTTATAATCTGGTGAAATACTAGGGATACATATTTTTTAAAATAATTATATGATGCCTTTTTTGAAAATGTCATTTTTTGTTCTTAAGAATCATCATACATCCATGTATCTTTCGGGGATCGACAGAGAATTGTTAGAACTTTCCAAAATGGTGTCTGCCTATTCCATAGGCCCAATAATAGTGAAATAGTGATCCATCTAAGTGCTTTCGATCTCCAAATAGTTACAAGTTGTCTTCTAAAAATGAGTACTTTCAAGTGCATGTAACTCAATTCGAGGAAATTCGAAGATTAAACCATTATAACCATTATTAGGACAAGATTCTTGGCTTTCTGATGAATGTATTCTCATCTACGGCTTTCCATGGATTGGAGGGTTTATTTGAGTTTTAAAAATTCATGTTTTTCCAAATTTATTAACATTTTGGTCCATAACTCAAGTTATTACAGGCCTATGATTAAAATAAACACATGTACAGAATTGTCTGAATCTGCTTGATGCATATGAGTTGGTTTTATGCACATAAGACAAAAAAATAATAATAGTCATTTCCAGCCTCTATCTTTAAAAGGGGTGAAGATGAAGATGCTCTGTGCTCAATGAAGCGCAGTGTGTACATCAAACAAAATATGTGATTAACAATTAATTAGTGATTTCGGGCCAGCTCAGGGCCAATATGAAACCTTGTTAAAGACCATGTAATGATAACTGTTTTATTACTTAAGTGAGTTTCCGATCTATTTCTTATTCCCTAAGGTTAAATAATTTGTCAAATAATTACATAGAATGTAGAATTACTAGCATCACTTCCCAGCTATAATTGCATCCTGTATTGAGATGTTGATTTCATAATTTATTGCTATGTTTACTCTTAGTATTCTGCAATATTCTCACATTGCAATGACATGAATTAATGCATTTTTGTTTTTCAACATGCGTTTTAGTTAGGCTGTTATCAAAACAGCTGATTTATTGCAGAACTTTTGCTACTTTATATCTTCCCATTTTGCCCCTTATGAAATTCCATTTTGCCCCAAGCATGGGGCAAAACGGGATAAAGTTGCATTTTTGAAAATAGGGAAAAATTTGAATTGGAACTATTAAAAAAGCACGTTTCTGTGTTTGAGCAAGTGGTATTGGTACTTCTTCGTGGATCAGACCTTATTTGACATTTGCATGATACGCCACCTTCATGCAGCGAGCGTTCGAAGTTAGGCGGCCCGTTTTGCCCCCCGTTCCCCTATAGGTATATATTCACCAGACAGGTTTAAGTCACTCCCCTTTTGCCGTTCATACAGAATGGCAGTGCTCCTGCATGCTTTATATAGAAATAGTAGCATGTTTAAGTTTTACACACTGTGACAACCTGCCCCTGTGACAACCAGCCCCGGTCTCCCCTACACAATAACCTATGTGGTTTTGAAATAAATACAAACGGAAAAGAACAAGGTTTAAAGGTGAACAATGAACTGCTACAAAAGCAACACTATCTTACAAGTGTCAGCGTAGAGAAAGAGTTCAATGGCTAATTGCACTTTATGTAATTCACACCTACACCAAGGAGAAGTTTAGCCCTTTCTACTTTAATTACACTTCAGAAACTGTACCCCACCTTTCAATTGCTGTTGAAACAACAGAACAGTGTATTGCATTGTTTAATTAATTGCTACTGTCTCCTCCTAAGTACCTACATGCAGTGCCACATTATTTGGTGCATGACAACGGGAGAGCTCTGTTTTTCTACATCCCACTTTTACCGTGAATTGCTGGATTCGCAAATGTGGCAAATTTTATTGTTTTCCTATTTGCAAATAGCCATCCAAATTCGTTATTAACGAAAATGCGAGTGGCTAGCGTGAGCCCGGAGGATAAAAACTGACAAATTCCGTTTTGTGCACATATTTGATGTACTTGCCGTCTTCGTGAAAAATTTTCATCCACAAACTCTGCACTGATGTTCAACTCTCAACGAATTTTGGAAGGCCTGATCGGCTGATTACTTCAGTCATTAGTACAATATGTTACATCATTAGTACAATATGTTACATTATATGTACATGCATAGACTAGGTTTACCTTGCAGACTTCATACAAACTTTTATTATACAGGCCCTTGCCTCTATTCAAAGCCACAGCCTTCATCTAACCTTCCTTAATCCTTTCCTTCTTCTCATAAAGTCATTTCAAAATCGCAATTTTCCACCCTCTTTAATTATCCGTTTCTGTGCTTTCAATGGGCTTTGCTAGTTTGTATATATTGCTGAATGCAACAAAAGAGGTCAGTTACTATTGACACGCCAAACCAAAAAAATCTAAGAATAAAACCCCTACAAATTTACAACACCTGCGTTCAAAAAAGCCAAACCCGTAAGTTCTAAGCCAAACCTAAACTAAAACACTATGTTTCAGTAGATTTTTTTCATAGCAAGCTTTAAGGTACGTTACAAATATATCCATACCAGCATAGTGAAGCACACTGGAGAATATTTCAGTCTCAAACATAGTATAAGTACCCAATTTTATCAAAAAATGTACAAAATGGTCCAGTTGTTCCAAAGTCCCTCTTATTAGAATCACGTAATCTTTGACAACAAAAAATATTTTGAAATATAAAAATATGCACTGTATACGTGCGAATATAATCTAGCATACTGGCTATATTAACGTTTGATTGAATTTGCCTGAAAGATGTAGTTTCACTTAAGGCACAAAAAACAACTGTCAGACTGTCAAAAGCGTTGACTAAAGCCAAACCCAAGCCTTAACTGGGTCGCTTCGCATAGAGCAAACGGTACACAGTGTTATGTGAAACAACACCTTTGAATGAAACTGACACCTACATGTAACAGTGCACTGTAACAAGTGCAGCTTTACGTCCTAGTCCAGGGAGACTCAGCAGACGTCTGAGTCTAGGGTCGGAACGTCCTGTCACTCGCGAGATATTCGACCGACCAGCAGATAGCTTCTATGAGCATTTAAATCTCGATTACAAGGGTCAGCCTACCTCAAATTATTCCTAGCCCTCTTCTGCTAGTATTGACACCTTATTCCGGGTAGTTTATTCCATTTTTCGTAAGATTAATAAACTTTTCCTCCCATTCCATCGATTGCTTGAGAGGGCTTCCCCAAGACGTCTGCTTGCGTCTAATAATAGCACAAGCGCTCGCAGCGCCCTAGCGGTCATTTTTCGCGCCACAAGGCAGAGCAGAGAACTCAACAGTGACCTGCAGCAATAAAATGCCTCTCCTGACCTTAATATACATCCGATTAACACGATTTAAAAAGCATTATGAAGGAAACAATATTTGCTCCCCCTTAGGCTATCAAATTTGTTTGCTTCTGCAAAAGCTTTTTGTGCATTCAGCAAGTGAACTTTGATTAAAACAATTTTTTTTGTACTTTTGTAAAGAAATCACTACTCTGGAATGATTGAAGCATGGAACTGCACTACTCCATTATGTGATTGAATGCTAATTTTCATGTTTCTAGATATTCTTGGTTTTCACATAATTAATTATTAGTAAAACAAAGTCATGTAATCAGTGGCGTAGCCAGGGGGGGCAAGGTGGGGCAATTGCCCCCCCTGTGGCTGCTCTTGCCCCCCCTCTGGCTTTGGAGTAAAATAAAATAAAATTAGCCTGAAATGTCCAGTGCATGACCTGGTTTTACTATTCTGCTTAGGATGGCCTCTACCAAATTGTGTTTCAAACGCTGACCTAATTATTTAGCAAGCCAAGTGACTGGTGGAGCCGAAAAGTTGTGTTTCAAACGCTGACCTAATTATTTAGCAAACCAAGCGACTGGTGGAGCTGAAAAATGCAGGGCCTAGAAACACCAACTGAACTCTCCCGAATTTGTCAAATTTATTCAAACATACAGTGAGGCTCTGTAAAATTGCAATGACAATCCCAGCGTCCAGTGCTTCTTGTGAGCGAAGCTTCTCTGTCATGAAGAGGACAAAAACCTTTGTGAAAATTCAATGGCAGATGAGAGGCTCTCAAACCCAAGAGTCATCCGTATTGAATGAATGACAAATAGCGGGGCAGGTATGTAAAAAAATAGTGCATTTATACATAGAAGCATGAAATTTGGTGTGCACTTAAAGAACATCTTCACGAACATATCTGGATAGAGAGCCACCATAGATTTAGCTTAGGTGGCTACTGGCAGCCATTTTCCAAAATGGCGGTCAATTTTTTCCATTTTGCTGCTTTCTGTGTAGTTCCTACAAATAGAATACATGCAAATAGTGTTTTTTGTTCCTTCTCTAGGTATTCAGTACATCACTGTAACATTTTTTGATAGCCTGGACTATTTTTAGGCTTGTTGGAATCCATTTTGGCAGAAATATTGATTCAAATGCCAGATTTCGCGGTCTGGCATGGTTACGCCAACTCTTTAAAGATCACAAAATTAGTTGCATATTTGAATTCCTAGCAAGAAGAGCTTTCAAATGAGTACCCGCATTAATGGGTTTCGACCATTTTGTACATTTAAGTATGAAAATGGCAAAAATTAAAATAAAATTGTTTTTGAAAATTTCGGTTTTAGTTTAATTTTGACAAAGAATTCACGGAAACTATTGATGCTACCATTCATTTGAAAGCCCTTCTCACAAGGAATTCAAATATGTCATCTGTTTAAATATCAATTGAGATTCCACGAAAATACGGGAAACCGCGAAAATGCTACATTTTCTTCAACATTTCTAACAAAATGGACCCTGACCACCCTAAAATTCCTCAATTCAATTCAGAAATCATTGATAATATTTATTAGATCTGTAGAAGGAATAATGAGTACTGTTTTCATATAATCAAACTATAGGCACTTCACAAAAAGCAGGAAAATGAGAAAATTAGCCGCCATTTTGGAAAATGGTTGCCATGGGTCAACCAGGTCAAATCTGAAGTGGCTCCCTATCTAAATATTTTCTTTTAGACATTTTCTAACTGTGTGCCAAGTTTCATGCTTCTATGTAAAAATGCAATATTACTTCCCTATTCATGACAAATCTGCCCCGCTAAAAGGTCAAATCCATTTGATTTGGATGAGTTTGTAGAGATATTTTCAAACAGGATCATGCTTCTTTACTCATATCAGAGACTGATGTTGCTACATTGAAATTTAGTGTCTCTATTGCAGGCCTCCTAGAACTCCTGCTTTTCCTACCTTTTTTAGAAATCATCCTACTTTTCCTTTTTGCCAGTCCTACTTTTTTAAAATTCAGAAATGGTAAATTTAGTGAAGTGGCAAATCTTGTCTCTTCATAGGACAAAGTTCAAGCTTTGAGTCAGAAATGTCAGATATTTGACTGAAAAAAAATCTTAAGGCTCATTGTACATTCTTTCGACAAGTTTTGGGACTTATCTTGATGGAAAAAATTGTGTACTTTCAATGAAGGCGTCAAAAATGAAGACAATATCATGTCCCTTTGTCTTGTTTTTTGGCAAAATGAGACTAAGACAGGCTCCTACATGACCACAATTAATGATCCTAATTTTTTGGCCAATTTCCAAATTTTTTTCTGGAGGGCTGCTAGGAGGCCTGCTATTGTCATTACATTGCTCTGTTCTAATTAAGGATTGAGATAGTTTTTTCAATATTCTATACGACACTAATTACATTCCTGTATGAATTTATGAATAGTTTATAGGCCTAGTCTGATGAAAAATAATGCAATTTTTCTGTTCTAGTGTGATGACATTGCTAAGATGATGATTGCTATGTGATGAGCATTATAACTTTTCTGTTTCTTGTTCAAAACTGAAAGAATATTTTCATTGATACCAGAATTCCTGTTTTGATAAAAATGTCACTTTTCTGATGTTTTTCTATGGTGTTTTCTTCGTATATGGATCCAATCATTTAGATTCAATATTTAATGGCATTCAGTCAAGCAAATTTATGCAAGATATAATAATAACTTAACATTTACCAGCAAAATATCTAATGCCTTAAAAAATTATATGTAAATACGACATATAATTAAATTTCTGGCACTTCATGGTCAATTTAACATGCTTAGTGATGATGATAATGACCATATGGGGAGTCATGTGAATTTTATCCGAAAAATGTCGATAAATGTCGATAAAGGTCTTGCCCCCCCTCAAGAAGTCCTGCCCCACCCACTGCCCCACCTGTGGCAGATGTCTAGCTACACCACTGCATGTAATGTACTATGCATCAGCAAATAAAGTTTTGAATTGAATCTCACCAAAAATAAGCAACTATTGGACTGTAAAATTAACATTTTTCGAATCTGCAAGTATAGCGCTTGATGGCAGATTTGGTTAGCAGTTTTTTTTTTTAAACTTCATAGCAGACTTTTAACCTGTGAAAAAAAGAAGTTATTTTTAAAATTAAGCCTTCTGACGTCATGTCACTTTGTGAACGTATCATCATAATTCTGCAACTAATCAACTCCAGCAATTCTGCAGCAGCTCCCTAACAATTCTGCAGCAATTCTCCAACAGTTCTCTAACAGTTCACCAGCAATTCAGCAGCAGTTCTCCAGCAGTTCTCCAGCAGTTCTCCAGCAGTTCTCCAGCAGTTCTCCAGCAGTTCTCCAGCAGTTCTCAAACAGTTCTCTAGCAGTTCTGCAGCAGTTCTCCAGCAGTACTCTGCGGTTCTCCGGCAGTTCTCTAGCAGTTCTCCAGCAGCTCTCTATCAATTTCCCATCAGTTATGCAGAAGTTCTCAAACAGTTCTTTAGCAGTTCTCCAGCAGTTCTCTGCAGCTCTCAAGCAGTTCTCCAACAGTCCTCTGGCAGTTCTCCAGCAGTTCTTGAGTGGTTCCCTAGCAGTTCTGCAGCAATTATGCATCAGTTCTCCAGCAGTTCTCCAATCTCCATTAGTTCTCCAGCAATTCTGCAGCAATTCTCCAGTTGGTCTCCAGCAATTCTCCAACAGTTCTCTAGCAATTCTCCAACAGTTCTCCAGCAGTTCTGCAGCAGTTCTGCAGCTGTTCTCTAGCAGTTCTGCAGCAATTCCCCAACAGTTCTCCAACAGTTCTCTAGCAATCCTCCAGCAATTCAGCAGCAGTTCCCTTGCAGTTCTCCAACAGATCGCAGCAGTTCTCCTGCAGTTCTCCTGCAGTTCTCTATGAATTCCCCAAACAGTTCTGCAGAAGTTCTCAAACAGTTCTCTAGCAGTTCTACAGCAATTCTCCAGCAGTTCGCTAGCAGTTATGTGGCAGTTCTCTAACTGTTCTCTAGTAGTTTTGCAGCAATTTCGCGGCACTTCTCCAGCAATTCTCCAGTAGGTCTCCAGTAATTCTCCAACAGTTCTCTAGCAACTCTCATGCAATTTTCCAACAGTTCTCTAGCAATTTTCTAGCAATTCTCTGCAGCAGTTCTGCAGCAATTCTCCAATAGTTCTCTTGCAACTCTCCAGCAATTCTCCAGCAGTTCTCTAGCAACTCTCCGGCAATTCTCCAGCAATTCTCCTGCAGTTCTTAAGCAATTCTCCAGCAATTCTCAAACAGTTCTCCAGCAGTTCTCCGGCAATTCTTCAGAAATTTTATCCCAGTTCCTCAGCAGTTCTCTGGCAATTCTGCAGCAATTCTTTGGCCATTCTGCAGTAGTGCTGTAGAAATTCTCTGGCAGTTTTACAGCAGTTCTCTATCAGTTCTGCAGCAATTTCGCAGCAGTTCCCCCAGCAGCTCACTGATCTCAATTAGTTCTCCAGCAATTCTACAGCAATTCTCCAACAGACCCCCCAGCAATTCTCCTGCAATTCTCTAGCAGTTCTCCAGCAGTTCTCTAGCATTTTCCAACAGTTCTCCAGCTATCCTCCAGCAATTTGCACCAGTTCTCCAGCAATTCGCAATCAGTTCTCAGACAGTTCTCCAGCAGTTCTCTAGCAATTCTCCAGCAGTTCTCCAGAAGTTCTCAGACAGTTTTCTCGCTGTTCTGCAGCAATTTCGTGGATGTTCTCGAGCACTTCTCCAAATCCCATTAGTTGAATTTAGTTCTCCAGCAATTCTGCAGCAATTCTCTAGTGGGTCTCCAGCAATTCTCCAACAGTTCTCTAACAAATCTCATGCAGTTCTGCAGCAGTTCTCTAGCAGTTCTCTAGCAGTTCTCCAGCAGTTCCCTAGCAATTCTGCAGCAGTTCTCTAGAAGTTCGCTAGCAGTTCTTTAGCAGTTCTCTAGCAGTTCTCCAATCTCCACTAGTTCTCCAGCAATTCTGCAGAAATTCGCCAGTTCTCCAGCAATTCTCCAACAGTTCTCCAGCAGTTCCCTAGCAATTCTGCAGCAGTTCTCTAGAAGTTCGCTAGCAGTTCTTTAGCAGTTCTCTAGCAGTTCTCCAATCTCCACTAGTTCTCCAGCAATTCTGCAGAAATTCGCCTGTAAGTCTCCAGCAATTCTTCAACAATTCTCCAACAGTTCTCTAGCAACTCTCCAACAATTCTCCAACTGTTTTCTAGCAGTTCTCCAGCAGTTTTCTAGCATTTCTGCAGCAATTCTGCAGCAATTCTCCAACAGTTTTCCAGCAGTTCTGCAACAGTTCTGCAGCAGTTCCTCAGCAGTTCTCTAGCAACTCTCCAGCAATTCTCCAGCAGTTCTCTAGCAATTCTCCAGCAATTCTCCAACAGTTCTCTAGCAATTCTGCACCAGTTCTCCGGCAGTTCTCTAGCAGATCTCTAGCAGTTCACATGCAATTAAGCAGCAGTTCCCTGGCAGTTCTGCAGCAGTTCCTCAGCAGTTCTCTAGCAACTCTCCAGCAATTTTCTAGCAGTTCTCTAGCAATTCTCCAACAGTTCTCTAGCAATTCTGCACTCGTTCTCCAGCAGTTCTCTAGCAGTTATCCAGCAGTTCTGCAGCAATTTCCCAGCTATTGTTTACCAGTTCTCTACAAGTTCTCAAGCAGTTTTTGCAGCAATTCTTCAGGTTTTCTCCAGGCGTTCTCCAGCTATTCTGCTGTAATTCCGCAGTAGTTCTCCTCCAGCAGTTCCACATAAATTATACAGCAGTTCTCCAGCACTTCCCTCGCAGTTCTCCAACAGTTGTGCAGTTCTCCACAGAAGATCTGCATCAATTATGAAGCAGTTCCTCCAGCATTTTTGAAGCAGTTCTCAAGCTGTTCTCCAGTAGTTTTGCAGCAGTTCTCGCAGTTCTCTCTAGCAGTTCTCTAGCAGGTCTTTAACATTTTTCAGAATTTCTGTGGCAATTCTGCAGCAATTCTTCAGCAGTTCTCCAGTAGTTCACCAACAGTTCTTTAACAGTGCTCTCTAGCAATTCTGCAGCAGTTAATGCCAGTTATTATCCAGCAGTTCCGCAGAAATTCTGCAGCAGTTCCACCAGCAGATCTCCTGAAATTCTGCTGCAGTTCTCAACAGCAGTCCTGCAGCAGTTGTAGCAGTTCTAAATCGTTTCTGCAACAGTTCTCCAGCAGTTCTCCATCAGTTCAACAACAGTTCTCCATCAGTTCTGCCGCAGTTCTACATCAGTTCTCCAGCACTTCTCCAGAAGTTCTGCAGCAACTCTTCGGCAGTTCTCTAGCAGTTCTTTGACAGTAATGTTCTCTAGCAATTCAGGAGCATATCTGCAGCAGTTCTCGAGAAGTTCTGCAGGAATTTTGCAGCAATTCTCCTGCAATTCTCCTGCAATTCAGCAGCAGTTATTTAGTAATTCTCCGCAAAACCTGCAACAGTTCTCCAGCAATTCAGCAGAAGTTATGCAGCAGTTCTCAAACAATTCTTGAGCAGTTCTCAAGCAATTCTCCGGCAATTTTCCAGGCATTCTCCAGCATATCTCTATTTGCAGTAATTTTCCAGCAGTTCTCTAGCAATTCTACAGCAGTTCTCCTGCAGCCCTCGGGCAGTTTTGCAACAATTCTCTAGCCGTTTTCAGCAGTCCTGTGGCAATTATGCGGTAATTCTGCAGCAGTTATCCAGAAATAGTGCAGCAGTTCTCCACAGCAGCTCTACAGCAATTCTCCAGCCATTCTGCAGCATTTCTGCAGCTTTTATTCTGCAAATCTGCCGCAGTTCTCCAGCAGTGTTGCAGCGGTTCTCAAGCAATTCTGAAGCAGTACTGCGGCAGTACTGCAGCAGTTCTGCATCAGTTCTGCAACAGTTCTGCAGCAGTTCTGCAGCAATTATTCTACAGCAGTTCTGCAGCAATTCTCCAGAAATTCTGCAAGAATTGTGTAGTACTTCTCTAGCACTTCTTTAACAGTTCTCTAGCAATTCAGCTACAATTCTGCAGCAGTTTTCCAGAAGTTCTGCAGTAACTTTGCAGCAGTTCTCTTGCAGTTATCCAGTAATTCGGCTGCAATTCTCCTCTGCAATTTCTAGCAATTCTCAGCAAATTCTGCAGCAGTTCTGCAATTCACCAGCAACTCGGGCAGTTATGCAGCAGTTATGCAGCAGTTCCACGGGAAATCTGCAGCAATTCTGCAACAGTTCTCCAGTAGTTCTCCGGCAATATTCCAGCAGTTCTCTTGCAGTTCTCTAGCAATTCTCCAACAATTCCGCAGAAGTTCTGCAGCAGTTCTGCAGCAGTTCTGCAGCTGATCTGCAGCTGATCTGCATCAGTAATCAAGAAGTGCTGCAGCAATTCTCCAACAGTTCAACAGTTCTGCAGCAGCTCCAACAGTTCTGGAGCAATTCTCCATCATTTCTCCAGTAGTTATGCAGCAGTTCTCCATCAATACTCCACTAATTCTCCAGCAATTCTCCAGCAGTTCTCCATCAATTCTCCAGCAGTTCTCCAGCAGTTCCCCTGCCATTTTCTGCCAATTCTCCAGCAGTTGCACAGCAGTTGTGCAACAGTTCTGCAATAATTCTCCAGCAGTTCTCTATCAGTTCTCTATCAGTTCTCCATCAGTTCTCCAGTAGTTCTCCAGTAATTCGCCAACAGTTTTTCCAAAAGTTCTGTAGCGGTTCTGCAGCAGCTTTCCAGCAATTCTCAGGCAGTTCCCCAGCAATTCTTCAACTTTTGCAGCAGTTCTCCAGCAGTTCTGCAACTGTTCTAAAGCAGTTCTGCAGCAGTTCTCCGGCAATTCTCCAGCAGTTCTCCTGCAGTTCTCCAGCAGTTCTCCAGCAGTTCTCCAGCAGTTCCCTTGCAATTCTTCTGCAGTTCTCCAGCAATTCTCTAAAAGTTCCCCAGCACTTCTGCTACAAGTCTGGAGCAATTCTCCAGCAGTTCTTCAATGTTCAGTTTTGCAGCAATTCTCCAGCAGTTTTGCAGCAGTTGTGCAACAATTCTCCAGCAGTTTCACATGAATTCTCCAACAGGTCTACCTTAGTTGTGCAGCAGTTGTGCAGCAATTCTGAAATAATTCCGCAGTAAGTCTCAGGCAGTTGTTCAGCAATTCTCATGATTCTCTAGCAGTTCTCCAGGAATTCTCCGGCAATTTTGCAGCAGTTATTTCTCCAACTGTTTTTTTATCAGTTCTCCATCAGTTTGGCAGCAATTCTCCTAGCAGTTCTGCAGCAGTTCTGCAGCAGTTCTGCAGCAGTTCTGCAGCAGTTCTGCAGCAGTTCCATCTCTTCAACTTATTTGGGTGTCCCACTAGCGAAGATGTATTAAAATTTAAATTGGCAGGGGTGTACCACTGATGCCCTCGTGGATACAGAGGACTCAAGATCTCTTCAACTCATGGAGTACATCTCAAAATACCACCATATCCATTTGGTCTCAGAGTACTGCTGCAGAACTTTAGAACTGATGCAAAAACGCTGTAGAACTGCTGCAGAACTGTATAGCTGTTGCATTGTTAATACAGAGCTGCAAAATTGTTCAGAGTTGCACAACTGGAGGATCGTGGAAATACTACAGAATTACATGTAATGCAGAACTGTTTGAGAACTGCCAGAGAACTGCCAGAAAATTGCTGCAGAATCGCTGCAGAACTGCTGCAGAACATTTACTGCCGGAGACCTGATGGAGATTTGCTGGAGAGCTGCTCCAGAACCGCCCAAGAACTATTGGAGAACAGTTACTGAATTGCTGAAGAACTGCTGGAAAACTGCTGCAGAATTGCTGGAGAATTGCTGCACAATTCTCTGAGACTTTCTGCAGAACTTCTGGACAATTGTTGCAGAAATGCTGCAAAACTGCTGGAGAATTGCTGCAGAACTGCTGCAAAACTGCTGGAGAATGTCTGCAGAACTGCTGCAAAACTGCTGGAGAATGTCTGCAAAAATTCTGCAGAACTGCCGCAGAACTGCTGCAGAACTGCTGCAGAACTGCTGCAGAACAGCAGGAAAAATGCTGCATAACTGCTACGGAACTGCTGCAGAACTGCTAGAGAAACTGCTTCAGAACTGCCGCAGAACTGCTGCAGAACTGATGGAGAACTGCTGCAGAACTGCTGCAGAATTCCTGCAAAAATTAATGGATAACTGCTGCAAAACTGTTGCAGAATTCTTGCAAAATTGCTAGATAACTGCTGGAGAATTGCTGGAGAACTGTTGCAGAACTGCTGGTGAGCTGCTGCACAACAAATGTAGAACTTCTGGAGAACTGCTGCAGAGCCCACGGAGAACTGCTGCAGAACCGATTGAGATCTGCTGGAGGACTGATAGAGTTCTGCTGCAGAAATGCTGGAGAATTATTGCAGAACCATGGAAAACGGTTGCGCAACTGCTGGAGAATTGCTGGAAAATTGCAGGGGAACTGCTGGAGACCTGCTAGTTAACTGCTGTAGAACTGCTAGAGAACTGCGGGAGAACTGCTGTAAAATAGCTGCAGAATAGCTGCAGAACCGACAGAGAACTTCTGGAGAAATTATGGGGTAAGGATGGAGAACTGCTGCAGAACTGCTGTAGAACTGCCGGAGAACTGCCGGAGAACTGCTGGAGAACTGGTGGAGACTTGTTTGAGAGCTGCTGCAGAACTGTTGGAGAGCTGTTGGGGAATTTCTGCAGAACTGTTGAACTAATGAACTGTAGGAGAATTGCTGCAGAACTGCTGGAAAACTGCTGAAGAACTGCTTGAGAACTGTTGCGGAATTGCTACAGATATCCCCTGGAACTGCTGCAGAATTGCTGGAGAACTTCTGCAGAATTTGCTGAGAATTGCTAGGAAAATACTGCAGAATTTCTGCAAAATTGCTGGAGAATTGCTGGATAAGTGCTAGAGAACTGCTACAAAGTTACTGCAGAACTTCTGGAAAACTGCTGCAGAATTGCTGCTGAATTGCCAAAGAACTGCTAGAGAACTACTGCAGAATTTCTGGGGAATTGCTGCAGAACTTCTGGAGAACTGCTGGAGAATAATTGCTGCAGAAGTACTGCAGAACTGCTTGAGAACTGCTGAATAACAGCTGTAGAAATGCTGCAGAATTGCTGGAGAACTGCAGCAAAATTACCGCAGAATTGCCACAGGACTGCTGGAAAAGGGCTGGCAAATTGCTGCAAAACTACTGGAGAGATGCGGGAGAACTGCTGTAGAATTGCTAGAGAACTGCTGGAAAATTATTGCAGAATTTCTAGAGATCTGCTGGAGAACGCCTGGAGAATTGCTGGAGAATCGCTTGTGAACTGCTGCACAACTCCTGCAGAATTGCTGGAAAATCGTTGCATAATTTACAGAGATAGCTAAATAACTGCTGCGGAATTGCTGGAAAAATGCTGCCGAATTGCTGGAGAATTGCCAGGGAACTGCAGGAAAATTGCTGCAGAATTACTGCAGAACTTCTCGAGAACTGCTGCAGATCTGCTGCTGACTTCTGCAGAGCTGATAGAGAACTGCTGGAGAACTGTTGGAGAACTGATGGAGAACTGATGGAGAACTGCTACAGAACTACTGCAGAACTGCACTGTTGGATAATTGCTGCAGAACTGTTTAAAATCTTCTGGAGAATTGCTAATTGCTGCAGAAATTCAGAAAGAAATGTTGGAGAACTGCTAGAGAACGGCAGGAGAACTGCAGCAGAATAATTGCTGGAGAACTGCTGCACAATTGTTGGCGAGCTGCTAGAGAACTATAATAAAACCCCATGACAGTGTAGTTCACAGCTATGAACATCATGAGTGTCAGGTCTGCTCTGAATTAACACGAGTCCGAAGGACGAGTGTTATTCAGAAGGCAGACCTGACACGAATGATGTTCATAGCTGTGAACTACACTGTTATGGGGTTTTATTTATATCCCGCAATGACTTTTTCAGTGTTTTTTAGTCTGATAACTTCAAATTCTCCCAAGTTGGGAGCAGCAATTTGTTGTGACGTCACCAGCTGCCCATTGTGACGTCATGACATAACAATCGCTGTCCATTGTTTGCATAACAATGTCAGATAATTTATTTCATTGAGTTCACAAGGATGAACTCAATGGTGTGAACTCAATGGTTTTTTCATGGTGTTCACTCGCAATTGCGGGATATTGCCTGAGAACTGCTAGAGAACTGCTAGAGCACGGCTGGAGAACTGCGGTAGAATTGATTGGGAACTTCTGCAGAGATACTACAGAATTGCTAGAGGACTGCTGGCAAATGCCTAAAGAATGCCTGGAGAACACCTGCCTGGAGAATTTCTGCAAAACTGCTGGATAACTGGCAGAGAAGTGCTAAAGACCTGCTGGATAACTGCTGGAGAATTACTGCAGACTTCTGGAGAACTGCTGGAAAATAATTGCTGCAGAATTGAAAGAGAGCTGTTAAAGGACTGCTGGAGACTAGCTGAAGAATTGCTGGAGAACTGCTAAAGAACTGCAGAACTTCAGGGGACCTGCTGGAGAATGATTGCTTTAGAATTGCTGGAGAACTGTTAAGGAACTGCTGGTGAACTACTGGACAACGGATACAAGACTGCAGGAGATCTGTCGTAGCATTGCAAGAGAACTGATTGATAAGTGCTGGAAAATTGCCGCAGAATTGCCAGAGAACTGGTAGGGAAATGCTACAGAACTGCTGCAGAACTGCATGCAGAACTGCTGGAGAACCGCTGGAGAACTGCTGCAGAATTACTGGCGAAATGCTGCAGAACTGCTGCACAATTGCCGGAGAGCTGTTGCAGAATTGCGGAGAATTACTAAATAATTTCCGCAGAATTGCTGCAAAACAGGGAACTGCAGGAGAATTTCTGCAGAATTACTGTAGAACTTCTCGAGAACTGCTGCAGAATTGCTGCTGAATTGCCAGAGATTGTAGAGAACTGTTGGAAAACTGCCAGAGAAATGCCTGAGAATTGCTGCAGAACTTTTGGAGAACTGCTAGAGAACTGCAGGAGAATTGCTGCAGAATTGCTGCAGAAATTCTGAAAGAATTGTTGGAGAATTGTAAGAGAAATGTTAGAGAGCTGCAGGAGAACTATTGGAGAACTGCTGCAAAACTGCTGGAGGAATGCTGCAGAATTGCAAGCGAACAGCTGCAGAATTGTTGAAGATCAGCTGTAGAACTCTGGGAGAATTGCTGCAAAACGGCTTGAGAACTGGTAGAGAACTGCTAAAGGACTGCTGGGAAATTGTTGGATAACTGCTGGATAACTGCTGGATAACTGCTGGATAACTGCTGGATAACTGCTGGATAACTGCTGGATAACTGCTGGATAACTGCTGGATAACTGCTGGAGAACTGCTGGAGAACTGCTGGAGAATTGCTGCAGACTTCTGGAGAACTGCTGGAAAATGGTTGCTGCAGAATTGCAAGAGAACTGTTAAAGAACTGCTGGTGAACTGCTGGAGAACAACTAGAGAACTGCTGGAGAACTGCTGCAGAATTGCAGCAGAATTGCTGCAGAAATTCTGAAAGAACAGTTAAAGAATTGCTAAAGAAATGTTGGAGAACTGCAGAACTGCTTGAGAACTGCTGCAAAACTTTTGGAGAACTGCTGCAAAACTGCTGTAGATATGCTACAGAATTGCCGGAGAACAGCTGCAGAATTGCTGGAGATCTGCTGGGGAATGGCTACAGAAAACTTGGAGAATTGCCACAAAACAGCTTGAGAACTGGTAGAGAACTGCTAAAGAACTGCTGGGAAATGCTGGAGAACTGCTGGAGAATTGTTGCAGACTTCTGGAGAACTGCTGGAAAATAATTGCAGCAGAATTTAAGAGAACTGTTAACGAATAGCTGGTGAACTACTGGAAAACTGCTTGAGAACAGCTAGAGAATTGCTGCAGAATTGCTGCAGAATTGCTGAAGAATTGCTGCAGAATTGCTGCAGAATTGCTGCAGAATTGCTGCAGAATTGCTGCAGAAATTCTGAAAGAACTAATGGAGAATTGCTAGAGAAATGTTAGAGAACTGCTAAAAAAACTGCTGCAAAACTGCTTTAGAACTGCTGCAAAAGTGCTAGAGAACTGCTGCAAAACTGCTAGAGAACTGCTGCAGAATTACTGGAGATCTGCCGTAGAATTGCTGGGGGAGTGCTAAAGAACTGCTGGAGAACAGCTGGGGAGTTGCTGGAGAATTGCTGCAGAATTAATATAAAACTGCCTGAGAGCTGCTGGAGAACTGCTACAGAATTGCTAGAAAACTGCTGGAAAATTACTGCAGAATTGCTGGAGAACAGCTGGAGAATTGCTGGAGAATGGCCGCAAAACTGCTGGAGAACTGCAAGATAACTGCTGGAGAATTACTGTTAAAGAACTGCCTGAGAATTGCTGCAGAATTGCTGCAGAATTGCTGCAGAATTGCTGCAGAATTGCTGCAGAATTGCTGCAGAATTGCTGCAGAATTGCTGCAGAATTACTGCAGAATTACTGCAGAATTGCTAGAGAATTGCTAAGGAAGTGCTGGAGAACTGCTTGAGCATAGCTGGAGAATTGCTTGAGAACTGCTGAAGAACTGTTGCGGAATTGCTGGAAAACTGGAGAATTGCAGGAGAACTGCAGCAGAACAGCTGCAAAACAACTGCAAAACAGCTGCAGAATTTCTGGAGAACTGCCGGCAGCTCTACGGAACTGCTGCAGAATTGTTGCAGAACTGCCATAGAACTGCTTTAGAATTGCTGTATGGCCATTGCAGAACTGTAGAATTGCTGCAGAACTGCTATAGTACTGTAGAATGGTTGCGGAATTCTGCTTGTGCATGGAGAATGTAGTACTTACTGCAGTGAGTTGGATATTTCAATTTGACCTTTAACTTATAATACGAAAAGAGTACAGATATAGACATGCATTTATGGAACTTCAAAAACTTTGATACTAAAGACGGGCCAATAATCGAATTGTTTCTTTGCAACTCAAAATGTTATGATTTAGCTCCAGGCCAACTCCTGATATCACAGCTTATCTTCAAGACACAAATTCTAATTTCATTGATCACCTCTTCAATTTTGTTAAAAAGCTATTGTTGAATATTTATTTGATTCAAAACTGAAAGGAATTACTTCATGCTAAAAATAGTCAATGGTGTAGGCTTAGCTAAATGTTACCTTAAACATTAAAAAAAATATATAATATTTTATAAGTTGTCAAACAAGATAGCAAAAATGAAACAGATAATCCAATAAAAGTAACATTGAAAGTTTGCTACACAGGAATCAAAGTAAACAAATTTATAGGCCTTTAAGGTGGGACTTCAAAGTTAGCAATCATGTGAATCATCTTATATTTTAATAAAGAGGCAATTTGCAAGTCACTACCTATATAAGATATATTTATTAAATAGTGCATTGAACGAATAATTGCTATAAATATATTATAATAATTATATTAATTTTTTTTTTGGTCATACCTTTTATATTTATTTCATAAATACCAGTATTGTTTAATTGATAGTTTGAATAATACTTAAAATATATTTGCTGTCCAAGAAAAGAAAATTATGAAGTCTAAGATCTTCTCATTTTTATTTAGCTCTGTTAATTGATGGAACAGGTCCTTCACTTGATTGAGAAAAATAAATAAGTTAATTTAATTTTTTACCCACAGTATTCTATATTCAAGGTCATTCAAAAGCCTTGCAGCAGAAGGTATGAGAGTGAATTGAAACCCAATTGACAATTTGTCAGCTAGTTAATTGTCAATTAGGTTTCACACCTTTAGAGCTTCCCTGGCCTTTGAAAAAGCAATAGCAATTGACACACAGCATTCAGATATTGATTTAATTACAATCAATTTCCATTGGCCTAATGTGTGCTTTAAAACTGGCAATGTATACACTGCTGTGATCTTCCTGAGCTCTCTGCTCTGGCCTGCCAGCTGATGGCGCGAAAAAGGGAATCCCGCGTGACGTCATAGCTGCACGCGCGCGGCCATGATGGCTGTCAACAAAGCAGGATTCATCGATTCAACATTTTCGTGTGCTATTAAATACACAAAAAGTGGAAGTACAAGTCCGAATTTGGTGGCAATCGAAGCGGGAAAGTGTCAAGACTCTTAAAAGGTAGGCTGACCCATATCCGTGACGATTAAATTGACTTATGAATATGTCGAGGATCTGAGCGGCTTAGGAATCACTGCCCAGAGGGCTGGGCAGGCTCACTGCTATTTACGTCCGGTATTTATGCACTTGGTAGGCTAGTTTGTTTGGACAGGAGTAGAACTGTCTAGAATCAGACCAGCATGCCATCTGGTGGGGGATGAACGCACTGGGGGATACTGGGGGACACTGGGGGACACTGGGGGGCACTGGTGGGCACTGGGGGACACTGGGGGGCATTTGGGGGCACTGGGGGGCACTGGGGGGCACTGGGGGCACTGGGGGCGGGGGCCACTGATCTACTTGGTGTAGCTTGAAACTTGCATGCTTTTAGGTTTGACTTATAGTTGAATAAAAATTGGCAGAATCAGGAAATTTGTAATAACAGCAGTTTCTTGGTACCACAAGAAAGGAAATTTTCTGTAGTTTCACCAAAAAAAATTCAACAAAATTCAACACTGGGGAAAATTGCTGTTATTACAAATTTCCTGATTCTGCCAATTTTTATTCAACTATTAATCACTTTTTAAAAGAATTTCCAGAACATAACAGTGAATAACCTGCAAACAACTTCGGTGACAAACTTTGATGAAATCCAATTGATGGGTTATCGTTCGGATAACACGGGATGGAAAAGTTTCACAGACAGAATGCTTTTAACAGTGGAACTTGAAAATGCTAGGCTAAAAAGCAATGGGGCTTGGATTAACATAATATTGTGAGCAAAACTTTCCAAACTGCAAGAACACCCCTCTTGTGACGTAGAATACTAATACCAATTAAGGTCCAATATTCTTTTTGACTCACCTAGTTTTCTTGAAGGTAAGACCTGGTAAGTATAGAGATTACACATATTTGAACAATAGCAGGCGTTAGTCGAGATCTGTGCCTAATGCTTGGATCGGGGTTACGAAGCGTAAGTGTGATTAATCCAGACATTGTGGCCGAAGACGTCCGTCTGACCGATTCTCGCCACATTTTTCTGTCTTCCCTGGGCCATAACTGAAGATATACGTCGTCAATCGACTGGATAATGGTCTGAATCCATGGTAAACATTCCATTTAAGACTCGATGATACAATTCGTAGTGTTTTAGTGGTTCTACAACTGGCCTGGAGCCCAGAATCCAAACCTCCATTGACTTAGCAATGGTACAAAATGGCGGCTGGTTCCCAAAATCACAACACCAGTGCGATTTCACACGTAATCACGTGGCTGCACGAGAATTAGTTACGCCTAGTATTTTCAAGCATTTTTCCTAAAAATAGGGGTGTCTTTTCACTAATTATAAGAATTTATAATCAATCGGAAATAACCGTCAGATTATGAGTCAGATATCACTTCACCTTGCCAAGTTTACGTGTATTATACACAAAAGAGAACACAAGAAAATATTCACTTCAGAGAATTTCTAAAAATCGACCAATTTTTAAGTTGCACGAATGGGGCATTACATTACGAATTTCAAATAGTTTGTGTAACCATTAAATATTAATCACTTTCGCAGAAATTTTGCATCTGTTTGTTTTTTTAATATATGTAGTTATAAATTTTGACTTTCAAAGGGGTTTTAATTTTTTGCACACATTCTCGGATCACCCGATCGTCATGATATGTCGTAACAGATCTTAGCATAAGAATCAGATTCATATCCAGGCTACAGTAGCCTGCTTAATCAGTTGCGAGCGTCAGCGAGCAGGCTACAACATTTCCCTGAAGGTGCTGCCTTTCTGGTCCTCGCTCACATGCATTTTTGAAGCAATCTAGCTCAGTCCTGCTGGGTTCTGCTGAGCGCGGACCTGACAGGCAGCAGCGCGGACTTTAGGGGCAGCAGTTCTAGTGACCTCAATCCCAATTCGATACCCAGTTCGACTTGAATTTCATCAGTCTGCAGCCTCGCTCGCTCGTCTGCTTTATAGCAGACTGACTTGTCAGTCAGATTCATATCATAACTCTTTGTTTTGTCACTTCTGTTGCTGTGTTTTTTTTATCAACATGCTTTCAAATGGTACCTTACTTCTCTTTGAAATTCTTCACAAGTTTTGTTTCCGCTTGGTATTGCGTGGAAACTTTGGAAAGATTCCATGTGCCAATTTATGAAAAAATATCTAATATCCGATTATACATAATCTAATAGCTTCCCTTTCCAAAAATGAATATTAAGCCTGTTTCTGGCTAACTTCAAAGTGAATATGACGAAGTAAGTATAAAAACATGTATATCAAGACAGTGCATCAAGGTATAGAGTTGTGTTGTTTCTGCGTAAAGAAGTCCCTGCGACAGGATGCACCATGGGCGAAGTTTTTGTTACAGTTCTGATTGATCCTTGAAACAGTATCAGGTAGCACCAGTTACATGATGTATGTCCCCATGTGAGGGATCTTTTACTTGCCCAGCATAGACACTGATACAAGGGGCCGCCAATTTAATGTCTCATCCGAACGACATCCAGCTGGGATTTTGCTCATGAAGGTCTACTGAAAATTTTGGGTGCCTCACCTGGGGTTCGAACCCATGCAGCCAAAGACCTTCAGCGAAGCAGGTTGGCACCTAAGCCACTTGGCCACCCAGCTGCTGTTTTATGATGGCTTCCTTGCACCATGAATAGTAGCATGCGTGGAGCAGTGAAAAGAGTCCTAATCTGTTAACAGCCAAAAAAGACCTTGTGACGTGGCTCATACCAAGCTTGCTGGCCTGATTTAACCAGCTGAATATAAACCAGATCTTAGTCTTAGATCTGGTCTAAGTTCCAAAATCTAAGATAACGCACAAAAGGTACTTTAAGGGCACTCTGGCAACCATGCCATGCAACTAAGTGCCTGGTAAATAGTTGGGCATTTTTTAAAAAAGATCACTTAAATTTCTGGTAATACCTCCAGTGGCGTAGCCAGAAATCCATGAGTGGGGGGGCCAAGGGGGGGCCAGGGTCTGAACTAGGGGGGCCAACCTTTCGCGGCATTTTCGCGAAATTTTTTCGGCATTATATGAATAAAAATTGAAACATCCTCACGAGTCTTCTTTATGAACAACTTTGCAATACTGGGTATTTTTTTTGTAATGTGCACATTAAGAGTAACTTATTCTTATCTTTTGTGACTGAAAAACAATATGACCATACATCTCATACTTACACTAAAATTGGTTTTGACTTATAAAAAAATAATGAAACAGATTCTTGGGCTCCGATATAAAAAGTCTCACAATGACACCTCATCAATTACCATGAGTCACAAAGAGTATCTTTTGCCGTGAAATGCTCCTCTTTTTTTTCTTCTTTTTTTTCATAACTGTCTTTGCAAGTTTTCATTATATTCCTGCTAAGAATGTCCTCTTTCTGATTTCAAAGAGATTTCTTTTGGAGTATTATTAAATCTAGATCCTGATATTCGGGCAAATGTCGCTCACCCCCTAAAAGGTTTGCGTGGTACACATATTGCTAGATATATTCAAATAGGGAAATCAAAAATTAGCAGATGCTTCAGAAATTTTCAAAGGGCAACTGTCATTCTAGAGAAAATTGGGTATAAGTTAGCGCCAGCAAAGGCAACAACTTTAGACGGATGTATTCCAGTGACTGTTGCTGCTCCAATAATTTTTTCAAATTTTTCTAATCTGAAATGGGGGGGCCAGTGGGGGGCCACTTATCCATTTGGGGGGGGGGGCCCTGGCCCCCCCAGGCCCCCCCATAGCTCCGCCACTGAATACTTCTTGCAAGTAGGGGAGAGTCCCCTGGATTGGACCACCTAACTTCCAAGTGCTCAGTGTGGAAAGGTTATTAGTGCTATGAAGCTAAAAACTGGTCAGAAAGATGAAGATTGAGATGAAATATCTTGTACCATTGTGCTGTGCACAAAGCTTGATCTGTATGGACACTAGACCATTTCCAAAAAATTGTTATATTTCTGAAATCACCTACTTGGTATCCTCGATTGGACCACTGAGTTGCCTCGATTGGACCACACCAGAAAGCATTGTTTTAAATAACCCAAGTAAAGCTATTTGCATTATTAACCAGCCCAGAAATAACGGTTTCTGTTTATTTGTAATAACCTCAGGCAACAGAAAATTTCAGTTTTGGAGTTTTTGCCTTTTTGGTGTAGTTCCAGGAAATGCCAGTAGAGGGCATGTTAGCATGGGACTTATCATAATTAAATTTACTTATCTCTGGACCATAATTAAATGTTTTTAGGGATTCTTAATTTACTTCGTAAAAGGTTCCAATTGTCATATCTACAGGCTGTATTATCAATTTACATTCATTCATAGGGTGGTCCAATCGAGGACACTCTACTTGCATGTCCAATCGAGGGAATAACTGTCATTTGCAAAATTGAAGCCTGTGCTCTGATTTTTGTAGATTGATTAAGTTTTCTTTTTTGTTTTGGGAGACGATTAGTTGAAGGTCACTGAAACAGATTCTGGAATATTTCCCAGCAGTGTGTGAGTTCTGATTGTGTGAGACCTGTATCACGATAATACATCAGACACAACCATTTTATGCTTATTATCTTAACTTCAAATATCAATGATTTTTCAAGTCAAACATTCATGACCATTTCCAAATGATGGAAAAGGAATCACCCAAGATATGACCGCTGTTCATAAGTACAATGACTTTGTCACCATCGAAATGTTCCGATCGAGGCACCGGTCCGATCCAGGGAACTCTCCCCTACTTTATATATCAACCGGTTTTCACAATTTTTGTGACCTAATTGTTTTTGAAGCGTATATGTGAGATCAGGAGTTTCATGGAAATACCAGTCGGGTAACGAACCCTTTACGATTGACCATTTTGTTTTGTACACTTGATTGTGTAGAACTACAAGCCGAAGGCATGTTACATGTGAAGGAGCTATTTTGAGAGATTTATCACTTTACCTCCAAAAGAACTCTGGTATATATATGACTGTTTCGACTCCCAAATCCAAAACATCTGCTACTCCCTCCACTATTACAGTAGACAAAAAAAAATACCTGCTGACGCAAGTGCTACCCTCGGCCATAGATACAGTGCTTTTTCAAAGATAAAGGTCATTGTAGTAGGCCAAGGTCACTTATGTCATTTAACTGAATGCAAGGTTGTACCATGATACACAATCCTTGTGAGTTTGGTGTTCCTCCGATAATACAAATGTACGTAGTTATAATGTACACAAGCTTTTCAAAAACATGGCACCAAGGACACAGAAGTAGGTCAAGGTCACTCATGTCAGAACTCTTTCAACGTCTTATGGTGATGGATGATCCATGTTAGTGATTTCAGTCTATATAAGTGGGGTTATCGTGTACACAAGCTTTTCACAAATATGGCCGCCAGGTCACAGAAGAAGGTCAAGGTCAGTCATTTCAGAACTCGTTCAAGGTATCATAGTGATACAAAATCCCTGTGCAATACCCATGCCAAGTGAACATGGCCGAGGGTAACGAGTGCTTACAGAAAAGCTGATGGTGGCCATCAATGAACTCACAGCCAGCCCTGTCAACACATTGAAATGAAGCGTCAATTTGTCAATGGGCAACTTGTGATCTCATTGGTGAGTGGTATGTCTTGGTCAGAGACTCTGGTTAATAACATATGAGGTATAGCATATGACCTCACTGGCTGCTTACACGTCATAGAATTTAACATGGCAGGGATAGGGATATGACCTCACAAGAAGCGTTCAAGCAATTTTCTGCAAGCACTCATTTGTCGTCTACTGTAAATCCACAGGAATTGAATGCTTCCTCAGGTTGGTGAAATAATTTTGAAAAACTGGTACTGAGGCATTTGAAGCAAGAATCAATGCTCACACTGTTGCACGGAGTTCATTCACGGTAAGTGCCGCCTCAAGTCATCGACCCTCATGCAATCTTGCTCGACATCTTCAGTTACCAGCCAATCCCGTTTCAAACATTCTTGCAGTGTGCTGCATTATCTGGGCAAGACACTTTTAAAAGTATCAATTAAAAAAAAATATGTATATATGTTGTTTTTGTATCAGTAATTGGCATTGCAGTTTCGGCGATGTTGACATCTTTCTCCGATTTCCTGACAAAAGAAGAAGTTTGGAAAAGTGAGGCAAATTCACGTCTACTGTGGGCAACATCATTTTTGGGACTGAAATGAGCATCATCATGAAATAAGAAAATCATACAACTTCTACAAAATTCCACGCTTCTCATTATGACTTGTTGGAGTGTCTGGCAGTCTTGAATAACATGATTTTTTTTTTAATCTAGAATTTGTAAAGATAATATTTTCCAAGTTGGCTTTTTCATGTGAACACTCAGGGACCACTGTCCTTGTGTCACTTTACATTTGTCTTGTTTGATGCAGCAAGAGAAACGGACTCTGCGAGAAGTATAAAAATTCTTTCCGCAGTTCTGCATTTTTGCAATTTTGCAACACTTCAGCAGGAAGCTGCCAAATGCTACAGGAAGCTGCAAAATTCTGTAGGAGGGTTTTAATTCTACAGTGTTGCAGAAGCTGAAGTGAAAAAAATCCCCATCAACAAACTAAATTCTCCTGCTGTGAGAATTGTTGAATAGCAAAGAGAAAACATAAAGAACCTCATACCATAAATGCTTCTCAAAAGTAAACAGGTCACCAAAAGCATAGTTACAAATAGCACCAATTATAGCCTACAGTGATGGTTAATGTCTGTGTGGGCTGCCCACACAGACAAACTGATTAGCTAAAAGGCTGAATAACCAGGGGCTATATTATTTTTTCCTAAGCAGGTAGCATCAAAGCTATAGTGCGGCCAGACATAACTGATTCTTAGCTTCTCGGATCTTCTAAAGCTATACATTTTTGAGGCGATGATTCAGCCCTTCGCTGATATATTCTTAGTGACTCTATATGGAGCCACTCGCCTCTGTATAGTAGAGTACACGCCTCCCAACAGGAGGCCAGAGGCCAAATCTGGAAAATCAGGCTGTGATGAATCGTCATCACATTGCGGGCTAGCGTCGTAGTAAAATGCGGACCATGAAAATTTGCAGACCGTATCAAAACGCGGATGGGCAGGTGCGGCACGGGACGCTTTTTGCGGGATCGGTGTAAAAACATGCAGATGTGGTCTAATTTGCTGAACAAGCTGAATAATATATGCTTTAAAAATCGCCTCTATTTAAAAAAAAAAAAAATTCTTGTTCTAGTGTTGGTGGAGTAGGACAAACAATATTTTCATGATCAATTTGTCAGAAATTGACGGTGAGCTCAATTGTTTTATTTCCTGTTGGGTTGGTCAATCTGAGAAGCTAATAATTAGAAATGTCTGGCCTAAGCTTTGTTCCATGTCAGCCCTGCAGGAAATAATTTACTTGATTTTACCATTAATAGCTGTTAGTGACTCTTGTGCCCAAAGCTAAGGACATAGAACTGATTTCAAAACTTTCTTGATACACAAATAAAGAATCAGTTTATTTGGATTACGTCAGAGTCCGCGAAAAGTTCCGGTTTGCCGGCAAAAACCGGCAAAAATAGCGTGTGGCCGGCAAAAATATAGTAGTTACCTGCCCAAATGTCCGATAGCTGTATTGGAGAGTCAATGAGTCATTATCGTTTTCATAGCTATGTGTTTTTTTGAAAACTTCGTTTTGCAGATAAACGGTGACATCATCGGGTATCTGTCAATGTGATTGGTCCACAGGCATAAACAATGTGTGGTGTGCATTTGGCTCAGTCAGGCCTGTCCACTCACTCTTTATCTAAACAAGGTATGACAGCTGGTTTGTTTACATTTGAAAGTCGTGATGACCCAGGCAGTATTCCCCAACAAAATTGCATACTTCCCTACATCATTTAGGGTAAATACTGAGTGTTACACACTCAGATACGCATGTTCTCAAAGCTAGACATACCTGTGTTAGATGACACTTGATGAAACTGACATTTTAGGCCCAATTTTGCTTCCAATTCTACAATTCCAAATCGTTCTGGTACGCTGTCATAGAGACGTCATTGCATCATCCAATTACAAGACCTGTTGCAACTGTTAGACATTTGACCTTGAGCCAAGTTCTCTTCATGCATCACTGATTTGGAGAGCTGGGACCTTCAGTCCAGAGCAGTGTACAGCCAGCTGCTGATCATGGCTGCAGACATGGGCCAGGGTCAGACTGCTTGTTGGCCTACATAATGGTACATAATGACATTGTCTCTGTGTATTTGCATTTTAAAAAATAAAAAATAATTTCGTAAGGTGCTGGAACTCCACTCAAACTAGAACTCATTTTCCTAGCAAAACACAAGAATATGCGCTGGAGCAATGTTAATTGATATTAGGCCTATATCTATATATCATTGCTGCCTATACGGGGCTCACAATCTCTTTTAGTTTTTTTTATAGTTTTTTTAGCTTGGTCTTTTTCTTTTGTGTTAATGAATATGACCAGTGTGAACATTTATTTTCCATTATTGCATAATCATGTATTTTCTCATAGTGGCCAAGGTATATTCCAACTATTAATTTCCTCAAAGATATACCATATTTGGACATGACCACGGACCAGTCATACCTGCCATGTACAAATCAAAAGGTGGCAGCACCTTCCAGCACTTCACCAGATGTTAGATGATGCTCTTGGGAAAAGACTCGATCCCAGTTTCTCATGAAAAAACACCTGAAAAGGTGTCGTGAAATGACTGGCCAATCCTGATGCTGCTTGCAAAGCTATATTTTTTGTAAAATCTGCCAGGTGGCATCTGAGTAGCACTTCCATATAAGGCAATTTCCGTCCATTTGGATGTGGAATGGACGATTTGTGTTGTTAAAATGATGGATTTCCCCTTGTATCTTAACAAGTAAGTGAAGACACACATTAAAAACGCAGCAAAATGATGACAAACAGCTCATTTGTACTGCACATGGGAATATGATTCAGGTTATTTCACCTATCAAGCAGAAAGCCATGCTGATATTTTCAGCCCAGCTCACTGTTCAGGTAAAGCTGTCATACCTTTTTCTAACATATACAATAGAGAGGTGCCACCAGAATGGGCACTGGGCAGTGCAGGGAAACAGATACACGCACACAAGACACATATTGCTTTTGCCTGTGATTGGTCTGATCTTCAATTTGTGACATATCAGTTCAGAGTTGGACATCACAGTTAATTACAAAGGAATTTAAAACTGTCAGGCAATGGTACTATTTGCGTACAACCACAACAAACAACACATGTCTAATCTGAGTGTTGCACCTCATTGTTTTCCAAACAAAATTGTGTTGCTGTTTTTCACAGGACACCAGTCATCACACTTTAAAACAACATTTTTTGTCAGCAATTGCTACTCTCCTTTGAGAGTAGTCTGTTTGGTTCAGTTACAGTGCATTATGAAACCTACATCATCCATGTGTCAGAGCACTTTGTCAGTTTCCTGAAATCTGTGCTTGTAATAAACGAAATTATTCAACTTAATCTCTGACATCACAGTTTTGGAATGAAGCCAATAGCAAACTTGAAAAACAACTAGCTATGAAAACGATAATAACACAGCAATGGCCAGCAGTCAATGCAATAAATACAGGCCTTTGAAATCTCCAATGCAATTGACAAACATCAATGACACAAATTGGTGTCAGTTGGATTGCAATTAAAGATTATGAGTGTCAAACTGTCAATACCTTAGCTTATTGCAATTAGCAATGGATACCTTTAGCTTGGCCAAAGCTTCTACACTAGATATGAGACCAGCAAGGTGCAACAGAGAGCAAGGGTCCTGATTGGTTTTCTGCCAAGTGAATTATACTCACCAAAAATACAGTAGATAAATTGTAACGAACCTAATCATCATAATATATATACCTTACCTGGACCTTTTGTCTAAAGCTCATCAACAATCTGTTCAAGACAAGAGTTTTCAATATTGATCAAGGGAAGTTAAATTATTTCACTCAACATAAATAGGATATATAAAGCATGTACAGAAAGCTAAGTTGCTTCTTTTTTGTGGCAAAGATTCTGTATCTTTGGAAAAAAGGGGGGGTGAAAACAGTGGTCACTGATTCCATGAAAATTAATTTTTTGTAAAAGTGAAGTCTCAGATTAATTTTTTTTTGCAGAATTTGGCTCGTAATTTTCATAACTTTCTTGTGATAATAGGCGGTTTCATGGTACAAATTACAGAAAATGTAATGTGGGACATGAAGATATGTACACCAAAGAATGTCAATGTACAACGTGGCCTTTAGGCCGAGTTGTACATGACATTCAGGGTTTACATAATCTCATGTCCCACAATTTACCCATTAGACAACTGTATATGTCATGACATGTACCAATTGCATTGCTTACTGCAGCCACTTCCAGCCATTAAAAAAAAATTATGATCGGCATTCAGAAAGTTGATGCTTTTTTTTTTCAAACTTCGCAGGGCGAAATTCAGCAAATCTTCTTAAGTTTTTTTTCAATGTTATAGGCCTGTTTGGACATTACGGAGTCATACTGTGGTTGCCATGGAAATGGTTGCCTCAGCTGCTCAGTGATGAGGCGTAAGTGACATCTGGATAAAGAAAGCAAATACAAAGAACTTAAGGAGAAAGAGTTTGCTCTATATCTGGATTATTTTCTGAGTATACGAGATTGGCAGTATTTGATACAGGAAGGCTATATCACTACATCTTTTCAAAATAATTCCCAGAAACCCTCAGCGAATGTTACATTCTTGGTCATAAATATGCTTACCGGAAGGGGCGGGGCACAAGAGGGACAGTTGGGAAAACGGCTAAAATTATTTTGGCCAGATGAATAACTAAACATTATTGAAATTAATGGTTTCCGAGTGATTTCCTTTGATGGCAGTGATTCTTGATCTCGAAAACCACGCAAATTTTGGTAAAACCTATTCTCACTGTTATCAACCTTTTTACACCCATTGAACTGTTTGATTCTATCATTAAACCATAATATATATACTTTTTTAGAACTTATTTAAGTCATTTAACCTCCTGGGGTAATATGGAACATTTTCACTCAACATTGTCACAGATTCACTCAGTGGCATATTTAGGGGGAGCCATTGGCCATCTCCCCACCCAGGACCCAGGGCCAAAATTAACATGGAAAAGATTGGAAGAGTCGTGAGCAACCACTTCCTAGCTGCATGACCAATGCATGTTATGCACAAGCGGAAGTACCAGTCATTGACAGACATGGTATATCAGGGCCTGTAAATCGATCTAATCCATCCATATACTAGCATATGACAAGTCCAAGAAATGCCCTGGATATGTGTGTTTTGATATATTTGTCACAGATTCTATCAAATTCGACAGTTGACTATGAAAAACATTTTCTCAAAATTCACAGTTATTGTTGGGTGTGGCTAGTTCTATATGTTGCTGATTCTTATATATTTGATCTAAAATGTAACTGTTAAAATCACACATAGTAACAAACAATCTATAACAGTTTGTGATCACTGCTATCGTTGTATTCTGATTGGAATATGTCATGTGACTTTGGAATAGGTTCCCACTAGTTTTGCATTTCTTCAAAATATGCAAATACCATAAACGAGAAATACTTTGCATGCCAGAACATTATCAAAATAAGTGAGATGTACTACAAGGTCAACTATTGCAATCGCACCATATCTGTGTGCTATTTGCAAAATGGCTCTGCCCAGGGCTGTATTAACCTATGGGCAAAAGGGGCAGTTGCCCCGGGCCCATGACCTCAGGGGGGCCCATGAAGAAGCTGAAAACAGTTGCGACAGTAAAGAAAGTGCGTCGGGTAACTGGCGCGCGAATGTACTTTTCAGAATTTAGAGCGTTTTTGGTGCGCAAGGGGGGCCCACTAGAAACAGTTTGCCCCGGGCCCAGAAATGCGCTAATACGGCCCTGGCTCTGCTCTTGCAATCTCCAAATTTGAATTGAGTACACTTGTATTGTGTGTAGGGTATTATTGGTATTCATGCGCGTGATGTTATGGCCCCATTTTCAGGCCATTTTAGATATGCCCTTGCGTCACACTTGTGTTCCAAAATTGAACCTGAACGAACCTTTACTTTTAAGAGTGTATGTACATGTAAATGTAAGTAAAAACAGGGGTCTGGAGTAGTATGGGTCCTTCTTAAGCCTGCAATGGGAAGTTGATTAATAATGTCTGAGAAGATTGTGACTGCTGGTTAAGCTGATTGTCAATCAGCCTCAAGTTAATCCGCATTAATCTTTCTTTTTTCTTTTAGAACTCCCCTAGTTGTGACATTGACTGAAGAAAAGTTACATTAGCTTTCGTTGCCTACCATATGTCCCGGAGGAAAACGCCAAACGACGAGAAGAGTGTGAAGCAGTATACAGTGATAAGTCTTGCAAACTTCAGGACAAAATTGGTTTTTCAAATACCTTTGTTTTTGCAAAACATATCACTGTGCTTTTTGCATAGAATATGGTATATTTGTTAGGTTTTTTTCAAAGACCTACATATGCATGTACAGCATTCGGGACTAAACAGCTGTGCAGTATTTCCATTAACCCCACTGTCTCCAGCTGTAATGATATGGAGAACAAGACAAAAAAGCAATCAGGATTTTTGTATTTGCTCTAATTTCTATGAGAGTGACTTGCATACTATCTTTCTCCTGCACTGGGTTGCATTTTCCATTTCAAACACTGAGGAGAGAGACCGTTTCATGACCGCATAAAGGCTGTCATATCATATTCCTGCAGTGGCACTGTAGAGGCAGTTTTAGACTTCACAGCCATCAAATGCTCTCTATTTTCCGATGCCAGACGTCTCTGTGGCAGAGGGACTTTAGAAATTATAAAAGTTGCTCAAATATGATGTTGATACAGATAGATGGATAGATAGATAGGTAGATAGATAGATAGATAGATTGATAGACAGATATGGTAAGTGCAGCCCTCTAAGCCCAGTTCTGGGTGCTCATGAGGGTTGATTGATGAAATGGGGAAAGAGAACAGTCGACATATTGCACATTTACCCCGTGTTACTTGCCTAGCACAGGTAAATGTCAGACATTGATGCAATCAGCCACCATAGTCTGTCTGCTACAGGGGGTGACCTCAAGGTTTCTGATAAACTTTTTTCTCTTCTGATTATTGTTCTATAGGGTCTAGGCTAACTTTCCAGGGTGGGTGTGAAACTCTCACCCTTGAGCATTTTGAGAAATCCAAGATGGCTGCCAAAATGGCTGCCGGAATCAGAAAAACCTCTAATATGCTTGCAATAAGTTGGATAGAGACATATAAAACATGTCAAAAGGGGTTTTTGAGGTTGCTGAATTCAAATATGAACATCAAAAATTCCTAAATCATGCCTATGTGTGAATAAATCCAAGATGGCTGCCAAAATGCCTGCAAGAGTCAGAAAAACCACTAATATGTGTGTGGAATGCAGTATAGAGACATATGGACCATCTAAATAGGGGTTTTTCAGGGTGCTGATTTCAACTAAGCACACCACAGACCTCTAAATGTAGGCTATGTCTGAAAAAAAATCCAAGATGGCTGCCAAAATGGATGCCGAAATGAGTAAAATGTCAATTACGCTTCCAATGAACAGCACAGAAGCTTGCAAAACATTAAATTATGGGTTGTAGAGCTTGCTGAAGGAAGTCAAATATTTGCACACTAGCAAACCCCTGCCTTTATTTATGTGAGCCATAAATCCAAGATGGCCAGAAAAACCAAACCTAAAAAAAATATCATTATGAATACAGCCGAGGCATAAAACAATTAATGTGAGAGGTTATCCAGCTTGCTGGTTTCAAATATATATGATAGAAACATTTAATGTTGGTCATTTTGGTATAAGTCTTTTAAAAGGACTATGCACTTTGCTGGCAGTGAAATGGCCACAGGATTTTGTGAATTTCTGCTAAGATTGCAAGACATGTTCAATACAATAATATCGCCTTCGTCTCAAATTGATATCTATGAGGCCCTCACTTACAGGCCATGTGCAATTGTGCATATTAAGTATTTCTGTTCAATGAACTGTCATCAAATGTCTTTTTACTTATTTTAGATTATTAAATATCTGATGGCTTATAGTTGGAGAAGCATGGCCCAAGCTGATTTGGCATTAGTTTATAAAGATTATAGTCTTCTCTTTCAGAAAAAATCTGGTGATGGTGTTTGGATGTGTATGCATGGGCATACATTTTTTTTATTTGTAGAGCTTCAATAACTGTATGTAAAAATGTTTTATTGCAAGCACCTTACCAAATTAAAGGAATATAACATGATATAGATCCTGGCTAAAATGCAAATTGCTCAACTTTAAACCATGTTTTCTCTCCGGAATTCTCTTATGCAGATGCAATGATAAACATGAACAATCTAACAGGTAGAATGGAATCCTTTTTAGGCCTAAATATGGTTTTAAATTGCTATCGACCCGGCAACCACAAGCACAAGAAAATAGAAACTTCAAAATTTTCTTCTAAAAAAACTGATGTGTATCCAGATACAACTCCGGACTACATTAGCAAAATATGATCAGAAATATAACTTTGATGATGAACCACCAAGAGAACTCAACTGATCCATTTGCTATCAGACAAAACTTATTTAATTGTGGGGATATATTGTATTTTTAAGCTTGAAAGTGATTCAACTCCCCATGAAGGAGACCTGCCTTTTTGTCAATCTGCACTTTAATAAAACTGACAAATCAACCAATAAGACAATTTCTTCTGGATGTACGTCTTGTAAGCCAACCAGCTAAAGGTAGAGATTGAATGGGCCCTAAACTTGTGTCTGCATGCTTCAGAAACATTGTACCACCTAGACTGTACATGTACAAGCTCATTGTATGAAGAAACATAATAACTGATCAATGTGACTGATGCTGGATTAAAGGATGTTATTACCTAATACAATTCAGTGGAGCTGCTTGATATTTACTGCAATTGTTGCACATGCAAGGTCATTGAAACATCATGGTGGGTGTCATTAAGAAGGTTGAGTCTGTCATCAAGGTTCTTTGAATCCTTCCAAAGCTCAGAAATACCCCAACAATAGAGACAGTCTTGTCAGAATTCAAATGGATCATTGAGCACCCGGAGATTTCTTTCACACAAATGAAGACAATGTTAATATTACCTAATCTATTTGTGATGAAACCCCGGGTCAAAATCAGCTGGGGCCATCATTGTCCCAATGTCCCATGAATGAAAATACAAGTATGATATTGGAACTTGTACACTCTACAGCATCTCTAAAAATATAGACTACTAGATCTACCCATGATTTGGGGCAGGACTATAATGGGGAATAATTAACCCCCCCCCTCTACGTGCATGGGCATCTGGCCCCGTGTTGCATGCTGACCATTTGAAATAGCATTTGAGTAATAATTGTAATATAAGTAAAGATTGGTGGTAGAGGAATTGAAGTTACAAATGCACTGCCATATGTATTGGTGTCAGGTACAGTCAAGTGTACTGACACCTGATCTTTTTGGCGGGAAGGCAGACGGTGGCGCCAGTCCTAAACGTGAGCAATAGCGTAACTACGATGGAGAGGCATGCACCCCTGGTGGGGAAAAACAGTAGAGGCAGAAAACGTAAATAAGGGAGCTGTTTCACTGTTATTTGCTGTTATCAGAAGGACAGGATAGATCCATAAGGATAGGTGGACAGTTTGGGTGAGTGGCATTGCTCGGGGAGGAGTTTTTCGCTGTTGCAGGTGTGAGCATGTCACCCATGATTTTTGCATCTTATACCCGGCAGGGATTCAGCAGCAGATCGATCAAGAGTGGTTCCGGGTGTTTGAACTCACCGTGGACCTGTCGATTTTAATCAAAGTGAAATAGTGATAATTTAAAATACAATTCCATTGGTAAAGGGAACTTCTCTTAATTTAACAGATATACTTACCACATGTGACAAGGTCTATGTCATTGCATTGAGCAATAAAGTATTCTCAGCAATTCTTAAAAACTAGTGCCCATTTAATGCCACAACAAGGGCCAGCTTCTAAAGAGTTATTTCGTTATGACCAAAATTAAGAGTTGTAAACCAGCACAGATATTTGCAATTGGCAAATTTGAAAACCATACTAGACTTCTACGTGATGTATTGATACTCATAATCACATTTTTCAAGGTTTGGTGGCAATTTGTATTAGACATTTATTTTCCTAAAAAAGAGAAGTTTCAGTACAAAATTACAGGTTTAACATTTCTTTCCATTTAATATTTCTTTTCCAAGTTACTTAGAGAAATTTTGAGACTCCATTCATAAGCCTATTGTGGATAGGACTATTTTGTGCAACATAAACCTTTTGATGTATTATACACTTGCAACTACACTTTTGGCTGCCATTTTGGATTGTTGGCTCACAAAATTAAAGGCAGGGATTGATGGTGTGCAAATATTTGACTTCAGCAACCTCTACAACCCATAATTTAATGTTTTGCAAGCTTCTGTCTGTGCTGTTCATTGGAAGCGTAATTGACATTTTACTCATTTCGGCATCCATTTTGGCAGCCATCTTGGATTTTTTTCAGATATAGCCTACATTAAGAGGTCTGTGGTATGCTTAGTTGAAATCAGCACCCTGAAAAACCCCGTTTTAGATGGTTCATATATCTCTATATTGCTCACCACACACATATTAGAGGTTTTTCTGACTCTGACAGCCATTTTGGCAGCCATCTTGGATTTATTCACACATAGGCATGAGTTAGGAATTTTTGATGTGCATATTTGAATTCAGCAACCTCAAAAACCCCTTTTGACATGTTTTATATGTCTCTATATAACTTATTGCAAGCATATTAGGGGTTTTTCTGATTCCGGCGGCCATTTTGGCAGCCATCTTGGATTTCTCAAAATGCTCAAGGGTGAGAGTTTCACACCCACCCTGGAAAGTTAGCCTAGACCCTATAGAACAATAATCAGAAGAGAAAAAAAGTTTATCAGAAACTTTTAGGTTAGACTGAATATCATGGTGTGGCAGACAGACTACCAATTAACTTCTCATCTGAACATCATCCAGCTGGGATTTTGCTATTGAACGTCAGCTGAAAATTTCGAGTTCCCCGACCATGAGTCAAACCAATGTAGACAAAAACCTTCATAGGTGCAGGTAGGCATCTTGACCACTCAGCCACCCGCTGATAAAAGTTACAAAACTTCTCATAAAAAATTGGTGTTTGTTTTGGATTTCATTTTCGTAAATCGTAATATTATATATTATTAATTAATTATCAAAACTTTGTTATTAATTATATATATGCTTTTCTTTCCCCGATTGTGTCATTTTTATTCACTGAATGATTTTCAAAACATCTTTCCCCGATTTCCTGGAAGCTTGGTTTAGTGACATGTATACCTGGCACCGATGACTTAATTCCAATTATTTTAAAATGAACAACAGTTATCTTGTCATTCAAATGTTGTTGTTATAAATCAACAACAACCACAATTACCCACACATTAAAGTGATCATTTTCTATCAGCATTTCGGAGCTAATTTGCTTATTTGTTGGTGCTCATTTGCATAACCAATTCCTGAAGATGGCAGTCTGCCATCTCCAGGAATTTGTTGTGCAAATTGGCAATTAGTGCTATGCAAGCTTATAATTAGCTTATCCTGCAAAGACTGAGGCTGAAAGCATTCTTGTAAAGACTGTGGCTGTTCACAACTGTCAAGCAGGCTTTGGACAAGAAGCGGTGACTATACAACTACAATCCTCAAACAGTCTACTCACTGACTCTAAACGAACTGCACAGCTGGAGAGTCTGCCAGAAATCAGATGACCTCCAGCGGACACATTTATAAATATTCAAGTAGGTCAGGTCATGTCCAGGTACAGGGACCTCATCACTTGTGCTCATACGCACACCTGAGCTGCCAGCAAGATATAAACAAATTGTAATCAACAGCATGATTTAAATTATGGTTTATGGTTTTCTCCAAAGAAACTGATTGAAACAACAAACGGACATCAATGAAGCACTAAAGCATTCATTCAAATGCTTTGAGAGATCTGAAACAGTTAATGATGTCTGTCACACCGGAGGAGAGTTAATCTTTTTGTTACAACTTCACAAATATGTATGTTGTGGTCAGAGCAAGCTTAATAAGCATATACTAAGAAGTGAGGGTCTTCGTGCGTGGCTGTCTGGCTGGCTGCCAAACAGCGACGACTAACAATTCCCTGGGTAGGAAAATAATGATTCCTCCAAAAAAAGTTCCACAACAAGTACCACTTTGCAGCTATAGCAACATCCTAACAATAAACTGGCTGATTAAAAGCTATTGAATATTCAATTCCAGACCTAATTCAACAGACCAAGTTGTTACTGCACTTCACTTAAAAAAATCACTTAAAAAAGTGATAGTTGCTGCATCTGAAATCGCTTAGAGCTCACTGACAAGTGTCACCTCGATTGTAGTTTCTGTTATGGATTCAAGAGGGCAGCACATACACAATTTTGTGAACCTGTTGAGCTCTAAGTTAAAAGTGACCCTCAACTGTAAGTGCCTTCAGATACAAACTAGGTCAAATAGACCTTACTTCTCACACGCATACATCATTAGGTCATCAGAAGGTAGTGAACCACAACATTCAGCGCCACAAAGGAAATAAATGAGCATATAATAGTACTTATTGTTACCGAAATTGTTCATGATATTCACTGGTATAAAATTTGTCTATTTTTTTTTTCTGATTTTTTGGTCGCATTTCGTGACCAACATCGATAACACAGCAAAAAGCCGTACTTCCTGTCTATTGACCAATCAGAGGGGGGGCCAGTTATTCTGGTAGAAAGCAGTTAGAAAATAGACACAAAAAATGCCATAAGGTGTTGCAACGGCCGAAATGGAACCACTAACTTTTCACTGTGAGCGAGACATTATTTGTGATTCCGTACACATTACCGGTGTTGATTACGTGACTGCTAATGGCGAAAGGTAAGTTTTAAGAGTTTTACTCACAGCGATTAGTTGAATGTTGATGCTTTAATTGTCTCATTCACTAGACTTCATCAGCATTTGTATTGGTGATGGGTCCTGTATAAAAGTAGTGAGTTCAGCATGCATTCACTGGACTTCACTAGCATTTGATTCTGGTGTTGATTGGTCACGTGACAACAGTGTGTCAATTGACTGTTGTCTAATGATGGAGTTGTAGCACTCTAAACTTAGAGCTCAACAGGTTCACAAAATTGTGTATGTGCTGCCCTCTTGAATCCATAACAGAAACTACAATCGATCTGACTCCTGTCAGTGAGCTCTAAGAGATTTCAGATTCAGCAACTATCACTATTTTTAATTTAAGTGGAGTAACAATTTGGTCCGTTGAATTAGGTCTAGAATTGAATATTCAATAACTTTTAATCGGTCATTTTATTGTTAGAATGCTGCTATTGCTGCAAAGTGGTACTTGTTGTGGAACTTTTTTTTTGGCGGAATCATTATTTTCCTATCCAGGGAATTGTGAGTCGTCCCAGCCAGACAGCCAAGCATGAAGAGTTGAAGACCCTCACTTCTAAGTATAAGCTTATTAAGCTGGCCCTGGCCACAATATACATTACTTGTGAAGTTGTAACAAAAATATTAACTCTCCTCCGGTGTGACAGACATAATTACCTGTTTCAGATCTCTCAAAGAAACTGAATGAATGCTTTAGTGTTTCATTGTTGTCCGTTTGTTGTTTCAATTAGTTTCTTTGGAGAAAACCATAAGCTATCATTTAAATCATGCTGGAAAAGCTGTTAAAGGATTTGAAAACTTCAGAATTTTATGGTACTCATTGGCAGTGCATGTGCACTCATTGATTGTTTAACATTGTTGATTACGATTTGTTTAAATATCTTGCTGGCAGCTCAGGTATGCGTATGAGCACAAGTGATGAGGTCCATCTACCAGGACATGACCTGGCCTACTTGCATATTGAAAATGTGTCAGCTTGAGGTCATCCGATTTCTGGCAGACTCTCCAGCTGTGCTGTTCGTTTAGAGTCTGTGAGCAGACTGGAGTTGTAGAGCTTTGTAGGTTCTTGGAAGGTGATGTCGGCTGTCAGGTCCAAACAAGTGAACATCCATCTTATTTGAATGGCATGGGTCAAGGCTTAATTACACATACTTGTTCAGACCAATCAGTTTTTTAAGTGCAACCAGGGCAATTGAATGCTATTTCTACAAATATACCTCTTCATACACGATTTAGAATTAGAACTATTTTATTTTACTTAGTGCAATATGACAAGTACATGTATATATTACAATCATTAAACAATCAATAATGAAGAGTTAACACACTAAGAACTATTATTATTGCTGATTGGTATGGACCAATAATTTTCTTAATAAGGCAAAATAGGCACCAACAGATAATTCGAAGAAGAAAGTCATTTGTTTTTCCTTGTTTTCCCGATATCTATAATGATGATAATTTTTTGATATGCCATGTTGTAGGCAACAACAAGGTTTCCTTGTTGGTTACCCAGTAAACAATTAATGTCATTATGTTCATGAACACAGAGGGCAACTTTTCTTTTATGTCTGAAAGAGGCTTCTAATCAGGGATTAAAAGACAGAGGACAATGTGGAATTCTTCTCTCTGAACAAACAGGAATGCAATCTTCTGAAGGTGTCAATCAATGTCATTATTTGTCGGTTAATTTCTGAAAATGTTAGAAATTACAAAACAGGGTTCTAAAAACAACATGAGGTTACTGTTTTCGTGAAAAACAAACTTCTTTAAAAAGTGCAGGTACCAGTCACTCTTAAAAAAACACACTTCTTAAAAGTTACGAAGGTTTTACAAGATACAAGATACAAGATACAAATACTTATTTCAACTCGGATTATACAACAGTACAACATTAGCTCCAGAGCTATTGAATCCGAGCATGTAAACACAACAAGTAAAATGATAAGACAGGGTAAAAGCAACATAGTGAGAAAACTAGAGGTACAATTTAAAAGAAATTTGAATCACAGTCAATAAAATCGAGATTGTCTTTCAAGAGTCTTTTTGTAGAATGTAAAAGGTAAATGGGTAATTAAAATCGAGAGTCTAAAAACACATGGTAAAAAGCTAGGTCACACGATTTGTCCTACAGAAACTGCATTTGCAGGAGGGACCACTCCACTTCGTAGCTAGTCTTTTGAAGGTCTTAGCATCGGTAGCAGATCTCACATCCAGAGGGAGTGAATTCCAGATTGTAGCCCCCAAACTTCTATAATGGAGACCATACTTGATAGTCCTGCTATGTCTGCGTTCATAAGATGGGCCAGATCTCAGGTTGTAAGGCGTGGTTTTGAAGTTGAAGCCATTCTTCAAGAATGGTGGGGCTAGGTCGTGATGTTTCTTGAAAACCTCGAGCGCAAGAGATCTCATCCTTGCTACTTCGAGCGTCGGCATATTGGCTCTGTTTAACAGAGTTCTGTAGTCCGATGAGTAGTCCGAGAAAATAAACTTTAGTGTCCTGTATTGGAGTTTTTCCAGCTTTTGGGTGTTGACACAGACTCAATTTTGTAAGGTCGTGGCAAATTTGGGATTCACAGAGAAAAATGAGACTGTAACGAGAAGAATAGGCACCAAATGTATGTTAATGATTTTAAAATGATAACAAAGATGTCCACCAAAATTGCACTGCGAAAAAGTCGCATTGGACTAATTTTCCAAGCTTATGATACATCACTGTATTGAAAAAGATGCGAGTAACAAAATGTGAAAAACACCAACTTGGCCTGAAACTTCATCCCAAACCAAAGAAAAGCTGATAAAGCGATCACCGGGACCATCTGAATTTTGCAAAAATTCCATTGACTGTGAAGGACTATATGTGAAAATTTATTGTGGCTCAATTTGTCTTGGTTGGGGCATTTGTTTTTGAAGTGGTCTCACTTAATGTGGCTTTATCCTGTCATTTCGAAATGTTTCTCAATGTAATTTTGCATACGTTGATAGAATTTTCATGGTCATACCTAAATAAGAAGTTTGCTTTTAAGCTGCATTAGAGGATGTAGTGTACAATTGGTACAATCGGCTAATACGAGGGGCGTTCAGAAAGTTCACGGAGTTGTTTAATATGCGCTTCTGTGCAATCTAGAAATATGAATTTTTTACAGGATAAAATTCAGCAGTTTTGGAGTTGATTCCCAAAATTTTGCAAAATTTCGACATTTTTAAAGTCATTCAGTGGTTGCCATGGAAACGGAAATTTCAGCTAGGTGGCGCAGGTATTACTCAGATCAAGAAACCCAATGAATTGTGGCTGAGAGAGACCTCACTCTATCATTTGTATTAGTGAGATAAATAATAACTGACTCAAGAAATATAATATTACCTTTTAAAAATACTCCCAGGTACACCAAAAGCTTTAATTCATACACCTGACCCATTGAAGAAAATGTTCTTTGAAGCCCCCCAGACAAAGTTTTGCAGAAGCATTTCGGTCATCCAAAGCCTTTTTCCTCTGGTGCCTGAAACTATAACCTCCAGTGACTAAAGTGAGGGAAAACCAGGACTTATGTAAAGCTATAAGTCACAGGAATAAGTGTGATGGATAATGCTGTTCGTTTGGGTCTCTTGTTCATACCGGTGAATCCACACTGATGTACTTAAGGACCCATATCCTCTCGGCTGAATCTCTCTTACCAAATCTTGCATGCAGTCCTGCAGTCTGCTCACAGACTCTAAACGAACAGCACAGCTGGAGAGTCTGCCAGAAATCGGATGACCTCAAGCTGACACATTTTCAATATGCAAGTAGGCCAGGTCATGTCCTGGTAGATGGACCTCATCACTTGTGCTCATACGCACACCTGAGCTGCCAGCAAGATATTTAAACAAATCGTAATCAACAATGTTAAACAATCAATGAGTGCACATGCACTGCCAATGAGTACCATAAAATTCTGAAGTTTTCAAATCCTTTAACAGCTTTTCCAGCATGATTTAAATGATAGTTTATGGTTTTCTCCAAAGAAACTAATTGAAACAACAAACGGACAACAATGAAACACTAAAGCATTCATTCAGTTGCTTTGAGAGATCTGAAACAGGTAATTATGTCTGTCACACCGGAGGAGAGTTAATATTTTTGTTACAACTTCAAAAGTAATGTATATTGTGGCCAGGGCCAGCTTAATAAGCTTATACTTAGAAGTGAGGGTCTTCAACTCTTCATGCTTGGCTGTCTGGCTGGGACGACTCACAATTCCCTGGATAGGAAAATAATGATTCCGCCAAAAAAAAAGTTCCACAACAAGTACCACTTTGCAGCAATAGCAGCATTCTAACAACAAAATGACCGATTAAAAGTTATTGAATATTCAATTCTAGACCTAATTCAACGGACCAAATTGTTACTCCACTTCAATTTAAAATAGTGATAGTTGCTGAATCTGAAATCTCTTAGAGCTCACTGACAGGAGTCAGATCGATTGTAGTTTCTGTTATGGATTCAAGAGGGCAGCACATACACAATTTTGTGAACCTGTTGAGCTCTAAGTTTAGAGTGCAGTCCTGAGTGCTTTACCACATAGGTTCAGTGTAGGAATACAAACATTTGGTGTGTTTAAAAGTATATTTAGAAGCTAGAATTATATTTCTTGTGTCAGATATTGTCAATCTCACTAATACAAGTTATGAAGAGATGTCTTTCCTAGCCACAACTCATTGGAATTTTTTGTCTCAATATTACCTGAGCCACCAAGCTGAACTTTCTATTTCTATGCCAACCACAGAATGACTTAAAAATGTCCAAATTTTCCAAAATTTTGGGAAGGCATTCCAAAACTGCTGAATTTTATCCTGTAAAAAAAATCATAGCTCTATTTGAAAATAAGTGTCCGTACAAAAAAAAAGCCATGAACTTTCTGAACGATCCTCATATTATCCGATTATAATTTGATTAGTTGCAGTGTTGGAAGATGTGCTAATGAAAGTTTTGTGAGCAAAATTGGCAGCTATTTGTATCCCATATATATGTCAAATATTGTCCTCTATGACACAATGTGTTTTCATCTCATCGGATGAGAATTCATGCTTCCACCAGCAGTTTGCTTGTAAGCAGTTCGGCTGAGGATGTTTAGCATTAACCCGAAAGGAAAACATCACCTGTTTCACATACTTACAGGTGGCACCGTGTGTTGATCCTCCTCTCCCAATTTGGAAAACTTGTAAACAGTCTGACTGTCTAGCTATTAATTAACTTTTTTTATAAGTCCTAAAAATATTTTGAAAATTATCAGTAATTTCAAATTTCAAAAAAGCAAATACAGAGGCCCCTATTGACAAATTTTGCCTATTGTTTGGTCGATTGAAATTACGCTGGCCTTACCGTGGCCCCTACACATTTGCATCTGATTCTACTAAGAAAGGATTACATGTGCCGTTAATATGTGAAAGATCGAGCGTCAAAGCTAGAGGGGAGCCTTTAAGGCCCCCGTCGAAACATTGGAGGGTTTTATTTTAAAATTTCCGGTAAAATAATTCGACGGCATTTATATAAATTACAATTTTTATAAATAAGCAATTATTGCAACTGTTACTCATGTTAGCAAGGGGTGCATTGGACGTTCAGAGGGGGGCAGTGGAGGGGGAGGGGTTAATGATCTATTTGGTTTACCTTGGGACATACATGCTTTTGGGTTTGATTAATCACTTTTTCAATAATTTCCTGAACATAACAGTGAATAACCTCCCTACAACTTGGGTAACAAATTTTGACGAAAATCCAATTGATGGGTTATTGTAATATGAGATGAAAAAGTTTCACAGACAGAACGCTTTTAACAGCGGAAATTGAAAATGCCAGGCAAAAAAAAGTGATGTGGCATGGATTAACATAATTTTTTGAGGAAAACTTCCCAAACGGCAAGAACACCTTTCTCACGAAGTAGAATACAAACAGACCATTTCAGATCTAAATGTCCTTTTGGACTCCCTTTTATAGTAGCAGGCAAGACATGGTAAGTACTGAGATTACATTTGGTCAACTTTAAAGAACCTTTTCTTGAAAATAGGGGTGTCTTTCCCCATAAGTAGGAATAATAAATCGGAAATAACCCTCCGATATAACTTTGCCATGGTCAGTTTACATCTAGCTATTACGCATTAAAAAGAACACAAACAATTTTTACTTCAGAGAATTTCTGGAAGTCAACCAATTTTTCAGTTGCACGAATGGGGAGTTACATATTTCAAATTTCAAAATGGTTTGTGCAATCACTATAGAGACATTAATTTGGCCTACAGCCTGTCACTTTGATACTGAAAAAGAGCAGACTGTTGCACTGTGAAAATGGCACTTCGTGTGTCATCATGCTGATGATTTGTTATGATCATACCCAATCCTTTCAATGTTAATTTGATTTAAGGAGACTTATCCCTCTTGTTGGTGACTGCCAAACGAAAGGATTATGCATCTTATTTTCAATCCAAAATCAGTTATGACAGGTCAAATGGCCTTCTCTTGATCATGAGTAGTCAAACTGCCTCTATGTTTCCCATGTAAAAGTGAGTGAGTTTGTGTTTTATGCCCCATCAGCAACGGTGTGGTTCCCATGTTGGAAGTAGAGAATATGACACTTAATCAGCTATCATGAGTCACGAAGTGCATTTTTTCACAGTGAACTGGTCCTCATTTTTTCTTTATCAAAGTGAAAGGCTGTAATCACTTTTGCTGAAATTTTGCATGTGTTTGTTTCTATTGTAAACTAATTAATGTGGTCATCAATTTTGACTTTCAAATTTGAGGTTTTAGGGTTTAATTTCTTGCATACAATTTTGGACCACCAGATCCACATCATATGTCAAAATAGATCTTTGCGTACGAATCAGATAAATAATCTTTTTTTTTACCCATATCTTTCCTTTTATTCGGCTAGCTTCAACATCTCTCAAATGATAATTAAATTCTCTTTGATCCCATTCACAAGTTTTGTTTTTGCCAGGTAGTGAGTGGAAAAAGTACATGTACCAATTTATCATGTTTATATAAGATATCTAATATCCTAGTATATCTCCGCTCTCCAAAAATGCATGGTCTCTCTGGCTGTTTTTGTGGCACTTCAAAAGAGAATTTGGCGAACTGTGCCTAAAAACATAGGCATATATAAAGGCAGTGGCAGTGCATCTAGGTAGATAAGAGTTTGCAGTTTCTGGGTTACAAAGAACTTGAGAGATCTCTGCAAAATTGTTGTTAAATTTCTGGCCGAAGCAATTTAGGGTGTGTCAATTTTTAATTTTTATGCAAATTCAAAAAAGCACTAGTGCCTAAAAGGTGCGTTTTGACCTGGAGAATCCAAATCTGTTCTCGAAATGGCGATACGACAATTCTTACCTACTTCAATTTTGGTTCAATGTTTCAATGTTTTTTTCGTTTTTGACAATTTTCGCCAATCCGCGGTTCTCTATAACTTTGTCAGTATTTGTCACACAGAATTCTAACAGCCATGGTTGGAAAGCTCTCAAAAAGAGCTACATTTTGCATACCAACATCAATGGTCTAGGACAATATCTTGACTCCCATTGGTCCTTTGGCTTGCACTTTATGGAAATTAAAGTGTTGCAGACAGTCTAATCCTGTTAAAAAAAAACTTTTTAATTTTTTTACCTGATAATTGCAGTGATTCACATTCTAAGGTTCCAGAATGACTAAATGTTAAAACTTTTTGATTTTTACCATGAGAGTGCCTGGCTTGTGAGTGATGGAGTTTTAATGTTAAAGCTAGTTGTAAACTCGTAAAATGTGAGATGGGTCTGTTGCATTGCATATCATATCTTCGTCAGAATTTACTGCAGGGCAACATGAGTGGTACCATATAAAAGAAAATACTCTTAGAATTCTCCTGGTACCAGTCACGTTGTCCTATATTTATTTTGTATGAAGTTAAATATAAAATGTAACGGCCCCTCCCTGATTTATTTCAATAGTTCTTACGAAATGTAGCATTAAAACTTCCAAGCTCAGAAAGTGGGATTTTCAATGGTCAAATATTAAAAAAATATTTTATTTGCTTATTCTGGAACTAGTAGAATGAAAAATCACAGCAATAAACTGTGAAAAAAATCTAAAAGCCTTTTAGTGACAGGATTAAGCTGTCTGCAACACTTTCATTTTTGAAAAGTGTAGGCTGAAGAGCCAATGGGAGTCAAGATATCATCCTAGACCATTAATGTTGGTATGCAAAATGTAGGTATTTTTGAGAGCTTTCCAACCATGGCAGTTAGAATTCTGTGTGACAAATACTGACAAAGTTATAGAGAACCGCGCATTTGCGAATATGGTCAAAAACGAAGAAAACATTGAAACTTTGAACCAAAATTGAAGTAGGTAAGAATCGCCGTATCACAATTTTGAGAACAGATTTGGATTCCCCATGTTAAAACGCACCTTTAAGGCACTAGTGCTTTTTAAATTTACATAAACATTAAAAATTGACACACCCTACCGAAGCATTAGCATTTATAATTGAAAATCAACTTTGAAACAGTATGAGGTAGAACCAGTTGCAAGACAACATGTTCTCAGAACTGTCGCTCAAAGTGGAACTGTGAAGCATGCATGATCTTTTTGCAGGGGGATCCGAACTGAGTTTGGTAACCGGCCGTCTCCCCACATGTATCAGAAAAACAACAAAAAACAAGCTGATAAATTAATTGCTGAACATTATTTATTCAATAATTACAAAATTACCAAGAAAATGAATGACCAGCATCCATTTACAATGAAATCAGTGAAAATATCATCTTTGCCAACTTTGCATTCATGTCAGAAAGAATGGACAGATTTTCCTAAGTGTTTTTCGAGTCATGATACAATCTAAGCTGCTAGCATATAATAAGACCAAATGGGTATGGTGGTATTTTGAAATGTACTCCACGAGTTGAAGATATCCTGAGTCCTCTGTACACACATTTCAAAATACCACCATACCCATTTGGCCTTATTATAATACTTTGTATTTTACTAACTAGAGACATACATTCAAGCGAAGGACTAGCGTAATCAAAATGGCACAAGTAGACTCTCGAGACTGATGACAATACTTTGAACACTGAGTACAATCACATTACAGTAGAAGATTCATCACATAATTATGCCGGGCTCTGCACAATTTAACAAGACATATAGTATTGCAATGCTCAATGAAATTGGGTTTATGTAACATGTTTGTTCGTACATTGGGGCAATTCAAAAAATAATTTTAAAAATTGCCCAGCCTGGATTATCGTATGTTGAGGCCATCCAGGCTACTGACTAAGAACAGTCTGCTATTGAAGCAGGCGAGCGAGGCTACAGACTGACGAAATTCATATCGAATTGGGTGTCGAATCGACATCTGGGCAGTGGGGCAGTTGCCCCTAAGGTCCGCGTTCAGTAGAACTCAGCAGGACGGAGCCAGGTTGCTTTAAGAATGCATGTGTGCGAGGACCTAGCTGATTGGCAGCACCTCCAGCGAAATGTTGTAGCCTGCTTGCTCACGCTCGCAACAAAGCAGGCTGCTGTAGCCTGGTAGTTGCGAGTGTCAGTGAGCAGGCTACAACATTTCACCCAGGGTGCTGTATTTCACGTCCTCGCACACATGCATTTTTGAAGCAGCCAGCACAGTCCTGCTGAGTTCTGCTAGGCGCGGACCTGATAGGCAGCAGCGCGGACTTAAGGGGCAGCAGTTCCACTAACCCAGATTCCAATTCGATACCCAATTAGACTTGAATTTCATCAGTCTGCAGCCTTGCTCGCTCGCCTGCTCACACAGCAGACTGTGCTCAGTCAGGAGGCCATCGAAGAAGCTAATCTCAAGACACAGGCTTCCATATGTGACCGCTGCGGGAGAAAATCTGATGTAACAAAACTGATGTAACAAAACTGATGTAACAAAACTGATGTAACAAAACTGATGTAACAAAACTGATGTAACCAAACTGATGTAACCAAACTGATGTAACCAAGCTAATGTAACCAAACTGAAGTAACCAAGGCAACTACTTAAATATTAAAGTCTTAACACGTTGCAAAAATTAGCAGCCCTAGAATGAAATGAGAATTAACAGGAAGAAATTAATTAATATGATAAAAAACGTCCATGTAAAAGATATCATGTGCAACTCAATTAGTTCACAGTTAGATAATCTGACATTTGCATAAAAATATCTGAGGAAATCTGACATATTTAGTGAAAATATATAAATAAATCATTGCACATGATATATAATTATAATATTAATGTATTGAAGACAAGCTGCAGAAGAAAATAGTCTGATATCAAGAGAATAAATGCAAAATAATATAAATAATCATAGTACTATAAGCCTTTATACAATATCATAGCATGGTCATTACATTATTAATCAAAGCAGGCTTTCCCTGTGGAACTATAGGCGCATCGAGGCTTCATCCACATTTGATATCAGATACACCAAAAATAAAAAATATAATATAATTATCCATGCCTTCAGACAAACAGTTCCTCTTATTGCTATTTATAAGTCTATAAACTGACAAACATTACCCTTTTTTTCTTTTTTTTCTATAAACTGACAAACATTACATTTATTTTGCAATTCTTTTTCTATAAACTGACAAACATTACATTTATTTTGCAATTCTTTTTCTATAAACTGACAAACATTACATTTATTTTGCAATTCTTTTCTATAAACTGACAAACATTACATTTATTTTGCAATTCTTTTTCTATAAACTGACAAACATTACATTTATTTTGCAATTCTTTTTCTATAAACTGACAAACATTACATTTATTTTGCAATTATTTTTCTATAAATTGACAAACATTACATTTATTTTGCAATTCTTTTTCTGTGAACTGACAAACATTACATTTTTTATTCAAAGATGAGGTTACTCATATACATATAGTTGACTTATTGTCCACTGGAAAATCACAATTTCGACCTGCGATGGAGGTATCAAGTCTTATTTTGATGGCAACAGCCTTGGCTTGGTCTCACATGTCTATATGGGCCTATGCTGAATGCCTCAGGACCAGCTTCGTCCTTGAGGCCGACCTCAAGACCACATTTTGATGGCCTCGAATGTCCTTGCCTCGACAAAACAACTATTTCATACTATCATTTTCAGAAGAGAGTAGCCTAAGGTTCAATTTCACAATATATGAAACTAGATAATGTTAAAAATTCGCTTAACTGGGTCTTTTGGGAGTGCAATTTCGTCTTGTTGGATATCTTTACCTGCTATATTTGAGATGTTGACCTGTCATATATATTTGGCAGTTGCTCATACTGACTGAAAATTACAATATGATATTTTTAATGATAAGATATATACCCATGTCATGTCAGGCTCATCTGTCAAAGGTATTGGAATACTGAATTACAATACTACAATGCAACGATGGATAACACAAATTTAAAGATAAATATACTTGTATGAAAGAAAATACTGATCAAATAACTTGTCATTAGTCAATATTTATCTTCCCAATCCCATATGATATACCGACAAAATCTGAATAAAGTACACATTAAAATGTCCTGAAAAATAGAATCCCAGTTATTTTTATATAATGTACATCTCCAATTAATTATTGCAATCACTGCACTAGAAATCTAAAAATAAACAAATTCTTACAAATTTCATCATTTCCCTGTTCTTTATATAGTTACCTCAAAATTTTTGTCACATATACTTTAAACTTGTCTTCAGCCAGGGTGGCCGCATGTACCTGATATTATAGCAGAATCATTGGCCTTACATCATATGAATCAAGAAAGATAAGATGAGGACAGAAATGAACCCGGATGCCCTCACAGCTGAATTGGGATCCTTTGCGTTTTCCGGAGGGTTGGTGAAATTTGGTGGAAGTTGCAGCGAGTCTCCTGGAAACCTGTTCGGCCGATTCATGCACCACTCATCTTCAGTGTCTGCAAAAAAGAAGGATTATCAAATGTCAAAGGTAAGGTATAAGTTCCGGTCTTAAGATTACTTTTGAAAGCTCTGCAGATGATGGACGGCGCAGGTTCACAAATGACAGGTATATATCGGCCTGCATATGTTACAGTAGACGAAAAACGAGGGCTTAAAAAAGCTGTTGGTGGCCTTCAATGACCTCACAACAAGCCTTATCAGACAGATAGAAATAAATTGTCAATTTGTTATAAGGTAGCTCGTGACCTCATTGATGAGTTGTATGACATGTTATATGACTTTTTCTAATAGCATGGCAAGTATAGGATATGACCTCATGAACTGCCCATGCACTCATACAGAATAACATGGCATGGATAGGATTGTGACCTCACAAGAAACATTTCAGTGCTTTTCTGTAAGCGCTCGTTTTTCGTCTACTGTAATGGCAAGTCTTAAACTGCAGTTCAATCACTTTCTAGAATTTTATTTACTGCCCTTCAAATGTCAAGTGCACCCTCAAGCATGACTGTGGCTTTGCATCCTGTATTTATGCACTTGGTTGGCTAATTAGAACAGGAGGAGAACACAGTAATGAGAAAGAATGGATGATTGGGGCTTTATGTCCAGTATTTATGCACTTGGTAGGCTAATTAGGACAGTAGGAGGACGCGGCAATGAGGCGAAGGATGATTGAAACTTCAATAGCATATAGGCCCAGGAGACCCCGCAAGAGTTGGATTCGAACCCTAGACCTGCTATCGGCAGTCCAGTATGTTACAACTAGATCAACCACCGTCACCTGCAAGAAAAGCAGGATTATCAAATATCAAAGGTAAGGTATAAGTCTTAATCTTAGATTACTTTTGAAAGCTCTGCGAATGACAGGTGTTACTGGTTCACAAATGGCAGCCAGGCCAAATATAATTGATTTTTAACTTCTCAGACATTCCCGAGGCATTTTTTCTAGGGTCGGGCGACAGGATGACAAAAAAGAAGCTAAAACCTCAACTTTTCATTATCTGCGGGAAGGCTAATTTTTTAGCGGCGTCAGCCAGCTGTTACCACAGGCATTTTGACCAAGTCTTGTTAGCACTCTGGTGATCGTCCTCTCTCACCAATCTCATTCAAACTTAAAATACAGTCTCAATGCAATTTTTTCTTGAGCCCAGTCGATTTTGGTGTTCTACTGCAACAAAACGATAAAGAAACTAAATGGACCGATTTTCAAGGGTCAAGGGTCAGACCGAACCTCTTCGTGCATTTCCGTAAGGGGGCGTGGCATGTGAGCAATGTGGAAGCATTGACAGACAGGTCAGTGTGTAGAAGTACCAATTGATTGACTCTCATTGACACTTAACAGGTGATAGTTTTGAGGTGTTAAAGTAAAGAACGATTGAAAAAGTATAGGGCAATTCAAATTGTTGACAGACAACCATTACTGAATCTTCTTTATTCCAATCTACTTAAGGTGGCTCGATACTCGTGAACTTTCCAAGATAGGATTTCTTAAAAATAGTTTAAAATGATCCAAAATATAGTTTATAGCAAGGATATATAAACGAAAGTAGTCGCTACCAGCCTTTCTTTCAAAATATTTGAGGTTATGTAAAAGAAAGTCAGTCCATGCAAACCTGAAAAACTCAATTTTTTTCTTAATTTTTTTACTGTGAAGTTTTCCCTGCCATTCAGTGGCCATTCATCCTATGTTATTAAATGAAGCATGGAATTAAAGAGGACAGTTTTATGGAAAAGCTGATTAAAATTACAGAAAGATATATTTAGTTTAAAGAACTTTTCTGGGGGTTCGGATCCAAAGTTTTTTTTTATGAACCATAGCGCTAAAAATAAATGACGGGATAGAATTTTTTTATTTCTTTGTCATTTGCTTCCAAATGAAGTAAGGAACAATATAATGATACAGACATACGGCCCTATGGGCCTGGAAATTGATATAAACATTTATTTGTGTTACAGAGTCATATTTGAGAAACTAGACATGCTTTCCGAAAATCGCCCACAAATATTTTCTACTACGTGTAGAGAGCTGAAAGTCTGGCAGGTTATAGTCATCTTCATAGCGCATCTTATGCTCCAAATGAGAAGTCTCTAACACCAACAGAAGTGGCGCAAATGGCAAACGAAGCGGCCGACGCATGAAATTCTCAGAATTTAAAAAAGATCTTGAAGCAGTGACAGAAGAGTGGTGACGTTACGATAGATAGGGCCTGCCTGGCTGCGCGGAAATATGTGCAGGTGACGTAATTTCATGGGTAGCGAGCCACCTTAATTAGTAATTGGTAAACAAAAACCTCTCGATTGCTCTTCAGATCTTCAGAGTGCAATTTTTCTTCACACCCACATGTATAGCCAGATAGAAAGATAGGAAAAATTGTTTCAGTGGTTTCTTTAGGAAAGTAGTATTCTGCATATAGACAATTTATAGGCCTATAGGCATATCGAACTCTCTTATCATTAGAAAAAAAGTTTTCCACTGCAATGATTAATTGCAGCCAACTATAATTGTTATCCATCAGTGAGAAATTTTGCAAGTTCTACCAACGGCTGATGAATAGTCATGATCCTTTGACGCCGCTTAAAGTGCTTGCACGTTATTTTTTTTGTCTGTAGGCAGAAAATCTGTTAGGTCAGTCAATCCGAGAAGCTAAAAACAAAATATATCTGGCCTTATAGTGTACATGTAAATGGCAGATCTTAAACTGCAGGTCAGTCACTTTATAGATCTTTTACTTGCTGCCGTTCAAATGTCAAGCGCAGTCAACAGAGCCATTTAGTCAGGATGGACGATTAGAGCTCTGCGTCCAGTATTTATACGCTTAGCAGGCTAATTAGAACAGGAGGGGGACCCAACGATGAGGCACAGGAAGTTTGAAACTGCTGTCCAACACATTGGTCCAGGTGACCCAGCCAGATCTGGATTCGAACCAGGGGCTCAATGATAAGCAACCCTACCCAGAGAGCTGCCAACTGAGCTAACACACTCACAGAATAATATGTAAATGGCACAACCATGAAATTTGGGCAGCACTTAAAAAGTTTTTGTAGCACTTGTAGTGTTACCGTAACTTTCATAAAATTACTTTCATATATACAATGTATGAAAGGCAGTTATGTTACTGTTTCAAAAAAATTGAAAGACACATACATTTTATATAGAAAAATAGAGAAAAATTTAGATGAGAAAGATAAAATAGATCAAAAATAGAATATATAGATAGATAGATAGATAGATAGATAGATAGATAGATAGATATAGATAGATATAGATAGATAGACAGATAGACAGATAGATGGATAGAAAGGATAACAAACTAGAACTGGCGCTCAGAGAGCACATAGCTTCGCTGTCCATTTTTCAAACAGAACTTTAACTAATGCAAGATGTCACACATAAGCAGTTGATTAAGTTTTAGGCCTAATTGTTATCAACTCATTGTAGAATTTTAAAGGAAAACTGATAGTGATAAATTTCAAGACCGATGATGAAAGACCCAGGTAATTTTGGCAATTTTGGTCGGGTTTACATCAAATAAACGTTGAAATGTTGCTAATTTAGTGCTTTGGCATCCCCTGCCACATTCTACGGACATTTAATGGCCATTTTTGCAGAGAGAATGTAAAAATATATACCCTTTTGGCTGCTAGTGTTACAGCAAAAAATGATTGTGCATGCTGCACTGTAGAGGCCATTTTTAGATTTCTTTAACTGTAGGCGCCAAGAAGCTGCAATTGTCACCAAAATTTAATCAGGTATTGTGTGGTAGAAATGAACACATCATGCCAAAGGAAATTTAAATCCATCCAGGAGTTTTTGCATGAATCAACTCACATACACACTAACGCACATGTTGAAATGCCATGCTCCACAATAGCTTCTCAGCGAAGCTAATAAATAGGATTAAGGATAGATATAACTGATAGATAATCAGCTAAATAGTAAAAAGGAAGACAACACTGAAAGCTGCCAAATTTGAGTATATATGCTCTAGATTGTTGATACTACATAATAGTGATAAAAAACAATAACATGATCTGCATAATTTTGTTATGTTTTCTTGTTGTCTGTTTTGAAATGAAATGAAGCACATGTTAATAATTTCATTTAGCTTGTCAAGGCTTATAATTAACTATTCTATAAAAATTAAAGATACAGGGAATATTACTGGAGAATATTGAATTTTTAAGACACTTTTGAATATGAATATGTCATGTTTTGTTAAATTTGAAACTAAATCATTGAGAAGAAGCTGGACCCACTTGACCTAATTTCCTGCTGTGGACCATTGATGTTGAGACCATCACTGCACAGATCTTTGAAACCTATCTTGTGCTCAATTCGCTTTGTGAAACGGCCTGCGGAGCTGTAATAGGCCCATACTACTTGACCTTTTGAACTCATGCAGTAACGAGGCAGCACTAGTACTGTTTCATCATGACTGCTGTTGGAAAAGGCAGGTCGCAGGGTTGGGTTCAAATACAAATATATTTATATTTGTAAATACTGTATTTGTATTTGTGTTTGAATAATTTCCGGAAATTTGAAAGTGTTTTAATAAGATGACATCTGCTAACAAAGACAAAGAGCACAGCAAAAATCACATTCTTCAATCAATTTAGGGACCGTTCAGAATTTATGACTGGGGGGGCGGGAGTTTTGCTGGAACTTCCCGTCAAAAATTGATTCCCCAAATGAGTTTCATGCGGATTTTTAGAACCCAACCCTTAGGTTTCACGCATATTTTTAGTACCCCCCACCCTCGACATACAAAGCAATACCAGATATATATACTGTTATAAATGGCCACGCATACGGATTCGCGTCATTTCGCAGACTTTTGTATGTAAAAAAGTCCAAATAAAATGAGTTCATGCGTGTTTTTTAACATTTTTTCTTTGTTAAAATTTCTTAGCCCCCCCTTGCAAGCGTTTTAAAAATTTAATACCCCCCCCTTGAAACATGTGTGAAAAGTTAGTACCCCCTCGGGCAAACTCCCACCCCCCCAGTCATAAATTCTGAAACAGTCCAATTAGATTTCAGCTTTTTGGGCACTTTTTGTTTCTCTTTATTATATTCTATTACAATTAGCTGAGTGGAACGAGGATGAGTGGATGGATGGATGGTTGGATGATCGGGTTTTACATAAATCTTGCATCAGGGGTGCCGGAATAGGGGAGCAGGGGGGGGGGCAATTGCCCCTCCTGCCTTAAACCAAGGGGGGCAAGGGCGGCAAGATGTGTCCTTTTGCCTTATTTCAGCAATTGAGGCACATTATTCCATCTTATTTGAGTAATTTTAGGTACAAATTAGTAATTGCATATTCAAAATTATTATTGAATCCCTATTTGAATTTTGTTATGCGAAATTGCATGAATATGATTTGCCCTTTTTCGTCCGACCCTGCCTGCCGCCCGCGTTTCCTTCAGGCACCCCTGTCCTACATGATGTAAGCACTCGATAGGCTAAAAAGGACAGGAGGAGGTCAAGGCAATCAGACAATGGATGGTTGCAACATAGGTCCAGGTGACTCAGCAAGAATTGGAATGCTGGATGGGCGGAAGCTGGGTAAAAAACCTTAAAGTGCACCATTATTATTTTATAACTTAATCATATCTTTTTATTTTTAGGTGGAACATGCATATATATGCACAATACAGCGACTCGTTGACTTTCTAATAATAAAACCAGAATCTTGTTTTTCTTCTGCAATTATCAAATTCAGGTAATTCGTGGCAGAACGAGGTTTTCCTTGTTCACGTAAAATAGATTCGTTCCGCGGTATTTAAAAGTGAGAATTAGCAATCTTAGCAAAAGTATTCTCTATAGATGCCAAACTTGCACTGCGACCACCGCTTTCAGAACTCTTTTACCTGTAAAATCCTAAATGAAAAACCATGTCTATTTGCAGAGAGTATCCTCAATCATGCACCTGTAGTTTTAGCATAAACAGTGATACTACTCATAAATTGATGATTTGGTAAAATTGTAAATCACGCAGAATGTCAAGAATTAATAATCTTTGGTTTCATTGTCTCCAGGCATTGTCTATTTTGGTATCAAAACTGGATAAGTCGCCACGACTCAATTGCTAGAAAGAAGCTCATTAAATTGCGGTTCAACGTTACTTTGGAACTTGTAGTTTTGCTAATTGAAGATCCGATAGGAAATCCAAACAGATAATTATTTCATTTCTGTCTCGTTTCATAGATGTTTTAAAAGGTGAATTGACTGAAAAAAATCTGAGAAACAAAAAGCGGTCAGATGAGCTAATTATCTTTGCCTCACTTCTGAAAAACAAAGAATGAGTAAATGTCTCATGTTTTATTTGCAATGTCTGCATGGCAACGGGATATTTATATCACACATTTCTAGTATTACAGCATTACAGTCTGTTACAGATCTACTTCTCTCATAGAATTTTTCTTTTTGATAAAAAAAAATAGCTAAGAGCTATTCTTTTTCACCCAAGAACCATGTAGGACTATATAGAAAAATATGTATATTTCAGTAGTACCAAGGACCAAATTTTCATCTGTGAAAGTATTAATAAAATGTATTTAATGTGATGACTAGACATCTATAGCGTTCAAAATTAGTAATTGCCACAACTTTGAATGACGTATGGGTTTGTAATGGCAGGAAAAATATCAACACATTTTTCGTAATTTTTCACGCCTTCTTCTTCTTTTTCTTCTTCTTGAGTCGTGCAACGTCCCGGGTCGCCGGGTTAGCTCTACCTATTTCCAGGGAGCAGCACATTAAAGTATCAGTCATTTATTTGTATCTATTGTCTAATGATGACCGCTGTATGATGATGATAATGATAAGGCTGGGAGTCTGGCACATGCTCCTATTAGTTCAGGGATGTCCAGGGTCTTTTACTTTCCCTAACATAGAATGTTAGATACAACCCACCTCCATTTTTGGTAAGGTCCCATGGGCTCGGACCACTTGCCTTGTCCTTGGTGTAGTTCAATCAATTTTGTGTGGTTTCGCTGGTGTGCATGTTTCTATTTTTGGAAGTGGTCCTTTGCTGGTTTTTGTGTTTCTCGAATTCTTTCTCGGTAATGGTGCGGGCTTCCGTCTGGTGCTGGTGTCCCATCTTTTAGGCTTCTTCTAGTGCTGGTGTATCTGGTGTTACCTGAGTAAGTTCCGGGAGCGGGAGTCCAACCCACGTCCTCTCAGGCCATTCGATTCAAAATCAACTGATGTAACGGTTAGGCCACTGGGGAACTTAACACTGTAACAGCTCTTAACCCCAAGCAAAAGAAATCTATCAGAATGTTTGAAAATGACATCATTTGGGAAGTTTTACCACTATACTCTCATGGCCTTATGTTTATAATATAATAATCTGGATATATTTGGAAATCAAGTAAGAAGAAGACACTTGCAAGACGTTAATTTTATGACATTGCCATACAAAGAGTAACTGTCTGCGGTTGGTTTCCTTTTTTTCCATCTTGTCTGATAACTTCCCACGAGATCATTTGAAATATGATAAGCCGGGATGATGCTGTACCCAATAGAGATGACATAATTAGGCCACACATAATTGATCTTTAGCTTCTCGGATCCTCTCAAGGCACTTTTTCGAGGGTCGGTCGGTAGGAAAAAAAAAAAAGGTTAAAAAATTTTTTTTTATAATATTTATTTTTTTTTATTTTTTTTTTCATCGGCAGAAAATCTATTGTGTCGGCGGGTCCGCGAAGCTAAGAATCAATTATGTGTGGCCTTATGCACTCATCATATATACTGTAAAAAAATTCCTCCACTACTCTACTGCGCAGCATCAGATTCTGATAATTGACTTTGTATCAAGTTCATAGCTTGCTCCGACAACAATAACAGGAAGAAGCAATCTGAGACGACAATGCAAGGCAATCAGAGCCTTGCTCTACAATGAAAAAGAGCTTACATTTATCATCCTATCATTGCTGCAGTGGTGTATTTATGGAGGGGGGCATTGGGCCATGCCCCCCTCCCTCCCTCAAGCCCAAAATTAACATGGAAGAGATATAGCAAAAGCTGTGGAGAGCTCCGCATTCACTCCATGTAATGCCGCCCCCCCTCAGGTCATTTCTAGATATGCCCCTGCATTGCTGTGCTTGTAAATTGGGGAATATAGAAGAGGAAAACATATATTTTGTTTCTGTCGGCCGTTCATCCTATCCATGTTTTTTTTGGTGATTTTTTAATGATTTTGTTATGTATGAATCAATTTCTGACAAGCCACTGGTGGCAGTTTCAATCACATACTTCGCCTCATTGCATTGTACTCCTTCTGTTGCATAAATAGAAGATGTTTTAAAAGCATAATTAGAGGATGTAAAGCTCCAATCATCCACTCCATTCATCACCGGTAAGATAATATGATTTAGACCATTAAAATTTTTTTTTTATATCAGGCAAATAGAACTCAAAACATGTGAAAGCAAATTTCAGATTGAATGGTAATGACATGCTTAAATTGTGAAATAAGTTTAGACTCATCTTTAATGCTCTATTTTACTGTTAGGGGGTAGACCATTTAATTTCCGGGGGAGGGGGGGCTTTGATTTTTCCTCAGAGGGTAATTATTTCTTTCACGGTAACGGTGGCAGTATTTACTCATTTCCCCGAATATTCATCGCTAAATCAAGCAACGCGTTATTAAGAAATACCCCTGGCAGAAATTATTAATTACAAAACTGCCCAAAAAAAATTTATTTCACCAAAACTGAGATTCAAGCCACTCCTGGATATAAATTGTTCCTGCCCCCTTAGTATCTATAATCAATATACTACCTTCAGATCGAGGGGGGCCACGAACGAGTCGATACCAAAAAGTGGCATCAGATTCTGAAGAACCTACTCCTGCATCCGCAAAGAATTCATACAAGTTGGTGGCGGCATCCGTAGGAGACATGCAGTTATGGTGTCGCCCCTGAAATAAAAACCGGATGGTTGATATAAATTATAGATGGTAAAAGTCTGTTAGTGATGTCACGGGCGCAGAATTGACAATTTGTCAGTATAAACCAGTACTTACCGATGGCACACATTTTTTCACTCCACCATTCACACTATAGCTGAAATTAAAGAAAGAAGTTGTCAAATTAAACAATGAAGTTGTCAAAAGTTCAATTCTAAATTTAAAGTAACAATGAGACCGAAATGTTATTTTTTTCCTGGCAACATTAAAACGCTTTTTCTGTACTGGTTTGACATTTAAATTGCAATGAGATAATTGACAGAAATGACATTCAATTAAACAGTCCCAGCAGAGACGAAGTGTGAGATATCAAATAACTTAAAACATTTTAAACAGACCATAGAAAATATGATGGTTCTATTTCATGCATTATAATGCGTATTGGGGTTTAGTTTTCTTGAGAGTAAAATAGTTCAAATCCTGCTCCCTGATTGGTCCACAGACAGGAAGCGTGTATTTTCCACGCGCATGAACACCAATAATACCTTATACATAGACAATACAAGCTTATGCAATTCGAATTTTGAGATTGCAGGAGCAGAGCCATTTTGCAAATAACACACAGATACGGTGCAAATGCAATAGTTGACATTGTACATCTCACTTATTTTGATAATGTTCTGGCATGCAAAGTATTTTTTCTTTTATAGTATTTGCATATTTTGAAGAAATACAAAACTAGTGGGAGCCTATTCCAAATTCACATGACAAATTCCAATTAGAATATAACCAAAGCAGTGATCACAAACTGTTGTACATTGTTTGTTACTATGTGTGATTTTAGCAGTTAGACATGAGATAAAAATATATAAGAATCTGCAACTTATAGAACTAACAACATCCAACAATAACTGTGAATTTTGAGAAAATGTTTTTCATAGTCAACTGTCAAATTTGATAGCATCTGTGACAAATATATCAAAACATACATGTCCAGGGCATTTCTTGGACTTGTCATATGCTAGTTGAGTCAGCCACCAGAGTAACTACAACTTCGTCATCCTTGATTGATGTTATTTTGTCTAATATGGGAGATAACCATGTTAAAACAAAGGTGATACCTGTGACAATGAGTGACCACTATCTGATATTTACAAGCCTCGAAAGTCCTAAAAAAGTACCTGGAAAACACAAAATAGTTCGCTACAGAGACTTTAAGAACTTCGATGCTGAGAAATTCCTCCGCGATCTTCAAATTCAAATGGATATAATAACGAATCAGCATATTACCGATGTTCAATTCTTGTGGAATAATTTTAAAAATGCTTTTCTTCATGTGTCTGATGAACATGCTCCTTTCAAAACAATGAGATTGAAAAACAGATATAATCCCTGGTTTACTCCAAATATCACACGACTTATGTATGTTTGTTTGTTTGTTTGTTTGTGTTTTACGCCTCTGCAGCACCTTAGTGGGCTATATCGAGGCAGGCGATCGCCGTATGATGATGAGATGAGAAGACTGTGAGTCTGGTACATACCCTATTAATTCAGGGATGCCCAGGGTCTTTCAGTTGCCCCAGCATAGAACACTGGATACAACCCGCCTCCATTTAATGTCCCATGGGCTCGGACTCAATTGAGTTCCGGGGTGGGATTCGAACCCACGCCCTCAGAGCCAGTGGTTGTGCAAACAAGCACTCTTAACCATTAGGCCACGGAGGAACTCTCGACTTATGTATGAAAGAGATCATTTGCACAAAAAGGCTACAAGATCAAAATCAACAGAAGACTGGGGACGCTACAGACAATCAAGGAATAGAATAACAGATTTATTAAGAAAACAGAAAAGTGATTATTTTGAAAAAGAGATCAGTGCATGTGTTGATAAGCCCAGCAAATTGTGGAAGAAAATTTATTTCCTAACTGGCAAGAAACAAAACAATTCATCAACAAAGGATATAACAGCACAACAGTTCAATGAATACTTTGCTAATATTGGCAAACTGACATCCAATGGAAACAACAACAAACAAGGGATTACTTGGAAAAATCTCCCGTGCATCCACACATTCAAGTTTGTTGACATCTGCTCAGCTGATGTTCTCAAAATTATAATGTCTCCATCCTCCCCATGCAAGCCCTGCTAAAATGGCCAGGGATTTCTGCTATTTCCAACCTCTTCTGTGATTGGCTGCTTATTTAGGTCATAAGCATTTTGCATGCAGATTTAGTCGGATTATGGACACTTAGAGGATTACTGGCAACTAAGAAAAACAGTGTAAAACAAGCAAACTTTCAAACAGTTTCATTTCAGAACTGTGAAAATACATAATTCAATAGAATTTTCGGAACTGTGATTGCACCTTTCAACAATACACAATTTCTCCATTTGTAACTGTGTGAAACAGAAGCAACAATTTCAAACTGTGATGTAGCAGTCCCTGATCTGCTGAGCTAAAACCTGGTCAGTTAATTAAGTATTCATGAATTAGCAAAGGTTATGGGCCATTTTGTCATGGTATGACTTGGGATGATGAATGTCTCTTGATAGTGAATCTTCAAACGATGTTCTTAACTTTGATAGCAAGCTTCTGAGGCTTTCAGCAGATATAATATCCCCGATTCTTGCTGAAGTGTTTAATTCTTCTGTGTCCCAAGGTGCAGTGCCATCAGATTGGAAGTTCTCTCGCGTGACCCCCATTTACAAGGGCAAGGGAGAAAAAGACAGTCCAGGAAATTACAGGCCCATTTCAGTTATAGGACACATAGCCAAGGTGCTCGAGAAATTGGTCCAAAAACAACTATTATTATATCTTATAAGTAATGACTTAATTAGTGTTGACCAATCGGCATACAGACCACGTCATAATACGCAGACAGCACTCCATATATAGGGTCATTGACACTTGGATTGAAGGAATTTGTGATGGACTAATGACCGGGGTGTGTTTTCTTGATATTCGCAAGTGCTTTGACTCAATTGACCATGAACTATTAAGAATTAAATTATCACATTATGGCATTCAATCTAAGGAACTTGAGTGGTTTTGTAGCTACTTAAATAATAGGTCACAAATTGTAAATCATGGTAATAATGTATCTGACATCCAAAATCTTGATATTGGCGTGTCCCAGGGTTCAGTTTTGGGCCCAATTTTGTTTACAATTTTTATAAATGATGTAACACAATCTGTTGCTAATGGTACCTGTAATCTTTATGCAGATGACACAGTTGTTTACTTTCAAGGTAAAACATGTGCTGAAATAAATGTCTCTCTTCAAGAATGTATAACTGATCTGTCAAAGTGGTATAAAGATAATAACCTCACTCTTAATGCAAGTAAATGTGAAGTCATGTTAATTGCATCTCAAAGGAAATTTATTTCTGATTCACTGTGTATAGATTTAAATGGTCAACAGCTTAATAATGTTTCATGTGCCAATTATCTAGGTATGAAGATTGATGACAATATTAACTGGAATTTGTATGTAAACAAACTATGCTGTAATGTTTCTCTTAAACTTAGACAACTTCGCAGATTAGTGGGTTTAGTCTCGGCAGAGTTGTTAGCTAAAATCTATAACAGTACAATACAGCCATGCATAGATTATGCCATAAGTGTTTGGGGTCAAACAACAGATCAAAATGTTTATAAAATACAACGACTCCAAAACTTAGCTGCAAGGATAATTACTCAGAACTTTGATTTTATTAACAGTAGAGGAATTGATATTGTGAGAAATTTGAATTGGATGAATGTTAGACAGAGATGTCAATATTTTACAGTTTTATTAATGTTTAAAAGTATTCATGGTTTGTGTCCTAATTATATGAGTGATAATATTACAATGCTGTTTGATGTGACTGGAATGAATACAAGAAGCCATCCTATGAATGTTTATGTGTCGAGGCCTAACTGTGATATGTTCAAAAAGACTTTTGCTTATTGTGGTGCTGTTTCCTGGAACTCTTTACCTGATCAACTTAAAGATATTAACGATTTTAATGCATTTAAAAGATGCCTGAAAACCCACATTTTTAACCTCTTAATCTATTTACATGTTTTATAGTTTTTAAACTTTTACTCATTTTGTATATATATCTGTACATTTATATATTTGTTCTTAATGTACATATTCATGTTTTTAACAGGGTCTACCTGAAAAACAGTTTTACTGAGTGTATACACCCTGTGTAAATATATTTAATAAATAAATAAATAAATAAATATGCTAGTATATGGATGGATTAAAATCGATCTACAAGCCCCGATATACTATGTCTATCAATGATTGTTACTACCGCTCGTGGTATTTTCTGTGTGTTCGAGTGAAAGGTCATGATTTTGGTTGGTACCAGAATTTCTCATTTCCCCCCCCCCTTTTTGTTGTATAAATGAAAATCATGACCTAATCAATTAACGTCCATTATGTTTGCAAAATAGAATCGGCAGAAAAAGAAAGCTCGCCACCGATCTGCCACTTCCCCAGAATTTCAGTTTACTATACTTCCACCATGAAAGCAGAGCTCTCATTGGATGAGAACTAGTCACATGCCATTATTTTAGTGTACTGCCTTGCCATAGTTTAAAAAAAATGGAACTCTGAAAAGTGCACCATTAGTAAAATAGAATCACGAAAAGGTAAATTAAAAAAAACAGGGCATCTATAAAGACAATTTCTCTGCAATGGTCCAGACAACAGTTACTGATCTTTTGTATTAGTACGAAGTTTGTGTCTGCTTGTCTATTTGGTATAATAAAATAAAACAAAATAATATCAACTATGTCTCGATCGGTAGTTTTATAATTCCCTCTTGGGTGAGAAACGAAAACTATTTCCCTCAGCCTTCGGCCTTGTGATATAGTTTTCACTTACACATCCTCGAAGGAAGTAGATTTGACTACTCCCGTCAAAACCAATATAATAAGTATTCTCATGAATTATAAATTAAAAGCCCAATTTTCATGTAGAAAACCCGACCTGCTCATGTTCCTCAAGTTGAACAAAATGACCTTTTGATGGGCTGTCAAACAAAATCATTCTAATACACAGTAATAAAGAGGATCCTGCTGTTATCAGATAATAAGCAGTTAATTGAATGTTTTGCAAATGCCATGTCAAGATTAAAGGCTATTGTTTGAAAGGTGACAGTATGTGGGTGTACTCAAAAGGAAATGACTGTTTCATAAATCTTTATCATTACTGATTTGTTTTTTTGGAAGGAGGGAGGGATTAGGGACTGGGGGAGGGGGTGGAGGCTTTTTCTTAAAAGATGCTGGTGTATGGGGAGGTCTCTCCATTTTTGATTTTTGCCTTTTTTGTACAAAGTAGCCCTAAATTGGAAGAAACAAATTTTAAAGTAGGCATCTCAAAACAGGTTTGGTATATCAATGGGTTTAATTTTTTAAGAGTTTAAGTTATTTTTTCTAATAAGTCGCCATTTTGGCAATATTTTTTCGCCTTCTAGGTATATCGATGGGCCCCTATTTTGACGCTAACACAGGTATAGAGATTTCGAGACCGTGCAGGGACATTCCCATCAAGGAAGCCTCTCTCGCAAGATTTGAGAGGGATAAAGGACTAAAGAGAGAGGTAGAGGGAGAAGATAATATAAATAATTTAAATGAATGCGGCTTTATTGATTTGGGCTGCACTCCTGATGTGGAGGAACAGCTTGTTTCCAGAAGGATCTGCAATGTTTGTTTGTTTTGTTTGTGTTTTACGCCTCTGCAGCACCTTAGTGGGCTATATCGAGGCAGGCGATCGCCGTATGATGATGAGATGAGAAGACTGGGAGTCTGGCTCATACCCTATTAATTCAGGGATGCCCAGGGTCTTTCAGTTGCCCCAGCATAGAACACTGGATACAACCCGCCTCCATTTAATGTCCCATGGGCTCGGACTAAAGCGAGTTCCCGGGGTGAGATTTGAACCCACGCCCTCAAAGCCAGTTGACAAGCGCACTTACAGGATCTGCAATGTAGGCATGGGACAGTTACCACGCTGACATTCAGTCTATCATAGTACAATTTACTGCTTAAAAGAGTACCCATGTCCAAATTAAGTTTATATTATCACCAAGCCATTAAGTCAGTTGGGAACTCTGATGCAGCTACGGATCAAACGTGTGTTGCCATGCAATAGCCCAACCTAATCACTACACGACCGAACCCTGGAGAAACAGATAGGAGAAAGAACAGAAAGAAATTTTATATAAGGGATGAATATAAGGAAGAAGAACAAAATAAACAAATGACAAAAGAAGCAGAGGAGGATAAGAGAGAGGAGGAACAAGAAGAAAGGGGAGGGACACAGGCATTTCAATCATTTGCCAACACAGCTCTATGGACTGCATGATACTGGCCTCCTTAAACAGTACGAGGAAGGTGGGAAAGTCTGGGCAATTCCCTTGAATCAGCCACCCTGCACCCCATTGGCATAACATTACTGCAGGGAGGTCGATTCAGGGGACTTTCCCACCTTGTGTATCTGTACCACTGTTGTGAACAATTGTGATGCCTGTGGGGAGGGACAATTAAGACTACTCTGTACTCACCATAACGGTACACTTGGTATGACTTCAAACTGCAAGAAAAGAAAAACAGTTCTAAAAATATGATTAAAGGAAACAATGCCAACCGCAGGAGCCTCAATGTTGCACATATATCTGGGGGGGGGGGCCACTTACCACCATATCCAATCCATAAAAATTATAAGTCTACAAGTGCAACAGTACAACAATGAAGCTCCTGTGATGCAATTGTATACACACATGGCTATCTTTTTTTACAGTAAATAAATTATTACGTAAATATCTAACTGTTTCTTGAAATTATTTTGAAGATCGTCTAGGCTCAGTTATGACATGCATCTTTGAAGACCACCTATAGGTTTTAATGCAGACAAGTCAGACATTGAACAATTACTAAATAAGTTAGTGTTCTTATACCTTACAAGAGGTGGTTCACTTATTTAGCAGCCATTTTTGGCATTCTAACGCAAGGTCCCCAATTGTGTGCTGATGGCCTTGTCTACTTCCTTAGAGAATGTGATTGCCGAGTCTGACTCTGGTATACATCAATGTTGAATAGAAATTTTGTGAATGTGCAATGAAATTGGAACTATTTCTTGGGACAGCAATGCTGAAGCATACAAAATAAACTTTTGTGCCAGGTGGCAGCAGAATGCATTTCTCATTTTCACCAGACTGGGCTCTACTTGTATTCATGTAATGTAGTTGGCTAATAAGGACAGGAGAAGCAGCAATGAGTATAGTATATTCAACACAGGAGAGGGAATATGTGATTTATCACCAGAGGGCTTTAGCCCGAGGTGTGATAAACACATATATACTCGATCCCATAGTGAATAAACGGCTTATACCATGAGACAAACAGTCATATCAAACATGAGATGATAAGTGGACAACAACAAAAATGGGAATTATCGCCCTGGAATACTGGCATGTGATTGGCTGACAGGTGTGTCAATTGGTATAAGGCAGAGTATTGAAACTGTCTCTCAAGTCTCAACATACATAAAGATGACCTTACTAGAGCTGCAATCGAACCCTAGGCCCAGAGATTTTGAGCCAGTGTGCTTCAAATTACGCTAACCCACCTCCCTTATGTCCACTGTGGGAACTTAAGACAATGGGTCGTTGAATGATGGATGATCGAGGTTTCATGTCCTTTATGTATTCACTTGAAAGTTAATTAGGACAGGAGAGAAGGATGATTGAAACTGCTGTTCCAGCCAAGTTACCCACCATACCCTGTGCGCCATAGGGTGGTCCAAAAAAAAAACTTTTCTCTGACTTTCTATGATTTCAATCTTGCATTCTGATCTGATATCTAAATATAGATAGAACGTATTGTGTAAAAAATTCAGCAAAATCAATTAATATTTAGAGGTGGCACAAAGCCGTTCAAGTTTAACATGCGATTGCCCAACAGCAGACCTCAAAATCATCGGTATTTACAAATGTTGATATAACAGCGTATTATTTTGATCAAATAACCTTTTTCTTAGTATGTCCAGGATGCCAAATCAAGTCCTGATATTCTTTCGGACTTACAAAGTTTCGTAGCAGGTGAGTATAGATATTACATAGATTAATTATCCAGCCTTTTTTCATAAAAACAGACAAATATTCCACTTACTATGAATAATTAATAAAAGATAACCCCCAGAAATTACTTTGCCATGCCAATATCATAATGTACTGAAAAAATATTCACTTCTGAAAAAAATCTGGGAAATTGAACAATTTTTCAGTTGCGCAAATGAGGAATTACATTATAAACTTCTAGGGCTTTGTGCCGTGCACCTCTAAATATTAACTGATTTGGCTGAAATTTTGCATGTGTTTGTTTTACTTACGTGATCATAAATTTCCAGTTTCAATTTGCGGGTTTTAGGAGATATGATTTTCCCCATTGAAATGTGGACCGCCCTGGTTACCAACTAAGCTAACTCCCCTCCCCATTCCAGAGCATTAAGTCAAATAAATTACCTACCATGACCTCCACGTGTCTGTCAGTGACGTCGGCCAATGAGATGCAAGGATTCAATTCTTCCATGCCGTAGACCGTGTTATTCCTGTAAAAACCTTGCGGATGTGGCTCTCCGGGTGCTGAGATGTCATGCCAAGTCCTTAAAACAGTTATGGTAAAATAGAGTACGGGGCATTTTTTATGGATTTTTTACCCGGGTAAATACCGTGTAATACCAAGGAACAACCTAAAGCAATCATATGTCGCAAGTTTGCAACGCAATCTGCATTAATGAAGTCACGATCCATAAGGTACAACAGGATGATTTTTAAAAATTACGCTCCGGATATGATTGCAAATGTATTTAAAACTTCAAAATTTCGGAATAAAAAGTTGTCATTAATCTTACCCATCATAGCTGTCCTCTGCAATTTCCTGATAAACGAGACTGGTCGCCAAGGAGCACTGGCAGTGGATATCTGGAAAATAAAATGAAAGGGGTTTCATTGAGAATCTGTTGTGACACAATTTCATCTTGTTAACAATTTTGCAACATAGGCCTAACCATTTTTTTATCGACTAGTAGGCCTAGATGTGACAATAAGAAAATGTTAATAGTACCTCATATTTTTAATGATAGGCAAAGATTGTGCTAATTTAAAATTCAGAATAACTATTTAAACCTTTGTCTATATGTTTCATCTAAATGGCACTAAAGTAACTTAGTCACAGGCCAAAACCTAAATAGGGAATTGTCTTAAATAATTACAGAATTGTCTCACATGTGTCTAGTCATGTACTGATGACATGTCATATTCTAGTCTTTGAACAAGCAACACTCTTTAGACAAATAAAGACTCCGTAGACTTTTCGCGGTCTGTGCCTTAGTCGAAATTCAAACCTTTATTGTAAGGGGGCGTCCATCAGATAATCAAGTAGGTTTGAAGTTTTCTTTGATGAAAAGTTATTTATTTCGCAGTAACGGCAACAACAATTACTTAGTTTGAGCATGCGAAATCCTCAAATATATATCAAAAATCTAGCAAAACCATGTTAAGAAATACCCCCTCCCCCACCAGGAATTATTTATTTCAAGACTGTTTCCAAAAATTGGGCAAGAGATCTTTTTTTAACTCCAAGCCCTCCACCTGGTGTGTTCCTTATATTCTTGAACACGCTGAAGTGATATTCAAAAACTAATCTCAGAAATACTGATGATTTCTCTATTGTACTCAGTCGTATATTCTCAAAGAAAGAATATAATGAGAAATACATATATATATTCATTATGCTGTAGTTTTTGTACTTTATAATCATGCCGTAGTTTTGTACTTTATAAATGACCAACAGAATGATTTTTTTTTTAAATCAATATCAAAAATGATTAAATTTTATCATTAAGAATGCCATAGAGAAATGAATAAGCATATAACTTTAGACTAAATGGGAGTTCAACCTCATAAGGCGCATAAAAAAATATTGCCTCGATTTCAGTGAAAGAGGAAATACTCAAGGTTCTGAATTTCCCTTTTCGTACATAAATCTGCGTGAGGAATTCAGATATGATTGTCTGACCTTCCTTGTCTTGGAGTTGGAAACCTGACATGCAATAAGGAAACAGAAACCAGTGGCCTCAAAAAAAATTTGTCTGCATGATACTGGTAGTGAATTAAATCCAGAACTCATGAAAAGACACATAGTATGTTGTGCACTATGTGTCATTTTTTTTTTTTCTCTTTATCTTCTTACCTATCATGTTATGAGCGCAAGTCACTGGCGGACACTAAAACCACATTTTTCATTACTGTATTCAGGGAAGTATGGGTGTGGCACAGACATTTAAAAATATTCGGAATCTGGGGCAGCTCGCACTTCCGAGCCTTCGGGTCGCTGACGAATCTTCTAAACTTCGGGCTTCAGGTCCCCGAACTTGCATTTCTGGTGATGCCACTGATAGATAGAGGCCGATAACTAATGTAGTCACAATAAATAATTGGGAAGTCTCCCCCATAATTATTAACCCCCACGAAACAAAAAATATCCTTGATCCCAGTAGCAGATCAGCCGCAAAAATTGCTCTCGCTTGCCACTCTCTGAATCAATATCACATTCAAGCATTGACATAACAAGCAACAAAACATCATAATCATTCTCACCTGCTATGAAAAATCCAAAGAAACTCAATACTGTGACAAACAGACGTCTGGACCCCATCTTGAAAACAACAGTATTCATTTACTTTAGTCCAGGAAAGGTGGTCTGCAATTCCAATGACAATGAAACAATTGAAATAAAATATAGAAATTGTGTGAAAAAGAAAAAGTATATATATTGGGAAAATTTGCCTTTAGAGTTAATTCCTTTAAAGTCTAAAGGTATCAGGGGGTGACCATTCAATCTCAAGGGTGGGGTGGGGGTAGTTTTTTTTACATAAATAATTTCTTGCTCAGTTTTGGAGATTTTTTTTTTTTTTGTGCAGTCCTGAAATAAATATATTCAGATTGTGAATTTCTTTAGAGGGTGTTTCTTGATTTAGGATCTTTGGGAATGAATATTTTGGGAAGTCGATTGTTCTGGAAATAAAAAATTACTCCGCTTACCAGGAAATAAATAATTAGCCGCAGAGGAAAACTTCAAGCCTCCCCCCAATTATTAAATGGTTGCCCCCTTACAACACTTCTGTAGTTGTTGTTTGACTCATGCTCATTTTTTTTTCTTTGCTGGTCGCTTTGAAATAAAAATCTACAGAAAACAAAAAAAGCAGTTTTTGTAAAAAATAAAAATTTAAAAAAAGAATATAGGGAAGAGTCTCCTCGACCGGACCACTGCCCTGATTGGGCCACTTGGATTATGACATGACTATGAAACTTATGAAAAGCTTTCCTATCTTAGGTTATTCCTTTCCAATCACATGAAAATGGCCATGGATGATTGACACGTCGATATTTGAAGGTAAGATAATAATTTCAAAATGTTAGGGTCTAATAGAGCTCTGTATTTTAATTTAGGGGGGGGGGCAAACACCTGGGACCCACATTTAAAATATTAGCCTGTGCCCAAACAATCAACGTTAGAACTTAGGTTAGATGTGTTTTAAAAATGTGTGCGGATTGGATTTTCCTTAATTATCCAACCACCAGAGTTGCAGCCCTCCGGCACCCCTGAAGGGTGTCCCCAACCTCGGGGGCGCACTTTGCAGGGATTATATGAACGCTTAACACGGGTTATCGTAAAGTAATTAAGTAATTTACTGATATTGTGTCAATGCTGAACATCTGTTGGATGACTAATTTGAATTAACTGAATATATATTACAACAAGACAAAGTTTGTTGTGGCAATTTTGCCAGTAACCCGGTTAGAAGATAAGTTATAGGAGTTAGCCACTTCAGGATAACCCGTGTCAAGCATTCATACAATCTGGTACAGGGGATCCCTTAATTTTTCATTAATTTTTAAAAAAAGCAATACATGTTATGTTGCAGTAGCGGCCTAATTTGGCGATTGGCTTTGTTTATCATAATATATAATCACCAATTCTGGTGACGGTACCCCATGTCCCCCTATCGCCTGAAAATTTTCGACAATATTTGCGCTCCTGTGCAGATTTTTTTTTTAAATGCCGCAGAAGGGGTGGTTTTGCAACAAAGTGACAGCCTCAACAAAGTGTGTTTGTTGAAGCCAAATACCTTTTCGACATACATGATAGACGGCAGTCAAAACAGATATTGAATAGCAACATAATCAAGATATTATAAGGTTTGTTTCTGGTAATTGAAGGGGAATTAATTTCATATACCAGGCAATTAATTTAGCTAAATGAATCTTGACTGACTGCTGTCCAAATTGGTAATAATGACATTCATTTTGAGGTTGTCAATTCCAAACACTTAATATGAGGTGATCAACCTTATATATAGATCACATAAACCCAATTTAACCTAGGTTATTAGATTTGACGTACACAAAGAAGATGGCATTGATTAATTAACTAGATATAGACCTCCTTAGCTACACCCTTACCTTTTGTTGGCAATCGATGAACTGGCGAACTGCTGTTAAAACACACCTCCTATATAGATTAGCACTGTTTACGAATGATACAGATCCGTGAATCATGCTTTTCATGACAAGTGTCATGGTCCACTGCTATCTAGGTCACCATGACCCAGTTGACAAAGCCTTATCATTGGAAAAGACCAAAAATACTTCCTCAGTTTAAGTCACGATGCATGACTTTTCAGTGGGATTTTTCAGTGCTATTTCATGATTGCACATGTTGTCTGCCCTGTAGCAAAAATGCTGATGTATTATAATTGACTATTCACAATTTCACATTTTAGTAAATCAGGAATTCAGGCTATGCAGTAGACTATGTAAGCAGACTTCCTGGTCACAGCTAGTCTGCCAGACTCAGGAAACAGAAATTCCAGGAAAGCCAACTTAGGGGGCCACCATTTGATCTTAAGGGGGGGCTAGGAGTTTTTTTTTTATAAATAATTCTTCTTCTTAGGTGAAATAAATTCTTTTTGGACAATCCTGAAAAAAAATAATTTCTGGAGAGGGTATTTCTTAATAAGGCAATGCCTGATTTGAGAATGAATATTCAGGGACTTCGCGTGCTTGAAATAAATGAACATAGCTGCCGTTACCTTGAAATAAATAATTTCCCACCAAGGAAAACTCCAAGCCCCCCACCTGATTATTAAATGGTCACCCCCTTAGTCAAGTTTTCGCATTTCCTAACTTTTTATAAAATTTGATTTTCTGAGGTTGATTATTCTTCCTTGATTACCCAAATGACTGGCAGCTGTCAAAGGAGTTTTGTAACTGTTGCCCTTCTTTTAAAATTCTCCCTTTTGTTTATTTGTTCAGCAGTCACTGTGGCGGATCCAGGGGGCGAGGGGGCCTGGGCACCCCCTCCTCGACCACTTAGATAAATTTAGCATTTTGAAGAAAATATGCAGCGAAGTGAGCCCGCGACAGCTGATTAATGCACGGTCCCCCTCCCAAGAAAACTCATGCTGTCTGTATCCGCCACTGTATAGTGTTTAAAATCAATACATGCTAATAATACTCTTTTAGCCTTAACAGTTTTATTAGATAAAATAACAGATGCTTTCAATAAAAATAAAGTTATAGTTGGAATTTTTCTTGATTTCAAAAAGGCTTTCGACACCATTGACCACAATATTTTGCTACAAAAATTAGAGAAATATGGCATCAGAGGAATTCCCTTATCTTGGTTAAAAAGTTATCTTTCTGATCGTAAACAGTATGTGATGTTTAATAATTTCCAATCTTCTCATTTACCAATCACTTGTGGTGTGCCTCAAGGTTCAATTTTGGGACCTATTCTGTTTCTTTTATATATTAATGATTTACCTAATGTCTCTTCAATTACTATTCCTCTTCTATTTGCTGATGACTCAAACCTTTTTTTTGAAGGAAAAAATTTTACTAATATCTATAATTCTATTAATACGGAATTATCCAAAATTTATGAATGGATCCTTTCTAATAAATTATCTCTAAACATTGATAAAACAAACTTTATGCTCTTTAGACCGCGAAACAAAAAAATTGATATAAACAATAATCTCATAATTAATAACAAAAATATATCTTTAGTTAATACAGTGAAATTTCTTGGTATTCATTTAGACTCTCATATTTCTTGGCAATGTCATCTAAACTACATTAGAAAAAAAATATCTAAAGGTTATGGGATCATAAATAAAGTTAAAAAACTGTTTAACAAAAATACCTTAAATACACTTTATTACTGTTTTATTTATCCTTACTTAACATACTGCATAGAAATTTGGGGAAGCGCTGCTGCTGTTTATCTGGACCCTTTATTTAAGATACAAAAAAAATTTATTAGAATTATTTCAAACTCCCATTATTTAGCCCATACAGCTGAATTATTCACTCAATATTATATTCTTCCTTTATCCAAGTTATATGTTTATCATGTTCTCTTGTTTATGTATAAGATTGACCATAAATTACTCCCGCCATTATTCTCAAATATGTTTTCCTATAATACATCTATACATAGGCACAATACTAGATCATTTAACAACTTCCATACTCCAAGCATGCGCTTAACTACATGTCAGAAATCTTTAAAATTTATGGGTGTTAAAATATGGAATTATTTCATTTCTTTGATCAGTAATTGCCTTGTTTTAAACTCATTTAAAAAAAGACCAAACTATATTTAAATAATAATAACCTACCCGATTTTCTGTAAACTATTTCCTGTTTTGTTTTTATCACCGGTACACTTCCTGAATATGTTGTCACTTATTATTAAACTTAATGTATGTATATCAAATAATATTAATCCTACAATTTGTTTTTATTTGTAGCCCTAGTCTTTTTGTTTTCTTTTAAAAAAAATAATAACTTGTTATTGCTGTTCTTGTTCTCCTTAATTGTATAATCAATTTATGTATTGTAATTGGGCAAAATATGTCCACTGGACATCTGCCCCCAGATGTAACTGTTATTTTTATTGTTCCAATACATACATGTATCCTGTTTACATTTGGAATAAATTGAATTGAATTGAATTGAATTGAAATTGAATACGAGTCTCTGAAAAAAAAAAGGTCTCCCAATGATTCCAATTTGGCCGTCACTTGGGAGTATCTTAGATTAACTCACCTAATGAATTGAAAAACAAACACTCCTTGACCTACAAGGCATTCCTGCGACAAGCGAAGGAATTTTTTTTCTCGGGATAATAATTTGTCAAAAGCAGAACTGTTACGAGTGTCAGTAATTACAACCCCACTAATCCTACCAGGTCTCTCTATCTCATTCCAATTCCCGTGAACCTATCAACATGTCAACATCACCCTCATCTTCATTTCCATTGTAGTTCCTTCTCTAATGTCACTAATAGTACAGCTTTTTTTCCCCCGCTCTCTCTTCTCACGTTTAAGGTAAACATCGTCTACATCTGGTGGTGGGCAGAGGGAATGACTTATGACAACTTTTTGGAGTTTTAAACTCATCTACTGAGAGAAATAACTGAGATGTATATGTACAATATATTTATACTCTGTTACCCATACAAATGAATAGTTGAATACAAATTGTTATTTATGTTAAAATAAACATAATATGAGTGAAGCTCACTCCGCACACAAGCAGCTCATTTCGTGTGATGCTCCTGTCTGCAGTGACTGCCTAAACAGGAAGGGCCTGTAGTTGCTATTGGACCAATGCCACAAGTTGGTAAAATTTGGAATTTCTGGTCTAACTGGTCAAAAAATCAATAATCACTGATATTTTTTCTATGTATCAGGAGATTCGAAATCCAAAAATTTGAGGTTGTAAATGCGTTTTTATGATGACTAGGCCACATTATGCCAGTAAATTAAAATAGGAATGTGAAGAAATACTAACTTGAAATGCAGTTTATTCAAAACGAACCTTGGTTTATTCAAATACTTCTGTAGCAAAGACTTTTTGAAATATCACTATGAAACTTTCAAAAGTTCTGTAGAATAATATGCTTATAACAAACAAGATACAGATTATTCATTTTTTTACCTCATCAGACCTTCTACTGTGGAATTAGCAGGTAATGCGGAAAGCAAGTGTTGCAATTTTTGTCAGCCATAAACAGAGGGCCATTATACCATGATAGGTTTGACTAAAAACCGTATTGTATATATACCAATGGAAAGCTAAGCTCAAGTGCAACAACGCAATATCAAGCAAATGAAATTTTCCAGCAATGAATCTTTATCACAAAGCATTTTGACAAGACATGTCTAAACATACATTTTTACAAAAGTTCCACATTTGTAGTCAGTGACAAAGACATGCCTTTGATATCATGATAGTATAGGCCTATACATTTACAAATACTTTCTATAAACCAACAGATACCTAGGCTCATGAGCAACAAAATCATATCAAAAAAGTTAACTTTCCACCGACTGGCCTTCATCATGAAGCATGCATGTAAGGTCAGCATAAATATTACAAAATGTGAGAGCGTCGCATTTTTTGTCAGTCTCAAAGATAGGGCTCTTAGGCCATGACAGGTTTCTACCATATTCTATACACTAATGGAAAGCCAGGCTCATGAGCATGACAAAAATACCAAGAATGCAAAAATTTCAGCAACAAGCCTTCATCAGGAAGCACCCGAACAAGAGAGGTCCCACAAAATTTTCGCAGAATATAAGAGCGTTGCGCTGTTGTCAGTCTTACTTAGGGACCGTTCAGAATTTATGACTGGGGGGGGTGGGAGTTTTGGCCGAGGGGGTACTAACTTTTCACACGTGTTTCAAGGGGGGGTATTAATTTTTGAAAACACTTCCGAGGGGGGGTAAGAAATTTTAACAGAGAAAAAATGTTAAAAAACACGCATAAACTCATTTTATTTGGACTTTTTTACACGCAAAAGTCTGCGAAATGACGCGAATCTGTGCGCGTGGCATTGTATAACAGTATATATGTGTGTATTGCTTTGAATGTCGAGGGGGGGGGTACTAAAAATATGCATGAAACCTAAGGGTGGGGTACTAAAAATCCGCATGAAACTACGGGGGTATACATTTTTGACGGGAAGTTCCAGCAAAACTCCCACCCCCCCCCCCTTAAGCCATCACAGCTTCTGGCACAATAGCCTCAGCCAATTTAAGGTGGCTCGCTACCCACGAAATTACGTCACCTGCACACATCTCTGCGCAGCCAGGCAGGCCCTATCTATAGTTGCGTCACGATTGCAGCTGATCTCTGCTGTCCTCTTTTTTTAATTCTGAGAATTTCAATTGTCGGCCGCTTCGTTTGCAAATTGCTCCACTTCTATTGGGGTTAGAGAATTCCCGTTTAGAGCACTAGATGCGCTATGATGAGTACTACGAACAGCCGGAGTTTCAGCTTTATACTCGGAATAGAACATTTTTACAGACGATTTTCCTCAAGCAGGTCTAATTTCTCAAAAATGACTTGGTAATAAAAAAAAAATTGTATATCAATTTCAAGTGTGGTAGGAAGGGTTGTCTGTATTATCATATTGTTCCCCACTATTTTTGGAAGTAAATGACAAAGAATTAAAAAATCCTATCTAGTCAATTTTTTTTAGCACTATGGTTTGTAAAAAAAAAGTTAAAATTGTCAAAATCAAAACTTTTATTCCGAGACCCTTGGAAAGTCATTTAAACTAAATATATCTCTTTGAAATTGCAATCAGATTTTCCCTTCAAGTGTCTTCTCTAATTTCATGCTTCATTGCATAATATGGAATGCATGACCACGGAATAGCAGGGAAAACTTTACAGTAAAAAATTTAAGAAAAAAATTCAGTTTTTCAGGTTCAGGTGAACTGACTTTCTCGTGCATAATCTCAAATATTTTTTTTAAAAGGCTGGTAGCGACCACTTTTTTTTGCATATCTTTGCTATAAACTATATTTTGGATCATTCTAAACTATTTTTGAGAAATCCTATCTTGGAAAGTTCACGAGTATCGAGCCACCTTAAGTGATATTTTCCTGACAGACAAGGTCATGAGCAATGCATTGGTATGTCAAATGTTCCAAAAATGTTTGCATCAATGGTTTATATGTTGCATCAAAAATCCCATGGCACTTTTTAGCTTCACCCGGGACACACCACCCGAGGATTACAAAAGGTGTACTAAAAAAATATAGAAAGATCCAATTGCCTTTTTTCTTGATCTATAAGATGCCCAACTAATCAGGGAACAGTAACGCATTGCAAGTGTGATCCTAAATTCATCTCTTTTCCTGTATTTGAAAGTTGTATGCAAAAATTTTACATGCAGTGTCCAGACGGGACATCAAAAATTTCCCTAACTGCAATCATGTATCTCTCATTATTTCAAGACCAGTGACTATTGGATCCAATAACTGTTATTCATATGATCTATAATACTGGCAAAAATACCATCAGGGGGCTGAGATATGACCTAAAATGTATGTGCATATTGGCCCAAAACTGAAATTTTACCAACTCACGGCACTGGACCTAATAAAGCGGAGCTAATAGTTTAGTCACAGGTTAGCTTAGTAATTAATTAACATACCTTAAACATCTTCCAAAATAGCTTTAAAATTATAGTCTCGTCCTATAACAAACTCTATTTAATGACACAATTCAGGGATTTATATAAACATACATGAATATACAACATTAGAAATAGTTATTTCCACGCCCCCTGATTTACAGATATGAATAAAAATTACAAGTCAATGACTTAAATTTTATGGATCATCAAGTAAGAAATCAAAACAACACTTAAGGTGGCTCGCTACTCGTGGCCAGCAATGGCGACGTTACCATAGCAACAGCAGCCTGCTGAGCTCTGTGGGCAGCATTTTTGTCTTTTCATAATTCCGTGTGACGGCCACTTCATTTGCCATTTGCGCCACTTCTATTAGGGTTAGAGACTTCTGGTTTAAAGCATTACATGCGCTGTGAAGCGGACTACAATCCTACCGAGTTTCAGCTTTAAAGTCCCAATAGAATATTTTTACAGGCAATTTTCGGCAAGCAGGTCTAATTTCTCAAAAATGACTTTGAAATACAAATAAATTTTTATATCAAAATCCATCGCGGTAGCAAACCTTCTTTTATGCATTTTATTGTTCCTCACAATATTTGGAAATGAATGACAAAGAAATGAGAAATCCTATCTAGCCTTTTTTTTTTAGCGCCATGATTTATGAAAAAAGTTAAAATTGTCAAAATCAATATTTTTATTCCGAACCCCTTGGAGCGCCCTTTAAACTAAATATATCTCTTTGAAATTGTTATCAGCTTTTCCCTGAAAGTGTCTTCTTTAATTTCATGTTTCATTGCATAATATGGGATGCATGACCACTGAATGGCAGGGCAAACTTCACAGTAAAAAAGTTAAGAAAAAAATTGAGTTTTTCAGGATTGCGTGGACTGACTTTCTTGTACATAACCTCAAATATTTTGAAAAAAAGGCTGGTGGCGACCTCTTTTTTTTACATATCCTTGCTATAAACTATATTTTGGATCATTCTAAACTATTTTTAAGAAATCCTATCTTGGAAAGTTCACGAGTATCGAGCCACCTTAAGGTTAGACAATTTTCATTAAAACAAATTACATAACTGTCTAATACTCACAGTAAACAGTCACCACTGCATAGCAATGCTTTTATTAATCTCAGTTATGTAACATCAAAAACTCAACATAATAGATCCAAATTTAACATAGATTTAAACTCGATAGCTGTCAGTATCTTTCTATCTGTCTATCTTTCTATCTATCTATCTATTAACTATTGATCTATCTGTCTATCTATCTTAATCCTATCTATCTGCCTATTTACCCAATCTTTTAAACAGATAAATTTGTCTTCAGCATGCATATATTAATCTGCACTGAAAATCGAAAATAGTTCCATTGTTGAATGGAACATGTAGTTCTACGACAAATTGACAAGTGCTTGGCAAATTCCACGGCAGTGACATTTTTAGGCGGCCACCATTTCATCTAAAGGGGGGGGAACTTTGAGTTTTTTTAAATAAATAATTTCTTGGTCAGTTTTGGTGAAAATAATAAATTCTTTCTGGGCAGTCCTGAAATAAATTGTTTCTGGAGGGGGTTTTTCCTGTCTGCTCACAGACTAGACGAACAGCACAGCTGGAGAGTCTGCCAGAAATCAGATGACCTCCAGCTGACACATTTATCAATATTCAAGTAGGTCAGGTCATATCCAGGTAGAGGGACCTCATTACTTGGGCTCATACCTGTCTACAAGTGGACTGCTCTTGCATTGCCACAGATCAGAACATATGCTGTCTTGCTGCCACCTAGTGACTAGTGTGCTATTCAGCGAGCTCCTGCGAGCAGTCCACCAACTTTGGACCAGAAGAACACACACAATTTTGTCTGGAAGACACCGGGGCTGTTTCTGAGTGTGCTGATGGCCTTGTCTACTTCCTTAGAGAATGTGATTGCCGAGTCTGACTCTGGTATACATCAATGTTGAATAGAAATTTTGTGAATGTGCCATGAAATTGGAACTATTTCTTGGGACAGCAATGCTGTAGCATAGGAAATTCAACTTTTGTGACAGGTGGCAGCAGCATGCAGTTCTCAGTTTCACCAGACTGGGCTCATACGCACAGCTGAGCTGCCAGCAAGATATAAACAAATCGCAATCAACAATATTAAACAATCAATGAGTACCATAAATTCTGAAGTTTTCAAATCCTTTAACAGCTTTTTGCAGCATCATTTAAATGATAGTTTATGGTTTTCTCCAAAGAAACTAATTGAAAAAACAATGTACAACAATGAAAAACTAAAGCACTCATTCAATTGCTTTGAGACATCGGAAACAGTTAATTATGTCTGTCACACCAAAGAAGAGTTAATCTTTTTGTTATAACGTCACAAATAATGTATGTTGAGGTTTATTCACGATTGACCATATGGCCAGACACCTTTTTGAGTTGTGTCACAGTTATTGCAATTCCATTGTATTTGACCACTGTTTTAAAACTCTCTTTTGTTTTTGACCACTAGCAGTTTGGTAGACAGTCATGCCTGGTTACTTTAAAGATATAACCAAGAGACAGTGTGAATAACAGCCCAGAGTTGACTGCCAAACCTCAAGGATCAGAACATGCTTTCATTCAACATTCAGGGAGCAACCGTTTCATATCAAGGGAGGGGGGATGGGCTTGGGAGTTGCTTTTACTATTTTTTTAACAAATAATTTTTTTACAATTCTAGTAAAAGAAATACAGGGGGACCAAATAATTGTAATCTCCCTAAAAGAGTCCTTATTTTTATTGAAATTTTTTATCTATTTCTTAAGGATAAGGCTAACCTCTGGGTCAGTCTAGGACCCGGGTTCTTTTTCCTGTCTGGAAAACCATTGATGGATCTATAAATGTTCCGTCGGTACCAAGAGTGGCACATTACAACTTACTACTGTGTACTGCACCAGGCTGGCCAATAAATCCAAGTAGTACCGATGTCAAGGCATATCACTGACTGACCAGTCAGTCTGCTGTACAAGCAGGGGTGGGGGGGGGGGAGAGAGGCTGACCTCCAAGGTATTCTTGCTCAGCAGAACTCAGCTGGAATGAGCTGGGCTCCTTCAAAAATGCATGTGAGCAAGGACCTGATTGGCAGCACCAGCAGTGAAATGTTGTAGCCTGCTAGCTGATGCTCGCAACTGATTAAGAAGGCTGCTGTAGCCTGGGCATATCACCCATCTTACCCAAACCCCTCTCAACAGCCCTCCTACCCTCGTGCCCACATAGTCTAATCGGGTTACCACTGTTATGATGGGGGTAACCAAGGGTAGTTGAGGGATAGAGGGTAAAGCTGAGGGTAGTTGGGTTGAGCTGAGGTTAGTTGAGTAAAACCGAGTTTAGTTGAAGAGAGCCGAGCTAAGTTGCAGGAAGTTGAGCCCAGTTCAGTTGAGGCAAGCAGAAGGGCAGATGGCAAGGCAGCGGGCAAATAGAGATATTTCAAGGCCATGATTTGACCACAATTGCATACTTATATATACACTTGGGTAAAAACACCAATTTTATGGTGTAATTGTAATCTTTTAAAGGTGTCATTTGCTGAATAGAGATATTTCAAGGCCATGATTTGACCACAATTGCATACCTATATATGCACTTTGGTAAACACACCAATTTTATTGTGTAATTGTAATCTTCTAAAGGTGTTATTTGCTGAAGGTTTGCTGCTGTGCAGCCTATGTTTTTATTTGTGACTGGAACTGGTTAGGGTTTCTTTTAAAATTAAAAAAAAGAGTAAACACTTTCTGGGCAGTCTTAGAATAAACATTTCTTGTGGGGGCATTTTCTTAACAGGGTGTTGTTTGATGTAGAAATGAAAATTTTGGGATACGGGATGCTTGAAATAAATAATTAATTACACTGTTACCACAAAATAAATATAATTTCCCATCGAGGGAAAATTCCAAGCCCCCCCCCCCCCAAAATCTGAATGTTCAGCTCAATTCAAATCAAAGCTCAGCATCCTATTATAAGTAATTATGTGTTTGTCATTGTCTGTTACTGAAACAAACTTGAGCCAGAAGTGGTCAAATACAAAAGAAGCATAAAAGCTGTGAAGTGAACTGGCTGTTGATAACACTGAAGCTGTCAATCTGTGTCTTGACCATATGGTCAATCGTGAATAAACCTCGTTGTGGTCAGGGCAAGCTTAATAAGCTTATACTGAGAAGTGAGAGTCTTCGTGCTTGGCTGTCTGGCTGGCTGCCAAACAGGGACGACTAACAAGTCCCTGGGTAGGAAAATAATACAGATACAGATAATTTATTGGTCACATTGTATACATCAATATATATATATACAACAGTGAAATTTTGGTACTTGGTACAAGGTTAAGGTACATTACATTGAAGCATTTAACAGGGAAACAGATACAGGAAGGAAAGTGTCTTTAAAACGCTTTGTCCTGATAGAGGGCATTCGATATCTGCGCCCACTGGGCAAAAGCTCAAAGAGTTCATAAAGTGGGTGTGTAGAATCCCGCATGATCTTATTAGCCAGGCTAACCACACAATTCTTATAATGAGATTCATTATTGTCAATTACATAGTTCCGTTTCAATAAACGTTCACAAACTTTGTTTGGTCTACTCAGTTCATTCTTAAGCTGTTTACTCAGCAACCCAAAGAAAGCCACACTGGAAAATAATGATTCTGCCAAAAAAAAATTGCACAACAAGTGCCACTTTGCAGCACAAGCCGCATTCTACAATATACTGGTTGATTAAAAGTTATTTAATATTCAATTCTAGACCTAATTCAACAGACCAAGTTGTTACTGCACTTCACTTAAAAAAAGTGATAGTTGCTGAATCTGAAATCTCTTAGAGCTCACTGACAAGTGTCAGTGAGATTGTAGTTTCTGTTATGGATTCAACAGGGCAGCACATACACAATTTTGTGAACCTGTTGAGCTCTAAGTTTAGAGTAGGGTTTTTCTTAAGAAGGCAATGCTTGATTTAGGACTGAATATTCAGGGACTTCATGCGCTTGAAATAAATAAATAATTACGGGCACCGTTACCGTGGAAAAAATAATTTTCCGTTGAGGAAAACTACAAGCCCCTAATTATTAAATGGTCGCGGCAGCCGTCGCCCTCTTACATATTAACTGTTAAGTACAAAATATGTTGATATTTGTCGAAAGAAATAGTACATAACCTACCTGACCAATGCGTAATATACGTAAAGGTTAATTCAGATTGACTGATAAGCAGCTTAAGGACACAAGTAAGTCAATCTGCAGTCATTGTTATTTAAAAGCAATTTGTCAGTCTGAGCTGTGTAACCTTTTGTACCCCCTCCTAGTAAGTGAACGTCTTATAAATACCAGTCACTGTCAGCATTTAGTGGACAAACAGGTAACGAGGGAAGGGGGCGACCATTAGATATTGGGGCAGCAGGGCGTTTTCTTGACCAGAAATGATTTATTAAGATGTCGCCGCATAAAAAATTGTATGTGTTTCCAACTGAAACAACACCATGTTATAGAAAAACGACACCAGAAAATTATCTATTCGTGAATGCCCAGTTAGTTTTTTTTTTAAACAAAACTCGACAAGAAATTATTTATTTTTAAAAAACTCGAAGCTCTCCCCTTAGAAATTTTAATGTTGCCCCCTTCACAGCCAAGATCTGAACGTTCAAGGCTTTGTTTCTTTCAGGTTGACTAGCACGGGTCATATGGAGGTGCTCTTAGGCCCCTTTTCACCAACATGGTATTAAGAGTTGAGCCAGGTCTTAGCTAAGACCTGGTCTGGCTAAGCCAATCACTCAAGCGGAGCAGGATCAAGGAACATATGCTGAGTTAAAGTCCACACATAGTACTTTTTTTAGAATATATTAGGCAGGGTGGCAGATTCAGCGATAAACTGTTTTTCAATCTGGCCCTGTAAAAACAATGTACAACAGTAAAATCAATACAAAAATAACAATTATAGTATTACCATACATTAGAATAAAAACAATCAAACATTCAAAAATTTGATTTAAAATCATTAATATTTGTGCACTCCTTCAGCTCATCAGCTAAACTATTCCATACTACAGGACCTCTATAAGAAAAAGCATTTTTCGTACATTCAATATTAACATATGGTAGGTATAGATCATTTTCATTTACATTCCTTCTTACTCTATGTGACACTTCAATAGCCATAACAATCTCACTTGACAAATACTCAGGTGCCAAGCCATGGATACATTTAAACACTAAAAGTGACATGAAGTAATCTCTCCTTTGTTTAACATTCATAACTCTCATTTTTGCTACAAGTTCAACCCCTCTTACATTAACATAGTCATAATTATTATAAATAGCTCTTACTGCTCTGTTCTGCATTCTTTGAATCTTACCCATATTACTTTCACTGGTGTAGCCCCATACCGTAATTGCATAGTCAATTTTAGGCTGAACATAACTTTTATAAATTTGTACAAGGGATTCATAGGGTAAGAACTTTCGTAAAGATGAGGAAAAGATGGGTGGGCTGGTAGGTTTACAATATAAATGGATGCTTTGAAATACCAAAGTGGCTGCACTCGGTAGGGAAAAAAGTTCATTCAAAAGACGGCAAAGCAGCATTAAATATTTCACCAACAAAGAATTATATTGGGGGGGGGGGGGGCTCTGAAGCATCCTCGAGTGAGGCTTTTCATAATCAAAAACGTTCTCTAGGTAGCAAAAACATCATCTCCCAAAATACACAACAATGTTTCCGTATTTTGCAGGGGGTTTAGAGGGCTGCAGCCCCCTCCCCTGGCATTAGGGCAAATGGGATATCAGGGCAAATCCTGACCAATATCAGGGCAGATCCACTGCCCTGGTCACATCCCTCCCATGTTAAAGTTTCAGGGCAAAGTAGCAATAGCCCCCTCCATGACAGCAAGGGCCGTCCCATACACTTATGCGGTCATATTGGCATCGAGCTTTCTGCTCTCAATGTCACTTTAACTTTATCTTAATAATACCAAAAATAATGCCGTTCGGATTCACTGAAATGACAACACCCTGCTTTTTGCCATTTTGCAGCAACTGACACAAAGTTGCCGCTGTGGTTTCATAGGCAAATGCAACAAAAACATAATTTCATAAAATAAAATAAATATATTTAATTCTTGCGAATGGAAAGTTTATTCCCATTCCAAGCAGTTACTTCAACAAAAATATGGTCAAGGTAGACATGTATTCTTGATTTGCATCTAATGACATGACATATCTACCTTGAAAAAATCTTTGATTTGAGTGGTAACTGTTGAATAACAGAGAAACTTGCAAATATACATGTACTAGACAAAAGGCCATAAATACTGATCTGTCAGGCCAAGAAACGTATGTTCTGTTTTCATTGGCCTAATCACTTCTTGACACCAAATCTGTTTGAGACTGCTGATCCTTGAGTTTAATAACAATATATATTATTCACTGAACCTTGACAGGTTTACACACTTAGTACGCTCTTGGTGAAAGGGACTTAGGTAAACCAGGTATAAAGGAGTTAAGACCAGCTCTAACTGTTAATACCATGTTGGTGAAAACGGCCCTTAGAGTTTATTAGAAACCTCATTATCGGGTTCTAACATGAACGTTTCAACTAAGTGCTTGTCCGTTGGATCCTGACTGGAGGGAATGCGGCGAATGCCTCAAAACCGGTGGTAATCTATGAGGCTCTGGATGTGGGGTTATGGGAGACAGGGCATGAAAAGGTGAAATGGCCAAGGGACAGGGAGTTCAAAAGTAAAATGGCCAAGGGACATGGGGGAGTATTGGGGGACATAGAGCCCCATCTAGAGCTGAGGGAAACGGAATTAAAATTTCAATAAGAAGAAAATCAAAGGAACAGGGAATTCAAAAGTAAAAGAGCAAAGAGACAGAGGAATGCAAGACCTCGTCCAAAGCCTGAACTGCACCTAGCAAATTTTTATAGCGATGCTACGCAAATGCTGGATGAACGCCTACAGTTTAATTACTGCAGAAAACTGATATTGTATTGTCAATATGCAACAAACAAGCTACCTGACAGCAGGAATTTTTTATTCATATCCGGAAAATATCACGACAGGAAAATTTCTATTCATGACATATCACCTTTGCACTTTGTCCAACTTTCCAGACAGAAAGTGAACACTCTACTTGTCTTGTCAGTTTTCTGGGACAATAGAATGTTTCCGTCATATTTCCCTACATTTGTGTTCAGATAAAATAATAGCTATATACTTAATATTATTTATTTCTGAAACTGTGTGATCATTCTTCAGTTTTTATATCAAACTTTTTTTCAAGTTAACTGCCCATAAAAAAAGTATTTTTTTTTTAAATATTGTGAATACCAAACCAGCTATGAGGATACGACCATTTAATAATCAGGGGGTCTTGGAGTTTTCCTCAGCTCGAAATTTTCGGTAACAACGACAGTAATTATCTATTATAACACAGAAAGACTGCGAATATTCATTCCCATATCAAGCAACACTTTGTTAAGAAATAACCCTACCAGAAATTATTTATTTCAAGACTGCCCAAAAAGAATTTATCTATTACAAGAAAACTGAGCAAGAAACTTTTTTTTTTTAACACCAAGTCCCCCCGGGGGGGGCCCCTTTATATTAACTTGTATTCCCCTTATGTTTGAAAAAAAAAATGTTTTAACTTCAAATTGTGGACTTTATGACGATTAAGGTCACGGCGTTAGATTGTTCATCTGATCCCAATCGTCTGAATGCACAGTATTGGACTTGCAGAATGTGTGTACTGAAAATGTGTGAAACACAAACTAAAACTCTCACTTGAAACTGCTAAAGTCAGTCCCTGTTAGGAGATCAATGGCTTAGAATTCCATGGTCACCCATGTAAAACGCTATGTCACTTTTCAGGAGAGAGTGGTGTCATACCTTCTCTCGACCAATGAAAATTGCAAGAAAAATTATGTATTTTCTACCTCAAATGTCTACAAATATGAAATCATCTGTAAATACAGTGCATTGCATGCGGCTGAACACTTCTGAACCATTTAAATCCATTCTACTTCACAGAATTTCTGTAACTCAACCTTCAATGTTGGTCTCTGATCAACCCATTATGTATCAATAATATTCCATTTTGGATGGTGTTAAACCATTCATGGACCTTTTACAACTCTCCTAAAAAAGGATAAGTGAACAATTTTGGATTGTTGTCCTGTCTCAGAGACTTGTTTCGTCCCGTTCCTAACTTTCACACTGAATCATATGGGTTCTTTTCCAAAATTTGGAAAACTGTGATATCAAAAATTCTTTAGTCTTGACAATGTCCCGGGAGCCATTTGAACTGAAACAGCGGCAAACAGTGAAAGCACACCACCCTGGTTGAATGGTCTTCTTATCGTCATAAGGGACCGTTCAGAATTTATGACACGGGGGGGTTGGAATTTTGGCCGAGGGGGTACTTACTTTTCACACATGTTCCAAGGGGGGGGTATTAATTTTTGACAACACTTCCAAGGGGGGGTAAGAAATTTTAACAAAGAAAACATTTTAAAAAACACGCATAAACTCATTTTATAATAGGACTTTTTTATGCCCAAAAGTCCGCGAAATGACGCGAATCTGTACGTGTGGCTGTGTATAACAGTATATATGTGTGTATTGCTTTGTATGTCGAGGGGGGGGGGGGTACTAAAGATATGCGTGAGACCAAAGGGTGGGGTACTAAAAATCCGCATGAAACTCAAGGGGGGGGTATCAATTTTTGACGGGAAGTTCCAGCAAAACTTCCACCCCCCCAGTCATAAATTCTGAACGGTCCCTAAGTCTGAATAAACTCCTTGCAAACAAAGTGCAGATCTTGATTATATATAACACATCAGCTAAGTCTCGTCCATCCAAAAACATTTTGGCAGATGGCCTGTGACTTACCAAACTGAATTCGATGTATTGCAGCCATATTTGTCCCATAGTCACTCCCGCCCTATTTGGAGGCAAGTCTATCAAGTTTGCAAGCAAAATAGCACCATTCACAGAGTGAACCAAGGTGGCTGGCAACAGTAGCCTGCTCAGTGTGTTGGGAAAGGACCCTCATCGCCACCTGCTGGTGTCCGAGTGGCTTGTCAGTCTACCAAGGTGGTGCATTTTTTATACATTTCCTGTGTCTGTTAACTTAATTATACATATGCATTGTAACTTACTTTAGACCCATAACATAATCAGCAGCAGTTAGCAGTGACAGCAAGAGAGTTTTACCTCGTTGAAGCCACTAGTGAATTGATAAAGAAGCAGTGGCTAGCCAGTCACATTCCTGAAGTAGACTAGCAGTCACTTTTGAAGCAGTGTATAGGTTTCTACGATGATCAATGTAACTCCTGTGATGAGTTACTAAGTTTTCGCCTGCAACTTGGGACATCATGGGTTTCTTTGCATAGATGTCGCAAAATCCTTAGTGAGACTGAGAAATTTTCCCTAGTCCATCTAACTTTAGTTTGAATTTACCACTACAATTGAAGCTCGAACCCACTTTAGTAAAGTTTAGTCCATGCAACAATATACATTACCAGCAGCATTTTTTTGAAAGCTATTAATTGGCAAGTTAGCAATTTTTTACCTGGTAAAAGTCAAGTGACAGAAGTGAAACTGTTGTCACTAAAGTGAAGTTTGCAGCTAAATCTCAGTGAAGTCAGAGAGACTTTGCAATTTCACTTGCTTATGGGTCTAACTTACCTGTATCATAATATGATAATAAACAGCCTATGCAGATGTCCAATGTATTGTTCCTTGGTGGCCCACATGATAGCGGCAGATGCCTTACAAATGTAATGTGAGTCTCCAAAGACCGTATAATTATTTGGGAACCATTTTATATTGTATTTTTCTATAGTCAAATACATTAATATGGCCGGTCTGTCTGTATGCTCACTTGGCTGTGCCTATAAATCATCTGATAAATGGCGGAGTCACAGGTGTCCTCGCTACTGGGTCTCCCCAGTCTGCTCACAGACTCTAAACGAACAGCACAGCTGGAGAGTCTGCCAGAAATCGGATGACCTCAAGCTGACACATTTTCAATATGCAAGTAGGCCAGGTCATGTCCTGGTAGATGGACCTCATCACTTGTGCTCATACGCACACCTGAGCTGCCAGCAAGATATTTAAACAAATCGTAATCAACAATGTTAAACAATCAATGAGTGCACATGCACTGCCAATGAGTACCATAAAATTCTGAAGTTTTCAAATCCTTTAACAGCTTTTCCAGCATGATTTAAATGATAGTTTATGGTTTTCTCCAAAGAAACTAATTGAAACAACAAACGGACAACAATGAAACACTAAAGCATTCATTCAGTTTCTTTGAGAGATCTGAAACAGGTAATTATGTCTGTCACACCGGAGGAGAGTTAATCTTTTTGTTACAACTTCAAAAGTAATGTATATTGTGGCCAGGGCCAGCTTAATAAGCTTATACTTAGAAGTGAGGGTCTTCAACTCTTCATGCTTGGCTGTCTGGCTGGGACGACTCACAATTCCCTGGATAGGAAAATAATGATTCCGCCAAAAAAAAAGTTCCACAACAAGTACCACTTTGCAGCAATAGCAGCATTCTAACAATAAAATGACCGATTAAAAGTTATTGAATATTCAATTCTAGACCTAATTGAACAGACCAAATTGTTACTCCACTTCAATTAAAAATAGTGATAGTTGCTGAATCTGAAATCTCTTAGAGCTCACTGACAAGAGTCAGATCGATTGTAGTTTCTGTTATGGATTCAAGAGGGCAGCACATACACAATTTTGTGAACCTGTTGAGCTCTAAGTTTAGAGTGGGGTCTCCCATTATGAAAATTTAATGATTAGATTTCAGCCGTTGCAACTCCTTTTTGGGTTTATTTAGTCTGATTCCTAACTGCTTCCAGTCGGAATACCCCTCTCTGATTGGTGTAGGCAGTAAGTATAGGTTTCTCAATACCACCAAAAAATCAGAAAAATAAATTAGAAAAATTTTGAGATCAGTCAGTACCATATCCAATTTCGGTAGTATATTATCGCCCATTTGTTTTCTTAGTGTCTCCTGTGCTGGCTGACTCAGGTCTTCAGTGCCTGGTTTTTTCTCACCCATGTTACCCATGTATTTTGCTTAGCAGTTTTCTCGTTGTCACTTGAATTGGTATGTGCAAGAGGAGAGCTGCTGTTTATGATTGAATAACAGCTTTTTAGATTTATGTTTCATCATAAACAAAGATTACTTTTCAGAGTGCTACTTGAAAAGAGGCCTGACTAGCTTTTTGTTTGTCCTACCAATCCACCTTAACAAAAGTGCCTCGATAAGATCGGAGATGCCGATGATCAATTATGTCACTCCTCATAATTTGATAATGTTGATATTTTCTTAATATGACAGTTTTATTAGATTAATTGAATAAGAGGAGCCATGTCTTAGAAAAATCAACGGCTTATTAGAAGAAGCATTAAGCCTATCACATCGCTTGGCACCAAGGAGCAGCAAGGCTTCTCTAAAGCAGCATATTTTCTTGCTCCCTGCAGCGGAGTGTCATTCTGGCTCCAGTCTTCATTGCTGCTGTTCAGCGACACATACACCTTTTTCGTTCTGTTAGGACTAATGCTTAATGGCCTACGCTTGATGGTCTGTGCCTGTTGACTTACTTGATGCTTTCCATATATCATCTGAAAAGAGTTTTATACAACTGTTTTTACTTTCAACTAATTTGTTGGATTTATTACATTTAGTGATGACTTGAAATTGAACAAAGATTTTATTTGCTGCGGTATCTGTACCTGTTACATTGAATTAATTTATGACTTTTATTGGAAACTGTAAAAAGGTTGAAAATACAAAATAAGCAATGTTGTTTGAAGCAGTTCTATGAGTGCATTCTGCTGGTGACATTTCTATTTCTGTCATATTCGGATACTCCGCCAAATTTAGAATACTACTGCTACATATAGCACATTGGCTTTATACCCGACAATCAAATTGTGTCTTGTTGTCATCATTGATTGTTCTTAATTTGATTAATTCGATTTAGTGGATACTGGATAATCATAATTATCAATTTTCTTAGAATCCTTTAAGCCAAGCCAGATGACTTCTTTATTGTTATCGGAATCATGCGATGGATGTCATACTTCCACACAGGCGTCTTATGAAATAGAAACTGAATTCAAATGATGCAGTGAAATCTGGAGTAAATTAAATTCAGGACACTGATTCAGACAACATGTTTCACCAAGGATTATTGCTGTTGTTGTCTAGTTATGTTGTCTCACAAGAAAATAAGAATGACTGTCCAGCATTCTGCACTTGCCGAGATATGCCTTTTCAAGGATTAGTCACAAACTGTTCTTTTGTTGAAGGGATTCACATCACTCAGCACTTATCTGAATTACCAACCCACACACAGTTTTTGTGAGTATATTTCATTCCTCTTTTTATAGATCATGTTAACAAAATGGAATAAACAAACAAATATAATGCGGTGAAGCTCTGTCGTTTACTTCATATCCATATATATTTTTTATATACTTTCGGTGTAATTTCAGAAAATGCTTTCAATTTTGCATCACATTTTAGGTGATTAAATTGATCAGGATCGTCAATTTCATTACTGTAACATGCAGACATTTTTCTTGGGATTCATAATAAAATGATTCCCACATTTGATTTATCTAGGAAAATAGAATAGAATAGAATAGAATAGAATAGAATAGAAAAGAATATAGGCCCTAATACAATATATGGAATATAATATAACTAGATTTACCCATGATTTGGGGCAGGACTATAATGGGGAATAATTAACCCCCCCCCCCCTCTACGTGCATTGGCATCTGACCCCGTGTTGCAGGCTGAGCAGTTGAAATAGTGTTTGAGATATTTTAGATATTTATTTATTTATCTTGTTGTCAAAAACACATACATTTTACATGATAACAAAATGTGAATTATTTTACAAATAACAACAAGAAGGGATACAACAGAGTTAATAAACTATTTAAAGTTGCACCCCTATTACTGGTAAACAAATATATAACACACACAAAATATATACAATGAAGAAAATGGTTTGATTAGTAAACATATATTTTTAGATCAAGAAAAAAAAAATACAAATAGAACACATGTGAGATTTCAGTAAAGTAACACTTTGGATATCATATAGTTTTTGGCGAAACACTTAATATTATCATAGTTCTTTAGATGTTCATCTAGATGAAGCCAAATGTTTGGTGCTCGACCTAAGTAGCTTTTGTTATATTGTTCTATTGTATGATGTGGAGGTTTCTATTTCTGGTAAGGTACCGGTGGTCTATGATATCAAATAAATTAATTATTCTTGGAGGTAAGGTGTCTTTGACATACCTAAATGAAATTTTAGCAAGGCTTAACTGTATAGCATCCTCTATTGTAAGTATTTTCGCTCTTTTGAATAATGGCAATAGTCTAGTTCTTGTTCCTGCATTGAAGATAGCCCTGACAGCTCTATTCTGTTGTTTCCTGATAGTTTTTAGATCTTTAATTTTCCACATTGGGCCCCATACATTCAATGCATAGTTCAAGTGGCTTTGAATATTCGAGTGATAGATCTGTAGCTTAACTCGAGACGGGAGAATATTTTTTACCATATTGAGACTGTAGTTGCCGGCAACTAGTTTTCTTATGATATTTTTAACATGTGTATTCCAATCTAAAAACTCATCGACTGAAATGCCTAGAAATTTTATACTACTGACTCTTTCTATCTCTTTTCCTCCTAACTTTATTTTACCATGATATGTCACTTCATTCCTTTTAGTTCGAAAAACAATATATTTTGACTTATCCACATTAAGTGTAAGAGAGTTACTATTGAACCAGTCAGCTAGATTCTCCAAATCTGCATTCACCTTTCAGCATAAAAACTTTAAATTTTTTCCAGAAGCAAAGACAGTTGTGTCATCTGCAAATGTCACACAGCCACAGAATTTCAGGCTTTTGACAAGATCATTAGCCAGCACAATGTACATAAGTGGGCCCAAGACAGAGCCTTGCGGGGTACCATAAGGCATTAAATAGCTATTTGAAGTAACATCTTTATATTTCACTCTTATGTGTCCATCAACCAGGTAACTCTTAAACCATGAAAGAACTTTGCCTCTTATGCCATAAAATTCCAATTTCTCAAATAATGTCTCATGTTTTATGCTGTCAAAGCGTAATAATTGTAATATAAGTAAAGAGTGGTGGTAGAGAAATTGACGTTGATTGTAGTTCCTATCATTTTGACATAAAATGCTATGAGTTATGGCATATTGATGAAGAAAGACTGGAAATGTCATGCCCGTAAGGAACGGAAAAGGTATGTGTAATGTGGATTGATGGAAATGTACAGAATGAGGCAAACAGGTAAAAGTGTATGGACATTGGGACATTGACAGATGGAATGGGCTTGAGAAGAGCTTTAAAATGAGGGTAAGATGAGGAAGATGCAATGAGTAGAAGTGGTTGACCAAGGTAGGAGTGAAGAACAGTAGGTGAGAGTGAAGTGTGTTGATCTTTCTGGCGGAGAGGCAGACGGTGGCGCCAGTCCTAAACGTGAGAAATAGCGGAACTATGATGGAAATTCATGCGCCCCTGGTGGGGAACAACAGCAGAGGCAGAAAATGTAAATAAGGGAGCTGTTTGACTGTTATTTGCTGTTATTTTTTATGCCCCTCCCTGTCAATCACTTTTGCCCCCTGCTAGTCAATCACGTGGTTCTTCAGTACAGCATGATCTGTTATTGCTGACTTGTGGATGGTGCTTTCTGATGTCTTTTTGGTTGTTCTTGTAAATTTCTCTTTAGTTGCTGTGTCTGTGTCTTTCTTGTGTTATTCTAGTCTGATGGTAAAGCGTCTTCCTGTCTCTCCAATGTACTGGGCATCACAGCTGGTACATGGGATTTGGTACATAACTTCACCCATTTCTTCATCGTTGACCTTATCTTTGGGGTGCACTAGGATGTTTCTCAGCTTCAAAACAGGCCTCATTGCAGTTGAGATTTGGTGTTTTCGCATCACTCTGTCCATAGCTTCAGAGAACCCTTTTATGCATGGAATGATGATCTGTCCTCTAGACTTGTCCTTATCTTCTTCCTTGGTCTTTGTTGATTTTTTTACTTCCATTCGTTCGCTCACAGTAACATTCTTTCAAATCTGGGGCCAAATTGTCTAAAAAGGCAATAAACAATAACGAAATGGGTTTATATCGTAAATGGTTGTATTTTTCCAAAGTTATGACTTATAATTCATATAAAATCGATTTGAATCAAAACCAGAACATTTTTTAAATTTTCAATTGTCACCAGTACATATGCTATATTCTCACGGCAGTGGTTAAGTGTCGGCGAAGCTGTCTAGGTGCCAGGAAGCCACATTCGGCGATTCAATTTTTGAAGCCTTATATAATTAATTAAAGGTTATACATCGTCGTGGGTGGATCCTAGGACGACAAGGCACTCGTTTTCTACGCCGAATCGCTCATAATTAGTGCCGAAGCAACCCCCAATGAGGAAGAGAATTGTATCGGGGAGTTGTAAGGAGCCTCGGTGAAGTTCCATTGCTTCAATATTAAACTAGCCTCGCCCAAGCAGCCTGTTGCTTCTCCAGGCACCTCACAAATACTCAATTACGCCCAAGCAAACAGCTGTTTCGGTGAGGCAAACAGCTGTTACGGCGTTTCATCAGAATCTTTGCGTCGGCGAGTTGTGCAGTTGCCTCGCCGAAGTTGTATTGACTCAATGATAAAGTAGCCTCGCCCAAGCAGTCTCTAGCCTCGCCCAAGCAGTCAGTAGCCTCGCCCAGGTAATCTGTAGCTTCGCCCAAGGTTTTTCAGGTCTTTTGCATCATGAGTCTTTGCTTCGTCAAGATTCAACAGGTCGAATCTTTGGTGAAGTAAATTCTTGCTTCACCAACCTGTAACGTGATTTCTAGGAACTTTTGGTGAGGAAGTTCAAGATGCGCCGTGGACGAAATTATCGTCGCCGAATTGTTGAAAGTAGTTTAATCATCTCCTACTTTCCTGGAAAAGTAAGAATAGCCGTGGCAAGAAACCCCTGATACGTCTCCGTGTGAACTAGGCATTAAAATCAGCTTTTTATGTCGAAAAAGGGGCCAAAAATATTTAGTATCAATTTGATGCCCACATTTAGATGCATAACATATGCTTCTGAGTTGAATATAATACTATGTATGTTTTGATTAGACATTTCCAAAAAAATTGTCTTTCTCAGAATATATTAGGTCAATTTGATTAAAAATTATCCATAAGACTTTACAAAGTATGCCTGTTGTTGTCAAATAAAGAAAAAATCATGACAAATTACCATTTAGCCAAAATTCTGTAATATTCAGTTGTTATTAATTAATTATTTCCACTCATCAAAGCACTAAGGTAAATAAAGTTTCTAGAACTAAAATATGTTCTTAACAATATTTTGCTTCGGTCATTTCATACAAAAATACAATTCAAAATATTGATGGTCATGCCAAACTTTGGCTTCATTATTTTTGAGATAGGCCCCATGGTAATCTTCATATCTTACGGCCGATTTGGCTGCGTTGCCCCTGTCTCACGGCACGTTACGGAGAACTTTTTATCCCTGACGGAAAGCTTGAGATGAATTCTAGGAAAAAAATGACCAACCCAGCGACACACAATGTTTATAAAACGATTATATAATTAATTAAAAGCATATCACGGCGGGATAAGATCGTAAATCGGCGGGATAACATCGTAAATCGGCGGGATAAGATCGTAAATCGGCGGAGACAAGATCATATCCCTGTGGGAAAGATTTAAATGCCTGTGGGGATGTCAAAAATTGTCGGAGGGATGTCAAAAGACCGTCGGCGGGATGTCAAAAACTGCCGGCGAGGCTGCAAATGTCCCGCAGGGAAAGTAAAAATATCCCGCAGGGGCAGGGGATGTCCTAATATCCCGCCGGAGATATTTTTGAGTTGTTCTCACTGAAAAAACCCCCGCCGAACATCCAAAAATCAAGAAAATTTTGGGCTCTGTTCCGGCGTTATGGAAAAAAAATTTCAACATGTTGAAACTTTTTTGACATCCATGGCGCAGTTATTCCATTTCTAGGAACCCCTGAGGGAAACAGTAGGTACCCCTGAGGGATGTGAAAAGTCGACGGCGGGATCACCCTATTCATCCAAATTACCAGGAAATACCATCCGGCCGACGCCTAAAGTGCTCCGTAACGTGCCGTGAGACAGGGGCATATGTAGTTTAGGGGGCGCGGTCAAGCTTGACCATTATGCCTCCCTTGACCTCGCTTGGATGCAGGTGTTGAGGAGGAAAAAGTGATAGTTAAAAGATGAAGAGGTGACAGTATGAAATAAACAAATAAATACAATGAGAAAAGAAAACAAAGAAAACAAAACAAAAACAAACAAAAAATTGGTTTAGTTATGGTATGTTTTTAAGTTTGCTGAGCCCCTGTTTAAAAGATGGTAAATCGGGACTCTCAGCAACGCTGGCAGGTACGTTACTACTAGGTTTCTCCCCAGCATTTGCACCAGCCTAATTTACATCATCCTGCTTTTTGTCATTCTCCAAAAACAAATGGCAAAATAGTCGTAGATCATATGAAGAAGAAACAGGGAGGGTCTGGTGGTAGTGTGCTCGGCTGCCAATCGCTGGAGACAGGGTTCAAATCCAGCTCATGCTTGGTCACCTGGGCCTGTGTTGGACGGCTGATTCAATCATCCTTCACATCATTGCTGGGTCCTCACCCTGTTCTAATTAGCCAAGCAAGTGCATAAATACCCGACATAAAGCCCCAATCATCCATCCTTCAATGCAAAGAAGAGTATCTTGAGTACAGAAAAACACTCCTTGAATGTATTTTTATATATCAGATATCTGTTTTACAGCACCTATTTAGTGAGTTGTAACAATAGAACATAATGAGACCAGAGATAATTCCAAGTCTCTTTGTATCGCGATGAAAGGCAGAGCACATTGCATCTTCATCATCAATTGCATCGATAATAATTCTGATGCCAGTCATATAATGACGAAAAAAACAAGGCACATTCATACAAGTGTTGTTATGACTAGTTCGGTTCAGAATACACATGATACATTGATTGTACTTATTAGGGGATATATATATAATTTACATCAATCTCTATTTCGAGAGAGAATTTTATATAATGTTGTTTCCAGAAAATTACTTGATTATGCAAAAGTATGTCTTCAACAAATCTTATATAGCGATAGTAATTACAGTTTCTGAATTGAAATAAGCCATTTGTTCAGAGTTCAACGTATAAAATATGGGGTCTGTTACAAAATGAAATATTTTACCTTTTTTTCACTGCAAAGGGGCAGGGTTCTTTTGTCATCAAAAGTACTGAACATAATGTGCTTGGCGAAGGGGACAGGCGCCAGTCAAAAAGTTAGGGAAACACTAAGATTGAAGCGAAAAGACTAAAACCTTTTTAACAGATAATCAAATCAGTTTTTCAATTTGAAATGTTATTAAATCTAGATCTTGAAATTTGGATAGTTGTCGCTCACCCCTCATACATTCTGCGTGTTTTTTAAACAAACAAATGTGAGGCGGTACTAATTTTTCACAACATGTCCAAGGGGGGTAAGAAATTTTAACATCACAAAATGAATATTATAAAACGCGCATATACTCAGTTTGACACAAGTCCGCGAATCTTTACGTGTGACTGTACAAGGAGCACATGTGAAACAATATAATCAAAATTAAAAACATCATAGGTAAATATTCTATAACTCGGCATCTAAATGTGGGGTCGAGCCTGAACCCTGCTCTTGGACTATACTGCATGGTAGTGCTGGATCACTGGCATAGGTCTCAGTAATTTAGACCTGACAAATATCAATTTTATTTATTAAGAAAAATTTAAACTGTTGGATAATGATTGGAAGAAAAGGTATGGACTTCAATCATTGACTTAAGCAGGCTACCTGTCACATGGAAACGATAAGGACGGTTGTCTCATAAGAGTCAGTGTCGCCTAATAATTTGTGGCTTTGTAAGATAATTAGTAAAACCAATTTTAAAAAATGAAGCATCATGAAGAATTAAAGTGTCTAGCATTAATTTGGATGACGCAATTACCTGGTATCCATAGACACTTTTTACGAATCAGAAGAAAAATGTCGGCGAGCATCAGTATTGAAATTGACAATCCAGATCAATTTAATAAACTGAAGTGAAATGTGTTGCAAAATTGATATCGTTTTCTGAATTTGCACAGAAATTATATGGAAACTGGGTGATCTACAGAACTAAACTCCCCCCCCCCCTGGAACATATGTGAAAAGTTAGTACCCCCTCAGGCAAAACTCCCGTCCCCCACAGTCATAAATTCTGAACGGCTCCTTATGATGTTAATTCTATAAATTTAGAATGTCCTAGATGTCTTTTAAGTTTTAACTTTGATCTCAAACTTCACACAGTGTCCATGCAGAAGATAGTCCAACTAATGAGACCAAATACATGAATACATACATACCTTCGAGAAAATTATCCTACTTGCCTTCAGTTTAATGTCATCTTGACCTTTTGAAATTTTCCTCAATTTCTTGGGTGAATTTTGTCATTCTTAAATGTCAAAATTGACATGTTAGAAGTATTATGAGACCTGATTGTCGTAGTAACCGATCTAAATTCACCTGCACTCTAAAAAATTTCAGACAAAATTGGTTTTTTAGATTCAAAATGGTTTTTTGAAAAACCAAATTTCAATGCAAAAAACCAACATGGATTTTTTTAAAAATCCATGTTGGTTTTGCATTGAAATTTGTTTTTTCAAAAAACCATTTTGAATCTAAAAAACCAATTTTGTCCCGAAATTTTTTAGAGTGTGAATCCCCTCAGTAAATGTCACCTTTTGTTGAATTCTTTCAGTAAATTTTGTTGTTCGTAAATGTCACTTGGTCATGTAAAAATTTATGAAACGTGATCTTCATTGGCAACCGTTATAAATTCTCCTGAATCCCCTTACTAAATGTCACCTTGATATGAAGCTCCAAAAAATGAGATGGGACGAGAATGGGGAGGTCGTGTCCTTGAGTGAAATTTTTTATTTCTTAATTCCAACAGACTTTTTATTTCAGTCTTACAATATCATCCTGACATTGCTTTACAACATGCACCTTCATTGTCCTTCAAGTATAGATGCGCTTCTTTTAGAAAAAATTGTTTTGGGATTGGTATGCATGTTTGGTGTTTTAAAAAGGGGGACACCACTCAAGCTCAGGGGGCGCTTGGAGTTTCCTAAAATAAATACTTTCTCTGGGGCCTGGGGGTATTTCTTAACAGAATGATGCTTGATTCAGAAAGGACTAATTCACGACATCACGGGTGCGAAATATATAATTACGGTCGCCGTAACCCTGAAATAAATAATTGCCCGCCGAGGAAAACTCAGAGTCCCTCCCCAGGGCCCCCCCTGATTATTTAATCGTCTGCCCCCCTGATTATTTAACTGCCTGCTTGGAAGTGCCACTGACACTTTGAGAACAAGTGCCTAATCATTAATACGGTACCACTTTAAAACCTATTGCACGTGGTAAAATAACCTAAACATCGAATTTTGAAATGAAAAATTAGCATTGATTCATTGTGTCTCCCTGTTAGGGTAGGGTGAATAATTAATTTATCTCCCCCCCCCTTTTTTTCAACCTGTATCTGGGAAATCTCAAGCAGTGTCGTATTGTTTTGACCATGTCTTCATAATTATATTAACAAATTAATCAAATTTGGCAAAAAATACCGCACCCTACTGCAACCACTGCACTGTAGCAAAATTCACATTAATTATAATTATGAAGGCAACACGGAGGTCATCAGGTCAATCAACCATATATGGTTTTGCAACTTTTGCCAACTGTCACTTGCAAAAAAACTAAAGTCATGATTGCGTGCCAGGAAATTACACTATACCGCACGTCCTTGTGCTGTCGAAACATGATACGTGAATTGTGTATGACTTCCCCTCAATTACATCAACAGTCAAGATTACGTTGTACATGTAACCGCACATTGTTATGTAGCTTGTTCGACACCTGTTATTTCGACGTAACTTCAACAATCAACATACAATACAACCCAAAATAAAGTACGACTCCCAAGCAGGAAGGAAGAATCAGCCGCTACTTTACCCTTTCACACCTTTGGGTTACCCCAAAATCGCTGCCTACCTTTACCTACTTTGAATCACAGGGGCTTCTATGCCAATGTACATGATGTTAACCATAGCCGTGTCGGAGGGGGGGCACGGGGGGCGGTCGCCCCCCCTAAAGTAAGATTCGGGCAAAAAGGCTGAAAAATTTGGGCAGATGATTAAATAAACGCTATTGAAAATTAATGATTTCTAGCTAATTTCATTTGAAATGGTACTAAAGCTAGATCGTGAAATTCGGGCAAAGTTCGCTCGCCCCCTCAAAAATTGCGCGCGCCGTACGCCTATGATGTTAACTATTCATAACATATCGTATTCTATATTGCATGTGCATGAACAGCTAATACAGTGTATAATCAAAAGAGGGAAAACTATAGGGGGAAATACAGACTTGAACCGTAGAGGGGAACGTGAGATTCAAGCTATTAGCAATACAACTGTAGCCCATACAAAGTTGAGCTCAGATATTTGCTTGCAATGGTAATCTATCATAGGAAAAGATGTAAAACTGATTTCATGAGATGCTTGTGACAGTCACTGACATACTCAAAATGCTATAAACCATAAAATCAAGTTTTACACAATTGAATAATAGCAAAATTGAATTATAGCCTGTCACTTTGATGCCGAAAAAGAGTGTATTGTTGCACTGTGAAAATGGCAATTCGTGTGTCATCATAGTGATGATTTGTCATGATCATACCCAATACTTTCAATGTTAATTTGATTTTAAGGAGACTTATCCCTCTTGTTGGTGACAGCCAAACAAAAGGATTATGCATCTGATTTTCAATCCAAAATCAGTTATGGCAAGTCAAATGGCCTTGTCTTGATCATGACTAATCAAACTGCCTCTATGTTTCCCATGTTGAAAGTAGAGAAGATGACACTTCATCAGCTATCATGAGTCACAAAGTGCATTTTTCACAGTGAACCGGTCCTCATTTTTTCTTTATCAAAGTGAAAGACTGTAATGACACTAGTTTAGTGTTACAGGCAGGAGTGCTGGAAGGATACGAAAGCGGCAGCATTCCGTAAAGTCCTATTTACAGATTTGACTCTTTAGCAGCTTGTATAGCCCTACCATTACACCTCAGCTATTTTATTCATAAAAAAACAAATGTAGGAACAACAACAAAAGGAAAAGCACTAAAATATTGATGTAACTATTATTTTCAGAAGTGCTTCATCTCAGATCAGTAGATTTTCACTTCAGCAAAGCCTTAGTGTTCCAGACATGGTACAAGGGGCTCCATCTATAACAAGGAATAAACAAGAAACTTTTGTGTTTGCCAAATATTGAAATATAATAGCTAAATTTACCCATATTTTTATACAAACACATTTCCATCTTGTTTATGACGCTTTGCAGATCTATGCATTTATAAACGTGGTTAGATATCATTATATTCCAACTGTACAAAACTTATTATCACATATAAAATTACAAGAGAAAAAGATAACAAATTGTCTGGTGCATTACAAAGTGTTGAGATCTCAGAACCTGACCTGGCAAAGGGCAGAGGAAGTAAACCAACACAAACCAGAGTCAGGTGTAAGGAGGTGTGAGACTTAGGACTCACATGTGATGTTAAGGCCTTTAAGGACGTCCACACAATATTATATTCCAGCCGCAGACAATGAAAGAAGAGGAATTTTGTATATATGTACTGTACTCATCGATATTCTATATGAACTTCGAAAGTTAACAGATCCATTACATGTGAGTGGACTGTTGCTCTTTTCCTCTCACTTATTATCAAGACTTCAACAAGAGCAATTACTGCCTCCACATCCCCCATGCCCTGCAGGCCTGCACAATCTACATTAACCTCAAAAACAGTGAAGGGAGACTTGGGGAGTAGGCCTGTAGTACATTCCCACAGTTTTCATGAGTGTGTAGTTCCATGAAAACTACTAGGGGTGCAATTGTGTATACCTGTTTGTGGTGACACCTATGAATGGCCTGTCATATATATATTTTGTTAGTTTTTACACATATAAGAGTGAGTGAATGTGCAACATTTGACACATACAAGAATGAGTGAATGTGCAAAATTTGACACATACAAGAATGAGTGAATGTGCAACATTTGACTCATGCAAGAGTGAGTGAATGTGCAACATTTGACACATACAAGAATGAGTGAATGTGCAACATTTGACACATACAAGAATGAGTGAATGTGCAACATTTGACACTTACAAGAATGAGTGAATGTGCAACATTTGACACATACAAGAATGAGTGAATGTGCAACATTTGACACATACAAGAATGAGTGAATGTGCAACATTTGACACATACAAGAATGAGTGAATGTGCAACATTTGACACATACAAGAATGAGTGAATATGCAACATTTGACATATGCAAGAATGAGTGAATGTGCAGCATTTTACACATACAGGAGTGAGTGAATGTGCAACATTCGACATGTACAAGAGTGAGCAAATGTACAATATTTGACATATACTGGAATGAGTGAATATGCAACATTTATGAGAATGGGTGGATCTACAACATTTGACAAGTGTGACAGTGAATGTTCAGCATTTTACGAGGATGAGCGGAAGTGTAACATTTGCCACATACACAAATAGGTGAATATGCAACATTTTCAAAACATATACAAGAGTGAGTGAATATGCAACATTAGACACATACACGAATGAGTGGATGTGCAACATTTGACACATACACAAATGAGTGAATGTGCAACATTTAGCACATACAGAAATGAGTGAATGTGCAACATTTGCCGCATACAAGAGTGAATGAATGTGAAACATTTGACGAATACACAAATGAGTGAATGTGCAACATTTGACACATACATGCATGAGTGAATGTGTTGCATTTAACACATAAAAGAGTGAGTGAATGTGCAACATTTGACACATACACAGATGAGTGGATGTGCAACATTTGACACATACATGAATAAGTGAATGTGCAACATTTGACATATACACGACCAATTAAGTTGTTTTGATCATAGAGCAGTGATAGAAAATGGACATTCACTCATAGGCTGTGAGTGGATGTGTTATTACTTGCATGAGTGGATGTGCAAATGCTAACAAAATATACAGCTCAGCCTGGGCTTACAAAATTTACAAATGGTGGCTGTCCCAGCCAAGCTCACAAGGATAGCTGGGAAATAAGTTAGCTTCCTACATCTCATGATTTAATTGTAGATTTGGCAAGTCAAAGGAGTTAAAAGAACTTGCGGAGAGTATGAACATTGTGCATGGCGAGGTATTGGAGATGTTTGATGGAAACCATGACACGGAGACTAGAACCATATCCTCCATGGCATAGTGTGGGCAATAATTAAGGGAGTATGAATTAAGAAAGATCAATTCTGTATGCACTTGTCACTCTTTGGCTGTAATTAAAAAATGATACCTTCCCGTTCTTGATAAATACGTAGTTTAAATGCTGGTTTGTGTCATGAACAAAAACATTTTTACATCTCATTTTCTCTCTTCAGATATCTGATGGGCAACAACATCACCGTTTTGCCTGAATCCAGTTTATTGCACATTCATATGCTCCATTACTTGTAAGTTGACATTTACACTTGTTTCATATTCAAACGTTGTCTGCAGGATAGTCTAAAATGCTATCGTCTTGATTTCCCTTATTTCAATTTTTACTCCGATCTTACGCAATTGGTGGAAAGCCGGATGTGTTACAATATCAGTCAAATCTATCAATGTCAATTTAGAGGTTTTGCACTGGGCTGTAAAAGTTTTTAAAAACATAAGTAAATTCATCAGAATTTTCAAATCTATAATGATAATATTTAATATAGTACAATTCTATGGTACCCATTTTTAGTCAACTTAGAAGATTGAGAGAGATGCCGCACAATTCCTTTGAGCTTATATATATGTACCTTGTTGTTTTAAGTTGTGACAATGAGCAGATTATCATAATTTAAACAACAAGCCATGTTATTTTCAAAAAATATGGTGCAATTCTCATTCAATCATTTGAGTTGATTCAAAATTTCAAATTTTACAGTGTCAGTGTGGTGCTCACCACACTAAACAGCAATCGTGCCAGTAATTATAGTAAAATGCTATGTTTTCATTTCTTCTTACTTGCCAATATCACAGCAGACCATTTTTGAAAAAAGCAGATGCCTTTTTCACAAAATAAGGATAGGTACCTTATTAAAACGAAAATGCGTCTATAAGCTCATCCAAATATGACTTTAACCAATCTTCTAAATAATAACTTCACTAAATATACAATATATAGTTAACACTGTAAAAGTTCATCCTCAATTTGTGAAAAATAAAAGATTAACAATATATGAAGGACCTTATATGTGCAATAGGCCTACTGCATTTTTTCATAATTGTGGACTTTCAGCTTTTCTATAGGACATGTTTTAAAATCTAAAGGAATGAGTTATTCCAAAGATGCTCCACCGAAATGCTGGAGAAAAATGTTTGCATCTTATTATATATGATATAGCCAGGATTTCTTAAATTGCCAAAACTACCAGGTTATGAAATCTTTAGTGGTTGTTCATCAGAACCTTTTCTATTATAAGTAAAAAAAACAACAGGAAATTGTATTAAGATATGGCTGACCTTCACCGAAGCCAAAAAATGCCAGAAAACTTCCATAACATGTATTTACAATGTCATATTTAATTATTAATTACAAGATGCATTCTCCACATAACTATTTGGACATACTTGGACACATAACTAAGTTCAGTAATACTATTTCCATTTAGATGGACAATTATTTCGAGTAATGCATATTTTTAATGAGCTCTAATAACAGCAACAGCCGTCGGACACAAAGCGCCAGGTGTTGCGCTGTCTCATGATCAGTTTTCAACATACTATGACTTTGATTTGACGCTCAACACTAAAGGACATTTTTGTCATTTTGCTCATTATGTGAGTCAAGGAAAGTGCAGCATATTATTTAAGTGATACTGCGAAAACTGATTAGCTTTTAAAAATTAATAGCAAAAAATGAAAATTGCATTACAAAACTTTCCAAAAAAGATATCCCACAAACGTTTTTTTTTTTCAAAAATGTCATTTCCGGAAATGATTTTTTTCCCAAATGGTTCCCCCCATTGACCCCCAATTATTTTTTATGCACTTTTTTTCCCAGAATGATGAAGTCCATCATCTAGCTCTACATGCATACTATTCAGGTTTGTTCAATGAAAAGTTAGGACAAACAGAAATAGGGTAGGAAGGAGATATAATGGGAAAAAATTGTCCTGCAGTATTTATTTTGGAAAATGTGGGGAAAAAAACAATTGTGGGAGAAAACATTTGACTTCCTCTGTACATGAATATTGTCACAAGCTAAACTGGTTTTTACATGTATTTTACTTTTCCTTTTTTTAAACAGACCTTCTTGTTTCAGCCTCTTTTTTTTTGTTTTCAGGCACCTCAGAGGAAATGCCATTTCCAACTTACAAAGCATATTCAGAAATTCCTTCAAGAGGCACCTTTATACAATGTAAGAAAATTCTCATAAGGAATTACCTAATACACTGTACATAATTATAAGCATGCAATTGTGGTCAGAAAATATATATATCAACTGGCAATTTCCCATTATTGCTGGAAAGTCAGGTAATTTAACTGTTAATGATGCCGAACTAGGCTGATATATTTTTTTACCTACAACTTGCTTTCAATAATATGATTGATAGTATGCATTTGTCTGACCTCAACACTGTAAAATTTGAATTTTGGGTTAACTGAAATGATTGAGTCAATTTGAGTGAGATGGTTGCACCATTCTTTGAGCCGACATAGCCAATTGTTTAGAGATATGACAACAGAAAGATCATCATAACTCAAAACAACAAGCTGTGTTAGCTCAAACAAATTTTGCAACCATCTCACTCAATTATTTGAGCTGACCCAAATTTTCAAATTTTACAGTGAACTGTACAATATCAATAAATCTAAAATCATTTTTGATTTCAATAAGTTAAAAATTAATATCACGATGGTTTGAGCATCAGATTTGTGTTTTAATTATGAGAAAAGCATGAGGATGACAAACAATGGCAGAAGTCAGATTCTTTATAATTTTGTACTCCGGATGCCTTCCTTTCAGAGATTTGTCCTACAACCGAATAGAACACATTCCATCCCATGTTTTTCCAAGATTTTCACAGCTAAAGTCATTGTAAGTAATTTCATCTTCTTTATTTTAGCTTGTTGAATGGTCCTTAAATGTGAAACAATAGGGTATAGGGAAGCAGTATTTTCACAATTTGACAGATTTTAAAGAGAAACTTAGAATTTCAAATTCAAATTAATATGATGCTATTTAATTTTAAATGACTGGCTTCAATATCATCCATTTAAACTACCAGTGAATAGAGTATATATTCCAAACTGCAAATGTCTTAAATTCACTCACTGCATGGGAGCTTTCATCCTTTGCTAAATTAATCTGAGTCTGAGTCTCAAAGACTTCATCAGCCTTTTGCCTCAAACACAGTGACGTCCCTATATGGGGGGCACGGGGGGGGGGGGGGGGGGGGGGGGCACGTGCCCCCCATATAGGACCTGTGCCCCCCAGGTGCCCCCCATATGAACTTTCCAACTCTGGCTAAAATATACAATTAGTATAGCGGGTGCCCCCCCAGAGAATCGTGTGGCCCCCCCGCTTGAGACCCCCCAGTTACCAAACACTCAGAGGTTACATGACCTCCCAAGGTCAAGGTCATGTGACTGGAGGAGACTGCCATAAATCAGGGGGAGGTCGAGGCCTTGGCCATTGGTCCCGATTTAACGATGGTTGTCGTTTCTTTATCTTGGTTGCTTCCTTGAACTTGCGCTTCATTAGAGAGGTTTTGCTGCACGTCTCTGTGTGACGTGTACGTGGGAGTTGCCATGACACTTATACGTCACACGTGAACGTGTAGCAAAACCTCTCTATTACATTTTCTTCCCTGCCCAGTATCCTTGGATTGTTTTAGGCAGAAGGCTGGTGAAGTACTTGAGAGAAGGATGAAAGCTCCCAGTGAGTGAAATTAAGACCTTTGTAGTTTGGAATATATACTCTATGGACTTCCAAAAGTCAGGATCTAACCTACACAGTTATACCAGTGAATAGTATAGGGTATTCGCAGTGTTGAATCTTGGTGTACCTTTGAAAACATTGTGTCTGGGCTTTGAATGAGTGGCTTTTGACAGAAAAAGCAAACTGCACCTTCCAATTTGTGACTGTGTCTGGTGAAATTGTTTGAATGACAATTATTTCTGAATTGTCACATTTTTAATTTATTTTTTTTTTCAGAACACTTCACCACAATCACATAACACAGATAGAACCAGGGAATTTTAGACGTCTGAACCAATTGATTACACTGTAAGTATAAAATTGCCTGGTTTGATAAAGTGGTTTCGTCCCACACATGCAGTCTGATTATGGCCGCACAGCGTTGGCTCGTGGTCCAGTATTTTAAAGCGGTTTTGGGTTGAGGAGTCTGGGGCAGTTAAGTCTATTCAACCTAAATAACCTATCTATATATAGACCACTGATGTTTTTACTACAAACCGTTTAAAAGACTATTTCATGAGCAATACGGTTTGCTGGATGGTAAATTTGTAATAAAAATCAAATTGATGATTTAACTTTCAAGATCCAGTTTTTTTTAAATTTCGGGTTGCTCATGCATGCACGGGGCAAATTTTCCACAATATCATGTTTGTTTTCATCTACTAATTGAAATAATAAATATTATATTGATATCTATATTTCCTTTTCTACATATTTAGTGACCTCAGTTATAATGGCCTTAAAACAATACCATCTGATGCCTTCACCACACTTTACAAGATGGAGAACTTGTAAGTACAAGTATTCAAATTTTTAAGTTTTTTTTTTTTCATTGTCAACTGTGACTAAGTAGGCGACTTGTTTTAATGAATTTTATACCAGCACTGACGAAGGAGTTTGGATGAACTTTGAAAGCTCTTCTACCAATATGTAAATGGCACTGCCATGAAATTCGCGCAGTTTTAGGAATCACAGTGTCACCGTAACTTTTATTTTTATTTCATATCCAATGTATAAAGGTAGTAATGTAACTGTTTCAAAAAATTAGGAAGACAGATATGTTGAAAGACAGATCAATGTAGAATAATAGAGAGATAAAATGTATAATAGATACAATGTAGATAGATAGATAGATAGATAGATAGATAGATAGATAGATAGATAGATAGATAGATAGATAGAAATAATAAATAGATAAATAGGCCTTATATTGATGGATTGATCAATACTCATCTCAATGGTAAAAGGCAGGCCATACTGGGGGCTGACAAATTTAAGTGTAGGTTAGATTGTTGACATTACATAATAGTATACTAGTGATAAAAAACAATAACATGGTTTACATGTAGATTAATTGCCCACTGTTACATAATCATCCGTTTATAATGATTATGTAACTTTAATTCTGTTATGGTTTCTTGTTGTCTGTTTTGAAATTGAATGAATCACTTGTTTTAAAATAATTTATTTAGCTTGTCAAGGCTAATAATTAACTATTCCATAAAAATTACCATCTGTGCACAGATTTTTGAAACCTCTCTTGTACTCAATTCGCTTCGTAAAACGGCCTTTGGCCTTTTCCCTGCGCGAATATTATTTCGTTTTGAGTTAAAGTTTCAAAATCTTCAAGAAATTTTATATTAGTGTCACCACTAAATGAGTAAGCAGGATTAAAATTATTAAGAAAACAACACGATATACTATAATTTTGCTTTTCAAAATGACTGTGACGGAAAATTGTGCATTTTATATTGTGATGGCTTTTTTATTTATTTTGCGTAGACATATATATTTGTGGGATTATATTAGCATACAGTGGCTTACTCTGCTCAGCACAAGAACTGTAATCTTGAACAATTTTCAAGGAATTTGAAATATGATTAAATTTTGGTTTTAGTTTTATATTTTAAAAATTCGAAATTTGGTTAAGTAATTCGAATTTGAGTTTTTTACAGAACCTTGTTAATCATAATGTGTGATATTATTTTAATGTCTTTTTCTTTAAGGAATTTGGCTGGGAATAAAATCAAGGAATTGGGATACCACCTTTTTCGAAATTTACATCATCTACGGCAGCTGTAAGTTTTTACCAATGATATCATTATTCCAAATAAATATATTCTACTTCCCTATCAGCATGCCTCGGCGGTCCAACGTCGGCCCGAAGCTGGTCCGATGCTACTGACATCGGACTGACGCTGGGCCGACTTTGGACCGCCGAGGCATGCTGACAGGGTTTGTTTTATATGCCACCATTAGACGTCAAGGATTTTTAAAAGCTAATTCATTTCTTGTCAAATGTTAGTGAATTAAATTCTTTCTGGGCAGACTTGAAATGAATAATTCCTCATATATATTATTCATTAAAAATGGTGTAGGTGTAGCTTGATTTGGAAACAAATGTTTGAGGACGTTGCACGATGAAAATAAATCATTTATGTCAGCATTACCGCGAGATAAATAATTTTCCGTAAAGGAAAACTCCAAGCCTCTCCGATTATCTGGTGGCCGCCCCCATAGATGAAAGGAAAGCTCCATTTGTGCACTCTTGCAACAGTTTTCTGCGGGCCTGAGTGAAGACTTTTATTTTATTTTCTCTCAATTACAAAATTACCAGAATTGCATACTGCTTGAATGTTCTTTGGAGGAATGCTCCAGCCCTCAGGCATCTGCAGTACTTAAATTATCTAACCTTACTTTGAAGCCTTTACTTGTCAACGAGAGGTTCATGTGGCTCCCTCTGTACAGTGCCGCCTGAAAGTAAATGAAACGCATTATATTGTACCATTGCATCAATGCTAAACATCCTCAACCAAACTACTTGTGGAGACATGAATTCTCATCCGATGAGAGGAAAACATATTGGGTCATAAAGGCTGATATGTGAGGCATGTGGGATAACAGTGGCAGCCAATTTTCTCTGCTGTGGTCGGAGTTAGGTATGGGTCAAAGTCTTTGATGAGTAAGTGAACCATGCTTCCCTATTGAATAACATTGGACCTGTGTTTCATTTACTTATCAAAGATTTTGACTCATACCTAACTCCAACTACAGCAAAGAAAATTGGCTGCCATTGTCATCCCACATGCTTGACATATCGGCCTTTATGACCCAATGTGTTTTCCTCTCATCATTTGAGAATTCATGCTAACGCAAGCAGTTTTGCTGAGGATGTTTAGCATTGATGCAATGGCACCATTTCATACGTTTCACTTACTTACAGGCGGCACAGTAATAATTATATGACAAAGAGACCAATCTACTACCAGTTATTTCAACTTTAGAGTAATGGTGTTTTTTGTTAGACTAGTTTCAAATTATATATAAAATTATGATTTTGTATGTGAAAAATTCAAACCTTTGAAATCACTTTTCTGTTTTTCTTGTTGCTCTGTAGATATCTTGAGCTTCACAAGGCTCTGTATTCTGTAACCTCGAGAGACTAGCACGAGCGTACCAGCAGCAATGGACTGTCTGGTTTATTTATTCTGTTGTCTCATTAAAACTCAAATTGCTCATATTACTGCTCTTCCGGGTATACAAACTGCCAATTATTTTGTGCTTACATTTTAATTTTCAGCAACCTTTCAGAAAACTTTCTTTCAAACAGTTTGACACAGGCATCTTTCTGGGGTTTATCACATTTACAGACATTGTAAGTATACCATATATACATGTATCTTGAAGATATTCTATATAATTTAATTATCAACAGAATATCTCCAAGACAGCCTACATGTGTCATATAAATAAGAAAATAAAAAATAAATAAAATTAGATAAGAAGTATACACGTACAAAACAGGGATAGTGTCTAACTACAACCAAAAAGAACTAGAAGGCAAGCGCTAATGAGCAGTTTACTGGAATTGGCGCTATATACATAGGCCTACTAAATATTATTATTACTATATTATTAAGGCAAACCTGTTTGCTATGGCCCTGGCAAAATAGTCAAAATAGTCCAGTCGAGGCACATACAAACAGCCAAATCACAGGTAACTTCCTTGTACCGTGACAGACCTATGCACCAGTATCAGAAGGAAGGTTCTGCACTGCTGGATTTCTTGATCCTGTCTGAAGTCCAGGACGACCTAATTTAAGAATTTTACTATCCTTTCAGAGAGTACTTAGAATTTGAAAAATCTGCAAAATTGGTATGTGACCTCACACTGTTGGGACATAGTGATTGGCTGTGGTGTGGAGTGTGATGCAGTGTTGGCATATGATGTAGTGTACAGAATAGCCAGGTGTGGTATGTGACAAAGTATGGAAGTCTTATCAAGCATAACTAAGTGAAATAAGAAGATAACAAGCTGTGTATGGCAATAAACAACTGTTACTCATAACACTCATAAACTGCCTAATCTCAATGGCGAATATTGTTTGCTGTCAGTGGCATAGCTAGGATGTCTCAAGAAGGGGATACTTTAAGGGAAGGGAGAGAGGATCGACTCTGTGATCACTATATTTATTACTGAAATCATGAGCAATCTTTGTTGTGTGCCCTTGTTGAGGGGCATGTCCACCAGGCCCAAGATTAACATGGAAGATATAGCAAATGTTACAGAGCACTGCATTTTCACCACATGTTATCCCCCCCCCCCGGCATTTCCAGATACGCAACTGCTGGCCACTACTCACAGTGTTTCAATTTACGTATAACGTGTCATATGCTGGCGTACTACCTCAGAGATTTGATATGGCATCCTATGCAGAGTGAGCCATGATTGGCTGAACAACCTGTGACCTCACATGGAACACCGATCTCCAATGCTAACCTATGGGAACTGCCCTATGATGTGACACATTCGCATTACAAGAAAAAAATCACTTTCTACATACTTTCTGGAAGGATAGTAAAACGCAATCCAGACCAAATCTACTTTAAGAAAATTAGTCTTCAGCTAAAAGCATTGGGCGTTGTGAGTATATCCAGCTATTAGACATCTCAGAAAATAGGTCTGACCCATATTTTTGGAAAATGAATAAAATTGGGATTTCAGCCTGAGATTATGTTGGTCATCCAATAGTTTCAATACTGTTACTATTGAAATGTTAGTGTTATTAAAAAGTTCTTCTGCAATATTGTGTGGTAAACACTTTTCATGATTCTTCCTTCCAGCATTGGTTTGATGCACTTTATTTTCTTATTTCAGAGAGCTGGCTCAGAATAACATCTCCAATTTTAGTGCAGATGTGTTTAAGGGAACACCTCGTCTTTTACAAATGTAAGATACGCCTTGAAACCTGAACTTATTGATGAAACATAATTAGCATAAATCACCAAGCTTTGACAGATTTAAAACTTCAAGTTTTTTTTTTTCAAACAAATTAGAAATAACAAATCTGTGATTAACCCAGTATTGCCTTAACTTTAAATTAACCTCTGGTATCTTAAAGTAAAAAGTTAATATCATTCCAAAGATTTGGATGAAAGTTTCAAACTGGATGAATGTTGTTTTATGTGATGGTCTTTCCTCAAATACTTGAAATAATTCTCATATTATTAATGATAGAAATTAATAATTTGACACATTCCCTTTTTTAAAGAGCTCCTCTTATCTCTTCAGTAAATTGGATTTCAACAAGTTTCAGGCGATTCCGATAGCAGCCCTACGCCATCTTGTAGGATTGCAATATTTGTAAGTACAATGTACATTTCTTATTTTAAAAGAGTTATCGTAGAACAGGGTAAAGTTGGCAATCCGGGGGAAAGTTGGCAAGCTATTTTAACCCACAAAATGAAAGAAATCTAAACTTTCCTCACTGACACAGGCGGCAACTTGACCAAAGAAACCTGCATCATTGAGGGAAATGTAATTTTTGCCAATAACTAAAAAAAGTCACCAACTTTCCTGCGGATTGCCAATTTTACCCGTTTTACAATATTATGAATAGTTTGGTTACCTTACAAAGGTAAAGTGTAGTTACTGAATTGTTTTGCTCCTCAAAAGTGCTTGTGTGCCAAGGCATTATGATGATTTCCACTGAATAACCAATTTGTGCAAAGGGACGATTATATCATCAATTCATCATCTTAGGTTAATGTAATTCAGGGATGGCAAGATTACTGGACATGTGGCAATCTGATATTTCAATTTTCACTCTAAAAAATTTCAGACAAAATTGGTTTTTTAGATTCAAAATGGTTTTTGGAAAAACCAAATTTCAATGCAAAACCAACATGGATTTTTAAAAAAATCCATGTTGGTTTTTTGCATTGAAATTTGGTTTTTTTTAAAAACCGTTTTGAATCTAAAAAAACAATTTTGTCCCCACATTTTTTAGAGTGTTGGCTTTGCCTCAGGAGGTTGGTAAAATAATCATAATGACAACTTATTCAGTCACCTGTTACAATAAGTTTACATTTTGCGAATGGGCTGTGCCCTTTTGTTCTAGCTATTAATACTGTACGTAGTTTTCTATTGAATGTCTAAAAGAATCACACTGGGCGACAGCGGGCGTGGTATATTAAAATGCCTTTAGCACATTGAATGACACTTCGCTTTTTATTAAAAATATGGATTTCTTTTTTTTTCAGATTTCTTGACAACAATGAAATTCAAGAAGTTCCCATGAAGCTGAACCTGCTGTCGAACATAACTTCTTTGTGAGTATCAATTTTGAATTTTAATATTTATACATGTAGGCTATGTAATGTATACATTTTGGCGTTTCTGGATAACCGGTGTTAGACTTGACTTCTGTTGTGCTGGTGTACCACGGATCAGCCGGGGCGGTAGAGGTGGAGATAGCTGCACTTTTATTTTTTGGTGACCGCCGTATAGAATAGAATAGAATAGAAATTTATTTTCAACATCAACATAAATCAATAGCAGGACAACATATAGTGAAATGTTATATAATGTGATGTTGAGGGGTGCCCGTATGATGATGAGATGAGAAGACTGGGAGTCTGGAACATACCCTATTAATTCAGGGATGCCCAGGGTCTTTCAGTTGCCCCGCCTCCATGGGCTCAGACTAAAGTGAGTTCCCGGGGATGAGATTTGAATCCACGCCCTCAAAGCCAGTGGACAAGCAGTCTTGACCATTAGGCCACAGGGGAACGACTGGACCATATGATGAGGTATGACTGCATTTGATGTCATGGAATATCAATCTGGATAGTAATCACACCTTCATAATTTATTGCAATTAATGGCAACTAAAGGTCACCGATTGCTGATTTCAATACACAAACCTTTGATTTTTACCTGACGGACCACAAAATTAGCAATAAATGAAATTGAGAGGCAGGTGCTCTTCTTTCAATTGTGGCACAGATTAGTTGACCACTTGGAAATAATTAGGATGAGACAGATAACGATTTCAATAGCTTGTTTAGATGGAAACTCATATTTTCAACTTGCAAAACTCACTTATTTTATCTCAAGCAGCCATGTTTACCCATCATACCTTACACAGGATGGCAGCTATGTGCTGCCACGATGTTGCACCATGCACGAAGCAGAATCTAAATGAATCCTTCCTCCAAATTAGACTTATTAGAGCCACACTTCCAACAGCAATTTATCACACATGATGTCAACTCGGGTGAATTCCGGGCTCATTACTCACATTTCCATTGAATTAGCCAGATTCTAAGTATATCCGGAACCTCTGGAATGGTTTGGTTTAAACAGCGAAGCCTATGACCCACGTAAATATATATACATCCGTAAATGCCAGTTATTTGAAGAGGAAATATGTATCACTGCTTTATCCTCTTCCCCCCTTTTGGGGTACGAAAAATGGAAGACCCTCTAGAGAAAATTACTGGCTGGGCATCGTTGAAATGAGTGTCCCAATATATCAGTCATTATGGCATTAACGAACAACCAAAAAAAAGACAGTCAGCACTACTTCTATCATCAAGCAAGGCGCAATGCACTTTTGCTATTGTCAATTTTTTAAACGTACAATAACTCTGAGAAATCAGCTGCTTGGACTAAACTACAGGACTCACAAAATTTTGGTGCATTTTCCTAACTGCGAGAAACAATGTAATTTTTGCTTTTGTTGAACTTGATCATTTATTGTATATGTCAAATGAAAAGTGCTAACTAATCATTGTCTTCATCTCAGCAGATATTTGGGTCAAAATTTGATAAGTCTGAAATTCTTGTCTCCAGTGTTTAATGATAATTCATGATGGCAGGAAGACCAATAGAGGACCTCTTGTTGTCATTTGTCATAGACAAGGATATTAGCAAAACTTATAACACAAAAAATATATGGCAGAATATTTTTATCCCGTCCTAAAATAGCATTGAATGGCCAACCCCCTGAAAATGGCCTGTCTCCACCACCACTTTCTTTGAAAGATCGCATCACAAAAACTAGTACAGGATTCTGATTCAGTTAAACTCTTCCATGCATGGAGACTTAACTGTAAGTCTTCTAAAATCTGGTCACCAATACCTGAAATAATATTCTGTATAAGAGCAGGAGGTTGTTGTGTCAATGTCTCCAATATTGTGTCATTAGCATCACGCCGGATTTGTTTCTTAATAAAAAATAAAGGGACACACATTTTGTGAGAAAACCTTGTGTCTGATGTTGTCTGAGAACCCAAGAAAATAACTGAACTATCTGTAGCTCTGTATCATTTCTGTAAACCAAAATATTAGAGTATTTCTGTCAGCATGTCAGTTGTCCTATCTCAATTTGTCATTAGCAAACACCTTGCTACTCTATTTTGACTGCATATTTCTGGACCAAAATCGCTGTGAACATGTGTCTGGTGTTCATAAGGTCATTGCATGCACATATTGCCAGACTGCCAGTTTTTCACTGGTCTCTACAAAGATTTTTACTGTAATTATCATTGCATCACGCTGTCATTAGCATCATGTCAAAAATGGCTAATTGTCTTAATCTTACTAAAATTTTGCTGCAGGTGACCGGAATTGAAATCAGTTGAATATATCATCAATAAATGTTTCAACAGACTATTACATAACATTTTTGCATTTTCCTTGCATCTAACATGCATGCTTAGTATGAAGTTTGATTCTTCTCTGAAGCTACTAACCAAATATGGGGTGCCAGCAACATTTTACCATTGTCTAGCATCTAAAATATGGTTTAGCAAAGACATTGGGCACGGTAGGGACTAGTGGAGATCATCTTTGTTATTCAGAATCAAAACTATTGATGAAAAGAATTTTTTTTTTTTTTTTTAACTTTCTGGTACAAGGATTTGTTCTATCACAATAACTATAGGTCATAGAGACCTGAAATATAGCCCATTGTGTGCAGAATAGCCACTTTCCTATTTGTTGGTAATACATTATTCAGCTCTAAATGGTACGGATTTCAAGTTATAGGCATGATGCTAATGACACACATATTTGGTATTTTAATTGATCAAAATGCAGTTTCTCAAAAATAATTGCCATTAGAGACCTGGAACTTGCCAAAAATGTGCCAGCCACTTGCCTAATCATTGGCAATAGATTGTTTAGCCCCAAATGGTCAGGATTTTTTAGTTAGAAGTGTGATTTTAATGACAGTCGAAAAACATTACAGCTATGTTTATCACCTCAATACAGATCAGCAGGGCATTAGGACCCTTGGACATGAAAGCGCAATGATAGCTGACTGTTTGACCTACCCAACGCAAACTTTAAAAGGTATTTCTGGAGTGAAAAATTTTCAAAATTTTTTCAGCTGAAATTTCAAGGTTTTCAAATTTGACCCATTTACTCAGTACTCAATGGTGCTTAGAAAATCCCTCATCACTGGACAACTTGAACAACAAACAATAATTATGATCATTGGTTGCTCTTCTTATTTCCCTGCAGTAATGCATCTGAGTCTGCAAATGCATCATACTCCTGCTGTAATTAAAACTGTGTGAAAGACCTCAATTTTTCGAAGCTGTGTGTTTGTCACCCAATTACTTGTGTCATCAAAAGGATATTCCTGACACTAAAAATAGACAGTGTTGCCCCCACGACTCCTTCCTGTCTGAAATCACCATAGGCCTGGATTAAGAAATACTGAGTAGGACTATAGATGTGCTGTCAGCAAAAAACATTTTTAAGGAGAAAAAAAAAGAAGACATAACAGTTTGCATCATGTGTCAAAGAGAAGGCAGCTTCTGTACTTCGATAACCAACTACTTTATACAGCGTATATGTTACAGTAAATGTGATACAGCACATGTTATTATTGGGCTACCTTATAAGTTTTTGTGAAATGAATTAATACATTTTGGGCGGTATTGAAATAAATACATTTCTGGTGGGAGTATTTCTTAGCAGGGTGTTGTTTGGTTTGAAAGGAAATAAATAATTAGTGTCGCCGTTACCATTTAATGAACAATTTTTCACTGAAGAAAACTGCAAGCCCACCCCTAACAGCAGTGCTTTTGTGTTGAAATGCAATTATATGAAATGCGATATATTTATGCGCTCATTATGTTACAGTCGATGACTTGCAAGTGCTAATAATTGTAGGCTATTTTCAGAGTGCCAAATGTCAGTGTCAGTGACATCTTTCCATTACATTGCTTGAAACCTAAACAAAATGCAGAAGCATTCTGAATATAATCTCATCCTGTCTCTGCCTTTTTCACTCTGCAAGTGCAACATCACTGCCTGTCAGCCAATGGGCTGTCAGAATAACTGTATATCACAGAAGCCATGTGTTTAATGTGCTTACAAAAATTGAGAAAGCCTTTTATTTATAGCAAGATCCATCAAAGTTTGAAGTAACTGTTGCAAATTGGCAAGTTGGCTGATTACTGCAATTACAAGAAGTATGAGTTGCTCAGACAACTTGCTACGTAGTTTATAATCTGCCTCTATAACTGGGTTGCTAATCAGTTAAAGACAAATCAGAAGAAGTTGAAATGCTACGCAGCAAGTGGCCTTGCAACTCATTATACTAATTGAAATTGCAGTAATCAAACAATTCTACTGGGGTTATAACAAATGTCTACTCAGTACTGTGAATGCTTACAAACCTGACATTTGATTGGAGCAGACTGGGAATTGCCTATGATAGATCATGTGATCACATCAATACTTCTGTTCTGATTACAGAATAAAATGTAATGCTTCTTTCAAAATATCAATGTGAAAACTGATGCACAGTCATACGGTTAGCTCATTGGCTATCAGACTGTGATGCTGTCCTTATAGGGGCTATCCCTCTCCAAATTTTCACTCTGACATTGAGTTGAAAATATGACGCTCAGTTGAGGTGGATTCGCATAGGCTAGCAGCTACGGAATCTGAGCCAGAATGAAATGACATCACAACTTGTGGCTATTTTACATTTACTGCAAATTTTCAATGCTAGAGAATAGGGATGCAAGTTGTGACACTGAGTTAATATGTGATATCACAATTCAACAGCGTAGCAATGAACTTGAGATTCCACGTATGACAAGGAGTCGATGACTGTAAATAATTTCATTTGTTTATCGATATCATAAAACGCCGACTTGCCTGATAATTTGGAACATATACTGTAAAATGTGGGACAACCATGTTGTATTTTCACGGTGCAGGCTGACATTGTCTTTGTGTCTTCTGAGTCTGAGCAGTGACTACAAGACACATTGAGCATTGCATGCCATTGCCTAATTCCGGAAGACTCATAGAGTCTGAAGTCTGGGCACTGAGTTGTTTAAATGCTTATTTACCTACTTTGAAATAACATGCTGATATATGGAAATTTATAATGAATTAGTAATAAAATTCCAGATTTCATATTACTAAATTTCAACAAAAAATTTACTGCCAAATTCAATAACACTTGATATAGGCGTGGAACTTTGTTTGCGCACAATAATGCATTGCACATGGCATTTCTAAGTACCGTAATATGGGGTGAATCGGGACACTGGGGTGAATCGGGACAGAACAGACCAGCATTATATCCCCTCAAAAAACACCAACTTCTATTTGCCTTAGAGATTTGATTTTTGGCACACTTTTAGAATACATTATAGTTAAAATTGTGGTGAATTTTCATACTTCTACCTGTAGGCGCAACGGCGCTGGAGCACTTTTAATTTGCGTGTGCAGAATTAACATTTTCGTGAAGTGGTCAAAACTTTGCTTGTACCATAAAAAGTCTAAATACCAGAGCCAAAATAACTCACAGGAACCATTTTTCAATTTAAAGTAGCGTCAGGGGACCAGGATACTAGACCAGATAAGGGATTATATAGGTTTGGTCATGGGTTCAGATCCAGGTCAATGGCAAAGTTTAAGGAATAATAAAAAGTATACCATATCAATTTTCATTTGAATGTACTAGCATGGTCTTTCAATGAATATTATCGAACTTAGTATCATTTATAGTGGATTTAGTCCAGAATTCACAATCACCTGCGAAATGAGCAGAAAACAATAGTTTTCCATATTTTTCTGTCATTTAACACATTTTCTTAAATTTGCATACTATTAATGAAATTGATTTCAGATTTTTCTCAAAATATATTTTTGGCATTTGGAACATGTTTTCTAAAGTTTACTCACAAGATGCAATCACTTAGGGAAGGTAGGAAGTATTGATTGTGGAAATAATGGACTGTCCCGATTCACCCCAAAGTGTGGGGTGAATTGGGACAGTGGTTTTTTTGGCCCTGAACCTCAGCAATTTAAGATATCATTTCAAGCTCCTAGGGATACCGAGATATTATGCTCAGACACATTTTGACATAATATTTTGATATCTGAGTTGATTTGTGACCATGCTATGACAGAAAAACGGCCAATTCTGTCCCGATTCACCCCATATTACGGTACATGTCATGAAACTCCTAAAAGTTATTTCTGTGTAGGAGGCAAAAGAAAGACGATGGCCTTGCCCGAAATAATCGCAGAAGAATGTACACGCCTAATTATGTGGCTTTGCGGCTGGAGTTATAAAACAAGATACTGTGTACAGAACCATTAAGATCTGGGGTAAAGCTAGTATTTCCTTTCAAAAAAATATTCTTCTTTTTTCAGGTTTTTGGCAGATAATGAAATTAAGAAGATTCACAAACATGCACTTGTTGGACTGCTTCATCTAACAACACTGTGAGTTTTTTCCCATCTGAAAATTACAATGTAGGCCTACCAAGAACCAAATTTTTATAAAAATCATTCTTATAAGATTCTTTGGTGACACCTGATACTGCTTCTGTAATTGTATCACTGAGTAATTTTAACCACATTTTAAAAGTCGAATTGAACATCTTAATTCTTTCTTTTTGTTATCACTTTTAACAGTTTCATCAGACTCAAATTGACATCACTTGAAAATAATTTATCTAAAGTAATTTACATCAATCATATATTATATCAAACAAGTATTTTTGACAATAAAAATCTCATCAATTTGCCGGCTTAGTGGGCGGCAAACATAAAACTGTTCGAAGACTTGCAAATTTTCTGCCACAGGTCTGTACTAACATTAGATAACTTATTTTAAGCATGGTTTTAATTTTGTGTTCATTTTGCCAGACATGGTAAGAATTTGATTATGTTTCTATTTTTATTTTCTTTATACAATTAATGTTTAAGGTGGATCAACAATAACCAGATCAGAACAATTTCCAGTCTGCTGCTGAAGACATTTAAGATGATGCCTGCTGATCAAATGTACGTTTCAATTTAACATTGTGTTTTAAAACTTCTGGCTTTTGTTTTTTTTCTAAATTTCTTCTTCCCTCTAATTTTCTTCATCTCACTTCTTTTCCTCTTCCCTATTCCTTTCTTCTTCCATCCTCTGCTCAAATGTAAGTTCAAATGTTGACAATTATGTTATATTAATATCTTCTTCCTTTTCGTTTCTTCTTCATTACTTACTTCCTTCTTCCCTCCCTCTTATTTCCTTCCTCTGTCCCTCTTATATTCTTCTACTTTCCATTCTTCTTCTTCCATCTTCTTTTTTCTTTATTCCTCTATTTTTCTTGCTTCTTATTTTCTTCTCTCTCTTATATAATTATAAGACACTCGTTTGGAAGTTCGATCAATTGATTGTGCAACAACATATATGTAAAAATAAAATTGTAAAGTGTGCTTGAATGATTGTGGTAATCCTCTAATAATGAAAACAAGAAGAGCGCTTAGAGAGCACGTAACTGGCACCAGTCACCCTCCCATGCAGCTACCCCTGCCCACATGGGCTGCACAAGTCACTATTTGGGGTAAAAATTGGATATTCATGACCTACTGGTCATTCCTGGCATGTGACATTCCTGTGGTTTTCAAAATGTTGTAAACTACTTTTTAATGGGAGTTTATCTCACAATCTTCTCTCTAATACTCCAAATGGACCATGTGTCATCCATTTAGGCATTGCTATTTTGGTGGTTAGCAAGTTTAGAGACTTAAAATGACCTCCCTATAAAGATTCCTTGTCTTCAAATTGGAAGGTCACATAAATTATACCCTTAGGGTTTTTCAATCCCGTTGGCTGATTGGCTGAGAAGGCCAACTGGGTCAAAGCCTGGAATAGTGGCTGAGGGTTGCTGTGTGTGCAGGGTTGTCTTGGCAGGGTGGCACCAGTGCGCCATCCACATTCTACATTTAATCAAAATTACACAAGCTTGGAAAAGAATCTAGTGCCTATATAATAGGGCTATAAGATGGCACTGCAGGGACCTGGCTATACACTTTTAATAGCAGCCCTTAAACAGCATCAACAGCAACCAAAATTTAATCAGGTATTCTTTGGGGCATATAAAGCCATGCTACGAAAGGACATTGAAATACATTCAGTATTAATTGCAGGAATTGAATAATACACACACGGACACACAAGGAAAGAGGTCATGACTACAATAACTATGCCATTGGCATATAGTTAATTATCATATTGTCGTGTTACATGATTTTCTTTTTTCCTTTAACAGCCGCTTAGAACATAATCCATTTCTCTGCGACTGTCAACTCCTCTGGTTGGGAAGATGGTTGCGGCAACAGCATTTCTTGATGGACCCCAGCTTAACAGTAACATGTCACTCCCCAGAATCCAAGAGGGGTCTGCCAGTGTCCAGGATCCCAATGGAAAACATGACTTGTGGTAATATTATTGTTTAAGCCAAACCTAATTGATTTTTACCTTCTCTGGCCTACCTTTGCAACAGATTTTCTGCCGGCGAAAAAAAATTTCTATTCTATTCAATTTTTCAATACATAATATACAATTTAGATATTTAACAGCTGTGCTTTTTTGACCGGCTGACCATTTTATAAAGTGCTTCAGGAAGATCCACGAAGCAAAAATTCAGTGGATACCGATATCTTGTCTGACTACTAAAGTGCTGCAGCTAGTAATTACCCATATATGGCCATAGAAATCCCACCAATGAAATGCAAACTTCATCAAATTGTATTTTTGACAATATATTGGGATTAAGTTGACCTTGACTGGTGATCTTGACCTTTAATTAGAAAAATTAACCCAAAAACGGATTCCTCACATTCATAAACATATGCCCGACATTTAAATAATTCTAATATCATTATTTGATCCCTGGGTGGCCAAGTGGTTAAGGTTCCCGCCTGCATGGGTTCGAACCCCGGGTGACAAACCCAAAATTTTCAGTGTACCTTCATGAGCAAAATCCCAGCGGGATGTCGTTCGGATGAGACATTAAATTGGCGGCCCCTTGTATCAGTGTCTATGCTGTGCAAGTAAAAGATCCCTCACATGGGGTAAATGTGTAACATGTTGAGGACTCCCAGTCTCTCTCCCATCTCATCAAGCAACCCTCGTGAGCACCCAGAACTGGGCTTGGAGGGCTGCACTTACCATATCTATCTATCTATCCCTAATTATTAAAAACACAAATTTTTGTTTCTGCTATAAAAATGTCAGACTTGTCTACTCAAAAGTGTTCTACTCCCAAAAGCTCCGATGGATACTAGGTTATCATACATATTCCGAAAGCTGAGATTCTCAGCTTTCCGAAAAGGTATGATAATTTGAGCCCACCCATTTGACACCGATATCTTGTCTGGCTCATGGACTGAATATTTTAGAGTTGCCTGAAGAATATGACACTCATTGGCTTCTGTTCAAAATTGTCCTTTAGCAAATATAAGACTTCTGCAAGGGCTGCTTGGGATTTTTCAGCAGGCACTCATCCCATTTCCTTTTTCTGACGTGGATCTACACTATTTCATGCAGCACAATAACATTTATAGGATCAAACTATACAATGCGGTGGTGATTATCTAAAATTAATAACGAAACTATGCATAGCATTGCTTCACTGCTTCAGTGTTCCAACTTGCCCCACAGAAAATGCTTCAACTAATATGAAATTAAAGTCAATCATTATCACCTTAATCAAAGGCTTATAAAAATTACCTTGCATGTTGATTTGTTATACCAAAAGCTTCCAACTTTTCGTCAAATAACTTGCATTGCATATTTCAAATAGCATACAGATCAAAATGATTTCAACCCAAAAATTTTACTCCGGGAGCACAAAAATCAACTTGACAGCCCAGTGAAGTACAGGATTACTCTCTAAAAAATGTCGGGACAAAATTGGTTTTTTAGATTCAAAATGGTTTTTTGAAAAACCAAATTTCAATGCAAAACCAACATGGATTTTTAAAAAAATCCATGTTGGTTTTTTGCATTGAAATTTGGTTTTTCAAAAAACCATTTTGAATCTAAAAAACCAATTTTGTCTGAAATTTTTTAGAGTGTAGAAATACGGATCATGTAGGAAGTTATATCATGTCTTGATGAGTGTATCATCTACCAGAAATCAAACTTGGGCAAAAAAATTAACCCCAGGGAATAAGAGCAAAAAATTCAAATAATCCTGCGCGCTTCAAATAGCCCCGGTCTTCCTTATGCTTCCACGAGCAGTTTGGTTGATGGTTAAAGGGGCATTGACGAATTGGCTAAACATCACCCGCACTGTTATGCCATGTTATGACAGATGATCAATGTGCAGTTAAGTAATTTCCCTGTCTACAAGTGGACTGCTCTTGCATTGCCACAGATCAGAACATATGCTGTCTTGTGTTGCCACCTAGTGACTAGTGTGCTATTCAGCGAGCTCCTGCGAGCGTCCACCTACTTTCGACCAGAGGAAGACACACAATTTTGTCTGGAAGACACCGCGGCTGTTTCTGAGTGTGCTGATGACCTTGTCTACTTCCTTACAGAATGTGATTGCCGAGTCTGACTCTGGTATACATATATGTTGAATAGAAATTTTGTGAATGTGCAATGAAATTGGAACTATTTCTTGGGACAGCAATGCTGTAGCATAGGAAATCAACTTTTGTGCCAGGTGGCAGCAGCATGCAGTTCTCAGTTTCACCAGACTGGTAATTTCCCATATCAACAGAAGTGATTGAGACACACCTCTCACGATTAGTCTGGTCCTATTTCAATGCAAAACTGGGACCTGTGAGCTACGTCATTGATGTTCTTAAAAAGCCATGTAGCGTTATCAGATTTCGCTGACATTAAAATCTGAAAAATGTGTACAGAAAACAAATTCAATCAGCTGAGGCTTTGATAGTTTATCAGGTTACTTCAGTATATAAATAACGATATATCTATTTTTTGTGTGATATCATGTTACTTAATTTCCCTTTTTTGACCGTGCATTCCCAAAAGCCGTTTCCCTGTACTGACAATTTAGTATCTCTTTCACTGTTCACTTACAATATATTGGCAATTCTAGAGAATTATGTTATTTTAGTTTCACCTTGTTATTTTGAACGAAATGCAGTTTTGTTTGCCCTGTCATAAAAGATATTGAATGTTTTAGAATTGGAAATATTGCTTGGAAGAGATATAATATTATTGCTATTTTGTGTGTTAATTTTTTTAAATATTTGATTTCTTTTCAGAATATGAACCAATCCAATGTATAGAAAATGGAAAGTTTGCCACTGAATGTGCCTTGCTGAGGCTGGATTTATGTGGCCAGCAAATGTCTGGTTTGAAGAGCTCTTGTTTGTGCTCGAATACCACTGAGAAAATTTCTTGCTCAGGTAACGATGTTGTTCTATTGTACAGTTCTCCTTGTAACTAAATGAAATGGGTAATGTTTCACTATAGGTTAATGTTACAGGTGATTTCATTACCATGCGATTCTGGTCATTCACAGTTGCCTGTGAGGAATCAATGCAATGTATACACTTGATACGTTTGATATATTAGCTGTGTGACGTTCTGTTGTTTCTAAACCAATCAGATGAAGCAAAAATGCTATGAATTTAGTGTGTAAAGAGTCATAGAATCGCGTACTAATGAAATTGCCTGTAATTTAAATACGTACCTCGTGGGAGCATGGATTTTCAACATATGATGCAATAACATATATGGCCATAAAGGCAGCCTTTTTCATGTAGGTATGTGTGAATTTCTCTGAAATGATTCATGAATGACTCCCAAATTTCTTCGCTGTACTCTGTAATCATATGTACATTCAATGAGAAGCAAAAACAAAACAACAGCCACTACCCTAACTTACAAGCAGCAAGGTCTAATCATTGTAACATTCTTTGAACATAAACAAATTTGTTTGGAGTTAAAATGGCCCGGCATGGCTTTTTGTTGAAATGTACAGTAATCTCTCCCTTTAGTAAGGTTAAGTTATCAAAAGTGACGCTTCTACCTGTATTTGTATTGATAGTTGAAGAGCGTTGAAATTACAATTTCTTGTTTCATCCGTAAATCACTTCTTTTTTTTTTATCCATAACTAGCATTTATGTAAAAGTGACCAAGCAGTATTTATGGTATCGAAGGCAGATTAATCTGCCTTTGACGGTGTGTGATCTGCAGCATCTGCTTGTTGTTCGCTGAGTCAAATGAGCATGCAGAACAGCAACATTTGATGAAGCAGGGTGCATGCTCTCTCTTCCTATATTTTCTTTATTTTGTGTCCTATATTTTACAGTAAAAATTTATTTTATTCCTATAGTATTTCATACAATGAAGGATGAGCATTGAGCACCCTGATGAAGAACCCCCCCCCCCCCCGCCCCTAGGTACATTGAAGCCATTGAGATATTCTTCAAAATTGTTTTGACATTAAGTTTCTCAAACCGTTATTTGATAAATTCCGTTTAAAGCTAATTGACAAACTTGTGCAACTCCAGTTACCCTTAGGTTTAGGATTTGAAGGTTTTTTAACTGCTTCAAGCCATAGTGTTTGAATGAATGAAAGTTTAAAAAATACGATATTGTTATTCATTTTCAGTGTGCCCGGAAAGTTCTTACGGCTCAGGGCATTGCACAAAATGTCCTACATTCTCCGTCTCGACAATAGCTTCAGAGTCCATTACCGACTGTTTTTGTCAAGCCGGATACTCAGGCTCACCTGAAAACGGCAGTCCTTGTATAGGTAAATGTATTGTGCCTGCAAGCATGTTTTTTAATTGCAGGACTCACGTTTTGTAACACAAAATGTGAAACCTGTTAGCTATTATATATAAGGTGTTTTGGATCTCATTATGCAATATGCATGGTTAGTGAAATTCTAGTTCATAGAAATGTTATAATTGACAGGAAGAGAGGTAAATGTGTCGCCAATGTAACACCTAAGCACTTTCAAGTGACACAAAGCCACAAAAGCTCAATATAGTGGTGACCAACTAACGAATAGATTTATTTAAAGCATCTAAAGTCCCAGAAGAGATAGATAGATAGACAGATATGGTAAGTTCAGCCCTCTTAGCCAAGTTCTGGGCGCTCACGAGGGTTGATTGATGAGACGGGAGTCCTCAACATGCTACACATTTACCTTAAATCTAACAACACCTTGTTCAGAAATACCCCGGGCAGAAATATTTTTGGTGAAATTAAACAAATATGGACTATCTCGGGAAACAGTAAAATCGATTTTTCTTCTTGTGTGTGTAGCAAGCTATGAGATTGACAACTACCGTCAAAATAAGTAAATATTTTAATATTATCACTTTATCCATAGCATGCATGCCTGGAACGTACAAGCCGTCATTGGGACCTCTGCAGTGTTTGCCTTGCCCAACCGGTTCTGTGAGCTCCACAGAAGGCGCATCTCACTGCGAATGTCTGCCCGGCTATACTCTGGGTGAGGGAAAAAATCATCCATGCCAAGGTAAGATGATACGATAAGAGTAATAGAGGAGATTATTATATGTAGCAACTAAAGAAGGCCAATAGAGTAGGTCGGGGCAAGAAGCCCGGGTTAGGTGAGAGGCCCCCCCAGGCTTATATCCAAACTTACATTTTTGGTGCGTTTATCTATTGATAGGATTGAAGCTAGAGGCGTGTTAGGTGACGTCACAAATTTTCAGGGCAAACAGCACCAGACCATAGTAGAAATTAAAGAAACAAAATAATGTGCATGGTTTTTGAAACTTTGACTAATTCTTTGAAAGGGGTTGTCAGAAATAACTTTGGAAATTTTTAAAAGTATAATGGATATCTGCATTGCTTCACTTTATTACTATCATATAAATATGATTTGGATCATGTTTTTTGCGTTTTAGTTCAAAATATAGAAGTCAAATTAAAATATGTGGGTTTGGGGCGAGAGGCCCCACATGATATGGGGCATGAGGCCCCCTTCACTGGGGGTTCAAAGCTGCTTCAGGAACCATTATTAATGTGTACTTTACCTTAAACCTTGATAGAATAGCTAGTTAAAATAGAAAAAAAAATTGGTCCGAAATTGAAACAGGGCAAAAAATGATAAAAAATAAGAGTATGAACAGAAAAATTCTGAAATTCAGAAAAAGTGAATAGAATGCCTTAAAAAGGATAGAAGAACTCTAAGAAATAACTTTTAGGCTGAATGCGCTCGTAAAAAAAATTGCCATAGGATTATAATAGGGGGCTTCTTGCCCGATGGGTGGGGTAAGAAGGCAATTTAAATTTTTTTACAAAAATGGCCGTAACTCCGTTATTAAAATTGGTAGACATTTGTTTCACTAGTTATTAGTAGAGTCAAGTGATCCCTTCCTGACAGCATAAGCATTCAAATAATCGCCCATAAAAAGTAGGTCAAATCGCACCTCGAAGTTAAGGGGGGCCGCATGCCCCGACCTACTCTATATGACATTTGCTGCTGAGGCTTCTATAACCAGTTAAACAAAAACTTGCAAACATGCCAAGGATTATTTACCTAAAAAAATTACCAATGCCAAGGTTTGATGTTATGATAAGCGTAATAGAGAGAGACATACGTTGCAGAGGCTCTTACATTTTCTATGCTGCGTGTATTCTGTATTTATTTAACATTGTTTTGTTGTTATTTTCTGCCATACATTTGTACAAGTTTGTTCCTTTCCCATACTAATCAGTTAATCTTGGCGTTTGGTCACATTTTGTTCTAAACATGAACTCTGCGGATGGCCGTAGATGGTCAGAGAAAGATTTCATCTTTGTTAGATACCAGTACATGTAATTTTTACTTTTAAATTTAGATGATCCATGTTATATATTCACTCTATTATCTTCAGAATGCCCAGCCGACACTTACAAAAGAGGCTATGGACCAGGCCCCTGTGAAAAATGCACGACATTTGCTGCTTCCCAACCAGGTTCAATAGGTCTGGAGTCCTGCAAGTGCATTTACGGAATCTCAGCAAAGGATCCATCAAAGTGCAAGGATTATTTCACGGTTAACAAGTACTCTTCTGGTGAGTCTCTTTGCTTGTGCATGTTCATATTCTAATTCAATGTTTTTAAACAGAGGTCATTTTCTAACCCGTTTACAGCAAAAGTCATTGTTTCAAGCAAAACTGCACTGTTAGCCAAAAAGGAGTAAAAATACATTTTTAAGGGTGTAGAAGTAGGAGTACATCCGTCTGAAACACTAATGGAAATATCCGCAGGCAAGACTGTAAAGAATAAAATTTTTTCATAATCCATGAGAAAATTTAAAATCACCACATTTTGATTGGATGGCCTCTAATCAGTCACTTTAGAGACATTCCCACGGGAGGAGATATCTCTGAACAAAAGAACACACTGGTTTAAGGGAAACAACTGGGCAGTCATAGAGTCTCAAAGACCAGCCGCTTCTGTTTTCTAATTACCATAATCAGCAACTTGCTAGCATCTGGTTGGTCTGGGACATGCCCATTCTCAACAAATGTGATAAAGTCTCTTTTTTATAAGGTGCTCTGAAAGTAAACTCTCACCCAGCTGATAGTGATCACTCTCCTACCCTGATGACCCTACTCACCTAATACATAACACCTGAGAATGGATTTGTTTATGCCTATTTTGGAGTGCATTTACTCTTTGAGTTGTAATTTTAGGATCCGTTGTGCTACGGTGTCTACACTCTACGCCAAAAAAGCGTAAAATTGTGTCGTTTTGGGTCTCAGTGTGAGGTGATTGGCGTTATCATCATTTCAGGCTGTTTGATTCGATAATTATAACCTGACATACCTTTAGATAGGCAGAGAAAGTTTAAGATGTCTCTCAGGTATTAGCCATGTCCCTTTATAGCCTTGTCCCTTTAAATAGATCCTTTAGCTATATCTGTAACACCGATTATTTAATCATTTCCTTCGGTTGATGAAGCCCATATTCTTTATTCACTGGCTCCTTGTGTGACCAGAACTCCATATTTGCAAACAAAATTCACAAATTATACAAATTTATATAAATTTACAGGTGTAATTTGAATATATATATGACACAGAAACGTGTACTACACATGTGCCATTATTTCCTCCACTGTTCTGCAGGTACAGAATAGAAAGAACTATCTATGTCACTATAAGCACAAATATGATGTCTGTCAGATGTCAGTGCGTGTAAAACTGGAATTTTTCTCATCAAGAGCCAATTACTGGGGGAATGTCTGCAGGAACAATTGGCAATGCATGCAATATCTTGGTCTGGCAATGCTGTTGCTGTATAGGTATATAGATTCAGAAGTTGTTTCCCATTCACCACAACGAAGGACTGATTAGATTTCGGTGGACATCTGTACATCGAATACGGTGTAGGGGGAACATAGGCTGGTGTAGCATTTTTGGCTCAGTTTGTCTCACTTTTGGCTCGCAAGGGCTCAATTGGTCTCAGAGTGGGTAGTTATGTCTCAGTCTGTCTCAGGTTAGCATTTTCTAGCTCTGTCTGTCTCTAGCTGAACGTTTTCAGAAATTTGTACTGCACAGCTTTAGATTACGATCTTTCAGATCAGATAATAACAAACCAGTGTGCTCGTATGATATGTGTTATGAATGAGTGATCACTGAACTGTAAATGGCACTTAAAACTATTTACCAGCCATCTATTGGTTGCTGGGAGAACAATTTATCCTGGCAGCAGGCTCTAGAGAGTGCTAACACCTTGTTAGACCTGACACCCTGATTGCTTTCAGAATATAAAATAAAATTCAGAATGTTATTTTATTTCTTATGAAAAATATCAACAAAATCTTTGGAATTTTATCACAGATACATATACATGTAATATCTTCCACGAAATTAATTTCCAGGTGACGCCATAGCTTCTTCTGCAAAACATGAAACGAAAACCAAACTGAAGTCAAATTTCACACCTGGTCATTCTTCGCCTTACACAGGTAATGCATTGGAGCACTTTGTTCGGGATGGACTTTGTTTAACCTTACACTCACAGTAACTTTGTCAAATACCGCGGTCAATTCTAAACCTTTTGACGATGTCGGGTTTTTTTCATACATTTGAAATGGAACTTATCATATATAGGCCTATGTTAAATAATTTATATTCATTATTGTTCATTCTTTGATGAATATCTGATGGTCTATTTGTGCCAGTTACTATTGCTATTAACTAATCATCTGTTTCTGTCAGTTATTGTTCATACTTTTATTAACTAATAATCATTAGTGGTGTATTGCTCATAATTTTGATAACCGACCATCTGTTTGTGTTCACTATTTTTCAAATCTTTCTCGTAACCACTAATATGCATAATTACAAGTATGTGCATTATTATTCAGTGAAGGTGCATGTTGGAACTGCTGCTGAAAAATGAGACTTCCCGATGGATGTACACAAAAGGCGATACATGTGCTTACAGATGATTTCATAATTGTAGACACTGAAACTAATTGCTAATGTCAATTTTTTCTCAGACATGAATTCTTGCCTCTAAATAGCCCACACCGGTGCTGATGGGGCGTAAAACACAGACTCACTCACTTTCGGACATGAATTCTATGAGGAAAAGTGACATCAAAAAGCTTCTGATATATTTTTCGCCACAGAATACATGTTTTAGATAAATTTCATATTCAGTGTCTACAATAATGAAATCATCTGTAATAGAATATGTAAAGGTTCATCTCTTTTTATTCCAGGGCAAATTGTCACTGTGTTTCTTGTGACCGCAATTCTTTTGGCGGGCAGCATCGTCATTCTGTACTTGCGTCGAGTTCACCAAAAACGCCGGACAGCAGAGACAATGGTAAATGGTTTTTTTTTGTTTTTTTTTAGATTATCACAAGGATGAAGGATAAGGATAATGTCATAAATTTTTATCTTTACACAGCAATTTCATATTTTTTGCCTAATAAACTTTAGGCCATGTTATGTTTAAAAAGTACAGGTCCACTCAAAACTGCTTCGCTTAAAATATTGTTTTTGCTTCCAACAACTGTAACAGCGATGAACTGTACATACACGTATGGATTATCATATTTTCCCAACCTTGTTTGGTAATTATTAACAATTTGGCTACCTTCGAAATGTAACGTATTAGCAATACTGATAATGGTGATGGGGCATTGTTATGTCATTGTAGTGACCTAATTCATAAAAGGATAATCCCTGTTTTCAGCGACATTTTACGTCCTTGCCTTGGGGCCATTATACATGTAGCTAGATAAATGATAATCATATAAACAGTTTTGACCTTATGCTTCTGCGAAAGGTCTTTTAGTCTTGTCTAGATAGGGATGATTGAGTTTCCAAGAAATGAAGGACGAAAATAAGTTATATTATCACCTCTTCAGGAGACTATGGTATGAAATCCTGCCGGTAAAGTACCTGGATGGAAAATGAAAACAGTTTGTGATTCTGTATTTTTTCAACAAATCAGGTCAAACAAAGTCTCGGCTGACCCATGTCACTGCAATAATGAATAAACATCAGGAGGTCAGAAAACAGAGTTCACGGATCTGTCAAAACAGGCCTTTTACAAGGATGTCTGGCTGCCAGACCTGCTCACAGTGCTCAGCGACCCATCTCATAATGGTTTTTTGCACTTACTCTTGGGTAGTGAGTGCCTGGCATTTCAGCAGCTGTGGATGTGGCGGTCTTGAAATGATCACCCAAATTCTGATGGATGTTGTGCCTGTCTTGATCATGGGTTGTGACTGCAGGTCTACCTGGCTTTATAAGGTCCTTCATTCAGCCTGTTACATCAAACTTGGTCATGAGCTTGCTGATTGCTGGCTGGGAGCAGCCCCTCTGATGTGCAACCTCATTCTGGGGAATGCCAGCTGCCAGCATCCCAACTGCTGGGCCTCATTGCTCAATAGAGAGTCTACCCAATGGCAGTTTGTTGGCGTATCCCAACTCAGGAAAGATCAAGGAACTTTTCTGAGTGCTTTTTGTGCAGTTAAGGGCAACTGATCTCAGTGATTAGCCTAATTACTGCATTTCATTACCTGTGCCAGTGCTGAGGTAATGACTGGTGACAAGAATATGTAAACCTGACTAATTGGTCATTGTAAAATGTCTAGAACATTGAACATGCAACAAATACGTTTAAAGATTTTTTTCTTTGCATCATTTCAAATTGAAAAGTGATAACTTATTTTTGTCCTTCAGCTTAAAAAGGGTTATTCTTTGAGCTACTGGAATTTGACAAAATTGACAGAGTATTGGCTCCTAACTTTTGACATTATCTGTGAAGGATATCTAAATAGTATTATTTCCTTTGAGATATCAAGAAAAAGCATGGTTGCATAATAACTGGGAATGCGGTGCATGTAATAAAACTATATTTATCTAATAAAACCAATCTGTTACAATTATAATATTATCATTTCAGGAGTTGCATTACTCTACTCCTAAATCGGAACTGATCAAGGTCAGCCGGATAGCAGGGGACAGTATCATGAACGAGTTGTACCAGAGTTACGAATTTCAAGCGAAAAGTTTACAAATGGGTCGTTTGCTCGGACAAGGAGCCTTTGGACAGGTCCATCAGGCTGTAACAAGTGGTTCCAAAGGAAGCGGTCCATCCATGCAAGTCGCTGTCAAAAGTTTACGACGTGAGTACAATCTATTCTTGATGTGTCTTCATGAAGGAAATTATATATTTTTGTATATATATATCATTCTAACATTCAAACTAAACCTCAGCTGACATGGCCTGACCATTGTGCACTGTAAACATCACCCCCATGCAGCTCACTCACCCAAAGTATCCACCTATCCTTCTTTTTCTATCATGTCCTTCTGATGAGGGCAATCAACCTCCTGACTACTCCCTTATTCATCCTTTCGACTGCACCTCTGTCCCAAATCAAGGATTGCATGAATCTGTCATGACAAGTCATGAAAAAGCTTACAAATTCTTTTATCCTGCTTTCCATTTTCCAACTATAGCAGTCATACTTTGTAAACCTCTAAACCGCTATCAAACCCATATTATTGTACCAAATTTGCATGCTTACATGCAAGTTCATTTTTAACATATTTACTACGAAAATAAACAGAGCTCTCTACCTGCCCTCTGCTGGAAATGCAAACATCTACCATGACAAGTCACACAGTTACATATTTTGTGTGACAGGGTCATGAAACAGTCAAATCTTTTCAGTTTGCTACAGTTGTATTACAAAGGATCCATTTCACACTTCTGCAATAATTGTTCTAATTGTAGAAAAAATAACCTTCCTATCACCATGACCTGCTTATCCCACATAACGCTCATGTTACCATCATGTTGCACAATGAACTTCCACACACCTGTCATTTTCAAAATTAACCATTTAACAAAATCGTTCCCCCTTTCCAGCACAGCTCCTCACCATTCATATTCAATTACCTTATGGATAATTACATTTTCTTAACCCCTAATCATCTACCATAGCGCTACCTTCTACTTTTATTGGATAATTCCCTTTTTACACATGCTGCCATTTACGTAATATCTGTTGTCGATGGGTTTTTCTATATATTATATTATGATCCATCCAATGACAATGTTTCCTTGACATTTGCTTCTTTGACAGAGCATGATGTCATGCTGAGGGCGTTTGTGAATCATCCGTGGGTGTCATGTCATTGAACACCGCTGTTTAGTTTAGTTATCTTTAACTGTGCATTGCCAAACACAGGGACAAGGATGATCCACAAGACCACAACCAGCCTTAGCATGATATCTTGCTCTCCAGCAAAGAAGAAGAAGAAAAAAGAAGGATACATGGTAGTTATTGGAATGATCATTAGAAAGTCAGATTAGGAGCTTGGTATTTTCATTTATTCTGTACTTTTCCTTTATTTTGCATGCAGCGAATAGCACACCGGAATGTTGTGAAGCTCTGAAGAAGGAGTTGCATCAGATGATTTCCGTTGGACCACACCCGAACATCATCTGCCTGATTGGAGCTTGCTCTACTAAAGCAGGTATGGCAACAGTTTGAAAATTAAGGATGCAACCAAAAAAATGTTACAGTCCTTGTCATACTTACGTGGAATATCAAGTTCTTTTCTATGCTGTTGAACTGTGATGTCAGAGATGACTCAATTCTAGCATTGCAATATATGTAAATTAACTACAAGCTGTGATGTCATTTTAAACTGGGTCAGATTCCCCAGCTTCTAACCAATGCAAATCCACCAAACTGAGCATCACAGTTTCAACTCAGTGTCAGAGTGAAAATTGGGTCTGGGAAAACCCATGCAAGTTTGACATCACAGCCTCTCACTCTCAGCCAATGGGCGGCTAGAACAAATATACATAATATATGCCATGTGTTTACCAACAAATTGTCGAAGCCTTCTGTTTATACCAACTTCTATCAAAGTTGTAAGATAGCAAGTTTGTAGATTAATCAAACAACTCTGTGGGGATTATAACAGTTGTCTACTGTGAATTCTCACAAAGCTGCCATTTGGTAGGATTAGACTGGTGATTGCTGTGATAAATCATTGGGATCACGAATGTAATGCTTCCTTCAATATATCGATGTTTGAACTGTGATACATAGTTTACTGTCAGCCCATCGGCTATCAAGCTGTGATGACGTAGTTGTAGGGGCTATCCCTGATAAAACTCTTACTCTGACACTGTGTTGAAACTGTGACGCTCAGTTCAGGAGGATCAACATTGGCTAGAAGCTGGGGAATCTGACCCAGTTTGAAATGACATCACAGCTTGTAGTTAATTTACATATATTGCAATGCTAGAATAGAATCATCTCTGACATCACAGTTCAACTGCATAGAAAAAAAACTTGAGATTCCATGTTAGTATGAAGAGGACTGTAAGCCTGAGGCGTCGCCTCAAAGACGTTTGTACAACCCCTGTACCATTAGAATATGGCTTTTGGGCAAACAGACAAACATATGCAAGATTTTGAGCAGTCTCTAGTTTAATATATTTATACCATTCGACACCTCTGTCAGCCAATCATGAGCCAGTATTTCACTGCAATAAAACCCATATTCTTTGTTGTCCAGTTATCCGCCCATGGGAGAATAATAAGTGAAGCTGTGAAAAACCACAGCAACAAACGACAAGATTCAGTTTTGTCTTATGGTATAAGCCAGTTATTCACCGTGGGATCAGCAATATGTGTTTATCACAGCTCGGGCTAACGCCCTCGCTGGATAAATCACATATTGCCTCTCCCTAGGTGAATAACCTATACATATCATATTACATATTTAATGACCATGCTTTCAGGGAGGTGTTATTATACAATTATGGACTTCGGTTGAGGTCAATATCAGGTTTTACGGACCTGACCGGTGATATTCACCGAGGCCGAAGGCCGAGGTGAATATCACTAGGTCAGGTCCGTAAAACCTGATATTGACCGAAACTGAAGTCCACAATTGTTTTGTTCCATGATAATTTTTTTTGGGGAAAATTTTTTTTTTTCTTGAAAAAATTATTTTTTTGTGGAAATTTTCTTTTTTTCGGAATATTTTTTTTTTCGAAAAATTTTTTTTTTTTGGAAAATTTTTTTTTTTTCAGAAAAATTGTTTTTTTCCGAAATTTTTTTTTTTTTTCGGAAAATTTTTTTTTTCCGGAAAATTTTTTTTTTTGGACAATTTTTTTTTTTGGACAATTTTTTTCCAGGGAGGTCAATAACAAATGTTATATTCTATTCACTGATCAGTGAATAACACATTTGTTATTGACCTGCCTGTCACACACCACTGCATACAGGTGAACATCACATTATGCAGGTGGGTTGTTGGCCAATCAGGGGGCTTGTTACATAGGGGTCATGGAACAAAAGTCAATGATGCTTTGCTAAAGCCTTTGTCTTATGCAATATCAATGCCGTAAAGTGTCAATTAGCTTTGACATGATCACACACAGACTTATTCCAATAAAAGAACAGTTAAAAGTTTTGAAAATCTTCTTGTTTCTTGTTTATCTATGATACACTAGGTGGCAAATGTGCTGCCAAGCATATAATTAAATTCTGAAGAAGAAACAAACGGTTACCTAATGCTGGTGGTATGATGCAAGTTTTTGTGCGTGGAACCAGGAAATTCTTTCCAAATAAAAAAATTAATACCGAATTGTGACAAATGTAGTAAAAACTGGGTATTATTTCGGCTTTTGAAACCTGCATGGATGTTGCTGTTTTGCCAAAAAGGCACTCTGTCCCATTTTCTGGGTAAAGATGTGCAGTAGTTTTTCTGTAAGCATCCTCCTGTATTCTAAGGCAATAACTTGCTGTGTGGGCGAAATCAGAGGGGGCACAGGGGGGCATGAATGCATTCTGGTATTTTAGGGATGTCGTTGCATCCTAGATTAATAACATTATGCAGTCATGCGTGACCACCAACATATGTTATATGAATTGATTTTAGTTCGAATCTGACGGTGTCATCCTTTCATCTTGTTCCTGCCTGAGGTTAAACCATCTCCTTGTAGACAGACTCATCGCTGAATCAACTTCTTAAAAAAACTTTTCCAATAGACTTGTCGCCAAATTTGTATGCCAGATGAGCCTTCCTGGAAGCTTTTTATTTCCAGTTCTTTTGTCTAGACACAGAAAAGCGGCGGAAAAAATTAATTTCCCATCAGCGGCTTATTTTTACGACAATTCCAATGTGACACCAACATTGTAATAAAACCTGCTTTGAATATGAAATAGATTAAAGATTTCTCACAAATATTGCATGGTTTTTTACACAGTCACCAAAGGATTTCTTCTTTTGTCCTGAAGGTAATCTGCATTAGGTTTTAAAATTTGTCTCATGGCAGGATGTATACACACCCATGCCCACGGGGTAACTGCTGTTTTACTTTTGTGGTAACCAAAGGTAGTTGAGGGAAGCAGAGGATAAAGCTGACTGTATTAGAGGGGAGCCGAAGATTTTTGAGGGAAGACAAATTTAGTTGAGGGGAACTAAATTTAGTTTAGGGGAACCAAGTTCAGTTGAGAGGAGCCGAGTTTAGTTGAGGGAAGGAGAGGGTAGTTGAGGGGAGGAGAGGGTAGTTGAGGGGAGGAGAGGGTAGTTGAGGGTAGTTGAGGGGAGGAGAGGGTAGTTGAGGGGAGGAGAGGGGAGGAGAGGGTAGTTGAGGGGAGGAGGGGGTAGTTGAGGGGAGGAGGGGGTAGTTCAGGGTAGTTGGGGGAGGAGAGGATAGTTGAGGGGAGGAGAGGGTAGTTGAGGGGAGGAGGGGGTAGTTCAGGGTAGTTGGGGGAGGAGAGGATAGTTGAGGGGAGGAGAGGGTAGTTGAGGGGAGGAGAGGGTAGTTGAGGGGAGGAGAGGGTAGTTGAGGGGAGGAGGGGTAGTTGAGGGGAGGAGAGGTAGTTGAGGGGAGGAGAGGGTAGTTGAGGGGAGGAGAGGGTAGTTGAGGGAGGAGAGGGTAGTTTGGGGAGGTGAGGATATGAGCCATCATAAGCTGTACTGGTGATAGTAGAGCAGCTGGAGGCCAAAAACTGCAATATTTAAGAAGATACCCCGCACGGAAGTACTTGTAACAGCAAGTTTCATATACCAAAATGTGCGGAAAATTCTCTAGTTTAGGGTAATGCTACTAAAAAATGCTGAAATTGTGTGCGAACTTGGCAGTATGGGTTTCCATGGCAACGGATTCATTTAAATATATTCCAATACTTGTTTTACTAAATACTGCATAAAACATAGACTATTAGTGATAAATGCAATCTGACTTCACATTATGGTAAATCGGAGAATGGGCTGAGAAAATCATTGACACCCATTGTTTACATGGTTGCCATGACAACCGGGAAATCTTAAAAAAAGTTAATTTTTTTTCTCAAAGTCAATGATAACTTCTCTAAAACTAAGGAAATTTACATATTTTTAGGATTTCAATTACATGCGCCTGAAAGCCCTTTTTCTCGGCTTTCTGGTGATGTCTTTCTTTTGTCTGTGGGTTTAATACCCTTGACACAAAGTGTTACCAAAGTAACCCAAGTACACAAATTCAAATCCACCAGTAAGCTCACAATTTGCGCAGTATAGAAGAACAAGCGATTCAATTCAAACTTCTGTCATCAGAAGGTGGTCCATGTGTGAGGGATACTTGAAAAAGGTTAAAATTATTAACTGATGATCAAATTGGTTGCCATGGAAACAATCAAATCGGCAAATTTACGCCATTTTGAGAAAAGAACCTGATGATTCTGAGTTTGTGTCTCATTTTGCATGAAGAAATATCGAGAAATGTGTGTATGGAAAATTTATCATTAAAAAATTTGAATTTCACTTGGTTACCAAGGCTCAGAATTTGTTTATTACCTTAGCAACTGATAAATAGTTACATTTCGGGGCTATTGGCATGCCTCAGTCTGGGCAGCTCAGACATATTTCTTGTCACATTTGATTAGAGATTTACTGTTTGGTGTTCTGTATCTCCAATACATCATTTTTGAAGAGAGATTCAAACATTTTTAGAACAAGCAACTCAATTCAATTTTTTGTCATCAAAGGGTGGTCTAAGTACTTCAAGAATATCAAAATGGTTAACCTAAGTTCAAACTGGTTGCCAATCATTGTGACTCACTGCATGTCTGCACTTCAGATTGCCAACAAGTCAATACTTGATTGCCAGGCTCAGTCACAAGAACTAGAACCTGACAGTTACATGGTAGAAGCAGCTGACAGGCCCGACGTATAGGCCTACGTGGTTGACACGTTTAGGGTCAAAGATAGTTGTCTGTATCGTGCTGAAGCATAATTTACAGGTACAGTTCAAGCTCATAGACATGCATGCTCCCAATCAGTGGTATAACATACTGATGACTAATGTCACAGCAGCTATGTTGATACATGGCACTCTTTGCTTGGCAATATCAATCAGTTTTTAACTACCATGACATTGCTGTTTAGCAGCAGCAAAGCTGTAGTCTATCGAATGGTCTATCGAATGGGAATCCAGGATGCCCAGAGACTGCCGCTCATGTACATGCCTCGCAGAACAGAGCAAGATGGATGGATGATTGGGGCTTTACTTCCTATATTTATTCACTTGGTAGGCTAATTAGAACAGGAGGAGGACATAGAAATGAGGCGAAGGATTGAAACAGCAGTCTGAATTAGGCAGAACGAAGCAAGCACTCTGCTTCATGAAGATCTGCATTGACTTCAAATACAGCACCATTAATGAAATGTTGCGGCTTGCTCACTCCATTTGCACAACCATTGGCTACTTTACTGCAGTGACATACCTCAGGTGTGATACCTGTGATATGATTTTAATTGATTCGAGCAGAAACTCATCGCGAAAACCTTGTCTCTGTTCACCTTTTTGCTTCACTTTCTCCTTGTCTGTTCTTTTTTTGTCTCCTTGTCCACTAGGGCAAGTTGACCTAACTTCAGCCTCTCACCCAACTTCAGCCCCCCTACAGAAAACTCCTTGTAATTAAATTTTGATGAGGCCAAGGTGCCAGCATTTGGGTTTAAAGTTATTGTCAATGTGCTTAGAATAAATTATCAAAAAGTTATGACCATCACAACAATGAATCAGGTATTTTACATGTTTTTTTTGGTGGACCGCATTTTGCTTGTTTTGCGACGCGAATACAACGCGAAACCAAAAAAAGTTTGATAAAACGTTAAATCTGTCAGTTGGCTGTACCAATTCACCAAAGCAGGAGCAGCCCAAAAAAAGTTTCATCACAAGGAAAAATTAGTAATCTTCCATAAATTAAGGTTTTTTTCAATATTTTCAACTTGATCATTCAATGAATTAGGTGATTTATAAGACATGTCAATCTTACCTAACTTCAGCCCCCATGGTCCTAACTTCAGCCCCCATATGACCTAACTTCAGCCCCCAGTTTTCCCAAACTCCAGCCAATACATCTCACATGAGAAGTTTTTTTATTCATCACTGAATGTCTTATCTATCTAAAAATTTAATTTTTAAAGCATTTTTACATCTAGCATACTGGAATAGATCAGTTGCCTGAACTGGAGTTTAAAATAAATTTTTATCCTCTTTCTGTGAAAACGATGACTTCTTTCCAAGCTTTTTGAAATACATTTTTGGAGCATTGATTTTTTTCAGACTGTCATGTTTTATATACAGGTAAGTAATTAAGGCCAAATTTAATCATTCTGCAGTTTTTTTTATGACAGAATAGGATCAATTGGTTGAAGTTAGGTGCAGGGCTGAAGTTAGGTACACCCTAGGCTGAAGTTAGGTTCAACACGGCTGAAGTTAGGTACATTTCCCACTATTGTCTTTTGACCACATTTTCACTGCCTTATAAAGCATGTGGTTGTTTTTTTACAATATAGTCGTAAAGAGGAGTGAAGGCTGGGGTTAGGTCCACGGCTACAGGTAATTCCCATGAATAGCCAGCCAATGACAAGCGATCAAAAACCAAAGTAGGCTGAAGTTAGGTCAACTTGCCCTATCTCTTCCTTCCCTACCCAACCAATGCTTAATTGTCTTTCCATTCCCTCCTGCTCCCTACTCTCCATGCCCCCTCCCCCTACATATTCACTGTTCTATATTAGTCTCCTGTTTCACTGGTCCCAAGTCTCCTCCTTCCATGACTCCCCCCTCTCAGTTCTAACTACTCTCAATTCTAATTTGTCTTAATATCCATCTCCATAGTGTCCCTCCTTGTCCATCTCTCAATCTTATTACGTCCCTCTTAGTCTGTCCCTCATAGTGTATTCCTTCCTATTCCTTTGTCTTTTCCTTTCAGTCTCCTCTCTCATAGTCTGCTCCACCTGACTGACAATAGTCTGCTGAACACAGTTTGGCTGCTGACTAACAAAATCCAAGTCGAACTGGGTCTCAAATTTGAATCTAGGGCACTAGGGCACTTCCTCCCTTCCTTCTCCCATGCGGCATGCCTCCTCGTTTAATAGCTATTAATCCATTCACCACCTCAATGTTAGGAAGGAGGGGGATAACAGCGGCGGGGACAAGAAGGAGGGCAGTGGCTAGTGAACTTTTTTGAGGATTAGAAGAATGATGTGTGGAGGGAGGAAGCAGATAAGAGAAGGATCATGCCCCTGTCTCACGGCACGTTACGGAGAACTTTTTATCCCTGAGGGATAGCTTGAGATGAATTCTAGGAAAAAAAAGACCAACCCGGCGACACACAATGTTTATAAAACGATTATATAATTAATTAAAAGCATATAAGGCGGGATAAGATCGTAAATCGGCAGGATAAGATCGAAAATCAGCGGGATAAGATCGTAAATTGGCGGGATAAGATCGTAAATCGGCGGAGACAAGATCATATCCCTGCGGGAAAGATCTAAATGCCTGTGGGGATGTCAAAAATCGTCTGTGGGATGTCAAAAGACCGTCGGCGGGACGTCAAAAACTGCCGGCGAGACTGCAAATGTCCCGCAGGGAGAGTAAAAATATCCCACAGGGGCAGGAGAGGTCCCCGCAGGGGCAGGAGAGGTCCCCTCAGGGGCAGGGGATGTCCTAATATCCCGCCGGAGATGTTTTTGAGTCGTTCTCACTGAAAAAAACCCCGCCGGACATCCAAATATCAAGAAAATTTTGGGCTCTGTTCCGGCGTCATGGAAAAAAAATTTCAACATGTTGAAACTTTTTTGACATCCATGGCACAGTTATTCCATTTCTAGGAACCCCTGAGGGAAACAAAAACTACCCCTGAGGGATGTGAAAAGTCGACGGCGGGATCACCCAAATTCATCTAAATTACCAGGAAATACCATCCCGCCGATGCCTAAAGTGCTCCGTAACGTGCTGTGAGACAGGGGTATATGGCTGCGTGAGATCAGGAAGTTGTACAGGGAGAGGCAGAGGGGGAAAGATGATCTGTGATTGGTACTTAAAATTTGGTAAAATAATTGGGATAGAACAAAGAGACAGGCAAAGGATGATTGACCATAAACATAGGTCTAAGTGACCCAGCGCAAAGGAAGAGGTGTAAATCTTAGCCTTCTCCCTCCTACTTACTCAGGGTGTCCTCCAAATGTCATTGTCTGCACCCTCCCATCACCCTCTCTTCAGTATCCACTGTCTCTGTCCTTCTTTCTAGCCTTGAATTTTCCCCTCTGCTCCCATCACCTATTCTACTTCCATTCCTTATGGCCCAACACAAATTTATTCTACCCCTTCTTTCCTTATGCTTCCTTTCCCAGGTCCCTTTTTTCTCCTCCGAACCCTACTTATACTAGGCCTGTACTTCCAATCTGTCTCCCCATATAGGGCTTGGGCCTAGGTCAGTGTTTACACTATGGGTAGCTGCAAAATCCTGAGAAAACCCAATTAATTCTCAACCAACACTTGTTAGATGATCCCTGGTCCAAAACTTCTAAAGCAGTCGGGCTGCAGTCCATTTATTGAGTCTCCACTATTTATGTTTACTAGCATAATAGTACTGTTGCTGTCAAGAACTTGCCATCACCGGCATTATACTGATGGACATTGGACACTCTCTTTAGAAACCAGAATCTGAGGCCTGTATAGTATAGTACAACAACTTGCAGCAGTGACTTGTGAGAGTATTATGACTATATGCTCGCTGAAGAACATGGAAAAATTTAAAAATCAAATGAAGAATACACTCTGGTCTGATGTGCTTTCAGAGTCAGACGGGAGGACAGCCTTCTCCATGTTTTATGATAGGTTTAGTAAAACCTATAATCAGTGTTTTCCTCTCAGGGACGTAAAAGCAAATTACCATAACAGAAAACCATGGCTGTCTGATGGGCTTAAAAAATCCATCAAAACTAAGAATAAACTTTATATCACGCAACTGAAAAGTGATTCGGTTGTCAATATTGAAAGGTACAAATCTTATAAAAGATACCTGAGCAAGTTGCTCAAAACAGCTGAGCGAAAGTACTATGAGGAAATTTTAAAAGAAAACAAGCACAATACACGAAAACTCTGGTCTATACTTAAGGATGTTATCAACAAGAAAAAGTTAGCATCCACCCCTACTCAATTTATTATTAATGGAAAAAAAGAAAGTAATCCTGGAGTGATTGCAGAAAAGTTTAACAATTATTTTACAAATATAGGAAGTGATCTAGCCAAAAAGATTCCTTCGACTCCGCTTGATCCATTATCTTATATAACCAATTCTACTTCTGAGTCAATCTTCATATCTGAAGTCACATGTAAAGAAGTTGAGAATATAATTAAGATATTGAAAAATGCAAGTGCTGGTTATGATGGAATTCATGCCAAGGTGATTAAGGACAGCTACCCCTACTTTCTTCCCCCTTTGCACATGTTCTGAATTTATCATTATCTCAGGGTTTCTTCCCAGATGAAATGAAAATAGCAAAGGTTATACCAATTTTTAAAGCTGGTGACAGTATGAGTATCTCTAACTATCGTCCTGTTTCAGTTCTGCCAATATTCTCAAAAGTACTAGAAAGAATAATGTACAATCGGATACTCTCTTTCGTAAATAAGCATAACATTTTGTACAAATATCAATTTGGATTCAGAAATAATCATAGTACTAATATGGCCCTACTAATTCTTGTTGACAAAATAGCATCTGCTTTGGAAAATGGCGACACAGTTCTTGGTGTATTCTTGGACTTTCAAAAGGCCTTTGACACTGTCAACCATGGTATTTTACTCAGTAAATTAAAGAGATATGGCATAAGAGGCAATGCTTATAATTGGCTACATGACTATCTAAGAAATCGAAAACAGTTTGTGTCATTTTCTAATGTAGACTCAGCGAGGTCTGAAATCAAATGTGGTGTTCCCCAGGGGTCAATATTGGGTCCCTTGCTTTTTCTGATTTACATTAATGACCTGATCAACATATATCAGAAACATCAATGCCTATATTGTTTGCAGAGGATACAAATGTATTTGTAAGTGGAAAATCCCTAGCAGAAATTGTGAACATTGTGAATACTGAACTAAAGAAAGTAGTTGATTGGCTGAATGCTAATAAATTGTCCTTGAATGTGAAAAAAACTCACTATATGATCTTCAAAGCTAGAGGTCAAACAGCTAATATTGAAAGTGATTATGGAGTTCTTTTGAATAACGTCAGAATTGAAAAAGTGCATTATTCTAAATTTCTAGGAGTTACAATTGACTCTAATACTGCGCAAATAGTGAGCTTACTGGTGGATTTGAATTTGTTTACTTGGGTTACTTTGGTAACACTTTGTGTCAAGGGTATTAAACCCACAGACAAAAGAAAGACATCACCAGAAAGCCGAGAAAAAGGGCTTTCAGGTGCATGTAATTGAAATCCTAAAAATATGTAAATTTCCTTAGTTTTAGAGAAGTTATTGTTGACCTTCAGAAAAAAAATAACTTTTTTTAAGATTTCCCGGTTGTCATGGCAACCATATAAACAATGGGTGTCAATGATTTTCTCAGTCTGCTCACCCATTCTCCGATTTACCATAATGTGAAGTCAGATTGAATTTATCACTAATAGTCTCTGTTTTATGCAGCATTTAGTAAAACAATTCTTGAAACCATTTTTTATAAAACCGTTGCCATGGTAACCGCCACTGCCAAGTTCGCACACAAAATCAGCCTTTCTTACTATCATTTCCTAAAACAAGAGAATTTTCCGCACATTTTGGTATGTGAAACTTGCTGTTGTACTTCCGTGCGGGGTTCATCCTGGAAATCGGTCTCCAGCTGCTCTACTATGACCAATTTATTTTCAAGTAATGAGCAACCATGATTTTTTTTTAGCTGGCTAGCAGTCATGTAGACGAGGAAGTTCACATATGTTTTACACATATATGCATACATTTTTGATGAGAAACAATCAAAATATGTATTTTCAAAGATTTGTATTATCATTAATTGTGTGAAGTTCTTACTCTTACCTTCCATTTTCAAACAGCGATTTTTTTGGCCAAAGTTTAAATTAGTGTTGTAAGCCAGACTGAACCCAGTCTCTTTGTTACAAGCTGTGAAGAGACTGATAGAATTCATGGTCATGCGTAGAGTGGAAATGTGTTCAGCTATCAGCAGTCACATCTGGGTGACTTTACTTTTTAGCTGGCCGGCAGCCATCGAAGTCTTGCCTGAAAAACATGACAGCTTTCAGGTCTATTTCTAACAACTGACTCCATATTTATAGAAGAACAAACTATGCACATTAATGCGATAGAGACTTGGCTTTCAATCTATAAATATGTGTGTATATGTATCATAAGAAGGGAGTTTCTTCAAGATTAAAGGGAAATAGTGCCATGTCCTGAGGTAAAAGGGGTCACTCACCATACTACTTAATGCAAAAAGATGACAAAGAACCTGCTGGATTGTAAGGAAATAATACTTTTCTTGTGCTGACTTCAGGCTTTCATACCATCTCCAGTAGTAGTAGCACAGGTAAAACAAAACAGCCTCCGGTTATTCAACCTTAAAACTAATCAACCTTCTGACAAGTCCTTTATGCAGGAAGAGATTAGTTTTCTTCATAACGACACAATGTAATTGATACGGTGTTTTGTAAAGATGTCTAAACCCACAAAAGAAAAAAATGACACAGCAGGATGAAAGTTTGGAAGCGAGTTAATTGCTTCACCGTTGAAAATGTTTACTGTTAACCTACAATGGTAAAAATGCTTGTGGGTGGATTCCAATAGGCGTAACAGAGGGAGGGGGCAGGGGTGGGGGCAGTGCCCCTCCCCCAAATGTATGAAAACACACTAAGATTCGGGAAGAAGGGCTAAAACATTTGGACACATGATTGAATAAACATTATAGAAAATGAATCGTTTCCAAGCAATATTATTTGAAAATTCGGATTATTGTCGCCACCTTCCCCTACGCAATTGCCCATGTTACGCCTATATGGATTATTATGTGACGCAATTGCCCATATTACGCCTAGATATGGTTATTATGTGACGCAATTGCCCATGTTACGCCTATATGGATTATTATGTGATGCAATTGCCCATGTTACGCCTATGTGGATTATTATGTGACCTGATCAAAATTGGCCTGGATCAGTATGAGGAAGATTAATTTGAATGTTAGTTTTTGAAAAATTGTTCATTTTTTATTTCCAGGAGAACTGATGATAATTATGGAATATGCTCCTCATGGGAATTTGCTGGATTACCTGAGAACCAGAAAGGCCGAGATGGCAGAAGAAGCAAGAGACCAATACCCGCAAAATGGGTCCCGGGTTAGAAATTGTGAAAACATGTTGGAGAATAGACAGCTTGTCATGTTTGCTATACAGATAGCCAGGGGAATGGACCACCTTGCCAAAATGAAGGTATGTTCCTTAACCCTTTTTATTTTATTTAGATCTTCAGACTCACACAATTTATTTCTCAAATTGTCAGGACAAAGAGGGGGGTGGAGAGCGGATAGATTGTTTCCGGGCCGGCACTTGGCCTCTATTGAATGTACATGGATGTAATTTGGTACGCATTTAGACTTTATGGTCTAGTTGTGCCCTTTGATAGTCTGATGGATAGATATTCTATACTTTTTGAAAAAAATTGAAAAAATATCAAGATATCTATATATTTTTTTTGTTTTTGGGCTGAGACTCAGTCACTATTGCATACATGTACATGGATAAAGTTTGGTACACACTTGGCCTATATTTTCTAGTTGTGTATTTTCACAGGTCTGATGGAACATGTCATATATACCTTTTGAAATGTTGACGAAAATTATAATAATTCATTTTTTTGTTTCTGGCCCCAGGCTCAGTCACTATTGCATGTACAAGGATAACGTTTGGTACACATATGGCTAATATGGTCTAGTTGTGTCTTTTCATGGTCTGGTTGATAGATATTCTATACTTATTGTAATTTTGAGAAAATATATCAAAAATACTTTTTGTCATATTGGAACCAAAACTTGCCCACTATTGTATATAGAGCAATGACATTTTCTACACATATCATCTATACAATGTAGTGCTCAATGCTTTTTCACGTGTATTTTACACTTTTCCAATGATTGGAAAAACTTGAGAAAATTATAACAGCGTTATATTTTTTTGGTTTCCAAACGACAGCTCATAACCTGTACTTTGTACATGCATGAAACAACCACTACATGTATTGCATACCAATATGCAATTTTGTAAACACTCCGATTTATGGTGTAATTGTAATCTTCTAAGTTTGTTATTCACTGAAGGTTTGCTGCTCCGCAGCCTATGTTTTTTTATTTTACTGGCCTACAACAGAACTACACTCAAGTCCTGACCAGCAATGTATTGGTTTTTGTGGATGTAATGAATCACAAAAATTATTTGGTGCCAGGTTCCAAGTTCTCATACTATCTAGTCATCTTCATGTACAAAATCGGGTTTAATCTATACCTGTTTCTATACGTGAAGGATTATTATGCGACTTTCTTTTTCAGTGTGTCCATCGCGATCTAGCAGCAAGAAATGTCTTGCTGAGTAGTGGAATGGTCGCCAAGGTGTCTGATTTCGGTCTTGCAAGAGAGGTCTACGAAAGTGGTTATTACTTCAAAGACTCTAAGGTTTGTAAATGAATATATTTATATTTAAAAAAATTTCTTCTGAAAATCTATTGTGTTGGTTTTATTAATTTTTTTTTTGATTTTATTGTTTTTAATGTAATTTGTGTTATCTCTTATTGAGGCAAATAAAATATTTATTTATATTATTTATTATTTATATTAATAAATGAAGAGATAAATGGTAACCTTGAGCAATGTTCCTGTATCCTCTGCCCATGGGCGCTGCTCTGTCGCTGCCCTGAGCTGTATACTCAGTGGAGGGCTCATCACAAGTTTCCCCACACAAGGGCCCAGGGCGCCAATAATAATTATTTTCATATTTCCTTAAATTTAACAATACTAATGTCATCGGTAATAAGCTGGCAGATGGCGCCTGACTGAAAATCTACACTTCTAGAGTAAAGACTAAGGCTGAATGTAGGCTTATACTGTCTGCATTTTCGGAACCACAGCAGTGTTGACCTTTTGAAAATATTTCTACCTTACATACATGTTTTCGTTATAATCTTTAAGCAATGTTACAAGTGCAATTTGATAGAATTTAGATTAATGGACCGATAGTGCTTGTTAAATTCTTATTTGAAATCAATACTGTGTAGACTATGCCCATAGCTGCACGTGACACGCTGATCATGATGGTACTTTAGCATATATATCCCTGCCGGGTATATATATATATATATATAAGTGGCCTTATTCCCAACTCTATTCCTGATGCACATATATATGGCATCGGCATCCGCATGACATTTGATTTTATAGCAGCTGAGATATTTTTTTTGTCTAAAAAGTAAAACACCTGAAATGATAGGGGAGAGTGGGGCCAGTTGAACTGGCAGGCCAGTTGAACCACCCTTGATTTTTCACCGGTTGGAGCAGGCATTGGAACATACATACAACCTTGTGTTAGGCCTTATTAGGCTAGTCTATTCCAGGTGGATCTTTTGGCTCTGAGACACACGGTAACGAAACTATCACACTTTTTTCGTTTTTCGCATGAAAATTGTAGTTTTTCACGCTGAGATTGGGGCTTTCATAGCATTTAAATTACTTGGTCTGCAGGGATGTCCTGTCATAATACGATGATTGATTATGTGTAGATGGAAACGCACCTCCTTAAAATGGTGTCCCACAACAAGGGTACAGCAAGGCTATGTATAGATACATTTTTTATCAAATTTTTAACAAAATGCATTTACAATGAGAGGTATCATTCAGTAAACTGTTTTCTAATAGTCCCATTAGGGATCGTTCAGAATTTATGACTGGGGGGGGGTGGGAGTTTTGGCCGAGGGGGTACTAATTTTTCACAAATGTTTCAAGGGGGGGTATTACTTTTTGACAACACTTCCAAGGGGGGGTAAAAAATTATAAAAAATACGCATAAACTCATTTTATTTGGACTTTTTACGCGCAAAAGTCCGCGAAATGACGCGAATCTGTATGCATGGCCGTGTATAAAAGTATATATGTGTGTATTGCTTTGTATGTCAAGAGGGGGGTTACTAAAAATAAGCGTGAAACCTAGGGGTATCCGCATGAAACTCAAGGGGGGGTGTCAATTTTTGACGGGAAGTTCCAGCAAAACTCCCACCACCCCCCAGGTCATAAATTCTGAATGGTCCCTTACAATGGATTAAAATAAATAGAAAAAATTATTTTTAAAGTTTAACCGTCAACTGGCTCAACTGGCTCCAGGCTATTCTTTGAACAGAAAGAAGTGTGTGAGACATTTCAAATTTAGCCAAAACATTCTATGGTCCTAGATGAGCTTGTTAGGAAAAATAAAGGACTTCAGTCTCACACTTCATCCATTATCCTTCCAATGGTTCAACTGGCCCCAATAGATGGTTCAATTGGCCCCGAGGGTGGGGCCATGTGAACCAATTCTTTTTTAATTTTTGGAGGCTCGTGTGTCGGCCATGGTAAGATATCGCAAAAACCTTAAGTTGGGATGGTTTAGACAACTTTTCAAACTACCTTTTCCATATTTGTTCTCCTTTAAAGATGTAAAGGTATGCACACAGGAGAGCAATTTCTAAAATTTGGTTCAACTGGCCCTGCTCTCCCCTATATATTGCAGTCATTTCTTCAGCCATATTATGTTTCGAAAGCCATCATGTTTCCTCAACCTACTCAGCATTGAGATCGATTACATGAAAGTGATTTCACACAATAGAACAACCAAAAATAGAACCCACCCTATAGCCAATCAAGACATTCAGCAACAGTGAATTAATGTTCCCGACCTACAGTAAACTGCACTATTATTTGAAAGTGATCTTCACAATTAAGGATTTCAAGATAATTGTCTTTATTCGAAATTATACGAATAATAGCGGGGCAGATTTGTCATGAATAGGTAAGTAATAGTGCATTTATATATAGAAGCGTGAAACTTGGCACGCATTTCAAAAACGTCTTGAAGAAAATATTTAGATAGGGAGCCACTTCAGATTTGACCTGGTTGACCCATGGCAGCCATTTTCCAAAGTGGCGGCTAATTATCTAATTTTCCTGCTTTCTGTGAAGTGCCTATAGTTTGAAAGTATGAAAACAGTGCACATTATTCCTTCTACAGATCTAAAAAACATTATCAATTGATTTCTGGATTGAACTGAGGAATTTTAGGGTAGTCAGGGTCCTTTTTGTTAGAACTGTTGAAGAAAATGTATCATTTTCGCGGTTTCCCATAGTTTCATGGAATCTCAATTGATTTTAAAACTGACTACATATTTGAATTCCTTGTAAAAAGAGCTTTCAAATGAAATCGCATCATTAGTTTCCAAGAAATCTTTGTCAAAATTAAAGAAAAAACAAAATCTTCAAAAATTGTTTTATTTTCATTTTTTCCATTTTCAAACAATCCGTAACCGAGAAATCCAGTGTTTGAATCAATATTTCTCACAAAAAGGATTCCAACAAGCCTGAAAATAGACCAAGGCTACCAAAAAATGTTATAGTAATACTTAGACAGGCAATAAAAAACAATATTTACATGTATTCTATTTGTAGGAACGACACAGAAAGCAGCAAAATGGAAGAATTGACCACCATTTTGAAAGCTAAATCTGAAATGGCTCCCTATCCAAATATGTTTGTATAGATGTTTTTCAAGTGTGCGCCAAGTTTCATGCTTCTATGTATAAATGCACTATTTCTTTACATAAGAGCCCCGCTGTAAATGCACACAAGAGCCGAGGTGTGTATAATTCCTTTTTTTCATTGAAGGTCTTCAATGGGAAGCAAAATAGAGCAGTCAACCGTAAACAAGTCTTTTAGAGTGTTATTCCTTGTGTGATGTTTCACCTGACAGAATAAAATACACCTTTTTCTGGAGGAGTATATTCCTATGACAAGATTGACTGCTTTTAGAACAGAATTTATATACTCCTTAATTTGTTCCTTTGTCTGACTTAACTTCCTTTCTCCATAGGGGAGGCTACCCTTTAGATGGATGAGCCCGGAGGCCCTGAGCAGCGGTCATTACACTACCAAGAGTGACGTCTGGTCGTTTGGCATCCTATTGTGGGAGATGGCAACGTTCGGAGGAACACCGTATCCGGGTATATCAGCCGAACAGATGTGTGACATGTTGAATGCCGGATACCGGATGCGGCAACCTCTCAACTGCCCTCTAGTGCTGTAAGTTCATTGTGTCATCTTTAAGCATTCTAAAATAGATATAACTATATTATGAAGTAAATACAGGTGATTGACCACATTAGTTTTCTGGGTCAGCAAGGATTTCTACTGCATTTGTCAAATCCAATGCCAAGGTGTTTAAAGTCCAAGATCTGATAATTATGGTCTTACAAAGACTATGGAATGAAAATTATAAACAGAAAGAGAATTAGTCTGAGCTGTATGTGCATAGTTTATCAAATACATATTCATGAGCGTTTTCAGTAGGACATCAGAACAGTTACTATTTTAGATGTATGACTGTTGTGCTTCTTGTAATTATATTACAATAGTGTAAGATGCAAAATTCACATGGTACATTTCTTATAATTTACAAGTGATAGCAGCAGACCTGTTCATCCAAAGGTGTTCATGAGCCTTGGATACAACTGTGTCAAAACCAGTAGGTACAGTGATTCCAAAAATATTTTTCCTTGATTAGTCAGCGCGTGCCACTCAAGCAAATTGAGAGCCCAAATTAACCCAATGATTGAAAGTAAGGGTATGACAATTCAGTGGTAGTATAGGTAATTGCTTAATTTGGTGCTGTTGCCTGGAGTATACTGGCCTAGTCCGGATGTTAGGGAGGTAACTGACTCGAGCCATTGGCTCAATGGGAAATAAGTCGTTCCATACACTCCAGATGGGGTCTTTCATTGGCTACTCACATTAAATAACAACACCTAAAGTTACCTTTACCTTAATATCATCAACATAATGACCCACAGAGTGCTAGTTATAATTTATACAATTAAATTGTCCTCTCATTCTTCTAAAAATAATGGATAGTTCTACAATAATATAAGAATGAAGAGTAAATAAAAAATATCTCAGAATGTTCGTATTGCTCTGGGGGGGGAGGGTTGGTCTAGTGGTAGCGTGCTGGGCTGCCAGTCGCAGGGTCCAGGGTTTGAATCCAGCTCTTGCCGGTTCCCCTGGGCCTATGTTGGACGGCTGTTTCAATCATCTTTCGCCTCATTGCCATGTCCTCCTCCTGTCCTAATTAGCCTACCAAGTGCATAAATGCAGGACATAAAGCCCCAATCACCCATCAATTCAATAATATAAGAATGAAGAGTTAAGAGATCTCCGAATGTTCTTACTGCTCCAGATATGGCATGATGCTGCACTGCTGGCACGAATCTCCTGCCGAACGGCCATCATTCCGAAGTCTCGTTGACAGATGGGAGAGAATTCTCAAGGAGACCTCCTCCAAGGTTTGTACAAATGTCAATTCATTACGAAAATTACATGGACATTTGAAGGTTCCTCAATATAAAGTATATCCTTGAATATTCAATGGCATATCCTTGAATATTCAATGGCATGAAGGAAAGACACCATTGTTACTGAATGGTTGTTGAATTATGATCAATCTCATATTAGATAGCTATCCTTGCACAACAATAATGCCAATGCATTTAAATAAAAAGTTTTCCGTAGATATGTGTCAATGATTTTAAATCAGTGCATTATAGCATTTACTCATAGAAGACAGGAAATTGATATTAATTGGCCCTCATTTGAATCACATTTTCTATATACCGTATGTGTAAATTCGACAATTTGTATCGATATTCCTATTATTATATGCTGTGGTTTTCTGACAGACAAATGCCTATAGTTAATATCTGGACAGTAGGCCTCCAAGATCAGCAAAAACAGCGTAGAGTAGACCTAATATTGTATATTATGATCAGGGATGTTGAGGCTATCCCATATATAACCATATAAGCATATTGTGAGTGTATGTCCTTGTATTAAAAATTTATCTGCAACATCAATTATGCTATTACCATTTCCCTTGATTTGTTTTTTGCAGGATGATAAATCGAATGAAACGAGTGACAACTTTTCCTCTCAGTGTCAGGACATGAGAACGATTTCCACAAACGATATTCCGACCATGTGGAATTTGGATACCGATAGCGATCAGATATCGAACATTTCCAGCAAGCAGTCAAAGTGCCACAAAAAGCACCGCAGAAAAAACATGGATCACATGCAGAACAAAGTGGACCAATGGCTAAGCAGCCAGCCACTGGTTTGTCAAAATGCATCAGAATGTGACGAAATGGGTGTTCAGCTGCAACACCTTGAAAGTGACTGGGCTTAGGAATATAGCATTATACCAATGTTATGGACTCTGGCAATTGATATATATTTTGGCTTGTGTGATTCTTTCAAAATCGGTTTGAATCGAAGAGACGATACTTCAATTATGTGGAAGTACAAATTTCTAATCATTGACTTCAATTTATTCTATTCTATTTTATTGTTACATTCATTTGACAGGTTTGTATATGTATACATTATATTATTATAAGTGACTTGGCTCTTACACAAGTGCACTTGAGGACAATGATGAATTACATTGTTGTAATTATTTTGCTGCAATTTAATTTGGACTCAATTTGAGATAATTGTCCAAGAAAACCCCTGCTGTAAATTAACATATTAATCAATATAGCACAGTATGACTACATTAATTTTCATGATTGTAGGCCTACGTGAAAGATAATTATTTCTTTAATCGAGGAAGATTCATCCCATCACTAAATTTGTTGGTCACTACGTCAGAAACACTGCACAGGCCATATTAAATGGGATGGAAGGAATCAGTCATATGTTGCTTTGTAGGGGAAGTGTACCTATATTGGACCACCTAACTTCATTGCTCTATTTCTCACATACAGAGCTCTATACCTAAGATAGCTTAAGATATAACTTATTGGACCAATACATAAGGCAGGCCAAGGTCTCAGTGTGTGCCCAGATTGAGGTTACAGCATTTGCTAGATTTTGCGTAACATTTCCAATACAAGATATTGTCCGGGTACCTCAAATAGGACCAATGGACCTTATATTGGACCATCTGTTTATTATCATTACCGACATTGGATCATTGTACCAATATAGGCACTACTCATCCAATATTTTAGATCAATACCAGTGGCGGATACAGGGGGGGGGCCTAGGGGGCCCGGGCCCCCCCTAGACCCTGAGATTAATAGTATTTTGAAGAAAATACGCGACAACGCGGGTCCGCGAATGCCGAAACACGCCCGCCCCCCCTAGATGTGCCTGTCTGGATCCGCCACTAAATACATACATACAAACATGTGGTAAGTGCAGCCATCTTGGAAAAAGTTCTTAGCTTTTCACGATGGCATTAGGGAACCAGGTGGTCCAATATTCGATACCACATGGTCTAATTTAGGTCCGCACATCCCCGTCTGGCATTGAAATAAATTTGATAAAGATCAACCTTTGCATTTACCTATAAAAGGTCGAATAGCTGCTACACAATAGATCTATGATGGATTAATCATTTCCTTCCCTTCATTAGATAACAGGCGCATCAGTTTCATCTCAATGTGATAGAGCAAATAGTAGTCACACCTTCGCGGAAGATGTCAGGGGGAAATATAATTTTTTTTATTCACAAACATGTATGCTTTGTCCATAAAGTTTTGGGCAAATTTCCCACCAGCCCCACCTTCACTGACACCACTGCTAGATAGTAGATAACTTGACCCAATTTTGGACTAGTGGTCCAATATGCGGCACCATGAGTGGTCCAATTTAAGGCCCCCTTCAACTTATAGTTATTGCACATATTCTCAAAAAGAGGATTACTTTCTATCTGCATGCCATCAGTTTGTGCCATAGAGAACACCTACTACTCTATGTATCTCCTGTTGTTTTAGTCATTGCAGTATACTTGACTACCTCGCAAGCCACCAAATGTTGATTTTTAGAAGAAATATGGTAAAATGAAATAATTCACAATAATTTTTCATGTTCGTTGCCTAGAAACTTCCCATGCCAACTATGTAGAGTAGCGCTGGGGATGCAGCCCCTCTTAACTTTGAGGTGTGATTTGATCTACTTTTTGAGGTTGATTATTTTAATGCTTATGCTGTCAGGAAGGGATCACTTGACTCTACTTATAACTAGTGAAACAAATGTCTACCAATTTTAATGAAGGAGTTACAGCTATTTTTGTAAAAAAATTCAAATGGCCTTCTTACCCCACCCATCAGGCAAGAAGCCCCCCTATTATAATCCTTTTTTTTCAAGCGCATTCAGCTAGAAAGTTATTTCTTGGGGTTCTTCTATCATTTTTAATGCATTCTATTTACTTTTTCTGAATTTCTGAATTTTTCTGTTCATATTTTTATTTTTTAATATTTTTTGCCCTTTTTCAATTTAGGCCAATTTTTTCTATTTTGATTAGCTATTCTATCAAGATTTAAGGTAAAGTTCACATTATTAAATGATTCCCAGTGAAGGGGGCTTCATGCCCTAGACCATTGTGGGGCCTCTCGCCCCAAACACAGATATTTTAATTTGACCTCTATATTTTGAACTAAAATGAAAAAAACATGATCCAAATCATATTTATATGATGGTCATAAAGTGAAGCAATGCAGATATCCATTATAGTTTTAAATATTTCCAAAGTTATTTCTAACAGCCCCTTTCAAACAATTACTCAAAGTAACAAAAACCATGCGTATTTTTTTGTTTCTTTAATTTCTACTATGGTTTAGTGCTGTTTGCCCTGAAAATTTGTGACATAACCTAAAAAGCCTCTAGCTTCAATCCTATCAATAAGAAAACACACCAAAAATGTAAGTTTAGATATAACTCTCGGGGGGCCTCTCACCTAACCCGGGCTTCTTGCCCCGACCAACTCTAAGTTTGTATTCAAGAGGTGTCCACTGAGTACCGAATCTGCCTTGATGCATCATCCAGCTGGGAGATATGATGGTGGTCCAGTTTAAGGACCGGTCCAAATTAGGTACACTTCCCCTACTGCTCCCTGAAATGATTGAATAAATTCAAGGGCTTCAAGTGCCCACTAGAATATTTGGTGACACTTGAGACCGTTTTCCTTTTTTTTTTAAATAAGTAAAGGACACCACTATCCGATTGGTCAGGTTACCTGGTACCGGAAGTTGGCTGTTACGTGATGTTCTTAATGACTGTCATGTCCTACCAAAAACCAAGAAATAGCCAAAAAAAAAAAACCAGGACTGTCACCACTGGATCTTCCACCCAATAATTGGTTGGAAGGTTCGAAAGTGTAGCTACTACTGTTTATTGTTATCAGCTATTTTTGTAATTTTGTATGATGAACAACAATGTTATGAAATTGTTATAAATGTATTTATTGTTTGATGTTGCATGATATTTATTGAATGTTTGTAATGAAAATGCAAAAATGAGAAGGAGACCTTGAAAAAATAAATAAACACACTATTTTGAAATATATGTTTCCCATTTGTATTTTCTGAAACGTGCATGAGCCACATAACTTCACATAACTTCAACATGGTGGTGCATGGTTTTACATAAGATGGGTCGAATTGATATATTCATGAGAAGTTGAAGACGCTATCTGGAAAACAAGATTCTTGAGTCAGGGAAGGGTGGGTTAGTCCGCCCGCATGAATACCATTAATACCCTATAGACAATACAAGCGTATGCAATTTGAATTTGGAGATTGCAGGAGCAGAGCCATTTTGCAAATAACAAACAGATATGGTGCAAATGCAAAAGTTGACCTTGTACATCTCACTTATTTTGATAATATTCTGGCATGCAAAGTATATTTTCTTTGATAGTATTTGCACATTTTGAAGAAATACAGAACTAGTGAGAGCCTATTCCAAAGTCACATGAAAAATTCCAGTTAGAATAAAACCATAGCAGTGAGCACAAACTGTTATGCATTGTTTGTTGCTATGTGTGCTTTTAGCAGTTAGACAGACAGACAGACAGACAGACAGACAGGTTTTTATTTCAGCCATTTACGATACATTATCATGCATTGGACTTTTTCATTTAAAAAACAATTGGCTAGGCGATGCTTGAGATGTCCTATTTAGAACGCTTTTCCAAGCACCGCCTATAAACTTTTTATGGTTCAGGACTTTCATCTAATCATGGACTGCCATAAACTGTTCAAAGTTCTTATTATAGAATGATGGGAGGTGGAGGAAGTGGGAGAAAAGATAAGTTGAGGGGTGGATGGGGAGGGGGTGGGGGTAGACATGGTATAAAAATATATAAGTATCTGCAACTTATAGAACTAACAACACCCAACAATAACTGTGAATTTTGAGAAAATGTTTTTCATAGCCAACTGTCAAATTTGATAGAATCTGTGACAAATATATCAAAATGCACATGTCTAGGGTATTTCTTGGACTTGTCATATAATTATGCTAGTATAGTATGGATGGATTAAATCCTTTAACAAGTAAAGGTTAGTCACCACGGGAGAGGGAATATGTGATTTATCACCCGAGGCCTTTAGGCCGAGGTGTGATAAACACATATTCCTGATCCAATGGTGAATAACCGGCTTATACCATGAGCCAAACACTCAAACAGTCAAACATGAGAGGATAACTGGACAACGAAGAATATGGGAATTATTCCCCTGAAATACTGTAATGTGATTGGCTGACAGAGGTGTCGAATGGTATAAGCCCTGATATACCATGTCTATCAATGACTGGTACTTCCACTCGTGGGTTAGTCCCACAGTGCAGTGATGTAGTCGAGGCCGGAAATCCAAGGTAGACCCATAAGCAGCAACAATTAGCAGTGATAGCAAGTGACCTTTACTACGATAAAGTCACCACTGACTTGAAAATGAAGCAGTGATTACTCAGTCACATTCCTCAAGAAGACTAGCAGTCACTTTCGAGGCAGTGTGGGAGTCTCTATTATCAATTAGACTTCACAAAGAATTTTGGCAAGATACTTACACTATCTATATAATCGGAAAATCAGAGAAGTGACTGACAATTTTGCATGTTAGCGCCCTGCTAAGGGTGAGCACTAGTGTTAAAAATAGCAATAAACTGCTTTTATTCTTCACATTCATGGGTAAAGTTACTGTAAGAATGTCTAGTCATCACAAACATGAATTAACCTCCTCAATTTTTTACAATATATTCTACTAATACATAGGAAGCACATCATCAGTGATTATTGATTTTTTGCCATATTGATCAGAAATTCCAAATTTTACCAACTTGTGACATTGGACCACCAGTCACTGAAGAGAAGTTAACTGCAGAATCTCGGTGAAGTCAGTGAGAATTTGCTATTTCACTTGCATTACATGGGTTTAATCGGAGGCCAAGATTCTGAGACCAAGAGCGAGGCCGAGGCATCAAATACGGCCCTAAGACCGGCCTCAAGACCTCCAACATCGCCACAGTGGCTCCACCGCAATCAAGATCTCTGGACCGGGGTTACACCTTCATCGATGCAACCCATTTTCGATAAATCCATGGTTCATTTTATGCCGAAAGACCAAGTTACATCTTATTTTTTCTATGCATGTCCTATTTTCAGTCTGATCAGTGCCATAAAAAACAGCAGACTCACATCATTCAGAAACGTTACAGCGAAACACTTTGATATAGAATTAGAGTGGACCGTGGCACTGTGAAAATGGCACTTTGTGTGTCATCATGCTGATGATTTGTCATGATCATACCCAATACTTTCCATGTTAACTTGATTTAAGGAGACTTATCCCACTTGTTGGTGACACCCAAACGAAAGGATTATGCATCTGATTTTCACTCTAAAATCCGTTATGAGAAGTCAGATGGCTTTCTCTTGATCATGACTTATCAAACAGCCTCTATATGAGAAGATGACACTTCGTCGGCTATCATGATCTCGAGTCAAGAAGTGCCATTTTCACAGTCCCACAGTCCCACAGTCCACTCTAATTCTATATCAAAGTGTTTCGCTGTAATATTAGAATGTCTGAATCATGCAAATAACGAAGAAGCTTCCCGCATTCACAGCAGCACCACATGGAACTAAATCTCACTATATTCACCAACATGTTATCAATGCCAAGCTGGAATTTTGCTCATAAAGAACCAATTACATGTGGAATCTCTAAAGCATGCGTGCAAGCAAGCTCTTAGTCTGACAAAAGGCTTCCCAGGAACAGCAGAAATGTTCAGAACCAAGCAGGTTTAAAATTAAGGTACCCGGGTAAACAAAATTATCAGTTAATATCGTTTTCATTGCTAAAAAACTTCGTTTTGCAGTTAAACTGTGACATCATCAGAGTATCTGTGAATGCGATTGGTCTAATCTTCAATCTGCACATATCAGTTCAGAGTTTGACATCACGGTTTATGAAGAAGGAAATAAAAACTGGCAGGCAATGTTATCGTTTGTGTACCACCACAACAAACGACTTCTGTCTAAGCCGATTGTTACACCTCGCCAGAAGAGTCACTGTTTCAATGTTTCCCAAACAAAGCATGTTTTGTTGTTTTTCACAAGACACTCGTCATCACAATTTCAAATCACTAAGTAAAATTTGTTGTTAGCTATTGTACACTGCAGGCCAAAAGTTTGGAAACAGAATTTTGGTTACCATTGGATCAGTGTTACAGAAATTTGCTTGTGGGTACATAGATTCTTATCTGATCGGAAGAAAATATCATAATAGGAAGAGGGATTGTATGGGTAATTTCCACAGTGTATCTGAATAGCATTCAGTTTCCTTTGTTGCTTTCAAAAATACTGATGGACCCAAACAAGTGGCCAGGTATATCCGAATGAAATGGCATTGACCAATGCTTATTCACTTTGACACATCCCAATTTTTGAGAGGAACCTTTGAAATGTAATGCTCAGTGATCACTGGTAATGCTATTTTCACAAATTTACCTTTAATCGTCCACTTCAAATTTATTTAGGTCTATTTTGATTTGATCAAGTAAGAATCCGAACAACCAGATACCATTTTGTGCAACACTGAGTTAAAGTTAAAGGCAGTGGTGAGCAGTTTATTGTTTCCAAACTTTTGGCCAGCAGTGTAACTCTCCTTTGAGAATTGTTTGCTTCAGTTACATTTCATTAAAGCATCTATCAATCAGTGCAGGTGTCAAGGCTAAACAAGCTAAACATACATAGTCCATGTGTCAATGCATTTTGTCAGTTTCTTCTTGAAATGTGTGCTTACAAAGTTATGCAACTAAATCTGTGACATCACAGTTTTGAGATGTGGCGAAGTACAAAATGGAAAAAAACGCATCTATGAAAACGATGATAAATATAATTTTCTATGTTTCTTCTGCGGTATCAGTAATTTCAGATGAAATCTCCATTCTCCAGTCACTTGTATTTTTTTCTGTGAATTTCTTTTTTTTTTAAGGAAATGCAATTGCTTCCTCTGTGGAACATGAAACGAAAGTTAAACAAACTTGAAGGCAGATTTGGCATCTGATCATTCTTCGAACCGAAACGAACTGTCTACTGGCAGTACTGCCTCATCTGGGCTTGTTAAACCTTCATTTGAAAGAATTCAGAGTATTGACAAAATCTTACCTGTTCCTTTTTTGTTTGAGGCACTCAGGCTGTGATGACACTTCTATATTTTAGAATTTTTTTTTTTTTTAACGAAAACTTCCATTTTGCAGCTGAACCAACTGAATGAGCGTAAGTTGTCTCATTCCAACAACAAAAATATCACAGCAGTACAGTTTGTCAGATCAAGCAGAGGACAGACGTTTGCCCAAATATCTCGGCAACCACAAGCCCCACAGGAAAAATACACATACCTGTGAATAGCGTAGCTCATTTGTAATATGCCTATCACATTTTCATGATGTTTTGGTGCCGTTTTTGTTCGATATTTGACAATTTTTGGAAATGGCAGTCAAATTTCGCAAAATGTTGACATTTGTGATGCTGCCAATCTGACACAGATTGGGTGGTGACGTCACAAAAGTGCACTGCAGCGCCACCCCAGACTTAGTTCTTGTCAAGTTGGTGTTAAATAGACCTCCAATCTCATTGTGGTGATTTTTATGGCCTGTACAAATTATGCAAAATTTCTGTCTCAATGCTTGACGTGACAAACTGTAGGTCAATTATCCGTGTGCAGCTTCGAGATTGTGTTCAGGTGTTCACGGCTTGATGTTGTTGCAATAAGATTACAAATATTTACTGTCAATGTCTATCACTCTTACAGACATTTATGCATGTATGTTTTGTAGACTTGCAGACTGGTTGACCATAATCAGAGGTTATTGGCCTCTCAATAATTGTCGAGAGGACGGTTGCTGCTTATCTGTTCTTCTTGTCTGAGACAAGAATATTTATTACCAGATTACATAAAGAATCCTTCCTGTAGCTTGTGAAAGCCTTCTTCAGTTTCATTGTTTTTTTTCCTTCTTGTCAATGCTAGAATCATGTGACAGATCGATAGAGGATATTTTAGATCATTGCAGATCAGCAGTCTAAACAGCTTCAAAATGAACTTGGACTTGTGATGTCACTTGCTTAAAAATGTCTACAATTTGTTTGTCAGTTTATGGTTTAATCAATTGATTCGGTACCTATCATATTTTGTAGCGAAGGCATCAATAAACTAACTAAATAAATAACTAAAGGTACTCATCTTATAAGGAGATTAGGAAACCAAAGGGTAACTGTGAACGACGAGGCAAAGCCAGTTTTCTAATTGAAAAGAAGAACATTTATTTTTCCAATGGACCGCAAATCGGCAAAGTGCTCTAAAATGGGAATTGTGACAGTTTTTGACATGTTTCATAGCCTTTCGGTTTATGTGCAAATACAATTAGATCATATATACAAAGGTTGTTAGGCCTAATCAATGTTTTTCCAAGCAAACTAGAGATGAAAACAAGTGAATTTGGCGAAAGGCTGTTCTTCAAAACCTCAATTATATTTCATTTCTGTTGACCATGAGGAAATCCCATGAGATGTCATTAGTCATCGTCAACAGTTTGCGACCTTCCGTTGGCATGTTCCCATGGAGGGTTTTGAAGAGTCCTTTAAAGTTGTTTGGGATGGTATTACATCCCAAAGACTTTTCTATATTGTCAGTAAGTCCCTGCAGACTAGGCAAACTGCGGTTTTGAAAAAGTTAATTTTTTCTCCATACTATAATAGAATGGGTTTGGCCATCCGCAAGCCTATTTGAGATCCAACATGGCAATCTTAAATTGGTCAGCTTCAAATTCAGTGCGAAAGTATAAACCATCTAAGGTTTCAAAAAAAACTACAAATTTGCATTGAGCCTTTGCAATCATGTTACTGAAAGAAATTATTTTACTCTGTATAACCAATTTAGGTAAGGAACGATAATAAATCGACCAATGAACATCAAGAAATTGTTCAAGAGGATCGACATAATCACTTCAGTCAACAGGTAAGCTCACTTTACTAATACACTTTCCACTATATTCTTCTTGGTCTAAGCTGCTGAAAATTGTATATGTACAAGCTAATTGTGGCACAAGCAAGTAATGCTAAAAACAAAAACACCAGCAGTGTAACATTAAGTTTAACTTTATTTCTTCTAATCATTTTTTTTACATTTTCCAATCTTGCAGGTTGGGAATTGATATATATGTTTTAGAATTATGCAGTTACTAGATATCACAGTTAGGTTAATATATCATTTTCAAGTTTTTTTCCGTTAATGTAGATAATGTTCAATTGAAAAGGTCATCAGCCGTGCATTTTCATTCCAGTGTTAACTGATCAAAGCACTAGCATTTCACTTTAGAATCGAACAACATTACAATTAGTCATTATTCTACGGTGTCACAGGTCCTACCAGTGAGCCCATCGGCGCAGGTACAGATGAACGTTTCGCCAATCGCATCACACGTGCCCCCATTGAGACACGGAGCCGAGGCGCAAGGGTCCGGTTGAACTGAAAAGACATAAAATTTCATAATTTTTCCGTTGCAAGTCATGATATGGGCGAAAGCTCTTGGTGAGTGCAACGACAGACCGTTGGGCTTGTGTGATAATAACTAAAATATATATATTTCGCATGTTCAGGATTAAGTTTGCGAAGTTATAAATATAGAAAAACAATGCTGTAAATCTGATCTACTTCTGATGCAGTGGTAACCGGGGAGTCTCACGAGAGAAACACACACTATACTAAATGTATATTTTAGTTGTAATTGGATAGTTCATATGGGGAGGCACTTGGTGGGAGCAGCACACAGGTCCAATAAGGGGGCACAGTGCAACACAGTGCCCCCCCGCAGGGACGCTACAGTCATGACATCACGATATGCAAAGCAAATCAGTACTGACCAGTTTGACAGTTCAACCCGCTGAAGCCTGATGGGCAAGTGCACTTGCGACCCTCCTCTTCTTCACTACAGAGCCCGCCATTTTGACAAGGATTTGGAAGGCACTCCCTAGGACCTGGAGTAAACAAAAAATGAGTTGAGTTTTAATTAATATAGGATGAATGCAGTCGTTGTACCCTGTTATGGTAGTATCACATCTAATGGTAGCATCACCCAGGGCATTTTTTAAGCAAATTTCAGCGGCGGGGATTTTGGCCGAAGAGGGAATTTACTATCGCGTCACAGAAATGTGACATGCAAGCCGAAAAAATTTCAAATTGAACTATTCCCACAAAATAATTAGTTCATTGAATAATAGACTTAAATTTCATGGTTTACCTCCAGTAATACAGCGAATTGCTAAATTTTAATGTGAAATTTAGAATCAAAGGGCAGTGACTGGTGAGGCAAATCTCTATCAGTGATGGGGATTTTGCAGGGGTTTGTGGGCCAAATCCCCACCACTTTTACACTTAAAAAATAACGTGCAAGAACTTTACGAGTTGCTTGTAGATAGATATATATCTAAAAAGATCTCCCAATTGCTTATCTATTTTTCTATAAGGCTCTATCTATCTATCTATCTATCTATCTATCTATCTATCTATCTATCTATCTATCTATCTATCTGTATATCTGTATATCTATCTATCTATCTATCTATCTATCTATCTATCTATCTATCTATCTATCTTCCGTCCTTCCTCTCTCCCTCCCTTCCTTTCTCCCTCACTTCCTTCCTCCCTCTCTTCCTTCCTTTCTCCCTCTCTTCCTTCATCCCTCCCTCCCTCCCTCCCTCCCTTCCTTCCTTCCTTCCTTCCTTCCTTCCTTCCTTCCTTCCTTCCTTCCTTCCTTCCTTCCTTTCTTCCTTCTATTCTTCCTTCCTTTCTACTTTTCTTTCTTCCTTTCTTCCTTATTTCCTTCCCTCCATCCTTTCTTCATTCCTTCTATTGAATGTGTAAACACTCTGGCTGCTGCTGTTGCTATCACTGCGGCTGGACATTTGAAATTACCGCCAAAAACAAACATTTTAGTTTCGTAAATAAAATATTCAATGTCATGAAAGTCTACCAAAAGTTGATAGAAGCAAGATAAAATTATGTTGAAATTGTATGCAAAGTTTGAACGAGATTGGTGAAACAGTGTGACCACCAGAGTGTTGACAAGCTTTCCCATCCTTCCTCCCATAATAGAGTTGCGCTTGCAAGCAAGCAACTCTAAAAGTGGCCTGGCATCACCTGAAGATGATGGTGCCACCATTAGGCGTTGCGCTTCTGTTTTTTATTGTATTTCAATCTGACATGAAGTAAACATTTACTTACTTTTTACTTGCTTATTATGCTCCCCGCTGTTAATATAAGCTATCCAAAATCGAGGCTGATGTCAATGAACAGTTAGATTACAAATATCCAGCAGGGACTTCATTTCTTGTTTATAATAGTGTGCTTATTTGTCCTAAACAATTTGTTTAGTGCAATTTCCTGCGTAATTACTTTTTCATTTAGTGTATGTGTGACCAAATTGAAACTAAATTGGTTCACACTGACAGCAGAGAGCAGCCTCTGACAGCAGCCATCTATCTAAATAAAGGTGTAACACCAGTGGCACATTCGTCGCTTGGGGTCCCACCTCTGACGTCATCAAAATCGCCCCATTTTCACCTCTTTTGCATTCACCACCCCCCATATGAATCAAACCATTTTTTACTTGCCATATCCACATAACCTACTCACTCATACTCCCAAGATTTCTCATTTCAAACACAGCTCTTTTTGGCCCCCTCTCTCAGAATCTGGATCAGCCTCTGCCTGGTCTCATAGTCCACTTTTTGTCCATAACCTTCAAGAGCCCTGCCACTCCTCACACCATCTAATGTGCACATTTCCTCTTTTTTCACACATGCCCTTCTGATGAATCCACATGCAAATCAATTCTTGATGGCTCTTTTCCTTCGATTCAAATGTCCATGGACTAATATGACAAGCAATGCCAGAGCAAGCACACCATTCCCTTCGTGGTTATACTTCCGGTCTGAAGAGTTTGTTATCATCCAGGCTGCACATTAGTTAACATTGTACATAGGCTATACCCAACAAGTCAGATAGTCGGGATTGGTTGCTTATATCTTAGCAGGTTTTTTTGCCTTGCTGCTGACTGCATTGCTTCGTCAGCCTACTTAAACTGCTGTGCATTGTTGTGATCCAGGAGGATCCACCATTTCGCGCCGTTTCATGAATTTAACTCACGACCACCAAACAGCAAAAAACCATTGTGCTTCTCTGTCTATTTGTGTGTCCTATGCTATTATAAGCTTTTTATGCTGGCTTCTTGAACTTTAGGACAAGATTTGTTATAGTACAGTATTGGCTCTGCAGCCAGCATACTATACTGATTGCCCCATACAGAAAAGTGTCAACCGGTTTGGTCCCCACCATTTATTAATATCAGCTAGCGCATTACAAAATATCTTATGATCACAAATACTTAATATTGTTGCATTGATGTAAAAGTACACCTGCCACTCATTAATCGACCAATTTGTGCTGATACAATTGTTGCAGGACCTGAAATAATTGGGGGTGAGTTGTAACAGTTGGGGGTGAATAGTAATGAGAGCAGTTTGTTCTATGTATAGGTCCAATTTCTGGGTGGCACATCCTTGGGGTGATTAACAATAACAGACCGTTAGTGACTTACAGTTAGTGACTAACTGGCAGGTAGAGACTAACAAACAGTTAGTGAATCAACAACAGTTAGTGCTTACTAACAGTAAGTGACTAGCAACAGTGACTTACTAACAGTAGTGATCAACTGATGAACAACAGTTAGGGACAAAATGACTAACAGTCAGGGACTAGCAATTAGTAACTTACTAACAGTTACTTCTAACAGTTAAGGACTAGCTGACTTACAAGACTAAATAGCAGTTAGTGACTGACTAACAGTTGGTGACTGACTAACAGTTAGTGACCAACTAACAGTTAGTGATTGGTGACTGACAAACAGTTTTTGACGACTAACAGTTTTTGACTAACTAACCATTTTCACAAACAGTTTTTGACTACTAAAAGTTTTTGATTGAATAACAGTTTCTGACTACTAACAGTTTTGACTAACTAACCACCATTTTGACTTACAAACAGTTTTTGACTGCCGACAGTTTTAGACTAATTTCACAGTTTTGACTAGTAACAGTTTTTGGCTAACTAACCATTTTGACAAACAGTTTTTGACTACTAACAGTTTTTGACTACAAATAGTTTGACTAACTAACAGTTTTTGACTAACAGTTTTTGATTGAATAACAGTTTTTGACCACTAACAGTTTTGACTAACTAACCATTTTGACTTACAAACAGTTTTTGACTGCTAACAGTTTTTGACTACAAACAGTTTTTGACTAACTAACCATTTTGACAGTTTTTGACTGCATACAGTTTTTGACTGCAAATAGTTTGACTAACTAACAGTTTTTGATTTATAGATGAACCCATGATATATGTGTGTTCCAGACCTAGTTAGTGAGAAATATAGAAAAAGTATAGTTGGTGTCTCCGGAGTATCGCATGCCCCCTTGGGATGAAGAGATGGAGGAGGAGAGTATAATTTCTTTCTGCGGTTCTGCAGTTCTGCAGCAATTCTGCAGGTAGCTGCAAAATTCTGCAGTTCTGCAGCAAATTCTGCAGTTCTGTAGGAAGCTGCAGAATTCTGCAGTTCTGCAGCAAATTCTGCAGTTCTGTAAGAAGCTGCAGAATTCTGCAGTTCTGTAGGAAGCTGCAGAATTCTGCACTTCTACAGCAAATTCTGCAGTTCTGTAAGAAGCTGCAGAATTCTGCAGTTCTGCAGCTCCCTGCAGGATTTCTGAACCTCTGTTACTTGCTCCAGCTTATTGCAATGCATCTGCAAAGTTCAGACCTCATTGACAAGGGTCTTAACACTACCCAGGAAATGTTGGTTTGGGGGGTCGGGGTTCGGGGGTCGGATTAGGTGGTCGGGGGTTTTGGTGCTCATCCATCCCTGCAGCGTTTCTGAAAAGTTTCTGCAGCAAAATCTGTAATTCAGTAGGAGTTATGCAGCTTGGGAGGTTTTATGCAGTTATGCAGGGTACTGGAGGAGAGTATAATTTCTTTCTGCAGTTCTGCAGTTCTGCAGCAATTCTGCAGGAAGCTGCAGAATTCTGCAGTTCTGCAGGAACCTGCAGAATTCTGTAGGAAGCTGCAAAATTTCACAAATTATGCAGCCAACTGCAGAATTCTGCAGTCTCCTAAACAATTCTGCTGGAAGTTGCAGAATTCTGCAGTTCTGCAGTCAGCTGCAGATTTTTTTGGTGGTCCTCTGTCACTGCAGCATTTCTGAAAAGTTTCTGCAGCAAAATCTGTAATTCTGTAGGAGTTATGCAGGTTGGGAGGTTTTATGCACTTATACAGCTAGCTGCAGAATTCTGCAGGAAGCTGCAGAATTCTGCAGGAAGCTGCAGAATTCTGTAGGAAGCTGCAGAATTTCACAAATTCTGCAGCCACCCGCAGAATTTCACCAATTCTGCAGCTGCCTGCAGAATTCTGCAGTTTCTTAAAAAATTCTGCAGGAAGCTGCAGAATTCTGCAGTTCTGCAGCTCCCTGCAGGATTTCTGAACTTCTGTTACTTGCTCCATCTTATTGCAATGCATCTGCAAAGTTCAGACCTCTTTGACAAGGGTCTTAACACTACCAAGGAAATGTTGGTTTGGGGGGTCGGGGTTCGAGGGTCGGGTCAGGGGGTCGGGGGTTTTGGTGCTCATCCATCCCTGCAGCGTTTCTGAAAAGTTTCTGCAGCAAAATCTGTAATTCTGTAGGAGTTATGCAGCTTGGGAGGTTTTATGCACTTATGCAGGAAACTGCAGAATTCTGCAGGAAGCTGCAGAATTCTGTAGGAAGCTGCAGAATTTCACAAATTCTGCAGCCACCTGCAGAATTTCACCAATTCTGCAGCTGCCTGCAGAATTCTGCAGTTTCTTAAAAAATTCTGCAGGAAGCTGCAGAATTCTGCAGTTCTGCAGCTCCCTGCAGGATTTCTGAACTTCTGTTACTTGCTCCATCTTATTGCAATGCATCTGCAAAGTTCAGACCTCTTTGACAAGGGTCTTAACACTACCAAGGAAATGTTGGTTTGGGGGGTCGGGGTTCGGGGGTCGGGTCAGGGGGTCGGGGGTTTTGGTGCTCATCCATCCCTGCAACGTTTCTGAAAAGTTTCTGCAGCAAAATCTGTAATTCTGTAGGAGTTATGCAGCTTGGGAGGTTTTATGCACTTATGCAGCTAGCTGCAGAATTCTGCAGGAAGCTGCAGAATTCTGTAGGAAGCTGCAGAATTTCAAAAATTCTGCAGCCACCCGCATAATTTCACCAATTCTGCAGCTGCCTGCAGAATTCTGCAGTTTCTTAAAAAATTCTGCAGGAAGCTGCAGGAAGCTGCAGAATTCTGCAGTTCTGCAGCTCCCCTGCAGGATTTCTGAACTTCTGTTACTTGCTCCAGCTTATTGCAATGCATCTGCAAAATACAGACCTCTTTGACAAGGTCTTGCCGCTACCAGGGATACGTTGGTTGGGGCCGTAGTGGTTTCGGGGTCGGGTGGGGGGGGGGGTCGGGGCCTTTAATTGGTGGTCGTCTGGCACAGCTTCGTTTCTGAAAATTTCTGCAGCAGAATATTTAATTCTGTAGGAGTTATGCAGCTTGGGAGGTTTTATGCACTTATGCAGCTAGCTGCAGAATTCTGCAGGAAACTGCAGAATTTCAAAAATTCTGCAGCTTCCTGCAGAATTTCACCAATTCTGCAGCTGCCTGCAGAATTCTGCAGTTTCTCAAAAAATTCTGCAGGAAGCTGCAGAATTCTGCAGTTCTGCAGCAAATTCTGCAGTTCTGTAGGAAGCTGCAGAATTCTGCAGCTTCTTACAGAATTCTTCAGCTAGCTGCATTGGTTCATAAAACCCTCTTTCCTATTCATCTCAGGGGAGATGCCCTGTAGAGGGATACTGGCATCCCACTGGTATGTACCAGTCGGATACCCCTCAAGGGAGCAGTTCTTTGCACTATTGGTAGGAAGAATGTTTGTTTTGATTTTGCTCACTCACTTCAAACGGCCAGTGCAACATTATTTACCGACAGATCCTTTTGAAACTTTGGATTTAAATAGTATGGAACCTAAATTTTCGATTGAAGCATGATACAACTGTGTATCTTGATTAAAAGTGGCCGAAAAACGTAATTTTATCTCGATTTGACAATCGCGCCAGGCCAAGCCTATGAATTTTTAGGCCAAGACTATGAATTGTTTGGCCTTATGGTTCTGTTTGCTCAGGTTGCTTCCTATTGCTCCCTGTGCTCATTATGCATACACCCGCTACCCGCTACCCGCTTTTTTCAACCTGCTTTTTAGTAAGTCCCCCTTATCGCTTATGGTGGGATGACATGCTTCTCTGTAGGCCTATGAATGACAATTGCAATGTTGCAGTTTCCATGACTGTCACACTAAATTGTACCAACACCCTAGTTCGGGCCAGAGTCATCCAATTTTGACAATTTTGATGCCATTGGAATCGTCATTTCAAGACAAATCCAACGGTACCAAACATGCTGGGGTAAAAAAATCGGCGGCGGCTGACTAACTGATCACTGACGGCTTGGATTGTCAATGACTTGACTTTTCCATGCATTGACTGATGGCGGCGGCTTTTGCCGACGGCTCCGGGGTCTACCTTGGGGTATCCCTCAGGGATGCCCCCAACCTTTTGGTATCCTCTGGGTGTGCCCCCCCACCCTTTGGGTATCCGCATGGGAGCCCCAAACCTTAGGGTATCCCCAGGGTGCCTCCGATCTTGGGGTATCCCCTGGGTTGCCCCCTCTCTTTTGGTATCCCCCACTTCTCCTTGGTGTCCCACTGTGTCTTCTCACTTCCTCTTTGTCAAAAGGGTATCCCACTGGGTCTCCTCCCTTCCTCCGTGTCAAAGTGTTATGTCAAGAGGGTATCCCACTGGTATCCTCACTGTCCTCATTCTTGTATAGGTATCCCACTGGTATTTTGTATGGGCATCCCAATAGTACGGGGTTATCCCACTGGGTGTCCTCTAGGTCCTCGTACTTGTGTAGGTATGCTGGAGTATCCCACTGGTACGCGCCTACACAGGTATCCCACTGGTACGGGGGTATCCCACTGGTTTCCTCACTGTCCTCATTTTAAAAAAAGAACTGCTCCCTCAGGGGTGTCCCTCTGGAACATACCAGTAGGATGCCGGGATCCCACTGGTACGGTCCTTGCTACCTCGAAGATAGCACTGCTCATAAAACCTCCCAAGCTGCATAACTCCTACAGAACTGCAGATTCTGCTGCAGAAACTTTTCAGAAATGCTGCAGGGACGGACGAGCACCAGGTGACTGCAGAATTTGTGAAATTCTGCAGCTTCCTACAGAATTCTGCAGCTTCCTGCAGAATTCTGCAGCTAGCTGCAGAAGTGCATAAAACCTCCCAAACTGCATATTTCCTACAGAATTACAGATTTTGCTGCAGAGACATTTCAGAAATGCTGCAGTGACAGAGGACCAAAGTTGCAGAACTGCAGAATTCTGCAGCTTCCTGCAGAACTGCAGAATTTCGTGCAGAATTCTGCAGGTGCAGAAAGAAATTTAAATGTACTGAGATGGAGAGGGTGAGGGATAGACAGATAGATAGATAAATCTATCATGAGTTCATCTATATTTCCTCTTATCCCATGTCTAGCCAACCTTTGTCCCTCATACTGATCTTTTCCCTGGTCAATACAGATTGAGAGAGGGAAATACAACAGAAAGAAACAGGGATATATTTAGTTCAACCAATCAAATTCCTTTGGCTAATTAGCCAGCAAGGATATACAGAAAGATAATGAGATCAACAGGGATATACAGGAACTGACCAATCAGAAGACAACAGTGTCCCTATATATCATGCTTATCAGCATGTAGATACCAGCATATTAGCTGATTGTTGTGATTTAAGGCAATTAAGTGATACCAATTAAGAGTATTGATTTTTTTTTAAGCACAGCTACATTCACATTGAGTGATTCAAACTGTTTTATATTGATATAAATAAAAGTATTAAAAAAAAAAAAGACATGGGATAAAAAGGTTATACCATGGGTTGCGGCAGTATATATCCCTGGTATAGTCACCCTCGATCCCGTAAATCCCTCGACCCTTCGGGTCTCGGGATATACTGATCTTGGGTGACTATACCAAGGATATACTGCCTCCACCCATGGTATAACCTCATATTATAGCTTCTTATACCATATCATGGGTTCATCTTTAGTTTCTCTTATACCATATTTTAAAATTCTTTTGGCAAAACATACTCTTATTGTAAATTTTGAAATCGTAATCACTACAGCCAGCATATATCTTTTTTTTTCAAAAAGATTTTCTTGTTCTGGCTTTAATTGCTGCTTTGTTCAATTGGATTGAATTGTTCACACAGTGCAGCACACAACAGTTTTGATTTGTGACACTTGAAGTGCAATTATATGCCAATTACACATTCATGTTAATTAGCACTTTGATAAAAGAACCCTTCTCACAAATTATAATGCCTTTGTCATTGGGTTGTCTTTTTCAAATATCAAAAAACGTTACTTTTAAGACAGGCTTCAAAGTCAATTTATTGAAAATCTTTCTTTATGTTTTACATTATATTGCTCTGATTACACATCATACATATAGTGACACCTATATCTCCGTGTTAGTGTAAATACACAATTAATGTTGGCATACATACATTATCTTCCCCTATCAATGAGTGAATGGCACTTCATATGTCACTTTGTCAAATGTTATTTACCTTCACACCTATCCACAGCCCAATAGATAGATAGATAGATAGATAGATAGATAGATAGATAGATAGATATATAGATATATAGATCACATTTTTGCCCACCCTCTCTCATAGGGCCACCATTCGCCAGGACTCAGGCCGAAATACCCATTTGTCTGATTCCCCACAGATGCGCAAGGGCATATAAAATTTTACAATCCAAATTCCACTATTCGTCCCTCGCTTCAACACCATACTGCAGTAATCTCGCAGCATGTCCTGCCCACATCACTCTGTCTCTCTACCACATTACTGCAACCCTCAACCCCTCCCTCAACAAAAAATATTCACAATTGCAGTCCTCCTCCTTTATTCATTTATCGCTGGGTAATTCTAGTCTAGCTTATATCTGCATAAAGCACTTCCATAAGTTTTCATCTAAAATCCACAACTTTATAGTATCAGCACACTATTCATCCAACACACATGTCGAATCTATTAAAGGAGGAGGGTTGGTCTAGTGGTAGCGTGCTAGGCTGCCAATCGCTGGGTCCAGGGTTGGAATCCAGCTCTTACTAAGTCACCTGGGCCTCTGTTGGAAGGCTGTTTCAATCATCCTTCGCTTCATTACCATGCTCTCCTCCTGTACCATTTAGCCAACCAAGTGCGTAAATACTGGACGTAAAGCCCCAATCATCCATCAACCAAATATTAAACACTTTTTTAATTTAAGTTATTGAAAACTAAACTGCTAAATTTCACTGGAATCGATACTGATCACTTACTGCAGTTGTCGTATACTCCATAGAGATTCTTTATCCTGTAACATTTGTCGGATGTGCAGCCGTGAGAAAATGTAACCGAGATTTCATCATAGACAAAGTCAGTCGGAGGTTCGAAGTCAAAAGCGATGTAGGATTCACTATTGAGCAACACAGCCTGGAAGCAACGCACAGAGATGATAAATAAATGGTGAACTTCAGTTGCTACATTCACAAGAACCACATGTATGTATACATATATATATATATATAAGAGATATACTATGTACATTAATAATTTTATGTAAAATTAAATAGTAATTTGTAAAGTTCAATAGTCCACTTAGAAAATTCAACAATTTCATTTCAATCACTGCAACAGATAATTAGGTTTTCGGTCTAAACTTTTTCCAGGCAGATTCTTGCTCCCTAATTGAAATAAGTGTGACGTTAATCTCTGTTCGCATGAAGAACATTATTTTGATTTATCCTGAAAAAGGGAATGGTCCTGATAAGCAATTCTTCGCTGATATGTATCCGACCAATATTTTGCCAAGTTTACTGTTGGTCAGGAATTGTAAATGCCAGAACATTCGGTTTTTGTGAAAGTCCTCACACTTACCCGTGAATACACTGCCGCTGATTGGTAGTAGAACTTCAACGTTGCCGTCCGGTCACCAAGTTCAGACAGAAGCTGAACGTACAAATCCTTCAAGACGTAAGTTCTGGTCACGTCAAACTTGATCTTCAACATCGGACTTGCATCACTATCAGCAAACCGGGCATATTGATTAGGACTTTTGTGCAGAGATCTGACATAGGTGAACGCTTCCGGTAACAGACTTCCGGGTTGCTCCGTTGTCATGGAGACGTCCCAGTGATCCGTGTTGTTGAGTTTCAACTTGCTTATTTGGCCTTCAAAGCACCCTTCAGCTATAAAGGAAAGGTTGAAAAGGTGCACATTCAATATTTTAATGTTCAGTTAATAATTAAGACATGAAGTTTAAAGGCTTATGGCATGTTGTGATTAACATATTTTGAGATAATCATATTGAATTTTTTTATTAAACCCAAAATATTTAATCTTCGTTTGCCATAGGCAATTTTAATTATATTTCAGGTTTTGTTGCATATGTTTTTTCTTGCTCTCTATTATAATTAGACCTCCAGAACCAGGAATAACAAATTTTATATATCATTTGATGTAAAATTATCCTGCGAAACTTGATACTACATGTAAAAATCCCGAAGGCAACATAATGGAGCGCAGTCGGTATTCCGAAAAGCAAACCTTGTTCGATGTTGTGATTACTGAGAATGTGTGATGCCCATCAACAATTTACATTTTACAATTGAGACAAGACTAAAATACGAGATAATAAATACATTTTGTGTTTATGGAAATGATACTAGACCCCTCTGTAGACAAAAGGCAGCCCAATTCCACACTGTTTACTACCGGTTAAACGACTGGGGTTTGGTTGAAATAATACTCAGTACTGTCATTATGTAGCGGCAGACATGTGTGATTCACCTACTTTTATTTTGGCCTTTACACTGTGTACCATTTGCTCTATGCGATCTAGCATACTGGCTTATTAAAATTGGATTGAATTTGCGTGAAAGATTTATTTTCACTTCAGGCACAAAAGACATCTGTCAAACTGTCTAAAGCGTTGACTGAAGCCAACCCCAAGCCTTAACTGGGACGCTTCGCATAGAGCAAACGGTACACAGTGTCTAAGACAACAGACTTCATTTATGTCTGGGCTTGGTTCTACTTGATGTGGACCTACAAGAAAGGAAATATTCTCTATCAGGAAAGAGAGGGGAGCTAAATGGAGTAGCATCCTGCTGTCATTGATGGAGTCCATTATCTAGGCTGCTGCAGGGTCTGTAGCGCACACTCCATTTAGTATTAAAAATATTTACTCAACAATTTCCCAGATACACTTCGATTAAAGAACGTCAGATACTCAGCTACAAAAATCGGTATCCCTTTTAGCCTTGCTTACCAGATTGACATTTGTCAGATACTCAGCTACAATAATCGGTATCTCTTTTAAATAGCCTTGCTTAGGCCACACATAATTGATCTTTAGCTTCTCGGATCCTCTCAAGGCACTTTTTCTAGGGTCGGTAGGGCAAAAAAAAAGGTGAAAAATTTTTTTATAATGTAAAAAAAAAAAAAAATTTTCACTTTTTTTTTCCATCGGCGGAAATCTATTGTGTCGGCGGTCCGTGAAGCTAAGAATCAATTATGTGTGGCCTTACCAGATTGACATTTGTCAGCTTCAATAATCGGTGTGTCTTTTAGCCGTACTTACCAGATTGACATTTGCTTCCTTGGTATCCATTGGCGCAGTCACACCTGAATTGTCCTGTGGCAGTGTTCACACATGAACCACCATTTTGGCATGGACTGGAAATACATGGGTCATCATGCCCTGCAAAGTAATATAATAATTGAGATAGTAACTATGGAGCCACCCTCATCAGCAGAAAACCTGTAATAAAAATAATTTCCTGTCTCTGCCTATCCACCTACCCTTTTATATACAGTGCCGCCTGTAAGTTAGTGAAATGGCTCACATTTTGCCATTGCCGCAATGCTAAAAAACCTCCACCAAACCGCTTGCAGAAGCATGAATTCAGATCGATTACAGGAAAACCTAGATCTATTGGGTCATAAAGGCCAATATTTGAGGCATGTAGAATAACAATGGCTGCCATTTTTCTCTTTGCTGTATTTGGAGTTAGGTATGGATCAAAGTCTTTGATAAGTAAGTGAAACACAAGCCAATTGTTATTTCGATGGGACTTGGATTTCTTCAGGCTTTCATTATCTTTGCCTAAGTAGCTAAGGGCTATTCCATTTAAAAACCTGGGGGGGGGGGGGGTGGTCGGGCTACGATTTTGACCCCCCTCCATGCATCTAAAACAATTTTTTTTTACCCCCCCTCATGCATTAACTTCGATTTTTTCACCCCCCGTACATACATCAAATTAAATTTTCGTTATTACATTGCGTAGGCCTGAATAGAACGGCAGTCCCCCCCCCCATACATCTAAAGTGAATTCTGCGAGTGCCCCCTAAGCATCTACTTCATATTATCGCTCACCCGTACATACATCATACGAAAAATTAATCAACCCGACCACCCCCCCCCCAGATTTTTAAATGGAATAGCCCTAATAAGCAAGCTGGAAAAGTTTAAAAGTTCTCTTGAGGAGTCTACAAGCTGTGTCCCTTCTAAAAAGTGTGTATTTCATAATGACAGCAGACAAAGCACAAAAAGTACATTTGAAGCGCTTGAATTATTTAAATTACGCTTCATTTATACTCCCTATATGCAAATCCATACGCTCCACATACACTCCCTTGTATAAAGTATAGGCATTTTGCAGTACAATCTGAGTACATTTTGTAATTAAATAATTGGAGCGCTTCAAATGTAGGCTACTTCTTTTTGCCTCGGTTCAACAGCCACAGGTGCGATCAGGCACATGCCTATTAAATAAGAAACATTTATGATTACATAGAATATGAACTGAACTGTGGACCACGTTAATTGAATCCTGATAAAGTGCAACCAAAATAGATATTAATATGATGTTATTTTTGATAAGCTATAAAATGAGAGGAAATTGCTGCAACTTAAAAGGCAGATCAACCAGGTTCAGCTTCTAACAGCTAATATTTATGGCTTCAACCACTTAGCGAACATGGATAAGAGATAATGTAAACCGACAGAGCTGATATATCATGTAATTATTAATAAATTCATATTCAGCTTTCTTCGCAGCCTTCCGGCAATGATTTGGTTTTACTGCGACGCAAAATTATTCTTTAGACTTATACCAGAATAACAAACTATTCAAAACTAAGTCAGTTTGCCATTAATCTAAAAATTCTTATTTCAAGTAACCATCATTTTTGGCTTTGTCGATTAGTTGAATCTAACAACTAGCAACTGTGACTACCATATTCTGCTGATGATGAAAATCCATTGTGGTGTAATGTGCACATTTTTCATTCTATTTGTAACAATTTTTAATAATGAGGCTGCATTGTCAATATGAAACTCACTGCAACGCAATGTTATGGCCCACACATTCTTGATGCGATATGAATTGGAATTCATCGGAGGCGAAGAGAAGCTGAACTCAACACGCGTCACCAGCAGGTCTTTATCAGGAACGTAATTGAAGGTGTTGTATAGACCACCAGTCAGTGCCAATGTCTGCAGAAGGAGAAAAAGACACAATAATATAATAATAAGTGGCATATTTAGGTACAGGAGAGGCATTGGGCCATATGGCTCCCTCAGGTCAAACAGTGGCTTATTAAATTTTAAGGGGGGGGGCATACTCCCTCCCCTCTGTACGCACCGTGCAGTGTATGTTATGGCCGCCTATTAGGCCATTTCTAGATACGCTCCTGGGTCCAAATTTAACATCGAAGACCATTTCTACATTCGCCCCTATTAATAATAAACCGTCAATAGCATGCAGTAACCTGATTCTCAGATTTCATCTGCAGATTAGGGGTTACACGACTTTGTTTGGCGAAGTTATTGCCCGACATTTGGAATTAATATCGGAATTATATATCAGTTTTTCAGTCAATGGGCAATATCGTAAGGCAGGACTTGAATGATTTTTAGCTTCTCAGACTTACTGACATAACAATTTTCTTACAACGAAGAAAGACTTACACATATTTTATGAATTGATTGACACAATACAAACTGAGATTACAGCCGACCGACCAAACAAAAGTGCCACGAGAATATGCGAGAAGTCGAAAACCAATTATTTTTGGCCTTATTTTTGCATGCCACATACGTCCATAGTCCCCAAAGAGGTGTACGTGTATGAGTGCCTTGTTTTAACATAATCGTTAATTTATACCTAAATACCCAACTTTATGCTCAACTATATCACTTTATGCTAAACTATATCACTTTGTGCTCAACTACATCACTTTACGCTCAACTATATCATATTAAATACCAAACTATATCACTTTAAAAACACAACTTTATGCTCAACTATATCACTTTACATCGAATGAAATGAACACATTATCATGTTAAAATTTATATATAGAAGTCTGATGATGTCCACCAACCTTTGTGTCAAGGACATCTGAGCCATTGAAGAAGGTCACCGTTAGAGTCTGAGCACCAAGTTCGGAATACACATCAGCATTGATCTGTTCCATGTTGTAGTAATAAAACCCAACAAAATCAATGGCAAAGATGGCATTCGTATCACTGTTCCGGAACCTCGCATAATACTCGGGATCGTCATTTTGTCCTCGGACCCAAGTAAAAGCGTGTCCTATTGGATGATCGTGATCCTCCGTTGTCATGCTTGCAACCCAGTTGTCGGTGATGTCATTGTCATACTCGTGCTTGCTGACAGACGTTTTGTAGCATTCCTCTACAATTAATAAAGCAAAATTGGAAACTATTACATCTGTCTTTCAGTTACTTTAAAGTGACTAGGTCTATTGTGATCCGAATATTTGCCACAAAAACAAAAATTGAAAAAATAAGTTGTTTCGTTGCTTTGCAACACCTCCTGTGAGATTTAGGTATTAAGACGTTTCAATTGAAAAATTAATTGGGGCACCATTCTTAGACCAAATGTAGCTAAAGCAAATAATTACAATAATAGGGTTCCCACTCTTTTGCCAAATCCAAATTCAAGGTTTTGCCAGGTTTTTCAAGGCTGCCAAAACCAATTTTCAAGGTATGCTTTTCCTGACCTAGCTGGAACAGCACAACCCAACATTCCAGATTTTCAAGGTTTTTCAGGTTGAGTGGGAACCCTGCAGTAAGCTAAGAAGTTGGAACATGGTGATGACCTCAGATAGGTGCTTGTTTACTTCTTGTCAGTAAAATTAATATTCACATACACTAGTGCCCATTGATCATGTTGATCGGACAATTACGCCCTACCACGGCGAAAATCTGAAACTTCAATTACCTTTAAGCCAGTCTACGTGTAATTATATATGAAATGAAAACTGTAAAATAACTTTTAAAAATTGCAATACCAACCCAGCTGGCAAGTTTTTCCTGCAAAACTTCCTGGACAGTCACAAGTGAATTTGTCTCCAAGAGGTGAACATGATCCTCCATTGCTGCAAGGGTTGGGGGAGCATATAGCTGAAAATTATATGATGTTAATATGTTAATGACCACTGCTGGTTGTTTAGTGAAGTAATAGTGAGACACATTTTGCAGTTTGTGATAGGCCTATGTAATATATATATACATCATTTTATTTTGGCTTCTCAGTTGCTGAAAATGACTCGCTTTTCCTAAAGTCTCAAATTAATGGGTTTGAAAGCAGAAACAATTTTTTGTTTAATTCGGTACATTATTTGTATTCTTAATACTTACACGGGAACAATTGAGTAGATCAGTGGCAGATCCGGGAGGGGGCCTTGTATCATTTCAAAGAAAATATACATCAACACTGGCCCGCGAATGTTGAAACATGCCCCACCCCCGACAACCCTGTCTAAATCCGCCACAGTGATACTGTAACCTACTGAAACTTACAGTACACAAAGCCTGGCCTTGAAATTCCACCTTGAGGCAACTGTGGAATTCAAGATGGCATGTTTTTGAAAATAAGTTTTGTTCTCCATTTTTGTATGCAGCTTGTATAAAACCTCATTTCCATGGATGTAACTCAATCTCATCCAGGGCAATACTTTCTTTGCCATAAGCGTTTTATCTTGAGTCAAATGACACTTACCTGTTGTTGCTGACGACACGTCTGTGGAAAAAAATTAGAAAAACAGTTAAAGTAACCAAATATATGTAAGATAAAAATGTTTGATAAATAGTATGTGACGTGTGGCATCATGGATGGGTCAAATGACAAATTCACTGAATTGTAGTTTTCTACAGTGATACTGACACTGTATCTTTTGGTACGTGATAGATAGGCCTTCAAAAGTAAATCAGTTTTCTGATGGAAAAACAAGTAACAGGTTCTTATATTTTGCCACATGTATATCACCTGAGTGTTAGGGCTTGGCGATATTGATATGCGGAAAGTTGCGATATATGCGATACTGCAAAAAAAAGTTGCAATAACGATATTTATTGCGATATCAATATGGTTCAAGCGATCAAGGGCATAAACATATTGGGGCTTGGCGATATCAGAAAAATTTCGATATGTGAATTCACAAAAAACCTTCAAGTGGTGTACAATAAAAGTACATCGCATGAGTTAGCTGACCTTAGGTCCCAAATTTAAAAGAAATCACACAAACTATCACTGGGGGACAAAATAACTGGAGAGAATAGAATTTTCTTGATTTTCAAGTACATCTATCGCTTAAAAGAGGTATATTTTACTACTTTTGAATATTGCATCGTGTGCGATTACTGTGATATGGATATTGCAAGTTGTCATATTGCTATTTCGATCTTTTTGCAATATATTGCCAAGCCCTACTGAGCTAGACATATCTGCAAAACTGCTAGAAGACTCTTAATTTAGGGACAATATATGGCTCTCAGTGACACGAAGGCTCATATATATATATGAAATACCATGTGATAGCATGTACGAACAACATGGTGAGTATAGGATATGATTGCAGATTATTAGTCATGATTGGAATAGTATCTGCCTAACATGTAAATTACATGCTTATATTTATGAATTTTTAATTCAACAGCAATTTTTGAATATATGTATTCCAATAGCTGCGATAAATAAGCATTGGATCGTGTGAAAAGATATGCAAAAGGGATCTTGTGTCTTTAATTAAAATAATATTTTGAGACTTCAAAAGAGAGGACTTGATTGACAAATCGAAGGCCATCATATTAGTTTTTAAAAAGTTAATCTTGAAATACTAAACAAATGTGGTTAGAAAACCCATTTAAAATTAATCCCAATCTATATTTGGCCCATATTTACCATATTAAATATATATACATATATATATATATATATCTTGAACCATTAGCACAATCGAAAACGGCTCACCAAGATCACAAGGAGTAGCACACTGGCACTGTTTGTAGTTCATAACTTGTCCACTGACTTGAGTAGCTCCACATTGGAAATCCACTTGGAGCAAAACAGCGTCACCAGTTGCCCGACAACAAGAGCAGTCGTTTGCCCCAGGGTACGTTGTAGTTCCTATCATAATCTCGCCGCGCTGTAAGTAAAAAAATATTGCTGACATAAATAAAAAAAATCATAGATATCGAATACAGCATTCTGAATTTTCCCAGAGAAATTGACATCTTTGACAATTTTGGCTTAGCATGTAAACGTCTGACCCAATTGCAATCATAAATAATTATTGGTAGAATGGTCAATTGGTCAGTTTTCGAAAGGAGAAGACTTGAGTGGAGCCTGCCCGGTGTCCAATGAAAATTTAAAATACCCTAATCAGCTTTGACTAGAGATTGTAAGATATCGAATAGAGCATTCTGCATTTGCCCACAGAAATTGACATCTTTGACAATTTCGGCTTAGCATGTGAACGTCTGACCCAATTGCAATCATCAATTGGTAGAATGGTCAATTGGTCATTGCAGTTGTCGAAAGGAGAAGATTTGAGAGTGGAGCCTGCCTGGTGTCCAATAAAAATTCAAAATACCCTACTCTGCTTTGACTAGAGATTGTAAGTATTTTTAAATTGTTAGATAGGGATGCCTCAATGCCACTTTCTCACTTCCGACACCGATACCAATACTGGTTATGTTGCCGATACCACCGATACCGATACCATTCCAATACCTATATATTCGGTCATATATGGGCCAGTGTCCGATAGGGGAGAGTGGGGCACAGTGAGACACTTTTTTTATTTTCAAGTGTTCTAAAATGTTGGCAGTACTTAACGAGTTAAATGAGATCAGGTCTACATTATAGGTAATGACGTTGGGTATATTGTCAAGTAGTTTCAGGTTCCTACCTTTTACAGGTTTGGAGAAATTTTGAGTTACGTCCATGCTCGTTAAGTGTCTCACTGTGCCCCATGGGCGGGGCACAGTGAGACAGCAGGTGGGGCACAGTGAGACAGGGCATCTGCTGCCATAACCGCCGATCCTCAGGACCTGCAGAATTGTTCCATCAATTGTTGCTACAGAAACTACTGTACTCTTATAAAAGCAGCTGGCTAGGTGATTTTTTAGGTCCATTTTTGAGCATGTTTTGAAACTTCATCGCACAGGACACATGCTCGACTTATTTAACCTGCCGCACCTGTTACATACTAATCAAAATCCATTCTGATTCTTCTCTTTGAATACGACTCACTAAAATCAGGAGTTTTTTGCAGGCATTTTGTTTTAAATAGTGAATTGTAAGCTATGCCTTACATTCAGGTCGTTTTGAGTGTATTTTACCATGTCTCACTGTGCACCGCCTCCAACTGTCTCACTGTGCCCCACGCAGCTCTCTTTATAAAATTTTTGAATCCTGCGGACCAGATACCTGTATTGTGGTTCATTATCTCACTAAACTAAGGCAAATAATCAAGGTTTGAATTCCTGGCAATTGATTTGCGTTATACCATTTTTCTTGGGAATTATAACAAAAAGTCGTTTAGCAAAATTATTTACTTTTATCGGCTAAAAACCTAAATATTGAAATTCCACTCTCGATATGCTCTCACATACTTAATTTTTGTACTATACAATAGAGGGTTGATCTGTAAACAGTACCAGCTAGACGCTACGGGCTTTGTCTCACTGTGCCCGTCGTCTCACTGTGCCCCGCTCTCCCCTACTGCCTTTTGTTGCCGATACCATAATATTAATATTAATATTAGAAATAATCGTTTACCTGATCAAACGGACACTTCCCCTTGCACACGTTATAGCGCACAGGTTCCCTGCTTGTGCAATTGTTTCCACTATTGTCTACGAAGTGGATTGTGTCAGTAACCAAGCGCAATGAACACGATTCAGGATCAGGTCCATCTGAAAAAAAGGAAGAAATATAATTATGTCACCAGCAGTAGGCCTACCGTAAACAACTACTTACTTTTATTTTGCTGCTCTACTGCTCTTTTGCTAATTATTTAAATGCCAGTGCGAACAGTGATTGGCTTTTTTTTTTCGAATTTTTGCCAAGCAACTGCCAAGCAACTGCCAAGCAACTGCCTAGCAACTGCCAAGCAACTGCCCCTGTGGTGGAACAATTGCCCTGAATATTGAAACTGACACATTAAAGCCTGTATCGTAACTCTAAATACTTCGTTTTAGAATACCAAGTAGAAATAATGTCAGAAACACAGGCCCGAAGTTGGGGAGTTAAACAGCAAAGAACTGAATTTACTCATGCATGACCCTGAATTCTGCCAGTCTCTTCACAGCTGGCGCTGTTCGACAAAAAGGGACTGGGGGTCAGTCTGGTATTTCGTATTCATGTATTCAGAAGAATTCTAAGAAGATTTAAACATGTATAGGGGTGACTTGTAGACCTTAGAGGCCGGGCAGAGTAAACTGCAGGTCACATTAATTAAAAATATTTAACTCGACTTGTATATTTTTCCAACGAAGCTCAAAACTTACCCTCCTCGCACACACAACAGTCGTCTGGACTGTGGATCTGGTGTTGGCCGGGAGGACATTTGCATTCATCAGACAAATTGGTCGAATTAATGAGGCCTTCGGTGCATTCGTTGTAGATGCATTTGTCCTTTTCATCATACCAAGAGGCTGGAGTTTCCTTTAATGAAAAAAAAGGTAATAAGTAGTAGAATTCATTTTTTGGTGGATCGGCATAGTAATAAAAAGACCGAGCTGAAGTAATTATCTTCAGACATAAGACGTTGCCCTGCTGTGACAATGTCAAGATTCTTTGTAAAGATGATTGTGTCGTAGAGAAGTTAGGGCTGTGCAGGCTCCCTGCATTAAAACACAATTTGAAAACTGTTTCTCTTTCTGACTTACTGAAAACCATGCAGCATTAAATATCGGAGGGGTCGAGGCTTGGAGTTGTTTTTTTCTCACCACATTTTGGTGAAATAGATGAACTCTTCCAATCAGTCTTGACATAGATCATTTCTATTAGGTGGGTTTCTTAACACTGTATTGTTTTATTTAGAAAGTAATATTATAGGATATTTCGTGCTGGAAAAGATATTACTTAGAACTATTGTTCACAGAAAATAAGTATTTTTAAATGCCTGCTAAGTAAATATCCCTCACATGGTCCCCATAAGAGTCGGATATCCTACCAGTTGTGCTTAAGTGCTGGCCCTGTAGCATAGTGCTGGGAGCAACCATTTATATCCAATACACTATAATATAGTATTTATACCATTCGGCACCTCTGTCAGCCAATCACATGCCAGTATTACAGGGAAATAATTCCTATGTTCTTTGTTGTCCAGTTATCCTCTCATGTTTGAGTGTTTGTTTCATGGTATAAGGCAGTTAATCACCATGGGATCGGCAATATGTGTTTATCACATTTCGGGCTAAAGCCCTCCGGTGATAAATCAGATATTCCCTCTCCCGTGGTGAATAACCTATACATATTGCCAAAGGTCTGGAATAAATTTGAACCTAAAACATAGTTCCTTTTACAGTACTTTAATCCCTATAGACAACTGACAATGCTGACTTGTACACATTTACTTACAGTGCCATTAGGAAACAGACATCTGAAGCAGTCAATGAGCTCCACACAGGAACCATTCTGTCTGTGATACCCTTGGGCACAGCCACAACCATTGTCAATCAAGACTGTCGAACAATTATGAACGTCGGAAGTGAAGTCGGAGCAGGTGGGCTCGCAGTATTCAACATAATGCTGCTCATTTTCTCCGCATCCTGTGGGCAGAATTGAGAAAATATTTTGAAATTAATATCTCAGCCTTTTAATATCCTTAAACAAAGGAAATGAGGCTTAGAATAGAATCATTCTAGTAATGCTAAGTAGTATATCAATTGGCATCCTGAATTTGAGTACTCAGCCATTCAGGAGTATAGATTATAATTATGACCATCATACCATGTTGTTCCTGATTTTATTACATGGGCATTCTTCTACGTGTATTATGTGAATATGCCAGACTATATACTACCTTGTTATTCCTAATTCGATATTTTTAAAGTATAGCATGCTTGAATCTTTATACAATCACTGGGACATTCCTGATTATACCACCTTGACATTCCTTATTTTATCACCTGGGCAATCCTGATTGTTGCAGGACCCTAGCTGGAAGTTTCTTCCGTCGCAGGCCTTGCCACCGCATTTGGGAGCAGGGTTAGTACACTGCCTTGTCCTGTCGCGATGTCCTCCTCCGCATGTTTTGTCACACGTACTCCAGTCGCTCCATTCCGTCCACCCTCCATCAGCTGAAACATTCAAATAGTATAATTACAGTTTGTCATCATCATGACCGTCATGTCATGCAGTGAGACAGAAATTTAGCATAGTTTGTACTGGCCATAAAAATCACCACAATGATATTTAATACCTACTTGACAAGAACTAAGTCTGGGGTGGCACTGCAGTGCACTTTTGTGACGTCACCACCCATTCTGTGTCAGATTGGCAGCATCACAAATGACAACATTTGAAAATGTTATATTCAAATTACAAATGAGCTAAGCTATACATAGGTATGTGTATTTCTCTGGTTGGGCTTGCCTGTCCTCTGCTTGACGTGACAAACTGTAGAAAACTTCTACCTCTTTTCTTAAAATGATTTCAGAAGTATGATTGGTATGTATGGGTGCCATTCTCAGGCTCCCTGAGCTGTATCACTGTGGAGCGCAGTTCATGATTTGGAGTTAACACAATCTCAAGATCTAAATGACTTTTACATTTGTAATAATCTCTCAAATATTTAATTTATCCTTTTTTTTCTGTGTGATAATTTTTCATGTATGGCTAATACTCTTAATGCAGCACATTGTATTGCACTTTCACACTAGCAAAATAAACTACTACTATTACTACCACTACTACTACAATACAATATGAACTGGTGGGAGTCAGGATTTTCAATGGAGTGAGTGTCATAGTCATGACAAATTTTGAAATTAAGCTATAGTAAATATTCAAAGTCAGAAAATTTCATCATGAGTGTCAAGTCCTGTTTCCACAGAATAAAAGCAGGATCATCTAAAATTAATATATTTAACATAAATGATCCTTAGCTTCTCGGATCGTCTCGAGTTACTTCTTCTCAGGTTGGTCAGAAAGACAAAATAAGCTGTAATTCCAATTTTTTGTTTCGTCAATTGAATGAAAATTATTGGTAAAGTCAATTTATTTTGTCGTAGGCAGAAAATCTATCGGGTTGGTCAATCTGAGAAGTTAAAATCAATTAGGCCAGACTTTTTTAATTTTTAGCTTCTCGGATCGACCGACCCAACAGATTTTCTGCCTACAGATAAAAAAAAATTGAGCACAACCAGAATTTGTATCAAATTGACGTTATAAAAAATTGAGATTTCACCTTTTTTTCCTTCTACCGACCGACCCTAGAAAAAGTGCCTTGAGAAGATCCGAGAAGCTAAAGATCAATTGTGTCTGGCCTTATGTCTGCCTTACTTATCCTCATGCACTGAAAGTGGACAGGCTTTCAGTTGTAACTTACAACTCACAAGTATCAAATTGTGTTGGTGTTTTTCATGTAATCAAATACGATTTTCAGTATTATTCTGAAATAATTTGATTTATCATTATCCGACAATATCCGTAACACTGGTTACTCAAGACAATGCAATTAAAACGCTCTGTTATTCTTGTATATGTTGCTTCGGAACAAAACAACAACCAAATTACTGATCACATACATTTAGGTCAAAATGAAATTCAAAACAACATCATTAGCTGTCTTTTTGTACTACTTTGTCCGGCGAAACTCGATGCCAGTAAAGAGCGTCACCGAAGAAATAGGCCACTTTGTGAATATGTGTACTGAAAGTCTCGGTGCATCGAATGACAATTTACTCCATAAACGTAGTGGGTGCCATTAAATCTTTGAGGGGGAGGGTTGGAGTTTGTAAGTCTCAATAGGAAATTATTTAATTCACAAAAATGCCCGCTGTAATTAATTAAATAAACGTTTCGAGAATGCTATATCGTAAAATATTAGTTTCCAAATCAAACGTACTATGTAAAGAAATACCCTACGAAAATTATTGATTTCAAGACTGGCCGAAAAGAATTATTTCACCAAAAATGGGCAAGAAATTTTTATGTAAAGAAATTCCAAGCTCCTCTCTCCAGATCTGTTTGAGCGCCTCTAATAATTATAACAATTTATCAAATACTTTTCACTTTAGATACAAGATACAAAGCCTCATTTAAACTCACGAAGTTGAAACAAGTTTAGTCAGCACCAGGCTATTTTGTCATTGTACGTTTATTTGTGATTGTACTTGGTTGGACACTGTATGGGACTGACCAGAATATGTGATGATACGTCTACCTGGGAGGGGGTTGTTAATAAAAACAGCAAAATGGAAAAAACCTTTTTATCGCTTTGAATGCAATAGAACAGGTTGTCATTACTTGGCATGCAGAAAAAAGCCAGGATAATCTTTTTGACTTATGAATATAATTATTCTGTACTCACCATGGTTTTCCTCAATGCTATGACAGAAGACAGTGGCATCCACCCAGCACAAACTGAAAAGATATCCAATATTTCAGTTCAAAATTCTGATATCATATATCAATCTTTTAATAAAAATGACATGGAATTTTTCAATTGCTTACTTGGCAAGTATAAAAAACCAAAAGGGCCTATGATTGTATGATTCCCAAACCAATGCACGTAATTTGATGGAGAGACACAATGCCCAAGGGCACTCAACGTAAGAACAACATTGCAAAATTGGTGGGAAAAAAGGATTAAAAAGGTAAGGTAAACCTTTATTTAATGTCGATGTTGACAATAACATAATTAGCGAAGCTATAAGTTTGGACTTATCAGTTGTCACAAATGCCAAGAGTGTAGCATTACCATATGGAGCACTCTGTCTCATTAATGGTCTGATATGGAGGGTAGTAGGTTACAATTCCTTTGTGGTCAACTTCGCACTCTGGACAAGGGTCGTCATTGCAGGGTCTTTCTTCGGTCAAATCTTCAGAGCACTCTTTGCCGGAGCCCATGGCTGCTGGGTTGTCGGAAGATCTACAAAAAGAAGACACAGCGTAAACACAGTCTACTGGAACTGGCCACGTAAACAACCACAAGCAGCATGCAAATGAGCAAGATATGGCAGAGTGAACTTGTTACCAGATTGTTTTCTTTCATACTGTGGGAATCTTTAATTGTTATAGACAAATAACAATAATGTTGGATAACAAAATGAATATTTATACTTAAGTTATCAGTGCCTCTGCAAGTTGTTCAGTGGACAAAGGGAGAATCATAACAAAGTGACAAAACAAGTCTAGATAATTAATCACACAAGGTGTTCTTGGACATAAATAAAAAGCACTGTTTATGAGAGGTTAAAAAACCAATCAGTTAACATTTTTGCAGAATCCAAAACAATCCATAGGCAAAAATACTGGAGGGACTCATGGAGTCCGGTATAAACATGACATTTATATATTACATAATGTACAATAGCGGATGCAGAGAGGCAGATTGAAGCCTCCCCACTTCAGCCCAAAGATTCTCAGTAGGGCAATAGTAGGGCATACAGTACAACCATCATAAAATGGCTCGTCAGTTTGGATCGACACTTATCTATCGATCTGTAGTGATCCATGGCGATCTTGGTTGATATGGAGTGATTGATCTGGAGTGATCTGTTGTGATCTGTATCTATTAATCAAAATTAATAATAATAAATTTACTTTTCTGTACCAAATAACTTATGGATATGTTTCCTTAATCAATATGTTCAATTGCTAGATGGATTTTATCTGTTCTTAGACTTAAAATCCTAAATAATTGACATGATTGATTTTCACTAAAAGTGGATTAGTAGATCACTACAGATAGAGTTATATCATCTCAGATCACTACAGATCACTCTTTATCCGGATCACTCTGGATCACTATCACTGTGCACTAACGAGAGGGGTACCCTCGCCATCAGGGTAGCCATTACAACACTCGATTCAAAGTAATTTTCTGTCATCCTGAGGTTATTTCATCAAATGTAAAGCCTATATTTATCAAGCATGTAGTTTAAATGTTAAACTAACCACTGGGCAAGCAATCCACGTGTGATAGGTCAGAGAATTATCAGATTTTGGATTTGAAATACATCGTAAGGGCGAGGGTAACCACTAAAGCCTCTCGAGGGTACCACCATTTCCAATAATTGTCATGGTGAGGGTACCACCTGAAATGATGACTCTATAAATATTTCGTTTTTGTTGTTACAGTAATTCAATTAGTATGAGTTTCTGTAATATGGCAGATCGTAGCAAATGCAGTTCATCTGATTGGTTGAGGGACTGAATTACATTGCATAAAACTAATTTGAATACCATAAAACCGTATATGAAGTCCTATGACATGTTTGGTGGTGTTAGTTTTTAGCAGCGCAGCTGCTCTTACCCCTAGAATTTTTCTACAAACTCTGACCATATAGGTGAACGCATTGTTACACGTATCACTCTGAAACTTGCCATATCGTGTCATCAAGAGTTTATCTTGCTTCCATCAACTTTTGGTCAACTTCTGTGACAATAATTTTTTCATTTTCTCAACTAAAAAGCTAGTTTTTCCCGCGAAATTTAAATGATTGTACATGGTCAGCTGCTCATGGGTGCACAGCGCCGATTACAATCCACAAAATAAAATTGGCAATAATTGCAAATTAGGAGCTAGGTGTAATTCATTCAATTGGTCTTCTGATTACTTTACACATTGAGTGGTAACCTAGGAAAGTTAGACAATGATGTCAATTGGTTATTTGAATAGCACACATGTGCAGTGTGCACTGACAGCCAGAGCAAGACACAAATGTATGAAAACATTAAGGCACCTTTGAAAAACACCACAGAAGGAAGGAAGGGTGGATGGATGGATAGATTTGATAGATGGAGTATATGGATTACATAGATGGATTACCAGTCTATTTATAATCTCAAATATATGACTTGCTTTCTGTGTCACTTCCATGCAGGGCACACTGCATGGTTGAATGAATAAAGTGGTTGTCCCAAAACACCTTTTGGCAGGTTGGAGGGCCCAGCTTTGAATCTCGGCTGGGGCAATATTTTAGAATTTCTTCAAATTTGTCATTGGATGACTGTTACATCGGAAGAAAAATAGATAGATCTATAAATTAAGACGCAGATAGATCTACAAAGATACCCACATGCATTGCCTAGCAGATATGCATAGACATCTATTGATTGATTGAATCAGACTAATTAATAGTCACATGCATCGATTTAAAGCCCAAGTTGTACTGTTCATTGGTCAGTGGGTTGGCACTTTAAACTCATCAGTGACAGATTATTCAGGCCTTCGCTGCTTAAAGTGCTTGCACGTTATTTTTTCCTACTAATCTTACAACAGTACTGACTAAACTCAGCTGTTCACTGAAGCCGAATTGTTCATTTTTCATGGTTGCCTAGTGCCTATGTTCAACATAGTGATTTAGAGGACATTTTATTGTACATGGACCAGTCAGACAGGCTCAAAATGCTAGACAGTGATAAAAATATCCATGGCAACTCATATGTACTGAGTGAATCTGCTGTAAGCCATTGTTTAAGTGTGACATAAACAGCAATTATGATGTTACCAGATTGATAAGACTGGTCAGAAAGACAAAAAAAAAATAGATACAGAAACATGAACTGTGATACTAATTTGTGATTATGTGCCGTGCTAATGAAGGATTATGAGAAAAAGTTTGACTCTCAGTTTAATGAATTGCCACCGATAGATAGTTTATCCCTCCGGGGAGACAGTAGCTACAGATGATAAGGCCCTCACATGGCCGTGGTGGTTTGAGGACCGGTGACCGTAGGGCCCTCTGATCCCACCTGACATCCACCCTAGTGACCAATTACAACACAACGCACGTATATGTCAACTCATCATCTTTAATAAGTAATCCGCATCATGATAACAATCCATAATAAAGACATACTCCGATGAGTTATTTGGAGGCCAGTCTTCATAAAGCAGAAGACTGGCCTCTCCATGCATGCATAGGAGTGAGCAGTACAGCAGCTTCCCCGTTTGCCTGCTTCTGCCCTTCTGCTCTGAGCGGGGGCAACATAGATGGGGTGATGTGGCTACCTGCAATCAGCCAATCGTAGTAGGCCACGACTGCAGATGACCACGTGCTAGGAGTGTGGAGGAGCTGAGTCCCGACACGTTAGGGTGCTTTGCGGCTGCGCAAAGACACCAGGGTAACTGTTGCCATGGAAACATGGGGTGAGTTCTACCCCATTGCTATTATTCTAGTTCTCTTAACAATTTACACAATAATACTTTATATAATGATACAATGAATGATAGTTAGCAAACAATATTACATATTAAATCATATTACTTAACTTAAATGAGACTATTTGAGGCAGGTGAATGGGCAACCATATGATCCAAACTGGATAACAGATACAGGCAGGTTCATAAGTAAGCAGGTGCGCTACCCAAAGAAAGAGGACACCTCTGAGGTGAAAACCTCAGCGGTGGCATCCCGGCCAATCAAGGATTTTTTATAAGATCGGTTGTCTCCGCTTTGAAGACAATGGGCAAAACTTATTCTAGTTCTTTACACAATAATATAATATATTACGATGCTTTTATACAATAATAAAGTTGGAACGCAATTGAAACAGTATCTTACAGATAAAGAGATAAAAGAGATAATAAATTATATGGGATTAATTGAAATTAACACTGGATAAAAGTTGTGGTGGCATCGATGTGATGGTGAGATGCGACCACTACCACCGGTCAGGCGGAAGGGGGGGAAAAAATTATGTTTCCGGGAAATGATAAAGTCAGTCTGGTAACAATAACAGTTTGAAAGCCATATAAGGTTGTCAACGTGGGAGTCCGATATGCACAGCACAGCTGTAGGGGCTTTCCCTAGCACGGAACACACAATAATCAAAACAAAGTAGCAAACAACACAAGAAAAAAAATAAGCAAGTAAGCAATATCAGCAAAGTCAAATCATCATCAAAATCATCATCTCATCATAGTCCATCAAATATAAAAGGTACAGGTATGTATAAGTGCTACTTCATAGGTTGACAAACATATGTCGTGTGACAAGGAGAGCAAAGGTATAAAGGTGCTGCACATAGACTCAGATGTAAACGATGACCGAGGTAGGTTGGGCGGTGTTAATGTTCCAGTGTGATAGTCCAAAATCAAAGCGTAATTCAGTCCCGAAAAGATAAATTAATCCGATGGTTCGACATATCCATATGCAAACGGTGGTTTGCATTGCTGCCCAAATGACCGAGAGGCTCATGGGGTCGGTGCCCTTTGACCCGGGAGTGATGCAGGTGCTGCGCGAGGGGTGCAGCCAGTGTGTAGGTAGGCTGCTGCTGCTGCTAGCGAATCCAGGCTGCTGCTGATGCGAGGGGGCAGCCAGTGTGTAGTTGGGCGGCTGCTGCTGCTAGCGGAATCCGGGCTGCTGCTGATGCTCACGTGAGGAGAAAACTGCTAGAGTACTGCTGAGGGGTGCAGCCAGTGTCTGGCTGCTGATGCCAGTTCTATTTATAGCTGGTGGTATCATCGCAGGCTGACTGGGTTGAAGGGTGGTGCCCAGCACAAAATGTATAGCAGTAAAATATCTAGTAAACTGAAGTTCCAGGAGTTAGTTGTAATAGTTCAGGAAGTATGATGGAAAATAATCCGGATTGACTGATGTTCCTTTAAGACAATCTTTTCCGATGTTGGAGCAGTTCAGTAATGGTGATGTTGCAATAGTGCATTAATTGTTGATGTTGTAATGGTCAGGGTGGTCAGGCTTTCACAGAGACCCGGCATGCTCTACCATGCCACCGATAGATAGTTTATCCCTCCGGGGAGACAGTAGCTACAGATGATAAGGCCCTCACATGGCCGTGGTGGTTTGAGGACCGGTGACCGTAGGGCCCTCTGATCCCACCTGACATCCACCCTAGTGACCAATTACAACACAACGCACGTATATGTCAACTCATCATCTTTAATAAGTAATCCGCATCATGATAACAATCCATAATAAAGACATACTCCGATGAGTTATTTGGAGGCCAGTCTTCATAAAGCAGAAGACTGGCCTCTCCATGCATGCATAGGAGTGAGCAGTACAGCAGCTTCCCCGTTTGCCTGCTTCTGCCCTTCTGCTCTGAGCGGGGGCAACATAGATGGGGTGATGTGGCTACCTGCAATCAGCCAATCGTAGTAGGCCACGACTGCAGATGACCACGTGCTAGGAGTGTGGAGGAGCTGAGTCCCGACACGTTAGGGTGCTTTGCGGCTGCGCAAAGACACCAGGGTAACTGTTGCCATGGAAACATGGGGTGAGTTCTACCCCATTGCTATTATTCTAGTTCTCTTAACAATTTACACAATAATACTTTATATAATGATACAATGAATGATAGTTAGCAAACAATATTACATATTAAATCATATTACTTAACTTAAATGAGACTATTTGAGGCAGGTGAATGGGCAACCATATGATCCAAACTGGATAACAGATACAGGCAGGTTCATAAGTAAGCAGGTGCGCTACCCAAAGAAAGAGGACACCTCTGAGGTGAAAACCTCAGCGGTGGCAGAATGTGCCAGTCAGATTTTACAGTTGGGAGGTTTAATAACGATTTTAGCAATGGTGAATTTCTTTCTTACTTTTTCAAAGCTTTATGTGGGTCTCACCTATATAGTCATCTAACTTACTATATATACACAAATTCATGTCGTTAAAGCAACAATTTGAGACTTCCACAGTGGGGCTATACAGTGCAGTGGGCCGTTTTTACCTACCTGTGAGTGAGAGTTGGTCAATTAATTTGAATATTTTCCTATATTGATAGGGCATGCAATCATGATCTTGATTGGAATCCCTGATTGAAGACATTTATTTGATCATGTGTCAGCACATGCTGTGATCTTCCACAACGAAGAGCAAATTAATTAGCTGATTCATTGGCTTTTTCTTACTCTGTACCCTTTTGTTTTTATTTGTAGATATACCAAAATATGTAAAATACACATTGTACTAACTTCCACAGTTGGGTAGAATGGGTAAGCCAATTATTGTGCAACTGTTTTCTCGTTAGGGTTAATTAATTTTAAGACTTTATTGACAGGGTATTGCAATTGTGTTCTTGATTGGAGTTCCTGATTGGTATAATTACTTCAGAAATGCAATCATGTGTCAGTACATGATGTTATCTATTGATAAGCTGATTCATTGCTTTTCTTAAAGACTGTTTGTTCAGGTTGCTTTGATTACTCAGACAATATCTTGCATTACCCTCGCCAATCCTTTTTGGTGGTTACCCTCGCCAACCGGAAGTGACCCTCGCCCAAAATCGGCAGTACCCTCGCCACTTCCGGGCTGGTACCCTCGCCATTCAGGTTGGTACCCTCGCCATTTAGGTTGGTACCCTCGCCATTTTAGGTTGGTACCCTCGCCAAAATGCTGGTACCCTCGCCCTCCCATTTTTCGTTTTTTGTGGTACCCTCACCTCGAGTGAATTTGAATTTCATAAATATCTTACTTCATCTTGCATGTTTGGGTCTGGAACTTGCCACTGATTCATTCCACAAGCCATTTAACCTATCTTAACAATTTGAAGACCTCCACACCCATTACATTTTTTGTAATTTCACTTTGAAATCACGAAGTGAGAGGTGTAATGGCTGCCCTGATGGCGAGGGTACCCCCCTCGTTAGTGCACAGTGACTATGGATCACTATGTTGAGCCATTTTAAGATAGTTGTACTGTAAGGTCCACTTCTGCAGTCACAATGCAATCATTCGTGGAGGTCCTGGAGACCTAGACTCCTAGAGTCCTATATAGTCGTTCCCCTGGTAACAATTTCAATGTAGAATACTTCAGATATTTATTAGGAAGGCATTTAAATAGAACACCCCTTAAAGTGAGATATTGCAGCCTATTGACTCCAGTCGCCAAATGAGCAGGCCACTGTAGGCAGTGCACAGACCAAACTAAAGTTCATTACAGCGTATACGAGAGCTTTCACAGTCAAATGGCTCTTAAAATTACAAACAATCACTCTCACTTAATCATGCTAATGGAGGATTTAAGAATAGGAGCTAAGATGGCAATCTGACTCCTTAAGTCGCTTGGAGAAATTAAATCAACCAGTTCTTGGATGATATTTTTCACATAAATTTACTGACCTACACCTGGACTGTTTGCCGCCTCCACAAGTCACAGAACATTCGCTCCACTGACTCCATTGGCTGTAGCCGCAGTCTCGGTCGCAGGCATTCGTGCCACAATTTAGTTGACCGTTGTGACATTTACTGCAAGGAATAAGGAATTTTCATCAAATCACATTTGGTTTTTCTTAACCGCAAAATAAAAACCCTGAAATTTATTTTTTCGACTCATTAAGTTAATTATCATGACAATTTTGTGTTGTCACTAACTGGACCCCGCTGAAAACAAATTTTCAAACTTTGCTAGCTATCAAAACTTCATTATCATTGTACAATTACATCTGATATTTTATTTACTTGATTCCTTATACCTGTTAATGTTGCTGAATAAAAAAATAAAAAATAAAATGGAAGTTGCCAGGACAGATTATTTGAGCCTTACGTAAAAGCAGCACTGACTCACACTCATGCTTGTATTATGCACTCTTGTGGCTATACAGTGTACACTATTTGGACAGTAAAGGTGGATAGGCCTACAGTAACTAGGCAAAGGTTTACAACTAAAGAACAAGTCTGCATTTATTAATAATTAGAACTAGAAAATAAATGTGAATGGATTATAAAAGCCATGCAGTCTAGAGGAGGCAAAACGACCGGGACAATTGTTTACAATCTTATAAAAACTTTTAAAATGAAAAAAGTATAAAATCTTACCAGAATTCACATTCTCTATCAAATATGACAAAATTGTCCTCAAATTCCATTCCTTTGAAGTAGCAAGGACATTTATTCGGTTCAACACAGTTGCCTCTGTCATCTAGCAACTTTCCATTGGGACATCTGAAAAAAAAAAATGAAAGTGATTATACAATATACATACAGGAACAGACATTTCATAGTATTAATGTTAGATCTAGTCCACAATTACATTTTAGGAAAAAATTAGGTCCAACATATTTTTTAGAAATACGGTGCAGAACTGCAGATTAACCTAAGTGCCAATTTGCTGCCTTTGCTTGATATGCAAGCACTGTTTTTATAACAATCAGCACGACTTTCACCTACATTGTCACTGTAGAAGAGAAACAGGTGATGTTTTGCCAATGAGTCAATGCTGGACCTCCTCAATTAAACTGCTTGATGAAGCATGGATTCTCATCCCATAAGCTGAAAACATATTGTGTCATAAAGGGCGTTTTTGAGGTAAATGGGACATGAATAGCTGCCAATTTTCATTGGTCATAGGCGTATAGATATATGGGTCAAAATCTTTGAGAATAAGTAAAGCCCCCTCCTATTAAAATTATATTGGCCTGGTGTTTCACTTACTTATCAAATAAGTACAGAAAATTGGCAGCCATTTGTGTCAGACATACCTAAAAAATCTGCCTTCATGACATGACGTTTTTTAAAATGTCATCGGCTGAGAATCCCCACAAGTAGTTTGGTTGAGATGTTTAGTATTGACCCAATAGCAAAACCTCTCTCGTTTCACTTACTTACGGCAATTAACAGAACATGTTCTCACTCAGTTGTTCTACCAACTACCTGCTTGTAATGTGAAGGTAGTTGATTGACCTTGGAAACTCCATTGCATGATTACGTTGTTGACTCTCCCAGGCAATCAAGTAATTGTTTTGTTCATTACAAATATCAGATTGCCACCACGTATATTTGTAGTAAAATACCAATTTCAAGAAGGTCTTTGCCTGCATGGGTGGGGAACTCAAAATTTCCAGTGGACCTTCATGAGCAAAATCCAAGTTGGATTATAAATGTTCGGATGAGAAATTATATTGGCTGCAATAATTGGCAGCCCTTTGTATCAGTGTCTGTATCGAGCCTGTAAAAGCCAATTCTGAAGATCAATAGATAGATAAATAAATAGTTAGAGAGATGGATGGGCAGATAGCTCTCTAATCCCAGTTCTCGGTGCTCACAAAGTTTGATCATAGATTGAAATGAGAGCGAGAGTCCTCAATGTGATACACATTTTTAGGAGATCTTTTATTTGCTTAGCATAGACACATAGACACAAGGGGCCGATGATGTTACTTTGGGATTCTTCTTTTTCACCCTCCTTACCCCATGCTTGATCTATTCTCTTCTTAGCGCACTCTTTTTTACCAGGATAAGCTACATGTTTATTTACTTATATTTATAAATCTGTTGCAAATACAAAACTAATGGCTTGTAAATATATAGGGAAATGACCCCGGGGATTCCAGTTTTTCAGATGGGCTTTATTCTGGGGTGGCCTCTCGATAGCGGCTCTTTTGTTTTAGAGAGGTCTCCCATAATGAAGAGACAAAACATGCTACTGCTATGTTCCTTTTTTTTTCTGTAAGAAAGTATTATATTATTGTTTATCTAATTATCTTGTCTCTTTGTTATGAATAAATTTATTGTCTATCTGTCCGTCTCATCCGAACGGCACCAGCGGGATTTTGCAATTGATATATATATCTGTTGGATGCTGTAATGCTGTGCTGCATCAATGATTGTTTAGATTTCACGGGGCTAGTAAATTTTGTGAGCAATTTTAATCTATGGAGTCCCTTAGCCAGAGAGAGTGGAAATTGCACAATGACCCAAAGGGCTTGTATAAGGTCCGGTTAAAGGTGATGATTAACATGACCGGACACAAATGGCCAGATCAGTCCAGCTGACACCAGGTGGTGCATTTGCCAAATTAATTCTGACAGCAGCTCAAAGTGCATGTTTTAACTTCTATTTAGGCTAGACAAAATAAATCTTTTAGATTCTCGGACCTATCGACACATCAGATTTTCTGCCAGTGAACAAAAGATCTTACAGAAAATTTTATTTAGATATAATACAAATTTTTCGTATTTCTTAACGACAAAAAAGGAGCCTCGAGAAGATAATAGAAGCGAAAATCATCTATGCCTGGCCTGAGTGACAAAACTGTTAATATCATACCTGCAAGAAGGCAAACAGCTCTCAGCTTCCATGCAGTGTGTCTCATTTCTCAAATCTCTGCAAGTTCTCGGGCAGCCGGTGTCACAATTTTGAGCCACCAAATCGTCCGGACATGCACACGATTCAGTGTTGCACAATTCAGTCTCTGTGTCATGTCCCTCACATTTTGAGCCTCCCATGCTTGGTGCTGGGTCCAAACACTTTCTGTAGCGACGGGTTATTCCTCCACCACATGCGACAGAACATGATGTCCAAGCGCTCCAAGAGGTCCAACCACCGTCAACTGTGAAGAGAATGATTTAATATGAAGGTGAATGATTTTTACTGACCCCGCTTAAATTAAATACAATGCTTGTTCAGTGTGTATAAGATATATCTTAAAGAACACAGGTTGACAAATTGTAAGGGTTCATCTGTAATGACATGTTTACACAATACATGTACCTTATTCCTGCTAAGGTATGAAAGATTGGAAATCACAATAAAATCTGTAGACTGTTTTAAAAATTTTGTTTTAAAAGATAGTTAAACATAAAGAAAAGTAAATCTATAGACCTTTTTGGAATAAATTCATTTTTTTGCAATGATAACGTTTTAATAAAAGTGAATAAAATTCACGTTTTACTAGACTAACAATCACTTTAATTTTTAGAAAAAATATTATGCATTGATGTAGAGCACGTTTATTGATGATAAATAATCATAAATTCAACATAAAAACAAAACAACATTTTGATTAGTATGTTTACCTGGGCAACAATGAGTGTTGCAGATGTCAGTTTCAATGAGTTCTCCAGGACAATACACCCCTGGACTGGCAGGGTGGAATTCCGCTCGGCTGCGTTTCTGTATTCCTCGGCCACACGACTTGGAACAAGACGACCAGGAGCCCCAGTCTCCCCAGGTACATTCTTGGACGGAAAAAAAAGTTGAATGTAACTGTTAATGTCAAAAACTTTCGTTGCAGGTGCATTCTTGGAAGTGAAAAAGTAGTTTGATATAGCAGTTGCTGTCAAAAATATTAAATTGCAGGTACTTTTTGGAAGGGAAAAAGTAGTGCCATAATAACATTATAACAGTTACTGTTAAAAATCCTTCATTGCTGGTACATTATTGGAAGTAAAAAAAGTAGTTGGATATAACAGTTACTGTTAAAGAATAAAAAAATCTTTCATTGCAGTTACATTCTTGGAAGGAAAAGGAAGTTGAATATGACAGCTACTGTTGAAAATAGTTCATCGCAGGTACATTTTTGGAAGTGAAAAAGAAGTTCGATATAACAGTTACTGTTAAAAATCTTATAATTGCAGGCACATCAATGGCAGTGAAAAAGTAGTTGGATATATAAAAGTTACTGTTTAAAAACTTTCATTGCAGGTACATTCTTGGAAGAGCAAAAGTAGTTGAATATAACAGTTACTGTCAAAAATCTTTCATTGCAGGAACATTCATGGAAGTGAAAAAGAAGTTGGACATAACTGTTACTGTTAGAAATCTTTCATTGCAGGTGCATTCTTGGAAGTGAAAAAGAAGTTCGATATAACAGTTACTGTTAAAAATCTTATAATTGCAGGCACATCAATGGAAGTGAAAAAGTAGTTGTATATATATATATATATATATTTATTCATACGCATTCACAATGGTATAGACAGAATTGACATAGCAAGTTTTACATGAAAAAGACAGTAGTAATGGATAAGTAAATTAATTTGCGCATAGTTGATCAAAGTTACTGGTTAAAAACTTTCATTGCAGGTACATTCTGGGAAGTGCAAAAGTAGTTGAATATAACAGTTACTGTCAAAAATCTTTTATTGCAGGCACACTCTTGTCATCTTGAAGTGAAAAAGTAGTTGGATATAACAGTTACTGTTAAAAATATTCATTGCAGGTACATTCGTGGAAGTGAGAAAGTATTTGGATATAACAGTTACTGTTAACAATCTTTCATTGCAGGTACATTCTTGGAAACAAAAAAGTAGTTGAATAAAGCAGTCACTGTTTAAAATCTTTCATTGCAGGTGCATTCTTGGAAGTGAAAAAGAAGTCAGATATAACAGTTACCGTTAAAAATCTTTCATTGCAGGTACATTCTTGGAGCGAAAAAAGTAGTTAGATATAACAGTTACTGTTAAAAATCTTTCATTACAGGTACATTGTGGGAAGCGAAAAAGTAGTTGGATATATATATATAACGTTACTGTTAAATATTTTTCATTGCAGGTAATTCTTGCAAGTGAAAAAGTAGTTGGATATAACCGTTACTGTTAAAAATTATTCATTGCAGGTACATTCTTGGAAGTGAAAAAGTAGTTGGATAAAACAGTTACTGTTAAAAATCTTTCATTGCAGGTACATTAATGGACGTGAAAAAGTAGTTGGATATAACAGTTACTGTCAAAAGCTTTCGTTGCTTGGTGTGACACACAGCCAAGGCCAGACAAAATTGATATTTAGCCTCTCTGATCTTCTTAAGGCACTTTCTCCATGGTCAGTTGGTGGGACAAAAACAAAGCCAAAATCTCAATTCTTTATTATGTCAATTTGATAAAAAATGGATGTAAGGCCAATTTTTCCGTAGGTAGAAAATCTGTTTGGTTGGTCGATCCGAGCAGCTAAAATACGTCTGACCTGAATTTTGTAAGCATAGCCCTACTTATCAACCATCAATTCAAATTTTTGAACTTTAGAATTTAGCAAAGACGCAATCAATCTTACCTGCACAGTCTGGACCTGGATAGCAATTCATAGTCCCATTCATGCTACATTCACTGAAATGAAAGTGATTAATTATAAGACAAAGGGAGGTAATATTTTATGAAGTAACAATATGTATAAGTTATTCACCACGGGAGAGGGAATATGTGATTTATCAACCGAGGGCTTTAGCCCGAAGTGTGTTAAACACATATTCCTGATCCCATGGTGAATAACTGGCTCATACCATGAGACAAACAGTCAAACAGTCAAACATGAAAGGATTACTGGACAACAAAGAATATGGGAATTATTTCCCTGAAATACTGGCATGTGATTGGCTGACAGAGGTGTCAAATAGTATAACCGTAAATACAGGCCAGCTGGTATGGATTTGATTCAGGACAGTTAAATGTCTTTTGTTTTTAAGTAATACTTCCCAGATAAAACATATTTGTCCTAGCTGATATAATGATTAGACTAGAGGGGAAAAATGAGGGAAAATGCATGCTTTATCATCTTTCGAGGGAAATATGGAAAATTTAATGAACCACACAGGGCAAAATTAGATTTGATCAATTGGAAGCAAATTGAATGTGGTTATGTAAATAATGTCATATTGATGAGTTGAGGATACTGGTACACCTCATGGCAGGATTCACCGTCACCCCCACAGGGTAACCAAACCACCGTTTTATGATGGGGGTAACTGAGGGTAACTAGAGGGCACTTAAGGTGAGGTGAGTTTGGTTGCGCAAGGGGAGGCAAGTTTAGTTGAGGGAAGACAAGGGTGGATGAGGGTAGTAAAGGGAATGAGAGGGTAGGTGAGGGCAAACGAAATTAGTTGAAGGTGGAAGAGACTAAAAGGAGCAGTCTGGGGTTAAAATGGGTTCATTTGGGGGTACCGAGTTTGTGTGCGAGAGCGTGGGGTCATGGGGTGTTTTCTGCCATGAGGGCTGCCGGTCAGTGGTCATTTGGCAGAGGTTCACCAGAGCGGAGACGAGGGAAATATATACCAACAGGTAATTATATAATCGACGGGCGTGACTTCCAATCCACTCACCATATGGTGCACAGACTGTGAACCTTGACGCCAGGACCAATCATATCTCCAACACTGATCAGCGTATCTGAGCCTGTGTAGCCTGCAATTCCATCTGTGTCAACCCAAGGTAGGGTGGATCCAGCTCCAACGTACTCCCTTGCAGACTGCTGTAGGTATGTTGCTGCATTGTATACACAGCCTTTAACTGAAAAAAGAAGAAGTTTTTATTGAAAGTTCAAGCCACCACATTCCAGCATGACTTTCTCCGAAGCATAAGGGTATGAACTTGTCGATTTGGTGCTAAAGATGCCTCCCCTCTATCATCATTTATAAATCATAATTTCATGATCATAATAATCACCTAGCTTCTTGTGGAAAAGCGATGCTAGGCCTTTATGTCTATACTGATGAATGATATTGTCAGTAATATCATTGCTCTGGCACAAAAAAAATCAAATTTATAAAGGAAAAAATATCCAAAAAAGCTGAATGACATGATGTAAATTGTTTTAAAAATTATAATAATGCTAAAAAAAAATTTGGGTTTCATTATTACAAATGTAGAAAATGTATCTGGTTTATTTTGGCTCGGTCGCATGGGCATTAATGATATTACTGCCCGAGGCTGCCAGTCATTAATCTGGTAATGCCCTCCAAAAAAACATTATTGTATAATTAATCCTCTGAATGGCGATGCTAGACTACTGGCTTGCGATTGGCTGACAGAGGTGTCAACTGTAAAAATAATAGTAATATCAAACCTGGAGCGGTGGTGGTTGCGTATGTTGCAACGGTGCAGACTGTGATTGGTACAGTACTTGGAGTGGAAGAAACTTCAACACTTGAAGACGGCGTTACCGATGTTGGTAGCGTTGTAGACACTGAAACTTAATGTTCAGTTGTGTTTAATGAATAATACATCCACACTCAAACAACCACAACATGACATTTGCGTGATTAAACATTTTTACAAAAATTGAAATCGATAAGATAAAGATTGAAATCGACATGATTAAAGATCTTTAAAATACATTTAAAAATGTCAAAAACCTGAGAAATTCTTAGAGTCAGGAAATTTGATATGCAAACTGAGTGGACTGTTGCGCTGTGATAATGGCATTTTGTGACGCATGATAGCCAATGAAGTGTCATCTTCTCTACATTCAACATAGGAAACATCGAAGCTGTTTGATTAGCCATGATCAAGAGAAGGCCATTTGATTTGTCATAACTGATTTTGGAGTAAAAATCAGATACGTAATCCTTTCGTTTGATTGTCATCAACAAGTGGAATTAGTTTCCTTAAATCAAATAAATATTGAAAGTATTGGGTATGATCATGACAAATCATCAGCATGATGACACGCGAAGTGCCATTTTCACTGTGCAGCAGTCCACTTTTTTTGCATATCAAATTTTCCTAACTGTAATTTTTGTTTCCGCAAGGATCACTTATCAAAACCAATCAATTTTTTTAAAACTTGACTCTCTTTAAGTTTATTCCATACCTTTTGACCTAACACATGCTTCATAGCAGACTGGGCTATGGTCGGTGTCACAATGATTGCTAACGTAAATCTTTGCTTTCTGATGTTTTACTAGAAAGCAAGATAGCATTGCATATAAATAGACAATAGTTACCTATCGTTGGAGTGGAAGGTGTCACTTCTGAAATCATGTAAAGGGAACATTATTATAATCATAGTATTTAATATAAATATATATATGGCAAAGCTATGAAATTCGCGCAGCACTTAAGCATTTAAATTGCTCTAATTTTATCATAACTTACTCTTATGCACTATTTGCACATAACATGACTAAAAATATCAGAATATAAGCTACATGCATAATTCACTCTCCAGTTATCCACACGTAAGTAATCAAGGCCACCGATTTCGTAAAATTTACTTACTGATTCATGGTTTACTATTCGAAGAAGATTATAAAACTAACAGAGCTTTACATTAATTTTTAAGCGGCGACCACAGTACAGCTCATTTCTGTACAGTGCATAGGCGTAGGAGGCAGGGGGCTGCAGGCTGAAGCCCCACTAAAAATTTTGGAAGAGCATTATTCAGGTAGTTTCAGGCACGAAATTTTGTGAATTTAGATTTTTTGGTGCAATTTGGGTTAAATGTTTTGGGCAGCCACATTAAATTTTATTCCTATGCCTATGGATTGCTGTATCTGAAGGATTAATTTTTGTGATTGCCTTGCAAACATACCTTCACTGCATTCGATGAGATAGAAGTCCTTTATGTTTATGACAGCATCAGGGGGTGCATTTATTTGTATTGATATGTTGCTGATTATCCACATTTCAGTGTGTCCAGGTAAAATAAAGCTGTAATCACAGAAAGAGGTTGAAGAAGTTGCACAACTGGAAGTCTGAAAAAAAGGAAGAAGATGATATTATCAGTAAGTTGTCACTCCAAAATATCAGAATAGGGTGCTGTGAGATGTGATTTCTATTTTTGATAAATATCTACATGTTTCCAGTAGAGTAACAAAGTCTCCCATACTAGATCAGCAGAGCAGGGCTCAGTATCCATCCAACCTTTCCTTGTGCAATTGAAATTTAATTTCCTACATTTTGAGCTAAGTTTGGTTCCTGTACGACCATTCTTTCTATGTCAAAAGTGCGTCCGAAGCACTGGAGGTTGATGTCCGAAATTTTGTTGACATGTTCTTATTCCTGTAATTTCTCAAAAAATTGGCCTGATAAAAATATTTCAAGTATTCAAAATGTTTCTTATGGTAAAATCTAGATGTCTCAATTTTTTTTAGATTTTTCAAAGCAACAGATCACACCAATACCATGCCCTGAAGATTCTGTTATTTCACCCAAGGAAAGATGGCGATGGCCCACACCTAGTACCCAGACCTACTCCCATACAGCCATTACTGAGGACATACAGTCTGGTGAAAATGAGAACTGCATACTGCTGCCACCAGGCACGAAAGTTGATTTTGTGAGCTACAGCATTGCTGTCCCAAGAAATAGTTCCAATTTCATTGCACATTCACCAAATTTCTATTCAACATTGATGTATACCAGAGTCAGACTCGGCAATCACATTCTCTAAGGAAGTAGACAAGGCCGTCAGCACACACAGAAACAGCCCTGGTTTCTTCCAGACAAAATTGTGCGAGTTTCTCAGACTGAAATGATGTGGACAATAGCACACTAGTCATAATATGTGTAATCCGAATTATTTTTTCACATCAATCAATAAAAACAATGGGTAAACTTTTTTTCTGTAGGCAGAAATTCTCTTGGGTCGGTCAACCTGAGAAGCCAAAAATTGAATATGTGTGGCCTAATAGTTAATACTTTTGAGAGAGTGGGTTGGGGTGATGGGGCTTTACACCCTGTATTATGTATACATGTAGGATATATACACTGTTTAGTATTACAGTAGAAAAAAAAGCGAGTGCTTACAGGAAAGCCGTTGGTGGCCATCAATGACCTCACATCAAGCCCTATCAAATTCAATGAAATGAAGTGTCAATTTGTCATTCAGTATCTTGTGACTCATCGATGAGTGGTATGACATGTCAAATGACTTACCCTGCCAGCATTGCAAGTATAGGATATGACCTCACTAACTGCTTATGACTTGTACAGAGTAACATGGCAGGGATAAGCAGATAAGATGTGACCTCTCAAGAAACATACCAGTGCTTTTCTGTAAGCACTCATTTTTTCATCTACTGTAACAAGACAGACAGGGGGTAATGATGCAAAAGGCACTTTCGGCACAAGATTAAACATCCGTCCAATAGGGTGATCTGGTACAGGGTCAAGGCATCCCACCCGGATTTTAGAGGTAAGCCATCATGCTATTTGGACAGCAAAAGTAGTCTGCGAACACCCAACCAAAAGGAAAAAAGAAGACATATGAAGCGCTCGAATTATTTAAATTGCCAAATGTACTCCGATTGTACTGCAAAAATTTGTATACCTTTCTACAGGGGAGCGTATTTTGAGTGCATGAATTTGCATATAGGGAGTATAAATAAAGCGTAATTCAAATAATTAGAGCGCTTCGAAAGTACACTTTTTTCCTCTGGGAACTTTTTAAAAACAGCTTGTTCTTACCGTTTGTTGGTCCCCATCCGGCATAGGAGTAATTGTCACCGAGGTGGCACCCATGATTTTCAAAGATATGAACATGTCGGGCCAGCGAGGCTTAGGCAGCAAAGTAAGGAGTAAGAGGGTTGGACCTGTCGAGTTGTAACCACTTGAAGGACGGAGGATATCATTAGATATTTCCTGTCCAGAATGAGTTATGCTGTAGTCGATAGAATCATCTCCGTTTCCGTCTCGATCATATTCCAAGGGGAACTGACCATAAGGACATTCGAATGCACCGAGAGAGGACAAGCTTATTTGAGTTGTAGAAGAAGCAGAAGAGACACCTACATGACAAAAAACATTCCCCATCAAGTTACAATTAGATCTACAAACATAGGATGTGTAGCAGCATACCTTCAGGGAACAACTTCACCACACCAAGTGCAGCATTCCATAGTGCCTGATGGTGGTGATAGAAAGACAAGACTATTTCAATAGAATTGTCTCATTTGTCATTTCATACAGTGGTATTGAACACTTTTGACTGACAAAGAAGCAGTGGCGTCCCTATGGGGGGCAGGGATCGCACTTGCCCCCATATTGAACCTGTGCCCCCCCCCCAGGTGCCCCCCATATTAACTTCTTGACTTTGGTTAAAATATACACTTAGTATAGTGGGTGCCCCCCCTCAGAGAATCGCATACCCCCCCCCCCCAGGTGCCCCCCCCCCGCGCTTGAGACCCCCTAGTTACGCCACTGCTGAAAGAAGCTGAGATGCTATTGATATTTAGAAGTAGGCCACTTTGCTCCTTTGAAAATTTGCTCCTTAGAAATATATTTCAGTCTTCATGCCTAATTAAGCCAAAATGTGTGTTACGGTGGCGAATAAGTAAATTCAGGAAGTTAGTCATGTTGGTCATGTTCAAAAACTAAATCACAAGCAAACTTTTTTTTTTGCATTTGGAATAGCAAATGTGGGTTTAATTTTGAAATATTACATAAATTTTAAATGAAACTCTCTCTGCCAGAGCCATCAGAAGCATCGACCTAGTGCAGGAGAGAAATTGTAGGCATGTATATAAATATATCCATGTTATAGTAGCTGGGTTTTGGCCCGGAAGTAAAAAATATACACAGTTGGCAGCAAACTTATTCAATTTCAACACCTTGATGTTTTCCCATTGAATTCAATAGTTGACGAATATTGCAAAAATAAGTGTGGTACGTGACATCAGCATGTATCACATCATGAAAAAAAGGATAAGATCATATATTAGACAATGCCAACAAAATGCCAAACTGCTATGAAGGAGACCTAAATCTGGTAACAGAAAACAGTTTGCATTTCATATATATAGGGGTGAAAAATTTGAGAATTTTTTTCAACCCCCTCGCTTCCATTGGTAAAGCATTGGATCAGGTTGCTTTTTCAATAGTTTTGAACCATATGTGAAATGGAGCTTAATGCCCAGATTTAGTTACATACGCTTTAGTAGGCCTATATATGTTGTGTAACTTGTCAAGTATGTGATGCTATCATACTTTTTATGACTTGATACATTCTGATGTCACAACACTCATTTTTGCATTACCTAGGCCTATATTTAACAAATTTGATTACAATACCTTACACAACTTCGTTCACTGAAGGTAAAAATAATGTAATACTTGCATACCACTCAATGTTGGAGGTGTAACAATAGTAGAAGCTGTAGAGGATCCACTTGTTGACCCTGGTGTTGTGCCACTGGTGGAAGCTGAAGGTGTTTGGCTTGTGGAAGAACCAGTCAATGTTGAAGGTGTAACACCAGTAGAACCTGTGGAGGATCCACTTGTTGACCCTAGTGTTGTGCCACTGGTGGAAGCTGAAGGTGTTTGGCTTGTGGAAGAACCAGTCAATGTTGAAGGTGTAACAGCAGTAGAACCTGTAGAGGATCCACTTGTTGACCCTGGTGTTGTGCCACTGGTGGAAGCTGAAGGTGTTTGGCTTGTGGAAGAACCAGTCAATGTTGAAGGTGTAACAACAGTAGAACCTGTGGAGGATCCACTTGTTGACCCTGGTGTTGTGCCACTGGTGGAAGCTGAAGGTGTCTGGCTTGTGGAAGAACCAGTCAATGTTGAAGGTGTAACAGTAGAACCTGTGGAGGATCCACTTGTTGACCCTGGTGTTGTGCCACTGGTGGAAGCTGAAGGTGTTTGGCTTGTGGAAGAACCAGTCAATGTTGAAGGTGTAACAGCAGTAGAACCTGTAGAGGATCCACTTGTTGACCCTGGAGTTGTGCCACTGGTGGAAGCTGAAGGTGTCTGGCTTGTGGAAGAACCAGTCAATGTTGAAGGTGTAACAGCAGTAGAACCTGTGGAGGATCCACTTGTTGACCCTGGTGTTGTGCCACTGGTGGAAGCTGAAGGTGTTTGGCTTGTGGAAGAACCAGTCAATGTTGAAGTTGGAACAGCAGTAGAACCTGTAGAGGATCCACTTGTTGACCCTGGTGTTGTGCCACTGGTGGAAGCTGAAGGTGTCTGGCTTGTGGAAGAACCAGTCAATGTTGAAGGTGTAACAGCAGTAGAACCTGTGGAGGATCCACTTGTTGACCCTGGTGTTGTGCCACTGGTGGAAGCTGAAGGTGTCTGGCTCGTGGAAGAACCAGTCAATGTTGAAGGTGTAACAGCAGTAGAACCTGTGGAGGATCCACTTGTTGACCCTGGTGTTGTGCCACTGGTGGAAGCTGAAGGTGTCTGGCTTGTGGAAGAACCAGTCAATGTTGAAGGTGTAACAGCAGTAGAACCTGTGGAGGATCCACTTGTTGACCCTGGTGTTGTGCCACTGGTGAAAGCTGAAGGTGTCTGGCTTGTGGAAGAACCAGTCAATGTTGAAGGTGTAACAGCAGTAGAACCTGTGGAGGATCCACTTGTTGACCCTGGTGTTGTGCCACCGGTGGAAGCTGAAGGTGTTTGGCTTGTGGAAGAACCAGTCAATGTTGAAGGTGTAACAGCAGTAGAACCTGTGGAGGATCCACTTGTTGACCCTGGTGTTGTGCCACTGGTGGAAGCTGAAGGTGTCTGGCTTGTGGAAGTACCAGTCAATGTTGAAGGTGTAACAGCAGTAGAACCTGTGGAGGATCCACTTGTTGACCCTGGTGTTGTGCCACTGGTGGAAGCTGAAGATGTCTGGCTTGTGGAAGAACCAGTCAATGTTGAAGGTGTAACAGCAGTAGAACCTGTGGAGGATCCACTCGTTGACCCTGGTGTTGTGCCACTGGTGGAAGCTGAAGGTGTTTGGCTTGTGGAAGAACCAGACAATGTTGAAGGTGTAACAGCAGTAGAACCTGTGGAGGATCCACTTGTTGACCCTGGTGTTGTGCCACTAGTGGAAGCTGAAGGTGTTTGGCTTGTGGAAGAACCAGTCAATGTTGAAGGCGTAACAGCAGTAGAACCTGTGGAGGATCCACTTGTTGACCCTGGTGTTGTGCCACTGGTGGAAGCTGAAGGTGTTTGGCTTGTGGAAGAACCAGTCAATGTTGAAGGCGTAACAGCAGTAGAACCTGTGGAGGATCCACTTGTTGACCCTGGTGTTGTTCCACTGGTGGAAGCTGAAGGTGTTTGGCTTGTGGAAGAACCAGTCAATGTTGAAGGCGTAACAATAGTAGAACCTGTAGAGGATCCACTTGTTGACCCTGGTGTTGTGCCACTGGTGGAAGCTGTAGGTGTTTGGCTTGTGGAAGAACCAGTCAATGTTGAAGGTGTAACAGCAGTAGAACCTGTGGAGGATCCACTTGTTGACCCTGGTGTTGTGCCACTGGTGGAAGCTGAAGGTGTCTGGCTTGTGGAAGAACCAGTCAATGTTGAAGGCGTAACAGCAGTAGAACCTGTGGAGGATCCACTTGTTGACCCTGGTGTTGTTCCACTGGTGGAAGCTGTAGGTGTTTGGCTTGTGGAAGAACCAGTCAATGTTGAAGGCATAACAATAGTAGAACCTGTAGAGGATCCACTTGTTGACCCTGGTGTTGTGCCACTGGTGGAAGCTGAAGGTGTTTGGCTTGTGGAAGAACCAGTCAATGTTGAAGGTGTAACAGCAGTAGAACCTGTGGAGGATCCACTTGTTGACCCTGGTGTTGTGCCACTGGTTGAAGCTGTAGGTGTTTGGCTTGTGGAAGAACCAGTCAATGTTGAAGGTGTAACAGCAGTAGAACCTGTGGAGGATCCACTTGTTGACCCTGGTGTTGTGCCACTGGTGGAAGCTGAAGGTGTTTGGCTTGTGGAAGAACCAGTCAATGTTGAAGTTGGAACAGCAGTAGAACCTGTAGAGGATCCACTTGTTGACCCTGGTGTTGTGCCACTGGTGGAAGCTGAAGGTGTCTGGCTTGTGGAAGAACCAGTCAATGTTGAAGGTGTAACAGCAGTAGAACCTGTGGAGGATCCACTTGTTGACCCTGGTGTTGTGCCACTGGTGGAAGCTGAAGGTGTCTGGCTCGTGGAAGAACCAGTCAATGTTGAAGGTGTAACAGCAGTAGAACCTGTGGAGGATCCACTTGTTGACCCTGGTGTTGTGCCACTGGTGGAAGCTGAAGGTGTCTGGCTTGTGGAAGAACCAGTCAATGTTGAAGGTGTAACAGCAGTAGAACCTGTGGAGGATCCACTTGTTGACCCTGGTGTTGTGCCACTGGTGGAAGCTGTAGGTGTTTGGCTTGTGGAAGAACCAGTCGATGTTGAAAGTGTAACAGCAGTAGAGCCTGTAGAGGATCCACTTGTTGACCCTGGTGTTGTGCCACTGGTGGAAGCTGAAGGTGTCTGGCTTGTGGAAGAACCAGTCAATGTTGAAGGCGTAACAGTAGTAGAACCTGTGGAGGATCCACTTGTTGACCCTGGTGTTGTGCCACTGGTGGAAGCTGTAGGTGTTTGGCTTGTGGAAGAACCAGTCAATGTTGAAGGTGTAACAGCAGTAGAACCTGTGGAGGATCCACTTGTTGACCCTGGTGTTGTGCCACTGGTGGAAGCTGAAGGTGTTTGGCTAGTGGAAGAACTAGTCAATGTTGAAGGTGTAACAGCAGTAGAACCTGTAGAGGATCCACTTGTTGACCCTGGTGTTGTGCCACTGGTGGAAGCTGAAGGTGTCTGGCTTGTGGAAGAACCAGTCAATGTTGAAGGTGTATTAGCAGTAGAACCTGTGGAGGATCCACTTGTTGACCCTGGTGTTGTGCCACTGGTGGAAGCTGAAGGTGTTTGGCTTGTGGAAGAACCAGTCAATGTTGAAGGTGTAACAGCAGTAGAACCTGTGGAGGATCCACTTGTTGACCCTGGTGTTGTGCCACTGGTGGAAGCTGAAGGTGTCTGGCTTGTGGAAGAACCAGTCAATGTTGAAGGCGTAACAGCAGTAGAACCTGTGGAGGATCCACTTGTTGACCCTGGTGTTGTGCCACTGGTGGAGAGTGAAGGTGTCTGGCTTGTGGAAGAACCAGTCAATGTTGAAAGTGTAACAGCAGTAGAACCTGTGGAGGATCCACTTGTTGACCCTGGTGTTGTGCCACTGGTGGAAGCCGAAGGTGTCTGGCTTGTGGAAGAACCAGTCAATGTTGAAGGTGTAACAGCAGTAGAACCTGTGGAGGATCCACTTGTTGACCCTGGTGTTGTGCCACTGGTGGAAGCTGAAGGTGTCTGGCTTGTGGAAGAACCAGTCAATGTTGAAGGTGTAACAGCAGTAGAACCTGTGGAGGATCCACTTGTTGACCCTGGTGTTGTGCCACTGGTGGAAGCTGAAGGTGTTTGGCTTGTGGAAGAACCAGTCAATGTTGAAGGTGTAACAGCAGTAGAACCTGTGGAGGATCCACTTGTTGACCCTGGTGTTGTGCCACTGGTGGAAGCTGAAGGTGTTTGGCTTGTGGAAGAACCAGTCAATGTTGAAGGTGTAACAGCAGTAGAACCTGTAGAGAATCCACTTGTTGACCCTGGTGTTGTGCCACTGGTGGAAGCTGAAGGTGTCTGGCTTGTGGAAGAACCAGTCAATGTTGAAGGTGTAACAACAGTAGAACCTGTGGAGGATCCACTTGTTGACCCTGGTGTTGTGCCACTGGTGGAAGCTGAAGGTGTCTGGCTTGTGGAAGAACCAGTCAATGTTGAAGGTGTAACAACAGTAGAACCTGTGGAGGATCCACTTGTTGACCCTGGTGTTGTGCCACTGGTGGAAGCTGAAGGTGTCTGGCTTGTGGAAGAACCAGTCAATGTTGAAGGCGTAACAGCAGTAGAACCTGTGGAGGATCCACTTGTTGACCCTGGTGTTGTGCCACTGGTGGAGAGTGAAGGTGTCTGGCTTGTGGAAGAACCAGTCAATGTTGAAGGTGTAACAGCAGTAGAACCTGCGGAGGATCCACTTGTTGACCCTGGTGTTGTGCCACTGGTGGTAGCCGAAGGTGTCTGGCTTGTGGAAGAACCAGTCAATGTTGAAGGTGTAACAGCAGTAGAACCTGTGGAGGATCCACTTGTTGACCCTGGTGTTGTGCCACTGGTGGAAGCTGTAGGTGTTTGGCTTGTGGAAGAACCAGTCAATGTTGAAGGTGTAACAGCAGTAGAACCTGTGGAGGATCCACTTGTTGACCCTGGTGTTGTGCCACTGGTGGAAGCTGTAGGTGTTAGGCTTGTGGAAGAACCAGTCAATGTTGAAGGTGTAACAGCAGTAGAACCTGTGGAGGATCCACTTGTTGACCCTGGTGTTGTGCCACTAGTGGAAGCTGAAGGTGTTTGGCTTGTGGAAGAACCAGTCAATGTTGAAGGCGTAACAGCAGTAGAACCTGTGGAGGATCCACTTGTTGACCCTGGTGTTGTTCCACTGGTGGAAGCTGTAGGTGTTTGGCTTGTGGAAGAACCAGTCAATGTTGAAGGCGTAACAATAGTAGAACCTGTAGAGGATCCACTTGTTGACCCTGGTGTTGTGCCACTGGTGGAAGCTGAAGGTGTTTGGCTTGTGGAAGAACCAGTCAATGTTGAAGGTGTAACAGCAGTAGAACCTGTGGAGGATCCACTTGTTGACCCTGGTGTTGTGCCACTGGTGGAAGCTGTAGGTGTTTGGCTTGTGGAAGAACCAGTCAATGTTGAAGGTGTAACAACAGTAGAACCTGTGGAGGATCCACTTGTTGACCCTGGTGTTGTGCCACTGGTGGAAGCTGAAGGTGTTTGGCTTGTGGAAGAACCAGTCAATGTTGAAGGTGTAACACCAGTAGAACCTGTGGAGGATCCACTTGTTGACCCTGGTGTTGTGCCACTGGTGGAAGCTGTAGGTGTTTGGCTTGTGGAAGAACCAGTCAATGTTGAAGGTGTAACAGCAGTAGAACCTGTGGAGGATCCACTTGTTGACCCTGGTGTTGTGCCACTGGTGGAAGCTGAAGGTGTTTGGCTTGTGGAAGAACCAGTCAATGTTGAAGGTGTAACAGCAGTAGAACCTGTAGAGGATCCACTTGTTGACCCTGGTGTTGTGCCACTGGTGGAAGCTGAAGGTGTCTGGCTTGTGGAAGAACCAGTCAATGTTGAAGGTGTAACAGCAGTAGAACCTGTGGAGGATCCACTTGTTGACCCTGGTGTTGTGCCACTGGTGGAAGCTGTAGGTGTTTGGCTTGTGGAAGAACCAGTCAATGTTGAAGGTGTAACAACAGTAGAACCTGTGGATGATCCACTTGTTGACCCTGGTGTTGTGCCACTGGTGGAAGCTGAAGTTGTCTGGCTTGTGGAAGAACCAGTCAATGTTGAAGGTGTAACAGCAGTAGAACCTGTGGAGGATCCAGTTGTTGACCCTGGTGTTGTGCCACTGGTGGAAGCTGAAGGTGTCTGGCTTGTGGAAGAACCAGTCAATGTTGAAGGTGTAACAGCAGTAGAACCTGTGGAGGATCCACTTGTTGACCCTGGTGTTGTGCCACTGGTGGAAGCTGAAGGTGTCTGGCTTGTGGAAGAACCAGTCAATGTTGAAGGTGTAACAGCAGTAGAACCTGTGGAGGATCCACTTGTTGACCCTGGTGTTGTGCCACTGGTGGAAGCTGAAGGTGTTTGGCTTGTGGAAGAACCAGTCAATGTTGAAGGTGTGACAACAGTAGAACCTGTGGAGGATCCACTTGTTGACCCTGGTGTAGTGCCACTAGTTGGGGTAGATGACGATGGTCCACTTGTTGTACCAAGAGTTGATGGCGTTGTTATTGTTGAACCAAGTGAACTGGTTCCAAAAGTTTCTTTGATTATAATTGTAGTCGTGAAGGTGGTGGGACTTGTGGTGGCAATAGATCCTGATGAAGTTCCTGTTGTGGCTGTGGTTCCTGAAGTTGTTCTGCCAGTTGAACTTGAGGAAGAACCTGCATTGAAAAACAGTTAGTAGATTATTACAACAGTCAGCTGTCTTAGATTAAGTTGGCTGCTCCACTCAGTTGGAGTTCCCAAGTTAAACATACACAATTATATTTTTAATTCTTCATCAAATCTAATTGAACTAATTGGTTAAGGAATTTTTTTTATATAATAGTAGCCAAGTCTTTTCATTCCATGTCTGTTTCAGACCAAAATCACACTGGCTATGCAATGTAGTAGTTTAGGCCTGCATCTCTTTTCCTATTAGAATAACCATGATTGCTATGGACGCTTTGAAACACATGATTTGTGTTCTAAGGAAAACTATCCAATGATAGTCTACGCAACCGATTTGTTTTATTACATAATAAAAGAGAGTTACCCATGGATAGGATAGCCAGATAGATAGAAAATAGATAGCATTATAGATAGCATTATAGATAGCCAGATATATAGTACATACATAGATACATAGATGGGAGCTGTAGATGGAGAGGAGGTGCCCGGGTGTTTGAGGTTGCTATAGGCCTACTACTAGTCTTCATTATCATGTTCCAGGTTTAACTGTGAATTTTGTGGTAAGATAAGCAATATTAATTGCTTTGTCTGATTGACATTTGACAATGATATCTGAAAATTTATACTGATCATAAAGAACTATGTTTTCTATAGTTCTTGTTTGGAAGAGATGAAAATTATCAGAAAATAGAAATCTGTAAAAGGCTAAAAATTCAAGCCTATTGACATCTCAGAAAATGCTAAAAATAGAGCCTACAGACGTCGAGAGGCAGGCTAAATATGCAGCCTACATCTAGAAGCAGGTTAAATAATACAGAAGGCTTCAAATAGCCCATGTCTTGTCAACTTCTTGTCTCTAAGTGATAGGATTTATCACGGTAGAGACATCTGTAGAAGAGCTAAAAGTAAAGCCTACAGACGTCTCCAAAAAGGCTGCCAACACAGCCTACAGACTGTCTAGAAGCAGGCAAAATAAATGGCCTACCAACGTCTGCTTGGTCTGCCACCGCTTTTTATGCTGGCTTCTTGAACTTTAGGACAGGATTTGTTATGGTACATCATTAGCTCTCTACGGCCAGCATGCTATACTAGAGGCCCCATGGAGAAAAGTGTCAACCAGTTTGGTCCCCACCATTTAGTAATATCAGCTAGAGCATTACAAAATATCTTATGGTCACAAATACCTAATATTGTTGCATTGATGAAAAAGTACACCTGCCACTCATTAATTGATCAATAGGTGTATATGCAATTGTTGCAGGGCCTGAAACAATCGGGGGTAAGTAGTAATGAGAGCAGTTTGTTCTTCTTATAGGTCCCATCTCTAGTAGGTCCTATTTTTATGTGGCACTTCCTTGGAAGTGGCGAATTTAGGAGAGGGCCATTGGGGCATGGCCCCCTCGGGCTAAAAAAGATAGGAAACGCCGCAGAGCCCCGTGTATTCACCCCATGTAATGTAGGGTTTGGCAACATATCACAAAAATATCGAAATCGCAATATCACAACTTGCAATATCCATATCGCAGTAATCCTTCACTGATGCAATATTTAAATTAGAAAAATATTGGCCTACCTTTTATAAGGGTTACATGTACTTAAAAATCAAGAATCTTCTATTCTCTCAGGTAAATTTGGTCCCCAAGTCAGTAGATAATTCCCAAACTTAAAGGAAATTTCATGCGATGTACTTTCGTCATACACCTCTTGAAGGTTTCTTATGAATTCACATACCGACATTTTTCTGAACAGACTTTGTGTTGCTAGAGATTGGATGTCAGTCAATATTATTTTGAAATGAATAGTGATATTGCATTTAATATCGACATCGCAATAAATATCGTTATTGCAACCTTTTTTTGCAGCATCGCATATCGCAACTTTTCTCAATATCGCCAAGCCCTAATGTAATGCCACCCTCACCTCAGGCCATATCTAGATACGCCCCTGATCCTTGGAGTGACAAAGAAACACTTAGTGACTTAGTAGTAGTTACTGATTTACAGTTAGTGACTAACTGGCAGTTGGGGACTAACTAACAGCTAGTGAATAAAGGACAGTTATAGTTACTTACTAAGAGTTAATTACTAACTGACTAACTAACAGGTAGTTACTATATGATGAACAACAGTTAGGGACTACCTGACTAACAGTCATTAATGGCTACCAGTTAGTGATACTAACAGTTAGTGACTGACTCACAGTTAGTGACTACAAGTATATAACTAACAGTTTGTGACTAACTAACAGTTTGTGACTAATGGTTAGTGACTAACAGTTTGTGACTAACTACGTAGCAGTTTGTGACTAACTTAGTGACCAACTAATATTTTGTGACAAACTAACATTTTGTGACTAACAAGCAGTTTGTGACTAACTGACAGTTGGTGGCTCTTTAACAGTTAGTGGCTAACAGACAGTTAGTTGCTTACTAACAGTGGCTAACAAACAGTTTGTGACTAACAAGTGACTAGCTAACAGTTAGTGACTGACTGACAATTTTTCTGAGTCGGCATCCCAATTTACCCCGGGGTCGGGGTTAATAATTATTGGGACAGCTGCATGTGTCATGTCTTGCTGCCTGACTGCAGAACAGTAGTTGCAGCTTAATCTGAATGCCTTGCATTTAAGCTTAACAAAAAAAGAAGCAATATTGTTATCAATATTGTGTAAAACTAGTATTCGCAAAAACGTCCCAGTGTGCCCCAGTTCACCATAAACTAAGGCAGAAAAGATGAAATTAAAAGCTTTGTTTCAATTCAATTCAATTCAATTCAATTTTATTCCAGATGCAAACAGGATACATGTATGTATTGAAACAATAAAAATAACAGTTTGCATCAGACTTAAATGTCATCCCTACCTGGTATTGTCGTAGATGCAGAAGATACATGAGTTGTACTAGATCCAATAGTTGAGGATCCACTTGTGGACCCTGGTGAGGAACCACTAGTTGGGGTAGATGATGATGGTCCACTTGTGGATCCAGGTGTTGTACCACTGGTGGAAGCTGAAGGTGTTTGGCTTGTGGAAGAACCAGTTAGTGTTGAAGGTGTAACAGCAGTAGATCCGGTAGAGGATCCACTTGTCAATCCTGGGGTGGTACCACTAGATGATGATGGTCCACTTGTGGATCCAGGTGTTGTACCACTGGTGGAAGCTGAAGGTGTTTGGCTTGTGGAAGAACCAGTTAGTGTTGAAGGTGTAACAGCAGTAGATCCGGTAGAGGATCCACTTGTGGATCCTGGTGTGGAACCACTGGTTGGGGTAGATGAAGATGGTCCACTTGTGGATCCAGGAGTTGTACCACTGGTGGAAGCTGAGGGTGTTTGGCTTGTGGAAGAACCAGTTAGTGTTGAAGGTGTAACAACAGTAGATACTGTAGAGGATTCACTCGTCGATCCTGGGGTGGTTCCACTAGTTGGGGTAGACGACGATGGTCCACTTGTGGATCCAGGTGTTGTACCACTGGTAGGAACTGATGGTGTTTGGCTTGTGGAAGAACCAGTTAGTGTTGAAGGTGTAACAACAGTAGATCCTGTAGAGGATCCACTTGTCGATCCTGGTGTGGTACCACTAGTTGGGGTAGATGACGATGGTCCACTTGTGGATCCAGGAGTTGTACCACTGGTAGGAACTGAGGGTGTTTGGCTTGTTGAAGAACCAGTTAGTGTTGAAGGTGTAACAAAAGTAGATTCTGTAGAGGATCCACTTGTCGATCCTGGTGTGGTACCACTAGTTGGGGTAGATGACGATGGTCCACTTGTGGATCCAGGTGTTGTACCACTGGTGGAAGCTGAGGGTGTTTGGCTTGTGGAAGAACCAGTTAGTGTTGAAGGTGTAACAGCAGTAGATCCTGTAGAGGATCCACCTGTGGACCCTGGTGTGGTACCACTAGTTGGGGTAGATGATGATGGTCCACTTGTGGGTCCAGGTGTTGTACCGCTGGTGGAAGCTGAGGGTGTTTGGCTTGTGGAAGAACCAGTTAGTGTTGAAGGTGTAACAGCAGTAGATCCTGTAGAGGATCCACCTGTGGACCCTGGTGTGGTACCACTAGTTGGGGTAGATGACGATGGTCCACTTGTGGATCCAGGAGTTGTACCACTGGTAGGAACTGATGGTGTTTGGCTTGTTGAAGAACCAGTTAGTGTTGAAGGTGTAACAAAAGTAGATTCTGTAGAGGATCCACTTGTCGATCCTGGTGTGGTACCACTAGTTGGGGTAGATGACGATGGTCCACTTGTGGATCCAGGTGTTGTACCACTGGTGGAAGCTGAGGGTGTTTGGCTTGTGGAAGAACCAGTTAGTGTTGAAGGTGTAACAGCAGTAGATCCTGTAGAGGATCCACCTGTGGACCCTGGTGTGGTACCACTAGTTGGGGGAGATGATGATGGTCCACTTGTGGATCCAGGTGTTGTACCACTAGTGGAAGCTGAGGGTGTTTGGCTTGTGGAAGAACCAGTAAGTGTTGAAGGTGTAACAGCAGTAGATCCTGTAGAGGATCCACCTGTGGACCCTGGTGTGGTACCACTAGTTGGGGTAGATGATGATGGTCCACTTGTGGATCCAGGTGTTGTACCACTGGTGGAAGCTGAGGGTGTTTGGCTTGTGGAAGAACCAGTTAGTGTTGAAGGTGTAACAGCAGTAGAACCTGTAGAGGATCCACTTGTTGACCCCGGTGTTGTGCCACTGGTGGAAGCTGAAGGTGTCTGGCTTGTGGAAGAACCAGTCAATGTTGAAGGTGTAACAGCAGTAGAACCTGTAGAGGATCCACTTGTTGACCCTGGTGTTGTGCCACTGGTGGAAGCTGAAGGTGTCTGGCTTGTGGAAGAACCAGTCAATGTTGAAGGTGTAACAGCAGTAGAACCTGTGGAGGATCCACTTGTTGACCCTGGTGTTGTGCCACTGGTGGAAGCTGAGGGTGTTTGGCTTGTGGAAGAACCAGTTAGTGTTGAAGGTGTAACAGCAGTAGATCCTGTAGAGGATCCACCTGTGGACCCTGGTGTGGTACCACTAGTTTGGGTAGATGACGATGGTCCACTTGTGGATCCAGGTGTTGTACCACTGGTGGAAGCTGAGGGTGTTTGGCTTGTGGAAGAACCAGTTAGTGTTGACGGTGTAACAGCAGTAGATCCTGTAGAGGATCCACTTGTTGATCCTGGTGTGGAACCACTGGTTGGGGTAGATGAAGATGGTCCACTTGTGGATCCAGGAGTTGTACCACTGGTGGAAGCTGAGGGTGTTTGGCTTGTTGAAGAACCAGTTAGTGTTGAAGGTGTAACAACAGTAGATCCTGTAGAGGATCCACTTGTCGATCCTGGTGTGGTACCACTAGTTGGGGTAGATGACGATGGTCCACTTGTGGATCCAGGAGTTGTACCACTGGTAGGAACTGATGGTGTTTGGCTTGTTGAAGAACCAGTTAGTGTTGAAGGTGAAACAAAAGTAGATCCTGTAGAGGATCCACTTGTCGATCCTGGTGTGGTACCACTAGTTGGGGTAGATGACGATGGTCCACTTGTGGATCCAGGTGTTGTACCACTGGTGGAAGCTGAGGGTGTTTGGCTTGTGGAAGAACCAGTCAATGGTGAAGGTGTAACAGCAGTTGAACCTGTAGAGGATCCACTTGTTGACCCTGGCGTTGTGCCACTGCTGGAAGCTGAAGGTGTTTGGCTTGTGGAAGAACCAGTCAATGTTGAAGGTGTAACAGCAGTAGAACCTGTGGAGGATCCACTTGTTGACCCTGGTGTTGTGCCACTGGTGGAAGCTGAAGGTGTCTGGCTTGTGGAAGAACCAGTCAATGTTGAAGGTGTAACAGCAGTTGAACCTGTAGAGGATCCACTTGTTGACCCTGGCGTTGTGCCACTGCTGGAAGCTGAAGGTGTTCGGCTTGTGGAAGAACCAGTCAATGTTGAAGGTGTAACAGCAGTAGAACCTGTGGAGGATCCACTTGTTGACCCTGGTGTTGTGCCACTGGTGGAAGCTGAAGGTGTCTGGCTTGTGGAAGAACCAGTCAATGTTGATGGTGTAACAGCAGTAGAACCTGTGGAGGATCCACTTGTCGATCCTGGGGTGGTACCACTAGTTGATGATGGTCCACTTGTGGATCCAGGTGTTGTACCACTGGTGGAAGCTGAGGGTGTTGGGCTTGTGGAAGAACCAGTTAGTGTTGAAGGTGTAACAGCAGTAGATCCTGTGGAGGATCCACTTGTGGATGCTGGTGTGGAACCACTAGTTGGGGTAGATGACGATGGTCCACTTGTGGATCCAGGTGTTGTACCACTGGTGGAAGCTGAAGGTGTTTGGCTTGTGGAAGAACCAGTTAGTGTTGAAGGTGTAACAGCAGTAGGTCCTGTAGAGGATCCACTTGTGGATGCTGGTGTGGTACCACTAGTTGGTGTAGATGACGATGGTCCACTTGTGGATCCAGGTGTTGTACCACTGGTGGAAGCTGAGGGTGTTTGGCTTGTGGAAGAACCAGTGAGTGTTGAAGGTGTAACAGCAGTAGATCCTGTAGAGGATCCACTTGTCGATCCTGGTGTGGTACCACTAGTTGGGGTAGATGACGATGGTCCACTTGTGGATCCAGGTGTGGTACCACTGGTGGAAGCTGAAGGTGTTTGGCTTGTGGAAGAACCAGTTAGTGTTGAAGGTGTAACAGCAGTAGATCCTGTAGAGGTTCCACTTGTGGACCCTGGTGTGGATTCACTAGTTGGGGTAGATGACGATGGTCCACTTGTTGATCCAGGTGTTGTACCACTGGTGGAAGCTGAGGGTGTCTGGCTTGTGGAAGAACCAGTAAGTGTTGAAGGTTTAACAGCAGTAGATCCTGTAGAGGATCCACTTGTCGATCCTGGTGTGGTTCCACTAGTTGGGGTAGATGACGATGGTCCACTTGTGGACCCAGGTGTTGTACCACTGGTAGGAACTGATGGTGTTTGGCTTGTTGAAGAACCAGTTAGTGTTGAAGGTGTAACAACAGTAGATCCTGTAGAGGATCCACTTGTGGATGCGGGTGTGGTACCACTGGTTGGCGTAGATGATGATGGTCCACTTGTGGATCCAGGAGTTGTACCACTGGTAGGAACTGAAGGTGTTTGGCTTGTGGAAGAACCAGTTAGTGTTGAAGGTGTAACAACAGTAGATCCTGTAGAGGATCCACTTGTGGTTGCTGGTGTGGTACCACTAGTTGGGGTAGATGACGATGGTCCACTAGTGGATCCAGGAGTTGTACCACTGGTAGGAACTGAAGGTGTTTGGCTTGTGGAAGGACCAGTTAGTGTTGAAGGTGTAACAACAGTAGGTCCTGTAGAGGATCCACTTGTGGATGCTGGTGTGGTACCACTAGTTGGGGTAGATGACGATGGTCCACTTGTGGATCCAGGACCTGTACCACTGGTAGGAACTGAAGGTGTTTGTCTTGTTGAAGAACCACTTAGTGTTGAAGGAGTAACAACAGTAGATCCACTTGTTGGTATTGAAGTTTGTCCACTTGTTGGACCAGTTGATGAGATACTAACAGGACCCAGTGAAGCAACAATGGTTCCAGGGCTTGTGGTTTCTGCAATTTCATCAAATAAAATGTAAGATTCATCAAAATGTTACAATTATTCATTAACTATCTAGTCTCGTGTTACCAGGAACTGCATTCAACAAGTTCATGATTCTTAAGTTTTTTGAGATTTTAGTTATGAACACTTTCAATGGATACTGTAATGACATGGAATGTAATGACAAGGATTTGGCGTAACAATAATTTTAAGCATAGGGGAGACCGGGGCTGGTTGTCACAGGGGCAGGTTGTCACACTTTTTATTGCACTAAACTATGGAGTCACACAGCTCAACCAATCATTGTTTTTGCTTTTATAACCCACTGGAGTCTTTTTGAAAAATCTTGACCCCTGGAAGGGAGTCTGGTAGGCACAAGGACTGTTAAAAATTTCCTGTCACAAAAAGTAATTTTTTACCTTTAACTTGCATGCAATGCTAGTCTTTATCAAATAGTTGTTGAAAAAGATACAGTTAATACACTTACCATATAAACATTTCTTTAAATCATCATTAGAACAAATAGTGAAAATTTTGATAACAACGGCCTTGGTCACCCGTTTTTGGAATTTTCATCAGTCGGGGCAGGTTGTCACAAAAAGGCGGGGCAGGTTGTCACACTTTTTGGAGCTGGTTGTTACCTATTAAGACCAGGCTTTTAAACCAAAAAAACTAACACAAATATAAATTTGTGCTTTATACATGCTATTGATGACTGAAGATGTATGCAGATATTGCATTGTGTTTAAATAAATCGATTTCAAATTTATATGTAAAATTTTCCAAAAAAATCGTAAAAATCCTACCCCGTATCAGAATGCTTTCCTACTGATTGGTAAGCCTTTATTTGCAGCACTTTTGTACACAGTAGCATGCTTGTTAAGGTCTTCACTTGGCAAGTAAAGGATTCCTCATATGTCCAAAATAACTTTTCTTGGTCAAGATTTGCCCTACAGAGTTCCACTTCCTGCATTCGAGCTCATAACCAAAAGTGTGACAACCTGCCCCGAGAGTGTGACAACCTGCCCCGAAAGTGTGACAACCTGCCCCGAATTCTGAATTTTAAAAAATGGCCAACATCACATCAAGATTTCGATTGATATAGGTATATATTCACCAGATAGGTTTAAGTCACTCCCCTTTTGCCATTCATACAGAATGGCAGTGCTCCTGCATGCTTTATATAGATATACTAGCATGTTTATGTTTTACACACTGTGACAACCTGCCCCTGTGACAACCAGCCCCGGTCTCCCCTACTAAATTATATGAGATAATGTAATCTTACCTTCAAAGCAGCCTCTAATGACGAGATATATTTCTTTGGGGGCTGTACAACGTTCACATGTTAGTTGAATTTGAATCTTCGATACTTTTCCAAATGAATTCTGGGGTAACTCAATATGTTCTGTTTTTGGATGAAGCAATTCCGAAGTGACCTAGAAGTAACAAGGAAACAACTACAACAAATTTCCATCAACAAAACAAAAATTGTTATCATAAAGTGTGCTATTATGACTCACAGATCTCGAGTGCCAAAATCTGTGTGAAGCAACACTCATTTTTTGCATATCAAGTTTACAGGCTGTAATAAACTACACTTTATTCAACCTCTCAATTGGGTTTCACATACTAACAGTGGTGTCCCTATGGGGGACAGGTGCGGCCGTGTGGGGGGCATGGCCCCCGTTGTCCCAAACTTCCCATATGAAAATTTTCACATTAGTTAAAACACCTATTAACATTTGCAAGACAGGAATGTGGAAGTCTCACACTTACAACCATTTTGGTGGTTATTCAAGATTAGATTAAAAAACTAAAAAAAATATTATTGAAGGAGCTATTAGCACATCCATAATGCATCATTTTAGTGGGTAAGGTTGATAATATAAAATAAAAATAGTAATTACAATTTTGTTTTCATTCTCCTCGTTTTCATAGGTGACTCGAATTTTGAGTGGAGTTCCATTTGAACAAGTCTTTTTCACCCTGATGACAACAACAGTCAGCATAACTGGTTTCAAACCCTCCAGCAAAATTGGTCCATCAGATGGAAATTGCAAGCTGGTGAAGCTGTCAAACCCTGGTTGGTCAACTTGGTTTGTGTGAGTTGGTAGGAAGACGCTGGCATCCCCATCAAGCATTAGTGTATTGCCTGAAGTGCAAGATTATTTTCTACGTCATGGGGGGGGGGGGGGATTCGTGGGAAATAGACTAATAAAGTATGGCATGCAATAGGTCTGTCTCCATGTGACATATAATCTGGTTTGTTTGCAAAGTAAGTGAAATCCTGTGAACAACAGTTAATAATAATCTGGTTGTTAGCAGGTTACAATTCCCCAATCTGTATAATAACAACACATTTTTTTGTTGAACTTCTGTTTTGAGAACATAATCAATACAGCATAGCTGACCCAAACAATCAAACATTCAACAAACACACTCATTAAGTTATCAATCACCTTGTTGAAAGGCAAAGGGGATTCCATCAGAGCTCCTATTGCTTGGAGACACCACCTGTACATAAATTCAGAACTACAAATGGAGACAGACCTATTGCCAGCAAACCATCATACTGAGTAGGTTAATGAATGGTTCACTTACATGATATATAAATAAAGATATTTGGTTTTTGGAATGAGTTTTGTGGAATCTGACCATTTTCTTATTTGGTCAAACAAAAATTTGTCCTAATTTGACCAAACTGCTCCACTACTAAATTTCGAAAATTTTCACAAGACTGTTCTTGCAATTTTTTCCTATTTTTGTGCTTTAATATTATGTGACATTGCGAATTGAAATAAACTTTGATAAATTTGGCCATACTTAATGTTGCAAAAATGCACAATATAATAGTAATTTTAAAAATTATCTGGAGAGGCCTCGGATGAAATTTTATGAAAAATGACTCATTGACTTACATGTGCTCGGAGTGCTTAATGTAACAGCTGCATCTGCATAAGAGGTTTTAAAAAACAGCATTAGAAAAAAACAGAATAAAGGTCAGGTTTTTTTAACCTGGCCTGCAGTCCTGCCAATGGACAAATTGGGATTTTTACGAAGAACTGCAAATTCAATCGATGTTACAAAATTTTTGGAATTCATGGTTTTTCACAGTTTTAGAGTTAAAGGTGTTTCATCTTGCATCTTCCCAGGTTGGCATCTCGCTAGCGACAAGAAATTGTCTTAAATATGTCATCCTGTACCACATAATTTCATCTTAATTGTACATCATTTTTTCAACTAGAGCTGCTTCTGTCAAATCCTTATTTAATTGTTCAAAACTGTAAAATTATGAAATTTTGTGGAGTCATAGTAGTATGAGATTCTTTCACAGATTTAGAGTTAGGGTAAAGTGGGGGAAATCCGCCCCCCCCCCCCCTTTTCACATATATTCCTTGCTCAGTCCCTCTACTTTATGAAAAACGTGACTTCTATTTCAGGGAATGATGGAGTATATATATATACATCTGAACATATCTGGAAACTTACATGCTTTAATTCTACAGCTTTGAGCCAACATCACCATATGAATGTTCAATCTCATGGGTCGGATTTGCCCCAGAAGTGTGGGGTAAATCCGCCCCCTTGAGTTTTGGCTACAAATGACAAGAAACATTTGGCTTCTGAAGTAAATTCTATTCTTAAATTAAGCCCTGGTTCTTCTGGGTTAAATTACCAACATGTAAGGATCCCTTCATCAATATATGTGTGAGAATAAAAAAGTTTGCATATGGCATATTCAACACACACTAAAACATGGCAAAAATTCTTAACTTCATCTCAATTAAAATCACAATCACCATTAGTGGTGCTTTATGACAAAATGGAGTGACTTACAAGGCATATCTCGTGTTTATATGTTTTTAACATGAGAATCAGAGGGGGCGGATTTGCCCCATGGACAAGGGGCGGAATTGCCCCGACCACTAGAAATCATATGGGTGTTATTTTCTAAATATGCATTTTATTGATTGGTGAAATCTCTTGCACATATAAAGTCGTTGAATAAACATTGCTATTTGTGACAATAAGTAATGTGTTTATACAACATATACCTATAAAACACATCAGTTTTGAAAGTTTCAATTGCACATTGAAATTGCTAAGTTTTGAGATGTATGTCTTCTTTCTCAGTTGTAGTCCAAACAAAACTATGTAGCAGCCTAATCTCTGTGTTTCAGTAGTCTCTAGACACAGTAGCACTAATCTGCATGAAAATTATTTATTGTCAATTATATCTTGGGTCATGAGGGAACTTTTACTCCTCAAGGGGGCGGATTTGCCCCGGGGGCGGATTTCCCCCACCTTGCCCTAAAGGTGTTTTATAGAGTCAAAGGTGTTTCATCTTGCATATAGTAGTATGAGATTCTAGGGATTCAACAGTAAGTGACAAAAAACTTTATAGGATCAACTTGTTTCATTGGTTTAGAGCAATGACAGGTATCCGAAAGTTGATCTGCATATCGCAACTATGTGGGATACAAGCAATGCCATGAAGTTGACTGTTTTCTGTTGGTCCACCAATCTTCCAATTTGATGAAGTACTTGCAGTCGTTTAATTAGTTTGTTTATTGTAACCTATGTTGCTCAATAGGATAAGCACTGAATCAACTGATTAACCTTAACTGACACAAACGAACCATTTTTAAGCCAGTGGCATCACACGACCTTGTTGAAACTTAATTTTGAGACTGTTTAGACCGCTAATCTGCAAACAGCTCCAAGAATTTTTTGGTGTCTGGAAACCAATCAAACGTTGCCAAAATCCCATGTAGCAAGTTGGAAATTATTCCCAAGAATCTCGTACTAAATGTAATGCCTTTAACAAAATACGTAACCAACCATGGTGACAGAAATTCCAAATGACATACTTCTTGAAATGATGACATTAGGTCTATTAAATAACAATAACTTGGCAATGTGTCATTGAAATGTGTTGCCTATTGATAGTGTCTAGGCCTATATTGCTGGAAAAAACTTCCAGTTTTTGCTTTTTGGCCCTTCCCCAACTGGTCATGTGGCCTTTTACCCCCACTAAAATCAAATCAAGTCTAAGCACCTTCAATACAGAATAAATCATCATTTTAAATTTCACTCTCAACTCTAAAAGAACAAATAAGGGCCAGGAACATAATTTTAGTGAAATTAAATCTACAAATGGGACTGCTATTTTGAAGATAAACATTTTTGTTACCATGGTAGCGGTTATATCAAGTTACATCTTTTTTTGCCAGAATCCCACGTAGAAAGTTGGAAATTATTCCCAAGAATCTCTGACTAAATGAAACGTCGGTAACAAAATGCTTACATTCCAAACAGCCTCTGATTCTCACATCAACGTTGAGGGGAGGGTCACCCATTTCACATCTGTATTCGATGAGGATTTCTGTGACTTGGCCAAAATTTCCCGGAAGTTCCACAGGCAATTCAGTCGCTCCCATAATCATTAAGGTCACCTAGAAATGATAGAATCTACATGAGGCAAAATCATTGTTCAATGTTTGGAATATTCGAACCAATGAACTGCAGGTCTACACCTATCACAGGAAAGAATATTTGTGGAAAATTTAACATTCTTTCAATTTTTTCACAATAAAATGCCAACATCGAACACTTGGCAGTAACATTTTTGGAATGTTTTTACTTTGTGGAAACAAGAATTTTTTATCAAATGTATGAGACTCAAAATAATATTTACTTTGAAAAGGGTGCAAAAAAACATTTGGTGAACACTATGTATTCAAGAAAAGAAAGCCAAGAAAATTGGGCCAATGATTAAATATATATAAATATGTTATCGAAAAATGGTTTCCAAGATATCCCATTAAAACTTACTATGATCTGGCTCACAAAATTTAGATAAGAATCGCTCGTTCTCCCAAAAAGTCCGCTCCTACATATTGTATGTTTAAGAAATTTACTGACTGGTTTCTTTTCAAAAGACGTTTTCATTTACGCAGAATAATGCATTTCTTGTTGCTAAGTGTAAGCCCACAGAGCTTTCCGGGCTAATATAAGTGCAAACTTGCTCTTTCCTAAAAGGTGTTTTGATTTCGATGAGCAAGAGTGTCTGGAACATACCTGTTTGTTGCTCATGAAATCATTGAAGTAGGTGATATCTACTTTGAGAGGGTTTCCATCTGAGCAGGTCATGGGTATTTTTATGGTAAACTGGGTGAGCTTTACAGGCGTGAAGCTCACTAACTTCAGTCCAGTTTGTGGAACCTCAAAATTAGTGAAGCCGTCTTGATCAGGAGGACTGATAGTGTCATTGTTTTGTTGCACAAGAATGCTTTGGTCTCCATTCACCATTAAGACGTTGCAGTCTGCAAAATGACAAAAATTGTGTCCGATTTTGAGAAAATCCTCAAATGACTACTTTTAATATTTAACTCTTCACAGTTATAAGGAAGTTGAATTTTTAACCTCTCTATCGCATTTCAAATCTGTTGCATAAATTTACTGATGTGAATGTGATGAATCTTTGCCCCTTGCTTTAAGTTTAAAATCACGTGGTTCTTCTTTTTGAAATTAAAACAATTAAAAGAAGTTATCAAAGTCCTCATTTGTTCTAAGACAACTTTTCGGAATCAATGACCTTAACATTGTATTTCTAAATCTCAAAAATAGAAACATCAGAAATTCATTCTCACAATGTCCACATCCTTGAAGAGAAATGTCAATAGTGCTTGGAATCGAGCAGTTATTGCATTGGTAGCGGATCTGGATTTTTGCGATTTCGCCCAAATTCGTTGGTATGTCAACCGGCAATGTTGCTGGCTCTGTGAAGGAGACAATCACCTGGAACCAATGAAAATACTAAGTATTTACAGGACACCACATGTTTCCTGGCCTGACATTATGATATTCAATTACATTTACCACTTTTGATTACTTTTTTTGACAAGAGAAAATGTCATATATGACACATTTGTCAAAACAAAAAAGACAACATAAAATAACAATATTAACAATAGCCGAATAAAAATCAATTGAAATATAAACATCTTCAGGGTTACGAAATATATTACAAATAATTTTGTGCATTTTTAAACTATTCAACCTCTAGTAACGCGGGAGATCCCCAATTCAGCAGGTTTTACGTAAGAAAAACATTTAGATAGATGAAGCGCCCCAGGAATATATACAGTATCCCCAGTAAATGAGTACACCCTAGCGACATATTGACTAATTTGATAATAAGTCAGGAACTAACTTAAGTAATCCAACTTAACCAGCATATGATATCCCTGGACCTAAGAAAATGTGTATGAAAAGTTTCAATGGTGCAGAGTGAGACTTACTTACTTGTATATTGTGAATGTTCGAAAAAACAGTGCAGCAAAATAAGTGAGTACACCCAATTGGAAATATACATGGGGGTGATCTAGAAGTTTTATGTGCTAACATCATGGAAATTTTGTACAAAGCATGTCATTATAAAATAGATGACATCAACTTAATATCACGTAAAATGCAGGAAATTCCAATAGCCACTGTAGATGCTGTGGAGCGGCAAATATTTTTACAGGTAGTCATCCCAAATCAGCAATGCTATTTCAATGGAGAAAGAGATTCCTTGGCATCAGAATATGTTGCATACTCTGCCACTCGTAATGTGGCAATAGAAATTGGTTGTCCTTTGTCATAAACTCAGTTGATGTGATGTAATTTACACCAAAGATGCAATTTTTCCAAAACAAAAATTGTTTAATGCCACTTATGTGCAAAAATAACTCATTTCTCAGGTCATTCCAATGTCTGTTTTGCATTGGGTGTACTCACTTATTTGGTGGCACTTTGCATTTTAACACTTGTCAGTTACAATTATTAACTCGCATATCCTTCAAAGTTTACATGAACATTCTACCAGCTCTAGGCTACATCATATCATTCTTGAGTGTCGCGCTCTGAGCAAATTAGTCCAGGAGCCACAGGGGTGTACTCATTTACTGGGGATACTGTAACAAAAGGTTGGGTCTTGAAACTGGTTCTGTTGAGTCCTTATTCTGAAATCTTCTGTTTCATACGAAAAATGCTCATGATCGCAATCAAGCTTGTACAATGTAATCATAAGAAGTTATTATGAATATCTCACCTCCTCTGACTCCAGAGCCTCATTGAAAAATGTCACGTTTACCTGAAGAGGATCACTACTGTTGCAAGGTTCAGTTATTCTAATTTTGAATATTGTCACAATGACAGCCTCAGGGCTCATGAGTGTGAGAATTCCACTAAGCGGGAAAGAGAGAGTGGTGAAATTGTACGCATCTGGATGACCCAAGACGTTTGTGTGTGTCGGCCTGAAAATGCTTTCGCCTCCATTCATCATCGGGAGAGTGCAGTCTAAAAGGAATGAAAACAAGTGTTGATTGCTTCAGTTTCATACGTTAATGAATTTGGGTTTTTTTTTTCACAACAGAACAGTCCTAGTAAATATACAATGAGTTTTTTTTGGGGTCTTTTTTTTAATATGCCTGAGCCATAGGGTCAGGTAACATTGTCATATATTAAAGCAATAATCTTTTTCGAAAAACCAAAACATGCATACTTTTTTTGGTGCAATAAATATGGCATTTCTTAACCAATTTTGGTAAAAATATAATTCTTACTGGCAGTCATGGAATAAATAATTGTAATTGGATGGATTTCTTACCACAGTATTGTTTAATTTTGAAAAGAAAAAATTCAAGGCTGTCGAGTACTCGAAATAAATAATCAAGTCCAGTGTTTCCATGATATAAATAATCTCCAATTAAGGAAAAACTCCCCCCCCCCCCACATGTCTAATAGTTGCTCCCTTATGATGAAGACAGTGAATGAATTTGTATGACTGAACGATGTATTCACCATTGTAGAAATTGTGTCACCTTCAAATTTAATGTTGAAATTATATTGTAATGAATTTCTATACATACTCTCTTAAAGGTCAATACTCAATAGATTGAGTTGAATAAGTGTAAATAACACTCACTGTCCCAGGTTTCGGGTTCAGGTTCCGTACTGGGGCTTTCAACGACTGTGGAAATGAAAGATGAATTTTTTCTTAATATTCAGACAAGTAACATTGTAACAATCTTTTCAAATGGCAAAAATGGCTTACTTATGTTAAATAAATAAAATCTAAAAGGAAATGTGAGTAAGAAAACAAGAGTTCTTAAATAAACTAACCTGGTTCACATCCTTTTAACAGCAAGTCTATTTCATCAGGAGTTGTACAGTTCTGGCACACAAAGCTGATGCTAATATTGACGACCACATTGAAAGTAGCAGGAATCTCTACATTCACAGGAGTAGGTTGTGTTACGATAACGGTAATCTAAAAAATATTGTAGATAGAAAAGAGTGTTATAAAGTTTAAAAAACTGCCAATCTTGTGCAAAATAACCACAGCAAGTTTTTTTCTTCAAGCTCTTGCCACTTGATTGATGCAAAATATTGCCGTCTGGCAATGCATGCACATTGTACAGGATTTTATTTCATTTTATTTTTTAAATTCTCTTGATTTAAAAGTTCAAAAAAATGCAACACAAAATGTGAATCAAAACCTTACCTCATGTGTGCCGAGATCCTCATTCGTAAGAGTAACTTTCACTTCAAGTGATTCATTGCTCATCAGTGGTTGTGTTACTCGAATCATGAACATCTGAAGCATGGCTGGTCCAGGGCTCACGAGAATAAGTGGTCCACTCGCAGGGAAAGTGAATGTGGTGAAATTGGTACCATCAGGTGGAGGTATGACATCGACATCTGTACCTGGTTGAGTGAAAACACTCTCTGATCCATTTATCATCGGCAGTTGGCAGCCTGAAAAAAATGAGAACAATCACAATTTTGCATAATAGTTTGTCATCAATCAAAATATCTATTTCAAGAGATGCGTTCATGTAATCAAAGAAACAGGAGAGACTACTCAGGGCTTTTTGAGAACATCATTGACATAACCAAAGGTTTGATACATCTCTATAATGAAATGCAGAAACAGGATTGATTTATCTCAGGGAGGTAAATAAAGATGTGTCATTCAAGAATGATAAAACTCATTAACCCCATAGTTCTTTCTCCAAGAAAAGGATCAGATTGCACCTATGACAGCCAGGAGATTTTGAAATCCCATCGATTGACATAATAGGTTGGGTGTTGAACCTTTGATTCCGGTCAATTAGAATAAGGATATAAAATTCACAATAAAAGAAGCAGGTTGTAACTGATGATACTCAAAAGATACTCACTCTCCCAATTTTCAGGTTCTGGTGTAGGGAATTCAATCATAGTCCATGAGCTGGGTTGCCCAAAATTCAAAGTCGTAGCATCGGCAACCGAACCAAGGTTGCAGGGTACCAAATTAAAGCTAGGAATGTCTAGTTTCAGAATCTAAATGTTGCTAAGTCCAAAAGTGGTTTGCTAACTCACCAGTACAGTATATATGAGGCAATGTATAAAAACGTCAAAAATAATCGAAATTGGCATTAAAAATAGAAAGTGGTGGTGTACGAATTCGACTTTACCTATAATAACTTATTATATGACATATGAAAGCTGAGATTATTATCTGTCATATGGTATGCATAACATCTTTGTATCTTGAATGGTTGAGGAGTAATACTATTGCAAACAGCATCATTCTCTTAAGCGGAAAATGGGTGAACGGAACATGCTTCTTTTTAATTGAAATGCCATTGCCTTCCTAACTGTAACACATAGGTCATGTTTATCAAATCATGTGAATAGAAGACATCTTACTCTTTCATTTAAATGTACAACCAAGCTTCTAGCTTAAATATTAGTGAAGATATGGAAGGTAGAAAATGCATGTTTCAGCTTGCGAAATTCACAAATTTAGCATATTTGAGGTAGTCTATCAGGTGGTTTGTGAAAAATTTGCCATGACACCCCCTTTCTTCCAGATATATCCAATAAAACATCTTGATCAGAGTTTTTGGGGATACTTAATCCTTTTTCAATGCCTTCAAATCATTTAAAGGTCAGGATTATGTGAAATCATCCTCAATTTAACTTCTAGAACTTAATATACGTGCCACTTTCTTCATTTAAATCGGTTTGCGTGTTTCTGTCAAGGGCATCTTACTTCAAGTGAATACCTAGATTTTCTGAATAATTAATTTGGTATTCACAACATCATATTAAGGATCCGCAAAAGTTTTGACTAGAGACTGCATACAGTTGAGGATGTCAAAAATCTTGGCCCGATTGCAGTTTTTGGTAAACAATCAGGCAGAGGCAAAGTTGTACCCATTCATGTCACTGAATAGCACATATATATATATATATATATATATATATACTGGGCTCATTTTTGTGGCCTCTACAGACATCTAAAGGGTCTATTTGTGGCCTCTGAGATGTCTGTAGGGGCTCATTTTATGGGATATCTGAATCGTCTATAAGTGTTCTGTTTAAGACTTCCATCTTGATCCTAAATAACAATTTTCTGGGGTCCAGAGATGTCTGCATATTATAATTTTCAGTAATTTGTCTGAGGTTGTGGGTTTTCATTATTTAGAGATATAAAGGTTCTAATATGGCACACAGTCCTCCTCATATTTATGTGGAATCTGAAGTTCTTTTCTATGCTGTTGAACTGTGATTTCAGAGATGACTCTATTCCAGCATTGCAATATATGTAAATTAACTACAAGCTGTGACGTCATTTTAATACTGGGTTAGATTCCCTGGCTTCTAGCCAATGTGAATCCGTCTGAACTGAGTGTCACAGTTTCAACTCAATGTCAGAGTGAAAATTGGGTCGGAAAAACTAATGCAAGTTTGACATCATAGCCTCTCAGCCAATGGGCTGCCAGAAGAAACATACATGACATAATCCATGTGTTTACAAGAATTTTCAAAGCCTTTTGTTTATAGCAAGTTCCATCTAAGTATAAAGTTGTAAAAAATTAGCATGTTTGTAGATTTATCGAACAACAATGTGGGGATTATAACAGTTGTCTACTGTAAATGCTCACAAAGCTGCCATCAGGATTAGGACTGGTTATTGCCTGTGATAGATCAAACATTGATATATAGAAGGAAGCATTACATTTGTGATCCCAATGAACTGTGAACTTACTTTCATGGGCTATCAGGCTGTGATGATGTGGTTGCAGGGGCTACTCCTGATAAAATGCTTACTCTGACATTGTGTAGAAACTATGATGCTCGGTTCAGGTGGATCCCATTGGCTAGAAGCTGGGTAATCTGACCCAGTTTAAAATGACATCACAGCTTGTAGTTAATTTACATAGAGTCATCTCTGACATCATAGTTCAACAGCATAGAAAAGAACTTGAGATTCCACATAAATATGACGAGGACTGTAACATTGACTCTCTGTTATACCAAGAATTTTGACTGTTCAAGACATCTGTAAAAGCTTTAGAAAAGAACCTCTAATGACATTTGACCACATCTGAAAATACATTACAGAAATCAATGATTTCTAAATTGTCTAGATTGGCCAAATATTGTCCATCAACAGATGTCTCAAGTGGTCAAAAAAGTAATGACTGGAGACACTCTAATCTGTACACCCCTGTTTTGGGTCCTGTTTATGAAGCTCAAGGAGAATATTCATGAATAAATTTATAAATTCCACTTGACATCACCACATTATATCCAACTGTAGAATTAGTCCCATTATAATTCCAACCGGGGTTAAATTCCAGGACAGTACTTTCAAAAACCTCAATTACCCGGTAATGTATCCCGAGCCTTTTTGGTCAAGCTTCTTAAGTCTAGTGTCTAGTAATTTTCATGTCCATCTCTTACTCATCAAAGAAAAGGCAGGGTAACTCTCATTCAACATTTGAAACTAACAAATAAGTAATGCATCATTGGCAAGAGTTCATGATGCTATGACATAGGAAACTTGGACAATGTTCCAATATCCTCTGCTAATGGGAGCTGCTCTGTGGTTGCCCTGAGCTGTAAGCTGAAGGAGGCTCACCACAAATTTCCCCACACACAGGGGACAAAGAAGATGTATACAAATATCCAAACAAAACCGGCAAAATATATATTGATTATTGATTAAAAATAAGTACACGTAATTTAAATTTATATTAAGATCCTGTTTAACAGCCTGTGTCATATTAATTGGTGAGGTTCAAGCTTGTCTTTCATAAGACATATTGGTGAAACACATTGCAATTTACTGTACATACATAGTTTATATGGCCCGGTAAGTAGGCCTATATCCCTGTGCCACCCTGACTAATTTGCCAATAATAATTCAACATCCGAGTGAAGTAATCCAGGCAAGTCAGGACATGGTATCTCTCGGACTTAAAGAGAGTGTCCATATGGCAATAAAAACCTAACCTAACCTATACTTGGAGTGATGTGCGCTCGCTGGTTATTGGAGAAGTATAAAGAAAAGAGTTGCAAAATAAGGAGTACACCCAATACAATACATGTATTTCATTGCATTGGAGTGATCTGAGTAATTGAGCTTTATACATAGTATTAATGGCATGAAAATTAAATTAGTTTATTAGTATCATGTCAAATCTTAATTTGCCATTTATAAAGATCAACACATTTGCGAAGCCACAGCAAAAGTTATGGTTCAGCACAAGCCAAAATGCTTTCCTAAATCCTTTCCTCTCAGGAAGATGCTCATTATTCAATGCCCTTTGGTTCTTAACCTCACCCCTTCCATTCCTTGATTTCCCAGCTCATTTAAAAAACGACTCCCGGCAAATCCTAACATCAGCTTACAGACAAAAAAAAACACTGGTTTGGTAATTCTATTGCTATTGGGTACATATAATTAAAATTAAATTATTTGGTACTAGATATTGATTAGATTAATGAAGTGTGCATCAGTGGGTAAGAGACTATCTAACCCACATATGGTACCGTTTGTTGCCAAAACTTTAGAAACATAAGTGTACAGTTGTCTCAAAGATTATGATGTCAGGGAGAATTTTTAATGCATTCAGTCTCCAGGCAAAACTGTTGTGGATCCTTAATGATATTGAGAATACTAGAAAGAGCTATTTAGGCAACATAGGGATTACCTTTAAGTGAGATATGCTTGACAGAAACATGCAGACAAATTTTCATATCATTTAAATGAAGAAGCGGCACATTTATTAAGTTCTAGAAGGTAAATTGAGCATGATTTCACATAATCCTGACCTTTAAATGATTTGAAGGCATTGAAAAAGGATTCAGCATCCCGAAAAACCCTGATCAAGATGTTTTAGTGGATATATCTGAAAGAAAGGGGGTGTAGTGGAAAATTTTTCACAAACCACCTGATAAGCTACCTCAAATATGCTAAATTTGTGAATTTCGCGATCTGAAACATGCATTTTCTACCTTCCATATCTTCACTAATATTTAAGCTAGAAGCTTGGTTGTACATTTAAATGAAAGAGTAAGATGTCTACTATTCACATTATCTGATAAACATGACCTATGTGTTACAGTTAGGAAGGCAATGGCATTTCAATTAAAAAGAAGCATGTTCCGTTCACCCATTTTCCGCTTAAGAGAATGATGCTGTTTGCAATGGTATTACTCCTCAACCATTCAAGATACAAAGATGATATGCATACCATAAGACAGATAATAATCTCAGCTTTCATATGTCATATAATAAGTTATTATAGGTAAAGTCGAATTCGTACACCACCACTTTCCATTTTTAATGCCAATTTCGATTATTTTTGACTTTTTATACATTGCCTCATATATACTGCACTGGTGAGTTAGCAAACCACTTTTGGACTTAGCAACATTTAGATTCTGAAACTAGACATTCCTAGCTTTAATTTGGTACCCTCCAACCTTGGTTCGGTTGCCGATGCTGCCAACTTCTAAAATAAGGCCCTTTTTGGATTTCAGCTCAAGGACTATCACTGCAAATTGGAAAATAGCTTCATCAATATCTTTAAGAAACTTAATTATATTGCTAACTGAACCTGTACGGTACATATAAACAAAGGTTGTCAAAAAGAGAGTTTAAATAGACCTACCTGGTCCACATCCTTTCAACATTATGTCTATTGAACTAGGGGTTGTACAGTTCTCACACTCAAAGCTGATAGTGATTTTGGAGACCAAACTAAAATTTGCAGGAATGTCGATGCTCACTGTAGCGGGTTGTGACAGGCTTACAGTAACCTACAACAAAACACAGATAGAAAGGAGTGCCATCAATTCTTATCAACTACAAAAAATACACTCGGGTTGGCAGTCAACCAATCAACCAAGACATTTTTTCTTTCAAAATTTTTAAATGAAAAAATACTAATCATCCAAAGCATAAAAAATAACTTTTTTTTAAAAGGTGTATGGCGGAGCATATACCTCACTTAAAACTTCTCCTGATCTGAAACTTGGAAAGTAATTCACCACAAAATGTAAATCAGAACCTCACCATATGTGAGCCGAGGTCCTCATTCATGAGAGTGACGTTAGCTTCGAGTGATTCACTACTCGTCGATGGTTGTGTTAATCTTATCATGAATATCGTCAGCATGGCTGGTCCAGGGCTTGTGAGAGTAAGTGGTCCACTTGGCGGGAAAGGTAATGTGGTGAAATTGGTATCATCCGGTGGAGTAATGACATCTGTATGTGACAGATTGAAAACACTGTTTGCTCCATCTATCATTGGCAGTTTGCAGCCTGAAAACAAAGAAATCAATAAAAATACATGTATTTTGGATGCAATGCAATTCGGGTACATGTGTCACTTTGAATTACACGGACATGGGATTTGACAATTACAGAAATATAAAACTGATCAACCTTATAACACCAGAAGAGATGGATAAACATGACAACATGCTTCCAAAGTCATTTTAATTCAAGAAATTGTCAGACATACAAGATTACTTCAGAAAATTAAATATCCAGTGTATTTGTATAAAAGTATGGAAGCATTGGTTCCACACATGTGACACTCGGCACAAGTCTTTAAAGAGACTTTCATTTCTAAAACTGTGTAGCTGACTGCAGGATATCCTCTCGATATGGGATTCTCTCTTTTTGGAATTGCTTTCATATCATCTTATGTAGATGACTCAATTTAGCTCTGGGTTTGCAGTGTCATCAGCGACAGTCACTAAACTACTCAGGACCTAGACCTATAAAGCATTTGTAATTTAGGCCAAACATCGAATATATATGTGCTGTAGAAAGTTAAAAAAAGGCATTAACAGAGACAAGAAGAATGCCAATAAAATTATGACAACAATGGAACAAAGAGATGAAAGGCAAGAAATATATTCAATTAAGAGCTTGTGAGGAAAAATTATAATTAGGTAATAAATAAATTTGATGTAGGCATTTTTAGGACTGTCCACCAGCGCAATAGACATCAGAATTTTCTGCAGAGCAGTGCGCATGCGCATAAAACGCACCAGTCATACACCGCCATAAATGTGGTGGCTTGCAGTTAATATTTGGAGGAATATTACAGGAGTTTCATGGAGCATTTTTCATGGAGGACCCAAAAAACTCCTTTTTAGTGATACAGTCCTTGGCTCATCAGGCATAATTCAGTGAGTTCTTATCCAATCAGTCTCTTTCTTGTATGAAGTTCACGTAGGGATCTCAGTATTATGTTTCTAGACTTGGATCTAATTTTGATAAGGCGTTACGACAGGAGGCACATTTTGAAAAACTGTGGTAGCGTGCAATTTCTATCAACCTTCTTCTCTTTCAAGCTCCCCACAGGATTGAGTTTCAATCGAAGAGAGCTGAAATCCCGGGACCACACTCCTCTCAAGAACTCTAAGTTACTGTAAGAACATGAAAGCAATGGTGCAATATTTGAATTGATGGCAATGCCTTGCATTCGGGACAGCAAAATGTGTGAAAATGGCCTTTTTTTTATTTCTGCAAAATCAGAACTCAAGTTCATACATGTCCCAGGGGAACAAACTATACACTGCCATGACTATCCTCTTTACATTAGAGAAGATTGGACAGTAATTACAGACACATTTATAGAACTATGTCACGGAGAGAGTGTAAAGTTTTTTCTTGACCATCCTGTACACCACAGGGGGCCGTTTTGGGGGACTATAAGCACCAAATATTTAGGGGCATGTTGTAATATATTGGAAATATACCTAGGCCTATAAGTGATTAGATCTTTCCTGAGTTTTCTCTCATTTTAACACCACTTCCCTGCTGCAAAAAACAAGGACTGCAGAGATTGGGCCCAGGGGTTGGGTTTTTTTTTTAAAGTTTTATTTTGGCCTAAAATTAATGCGCCAACTGCAAGAAGTCGATTTAATCAAATGCAATATGAGCGCACAGCGTAAGCGCAGTTCGCGCATTACTCACTTCCCAACAAGCTGTGATCCATAACAGTTGTGCTCTTCTGAGTGACTGAAAATTATCATTTTCAATAATCATCATCATATTATTAATCACCATCATCTTATTAATTCACAGACGTTTTACGCTACCTCTACAAAACTACTCATTGCTGAGCTATGAAAACTTGCAACCTCCTTTCTTTCACTTCCCACAGAAACCTTATCTGGGTTTGGTCCCTTGATTTATGAAAAAAATTTCACAGGTACTTGCTAGTACATACATAATGTGGGCTTGATTAGCCATTTGTATAACTTTCGTTACCATAAATATATACACAATAAGCACTTATCAACTTGTATTCCATTAAAAAATTGTCGCCACCAAAACGGGCATTAACTAGTAAATCCAAAGGTGATACCACTTTCTCAACCTAAACACAGCTAAATCAGACCCTGATTAAGACAAATTAAAAGATTAGTGGTCAGACCAATAATAAATTCTTATTATTCATGTTTTCAAAACATTTCATGCTACTTTTTGTCATCCTCCCATTGCAGGGTTCATTGTCATTCACCCAGCCAACAAGTACTAAAAAATTCTGAGGTTTTCAAATCCTTTTACAGCTTTTTTCCGGCCTGATTTAAAGAATTGTTAATGGTTTACTACAAAAAAACTCTTTCAAACAATTAACAGACAATAATGAAACACTCAACCATCCATTCCATTGCTTTCAGAGATCTCAAACTGTTAATTATGTCTTTAACACCGGAGGAGAGTTAATCTTTATGTTACAACTTCACAAAACAGTATATCATGTGATCAGGACAGGTTCACCAGCCTACACTGAGAGGTGAGGATGCTTTTTGTTGTCTATGACACTTTGTGATTGGGAAACAGTAGCCAGCCTCAATCCCTAATGCCAAATAGACTGCACTGTTGGCCTCATTTTATTTCATACAGATTAAAATGAATGATTTTGTATCATTTCCATGTTTTAGCCTCTCATTTTTCCCTTCATCAAATTCATACATACACATAACATGTCTTGTCTCTTTGACTGTTGAAAGGATTGTCTCTCTTACTTCTATTTCAAAAATGGCCTTAAATGCTTTTGACTGTGCCTTTTATGATAAAGGCAAGACATAAGGTCAACATATTTTGGCTTCAACTATGACATTGCAATTGCCACTAACCAGTCAACTAGCTTAAATTGACTCTCTTCTAGGTTACTCAACATCTTGAACTGACATTATTACTATGAAATGTCATAAATGAACTCACCTGGTCCACATCCTTTGATCATCAGGTCTACAGCATCAGGCAGTGAGCAACTACTGCACTCTAATTCGATGGTGACTTTTGTGACTACACCAAAGTCCTCAGGATTTTCTACATTCAGAGTAGTGGGCTCTGGTATAGTGAAGGTAGTCTGCAAAAATATGCATAAGTTGGAATGATCATGACCACAACAAAACAAAAAATTAGGTTTAATAATAAGATTAAATTAATTTTAGCATAATATTACGATAATAATTCCATAAAGTATAGGTAAGGACACATTTAAAATATAAAAGCTATTAGTATGCCATTGCAATCTAACTAATCATATCAATTGTTAAACTGCATGGTCACTGGTCAGTGGTCAAGATACAAGAAATACTCAACATTTTTGTTTGTCATGCTTTTAATTAACAAATTGGTTATATTTAGTGTAAAATGATTATTGGTTGGCAGATGTGATGACGAGATAGGCAATTAATAGTATTCTGCATTAAAAACTTTGGCTAACGTCATATTTTGATGGAATTCTGATTCTAATTGGTTCTTTATGGAGGGAAGTTGGCTTCTAGTAAGGGGGTGCTTTTAATCCAGAAAATATGGTGTCTTCTTCAAATGTTAGATAGATATAAATTCTATATCACATTTTGCAATATAAAATGTACGTGTAGTAAAAACTTTACCGCATTTGAGCTGAGATTCCCATTCATGAGAGTGACTTTCACCCCAAGGAAACCTCCACCTATCCACGGTTGCAATATTCGGATCATGAACATTGTCAACATCGATGGTTCGAGGCTCAGGAGAACAAGAGGTCCACTCATTGGGAGATTGATTGTGGTGAAATTGGTAGCATCAGGTGGAGGTATGACATCTGTATTGTTTGGTTTTAAAATACTCGCTGGGCCATTTATCATTGGGATTTGGCAGTCTGAAAATCACAGGGGTGTAGGAACAAGAACAGTTTGTGATCTGATTGTCTCAGTTTTGCACAGCAACAGTTTGTCATCAATTAAATGTTTTTGTTGTCAGGAGTTTATATAATATGGTAAACAGGATAGTAAACTCATAATTTTTTATAACATCTATAAGTCACGACTACAAAAATATCACAACAAAATTAGGGTAAATTCATGCATATTTTACATACTATAGTAATCATAGGGATTAAACAAACTCAGGCATTAAGATGATCACTTCTTTTTCCTTGGCAATACCTTGTCCTCATTTTCACTTTTCTAAACTGTATTTTTGATACATTTTACAAATGAACACTATGCCTATTTTTAGCATGGGCACATGATATATATATACAAAGAAACAAGCTGTATCTAATGATACTCAAAGATACTCACTGTCCAAAGTTTCAGGTTCTGGTGTAGGGCTTTCAATGACTGCGGATTGGAAAATCAATTTTTTTTATACTTTACCGACATCTTCAAAGCTTTAACAAATTCATGCATACAATTTATTACCAACTATACATACTCTACCTTTAGAGTGCATATGAACAAAAGTTGTCAAGAAGACTTTTCGAAATAGACTTACCTGGTCCGCATCCTTTCAACAATAAGTCTATGGCACTGGGAGTTGTACAGTTCTCGCATGCCAAGCTGATAGTGATTTTAGTGACCAAACTAAAATTTGCTGGAATGTCGATGTTCACCATAGTGGGTTGCGACATTCTGACAGTAACCTGACAAAAGGCAGATAGAAAGGAACTCTTATCAATTCCACATCATACACTGCACTCTAAAAAATTTCAGACAAAATTGGTTTTTTAGATTCAAAATGGTTTTTTGAAAAACCAAATTTCAATGCAAAAAACCAAAATTGATTTTTTTAAAAATCCATTTTGGTTTTTTTAAAAATCCATTTTGGTTTTGCATTGAAATTTGGTTTTTCAAAAAACCATTTTGAATCTAAACAAGAATCCGCGGATTCAAAGCCTGGCTCAAGTGGCAGTGATGAGGCAAAATATGTGGCAGTGATGACGGCAAAATATGTAGCAATGCTGGTGAAATAGTTAAGTCTACTTTTTTGGAAATGGCAGAGAAAGGTGGTTCTGAATTGCGGCAAGTGAAGTGCTGTTATTGTGGTTGTTCCATGAACAAAATAATATCCAAATAACCACGAAAAGAATGGGTACGATTTTTTTAAATCTTGAAGTCACCGGATTTCCTCCTTTGAAAAAATTGGTGACATTTTAAAAAATTTGGAAAAAATTTGTGTTTTTTAATCTAGGAAAACAATTTTTTTCTTTTTTTTAATTTAGGAAAAAAAAATTTAAATCTTGGAGCAAAAAATTTTTAATTTTGAAAAACAGAAGTTGCCTGCTTTACTCTTTTTGAAAAAAAAAATTAGTGTAAGTGAAAAAAAGTTGAATTTTTTTATTTTTTTTCAAATCTTGGAAAAAAAAACATTTGGGGAAAAAAAAAAGTTGAAATTTAAAAAAAAAAGTAATTTCCATACATCTAGCTACCCTAACAAACCAATAAAACACAAAAACAGATATATTGAACCTGTAGTTCTTGAACAGTAGAGTTGACAGACAATATTTTCAGACCATTACTCTTGAATTAGCCTGGTGAGCCAGGCTAAAAACCAATTTTGTCCCGACATTTTTTAGAGTGTGGGGTTAGAAGTCAACCAATACAGCACCAGGGTGCCCACCCAACGTCGCATGAAATCATAGGAATATAAGAATTTTTTATGGTGAAATATAGGAGGATTTTACATGCTTTAATAGGAAAATATGGGAATTATTCAGCAGCAAAACCATCGGCAAATCACAGAATCATTACCATCATAAGCCGAAAATTTCATGTTGCGCTCAAAAACGTGCCTATGCATATAGACATGGGATATCTTAAAAACTTAAAAATTATAGGTATTTATAGGAACTTTTAAAAATGTAGGACATGAAAGGAGGCCAAAAAAATATAGGTATTTTGGAAATATAGGAAGAGTGAGCACCCTGCAACAGTAAACTTTGAAGTTCTCTTGATAAAAACTTTGAGAGTAATACAGCACAAAATGTGAATCAAAACCTCACCTCATGTGAGCCAGGATCGTCATTCATGAGAGTAACTTTCACTTCAAGTGATTCACCAGTTGTCCATGATTGTGTCACTCTGATCTTGAACATCTTGAGCATGGCTGGTCCAGGGCTCGTGAGAGTAAGGGGTCCACTGAGTGGGAAAGTCAATGTGGTGAAATTGGTATCATCCGGTGGAGGTATGACAGCCATATGTGTTGGAGTGAAAGTACTGTTTGATCCATCTATCATTGGCAATGTGCAGCCTGAAAGAAAGTGCATTACTTTCAACTGAGTGGCTTCACAAAATTTATTGCATTACATTTTTGCTCAAATAAAGATCTGTTTATATAGCAAATTACCTTGTCACTAGGGTTGGGACGAAATCGATATATATCATGATATTTTAGAATGTTAAATATCGCAATATCATGGCTATAGATATAGCGATATCAACAATATTGTCATATATCATGACATATCCTTATATATTGTGTCATTTACAGGCGGATTTCTTGCTTTTTCGTTCTCATTTATGGATTCTACGACACCCGCGATATATTGTGTTATCATGATAACAGCCTCACAAGATATCGTGATACCAGAAAACCATTATCGTCCAATCCCTAGTTGTCACTATGTACCATTAAATTTGTAAATAATCAATAATTTCAAATATTTTTGTAGATGCACCCAGATGGACCTAGGCCAATCAGGTGATTGTCAAATAGGCCAAGCAATGAATGTAGGAATATGCAGGGTGGGGTAGGCAGGATGATAAGAAAGAAAACCATTAACATGGGTGTAAGGAAAACCGGGGCAAATAGCTTCGGTGTTTCTTGCAGAGCATTACGCAGGCGCACAATCATTCCACCGTCTTCTTGGTAAGTGCCAAACCACTGTGTTTTATCCTATATAGGCCTATAAGATTTATACATTGCATCAACCCTGATTTTTAGGCATGGAATTTGAGCAATATTTGGGGCTGCCACTTACGTACCTTTTGTAACGATTAAGGTACAATTTGGCAAATATTTTGCCCCTTTCGCACTTTTAACTTTGGGCTGTCACTTTTTCGGGTGCCCCATCTTAGATACATTGTGAACATGTGGTGATGTTTTGCACAGCTTTGTCCTCAGAATAAACGAGTTATATTATTTTATTACTTGCTGTTCAACTTTCAAGCCTCAAGGCTTGATTTGAGAGGTTTGCATTAGCTTTATATGTAGGGCATGGCAGGAACCAGGCAGAAAAGGGAACTACAGGAACTAGGCCAATTAAACTGTCTTTCGAGGAAGTTAGAGTAAGTTAAAATAACTTACATTGGATACGAGCTGTCACTTTTCCAAAGAGTAACTTGTGGAATTGGGTATTTGTGAACTTCTTGCAAAGTGTCAGGTCTGAGAGTTTTATTCCCCACCTGTTTGGGCCATTTACAATGAAGAGGCATGTTATGAAGTGTTGGAAAGATAACTATTTTAAAATGATTGCATCTCTCCAGAGTAAAATCAATGCGTCAACTTCAAGAAGTTGATTTAATCAGACCAAAGCAAGAAATACCAGAAGGCAAAAATGGAAGGGAGGAAAGCAGTGTCTGCGCTTCGTTGGATATGCTACTGGTCCAAACGGACCAGTAGGTCCAATGAGCTACTGGTCCGGCCATATTCCTACTGGTCCAAATACTCGGAGAAGTCAAAAGATGGATTTTTTATAATCAAAGCAAGCTGGGACTGTTTTTAGTGTCCCTAATTGCGGACTCTTGATTTATTTTAATTTACATAAAAATAAACAAATTCACTTGTTAAAGTGTAGATTTTCTTTGGAGAGAGGTAAATCAGTAATTGACGCCCATGCTGATTTTTTAATAAAATCAACTGATACAGTTTAAGACATTTTATAAATTTGGGGGATGAAAAATTTCAAATTATATATGTTTATATTTTAGGGCTATAATTATAATATGTTAGGGCTATATAGTAGTGTTTGCTTGTTTGATCTTGGAAAAATAAATTCATTTACCGGTACCTCAAAAGCAATCAAGCACTGTGTCACAGTGTCAGGTGATTGACAATAACACTTCAGCTGTCACTTTTAGCTATGACTGGTGACTTCAATACCACTTGACTGAATGGGGAAATTAGCTTCAAGAGGTGTCAAAAGCAAGCTTGAATCAATCTGAATTGCAATCAATACAATTGGATTGCCATCTTGTTCACAATGACTTCAAAAAACCTGCTAATTGCTCTCTGGCTATGCACGTGAATGACGCTAGTGGATGTGGGCGATAATAGGCCATTTCGGAGCTTGCTTGAGGCCTACTCGCCAGTCTGGACCACCACAGCCAATGTCCTACTCGCCCAGGCCCTTTATGGTCGTATTTGGCGACCGGGCGAGCGCCTAGTGCGGACACTGGAGGAAAGCCAGGGTGGTTAGCATCAGCGCTTCCTACAGAGTGTCGCGCATATGCACAATCATTCCACCATTTTCTCGGCAAGTGCCAAGCCATTGTGTTCTATCTTCTTATTTATAAGATTTTTATTTTTGAATTGTATCAACCCTGATTCTCAGGGTTGGAATTTGGGCAATTTTTTTGCTGTCTTTTAAATGCCTGCTGTGACCATTAAGGTACCATTAATTCGGCCAAAATTTTGAGCCTTTCTCAGTTTTAATTTTGGTTGTCAGTTTTTTTGGCGTTGTGTCTATGATACATTGTGAACATGTGGTGATTTTTGGCCACGATAAATTTGTTTTGGTCAGTTAGATTATCATTTTTTAACGTTAGACTTGATTCCAACATGTAGATCCTTGCTGTTCAACTTTCAAGGCTTGATCGGAGATTCGGAGAGGTTTGTATGAGCCTCAAGTAGTGCATGGCAAGAACCAGATAGAAAAGGGAACTACAGGAGCTTACCAATCAAAAGCCTTTTGAGGAAGCCAGAGTAGTAAGTTAAAATGACTTAACTACTACACTACGTTCCCAATTATTATGCAACCATAATTTTGTCCCATTGAAATAGCATTGTATATGGGAATGGCCTGAATTCATTTCTAGATATCGTTCAAGTGCACCAGAGATATTTTATTTTGTTTGGTTTGGGGGAGAGTTCTAAACCTTAGGAAAACAGAGTATGAGGTTGATAGTGATTCCATAATTTTTCTTACTGACACAGAGCTTTTATTGCAAAAAGATTGCCATTTCCATGTTATTTCAATGCAGGGGAATATTATCATTTGCCTACATGTAAAAACACCAACGTTTCAAAAAGTGCTTCTATTTTTCATTCAGTGTCAACTGTCAAGGGATAAGTGTTCATGGTATCTTAAAATCAGTTTGATTGATTTTGGGTGGTAATGGGTGCACTCTCTTGAAATTGCATAACAATTGGGAACATCGCAAAACGTTATTGTATGGTGTAACTTGTCATTGAGCAAACGGAATTGAACAACATTTACAGGATATTGGCTCCATGGCACATATTTTGTGTAAAGGATATCCCGATAGTGTTATTTCACTGTGAGATATCACAAAAAACAGTGGTTGCATAATAATTGGGAACGCGATGTATATATATAGTACTTTGGACCCCTCTTGACCTTCCCAAACTTTGGACCAGGAGCTAACTAGGTCAAAGGCCAATAAAAGGGGTCAAAGGTCACATAACTGACTTACATTGGATAGGGATTGTCACTCATCTAAAGAGTAACTTTGTGGCTATTTGTAAACTTGTTGAAAAGTGTTGGGCGAGTATACATGTGTTAAATTGTGTTTTACGCATGTCATCACCAGCGTGGCTATTAGAGGAACACATTTTGTGAAGTTTTGGAAATAAACCTATCTCTTCAGAGTTCGTCTCGTTTGAATATCCCTTTCCCTGTTGCTTCACAGCATGGCATGGAACAAGGACTGTAGTGTGTATAAGGCTGTGTGCGCAGTTCCATGTGGCAATTGATCTAATATTAATGCGCCGACTTCACTAAGTCGATTTAATCAGACCGAAATAATGCAAGTGCAGGCGCGGTTCGCGTATTACTTACTGCTCCAGTTGTGATCCCTTTCAGTAGTACCTGAAAATTATCATTTTAAAAAATACACTTATAATATTGGCTTTATCAGCCATTTGAACAACTTGCATGACCTCGAATATCTTCATAAACGTTTGAGTAAAGATTTTCATATGTTCAGCTAGAGGTGATTTCCCTTAAAAAAAAGACTGCTGACTAGTCAACAGCACGTTTTGGGGGGCAACTGTGTTGTTATAATAGGCTGTGTAAGTGGAACTCTCCTTTTTACTGCTCTCCAGCGTCTCGGCGCACAAATAAACTTTTTCGGGAACATCCCGCCATTTTGTACCATTGCGAAGTCGATGGACGCTTGGATTCCGAGCTCCAGGACAGTTCTAAAATCACTAAAACACTACGGATTGTATCGCCAAGCCTTAAATGGAATGTTTACCTTGAATTCTGACCATTATCCAGTCAATTGAACAGGTATATCTTCAGTGATGGCGGGATGAAGGCAGAAAAATGTGCCGGGATTCGGCCTGACGGACTTCATCGGGCGAAATATCCGGATTAATCACAGGTATGTCTCGTAAAACTGACGGGATCTATTGTTTAGATACAGAATTCAAATGTTTTGGGCTAATCCAGTGATGTCAGGCTGACTAAACACTGTTATGGACATCTGAAAATCCCGGTCACATTGCATTGTACAGGACGACAAAATGGCGGATGTTTCCGGAGACAGTTTTAAAGTGCGCGGGGACACCGGAGAGCAGGAAAAAGGAGAGTTCCACTATCGCTCGCTATGTCACATTTCTTAATCAAGTCATAGCAAACAACTGAAGCAATGTTGTTTTTGCTTTATCTCAGAGCTTGTTCAAATGCAAAGAATCTCAGATTTAGACAATGAAAAGCTTGGTAGGCAGTCCATTCCGACTCAACTATGTTGTTAAATGTAATTATGTGATGTAACTTTTTCTATCTATGATGCTTAATTTGATGATCGGGAAACAGTCGCCAACCTCAATGCCTTACACTGAACAGATTGCACTGTTGCTGTTATTTTATATAAATAGAATTGGTTGAAAGGTTTTATATTACATATAGAATTAACAGAGAAAAAATAACAAATTGTCTGGTGTGCCATTAAATCATTCAATGTCTTCAGCTTATTTTTACTTTAATTTTACACTTACATGTATATGTACATCCCCTTTTCTTGTGTTTTTAGCTGTTTAAAGTCCTGTCTCTCATAATTCCACTTTTTCAATGTTTCAATGGTCCGTTTTAAAAATGCTTTTGAAAGTGCTTTGTATGATAAATGTACATGTAAGACTGTTTTGACTTCAAGTATGACATAGCCACTACTAACAACCAGTCAAATTGTGTGTATTGCTTGCATTTAATTTCTTCCATATACTCTGATGGATGTAATTTTCATTGAAAATTATAAGATAAATGTTTGTAGCATTATAAAATCCATTAGATAGTTTTTCTGTATTTTTTCTAAAATTTCTCAATAATTTTATACGCCAAAAACCAGGTATGCAGCTGCTTTTTCACAGAACTTCTCACTGCACGAACAGAATTGGATAAAACTTAGTGTATTGGCTCCATGGAACATATATATCATTTTAACAAGAAATTCTTTTAAAAAAAGAATTGTAGGGACCTGAGGTTTCTTCAAACACATATTTTATTTTCCAAATATTCAAATAATGTTTTATGTATGTGTAGTTGCATCTATACCTCCAATGTACCACTGTGAGTGTGTGATTTAACAAACCTAATACATGTTACATCATGATTAGGCATGCCTAATTACAGGGGTTATTAACATAGACAGCAAACCAAGCAATGAGAAGCCCCTTTAAATTCTTTGTCATGAACATGAAATTTCTATTTCCATTACAACAAACTAATTGTGGCTTGCATAATATTTGGATTATTACACTTTAGACTGGCCAGTTTGTGAGAAGTTGAATATCTAATGTTCTCATACAGTGTTTTCTTTTATCACTTGTCTTATATCATCTCAAATGTTTATACACTTCTAAAGGCTATATAATTTTTTGAAGGAAATCTCTATGGGATAATATTATGCTCCAGGTGTGCTTTGGATATGGTCCCCAATCACTCAACCATGACAGCTCCCAAGGTCATGCAGTGAAGGAGCTACTGAGCATAAAGGGGGGCAAATATATACTTGATTTGTAAATTGTAGTCACAGTTACCTTTGCTGTAGCATGAGTATCCTCCTAATATTGGAGGTAAATTTGGAGGGTACTCCTGCTATAGGGAAAGTATATCTGCAAGGCCAACTTCCTAGTGGCCCCCTCCAGAAACTCAAGAAGCTCCTGCACTGCAGTACACATAAATTGATGACAAATAGCACTTGGCTGATTATTTTTGCCCCTTTAGTTAGGGACCTCCACTGTAAAATCTTTCCTCATTTGGAGCTTATAACACAGATCTGAGATGGTCCCTACAAAAAGTGTGATTGATATCAAAGGCCTTGGTATTTGTTTTTTAAGATATCAAGAAAAGCCTACTTGGCTAATAATTTGGAGCCTACTGTAATTTTTAACCGAAAAAGTAAAATGTGTGAGTTTATTGTCTCTTAGTCTTCTCTGGCACAAATAGCAGTCATCAGTGATTATAATAGTGAAATGAGGACACTGCTCACTCACATTTGCCAGCAATGTATGTAAACACTTGATTAATCCTTTGTGTCGTTATTCAACAGGATCGATTGAAGAATAAAACATTCATGACCAAAATTTCATAATTAAGAAAATTCTCAAAATAAGAAAATTTGCATGAATTTTTACCTGATTCTTGACATTCCATGAGACAGAGTTGGTTGACCGTCACCTGACTATCATCTGGATCGATGAATATAATAATCTGCGCAATTGGTATATCTTGTGCCGCTCCGGGAATAAGGAAGCCGAAGTGTTGAAATGAATCAATTCCGGTTCCAGACGATTGCTTGATTTAAAAAAATATATCATTACAGACATAGAGGGGTGTCAAAAATAAATTTTAAATTTAGTTTTAGTGTCAAGAAAGTGCTATTATTGTAGTTCCTGTCTCTCATATTGGGCGAAATCATGTCAAATTAAGCAAATATAAAGAACATTGTGTCACATTCTATCTATCATTCAGTGGCATCAGGAATCTGAGGGGCGTGGACCCCATATTGGACCTAGGCCCCCTGGTGTCCCTTATCAATATTGTCACCGGGTCACCCAAAATAAAGCAAACAATAAGTGTTGTGACTGATGCCCCCCTCAGATAATTGCATGCCCCCTCCAGTAGGCCTACCCCTGAGCAAACTTCAATATTTAAAAAACAATTGAACGAAAAAACTAAAAGTGCACGACTGTAGAGGAAGGTCAGGAGAACATTTTTCGTTATAACCATTATTAAACATTTTTGGCTTATATCACACTCATATTTCCATATCTGTTTAAACGATTTAAATGGTGTATTTCAAGTTCAGCTCCTCATTTCAGCCTGAAAGACTAGTATGAGTGTGATAAACCAAAAAACTTAATATCTATTCAATATTTCTATGCAGAATTTCTTCTTTTTGTCTTGGAATATTTTCCTGTCGCTGCTCGAGGGTCATGCAGCGTGCGATGTTAGTTTTCTCGCTGATTATTTCTATTCCTAAAATTCACTCAGGGGTTTTGTGGTAACTTGAATGACCTTACCTCGTTCGGAGTTGAAACATCACCGTCTCCCGTCTTGTACCTGAAGGAGAACGTTGCGGCTCCCAAAATTTCAAACGACACTCTCATATCCGTTGCTCGAGGAGTTGATCCAAGGACCATAGTTATTGTGTAGGGGCTGGTGATGACTATGGAGTCTGTTGCGCTTGGACAGAAAACATCCTGAGTGATATTTTCCGGCCCAGCTATTCCCAATCCTGTTGTTGTCACTCCGTCCTCGGTAAGCAAGGGATTCGGGCCCATTCCATTAGGACACACAAATAATGAATCTGTTGAGAAATCATTTCAATAAATGTAGTTAGCGCAATATTCTGTATACACGTATATATAATATATTATATACATATATAATTTATTTTATATATGTAAACAATTACAGATTTGAAGCCATTTTTAATTCAACCGTAAAAAAAATATTTTGATTAATCCAACATCATTGACATAATTTATGACGAGGTTTCATATTACCATGACTCTAAACCAACTTCAATAAGTCATAGGAAAATTAACGGTCCAAACCTGTCTTACATATCTAAAGAAGCCAAAAAATTGTAATTTGACTCCTGTTCATTTTTTTCATTTTCCAATTATCTGCATGTAATTTTGAATTTCTATTTTCATTTATTAACAGTGGCATCGGAGTAGGTGAGGCTAGTGGGGCAAGCTTTTTGGCTGGAGCATTGTTTATGCCTGTAAAAAATTGGAAGTTTCCCCCGGCATCTTTTGAGAACTCACTACTTCAAAATAAAACTGACTCGCCCTGGATCTTCACAAAGATAAGTAGGGCCTGTTCAAATTTCGATGGGGTTTTATTTCTATAAGGTGAATAACAATAACAATAACAATAATCTTTACTTTCTGTCATGATTTTAAATACAACATCAAACATTAGCTATAAAGCTATTACATGACTAAAATATATGACTAATAAATATTTACACTATGTAAAGAATAAAAACAATTACATTAAAACCTACAACAGTCAAATACGAATAAAACCTTACCTATCGCAGTGACGGTGGATATCAATGTGGTTGTTGAATACCCGGGCTTCGGTGTTAAGAATACAGGAGAGATGCTTGATGCTGAAGTGGAAAATTATTTATTTCAATTCAATTAAATTCTTTTATTCTCAATGTACAAAAATGACATATATACACACAATAGAAAGAAACAAAGCAAACATCTAGGGACAGATGTCTGATTGACATACTTTGCCCAATATTTAAATTCCTAATTGAAAAAGTTACAACAATTTGGGAGAACAAACAACATGAACAATGATTTTATGAAAAATGTTTAATATGAAACAAATTCTCATTTTAATATTATTCGAGTAACAAAAAATAAAGTAGTGACAACATATTCAAGTAGTATAAAGGTAAAAATAATAAATAGTATTTCACAAAAAATCTGGTAAGTCATTAATATTCAAATACTGTTTTGTCCTTTTTTTAAATCAGTTTAAAAAAGAGCTATTACTGACTAAAGAAATAAAGTAATTTTTTTTTACACCCATAAGTTTTAATGATTTTTGGCAAGCGGTTTTAAACTTGTTTTCGTAATTCATCAAACATAATTAAATAACTTGAAACAGTATGAAGTTCAATGTTGGTTTTTCTTGTCAACGATGTTTCATGCGTCTTTTAATGACAATATATTCATCTCACCGAACCCTAATCTAATTTTAAACTTGTATCCGAGCAGTGAATCAATCAGCACAACTCGCAGTCTTCTGAATTTGTTCTATCCTACACTCTAAAAAATGTTAGGGCAAAATTGGTTTTTTAGATTCAAAATGGTTTTTTGAAAAACCAAAAACCAATTTTGTCTGAAATTTTTTAGAGTGTAGAGATGAGAGCAGATCTAATTTGTCTAACTGCATTATCATCTTAACTTTTAAAATTCCATCAAGAGGTTATTATGCAATCGTAGGGCTATCATTTAACAATCCTGATGATGTTCTCACTCTGAGAACTCCATTAGGTCCAAGCAAAAGTAAAAAGTACACAACTATGCCAAGGTTGGTTAAATCCACTATAAAGTGTTCTTTTAAACTGGGGCAACTGAAAGACCCTGGACATCCCTAAATGAATAGGATATACAGACTCAAGTATTTTTAACACTCATCATCAAATGGTGATCACCAAAGTTGGAGAATGCAACAGCATAGGAACCTTAGGCAATGTTCCCCTTGCCTCTGCCCATGAGTGCCATTCTATGGCTGCCCTGAGCCATGTCACTGCCTGTCATCGACAAAAAAATACTATGGGGACTCATGGAGTCTGGCACTGAGCCGAAACATTGTTGCCCCCTAATGATGAAATAAAGTGATGAAATAAAATAGTGCAAATTTACTGCAGTTAGCTTCATCGTCGCCCAAAGGACAGTCCACGTGGTCATCACAGATCTCTGCAGCGGGGATGCACAAGAAGGTGGTTCCATTGTAGCATTTCAGTTCGGTGTCACTGCAGTTACAGTTCTCCATGTCGGTGCATTCAAATTTGCCATCCACGCAGGTACTGAATCAAGAGGTAAGGTACATAATGTAAATAATACAGCAATAGCAACAAGTAGCAGATGGACCTAAAGGGTGCCGGAACGAAATGGGCAAATCATATTTCATGTGACAAAATTTAAATAGAGAGTCTATATTATAAATTATTTTTTATATAATCTTACAGGAAGATTACAGATGATTTCAAATTTGTAAACACTGAGACTGAATGTAAATATTTTTTAGAACATGTAATGTATTCTATGCAGAAAAATGATGTCATGAGTTTTTTGATGCCACTTTTCCCCATATATGTAGCAAAAAATTCACATTAGTTTCAGAGTCTACAACTCTGAAATCAGCTGTAAACACATATTTGGTGCTTTGTTATTTTACATGAAAGTAAACATTTTCTCTTCACAGATACTTTTTCTATGGATGTGGCATTCACATCCCCTTAGAACAGCTCAGGATTAATATATATATAAAAACAGTTCTAAATTGGATTTACCAGTTCTCGCAGTCCTTCTGAATGTTAGATCCAGCTTCGTAAGAATTTCCATCATAGTTACAAGGACATTCCTCTTTTTTATAACACTTATCATCTGAAAAAAATGCACTGAGGATGTTAGTTATGGCCATGTTTGTTTATTTTAATGGTTCCAAGTACACATGACTACCGAAGAAATCCATCAGGACTAATGGCAGTGGTAGCAATGTCTTGAATGTCCTGGAATGGGGAGATAGTTGTTTGCGACATCTTCAAAGAAGATAGAAAGTAATATATATGTTTAAATATATATATCCGAAGTCTTCCTATTTTTGTGTGTCAGATAGCTAGCCTCACAAATGTCAACATGGTGCAAAATTGGACTGCCAATTCCATAAATTGGCAAATATCAAACAAAAATGGCCCCAAAACATCACAAAAATGAGATATTCATATCACAACTCGTACATGTCTATTTCTCCTGTGGTTGCTCAGCCTCCGGATATCTGGGTCTGTCCTCTACTTGATTTGACAAACTATACTAGTTTCTCTGAACGGCATAAGTAGTACTACATAAAAACCCAGTAAAGTTTCAAAGTATTCTTACTGTGGAAGTAGAAACCAGGTTGACAGAAGCAGCCTTCCACACATTGGTGCGAGTTGAAGAAATCTGGCGATTCCGTACCGATGCCCTCACAGGTAGTTTCGTAGATTGGACCACATGGCATATACTGTGCGCCATAAGGACACATCATTGCTGCAAAGATAAGCATACACGTAGTAAATTAGTGATAATCACAATTTTTCTAAAGATAAAATTTCATGTTTCTGTTATGGCTTTTCAGACAGCTCAAAATCCCCAATGTAAATAATAAGATATGGACAAATAAAGGTTTACCATTAAAAAAAATATATATATATATATATAAGAGCAAGAGTCTTTTTTTGTTTTAGCATTGTCTAATGAAGGGGATATTCATAATATCATTCTCTTCTAAAGCAGGTATCTTTCAAAGACTTTGGTGGTAACCATAAGAAAATCTTTCCTGAGGTTAACACTAGAGGAAACCGTAGCTGCCCTGAGCACACTTGTAGACCACCTGGTGTATTATGTATCACTTTCCTCACAGTGAGGTGGAGAACGGACATGATACTCATTCCTGACAATAGAATTCAAATTTGGTAAGTTATAGAAACAAGATTCAAATGATTGATAACTTACGACACAGTTTATTGCTTCTCCAATTAACAGGTGCTCCGAGCTGTGCACACCTAGTCGCCATGTTGGAAATTGCTGTACAGACACACTCGCAGTCTCCTCCCATATCGCACCTTCAATACAATATTTATCATGAATACGTAAAGCAGAACCTCCAGATTTTAGATATTATGTTACTCTGAATTTTATCTGAGAGAGATAGCGAACAATTTCTGTTTATGTAAGTAACACACAGTGCTTTGCGACAAATTTGTTCACAGAGCATGGTAGTCCACTATGCCTCTATTTGCTGTGGCCTGTATACCTCTTGTGTGCTGTCCCAGATCATTCAGTTGACTTGGATACTTACAATAATTACATTCTGCCATATAAGGTGTGTCCCAGTGTACCCGGAGTTCAGTGTGCCAATGAGCCCAAATATGACTTTTACAACAAAGTGCTAATTTCTCAGGGACCAGTGAGTTTGTTTGCCAGGATGGCAATTAATACATGTAATTGTTGGAAATTTACTTTGGTAGTAGGAAAACAAAATTGCCCTCACCATACTTCTGCATGTAGCTGTAATTTGTCAATAAAACAATAGAAACGTGAGGATGTGAAATTGCAAGATATGATGGCACTATCATATCATGTACCTTGCCAGGAACCAAGAAAACACCCAAGTCCCAATGTGACCCGCATCCAAATATGCCCCGCAACCCAATATGCCCCGGTTCCCGCTAGAATAAATATATTTAAGACCTTTTCTGGTCATCCTGTGTGATGAACCACCAAACCAAGATCTCTGCCAAATATAGCTCTACAACTCACCCACAGCCATCGAACACACAGTCCTTATAAAAGGTCATTTCATGGCCTCCTAGGAGTTGTCGACATTCGTGGAACATCGATCCTTCAATCAAAACCTTGCATGTTTCTTCGGCCCATGGTCGTCTGGCTCCATCCTGATATATTCAAAAGCATAAATACCTTAATTCTTATGCTGTTACAGCCTTTTCCTAGAACTAGAATTTAACTTTATTAGTTTTGAGCAACTAATGTTTAACATTATTGACCCAATGGCAAAACATAACCCGTTTCACTTACTTATAGGCGACACGGTAATGAAACCTTTGACAGGTATTGATAGTACCCCATAATGCTTATCGGTTGCTGATATTGATTTTATGGTGTTGCTACAAAAATGAAATTAGTAATTCACAAATGATCTTTTCCTGAATATGAATCTAATTTCCAGGAACCTCATAATTCTTTCTTGGTGATAAGGAAAAAGAGTTTTGGCAGCAATACAGTTCTGTGTGACATAATGATTTATATCATAGTTAAAACATCTATAAGTTATTTAATATTGCCTGTCAGAAGTAGTTTCTAATTTAGGATGACATTTTAATGCACATAACTTTAGGCCTTAATATAAGACCTTTATATATATCATGTCAATATAGTATAAGGCGACATGAAATTATCGATTTTGTCCAAAGATGCAATCTACTTCTCGTGATGAAGGCTATATTCATGATGAACGCATTTAAACTTTGAAACGTATGAAAAATCAATGCTTTACTCTCTGTCGTTTCATCAACTATATTATTATCAAAAGTGCAAGTCACTGCCGTGCAAAAAACCAAGTGCTATTTGCGCTTTTTGGATCAATAATTATTGATGAAATTCACATTACCAAAATATATTGAAAATAATTGTTAAAAAATACAATCCAATATTGACAATAATTTTAAAAAAATACAATCCTCTTTTGATCAATAATTATTGATGAAATTTACATTACCAAAATATATTGACAATAATTGGTAAAAAAATACAATCGAAAAATCTTACGTGTTCATCACAAGGGTCAAAATCATACAATTTGGGGTCAACAACTGCGCAAGACGGGTCTGTGCGCCAAGAATCTCCAAATTTGGTCGCATCTGATATGGCGTCTTTGCCGAGGATGTCATCAGCCGTAATGCCATTCCAGTTGCCACACAGTCCTTGGATACTGTTCTTGTACTTTTCGTCAAGGTAGAGGAACAATAGAGTTCCTGAAATAATGTAGAAATATAATGTCATTCTGGGGATTGTGACCCTGGCCAGAGCATGGATAGGTAGAGCATGAATAGGTAGAGCATGAATAGGTAGAGCATGAATAGGTAGAGCATGGATAGGTAGAGCCCACGACACAACGACTGAAAATCCAGTGCGCTATCACTGGGACACTAACTATTTTCAAAATATTTGTTGAATTTGTTCTTTTTGGTTGCATTTGGAAAAGTATCATCTTCTTTTCTATAAAACTGAGTCAAAAACCCTCTACGACTATGGCAAATTATTCTTATATCAGCTATTCCTACCTCTATTCCACAGCAGGGTGATTCCAATGTCCGCATGAACCCGAATGAACGATCCAATCATTTCGATTCTCAGCCCAGGACGAGTGTAGAATTTTTGTGTAGTTGAGATCACTGAGGCATTGTTGACTGTGACAGCTGCAACACAGATATAGGCACATTTAATAAGTAGTACATATTGAATGTCCACAACATATATAGTTTGTCCACAAAATATGTTTGGTAATTTTGGAGCTAATAGATAAATCGTTCAAGTTTTTTTCTTTTGTGCCAGAATCAGTATTGGACATTGTTGGAAAACTCATATATTTTTAAAATATCAGTTTAGAGATATATACGTCCAATTGTTTGTGTTTTACGCCTCTGCAGCATCTTATATGGCCAATTCATAAACACCATTGTTCACAACACTCATGCATTATACCTGCGGCCACTGGTGCTGATGGCCACAATCGACAAACCTTCTGCAATCTTTTACTATTATAGGGAGTCTACATGGTTGTTGCTTGCAGAGACTTGGCCACCTAAAGAGGTCTGCACCACACAGTGCCATCCATAGAACTGCATTGGCTAACTATTCTGATGGCTGTTACAAATTAATTCTTACACCAAATCCAAGACTATAGTCATTAGACATATATATAAAAACACTTGTGAACTTACGTTTCCCTTGCAAGAGGTGTATGTCATATTTGGGAAGGATGATGTGCACAGCTTTTGTACATGTCACTCCGCTTTGTCCGCAAGGCACGTTGCTGACTAGGATGTGGAACGAATTATCAAGAGCTTCGGAGAACACGTACGAACAAGCGCCCATGAATTCGTAGTGGAAGTTGTCAAATGTGTTGTAGTGGGGATCACCAGAAACTGAGCATAGTCCTAAAGGAATAAAAAAAATACATACAAGTTGATATTTTGCAGAAAATGTACCTATTACCAGTAACCGTGTTACAGTCTGTCTCATTTCTGGAACGAACTTCCGTCTTCAAAAATCTAACAAAAACAGCAGAAAAACATCACAAAAATGTGACAGAAAAATTGCAAATTTGCTAATCTACCGGTGAGTATTCTATTTCTGCTGTGTGACCTGTAGAAGATGAGCATTCAGGCCACGTGGAAATGTATGGTAGAAATGATGTTTCCACAACATGAACACAGCGTCGAGACTCTTTTGGAATGTTGCCACAATGACATTGCATGCCAACATCATACATTTGTATCTTGACATTATTTACACCAATATTTGTGACAATGTCATTTCTACCACACAATTCTACATCATTTACACCAATATTTGTGACAATGTCATTTCTACCATACAATTCTACATCATTTACACCAATATTTGTGACAATGTCATTTCTACCATACAATTCTACATCATTTACACCAATATTTGTGACAATGTCATTTCTACCACACAATTCTACATTATTTACACCAATATTTGTGACAATGTCATTTCTACTATACAATTCTACATAATTTACACCAATATTTGTGACAATGTCATTTCTACCATACAATTCTACATCATTTACACCAATATTTGTGACAATGTCATTTCTACCATACAATTCTACATTATTTACACCAATATTTGTGACAATGTCATTTCTACCATACAATTCTACATCATTTACACCAATATTTGATGAATTCACAATATTTATCAAACGACAACTGGCAGTTAACCTTTCAAAATTAATGTCGACATATATACAGTTTTTTAATGATTTCATTTTTCCAAATTTACCTGGACAGTCCAACTTCTTATGCACTTTCCACACACTATCTATACAAATTCTGAAATGAAGAAACATATATCAGCGGGACTTCAATCCAAAAATCAGTTAACGTTTTAAAAAGGAAAGATGTCTGAGACATTATCAGATAGTGCATAACTTACAATTCTTCGCAGTTCGTTGATATGGTATTATTTTCTGCATGATAAACTCCATGTCTGTCCTTACATGGACATCGATTGGCATCCATGCACTTATTCTGCAATTCAGACATAAAATTCAAAATCCAAGATATATCAAAAACTCTAAATTTCAGAAACTCATTGGTGATCGATACCCGGAGGAAGAAAAGAGTACAAATATTTGAAGCGCTCGAATTATTTAAATTAACAAATGTACTTCGATTGTACTGCAAAAATGCATATACTTTTCTACAAGGCACATATTTGGAGTGTATGAATTTGCATATTGGGATTATAAATAAGGCATTATTTGAATAATTAGAGCGCTCCAAATGTACTCTTTTTTTCCTCTGGGTAGGCAGTCAAATTTCAATATAGGCTACACTGAAAAATCTGAATGGTCAAATCTTCGTTATTGTGTCAGCGACAGAATAAAGCGGATATAGGAAAAATGAGCCGCAGAACGCCAAATTTGCACTATACCAGGTGCAGTGATACACAGAGAATGAGAAAGACAAAATGATGCAGAAAATTTAATAGTGTCTGAGAATGTCAGTGAAGAAGGCAAGTTTGAACTTTTGGTGGCTGACAATGTAATGTTGACTTTCAAGGCAAAATATAACAGCCGACGAATGACGAGTACTTACATTTGGCTGCTAGTGGACATCAATGACGGAATTGACCTCATAACAGGCCCTATCCATAGCATTGAAATAAACTGTGAACATATCATTGAGTAACTTGTGACCTCATTGACACTTAGTTGGTCTATAGTTTTGATAACATTGCAAGTATAGGCTATGACTTCACAAGCTGCTCATGACTCAGAAGGAATAACATGGCAGGGATAGGATGTGACCTCACAAGGAACATTCCGGTGCTTTTTTGTAAGCACTTGAGTTTCGTTTACTGTAAGTGTCTACAGACTCAAGAAAAAACATTTTCTTAATATGCTATGTACATTGATTTATGCATTATCACTGACCTGTTCATCATAGACTTGCCCGAACGGACAAGTGCATCCAGATTTAGGTTCTTCTTTCTCGCACAAAAATGGAGCAAGATGTGTGTCACACGTCATTCCGCAGATGGTGTAACTGTCTCTATAGATCATACCGGGAGGACAGGAGGCTGAGCAGTTCTCTGCTAACGTCTTATTGAAGGTCCACGTGGCATTAGTACATGTGCTGAAGAAAATGGTATTACCTGTTATATATGAACATCATTTGGCTGGAAATAATTATTGGGAGGTATTTTTGCCAATGTCCAATATACATAGTATATAGGTAAGTAAATTTTTCTAAAGATTGATCATTGAATTGATCAATACGTATAAACTTTGTAAATTACAATGTATTTTACAAAACGATTGACGTTTGACATATGAATTGAAAAGGCAAGTGAATCATTTGGTGTTATATGCAGCACAGAAGAGTCAGGAACTCTGCAGGGCTATCTACAAGTGGACCGCTGTTACATGGCCACTTCTTTTTCAACCCATATATGCTGTCATGTGTTGCCACCTAGTGACTAGTGTGCTATTCCGAGAGCTCCTGCTAGCGGCCCACATCATTTCAGTCTCAGGAACTCACACAATTTTGTCTGGCAGAAACCGGGGATGTTTCTTAGTGTGCTGATGGCCTTGTCTACTTCCAGAGAATGTGATTGCCGAGTCTGACTGTGGTATACATCAATGTTGAATAGAAATTTTGTGAATGTGCAATGAAATTGGATATATATTTCTTCGGACAGCAATGCTGTAGCATATAAAATCAACTTTTGTGCCAGGTGGCAGCACCATGCAGTTCTCATTTTCACTAGACTGGGTGCAGTGCTCATGCATTCTGGCACAGACCTGAGCAGGTTTTTAAAACTAGTCGTCAAGTAAAGGATCTGCAGATTCAAATATAGGCCTAATGCAATTAAAGGTTTACCTGACTTGACAGTGAAAGCCAATTTCTGTGCCTGGGGGTTTCCATGTTTCGTCCTTTTGATCATAACAATGGCAGTCCTCTATTGCTGAGCAGCGGTTAAGATGATCCACATATTCCCCTCTTGGACAGGCGCAACCCTATCAAAATAAAACAAAACTGTTTTGTGGAGGCTTGCAAGAGCAACAAATGAATATGGATAGCGCTAAGGTGGTGGGAACCTAAAAAGTGTTTGTTTAAAACCGACAAAAGCACAAAAGCAGAAAAGTGCTTTTTTAACAGTTCCAATTCTCATTTTTCCCTATTTTCAAAAATGCAACTTTATCCCAAAAATGAATTTCATATGGGGCAAAATGGGAAGAAATAAAGTGCCAAAAGTTCTACAATAAATCAGGTGTTTTTACATGTACAACAGTCTTACTAAAAAACATGCCAACAAACCGAAATGCAATAATTTACGTCATTGCAATGCAAAAATATAGCAGAAAACATAGCAATTAACAATGAAATCAACATCTCAACACAGGATGCGATTTCATAATTTAACGATTTAAACTGGTATTGGATTAGAGTACGCTTTTTGAAATATTGTTACACGTACAGTCGTACATTCCTTTCAGTTCAACATACAGGGTTTACCACAAACCAAGATCCTCAAGGCACTATTGATGACATAGACTATCTTCACGAATCTCTTGTGATTTTTAATTTTCCTGTAATATAGAGAAAATGTATCAAATGTCTCAAAAGTCATGGTTGAATTGACCCAATAAAGCAAACTTCAACCTCTTCGAGGCTGGGACTGCTTTTTTGTGCTTCCCGTTTTGCCCCAACATGAGGACTCCATCTTGGTACATCAATAATGACCTACTTACACATGACTAAGCACAAGACAAAATATTTTGCTTGACAAGTAAGCTCAGTAGTCCTCTTATAATACAGACTATAAATTATTCTGCTGCGAACGTCACTGGAGGTAAGACAAAATTTCCAAAAATGATGTTTTTTTTAGAAAATCCATCAAAAACTTAAAGTTAGCACAGCTGCATACCTGATATGTCCTCATTCACAAAACTTTCAAGAAAAGCTGGTCATACATAAACCTATTTTATTTTCCAACCAAAAAATTAGTAGGCAGGTCAATACGTTTCAAGAAAACGCAAAAAACCATTTTGCCCCGCCACTACGTTTTGCCCCTCGGTCCCCAATATTGCATCAAATGCATCATGAAGCAGAGCAGAAGGAATATCATGGTCAAGACGAATCAACAAGACTATTTTCAACATGGAGCGAAAAGACGAAATTTGAGGGAAACAAGAATCGGGCTTCCATACAGTGTAAAATTTGAATTTTGAGTCAGCTTAAATGATTGAGTCAGATGGTTGCACAATTCCTTTGAGCTGACATAGCTTGTTGTATTAAGTTATGACAACAGAAAGATTATCATAACTCAAAACAACAAGCTTTGTTAGCTCAAACAAATTGTGCAACCATCTCACTCAATAATTTGAGCTGACTCAAAATTTTAAGTTTTACAATGTAGCTTACCTGAAGACATCGTCCTGGATCCCTTTCACTGCAAGAAGAATTAGATTGCAGATCTGCACATGAGAGACAGCCTCCGGTGCATTCCCTGTACGTTGATCCAGCACTTGAGCACTCGAATCCTGCGACATCTGCAGAAAGAAATTGACCAATCACCACTTGCTATCGTCCAATCTTCAATAATATTATCCTGACAAATTCTGAGGTTTCCAATGTGTCCCAACATAGAATTGTATGCTTTGCTACCCATAGCTATCCATTATAGTTATCCATTATAGCTATTCATAGCTATAGCAGACATTCCTTAGCCACACTGTAAAATTCTAAATTTTGAGTCGACTCATATGACTGAGCGAGATGGTTGCACAATTTGTTTGAGCTAGCATAGCTTGTTGTTTTGAGATTTGATAACCTTTCTGTTGTCATAACTTTATACAGCAAGCTATGCTGGCACAAAGGAATTGTGCAACTAAACCATCTCACTCAATCATTTAAGCTGACTCAAAATTCGAGGTATATTTTGGATAATTCCAAAATTTTGATAAGATAACTCTTTACAGAAAACCGTTTTTGAAGTATTATTTACATGTAAACAATTTTGAAATATTTTCATAAAAAGGATGTTGTACCAACCCGAGCATTGGCCGAAGCTACCCAACCAATCCAGTTTGTGATTAGTCTCAGCACAAGCTTTAGCCAAATCTGCAAGGATGGTGCAGAAAGGAGTGTGTCCCTGGTCATACCGAGCACAGTAGTCATATTCACAGTTACGTAGGACACTGAAATGTAATCGTCGTAGATAAGACCAATTTGATTATTACTCCTTTACAGCCTTTCACTTTGATACCGAGTGAGTGAGTTAGAGTTAGAGTTATTTTATTTATAGATGCATAATGTACTTACAATGAACCTCAGATAATTTCATACAGTAGACGTGATAGTTTTACAACAAACAAATGCATCAAAGGGTAACAGCGGAGTTACTAGTAACTATAAGAGTGAGTTTGTGTTTTACGCCCCATCAGCACCGGTGTGGGCTATTTAGAGGTAATCACTTTGTTACCGAAAAAGAGTGTACTGTTGCACTGTGAAAATGGCACTTTGTGTGTCATCATACTGATAGACCCCGAAGTCAGTCAGAGTTAAAACTCTGACTTGCTTGGCAAGAACTTCAACTGACTAGTCAGCTAACTTGTTTAAAAACTCTGAATTCACTTGACTTCAACTAACTTATCCAATTGCATAAGGACCTTCTATAAAAACTTTTGAACAGTGCATATGACAGTAGAAATTTCAGAATTTTTAAACAGGGAAAAGCTGTGTAGTATGCAAATGTGTCCGATGTTTAGGGAGATTGAGTGTTGCATAGATTTTTTCAAAGGTCCTGAAAGAGTGTGGTGTGTATTTTGTGTTTTTTATGCTGTTGAGAATGATAACAAAACCATTTCTGTGAGGTAAAAACAGGCAAAGTTATGCTGCAGTGACTTGACTTTAGCTGTCTCAGCTCTGGCTTGACTTGACTAAACATCAACTTGCTGCTTGGAAAGCCAACTATGACTTCACTAGTCGACTTCGGGCAGTTGACTTCGGGGTCCACATATACTGATGATTCGTCATGATCATACCTAATACTTTCAATGTTAATTTGATTTAAGGAGAATTATCCCTCTTGTTGGTGACAGCCAAATGAAAGGATTATGCATAGATCTGATTATCAATGCAAAGTCAGTTATGACAAGTCAAATGTCCTTCTCTTGATCATGACTAATCAAACTGCCTCTTCCTTTCCCATGTTGAAAGAGAGAAGATGACATTTCATCAGCTATCATGAGTCAGGAAGTGCATTTTTCACAGTGAACTGTTCCTCATTTTTTCTTTATCAAAGTGAAAGGCTGTAATAAATTTCCTTTCTTCTTTGACAATGCCTTACAGCTTGGAAAAGGGGAATGGCTTAATTTGGCTGTTTGAGGAAATCGAACATCCATGATTTCTCAAAAGGTCCTATCTTTTTTATGTTGCTATGATCGACCTTTTTGTTATGGGAGAGATGTGTCCTAACAGGTTAGTGATTGTTTTTACTTACAGTCAAACACTTTGATATAGACACAATGAGGATCAGTTCACTGTGAAAAATGCATTTCTTGACTAATGATAGCTGATGAAGTGTCATCTTCTCCACTTCAACATGGGAAACATAGAGGCTGTTTGATTAGTCATGATCAATAGAAGGCCATTTGACTTGTCAAAACTGATTTCAGAGTGAAAATCAGATACATAATCCTTTCGTTTGGCTGTAACCAACAAGCGGGATTAGTCTCCTTAAATCAAATTAACATTGAAAGTATTGGGTATGATCATGACAAATCATCAGAATGATGACACACCAAGTGCCATTTTCACAGTGCAACAGTCCACTCTAATTCTATATCAAAGTGTTTCACTGTAAAGGACTGGTGTTGCATAACTGAACTGTTGGGGGGGAGGGGTGATTTATGCCAAAAGTTTAGGATCCAGATTTCATTACAATTTCAAATGGCATTTATTGGTCTTCTTGTCCACATCCTTAATATTCGCCAATTTTTTTTTGGGGGGGGAGGAGGTTGGGAGGGGTGCAGATAACACGTTTACTTTTATTTGGTAATTACATGTATTTCCACTGCTGTAATTGGAAATTATAGTTTTTTCTCTCACTTGCTTCTAAAAAAATCATAGATACTTATTGCTTACTCGTGCCAGTTGATCAAGTGCTTGCAGTCTCCAAGAAATGAGTCTGTGACAATCTGAGCACACTGGGCCTTCACCGTGTCTTCCACCTAAAAAAAACAATGGTACCACTCCAGAGTTAGACGGTTTCAGTTCATCAATATCATTTCTGGACCACCCTCTAATACATTCCAACATTATGTCACTTCTCAGTAGACTTCACTTCTAAGTTTAGTAACTATAGATGATACAATGTCACTGAAACCTGCTTGACTCATGCTGACAAGTTGGTTCTCCGAGTATAGTACCTTTTTTTTAAAGCGAAAAATGGACCACTTTCGCAAAGATATCAATGATATGTTTACGGCTCCTTCAGTAATTAATAATATCATATTTTAGTGATACCAAATAATTTCAGGTATATAACTGAAGGAGATAAAAATCACACCAACAAATTTGTGAGTGGACAATCATCCATAACATATCCATAATCCATAACATAACCTCACATCTTTATGGCTTAGTTGTTTGTCTTATTTCTCTTCCATTCCTGTATATATATACTTCAAGTACTGACCTGACTTTCTATGTTGCAAGTATCCAGAGCTGCAGTTGGGGCACTGTGTGGGTTACAAGTCCCTCCGGAGAGACCCCAGGCCTGTCCGAACTCACTGACTGTTCCTGCTACTAGGTTTCCATCAGCTAAGATGAGTTCTCCATTGGTACTGCCATCATTGTTACCGCATAAACCTAGAACCTGAAAAAAATATCAATTTTGATAATAAATTAATACGTTTTCTTCATAATTAGAATGGTCCTGGGGTGCTTTTTATGAATATAATATATTCCTCTTTAATGCGCCAGTATCAATGATCCTAGGTTTTCAAACGGTTGTGTTAGGAAAGTTTTGGAAGAAGCTAATACTGATTACATATAATGGATAAGCACCTTATACTAAATTATAGAATTTAATTCCTCTTCTTGGATAAAGAAACTAAGTGTAGATTTTTCATCAGCTTAATTAGGCCCTACTATTCTTCCGGTGCTTTTGATATAAGGTTCAAAATAAAAGTTTGAATTTAATTATTCGCAGAGAGCGGAAGTGGTCTGCCTTAATATATTTACGGTGTACCAGCAGGAGACATAATAACTGAACATTTTCTAAAAATAGACACAGGTTTAAGGAAAAATAGGATTAACACAACAGAAATAAAAAGAAACATGTTCTGAAATTAAGTGTAAAAAAAAAAAAAATTGATAAACCACATGCCTTTCCATGGTAATCTGGTGAGAGTCTGATGTACCATCTGCCATTCTTATCAAACAGGATTTCAAAAGTTTCTCCAGACACCATCCAAAACACTGATGTTGCCCTGCGCACTACTACATGGCCATTTTTGAAATATTCTAAGGGTTGGCCATTGATGTAAGCCTTATCACCGGTCAGGGCGATGGTGGTTTCGAGGTCATCTTTGGTGTGAGTGATGGTCAATGAAGCTGTGCAAGTCACCAAACCAGCTTTCCCACAGGAGATGACCTTTTGTTTGATAGACAGGTCTGCTGGAGCTCCATGATTTGGCAACGTCTGGAAATAAAGAAGTGTAATTTTGGGTAAGATAAAGAGGTTGCGCATATAAAATATGTACGGGTTGGAATTCACCGAACATAACACCTGCGGTCCTGCACACACATGTGTACATGGTTGTACTTCCGGCCCTTTGCATTACAGCAAGGAAATTTGAAATGCAAAAAGAGTGGACTGTTGCACTGTGAATATGACACTTTGTGTGTCATGCTGATGATTTTACAATCTTAATTTGAATTAAGGAGACTAATCCCGCTTGTTGGTGACAGGCAAACGAAAGGATTATGCATCTGAATTTTACTCTAAAATCAGTTATGACAAATCAAATGGCCATCTGTTGATCATGACTAATCAAATAGCCTCTACGTTTTCCATGTTGAATGTAGAGAAGATGACACTTCATCAGCTATCATGAGTCACAAAGTGTCATTTTCGGAGTACGAAAGTCCACTCTTTTTGCATATCAAATTTCCTGGCTGTAAGGTTTGCACAAAGTTTAATCGATGGCCATTTTAAATGGAGCATGGCAGCAAACTCAAGAAGATATGGATATGATCCGATAATAATAAAATAAAAGTACATTGTATCAGTGTGTAATATTAGTAACATTAAGAAATTCACTGCTTTATACATCCACTGCATACACTCAATATTTCAGAGACACAATAACATAGTCTATTGAAGAAATTGTAATTTTGGAATGAACTGTAGAATTGAATTGATGTCCTACACTAAAGTTGGTCTTACCCTGACAAGAATGTAACTGCAACCAGCAGCTCCCTGGTAGTCATATCGGAAGCCGTCAAAAGTGCTGATGTGCTGATTTCCCACCATCGAACAGGTATGGTAGCATTCTCGTTGGGTACATTTCCATGTACCAGATTTACATTCGCTGAATAAAATGGTAACAAGATTTTGTGAAGAACACTTTTCGAATTAATTGTCCATGAGACATTCGTACACAGGCTTTTGCAAATACTATAAAAAAAATAACAGATTAAAGCCCTAAGTATATATGGCGTATATATGGCAGTTGGATATGACATTGCACATCTTTTGGTACAATTTTCAAGTCTCTTTTGTCTGCTTTGGTTGCTGAGATATTGCATTTTTTCATTAGATTTGGAAAAAAAAAACCATTTCAATTTAGGTGGGAATAAAGGCATAGGACCATGGGCCACCTTAAAACAAAGGGCCAGCCAAAAATAAGTCGAAATTTGATTTGACAACAATGTATTTTCATTTTAAAAGATAGAAATTATTTACACCTTCATGTACAAGTATGTTCATTCTGTAATCATTGAATCAAAAATGAATACATTCGGTCCGTCTGTCTACTGTCTAGCTGTCTGTATTTTATAATTATTGTCCTCACCATGAATTGCAATCAACCATGATGGTCTTGCCTGGACTGTAGCTGATGTGCTGGTAGACGCAAGGGCATTCTTCTTTCGTCAGACATTGGTCGCAGTGTCTGTATTTGCCAGCCGGACAGACACACCCTGGAACCTGCCACTCATCGCAAGGGTCAGAAGTTACTGCACCCAAACTCTGGCAGGTCGCTTGACAGCCGCCGCCCGTTTCTGAGTAGACGAAGCCATTGTCGCAGGCCGCCGCTTCTGTAACAAAAAAAAAACAAAAAACAAATCAATGCTGTTCGAAAATTTCAGGTAAGGCCCCCAATTAGTCGATCTATAAGGCTAGATTAGATTTTTGATCTAAAAATAGCCAATGGCCAAGATGCAACACAATATTGCTGAAGATACAGAAACATAAAATATTCATGTCTTTCGCGTAACAAATCACTTTGAAATTTCCAGTTATATATAAATCAATCTGCAGAAAAATTTGATGTAAAGACATCAACCTTGCCTCATAACAATGACAGACCATTTGTTGGAGAAGCCCAATGTTTTTCTTTGCCATATTAACAAACATCTTGCTAGTGAACCAGGTCATACCAGCATGATACCCATGAATTTGTGGCAGGGGATGGGCAACATATAAAACCCAGCCTATGTCCTTCTAGTGGGTGAGATAAGGTTTCATGCTAAGGTCATATTATTTTCATAAACCTTTACAAAGCGTTGACAGTAAAAGTGAGCATATATAACTGTATTAACTCATTGCTCAATTGTCTGTTGAGATGCTAAATCAAAATATACAAGTTTTTATTTAATAGGTAATTATTATAATTAATTAATACATGTATAAGCATCTCTTTACCACAAAGAACGGTGCCATTCGCGTCAACCCTCCATTCAACCCTGGTGCCAGACTCCAAGAACCCTTCGCTGGCATAGGCATTGTAGAGGGCACAGGTAGTGGCAGCTATCACTGCTTCCTCAGTCATCCCTACATCTTTGGTTTTCAGGATCTTGATGACATTGCACACTTCTTGTAGACATATCGGCACAAAGTTTGGCTGCAAAAGGGGGGAAAAGAGCATTAAAAATGCAGCAAGATAGGGGTTGTTTTTCAATCGGGGTACATAGTTTTGTCTCAAGGGGGTAAAAAATAAAGGTCTTTTTTTTCTGGCCAAATTGACTTTTTTCTGTTGCTATATACCGTGCCATGGATTTCTGAAAATTTTAGGGCTACAAGTATTCTGAGTTTTTTTTATTTGACTTTTTGATAATTTGACAAAAGTCAATATTCTGCTCATCCCTCTATTACTGGATGTATAGAACACCCAGTTGTATGGGCTTGTTCTGAGTGGATAGATATATGTCTGACAATGAAAATCATCGTACTTGCATAATTTTGGCCAAGAACTTCTGTGCGTGTCAAGGAAAATAGATATTTTCGGAGAGGACGGAGAGGACAGTTTATTTGACGAAGCTGTTTTTGGTGTTTTCCGCTACGAGCATTGTGCAGTTCGTACAACTGAAGTGAAACACTTACCAAAACTTGGTCTAATCTATTGAAAGAGTATTTCTATAAAATAAAAATTCTCTTAATTTAATGTTATTGCTGTTTTGCTGACCCTATTTCGGAGAGGACAATATTTGACGGAATTGACCTTCATGTGTTCAATGCAGGATTCTGAAGAGACTAATCACAGTTGTTGCATGTAATTCTAATGTTGAACTCTTGGGACCATGTTGAAAGCATTTTCACATTGGCTAAAACTTACTGCTAGGTCAGGACTGAAAAATCTGAAGCGATATTTGCCTAATTTGCAAATGAGACAGTAAATTTTGGTCAAAGTGACACAAATAAATTTTTTTCGGGCAGTTATCAACCGATTTGAATAATTTTTTCGCTACTGTAGGTCCGTCTCAGTATGTTTAATCTTTCTGTGTAACGTTTTTTCCACATATATGCATGGTATTTCTGGTATTTTGGATATCGTATGACTTTCCAGAGCGTACCCCGATTGAAAAACAACCCATAGGGAAGGCTCTTTTAGTTTTATATATATACATAATATTATCCAGATGACTTGATGGATAGATGAATTGGAGAAGGGCCAGTTTTTGCAGAGTGGATGATAGAGCTTTACATGTAGGCGTTGATACAATCTGGTACAGATGAGTGAAACAGATCAGGAATGAGCAGTGAGCCGGTCAGCATAGGTATTGCGCTGTCTCTGTCGGGGACTGACAAGTGGCAGCAGAATGCTGACAGTCCCTGGAAAATTGAATAGGTCAACAACAATTTGATCTGTTTTGGACAGATCACAAGATCAGGTCGCACAACGGCTGTCCATATTACTACGCTAAATTACTTTCACGAACCATGGTTGCTGGCAAAGATCCAGTCCACTGCTTTGAATGAAAATGTTTGGAAATCATGAGACAAAAAGAAAGTTTTGAAACTTTAGCATAAACCTTGCCTGTGAAAGGGATGATTTTACTCATCAGAAGTTTGATGGTTTTCAATCTACTTATGCCATTTAGCGCATGTTAAATTGTGGTCAGAAAAGTGTCCAAAAAGAATGCTCTCTCACTTATTCACGTGTCCATACAAAGCCAATGTTTTTGCTTTGTTATTTCAAAAATGCTCATTTTTATTTATTCTGTTACTTTATAGAGATTTATTAACTAGGACAACAATATAATTTACAAATTCATAAAAGCTGTGTAACACTCAACAAAATGTCTTGTCCATGCCAAAAGTGGCCCCCTCTATACTGGTATTATATATGTGAGCTACAATGTATACATCCTCCATGATAAAAAAAAAAATAGTTCCAACTTATTTTGATATTTACAAGCTGTCTGTTTAAAATTGAAGCCAACGAAATTCAGATTAAACACTTGCAGAGTTTTTGGAAATAAACTAGAACATCACTAATAGTCCGTGGGCCAGATATCGAAACCCTCCCCCCCCCTTGGGAATTTCGGAGACCCATATATTTTGAAAGATATATATCTTAAGTTACAAAATTTGCTTGTTGGTCAATCTTAGACCTCAACGATAACCAGCAGGAGCTATATGAGTGCGGGAAGGTTGAAAATAAATTTTCGCCAAACCGAGTGCCGCTATTTTCAGAAAATATACTGTTATTCATAAACTAATCCATGTATAAATGCTTAAATGGTACCATTTTGAAGGTATTTAATTCCTCTATCTATTTAGTACAAAAATTGATTGATTAGGATATTTATTTTGGTCAACAGAATGGAAAACATGCGGCCATAACTCGAAATTAAAAAGAAAATTTCATTTTATTTCGCGAAAGTTCCCCGTACGGGTCACTAGGGGTCAGAAGCATCCTGAAGTTTCTTTCACATCATTCTGAATATTCATAGCTTTAAAATGATGTATAACACAACCATGTAACTGCAACAATAGCTTACCTGCAGTCAATTATTCATTATTGCATTTATGTACGATTAAGTCAAATTTTCCGATATAGGGGATGAACGACATAGATTCTGCTGTGAATATATCTTCCAGGATTCTGTGTATCTTTATGAAAACAATTGTAGATATTTTTAATAGTCTATATTCTGTTAACAATGTTTTCAGGGGTTTTAAAACAGGTATTTTCATGTTTTTAACTTAGTTATGGCAGCCATATTGCAGATTGGCAACCAAACATATTTTCTTACAAACATGTCCGGGTGACCTACATTGATGGTTTTCAGGATAAACATAATTTTTCCTGAAATAAGAACTTAATCACAACTGGTTTTCCTTTTCTGAAAGGAAGATAGTGCATTTACCCCTTGTTTATTCAAAATGGCAGCCTCAATCCCAGAAAAAATACATTTTTTCTGAATATCAGGTGCCATTATTTTTAACAAGAAATGCTTTATGCCACAAAATCGGCAAAAACTGCCTCAATAGTCATTTATATAACAAAATGTAGGTATCATTGAAACCACAAATTAGTAGGGTACATGATGCTATGTTGATTTACAAAAGAGGAGGGACTGAAATTTGACAGGAGGCCATTTTCTTTATCTTATCCCAACATTTTACTTAAAACAAAAGAAGATTTCCACACACATACAATCACTGCAATCAAAGGTAAATTCTATACAAAATTCATGGATTCAGCCATGGTTAATAAAAGAAGAAATTGGTTATTTATTAAAATATTTCTCATTTATAACAGGAATGCTCATAACAAGAGAGGCCCTTTTTCTTCCCTTACCCAGTTTTTCTTTTGCCAAAAATTATTTTTGCATAGAAATGGTAACAAAGATGTTAAATTAATTTTTTATTATTTTAAGTACAAACCATTATTATTTTAAAGATAATATTGAGTATTATATGGTAATTTTTAATATATTTATCAGGCTACCTGGCACATATAGTTTCATTTTGGACCAAGGGCCCGGACTTTCTAGCCACACTTTGTAAAATTTGGACTATCGCAGATTTTTGGTAAAATTCAACAACTCCTAAACTATGAACTGGGTTAGAAGTGGTTTATAAAAATGATCAGGCATATTAAATTTTATATAGTCAAGCTTTGTAAAATTTGGACTATCGCTGAATTTTGCTAAAATTCAACAACTTCCAAGCAATGAAAAAGCTTAAAAGTGGTCATAAAAATAGCTAGGCATATTGAATTTTATTTGGTAATTTATTTAGCATATTTACCAGGCTATCTAGCACATTTAGTTGATTTTGGACCAAGATTCTGGACACTCCAGCTACACTTTCAACAGCTCCTAAACTATGAACTGGCTTAAAAGTGGTTATAAAAATGACTAGGCATATTGAATTTTATATGGTAATTTTATATATTTACCAGGCTATCTGGCACATATAGTTTCATTTTGGACAAAGGGTCTGGACACTCTATTCAAGCTTTGTAAAATTTGGACCTTCGCAGAATTTTGCTAAAATTCGACAACTTCCAAAATATGAACTGGCTTAAAAGTGGTCATAAAATGGCTAGGCATGTTTAATTTTATATGGTAATTTAGCTTATTTACCAGGCTATCTGGCACATAAAGTTTGATTTTGGACCAAGGTTCTGGACACTCCATCCACACTTTGTAAAATTTGGGCGATCGCAGATTTTTGCTAAAATTCAACAGCTCCTCAACTATGAACTGACTTAAAAGTGGATATAAAAATGACTAGGCATATTTGATTTTATATGATATTTAGTATATTTACCATGCTTTCTGGCACATATAGTTTCATTTTGGACCAAGGTTCTGGACACACTAGTCAAGCTTCGTAAAATTTGGAATATCGCAGATTTTTGTTAAATTTCAACAACTTCCAAACTATGAGCTGGCTTAAAAGTGGTCATAAAAATGGCAAATCATATTGAATTCTATATGGTAATTAAGCTTATTTGCCAGGCTATCTGGCACAGATAGTTTCATTTTGGACCAAGGTTCTGGACACTCTTGTCAAGCTTCGTAAAATTTGGACAATCATAGATTTTTGCTAAATTTCAACAACTTCCAAACTATGAACTTGCTTAAAAGTGGTCATAAAAATGGCTAATTATATTTAATTTTATATGGTAATTTAGCTTATTTGCCAGGCTATCTGGCACATATAGTTTCATTTTGGACCAAGGGTCTAGACACTCAAGCCACACTTCGTAAAATTTGGACTAGCGCAGATTTTTGCTAAAATGCAACAACTCCTTAACTATGAACTGGCTTAAAAGTGGTCATAAAAATGGCTAGGAAATAGGCATATTGAAATTTATATGGCAATTTATTATATTTACCAGGCTATCTTGCACATATAGTTCTATTTTGGAGCAAGGGTCTCGGCACACCAGCCACACTTTGTAAAATAAGGACTTTCACAGATTTTTGCCAGATTTCAACAACTTCCTAACTATGAGCTGGCTTAAAAGTGGTCATAAAAATGGCCAGGAATATTGAATTCTATATGGTAATTTAGCTTATTTGCCAGGCTATCTGGCACAGATAGTTTCATTTTGGACCAAGGTTCTGGACACTCTTGTCAAGCTTCGAAAAATTTGGACAATCGTAGATTTTTGCTAAATTTCAACAACTTCCAAACTATGAACTGGCTATGGCTTGGGTGTCGAGACCCTCGGTCCAAAATGAAACAATACCCTTTCCATGTCCTTTATTTTATAAAAAATACTAAGTAATATATAGTTATAGTTTAGTGTATTAAAATAGATAGTATAACACCAAAGATCCTCGGTATTATTATATCGATGATTGAGGCAAAATAAATGGCCGCCATTTTGAAAAACGGGGTTAAACTGCACTCAACTTCCCAGGAGAGTATCAAAACCTGTCTTAATGAATTCCTGACCCATGAAAACATATATTTAGACCCAAAAATCATTGTTCTAGCCCAATTAGATCCAGAGATACGGGCAAAACAGTTAATTGGCGGCCATCTTGGAATTATCCAACATGGCCGCCAGTCGTTGAGGTTATATAATGACCAACAAGCAAAAATGTGTTCTCTGGAATGTTAGCTTTCCGATGGTAAGTGTCTTAGAAATTCCCAAGGGGGGGGAGGGGGGGGTTATGGTGGCCCACGGACTATAAATGATGGAACTGTCCTAGTTTCTTCCAAACATTGTCCGGTTTCTTCCAGAGATTGAAATTCTGTTGACCACTCACAGGAGCTCGCGAATTTTGCACCCGAGGTGGCAGCAAATAGCGGTCAACTTGTAGACAGGATATTGCGCCAAGTCTGCTGGACATTGAAACTGTAATCTTAAGCATGGAGGCAGACGACAACCCCAAGCTTTTAATAAAAGCTTTTACTTCTAACATAGTCCAGGAGTTTTGTCCTTTTCATAATACTATCAACGGGTCAAAACTGTAAAACTCTTGATTTGCTCATATTGCAGAAAAAAATACCATAACATGTGTTAAAAACCCAGTGATCTAAGCAAATAACATCTCAAATCACTGGGTTTGTAATTATATTGTGAGTTTTGACCCTAAACAAAAAGGTTAAATCTAACAAGACTGATGAATATATTGAAACAAGGAGATATTTTATGAATCACCATTAAATCCTAATCGTACACAATTCACGTGATGGATGCATGGTTTCAATGAATGAGTTTGTGAATTGGTGAATTTCAAGTTCAAGTATATGTAATAGTATATCAATCAATATATGTTAATTTATGGACTACAATGATGTCATGATGTCACAGTTGCTATCAATGCCCCTCTTATATCTAAAATGACAATCACATTTACTTAAAAAGCATCCCATATCAAAAAAAGTAATAACATGTTACATGTAATAGGTATAACTCTCAGCACTATTTTATGTAAAATTTGCAAGGACGGCAATATCGCGACATACCAATTTTTTGAGGAATGGTTCGAATGCGTCATTTTTGAAACCTGTGCAGTACGACGTAGAATTAATGCCAAGTTCCTCGAGGTCGCAATCTTCAGGCTCTGTAGCACTTACGCACTGAAAAGAAAGAGGAAAGGAAAAGGCAATCAGAGAAATACATCTTCCCCTGAAGAAAAGCATGAGGAGGGCATTCAAGATATGTTGCAATACAAGTTCAGTAGGGCTATGTCGTAATTTTCACTGATTTCGATTGCAACTCCTGTGAAATCTCACCAATGAAATCTCACATACAAAATCTCGAGGGCAAAATCTCAAGAGTAAAATCTTGCCGGAATTTCAAAATGACTTCCAACTACAACATCATCAGATTTTATTTTTGACAGATCAGAACATTTTTTATTCCTCACTCGATACTTAGCTACCTATCCTTCTCCACAAAACGAAAAAGCTATTAACTATTTTTCACCTTATAGATTCAGGGGCATTGACGTCATAAGATAAGATTTTATATGAATTTCGTATAACGTGGGAGTAACATTAGGAAAACCTGCAAAATCCAATTCTTACAGTCTCAGTTGCATTCACTTCGATGAGCGCATAAGAATTAGCAAAATCAACAACCGATGTGGCTGCTTGTTGGTTCATTTTCGTCAAGTCATCTGTAAAGAAATTATACCGTTATACGACTGCTCAAAACATCCCATTCTTCGTTGATGTAAAGTAATTTTAACTAATGCTAGTAACTTTAAAATTGTGTTTTAATGACCCATTTAAAACAATCACTTTGTTTTTGTAGCAATTCAAAATTTATGTTCTTTATGCCCCAGTATGTTACAATTTATCAATTATACATGTATATTAATTTACAGTAGATCCATTTTCCATGATGAAGCATGGGGCATTTTATACCTATACAAGCCATGCACCATGGCATCTTTGGTATCGTTTATTGCTGATCTGGCAAATATACCATGCAAGACCTCTACATTCTGTCTAATTGATATGCAAAAAGAGTGGAATGCTACACTGTGAAAATGACACTTTGTGACTCATGATAGCCAATGAAATGTCACCTCCTCTTCGTTCAACATCGGAAACATAGAGGCTATTTGATTAGTCATGATCAAAGAAGGCTATTTGATTTGTCATAACTGATTTTAGAATAAAAATCAGATTCATAATCCTTTTCGTTCGCCTGTCACCAACAAGCCGGATTAGTCTCCTTATATCAAATTAACAGTGGAAGAATTGGGCATGATCATGACAAATCATCAGTATGATAACTCACGAAGTACCATTTTCACAGTGCAGCACTCCACCCTTTTTGCATATCAAAATGTCAGACTGTAAAAGCAAATTTCTTACTTGCAGAGATGCTGTCAAAGTTGCCGCAAAATCCCTTCACCAAAGTGCGATCTTCTGGCAACATCACCGGATCAACTTTCAGAATAAACTCATTGTCAGCATCGCTCGTGAAGAAGAATTTCAGTCCACTGTACGTGATCTTCACATATCGGCCAACATAAGTCACAGTGATACCTAAAGGCAAAAATTCAGAAATCACAAAAGTTGTAAATGGTAGCCTCCGAAATCAGAAGAATGATGATAGCCGAAAATCAGCTCAGAGCTAGGTTTGAAATTTTTGTTATAACATTTCTTCAGTTGCAGAATCGAGAATGGTTATAACTTATACGTGTAGGCTTACATGGGACCTCCCTAATTTATAACTCAAGGTTTCATGTATTTGAAAGATATTGATGTTTCGAAAAAAGAACAAATAAATATCATCGGACAATCTGTTTGGACGTAATGTTACCAAAAACATAATTATAAGTATAACGTGACTCTCTTCGATAATATTATGCCTAATTATCCCCACCCCCCTGCACAGAATGCATGGAGGGGGTTTAGCAGTGTTCCAGATCTGAAACTGGTCAAAAAGGTGCATACGGCGAGATCTCTTCAACCACACCATGTACACCTGTCATATTTGCCAGTAATCCTTTAAATACCCTGGTCCTGCTATATCTAAGCTTAAATATTTCATATATTTGATATTGTTAAAGAAATAATCAAAAATAGCAGTAAGCTCATGCCAGCAGCAGGGAGCAACTGGGAAATACCTTGATGGTGTTGCCCTGTTGTGTGTTGTGTAGGAATCAGTTTAAAACTAATATGTAGAAGCACTCTCTTTTTGTTATTATACTTTACAAGGCTTCTTCACCAATGGGCAATTCCGTAAAGTCTGATTCACAGATTTGACACTCTAGCAGCTTATGTAGCCCTACACCTCAGCTATTTCATTGTTAAACAGGGATGAGGCCAGGTAATAGGGGTATCAGACAAGCCACCAACCAAAGCTCCAAGTGTAACAGGAGCTGAGCTACAAAGCAAATATCATGGTGTCGGACGTACATCACGTGTGTACGGTGTACGTCGGACACTATGATATTTTGCCATAGCTCGACTCCTGTTACACTTGGAGCTTTGCTTGATGGCTTGTCTGATACCCCTATTACCTTCCCTCATGTCTGGATAACAATGAAATAGCTAAGCTATAATAGTAAGGCTAAACAAGCTGCTAAAGTGTCAAATCTGTGAATCAGACTTTACAGAATTGCCCTAATGTGTGCTTGTTTACAACCCTTTTGCAATGTTTTTCTTTCAGATCTTATTATTATGTGTATAATACGTATTATAAATGTACATACCTGGATAAACTGTAGCAAACCCATGGCATGGAGTCACATCAACTTTCATACCATTCAGAAGAATTTCTTTCTGACTGTTGATTTTGATGATAGTGTGGGCTGCCAGTCTAAGTTCATATGTCTGAAAGCAACATTCCAGAATGCCTCAATGTAAGCTACACAACAAATTTAAATAGCATAAAAAATAAAGAAAATAGCTGCATTGGTAAAGAGTGTTGCCTTGCATGGCATGGTCTGCATTTGTTAACAATACCGTAAAACGGGGTAAAGTTGGCAATCCAGGTAAAGTTGGCAAGCAATTTTGACCCACTTAATGGAAGAAATGCCAACTTTTCCTAACTGATACATGTGGCAACTTTGCCAAAGATACCTGTGTCAGTGAGGAAAGTTGGCATTTCTTCCATTAAGTGGGTCAAAATAGCGTGCCAACTTTACCCCGGATTGCCAACTTTACCCCGTTCTACGGTACAGCCAAATAAAAAGGCTCTTGAGGATCATGTTCCATTTGGTGACATTATAATTTTTTGTCTCATAATAGACAAATATATATGGTTCCCTGGGGCAGCAGTACCTACAAATATTTTCAACAATAGACCTTCTACTGACCATAGGCGTAGGAGGTCAATTAATCTTGGGGGAGCTGCCCAAAAAATATTGCCCAAATTGCCCCAAAAAATAAAAAACTCCCAAAATTCTCTGCCCGAAACTGCATGAAAAATCGACTTCCAAAATTTGTTTTGGGGGGGCTGCAGCCCCCCTGCCTCCTATGCCTATGCTACTGACCTTTTTGCAAGTCGTAACCAAGTCGCATTTGTCCAATGTCAGTGTCAACGAGTGCATGCCATCATTGAACACCACATAAGAACAGTGGTCATTGGAACTGAAGCGGTAGATCAGTCCATCAAATGTCCGGAAGAGATTTCGAGAGTAGCTTGCACAAACTGGTTTGTACACGCTGTGTGTTACTGAAAACAGAAGAGGGAACACTGATGAGATACCAGTTGAAATAGCTGATATTCGCGCAGCGTAACAACCAAAGGCCGTTTCTCAGGCGAACTAAGCACAAGAAGCATCAAAATCTGTGCAGTGATGATCTCAACTTGCACAAACTAGGTCCAGACCGTCCAGTATCTAAATAAACATCATATTCATCTTTAAAATGTCTGAATATTTCAATATTTTCCAATAACACCCTCTGACCATATCATTTTGGTAGACCAGTTCATTATTAGAACTGAAAAGCTCTATTATCAACAAGTTATCATTTCAAAATTAAAGTAACACAATCTTCATTAAGTATCTCTCTATCTATCTATCCACCTATTTCATCAGTATCAATGCCTCTCCATTTGCCTATCCTCTTTTCATTTAATTATTTCTGTCTGTCTCATGTTCTAATGCATAGAATATAAACTAAAAATAGAAGGTTCAGAAAAATTTGAGTAAATTGTCACTTTAAAACTATTTAGTGCTGGATGGTTGTGCCATTTACATAGGCCTAGTATCTATTGCATACAATCAGACGATGTTTCAAAGGGCCCTCAGTAAATAAAACATTGTTTCAGAGCCAGCGCATGCTGTTTAAATTTAATGGTGACTGACCCCTGTCCCTTTGTTGCTAAACAGCACCAGCTGTGAAGAGACTGGCGGATTCATTGTCATGCATTAGTAAATTAGTTCTAAACTCCCAAATCCGGGCTTGTGTTTCTGGTATTACAGCAAAACTCTTTGATATAGAATTAAAGTGGACTGTGAAAATGGGCACTTCGTGACACATGATAGCCGATGAAGTGTCATCTTCTCCACTTTCAACATGGGAAACGTAGAGGCTGTTTGATTAGTCATGATCAAGAGTAAGCCATTTGACTTCTCATAACGAATTTTAGAGTGAAAATCAGATGCATAATCCTTTGTTTGGCTGTCACCAACAAGTGGGATAAGTCTCCTTCAATCAAATTAACATTGAAAGCATTAGGTTTGATCATGACAAATCATAAGCATGATGACACACGAAGTGCCATTTTCACAGTGCCACAGTCCACTCTAACTCTATATCAAAGTTGTTCGCTGTAATACTTACGGTATTCTGAAACGAATTATACATTGTGAGAATAGAGGCTTTAATGTGTCAGTTTCAACCTTCAGGGCAGTTGTTCCACCACGGGGGCAGTAGCCTTCAGTTTCTGACTGTCAATTCCGGCAGAGTTCACAGCCTGTGGCAGCTCACTGCTGTTGCCTCTTGTGCATGTACAGAGAGTACAAACTCTCAATTAGTGTTAAGCATGAACTCAGAGTATCTAATGGTGTAAGTGATAAGTAAAAGAAATTTTAAATAAATCAGTTAAGTTTTTTTAGATTACACCATTTTAAAATTTCAGAGCATCTTTACTACTAGAATGGGCTAATTGATTGATTGCTTAATGTGTAATGCTTGTAATTTCACATCAAGATTTTGTAATACATAAATGCAGCGCATTGACTATTTTATATTGTAATTACGTTGGTATCTAGTCCAAAATTTAAGATTTTATGTTTAATTAAGGTCGTTTGGCACAAAGCAAATGGCATACAGTGCGAAAGGTCTTTACGTTGATAACTTGCAATTAGATTTTTTTTAAATAATTTTTTGCTTGAAACATTAATAGAAAAAATCTTATATATCTCAATATCCTATTAAGGAAATTACAGCTGTTGTAAAAATACTTGCTCATCTTTCTTGAGTGAAATTGCAGTTTTTTCGTAAAATCTACAGCGTTTTATAACTTAATTGATCAAATAACAATTACCTTGGATGTCATTGATCTATTTTTTATGCTTGCTCGTCAGTGTATTTCGTCAGCCATTCAGTGATGGCTACGTTTGAAGATTTTCAAACTGATCACATGTTACACATACAAGTTTAATGATTATTACCATAGATGACTGTTACTGTGGTAACTGCATTATTAAACTGATATAAATGGGAGCAGCGGCGTATTCAGGCAGGGCCATTGGGACATGGTCCCCACCCCGGCCCAAATTTAACATGGGAAATCTTGGAAAAAAAGCATATTCCATTTTATACCCAGGCCATTTCCCTGAATGGGAGGCCGGGATAAACTGAACCATTTTTGATATTGTTCGATTTAACAAAAAGCCACATCATTTTCTAAACTTCTCTTCGGGTTACAAAACAAAACAGTTACATAAATGAATTTTTGTAAATTTAGTGCATTTGGGTTACTGGTGTATGTAGGGCTCCGTCATTTCATAAACTGTAGAAGAAGAGTTAGAGCAACTTGCCACTGTCAGGGCAAGCATGTCAAGCAACTATGAATGTGAATTATTGCTGAATGTTAATTTTGATGAATCATGTATAATGATGAATTAAAATCAATGAAAGTTATGGAATTTCTAGACATCTCTTCAAATGACTAACATGTTTTCATTTAGTTTTATGAAAGATATTATATGTAGGGAATTGACAAGGATAGGAATATGACCTCACAAGGAACACTATAGAGTCAATTTCTATAAGGGACAGTCAGAATTTATGAGTGGGGGGGTGGGAGTTTTGCTTGAACTGCCCATCGAACATTGATAACCCCCCCCCCTTAGGTTTCAAGCATATTTTTAGTACCTCCCCCCTCGACATACGAAGTTATTCACACTTATATACTTTTATACATGTGCCCTTGGATAGTAATGCATACAGATTCGCGGACTTTTACGCGTAAAAAGCGCGAATAGACTGAGTTTATGCGCATTTTATGACATTTTTGTTATGTTAAAATTTCCTTCCCCTCCTTGGACATGTTGTCAAAAATTAGTACCCGCCCTTTAGACATGTGTAAAATGTTAGTACCCCCTCGGGCAAAACTCCTACCCCCCCCCCCCCCAAGTCAAAAATTCTGAACGGTCCCTGAGATCTTGTAATTCTTGAACTGAAAGTAAGTGGACGGAGTTGCAGATTCAAAGAAAGCTTACCTAGGACGTCCTCAAAGTTGGCCACATGAGAATCACAAGGGGTGCAAATTTCACTCCCTGATTTTCCCCAGGCCACTCCACTCAGTCCTTCGCAACAGTTCTCTCTCGTCATCAGTCCCGATTCATCGATATGGATTCCTGAGCAGGCCATCTTCTTGTAACAGTAACCACTAGTGTTGCCCGCTAGGATATAGTAAATCAAATCGGAAATTAACTGTATGATAATAATCTAATTTCAAGCATTCTAATTCTCTGGTAAGAAAATTCAAGAACAACTTCAAGGTTTTGATGATGTTGATTTATTATACGGTTATACCCTTCCTTCAATTTTAAGTTTAGTTGATAATGAGAAAGGATAGGCCTAATTGAATAATATCTACAGAATCTGATACAATATAATAATTTATGTTGATATTACGAGTGCAAAATGAACTTTTTTACGCGAGGCAGCAAGGAAATTCATATTGAAGAAGGTGCATTCCTACTCCAAAATGTATCATCAACAAAGCATCATTCAAATTGTATTTACGTTACAGTCAGGAAATCTGATATGCAAACAGAGTGGACTGTTGTACTGTGAAAATGTCACTTCATGAATCATCATACTGATGAGTTACCCAATACTTTCAATTAATTTGATTTAAGGAGACTTATCTCGCTTGTTCGTGACTGGCAAACGAAAGGATTATTCATCTGATTGTATCTAAAATCAGTTTAAATGACAAGTCAAATGGCCTTCCCTTGGTCAAGACTAATCGAACTGCCTCTATGTTTCCCATGTTGAAAGTAGAGAAGATGACACTTGATCAACTATCATGAGTCACGAAGAGCCATTTTCACAGTGCAACAGTCCACTCCTTTTTTAGCATATCAAATATCCTGACTGTAAAGTGGGTTGTCAAGGCTGTTAGTGTGCAGAAGGCACACGGATAGACTCAGAAATGATTGAACACATCATGCATTAGGTATCATTACCCCAACATGATTACTTTATCGGTGATGTAATCAACCACTTCTGAGTCTATGCCTATGACTTCTGCATTACAGTCTGTCACTTTGATATAGAAAAATAGTGGATTGTTGCACTGTGAAAATGGCACTTCGTGTGTCATCATGCTGATGATTTGTCATGATCATACCCAATACTTGCAATGTCAAGTTGCTTTAAGGAGACTTATCCCGCTTGTTGGTGACAGCCAAACAAAAGGATTATGCATCTGATTTTTACTCTAAAATCAGTTATGACAAATCGAGTGGCCTTCTCTTGATCATGACTAATTAAAAAGCCTCTATGTTTCCTATGTTGATCATAGAGAAGATGACACTTCACCTGCTATCATGAGTCACACAAAGTGCATTTTCCACAGTGAACTAGTCTTCATTTTTTCGAAATCAAAGTGACAGACTGTAAAAAGAGGAAGCTTTAGCGCTTCACATCACACTTCACACTAAGTTGGTTCATTTTTTTTTTTCTTGTCACCATAATTATATACACCTGAAGTCTATTCACAATAAAATTAACTTGACTCGTATGATCAAATAATGCTTACGAAGAGTAATGAGTTCATCACAAGTTGCTCGTTCATAACCTTCCAGACAGTCACAATAGTTTCCTTTGTCTCCTGCTTTACACAAGCCACCACTTTTGCATGGCGGGTCACATAAAGCTGAAAAATAGATGAAAGAACAATGAAGTAGAGGAAAACGTTTCATTCTGCGCCAGACCGCCACACCATAAAATTGAGATTTTGAGTCAGCTTAAATGATTGAGTGTGATGGTTGCACAATTCCTTTGAGCTTAGAACACAGCTTGATGTTTTAAGTTATGATAATCTGTCCGGTGTCATAACTGAAAAACAACAAGCTATGTCAGCTCAAAGGAATTGTTGCAACCGTCTCACTGAATCATTTAAGCTGACTAAAAAAGTCAAATTTTAAAGTGCAGGAATCGCCAGGATCAATTGATACATTAGTTGCTTGAAATGTTAATTTACTTGCAAATTCAAAATTCATAAATAAACACTTTGTCATAATTATCTTGTAAATGATTTCCATGATCTTTATTCTCTCTATAATATACATGTACTACAGCTAATTGAGTATGATATATATATCTTAATTCAACAAAGATTTCAAAGATATATCCGTTCTCCTACCTTCAGTACAGTTTTCTCCTCCAAAACCAGGACAACAATCTTCAACCTCTTTTATTTCTTCCCTGGCAAAGACAAATAATTTTATTTTATTGGTGAGAAAAATTGAAATCATTATAATATATAGTTTCTTTTAAAGAGCTGAGATTATTTTGGCCCTGCTGAGGTGATCTCCCATTGTAAATTTAGTTAGAGTCAAATAACTTCATTCTGAGTCTATGTTTATGTCTAATTATTAGTTAGACACTGATTTTGAGGGTTCCAACGTGCATTTATGTCAGTTAGATTCCAAGAGGAGCGAAAATTAATGTGATAACCAGAAAATATGGTGTCTTACTGACTTAGACCTCATAATATCCTTCTATAACTATACCTTTCATGTCATAATAATCTGATTACTTGTTTACTACTTATGCTTAGTTGGACGTTAACATGCAACATTGTCAGTTAGATCCCAGTTTTTCCAATGGTTCAAGTATTACAGTGAGGTCTAAAATACTACGACAGACCTATGTATGTCATCAGATGAAAAAGCCAATTAATGTAACAGTAGCGGATCCGGGGAGGGGGTTAGGGAGTTCAAACCCTCCATTGGGCCCAAGCCAAAAAGCCACATAGACAACTAAAATAAAAGTCTGCGAGAACTGCATGTAATACGCGTGTTTGACACCTTAACAGGGAGTAGGAATACAGACCTTGCACTCACGTAAATAGGGAAGTTCTGCTCACAAAGTAGTTTCAAAGTTCTCTGTGGTTTATAATTTGAAGAGGATAGTTAGTGTTGCTAAAGTGCACCAAAATTTAAGGGCACTAACTGGTACTGTTGCAGTAAAGTGACACATTGCAGTCATTGCTGACAATTGCTACCTTACTAACTGCACTACAGCAGTTTGGCTACCCTGTCTACAACATTCAAAAAATGGCAGCTGTTTCTATGGCTTGGATCCAATGAGAGAATTGCCCTAAGTTCATGGTATACATATGAGTATAGTTTACCTCTTGGAATTAAAAAAGTGAGAGCGAGTTTGCAAAGAATTTCCCGGCTGGGTAAATAGCACTTTGCAGTCCAGTTGTGACACCTGAACTTGATGCAATGGATAATATTTCACCTTGTTATGTCAGGAATGTGTCTTCTATGGCTTTTCTACCAATCCACTTTATTTGACTGATTTAGCTTTTTTGACAATTTCATATTAATCCTGTAAATCTGGACTGTAAATTCCATACTGTCCCATTACTTGTCAATATTAGCTCATCAATATTTAAAGCAATATGACTTCTCATAAAAGTTTGTGGTTTCTGCTCTTCATATTAGTTTGTAACTGAACATAACAGAGAGACTTTGCTGCACATTTCTATATGAGGTATACGTGTACATGTGCTTATTACATTGTTGTCATGACAGCGAACACATTCACGGGACCTGGAAATGTGTAGCAAAACCTCTCTAGTTTCTGATGAAACACGAACAAATATCTACTAGATTAAGCAGCCTAAACAGCATTCAGGTTGCTCGAGATTAATCACAGAGCACGTAAAATCCGTTGGCTTCTGGGGGTCGCTCGAGGCCCCCAGTCCCCCACCGCATAAGCTCAGCCCTTCAGGCTTCGCATCCTGTGATAGTCCAATCACTGAACCTGAACCCCTCCCCTTCCCAAATTCCTCGATCCGCCCCTGTGCAGAGATAAAAAGAAGGATAAATTCCTACTTGTAGAAGGAGCACCAGTTGTGGACAGTCAGTCTGCTCTTAATGGCATCCATGGACATCCCAGCAAAGTTGGAAGCCTCCATATCCAGAGTATATCCACCGATGACCCGGAGGAAGAAGTTGTCACAAGTTTCAAACTTTTCATCACTTCGCACCGGTTCATACTTCATGCATATTCTCTTGGACCTGTCGAAAGAAAAATGTATCTGTAAATTATGTAAATAAAATATGTTAATGTTGCTGTCCTTCACCCTCTCTACATTGCATATATATTACAATATCCTATGACAGAGTTTGAATCCATGGATTCTTGCTCATTTTAGTAAGTGATTGACATGATAAAATTTTATATATTTACATATTTCTTTAATAGGGCCATACTAAAAAACAGTGCATGTACTGAGTATGTTACCCTCTTAGAGCTCCTTGCAGATCGGCAGTCCATTGGAAAAATATATTTTCTTATTTTCAATTTCCAAACTGGATTTGCCACGTCATTTACAGTTACCTGTTGGTTTCCTAATCTTCTTATTAGATGAGTACCTTAAGTCATTTAATTTGTTTGTTTATTGACACCTATGCTCCAAGCTATGATATGCACTGAATCACTCAATTAATCACTTGATTAAACCGTAAACCGACTCAACAAATTGTAAAAACATTTCTAAGCCAGTGACATCACAAGTCCGAGTTGAAACTTAATTTTGAAACTGTTCGGACCACCAATCTGCAAACATCTATAAAATGAAAGTATTTTTGACTTTGACTTATTTGACCTTAATTTTGTTGTTGTGAAACTGTACGGTTGTGCCCTAAAAAAGAAATAATCTATCGATCCCACTGTTTATCTCAATGAAAATGTCCAAATTTGTGCGGCTATAGCATTACAAATGAATAAACACTGATTTTCTGATTGGGCCGTTCCATGCCAAACGGACTAAAATCCAGACATTCCCACATCATATCTTCTGATTTTGATAAAATTCTAAGGTGGCTTTCTTACATTTGGTACAATTACTTCACTCTAGGCTGTCTAGGAAGGAAAAGGGACTAAAACAACCAAACAGGGTGCTTCGCTTCATCCCAATGGGATGCCTGAAAGCAATGTTTTCATAAGGTGCTTGGGAAGCACCCTATATATATATGTCAATGAACCCTGGGGGGTTTTGAAGAACCCTACGGCCCGTTTTCACCAACATGGTATTAAGAGTTAAGCCTGGTGTTAACTCCTTTAAACCTGGTATAACTAAGTCCATTTCACCAAGGGTGTGCTAAGCATGTAAACCTGTCAAGGTTCAGTGAATCATACACATTGTCACCAAACTCAAGGATCAGCCATCTCAAACTGATTTGGTGTCAAAAAGTGATTAGGCAAATGAAAACAGAACATATGTTTCTTATGAGATGGCATGACAAATCAGTATTGTAGGCCTTTGTCTATTATATTCGCATGTTTCTCTAATTTAACAGTCAACAAAGATTTTTTCAAGAAAGATATGTCACATCATGAGATATAAAGTTTGCAAACCAAGAACACACACTTAGGCCTACCGACAAAATATATCTGTTGAAGTAACTGTTGCAAATATACTAGCCATACAGCATTAAGCACACGATTTAAAAGTATTTCATGTATGAAACTATGTTTTATAGCATTTGCCTACGATAGTCATGACACCAAATAGAGGCAATTCTTCTGTGCTGAGTTGTACAAAACCTCTGCACTTGTTGTTGGTCTTAGCACAGGGGTACTTTCGAAGGGCAGGAAATTTGGATGTGGGTGCAATCTATGCATCCTATAACCCCCCCGGAAATCAGGCGATTTCGGAAAATTCCAATTTAGCCTCCCGTGTGACTGGTCCACTGGGCATACATACATATATGGGTTTTAATGAAGCGATTGCATGACTAACACGCTTCACAATCCTTGAAACTGAGGCGACACTAATACCACTCAAGCCTGACAAGTCACCAACGACTTGTTGGTAACTGCCGGTAGCAAAAAATCGCAGGCACGTCAGCCATTCTGGGTACATCAGATTTTGAGGACCCTTATCATTAGATATTCAAAGGGATTCAACCATTACTGTAGTTTCATTGTGCAAAAATGCATGACCAGCTGATTTGTATTAATTTATTGTTTGAGGGGAGGGGGCTAAAGAAATATGCATTTCTGTCACCAACACTGGACAGACAACTAATTAATTTTCTTTTTTTAAATTTCCAAGCCCACCCCTCTTTTTCTCTTACCTTGTCATGTGGCCATGTTTGGGAACTTCAGAGATTAATTGTGTTTGTAGCAGTTGATTTGTTCAAATACTATGTGCAGACTTTCACTCAGTAAATATTCATTGATCCTGCTCCGCTTGAATGATTGGCTTAGCCAGACCAGGTCTTAGCTAAGACCTGGCATAACTCTTAATACCATGTTGGTGAAAACGGGCCTATAAGGTTATTCAGAGCAGGATGGTTTATTGAACCTTTGGGGGTGTATAAAATGAGCAAATTTAGGGTTCTCGTGAATAGGTTTCTCATATAAGGTCGTTTATACATGACCCTTCATGAGGTAGATTTTTAATTCCTTCCATGTATTTTTATGGTGTGACGTAAGGTTCACAAACAGTGAGACCATTTCACTGTCTTCTAAAATTGCCTCCTGCTGGTCCTCAGTCAGCTGAAGGACCATTGCAAGAGATATGCAAAAGCGGTTTTCCTCACCTTCTTAGTATTTCTTAATTGAATAGAGTAGGGCAGGACATGCAGCCCCCCTTAACTTTGAAGTGCGATTTGACCTACTTTTTATGGTCGATTATTTGAATGCTTGTGCTGTCAAGAAGGGATCACTTGACTCTACTAATAACCAGTGAAACAAATGTCTACCAATTTCAATAAAGGAGTTGTAAACGGCCATTTTTGTAAAAAAAAAAATTGAAAATGACCTTCTTACCCCACCCATCGGGCAAGAAGCCCCCTTATTATAATCCTATGGCTTTTTTTTTTTGCGAGCATATTCAGCTTAAAAGTTATTTCTTAGGGTTCTTGTATCATTTTTAAGGTATTCTATTCACTTTTTTTGAATTTCAGAATTTTTCTCTTCATGCTTTTATTTTATAATATTTTTTGCCCGTTTTCAATTTCGGACCAATTTTTTTCTATTTTAATTAGCTATTCTATCAAGATTTAAGGCAAAGTACACATTAACTAAAAAGCCTCTAGCTTCAATCCTATCAATAAGAAAACGCACCAAAAATGTAAGTTTAGCTATAACCCTGGGGGGGGGGCTCTCACCTAACCCGGGCTTCTTGCCCCGACCTGCTCCACTGCTCTTTAAAGTTGGAATTTATGTATAATCATCAAATTATCGAAAAACCGCTCGATGCCTTCATCAATCAGTCCAGAGGTTGGTGGGATGCTGTTCACTGTAGTTTTTAGGACAACTTCCCTCATGACAGTCTCTGGATGTTTGTTCGTCAATGTACTGGTAGGACTCTCCAAACTTACATTTGAGATGACAAACACAGGCATGGTGGGAATCGCTGCCAATATTTTAAACAATCAACAAAAAGAGGTACATTATTTTCCTGATGAATATAGAAGTTAAAAGTTTTCTTTTTTCTACAGGAAAGATCTTGGTGACGCACTACTAGGCAGCACTAATTTTCAAGATTGTCTTGTAATGTAGAAAAAAAAATCTTCTTGGAACTTTCAACTCCCACCAGCTGTCACTTTTAGGCACTAAAAACCCTCTTCCCTTATATGTAGCAAGTAATAAAACAGCTAGGCTACCATTCTACCAGTGTGTGAACTTCAGACAGTGAAACAGTGGTAGGGCTACAACAGTGCGGTTGTTACAGGAATGCTTCTTGTGCATGAGTCAAGCGTTCTCTCTTGTACTTGAATTCTCTTGTTACTGGTAGAAAAATATGTGACATTCTAGCAAATCAAACTTGTGCCAAACTCGGCCCAGCTAAATGTTTGGTCACGTGGTATTGTCCTTCAAGCTTCATTTGGGTGCAACATGATTTTCCTTTGGTATTGCCTGTTGGAAAAACAGTCTCCCTGTTCAGATTAAGAGAATTGTCCTCCAGTTACTAATACCATGGTCTTTCTGAAGAATGATCCATTACAATTCAGCATTGTTTTGACATACCATATTAACTATGTAATGAGTTCCCTGCAGTAACAATACCCTTGTCTGCAACATTCATTTGGTCAGGTATCATTGTACAGATGATACGTTTTTTAATCTTCAATAGTTTAAACTGAAGGTTTGTTGTGAATTTCGATAAACTAAGCACTATGACCCCAACATAGGCCTACAGGTAATTTTGGCTCTATAGACCAAAATGTATGTTTGGGATGAAAAATAATGGCAGAGTCAGAATCATACATTTAGAGCTATTATTTGCAATCCGATGACCTTTTGTTACTAAGTTACACTAAAAGTTAGATGTCGAGCGGCGGCCATTTTGAATTGCTTTGGCAACCCGGACGAACACCCACTCTGGCGCCCTCAAAAATTTGAATCTATATACCTTCAGCAACATTTGTGCCAAATTTTATGCTTGTAGATAAACCTGCTCAATTATCCCCATAACTTTATATTAACAAAAAATAGCTCATTTCAATGTATTTCCAATGTAAGGGTAGGCCTATAATATTACCCATAAGCTCTTGGACTACCAAACTGTCCGCATTCCTGAGGTTTATAACTCCTCTCAAATAAAAGAAAAAACACTTGGACCAATAAACTTGCACATGTGCAGTGCTACAGAGCCTCAACATTCAACACATGAACCCAGCTCTAATGTGGAAGAAGAAGAAGATTATCAGCTGGCAGTTGAACCAAACATAAAAGTTGTTGGCTGCCTACAAGTAAACCGCTGCTACATTGCCACTTCTTTTTCCAGCCTTGGCAGATCAGAACGTATGCTGTCATGTGTTGCCACCTAGTGACTAGTGCTTGTCCATGGGCTCCTGCAAGCGGTCCACATCATTTCAGTGTGGGGAACTCTCACAATTTTGTCTGGAAGAAACTGGGGCTGTTTCTGAGTGTGCTGATGGCCTTGTCTACTTCCTCAGAGAATGTGATTGGCGAGTCTTCAATGTTGAATAGAAATTTAGTGAATGTGCAATGAAATTGGAACTATTTCTTGGGACAGAAATGCTGTAGCATACAAAATCCACTTTTGTGCCAGGTGGCAGCAGCATGCAGTTCTCATTTTCACCAGACTGGGTTGTTGTTGTAATGTTGTTTGTTTGAACTGTTTGGTTTTAAGGTGTCAATAATAGTAATATCGAAAGGTCACCCATACTCAACCTGACTTTTACAAAAGTTGTTTCATTTTAAGCTGTCAGCAGTATAAGTAAAAGCTGATTTACAATAGACATGATTTTGCATAGCAAAGACAGGATTTATGCCTCCAACTTAAACAGTCTGGGAAGGTCCGTCATCACCATGGTCCAAGCCTGTTCAATTAGTGCAGTGCACACAATTCTAATTTGATTCGTGAAAAACACACATAAGTACTTTGTTTTAAGAAAAACAAACCTATTCCATAGCTTTGCCAGACACATTTATGAATATAAAGAGCTCAATGAATAATATATGGAGAACATAGGCTGCGCGGCAGCACACCCTCGGCTAATCAGTGGCTATTCTGCAGGCAGTGAGATCAAGTGGCCCTCAGGAGGCGCTGGCTTTGAGGGGGCAAGGTCCCTAAAAACTTTAAATTAATGTCCGTTTCCACCAGGTCACAGCAAGTGCCATAATAATGAAAATCTGTGAAAATTTAAGTGAGAATCAAGGCCAAAATTTGAAATTTCTTTGTTTTGGCAATTTGTTGAGTTTCCATCACCACAATGTTTTTCATGAGTTTCCCTGACTTTCCGTAACTGCAGAGCAGAAACTTTAAATACAGTTTTAAAAAACTTCAAAAGTTGCACATTCAGTCCCATTTGCTGAATTTAGGTGTTTATTGACACTAAGACAATATGTCTGAATCTCCTGGATGACATGTTGATCTATCTATCTATCTATCTATCTATCTATCTATCTATCTATCTATCTATCTATCTATCTACATGTATCTGTTTATCTATCTATCTATCTATCTATCTATCTATCTATCTACCTATCTACCTATCTACCTATCTATCTATCTATCTAACTATCTATCTATCTATCTATCTAACTATCTATCTATATATCCATCTATTCTTAGCTATTCTTATCATAAATTACAAATATGGAATAGGGGTCTAAAAACAGAAATTATAGATTATATGTCTTCAACCAAACCATTGCAAATAGTAAAACTAAAACAAGATTTATGCCAGTATATATATCTTTTAAGACTAAGCAAGTTGCTAGTTAATACAAAGTTTAAATGCTGGTCAAACTTTAAAGAACTAGAAATGTCATAACCGGAAACCGGTGATTGATGCGCTGCCCGGACTGAGTCCTAAGGGTGAATCACACATGTATCCGTAGTTAGTGTATATCCCTCTGTGTAATATTTCAGTCAAATCTTGGCTCACAGGATCACTGCTGTCTTTGCTAAATACACATTTCCTGGCCATCCCACTGACCCAAACTATCCACCTGTCTTTGATTTTACTCTCCTGTCTTTCTGCCCAGGAGTAATTTACCAGTTTGTTATTGCTCTCTTATTTACGATTGGCAACACTGCTCTTGCATCTATCTATCTATCTATCTATCTATCTATCTATCTATCTATCTATCTATCTGTCTATCTATCTATCTATCTATCTATCTATCTATGTGTTTAGCTGGCTATCTATCTGTCTATCTATCTCGAGGCCTTCCCTTCCTTCCCCCACTATATTCGGCATAATCACGAAATAGCCCCCGCCCTCCGATAACGGAATGAGCGAGGCCATTGAAAAGCATAGGCTGCCACTCATTCCATCAGAGGTGCGGGGCTTATTTCGTGATTATGCCCTACATTCCTCCCTTCATGCCTTTTTTCATTCCTTTGTTCATTCCTTTGTTCATTCCTTCCTTCATTCCTTCTTTTCTTCCTTCCTTCCTGCATTCTTTCTACCGAATTTGTAAACACAGGATCTAGCTGGCACTAGGATGCTTTTAGGACAAATTTAGTATAAACAAGTTGTTGATAACAGCTAACTTTTACAGTTAACATGAAACAGGACTGCTACAAGGTGTTTTATGTTTCTCACACCTAGTTCCATGTGATAAATGGACATTCTTGAAGTATAAAGTATATGCTGACCTGCTTTTTTCACTTCTAAGGGAATACTTGATATGTGAACAGGAATTAAGGTATGTTTTTCTTTAGGCTTTCTTATCATTGTCAGCTAATAGTAAATAACATGTCACATGAAATGTTGTCCATTAGATTTGTAATATGATTGCTCCACTTTCAATAAACTTCCTGTTGAGATTAATTTAGTACAAGGAAGCACTGACAAAGACCAACTGCACAAATCAAGTAAAAAAATCATTGTACTTATATTTGAAAATTAAAGATTAGATCTGCCAATTCTATGTAGAATTCAACTTGCATTAAAATAACACAAACTGGTAAATTCACAACATTGGGGTGATATGAAACAATACCAATCAACACAATTGCATGTTTGTCTGAATTAAGTCAGTTCAATTCATTTTCTTAGTCGAGCCCCACTATGTCATAGGAACCCAAAAAGCTGTAAAACAAATCTCACTGAATTGAAAGCGAGTGCCCCCCTCAATGATGACTGTGATGCAGCCATAGTCCTGTGCCCTGCTATGTGAATGCATACAGGCCAGGAGACCAGGCTAATGCAGCCATAGCCACACTGGGGGAGTGTGTGTGTAGAACTGGGCAAGAAATACTTTCAAAATGTCACAATAAAGGCACTAAATGTTAGTTTAAAGATTCGGGGACAAACTTTATGACAGTAACGTAACATACAGTGAAGAAGGGCTCTGAAAGTAGTGGCAGGTGCCCAGTAGCTTTTACAGAAATTTGGGGCAAGAATGTTAACATTTCAGTGTGTGCAAAAAAGCTTGCTTACGAAACCAAGGACTTGCCCAAGGGGGGGCACCCCCAGGGCAGCGCAATAACAATAACTGTAAAGAAAAACAAAACAAAAGAAACATGTCCCAACTCTGTGTACAGCCTGCATGGGCTACAAAGTCATGTCTCAGCTTCTTCTTGGCCTCCATTCTTTTATTCAAATTGGAAATTTCTTTATTTGTTCAATATAAAACTACAAAGTTGGTGTCAATGCAGTTTGGACATATTTCTAAGAAAAATGGAAATTTGTTGAAAAGTTCAGGGTGCTATGTACTGCTTTTATGCACCTTTGTTCCCAGCTTTGGTCACTGAAGAGGATTAGTGACACAATGTTACATAACATGAATGGTTGGAGAGGAGGGGTACAATGAAGCACAGACACATAGTCTCCAGTGCCCATTCAACAAAAACTGGACCCCTTCCAATGATGTCACTTTTACCCCCTAACCAATATTTCTTTAAAGTGCTAAAATACAATTGGAGTGAGTTTTAAAATGAATTAAAAGACAGATTTATTAAATAATGTCTTAAGATGTAGAATTACACACTGAAATTTGCAGAAATGCGGTTTGCATGTCAAGTAATTTTCTTTAATAACCCTCTATTACATAGTGGTATTATTGCCAGTCTGTCTGATATATTCATATTTAATTTTCATTCAATACAAAAATAAAAGTAAGCTGACAGTACTTCATATGTTAAAATGTACGTAACTGAAGTTAGCTTTAAACCATTAAGTTAGAATTGAGAGTTTAAGATTTTTGTCAAAATCTTTAAAAACAGTGTAGAAACAAGAAAATGTGTGTTTCTTAATATGCTAAATGCTCCACTTATATTAACATTTCTTTCTTTCTTTTTTAATTTACATCACATGTTGTTAGATTTAAGCAATAGAGTCACAAGTGGGGGTTTGAGATTTCTTGTCAAAAGTTTTAAATGGTAAACCCCCTGAGTCAGAACTATGTGCATAAAGCATATTTATATAATTATACACATAACTTATTATAGTTAACTACAAATTATATTTGGGACACAATGTATGGCACTTTGAGTAACCAAGATGCAAATTTGAATAAAATGAGACAATTCAAAGGTCTACAGTTTTTTGGCTATTTTTAGCAATTTCTGTCTTTTTGTTTCAAATATCTGATGATTTTAATAGATATATGCATAATAACCATGTGTTTCATTCATATTAATTCATTTTGTTCATATTCAAGAACAAAGCATGACTTTATTAGAAAGAAAATAGTCAGGAAGTTGATATTTTCACATTTTTGTGAATTTTAAACTTTTTTTGTCGGCCTAAAATATTACCACAACTAGATAATGGCCATAAAAGTTCCTTCTTCATAGGTTTAAGTATAATACCTTTTGGTTTTTACCAATATAGTTATTGCCATTTTGGTGTGAGAGATCAAAATTCAAGAAAAATGTGAAAAATTACACATTTTTTCAGTATTTTGGTTTTTGTGCGAAATCTGTTAGATTGACCCTCTAAACGATTCAAGCAATTAAAAGAGCTATATTTTAGACAACTAAATGCTAAATTTCAAATGTCTAACTCCAAAATTGAGGGAATTACAGAGGGTTGAAAAAACCCATTTTTTTAATGTTTTTTGTGCACTTTTTAAAATCAATTTTAGTAAGAGCATTCAGACCCCCAAAAGGCACAACTAGGGTATTTAATGCATGTTATGGTAGATTTTCATGCCCATACGTATAACCGTTTCCGAGTTCTGATCCGGAAAAGAAAATAATTAATTTTTCCGAATTTTCAAAATTTAACAAAAACTGTGGTCATTGTATAAACATGAACTCCACAAGGCACATTAACACTATAAGACCCATTAATGTGTCAAATTTCATATATATAGGTGAAATAGTTTTGGCACAGAGGCCAATACACATTGTGTGACGCCGCCCGCCCGCCCGCCCACCCGCCCGCCCGCCCGCCCGCCCGCCGGACGGACAGACAAAAATTTGCCATACTAACTACAATACCCGACGGCAATATACATTGCCGAGGGTAAAAATTTTCTCTCCTGTATTTGATAATGAAATTCAAGATCAATGCGATGAATAGACCGAGCATGTCAATTTGTACGACGTCATGGTCTTTTTTTAAAACGTGTAGGTTTTTAAATAGATTTGTTGGGATGTAAGGGGCCCATCATTTAATCTTAAGGGGGGGGGGGGCTTTGAGTTTTTTAAAAATAAGATTTCCTGCTCAGTTTACGTGAAATAAATAAATTCTTTGCGGGCAGTCTTGAAATAATAATTTCTGGAGGGGGTTTCTCTTGACAAGGTGTTGCTTCATTTAGGAATGAGTATTTGGCGACTTCGTGTGCTTGATATAAATAATTATGGCTGCCTTTACCGTGAAATAAATAATTTCCCACAGAGGAAAACTCCAAGCCCCCCGCCCCGCCGCGATCGTCCAATGGTCACCCCATAATGGAAATCATCTACAAAAATGACTGTAGTTCACAAAAGATTTCAGCATTCTTTGACCCAGCTAGAATATCTTCTGAACGTGTTCTTTCCCATCAGATATATCTCTTTTGAGAAAAATGAAGCTCAATGTTCATGATAAGTTATGAATGCTGATTAATTTATCTGAGGCTTGCTACGGATGAAAATGCATAATCATCAGACACAACTTCTGCCTTGTGGTGTAACTAGGGGGTCAAAAATGGGTGAAGGTAGGACCTGGGGGCACATTTGTTTGGCGGGGCCTCCCACTATACTAATTGTACATTTTTCTTTCTTTTATTTCTTATTCTAGGGTGTCAAAAATTGTAAAAAACCAAAAGCCCAACATAACTGAGGCCTAAATGGAGTCTAGTAGGAAATCAAGTTATCCCAATTTGAGTATTTTGCCTCTTTTTTGCATAGAGTCGTCACTGTTTGTGCAGTGGCGTATTTAGGGGGGCCATTGGGCCATGCCCCCCTCAGGCCAAAAATTAACATAGAAGAGATAGGAAAAGCAGCGGAGTGCCCCGTATTCACCCCATGTAATGGTCCCCCTTAGGCCATTTCTAGATACGCCCCTGTGTTTATGAAAATAATAAGATCAAAACTAGCCTCATGGGGAACACAGAACAGGACATTCATCAATAATCTCCCAGTATATAATATATAAGGCATGATTTATTAGAGAATAAACTCTTATAGATGAACTAAGAAATACTTCATGTATATTTCCAATCCATGCAGTGTATATTCAATTGTGGAAAGTCCAGTATACTAAAATCTTTCATGGTGGACACAAGACATTCTACTACAGTTGAAAGTACCAATGGAAGAAAAATATTTATTTGTCCATAAGACTCATTTAATTGGCATCTTCAAACAGGAACCTTTCTACAGTGATTGTAATTCATATTTATTGCATCATGGGTTCATCAGTTTGGTTTATAAAATTTAACTTACGATCCGGAGTCTTCAATACCGTGTGTGCTACCAACTACAGAGAAAAGAAGAAGAGAGAAGATTAGGTCCTTTGGTCGCATTTTGGACCTCGGGCAGCGAGGTGGTGTGTTTCCCCCGCCCAGCCTAGGTTCGTTGCCGTGTTCGTCGTCTCCGTAAAACTGAAGAATAACTCGAGACTAGAAGCCTTCTGGTCTGGGCGACTCAAAAATGCAATCATCAATATATACTACCACCACATCTTGCACAACATGAAAAATCCAGAAACAATTACAGCCTGCTGTTGTCTCTACAGCCAAAAAAATTGCTCCTTAATGGGACTCATATGCGATGGAAATTGTTAATCAATCAAAGGAACGGCCAAATTTGAACGATGCATTTTACAAATCATATTTCAAACGCTGATTAATAAGAGATGATTATGCTTTCAAATTTTCAAAAACTTTAATTACTCCCTAATTAAAATTGTAGTTTCCAATCTTATTTCTGATCAATGTAACATTATACCAAGATTACAGTAGGATCTAGCTTCCTGGACTCACAACAACAACAATCTATTGTACATAACTTTAGTTTGTGTTATCAATTATCAAAAATTGTGTGAGATATTTTGTTTCATTCGCCACAGTCCTCTTGATATGTTTTGAACAATAGCCTATGACTAATATGATAATCAAACCATGAAATTAAGACTTAGAACTAGTATCACTCATGTCAATTTCTGGTGAAAGGCGACTGACAATATTTCACCCGGCCCTACAAGAAGTTTAAAGATTCGAGTCAGAAGTTTCGGACAATTGTGAGCTATTGTGTGACAAAAAATCCCAATGGTTTTTGATAAATGCATTAGGTGTGTCAATTTTTAATTTTTGTGCAAATTCAAGAAGCGCTAGTGCCTAAAATGTGCGTTTTGATCAAAATCTGTTCTTGAAATGACAATACGACAATTCTTGTCTACTTCAATTTTGGTTCAAAGTTTCAATGTTTTTTTCGTTTTCGACAATTTTCACCAATCCACGGTTCTCCATAACTTTGTCAATATGTGTCATACAGCATTCTTATTGACATGGTTGGAAAGCTCTCAAAAAGCCACCTTTCCTCTAAATTAATAAACGCACAATGCCATTAAGGGTCTTTGAGGATGTAAGCAGTATCAGACCGTAAGTTTAGACCACATGAAATTTTCAAGTAAGTGATAAAAATAGGTGAAGTTTTCTCTATTGTAGAACTCCATGACACATAGGCAAGAAAATCCATGCTGGAATTTTTCAGCTGAGCACCTATTTTCCCTTATATTGCAAAAAAATTGACGTGGCCTAAACTTTCGTCCGCTACTGTACGTTTCTTCAGCAAAAAAAATACAAGAGGAACCCATGGAATCTGGGCTTTAAGTTGAAAAGATTCATATTTGTAATGATTAATATTTTTTTCTTTAAGTCGCCTAACCTCTGAGTTTAAAGTATTTCAGCTTAACATGTTCTGACACTAATGGCATATTCAACTGGACGTTAGGTGCCAATTTTTTTGAAGAATTTTGCAACCAAAGTTAAGACTTCTAACTTTGATAGCCCGCTGAATTGTCTGTGTTTTAGAAAGAAATATGGTGCATAACCACCTGCCCCTGGACAAAATAGAGTAGGGGAGTGACAGGAAAATTAGGGGGGTTTCCAAAAATTTACTGTAAATGAGTTACAAACTTAGCGTAGATTATGTCATTTGGGCTATCTTGAAAAACATGAAGTTTGGCATTGGCGGGAGCGTCCCGGAGAGAAATCGGCCTAACTTAAAGGTCACCCCCATAGTAAAAGTGAGGACACTGATATTATGGTTTGATATTATCAAGTAGGGAGCACCTGCATTTTCACCAAAAAGGGATATGGTATCCTTCCACCAGATATGTAAATCCGCTAATATTTCTTTCCTGGACAGTGGTACCTTGGGGGTGGGAGGTTGTGCCCCATGGGGTTGTTAGTTATGCTCTGATTATGGGGCATAATTACAATTATTATCCACTTGCAGGGCCGTTCCCTAGTTCATTAGCAAAATTTAGAGGGCTGCTGATTCCCCATAACGGCCCTCGATTCTCAATAACGGCCCTTGTTTACATTTCAGAGGGCCGTTATAGAATTCAAAGTGTCAAAGGGCTAACAATGGTGACGTTACAATGGTAAGCTTGCTGTTATGACATCATCACTCATGGCGTCACAATTGCCACATGACATTTGTGACATCACCAGTGATGACGTCACAATTAAACAACAAGCAGTAAAGTGATTGTTCTGACATTGTTTGCATAAGATTTGCTTGGCAAATGGATAATAATAGTAATAACACTACTTTTTTTCGGGCCCTATGCTGTTTGATTGGCCCTCGGTCATGTCCAGCAGCCCTCGTGATTGCACAGCAGCCCTCGCGCTGCTCGTGCTGCTTTGAATCACTTGGGCTGCTGGACATGACCTTGGGCCATTCAAACAGCATAGCGCCCTCAAAAGTAGTGTTATTGTTATATTATCCCCCATCAAGTGCGTTATCAGCCACCACAGAGTGTGATCTGTGGTGTATGATCTGCCCTCCCATACCACACACCTTGGTTACCGTAGCAACACAGCATAACACAGCACCTTGCTGCCTGCTGAGCAGTGAAAAATGTGGGTAACTTTCAAACAACATAGGTATCTGTAAAGAAAAGTCGGAAAAAGTAGTTAAAAGTAGGAGAAAAGTCATGAAAATGGACCCTAAAAAATCTTTGTTTCTGTGTTTGTTAAAACATTATTGCTTCGCACCAGTAGCACATAGAACCTTAAAATTTTGCATGAGTGTTGCCAGGCAAATGTAAGACGTTCTGGAAAAAGTACAGCACTATACATGGAACAGTTTTTCTGCACCGACGATGTAAATAACAAATGGGAAGAAGTTTGATAGTTCAAAAATGCAACTTAAAAGCAAAAAAGGTCGTTGTAGTTTTAATTTTTTTGTGCTATTGTTTTTCTGTCTATGAACATCAAACTTGCTGAGCCTCTGAGAAACTGCTTTAGCAAACACATCTGAAAGTTTCATATTCCTATGATTTGTATATTTTGAATAATGCCTTTACAAAGTTGCAAGTTTGAAAATAGAGAAAAAGCGCTGAAATTATAGTTTCTGGTTCATTAAAAAAATTCTATTTCTGTCATATATAAATATAGAACCTCAATATTTTGCAATTCGCATGACAAATATATTTTGCAAAATATCTGAAAGTTTGATATTCATAGGGTGATTTTCTAATGTGCTATACCTCCATGAAGTCCAGAAAAGCGAATCCCATAAAAACAAACTTTGGCTTGGCAATTTTGCCTCAATATACCTTAGATTAAGTTAAAATCAACATTTTATCATACTATATTGTATGGAAATTGATTCCTGCAGTTCTCTTTGCTTACATTGTAAAAGGTGTGGCTGGGGGATAAAAGGGAAACCCAACTCGTCAGTGATCTGTTTGGTCTGATCAGACTCGGAGGGCGCTACGCGCCCACCTCGTCTGATCTGACCAAACAGATCACTGACTCGTAGGGTTTCCCTATATTACCCACCTGGTACCAAAAATATTTCATATCCCTGTACTATGAGGGTCATTCAATGCTGTATGTAGGGGATATCACTGTACTCTAAGAGTGCGTCATATTGCCAATTGGAGTTCTTAATTGTGTTGGTCATTATCATCCCATCAGACAGTAATTCTTAGGGGCGTGGTTATGCTCCACTCTCCCCTATACTGAAGACAGTGAAGACTATGTGTCCTTAATGATTATTTCCACTGCACAAAAGAATATATATAGGCCTATATATATGAAAAAAAGATATACGAGGGGCGTTCAGAAAGTTCGAGGCTTTTTTTCATATGAATACTTATTTTCAATCTAGAACTATGAATTTTTCCCAGGATAAAACAAGTTTTGAGTTACAGGCAATAGTCTTAACGTGAATATTTTGAATATTTTAAAACCACTTTTTTCAATGCGCAGGCTGACCAGGCAAAATTTTCACAAAAATTTTAGTTTGGATAACTTGAAAAGTAAAAGTAAGTGAAAAGTGAAACTTGACACGGGTTAAAGAATCTTGTCACCTTCCTTATCCATCAATCTTAAGAATTCTTAAGACAAATTGTTCTGACAATACAATGTGCTCCAGTTTGACTGGTCATTGATTTTTTTTTATTGTAAAGTCTGTTGAGACTGACTTCGTCAGTGCAATGAACTATAAAAATCCAACATCTGCATCATACATTTAAATTGTACGTTAGTCATGCACGTCAATGCACACCAAATATTTAAATGGCACATTTATGTTCCCTAGATACAATCTGCAAAGTCAGGAAGTTTATTCAACATGAAAAATACACTTGAATCAAGCGCATATGTAAAATCCCCCTGAAAGGGCAATTAAGACATAATTTGCAAAATTTTGTCCAAAAAAGCTCAAATTTATGTGAAACATGGGTGTAAAGCCTCAAGCTGTGACTAGTTTATCACAAAAGTCCATGTATATATTTTTCATTATTTGGCATGTTCACGAATTCGTGGAGGTGTAAAAACGAGCATGTACGAATTTGTGGACATGAAAAAACGAGCATAGATGCTCGTGTACATGTAATAACTAACACTCGTGTATGTGCTTTATTATTCATTCGTGCATCTGTTAACACTAACATTCGTGGAAGTGCTATATCATTAGGGTTTAGTGTTAAAATTAGGTTTAGAGTTAGTTTTAGCCAAGTTTAAGGTTGCAATGTTCGTTTTTGCACCTACACAAATTCGTGGATTGCAATATTAGACACTTATACGAATGCCAAATTCGTGTATATGTTCGTTTTTGCAGGTATACAAATTCGTGTACATGCCAAATATTGAAAAATATATACCTCCAAAAGGCATATATGCAAACAGTGCAATGACCTAAGCATTCATATAGGCGTACATGTAAGTCAGAATTAATGCAATTATTTTTGAAAAATCCTTGATCCACAGATCCATGTTGATCTGAACACTTCTGACTCTCATCATGGAGGTATATATTTTTCACTATTTGGCATGTAGACGAATTTGTTAACCTGTAAAAACGAACATATACACGATCAGGGCATTTGTGTACATGCCATATATTGCTTTTCACGAATTTGTGTATGTGTGATAACGAACATTGCAATCTGAAAATTGGCTAAAACCTGCTCTAAACCTAATTTTAACACTAAACCCTAATGATATAGCACTTCCATGAATGTTTGTTTTGGCATATACACGAATGAATAATGAAGCACATTCACGAATGTTAGTTTTTACATGTACACGAGCTCTTATGCTCGTTTTTTTAGGTCCACAAATTCGTACATGCTCGTTTTTACGCCTCCACGAATTCGTGAACATGCAAAATAATGAAAAATATATACATGCATCATGGAATGATAAAGGTAGACCAGGTACTAGACCTAAATAGGAAAATTATTTTATGGGCATATATTAGAGCCTTTTCAGACTGGCGGTCCACTGGAAAAATTAGTTTCTTATTTTTCACTTGCAAACTGGCTTTGTCACATCATTGACAGTTTTCTGTTGGCCTCCTAATCCTCTTATTTAATGAAATACCTCAAGTCATTTAACTAGTTTGTTTATTGTCACCTATGCTGCTAGATATCATAAGCACTAATTATCAACTGATTAACCATAACACTGTATACTCACCAAGTGACCCAATTAGGATTTTCTTTGTTTACATTTTGCTAGTTTTCGTATATATATAGCACGCAACAAACTTTGCCATACAGCCAGTATGCTGTTTTATACACACAATATACATAAAAAAATTCAAATAAATCAGTTAATCAGTTAAGTTTTCTGGGACATAAGGCAGTTTTAGTAAATTTTAGCGAATTTTTTTATTTAGAATCACCAAATCTTTTGATTGCTAAATATTTAGAGCTTGAAATTTCACATAAAGATGTCTAACAAATAAATACAGCATACTGGCTATGTTATATTGTAATTACATTGGTTTCTTGTCTAAAATTTAAGATCTTACAATTAACTAGGTCGCTTCGCATAGAGCAAACGGTACACAGTGATAACTGACACACAAAAAAAAAATTAAGCGTGTGACATCACATAGCCCATTTAAAAGTTGATTTTGAAACTGTTTGGACCACTAATCGTCAAACAGCTCTAAAGCAGGTCGTACACAAATTTTGCCACCAGAGTATTGTTGTCGTCCTGACTGTCTTCATGGTTCACAGGCTCAAAATTTTAAAATGCCTTTTATCAGAAGCACCCCTGAGTTTAGGCGGCCATGTTGTATGTATGACTTAACATAATACAAATAAAACTGGTTAAAAATAGTGCTTCAATTTGCCTATTTGTGTCCAGGTAGTAATATTTGCTTAAACTCTATAATCTAGTGACACTTGGCCAGAAGAGTTTTCCAATTGATGAACTTGGAACCCACTTTGTTATTACTGTGAAATATGTGCTACGATAGAGCCTCGACACATTATATACTGACTCGAACTAATTCATTTGTCAGGCGACTGATCATTGACTGAGGTCCAGCACAAATCTTACAATTTCATTGCGAACCACCTGCAGATAGTAGAGCCACTTGAGTGTTTCCTGTTTTATCAAAACATGGTATTGAAGAAAGCATCTGTCTTAGAAAAGATCGATTTATTAAAATCAAATTTTTGGCAGCTATAGAACACCACTAATTGCGTATGTACATGGTGGACCAAGCCATTAAAAGCATAACCTTGAAACAACTTTGATGTTTATTTTACTGCCTCCACTGTTTCCAGGTGTGTTAGCTAAAAGTTCTGTGTTGACATGCCCATAGGAGAATTCATCTTAGCTTGTCTTGTAATTTATTATTCTCAGATTATTCCAATGGTATAATCCATTCCAAGGATATAATCCATTCTAGAGCAGCTAGTACGTGAAATGTTTGTACTATATATGTAGGCCCACATATTTCTGAAATAAGAGGTCTTGGAAGTTCATTTTGGCGCCAGGTACTACATTAATGGAGACAGAGCAAAATGTTGACAATAAAATTTACTAAAAATGATCAGCCATAGAATGATAATGATAGATCGGATCATCCTCTGCTTGAAATTCATGAAAACCAGCTTTTATAAGAAAAGCTGGGGCCGCTGCTGGGCTGAGGACAGTGAGGTCACTGTAGTATATATATACAACATAATTTCAGTGTGTACCTTTTCCACTCTAAAAGTCCAAATAGATACGAAAGAGAAACGGTCGAGGGTTTGCTGCAGCACACTTTACATATCACGTGAACAATGACATTGCGTTGGCTTACGACGTGACGAGCGCGACGGTCCAAGTGAGTCTTGAAAAGTTGACAATGTTGTTTTTGGTCATTTCTCATGATAGTATCTGGCACACGAAGTGGTAGCAGAGCTGTTGATCTCATAGAGTGTAACTCCTGATCGTGCCTGACTCTTAAGTCTCACAACATTCTACTGTTTTGGAACAAACAAAAAAAACGAGAGTGGCAGCTTGTCTGCTTTGAACACAGTTCTGACGTCATTACTGACAGTCTGACATTACCGTAGACGTAGTACCCTACCAGGACCCTTCAGAAAAAAGAAGACTGAAACATGAACTTCACTGAACGATTATATATGTTGATGATATTCGTTGCTGTAATGTTTCGATCAATACCAGGGAACAATGCAGAACCAGCGAACGCAGGTAGGCATATTGGTACGGGAGCAACGGGACGTGACGATCGCTTTCCGGGGAGGGGGGTGTCAGTATTTTTGCCTGAAATTTTGGTAAACATTGTACCGGACGGGAGGCATTATTGAAATAAATGATTTCCTGCCAAGGAAAACTCCAATTAAGCCCCCCCGCCCCGCATTATTAAATGGTTGCCTCCTAACGCCATGTGCGCTCACGGTGCCAAAGGTTGACTTCAGTTACCTCTCTCGACCCCAACTTTCCTGAAATTAATATGTCACTTGGTTTTCTTCACCCACCTCGGCTTCCTTCTGTGACCTTGACCTACCCTAGGGTTCTTGATTAGGACCTGACACTGGAACTCTCCTTTTTTGGTCTCTCTGGCGTCGCCGTGCACAAAATAACTGAAAGGTTTATTGAACACCGGTTGTAAAAAAACTTAACTCGTAGCAATCAATGATTCAATGTGCTTATGAAACAACTCGATAGTAAGAGCTCTAGTTTCGGTTCGCCACAACTTGATAAGCTCATGGAATTAATTCAATGAGTGTGTTTACAACTTGTTCTACCATGTGGCAAGGGTGCTTACTAATTGATTTCTTGTATTTCCATCTCCAGTTCATCAAGTCTGTACTTTTGCTTCTGTTTTGAACTAGGCCGATTTTCGCTCTTGTATATTTTCAGACAAAATTTTGTATCAGGGAATAAATTTAGACAGGGAACTAAGTGCAATATTTTAAAAATAGTTTTGCATATGTGCCATGCAGAATTTACAGAACCCACATTTCTGATCTTTTTTTTCAGACTGTAACCAGCCCATGGTAGTTGGACCTTGCAGAGCAGCAGTGGAGGCCTTTTATTATGACAATAAATCAAAAGAATGCAAGCATTTCATTTATGGGGGATGCAGAGGCAATCAAAACCGTTTCGATAGCAAGGAAGAATGTATGAGGAAATGTCAGCACTAGCACAGGTAGGTGATTTTCAATTTATTTATTTCTAAAGCACCACGCTAATTTTACAGCACCAGAACGCAATTAAAACAATAATTTCCAGTAGGGATGTTCTGATACCAATATTCATATCGGTATCTGAGCCCAAAAAGCTTTGGAGCGGTGATCATGGTGATATCTACCAGAATTGTTGTTTGGAATATTTCAATTGTCACCCCATAGACCCTGGAAAATGACTGGATATTATGTCAGCACTTGGTGAGTAGTATTATTGTTATGTTTTATAATTAAATATTTCACTGTCCTTATCATTAATTTTGTTTCTTACAGTGTCCGTGTAGTGTTTAGGTAACTGGGGGGGGGGGGGGTCTGAAATAAATAATTTCTTGCGTAGCTTCGATGAAACTAGTCTTTTGGGATTTTGAAAAGGGGTCATTCCAAGATGATGACAGGAGGGGGGGGGGGCTTTGTTGAAAATTGCCTTTAAAAATTGATGCCCTCTCTCTTAACTTTCATGCAGATTTTTAGTTCACCCCTCAGGATTGTTGTCCATTTTTAGAACCCCCCAGCCCAGACATACCAAGTCATATTATCATATGATATGCATGCACACCTTGGACAATTGTGCATGCACATTTCTGTGATTTTGCGTGTGCATATTAATGGTTTTTTTCTTACGTTCAATCAAATTACAAACGGGTAGGGTTAGCTCTGTAGTAACGTGCATGCCTGCCAATCGTTGGGTCCGGGGTTTGAATCCTGCTCTTGCTATGTTTGATGGCAGATTCAATCGCGCTTCCCCTCACTGCCGTGTCCTCCACATGTCCTAATTAGGCTTCTGAGTGCATAAATCCATGACGTAAAGCCCCAGTCATCCATTTATTTTAAAACTACTGGTGACTAGTCAGCTATAGGGTTTCTCCCAGAGAGAGATTTCAAAAAAATCATGACTGACATGTAAAGCTCACCCGATTGCACGAAATAGTCTTACAGGCCTATGTAAAAAATTTCCTCTTGGGTTTTTAGTAAGCTAAACCGGTGAGCGACCAAGGAAAATATTTCTATCTCCTGACCCCCCCAACCGATCTACTGACCCCTCCCCCCCATGATCTCCTGACCCCCCCCACCCAGCTAATTGATTTATTTCTTGTTGCCTCTAGGCTATGTGACAATTAAAAAACATTATCAGAATTTTCTAATTTTTCACTTGGGGGGGAGTGTAGCTGCCCTTCTGCCCTACATGTTTGGGAGCTTGTATCAAGTTGTATCTGGTCACTGTTGTGTAGTCTACTCCAGCAGAAGGCATTGTGCTGATGAAGATCCTGAAGCCTGAGATATTGGCTGGCAATATAACACATCCAGAAAGAAAGGTTTAAAAGAACCCTGTCTGGTGCTACGTGAAAGACAGTGGCATCTTGGAAGCAAAAAAAGACGACCCGAGCTGTCTAACAGTCTTGAGCTGCTGCTTTTGGAGACCCCATTCCGCATGGTCACCAGCCCCATAAAGAAGGATTTCCCAAGGATGATACTTCAAACTGGTTCCAGTGTCACCTTCTTTGAAAGTTCTCTCCAAGGAATTTCCAGTAGACGAATGACGAGTACTTACATTCAGCTGTTGGTGGCCATCAATGACCAAATGAAGTGTCAAATGAAGTGTCATAAGGCAACTTGTGACCTCATTTATGAGTGATGTGACACTTTAATTTACTTCTCCTGGTAGCATTGCAAGTATAAGATTATTATCTCACTAACTTCTTATGTGTCATACAGAATAACATTGTAGAAAGGGGATGTGACCTCTCAAGGAACATTCCAGTGCTTTTCTGTCAACACTTCAGTTTCGTTTACTGTAATGCCAAGGACTGCACCGTCACTAAACCAGCGGAATAATTTTCCAATTATATCATGATTTTCTCTTTTTTTTCAAAAAAAGCTTAATTGATTGTTGTTCAATAAATATCACCAAATTTTGCATCGATTTTTTTTTTCATTTATTCATTAACACAAGTATGGTAATTAAAACTGTTGTGAATAGTGTAAATGAAACACAGGAGTGCCATATCCACCTGTTAAAGGTGCCATGAAATAATTAAAATAAATATGCTAATATGCCTTTCTACATGTATTGGGCCTTGAAACACAGGGCTCACTGAAAGTTCACTGATAAGTGGCTATGTTTTGAACTTTTGGTAGGTCTAATATTCGAACCATGACCTGTCATGACTTGTAGCACATAAAGATCCACCTGTGAATCTAACCTAGGACCTCAAATAGAGCTGGCCTAAATGCTTTTGACAGCCCCTTACCAACCGGCCCACCCATAATGATATAGGAATTACAACAGCTCCACTGTTGTTTGGAGATGCTACCTATACATAAATTCAGAACTACTAATGGAGACACACCTACCATATTGTTTCATTCAAGGGTGCCAGATCGGGGGGGTGGCAGGGGGGGCAATTGCCCCTCCTGCTCTTTTCCAAGGGGGCAAGGGTGCCCTTTAGATCATTAAGAAAAAAACATTATAAGGCCTTATTTTACTAGTTTAGGCACAAATTAGTAAGTATATTTTCAAAATTATAAGTGCCTCTCTATTAAAATTTTTGTCATGCGGAATTGGCACAAATATGATTTGCCCTTTTTTTATCTGACCGCCCCTGCCGCACGCGATTCCTTCCGGCACCCCTGGTTTCATTAGGCGCCCGGTGGGCAGATGTAATGATGACGTGGGAGATTAATAATTTGTTGCATTAAAAACTTTGGATAAGTCATATTCAGATGGAATTTTCATTAAAATTGATTCCATATGGAGGGCGTGTACTTTTATTAAAAGTTGTGCTTTTAATACAAAAATACGGTATTCACGACTTCCCTGTGGACCTCCTTTCTTCTTCTTGTACCATCTGGTAATAGATAACAGAACTCACGGAGTTGATTTCTAATGCTGCTTTTATTTTTTTCAAAGGTTTTTTTTTTACGTTTTTTGAATGCTGGAAGGGATGGAGGCTACAACAAAATATAAATGCTAGGTTCAGGAAGTAATTTATATACATGTTTTTCTCGTATCGTAGTCGTTTTATCAATCGCGTCGGTCAGTTCATCAATCCGTTATATCCAATGTTAGTGTTTTGTGTATGCTGAAAAAGTGGAAGGTGTTAATTATTAATATCGAAATTATTATAATGTTAAGTTGTTTCAAATTATTTAATTGTCATTCTTTACTGACTTGTTAATTGATTTCCGCGATTATATGTGACTATTTCATTTGGATTGAGATTTTTGATGTTATAAATATTGTTTTTTTTAAATTTCGAACATCCTTAAAACATTGTTTATGTGTGGTGATGATTAGACCATGTATCAGTTATGGAAAAAATTATCAGGTAGGCCTGTATATGTGTATTTCACCAATTACCTCGTCTGTGGCATTTTGCTTGGCAAGCTGCTCTGGATGGGTAATTGTTTTTGTTGCCTAGACAGCCACCATAGATAAATTGTCTGCAGCTATAGCTGGACTTGTCGTAGTACCACCTTCTTATGAAAGCCCTGCATGGACCAGGGTCTTTGGGTGATGTGCAATCTGAAAAATGTAAGTTCATCCATATAGTTTCATAAAATTTATGTAGACAGTTACTTATTACACAATTTTTGATTGATATTGGGAGACAAGTTGCGAGCTACTGATGATGACAATTTCTCTTGAGACCATATACCGTAAAACGGGGGAAAGTTGGCTGGTTTTTAGTGAATCAGTGTTCACTGCTACGTTACTATGCAATAAATGCTGGAAACTATTATTGGAAAATCAGGTCACCTGTCCATACTACCTGTGCATGTATCAAACAACTTGATTTTTTATCTCTAGAAAATTACACAGGACCTCATGTAAGTGGCCAACTTTACCCAAGAAATGGGTAAAGTTGGCCACCCAGTGGGTAAAGTTGGCATGTCTGCCATTCAGTGGGGAAAAGTTGGCAAGTCAATTGGCAGGTTCTAACAAAGTATTTACTATTTATTTTGTAATGGAAATGGACCATGTTAATTATATTTTGATATTACTTAAAATTGGACATACAGGAAACAACAGTGTACAGTGCAAGTGAAAGAAAAAATAGTCCATTATTAGCATTTCTTTTTCTGAGATCTTGCCTGCTGTCTTGTTTACATTGCCACTAGACTTTGAGGGACCTTCAGCAGAGATGCTTTTGCCTGGTGGAACATTAACTCTTTTTGCTCTCTTTTTGGGTGGCTCACCATCATCCCCATATCTCATGTCTCGTAACCTGTCAAGAACCACCTCTGACACAGCTTCTGATTTTCTAGTTTTTCACCTTTTGGTTATCTGCATAGGACTGGTGAGCTATCCAGAGGGTGTATGCCAATTTCGTAAAACCACTAACAATATTCTCACTGAAACGGTTTCCCGTTTTTGGTAGGTATTAATTTTGACTCATCTCATGTTCCACAACAGCTTCAAGTGCTTTCTTCAGATTTTTTCCTGAATACTCGCTGAATGCATTTTTCTTTATATGATTGTGTGGCATTCTGCTTAAATAGAATTAAAGAAAAATAATGAACAAAGTAAACCAATTGAAAGCCTGCTCTTACATTCTACATGGGCACTTAATAGGAAATATTATATTTAGGCATGGAAAATATTTGGGTACATGCTGTTATATATGTGATTATCATCATGTTGACTAATATGTATTGAATTTTGTTTTCCGATACAGCACTTCTCCAATGAACAATGTCCTCCGAATGTAGGCCAAAGTCTCTTATGAATGATTCCTCTCTTCTCTTCTGACTCCAAATGCTTGTGGTTCAGCTGACCACCTCATGCTTTTTTAGTAATCATGTTGTTTGTACGTTGGTGTATGAAAATATTGAGTTAATAATATAAGTATTACACTTGCTGTAAATAGGATTAATCATCTTTGAACCATCAATGCAATGCGAAATCCTACAAAACTGTTAGGAAATTATCAGGTGACAGGCTAGTGATACATGGGGTAAAGTTGGCATGACCTGCCAATTTTCCCCGACAACTATGCCAACTTTTCCCCAACTGAGGAATTTGACAACTGTAAAAAATGTGTGAGCCAAGGCCATCATCCAAATGGGGAAAATAGTAGTTGACTGCATTTGAAACTCAATGTTGAGTGGTTTTTAAAAATGAGGTATAGCTAAGTAGTAGCTACACTGCAAAGTTTCGGCATATACAATTTTGTCGATTTTTTAGGTATTCAGATATGAAGGGCTTATTTATTGCAAATTAGATTCAATACTATAATTACTGCCCTGGATGACTGTCAACATATCTATGGACGATAAAAACTTGAAATATTGTCATTGTATGCCACCAATGATAAAGAAGCCAGACTTTTCTAAAAAAACAATCACGTTGCCAACTTTCCCCCGGGAGCCAACTTTCCCCGTTTTACGGTAATCTTTTCAGCATCATATATAGATTTTACAAATCTTATCAGGTCTCATTTTGCATGAAGTTCATCAGGAGTATACATCCAGTCTTAATTGGACAATTTATTTATTACATTAAAGAAAATTAGATAGAAAAACTTAATTGAGTACTAATTACCTGGTGGTGGTGCTGGTAGTGTGGGTGCATCTGTAAGATAGAAAACATTAATGATCAATAACTTTTTATTTCGTGGCTATGGTCTCTATGGAATATATTTAATGTAATTAATAGTCCAGAGTTTGATTTTTTAATGTAATTAATAGTCCAGAGTTTGATTTTTTGATCATATCTTTAAAACATTTTAAAACTATTCCCCGCTCTGGGTTTTGTAGTCATTCAAAATCGCTTTTAAAATTTTCGAAGTCTGTAAACTTTTAAAGAGAGGTACACTACAGCTGTTAATGAAAGCTAGTTATTTTATTGTACAATGTACATTTTTGTGAAAAGTGACACTGAAGGTACATTTCACGCCAAAGCAACCGGAATTGTACTCAGGCTAGACCCATCACATGCCATTGACCTGAGCCCCAATGCATTTTTTGCTAGGAACGGTAAAATAAAGTCAACAATTTTGTGGCCTCAAAAACATATTAATTTTTTTAGGACAAAAATTAAGTTAGCCACGTAGGCCAAGTTTGAGTGAAATGAGTGCATGTGTAGCTAATTTGCATTAAAAGGAGGATGCATTAGCCCAATGCTAATGTGGCTAATGGCTAGGAATAGCACTGTTTCATAATATAAATGTTTATATGTTACTTTAAAATTCTGAAAAATGTCTTACTTTTGCATTGCTGTGGAACACAAGAGCACCTCTTGTGATTTCGTATCTGTGCTGTCTTTCTGTATGTCTTTCCTCTGCATCTGAATTTCACTGTTATTAATTCTGTGTCTCCTGTGGCTCGACAGCAAGAACACGAGTCTCGTCTTTCCACAACCTTATTGTTAAATACAATATCGCCGAACTGAAAAGAAGTAATTATTCAGGGTTACGTACGTTAAAAACTGAGTTACATGAATTCGTTTTGGCATTGATAAACATTTCACAGTAAAATTTAAAAATTTGGAGTCACCTCAAATGATTGAGTGAGATGGTTGCACGGTGCCTTTCAGCTAACATAACTTTTTGTTTTAAGTTATGATAACGGAGAGATTATCAAGTGCTACTAAATAGCTGAATAGCTCAAAGCAATAATAATCCAGATTTTCTAAAAATTACATAGCACGTGATACAATGAGTGAAAACATATCTTCATTCATACTAAAATAATCCGAATGAATGTTAATTCTACAATTTTAAGACTGATCAATTCTACTTTTATATAAATTTTTACCTCGAAGCTCTTGCAGTTTCCTGTGCAGTAGTTTATATCAACTTGTTTAACACTTGTCCATTTTTCACCATCACTGTCAGTGAATTTCACAAATTGCCTTGCTTTCTGTAGTCTACACGCTCCTGGGGCAGGTCCATCTGAAAAGTATTTTTCTCAAATTAATAAAATGAAAAATTTGATTTAAAAAAAATTCTTCAGCATTTGTTGGGAATTATTGTCGATTAATTCTGTTTCAATAGTGGTAAATTACCACTGGTAGTCAGTTTTGCATTTTTAACTTTCTCTGTGTGTCAAGATTGACTTTGGTTGGTTTCAGCATGTTTATTTTTTACTTCATGCTGGTCAAATCCTGTGAGCTAAGTAGTAAAACGACAATCATCAATGATGTCCAGCTAAAATCAACCTGTACCTATATCCCTATAAGTATGTTTCAGTACTAAATTTCTCTATAAAATTTTTGCCTCTAAATAGCCCACATCGGTGCTGATGGGGCGTAAAACACACTCACTCACTCTCTATAAAATTTAATTCAGTGATTGATTTTCAAAATAACGTGATTAAGAAAGTAGTAATTACTTGGTTCACAGACGCAGCATTCTTTTTTGCTGTACACTTGGTGAGTTCCTCTCGGACATTTGCATTCGGCTGAGCAGTTCTTTGTCTTTATGAGGCCTCGGATGCATTCGTGGTAGAGACACTTGTTCTTCTCATCGTACCAACTAGCTGGGGTCTCCTGAAATTAGATGGGATAGCATTGAGAATAATTAATTTGAGATAAATGAAGAGGGAATGCCACTAGTCATTCTAAAAAGCTGGGATATTTTGCATTCTGAAGGGCCATTTGTTGTGAAAGTTCTGAGGTTCAGGATCTGGGGATATACTCAGGGGTGCCGGAAGTAATCGCGGGCGGCAGGGGCGGTCAGACGAAAAACGGCAAATCATATTCGTGCCAATTTCTTTGAAAAGATTTAAATAGAGAGGCAATAATAATTTTGAATATGTACTTACTAATATGTGCCTAAAATTGATAAAATAAGGCTTAATAATATTTTTTTCCTTGAAGATCACAAGGGCACCCTTGCGCCCCTGTTGGGCAAGGGCAGGAGGGGCAATTGCCCCCCCCCCGTTCCGGCACCCCCGGATATACTCAAGTTAAAGGAGTTGATTCATTGATAAAAGCCATTGTCAATTAACACAATTTTATGTCGGTGTTAAATGTGTGAATATTCTGTCCTCCTGTCCTTGCGACAATTTTCGATGATGTTCTTCGAAATTAATACGAAATGTAAAATTAGCTACTTGGCAATTTCCACAACCCAATTTTCATTGCGTAGTAACTAGGAGTACTTACTGTGCCATTAGGAAAGTGGCAATTGAAGCATTCTTCCAGTTTGACACATAAGTTGTCTTTTCTGTGGTAGCCTGGTTTACAGCCACATCCATTCTTAATCAGTCTTGTTGGACACTTGCCGATGCTTGGTGCCATTTGTGTGCAGGAGGCTTCGCAGTGTTCTTCATAGTGCTGTTCATTCTTGCCACAAACTGAAATGGTAATCATTGTTGAATTTGTTGTATAAGTTTATTGATATAGCCTTTTAACTACACTGTATATAAGGTACTGATGTCTGATGAGATTGAAAACCTTGCAGGGTCATTCCACGTCAAATCAACCAATGGTCCCCACCTCACCATCACTGATTCTAACGAAACTTTATTTACATTTAGTTTACTCAGAGAAACTAACATATCCAAAATTTCAAATGGCTATCTTCAAAATTGACTGAGCTGTGAATTTTTGAAAATCGGGGAATATTGGAAAATTTCCAAATTCAACATATTTTCAAAAGGGTGTTTAACTTCAATGATGTTAGATATAAAAACGATACTAATCAAGTGGACTAATGTTGTATCAATCTGTGAATGTGTGAAAGTTGCATATCTGTGCAAATTGTCAGCTTTGGGGAAAAAAGATAGAAAGAGTGCACTTTTAAGTGCTAAATTCCATATTTCAGGGTTCATTGACTCAACTATTAAAATTGTCAAAATCCTTTCAAACTTACTCTACCACTTCATTCCAGTGTCTAGTTCCCATATGTGTAGTATAAAAAATAATCGTTTTATTTTTTACAAGTCACTTACACTTGAAGTTACGAAAACTGCATTTTTTCAAGTATTTCAGAGCCCAAAATCACCATGTGGGATACGTAGGACAGCCATAACTTGCATTTTGTCTTAAAGTATAGCTTTTAACCTTTCATTTGATGGTAGAATGAACTTGCCCTCGGATTCCTTCATTAGGAAAAAAATATTTGGACATTGCTCGCTTGAGCACTGAATACATGCACTAGATTGAAGATTCTAGGTACTTATAGTTTTTCAGATACCATCGAAGTTGGTACTCAAAATGAAGGTCTAAATGAGGGCTGTCCAATGGTAAAAGTAAAATTGTGGTGTGGTTCAAATTGACAAAATTAAACCAAACCGCGATTTCGGTATTTCATTGCACATCAGTGAAATGGAATTGCATTATATGCAAAGGTAATCATTTTTTTACCTAAAAAAACTTTTTCAGGTGACTCTTTTGGCCTAAAACAAAATACCAACTGAAAGTAAAGGCTGGCATACAAATATTTGGGCACCAACTTCTCCCCTTAATTATGTTGTATGGAAGACTAGGTTCAACTTATTGCATTAAATATGGTATGAAGAAATCCGAGGGGCAAAACAGTTTTGATATGGAATGAAAGATTTAGTCAGGTACTTCCATGATTTGCTATCTTCATTTTTCTACATCCTATCCCACATGGTATTTTTACACCCCCAAAATACCACGATTGCATTATTTTCTAAAATTTTGGAGCCTCTCTATTCAACATTTATTAGGCCACAACAATCAAACTGCTAAAATCACTTTTTATTAACACAAATAATGGATATGTGTTATATTGAATGTCGTATCTCATTTTGAGAAGATGTTTTAGAACGTCAAAAATCATTTTCCAGTTCAACATTTTTCTGATTTTCAAATTTTTTGGAGGATTAGCTGTATTGACTATCTTGGAAAAGCTATTTATATTGGTACTCTTACTCAATATGAATATACAGAGCCAGTTTTATTGCTCTGTTTCAAACCAGCTAAGAGAAATTCTCTATTCAAAATCAGTCAATATCAGAAATTTTAAGCATTTTGCAATATTTTGGTGCCCTGTCATTTTCTGAGTTTTCGGTCTAGATCCTTTAAATTTTGCACAATACCATATTTCCATGTAGTCTTGTGGTAACAGTAATATGAAAAAAATCTGAGACGGTCAGGTGGGACATTTTCCGAAAATTGGTTGATTTGACATGGAATGACCCATTGACCCTGCAGTAAATTTAGTACACTGGACACTACATTATTATATATGGCTATCGACCTATCATTATTTAATTTTAGCTGTTCTTGCTGAATAGTTCTCTGTCATTGGCTGCTAATGTCAATGGCCAGCCAATTTACATTACTTCCAAAATGTTACTTTTTCATCAAAAACATTAAAAGATGAAGGGGGCCAACATTTGCATCAGTATTTTTATATTTTTCTTCAGAAGGTTTTTGCACTTTGTTGCAACATTATTTGAAGAAGCTCAATTATTAGGGAGGATTAAGATAAGTGTTAATTGTGCTTTCGACAAACAGATAAAAAAATAGATAAATATTGATAGATCTATATAAACTTGATACCAGGTAGATTTCCAGAAGATAGGAAACTGACTGTGCTATACCACCATGAATTATTTTTGATTAGATACCCACCTATGCATTGATGATCATTGCATCTTCCAATTTCAAATGCCTTTCCTCTGCATGGGGCTCCCCCACATGACGGTTTGGGGTTTGTACATTTCCTCGTCCTGCTGCGATGTCCTCCTCCACATTTTTTGTCGCAGTTACCCCATGCACTCCAGGGACTGAATCCTCCATTGCCTTAAAAAAAAGCATTAAAACTATGAGTACATGTATTTGCCCTAAAATACAATATTATCTCGGCTAGGGGAAGAGCTTTTGGAGAACTGGTTGACTTTTTTGACATTTATTTACTCATAAAGTTGTTTGGACATCAAAAATGTTATATTGATATCGTTCTTTGGAATATAATCATAATCAACAATATTCAGCAATATTTTCTACTAAATTGGTATTTTTGAGGAAAATGATCATGTTACACAAGCAATTGTTTGTCAAAGTTCAATTGTAAAAGAGATACTCGGCAGGTTATCTCATTCTCCCATGCCATTTTCAAAATGTCTGAGACAGAAAGACTGAATACTTACGGATACTTCCCTTTATTGGTGTGCAGAGTATTTTACCGTCGATCCAGCAGACACTGAAATATAGCAATGAAGTTAATATGAGAATGATATAGTGTCTTTGATGATTTTACATTGCAAATATGTTTTGTTGAGTTAAGTAAGAATTACTAAGATTAAGTTTTTAACTATAAGTAGCAGGATTATTCCATTTAATTAATGATAGTCCTATATTGTCAACACAGTTATTACTAATATAGCAGGTTTACAAAATTTTGACTTCACAGAATAAATGTGTTTGTAGGAGTCTGTAAGACAAATTGATTTATATATATATATATAAGATTGATGGGGTTTGTAAATGCTTTACGATTCAAGTTCAATCAAAAATATGATGTAATTGCCAAAAAAAATAAAAATTTGCACAAGAAGTTAAATTCATGAAATTATAGCTATGTCTGCATACCAAATGGAGCAGTCTGTTTCGTTTATTGTCTGGTATTGCGGGTAGTAATGAAGTCCTGTTCCATCTGCGCTTGGCACGGCACATTCCTGGCATTTCTGTCTATTGCATTTTCTTGTTTCCACCAGAGGTTCAGTGCAATGTCTGCCACTGCCTTTCTGTGGAGGGTTATGAGCAGATCTGTTGGAAAATAAAAATGGTTCAAAATAGTGACTTTGAGTGAAATGTAGATATCAGTGACTATAGTATTAATAGTTAAAAATGATTGTGTTATAGTTATCATCACATTGAATATGACACAATTTTTTGGATAATACATGTAGCAAAGCAACTTCTATTTATACCAAGCATGATATCGTAAAACCTGATGCATTGTAGGTTAATTAGGTAAATGCTATCTACTTTGAGAAACTGTATACTATGTCATACAAATATTGTAAAGAAAATAATTTTTCCTTTCAATAAGAAAAGGGTCACAGTACATTTGCTGGCAGTTTAGTAAAAAAATTGTTATTACAAATTTACAATCTAGGAACTAGTTGCAAAGTGATTAATCAATCAATCAATATATGCAGGGCTAGAAAAAATGTGAATTTTCAGGCAATTTGATAAAGTACAACAAAATTTCACAAGAATGGTCGTGAATCAAGCGACCGTTTCCAAGTCAAAAATGTTGACCTTTCTTCAAAAATTTCCTGTGAGATTTAGAAATTACCACGCGATGACATCCCTGAATTCCCTACTTTTTTTCCAGTTATGAATATATGCATTACCTGCTTCTTGACTGAATTCCACCCCCACATGTTACTGTACACGATTGCCAGGAACTCCATTGTGTATAGCCACAGTCTTGCTTGCATGGTTTTGTGCCACACTTGACCTGTCCTCGTACACATTTGCTGAAATTTAAACATTTGAGGATATATATGTCTTACATGAAAAACACATATTCAGCTTGAGGCCTTCATATGGCTAAATCTAGTGGAGACATTTACACTCTTATAAAAAATTAGTGTTTTTTACCATTAATTTGAGCATTATTTAGTGGTCTTCTCAGTGAGTTTATCTCAAGTAATGAGTGCCTATTGAAATTTCTATCGCTATTCTGACTGCAAATTATACATGGATAGCACCATTCCATAATTTAATACTTCTATCCCCTTGTTCAGTGAAATAGTTACCTTAGCCTGAGCTTCTCTTATAATTATTTTTTATTAGACTCCTGTTTTTTTTTTTTTTGCAGTTTATTTAACAGATTTTCAAAATACTCACCAGTAATCGCATTCCTTGTCATAAATCACAGAATTACTGGAATATGCCTTTCCATTGTAATAACATGGACAGTCCGCAGGTTTAACACATTTGCCTGAGTCATCCATTACTGTACCATATGGGCATCTGAAAATATCATTCAATAAATGTGAACCACATGTGTCAAGAATCCATTGTAATGTTGATTTATGATAGTTTAGCAACATTTATCACAACTGCAGCATTTGTATTTTATTGCGAAAGTAGATTTGATTCACTGAAGATCAATTGGCAGATTGGGAAATTCTCATTACCGTTTTTAAACTAAGAATAGAAGCCTCCCACCTGGTGACGCCTTCTTACATGTTATATTCCTGGTGATTATTGAGTATTGATTAATAGGAAAAATAGTTTAGAGGATGAAAAAGGTAATTTTTATTGAATAATGATTAAAGAGTGCTTATTCATATTTAGTAGCTTTTTGAGAAATAAGCAAAAACGCACATACATGTGCAAAGTTGAGAGGTTTAAAAATGTGTGTGCTATTTTAAAACTTTTATGCATGTGTCGTTATTTAGTACAGTGAGCCAGGAACAACTGTTCTTTATCTTTTCATATATTCTTGAGATACTTTTTCTAAGGTCGATTGGTACGACAAAAAAAGTTGAAATTTCAATCTGTTTTTATGTTAATTGAATAAAATTGTGGGTAATGTCGATTTCTTTTATTCGTGGTCAGAAAATCTGTTGGCTCCGAGAAGTTAAAAATCATTATAATATTATCTGGCCTAAGCATGATTGTGACTGTCTAAATCTAGAACCCACCTGCATATTTCTTGGCAGCTTTCGTCTTGGACGCAACTTGTCAGTTTGCTGATGTCTCGGCATGTTCTTGGGCAGCCCGCTTTACAGGAATCCACCTTGACAAGTGGTGCAACACAATTCCTGCATGCAACTGTGTTGCAGAGTTCAGATTCTGTGTTGGATCCAGGGCATTTCTTTCCTCCACTAGATGGTGCTGGGTTCGTGCATGCCCTTGTTCGATATTTTACTCCTCCTCCACAAGTCTTAGAGCAAGAGGACCAGCCTGACCAGCTTGTCCAAGAGCCATCAACTGTAATAGATGTTAGATTTTGCTTAAATTTTGAAAGCATTAAGCAAATTCACATGCCATTATAAATGCAGTTGCCCTATGTGACGGCCTTGCCCCACGCCAAGTAAATTTTAAGTGCATTTTGCACACAGACTACTTTAGGATGGCATAGGGGCGGTCTTGTGACCGGGGGACTACTGTGGCGCCACGCTAGTATGAAAGACGTTTAGTCAAGAAAATAACAACAGTTACTGTGATATGGGTCATTTTGCTTATCAACGATTTATTTATTTACAAAGTGATAGAGTTATTTCATGTAATGCAGGTTTATTGATACAACTCGGTCAAATTTTTAAGGTTTTCCTTTTGGGCATATGTGCGCAGTCCACATAACTCATATGACATAAGTGACAGCATGAAACATTTTTTCAGTACCGTACTTCAGTCAGTTAGACAATGAAAATAAATGGTAAATGTAGATATAGTCTTACCTTGGCAACTTTCCTTGTTGCAAATCTCAGTCTCTCTGGCCAATCCAGGGCAGTAAACGCCAGGACTTCCAGGGTTGAACACACTGCGAGTTCTCTGCCGTACTCCTTGTCCACATGATTTTGAGCAAGAGGACCATCTACCCCATGTTCCCCATGTGCAACCTGACAAATAGTTTGAATAATGTTTAACTTCATTCTAAACCTGAATGTACTGTCAAGTTGATTCTGAATTTTAAAATCTTACATATTAATGATAATCCATTCACTTATTATACTTCGGTTTTCATGCTCAAATTAAGTAAAATTAGTCTTTTAAAACTGGATCGTTGAAGTTTAGAAATGCGTTATTACCTCCACAGGATTCCTTTGCTGTGCAGGTTATTTGACCAAGATTACACTCGCTGAAAGTAATAAATATATACGTACACTTGAAAGAATATAAAATATTTTCTTAAACAGCTGTTTTAGGCCCTTATAACACAGTAACTTGGTATAAAATGCACTGTCTGGTTTTCCCAATTTACTGAAATGGCGCCCTCAAGATTGTTGTTAGATGTCTTTTTTAAGATCTAAATTTACAACAATTTATTACTCATCATAATCATTGACATAAGCCATCTGGCTGACAGTGCATTTCTTTTTATCTACAAATAAACTTGTTTTGATTTACTTTTTTGTTTTAAGAAAAAAAAAACAGATCTGAATTTCAAATTTCTCCTTTTCGCAGTAATAGATTTACCAAATAGAACAATTGCTGTAAGTTTTGACTCCTTGTCCTATCATGTCACCAATCTTGATTGCAACGTCATTGCCGCTGAATCCTGGAACACCATCTCTCTCGATCCAGGGCAGTGTGCAGCCATCTCCACAGTAGGCCTTGCCAAACTGCATCAGATATGAGGCAGCAGAGTAGATGCATCCTGAAAGGAGATAAGATGAAATATAAAATAAAATGGAATATTGGTTTTTTCACCATTCGCCCCACAAAATAGTTAGGCCAGACCTTTTAAATTTTTAGCTTCTCAGATCGACCGACCCAAACTAAGAGTGCTTTGAAAGATCCAAGAAGCTAAAATCAATGTCTGGACTAAAACAAATTATCCTTTCTCCGAATATTACCAAAAAAAAGGTCTACTTTAAGCTAGATGATATTTGTTTTGACAATTTCATAGATGGAAGTAAAAGTTACTAAACAATATTAATGCTCTGAATAATAACTCAATTATGGTTGATAAATAATTTAATGTTGGAGACCAGTAAACTAATCTGTGTCTGCAGATTTGACGTTGCAAGTGAGACTCCATCGCAGCAAGGGAGAATCTGTGGCGACATCCTGACCCTATTTCGGAGAGGACAATATTTGACAGAAATGACCTTCATGTGTTCAATGCAGGATTCTGAAGAGACTAATCATAGTTGTTGCATGTAATTCTAATGTTGAACTCTTGGGACCATGCTGAAAGCATTTTCACATTGGTTAAAACTTACTGTTAGGTCAGGACTGAAAAATCTGAAGTGATATTTGCCTAATATGCAAATGAGACAGTCAATTTTGGTGAAAATGACACAAATAAATTTTTTTCGGGCAGTTATCAACCGATTTGAATAATTTTTTCACTACTGTAGGTCCGTCTCAGTATGTTTAATCTTTCTGTGCAACGTTTTTTTCCGCATATATGCATGGTATTTCTGGTATTTTGGATATCGTGTGACTTTCCAGAGCGTACCCCGATTGAAAAACAACCCATAACAACCATTAAAAGCATCTTGCTGCGGTAAAACAGGCAGGAGTTTCTGTACAGCAATAAAATTTTGTTATTTTACTATCAATTTTGAAATTATCATAATATTGTGAATTTTAGATGATGGGCTGACCTGGTGCTGATGTAACTGGGAAAGTTCCAGTTGTGCATATGGTGATGGTTGTTCCTGTGGTTGGAGTAGTTGTCCCTGTAATGATAAAGATTCCAAAATTATTTAGTGACAGTACGTGGTGTTTAAGTTTGTGACCAATTTAACACTGTCCTTGATTCTTGCACTCATAGTTTGGTCAATTTTGCAAGTACACTGTATCGAGGAGATTCAAGTGATATGCTGTTTCTTTGTCAACAAAATGCTTTGGGTGACTGACATTTCATAAAATTATTGACACCATGTCTAAAGAAAATTATAATTTTGTTATACTTACAAAACCCAGTTCATCCACGTTACAATGTCATGTATCACGTAAAGACCTTGACATGTTTCTTTGACAGAATGTAAATCTATGTACACTGTTTCATTGACAAAGATTACTCATCTTGTAATAAGTTTTCAAACTGTAAACTTATGATCGCAAAAACATTTCACTGATGATGCAATGACAGACCAAATTAATGATCTCAAGTGTTACATAAAGTTCTTAAGACGCATTGGCTGCACTTATACATCTAGAATATTATAACATAATCAACTATGTTTGTCATTACTAAACAGCAAAATTCTTTGAGTCTTATGTTCAGTTCTTTGCTCACAGTCGGCCGTGTATTTAATAAAAAGATGAAACACATTTTACAACAAACAAATTTTATCATTGATCATGGACCAATATGAAATTAATGCGATATTGTTTAAATTTTGCAACTGAGATGATTATAAATGAAAACCTGATGCGAAAACAGATCAACAACACAACATCACCTGTCGAAGTTCTGCTGGTAGTTGCAGTTGTAGTTGCAGTTGTAGTCTTGGTTGATGTTAAAGGAGTTGTAGTTGTGGCTGTAGTCATGGTTGTAGGAGTGGTTGTAATAGGAACGGTAGTAGTTGTAGGTGTGGTTGTAATAGGAGTGGTAGTAGTTGTAGGAGTGGTTGTAGTTGTTGTTTGAGTAGGAGTGGTTGTATTCATGTTCATTTTCATATGTTCTGTTCATGATAGTGCATAAAATTTCCAATCAAGACTTACAACATTCGTAGCTTATCTGGTAAATTCCAACAATTTGTACAAATTTAATAACAAAAACCCTTAGGAATGTTTCTTTAAAATCAAATGTCTGTCAATTTTTAATGATCTGCTGATTAAATAGGTTTGGCGTATTTAAAAAGTCAATTTGCATAGTGACTTTTTTTTGGTGTGTAGATTATCTTATTGATTTCTAGATTTATATAGATTGTTAATTTACCTGAATGAAAAATAAAATTGATAAATTGTAACCTTCACCTCCTAGACGCTGGCATGACAATTACTTTTATGACTTTTGAAGATATTCAGTTTTTTCCCTTATTGTTTTTCCAGTGTTATTTGATTGTTCGCTCTGCATCTACTACTACTCAGTATTGTACTGTATGAAATATATTCTTTTATTTAGGCATTTTGATTCAATAATACTGAAGTACTTACTATTCCAATTGACGTGCATTGTTGTGGTAGGCGAAAGACCCGATGTTGTAGAACTTGCAGTTGTCATATGACCCTCTATTTTAAAGTCAATTATTATTTAGTCTTATTAAATATACCTGATGGCCACTTATACAAACTTAAGACTAACAATACCAAATTAGATCTTCAAATAATGATGATGTCCTTCAGATAAAATTCCCCAAATGGGACAAGAGTTTGTTTTGGTATTGATAACCAAATTTGTCAATTTGTCATGTATCATTAATGTTCAGTATAATACTATTACTCACTATTCCAGTTCATGTGCATAGTTGTTGGTGAAAAACCAGATGTGGTGTGAGTTGTAGTTGTATTAGTAACTTCTGTTTGATTGAGAATAAAATAAAATAGTTTTAATATAACTTTAACTGCTAAAGAAATACCGATTTTGCTTCTATCAAATTGATGTATATCATGTTGTTCTGGATTTTTAATATATCTGTGATATTAGCAGATATATGCCTCATCAATATTCTATAATTTTAATTTTTAACCATGGTGATAGATTTAATCTCACTGTTGCCTTAACTTCCAATGGTGCGATTGATGACAGTGTTACTTACTGTTCCAATTCATATGCATAGTTGTTGTGGATGAGGGGCCAAATGTAGGAGTTGGTGTGGTGGTGACCACTGTTAGATGAGAAGACCGATTAAAAACTATGTGTATTTTGGTTAAAAAATATCTCACAAATCTTTTTAACTTCTTGTGAGAGTCGCTGTGTGATTACTTTGCTGGCTTTATGTTTAACAATGATATATTTTACCATTTTGAGATTTTTTCTATCCCTTGGTATCGAACACAGCCATATAAATATACAGTTGAGTTCAGATGAATATACACAGCTGGCGATTTCCCACAGGAATCCGTGTAAAGTAGACTTCAAAAGAAAATGTATGACACATTCAAAATTGTGTTTTCCATAAAATCAAGTAAATTCATGATGTTAACTTTATTCAGTATGAGTAACAGCATGTTTCCATGGGTTTCCTTCAAATGGTCTATCGGTTATAAAAATTCCAAAGTAACATACGCTCGCCTTCATTAAAATAACATTGGTTAGGTGTTTGTGTACTTTTGAACTTTTATAACCAATATGCTATTTGACGGAAAATTATGAAAACAAACAGTTATTGCTACTGAATATAGTTAATATCATCAATTTACTTATTTGCAACTTGACTTTATGGGAAACACAATTTGGAATGCATTATACACATTTATTTGAAGTCTATTTTACATTAATTCATACGGGAAATCGCCAACTGTATGTATTCATCTGACCTCAACTGTATACGCATCTTGAAAATCTGATTTATATTTGGAGTAATGATTATATCCAGTGTGAATATGTGTTAGAAATGACTTACTGTTCCAGTTCATGTGTAAAGTTGTAAGGGCAACAAGAGTTGCTGAAGGTATAACTAAAGTAGGTGTGCTTGCTTGGGAGTGCGCAATATCTGTTAATTGACAAATATATTTATGATTTTTTGGAGACATTTATAAAACAATTCTGTCAAATACTCACTTCCACATTATTATGGTGTAGGTAAACATACACCCAGGAAGTGAACTTACTTTGTTGACCAGCATGGGCAGCCAAACCATAAGTTGTCGTTGGAATAGTAGTTACTGTAGGAGTGGTTGTTGAAGGAGTGGTTGTTGAAGGAGTTGTTGTTGTTGAAGGAGTCGTTGTAGTTGTGGCAGTGGTTGTAGTTGAAGGAGTTGCTGTTGTAGGAGTGGTTGTTGTGGGAGTGGTTGTTGTGGGAATGGTTGTTGTTGTAGGAGTGGTTGTAGTAGCTGGAGTTGTTGTAGTCGTGGGGGTAGTTGTGGTGGTGGGAGTAGTTGTAGTTTTAGGAGTAGTTGTAGTTGTTGGAGTGGTTGTAGTTGAAGGAGTTGTTGTAGTAGTAGGAATGGTTGTAGTAGTAGGAATGGTTGTAGAAGTAGGAGTGGTTGTAGTTTTGGAAGTTGTAGTTTTGGGAGTTGTTGTAGTTTTGGGAGTTGTTGTAGTTTTGGGAGTTGTTGTAGTTGAAGGAGTTGTTGTAGTAGTAGGAATGGTTGTAGTAGTAGGAATGGTTGTAGAAGTAGGAGTGGTTGTAGTTTTGGAAGTTGTAGTTTTGGGAGTTGTTGTAGTCGAAGGAGTTGTTGTTGTGGGAGTGGTTGTAGTTGAAGGAGTTGTTGTAGTTGTGGGAGTGGTTGTAGTAGTGGGAGGAGTTGTAGTTGTGGGAGTGGTTGTAGTTGTGGGAGTGGTTGTAGTTGTGGGAGTGGTTGTAGTAGCTGGAGTTGTTGTAGTCGTGGGAGTTGTTGTAGTAGTGGGAGTTGTTGTAGTAGTGGGAGTTGTTGTAGTCGCTGGAGTTGTTTTAGTCTTGGGAGTGGTTGTTGTTTTAGGAGTGGTTGTAGTTGTGGGAGTGGTTGTAGTAGTGGGAGTTGTTGTAGTTGTGGGAGTTGTTGTAGTAGTGGGAGTTGTTGTAGTAGTGGAAGTGGTTGTTGTTTTAGGAGTGGTTGTAGTTATAGGAGTAGTTGTAGCTGTGGGAGTTGTTGTAGTTGTGGGAGTTGTTGTAGTTGTGGGAGTGGTTGTAGTTGTGGGAGTGGTTGTAGTTGTGGGAGTGGTTGTAGTTGTGGGAGTGGTTGTAGTTGTGGGAGTGGTTGTTGTGGGAATGGTTGTTGTTGTAGGAGTGGTTGTAGTAGCTGGAGTTGTTGTAGTCGTGGGGGTAGTTGTGGTGGTGGGAGTAGTTGTAGTTTTAGGAGTAGTTGTAGTTGTTGGAGTGGTTGTACTAGTAGGAGTGGTTGTAGTTGAAGGAGTGGTTGTAGTAGTGGGAGTTGTTGTAGTTGCAGGAGTTGTTGTAGTCGTGGGAGTGGTTGTACTTGTGGGAGTGGTTGTAGTAGCTGGAGTTGTTGTAGTAGTGGGAGTTGTTGTAGTAGTGGGAGTTGTTGTAGTCGCTGGAGTTGTTGTAGTCTTGGGAGTGGTTGTTGTTTTAGGAGTGGTTGTAGTTGTGGGAGTGGTTGTAGTAGTGGGAGTTGTTGTAGTTGTGGGAGTTGTTGTAGTAGTGGGAGTTGTTGTAGTAGTGGAAGTGGTTGTTGTTTTAGGAGTGGTTGTAGTTATGGGAGTAGTTGTAGCTGTGGGAGTTGTTGTAGTTGTGGGAGTTGTTGTAGTTGTGGGAGTGGTTGTAGTTGTGGGAGTGGTTGTAGTTGTGCGAGTGGTTGTAGTTGTGCGAGTGGTTGTTGTGGGAATGGTTGTTGTTGTAGGAGTGGTTGTAGTAGCTGGAGTTGTTGTAGTCGTGGGGGTAGTTGTGGTGGTGGGAGTAGTTGTAGTTTTAGGAGTAGTTGTAGTTGTTGGAGTGGTTGTACTAGTAGGAGTGGTTGTAGTAGTAGTTGTGGCTGTAGTTTTGGAAGATGTAGTTTTGGGAGTTGTTGTAGTAGAAGGAGTTGTTGCTGTAGTAGAAGTTGTTGTAGGTGTGAGAGTTGTTGTAGTTGTTGGAGTGGTTGTTGGAGTGATTGTAGTGGTTGTAGTAGTTGGAGTTATTGTAGTAGTAGGTGTGGTTGTAGTTTTGGAAGCTGTTGTAGTTGAAGGAGTTGTTGTAGTTGAAGGAGTTGTTGTAGTAGTAGGAATGGTTGTAGTAGTAGGAATGGTTGTAGTAGTAGGAGTGGTTGTAGTTTTGGAAGTTATAGTTTTGGGAGTTGTTGTAGTCGAAGGAGTTGTTGTGGGAGTGGTTGTAGTTGAAGGAGTTGTTGTAGTTGTGGGTGTGGTTGTAGTAGTGGGAGGAGTTGTAGTTGTGGGAGGAGTTGTAGTTGTGGGAGGAGTTGTAGTTGTGGGAGTGGTTGTAGTAGTGGAAGATGTTGTAGTAGTGGGAGTTGTTGTAGTTGCAGGAGTTGTTGTAGTCGTGGGAGCGGCTGTAGTTGTGGGAGGAGTTGTAGTTGTGGGAGGAGTTGTAGTTGTGGGAGTGGTTGTAGTAGTGGAAGATGTTGTAGTAGTGGGAGTTGTTGTAGTCGTGGGAGTTGTTGTAGTTTTAGGAGTGGTTGTAGTTGTGGGAGTGGTTGTAGTAGTGGGAGTTGTTGTAGTCGTGGGAGTTGTTGTAGTAGTGGAAGTGGTTGTGGTTTTAGGAGTGGTTGTAGTTGTGGGAGTAGTTGTAGTTGTGGGAGTGGTTGTAGTTGTATGAGTGGTTGTTGTTGTGGGAGTGGTTGTAGTTGTTGGAGTGGTTGAAGTTGAAGGAGTGGTTGTAGTTGTGGGAGTTGTTGTAGTTGTGGGAGTGGTTGTAGTCGTGGGAGTTGTTATAGTCGTGGGAGTGGTTGTAGTTGCAGGAGTTGTTGTAGTTGCAGGAGTTGTTGTAGTTGTGGGAGTGGTTGTAGTTGTGGGAGTGGTTGTTGTAACTGGAGTTGTTGTAGTCATGGGAGTGGTTGTAGTTGTTGGAGTTGTTGTAGTCGAGGGAGTGGTTGTAGTAGCGGGAGTAGTTGTAGTTGTGGGAGTGGTTGTAGTAGTGGGAGTTGTTGTAGTAGTGCGAGTTGTTGTAGTTGCAGGAGTTGTTGTAGTAGCTGGAGTTGGTGTAGTAGTGGGAGTGGTTGTTGTTTTAGGAGTGGTTGTAGTTGTGGGAGTGGTTGTAGTAGCTGGAGTTGTTGTAGTCGTGGGAGTTGTTGTAGTAGTGGGAGTTGTTGTAGTAGTGGAAGTGGTTGTTGTTTTAGGAGTGGTTGCAGTTGTGGGAGTGGTTGTTGTAGCTGGAGTTGTTGTAGTTGTGGGAGTTGTTGGAGTTGTTGTAGTTGTTGGAGTGATGGTAGTGGTTGTAGTAGTTGGAGTGGTTGTAGTGGTTGTAGTAGTTGGAGTGGTTGTAGTAGTAGGTGTGGTTGTAGTTTTGGAAGTTGTTGTAGTTTTGGGAGTTGTTGTAGTTGTCAGAGTTGTTGTTGTTGGAGTGGTTGTAGTTGAAGGAGTTGTTGTTGTAGGAGTGGTTGTAGTTGTGGGAGTGGTTGTAGTTGAAGGAGTTGTAGTTGTGGGAGTGGTTGTAGTAGCGGGAGTAGTTGTAGTTGTGGGAGTGGTTGTAGTAGTGGGAGTGGTTGTAGTCGTGGGAGTTGTTATAGTCGTGGGAGTGGTTGTAGTTGCAGGAGTTGTTGTAGTTGCAGGAGTTGTTGTAGTTGTGGGAGTGATTGTAGTTGTGGGAGTGGTTGTTGTAACTGGAGTTGTTGTAGTCATGGGAGTGGTTGTAGTTGCTGGAGTTGTTGTAGTAGTGGGAGTTGTTGTAGTTGCTGGAGTTGTCGTAGTCGTGGGAGTGGTTGTAGTAGCGGGAGTAGTTGTAGTTGTGGGAGTGGTTGTAGTAGTGGGAGTTGTTGTAGTAGTGCGAGTTGTTGTAGTTGCAGGAGTTGTTGTAGTAGCTGGAGTTGTTGTAGTAGTGGGAGTGGTTGTTGTTTTAGGAGTGGTTGTAGTTGTGGGAGTGGTTGTAGGAGCTGGAGTTGTTGTAGTCGTTGGAGTTGTTGTAGTAGTGGGAGTTGTTGTAGTAGTGGAAGTGGTTGTTGTTTTAGGAGTGGTTGTAGTAGTTGGAGTGGTTGTAGTGGTTGTAGTAGTTGGAGTGGTTGTAGTAGTTGGAGTGGTTGTAGTAGTAGGTGTGGTTGTAGTTTTGGAAGTTGTTGTAGTTTTGGGAGTTGTTGTAGTTGTCAGAGTTGTTGTTGTTGGAGTGGTTGTAGTTGAAGGAGTTGTTGTTGTAGGAGTGGTTGTAGTTGTGGGAGTGGTTGTAGTTGAAGGAGTTGTAGTTGTGGGAGTGGTTGTAGTAGCAGGAGTAGTTGTAGTTGTGGGAGTGGTTGTAGTAGTGGGAGTTGTAGTAGTAGTGGGAGTTGTTGTAGTTGCAGGAGTTGTTGTAGTAGCTGGAGTTGTTGTAGTCGTGGGAGTGGTTGTAGTTGTCGGAGTGGTTGTAGTAGCTGGAGTTGTTGTAGTAGTGGGAGTTGTTGTAGTAATGGAAGTGGTTGTTGTTTTAGGAGTGGTTGTAGTTGTGGGAGTGGTTGTAGTAGCTGGAGTTGTTGTAGTCGTGGGAGTTGTTATAGTAGTGGGAGTTGTTGTAGTAGTGGAAGTGGTTGTTGTTTTAGGAGTGGTTGTAGTTGTGGGAGTAGTTGTAGTTGTGGGAGTGGTTGTAGTTGTTGGAGTGGTTGTAGTTGAAGGACTGGTTGTAGTTGTGGGAGTTGTTGTAGTTGCTGGAGTGGTTGTTGTTTTGGGAGTGGTTGTTGTAACTGGAGTTGTTGTAGTCGTGGGAGTGGTTGTAGTTGCTGGAGTTGTTGTAGTAGTGGGAGTTTTTGTAGTTGCTGGAGTTGTAGTCGTGGGAGTGGTTGTAGTTGCTGGAGTTGTTGTAGTAGTGGGAGTTGTTGTAGTTGCTGGAGTTATTGTAGTCTTGGAAGTGGTTGTAGTTGTGGGAGTGTTTGTAGTAGCTGGAGTTGTTGTAGTACTGGGAGTTGTTGTAGTTGCTGGAGTTGTTGTAGTCGTGGGAGTGGTTGTAGTTGTTGGTGTGGTTGTTTTAGCTGGAGTTGTTGTAGTAGTGGGAGTTGTTGTAGTTGCTGGAGTTGTTGTAGTAGTAGGAGTGGTTGTAGCTGTTGGACTGGTTGTAGCTGTGGGAGTGGTTGTAGTAGCTGACTTGGTTGTAGTTGCAGCAGTTGTTATAGTAGTGGGAGTGGTTGTAGTTGTGGGGATGGTTGTAGTAGCTGGAGTTGCTGTAGTTGTGGGAGTGGTTGTTGTTGTAGGAGTGGTTGTAGTTGCAGGAGTTGTTATAGTAGTGGGAGTGGTTGTAGTTGTGGGAGTGGTTGTAGTTATGGGAGTGGTTGTAGTAGCTGGAGTTGTTGTAGTTGTGGGAGTGGTTGTAGTAGTGGCAGTTGTTGTAGTTGAAGGAGTTGTTGTTGGAGTGGTTGTAGTTGCAGGAGTTGTTGTAGTTGCATTAGTGGTTGTGGGAGTAGTTGTTGTTGTGGGAGTGGTTGTAGTAGTGGGAGTTGTTGTAGTAGTGGGAGTTGTTGTAGTTGTCAGAGTTGTTGTAGTTGCAGTAGTTGTAGTTGTGCCAGTAGTTGTAGAATTGGGAGTTGTTGTAGTTTTGGGAGTAGTTGTTGTGGGAGTGGTTGTTGTTGAAGGAGTTGTTGTTGTGGGAGTGGTTGTTGTTGTAGATGAGGTTGTAGTTATGGGAGTGGTTGTAGTAGTGGGAGTGGTTGTAGTTGTGGGAGTTGTTGTAGTTGTGGGAGTTGTTGTAGTAGTGGGAGTTGTTGTAGTTGCTGGAGTTGTTGTAGTCGTGGGAGTGGTTGTAGTAGCTGGAGTTGTTGTAGTAGTGGGAGTTGTTGTTGTGGCTGGAGTTGTTGTAGTAGTGGGAGTTGTTGTAGTTGCTGGAGTTGTTGTAGTCGTGGGAGTGGTTGTAATTGCTGGAGTTGTTGGTGTAGTGGGGGTTGTTGTAGTTGCTGGAGTTGTTGTAGTCATGGGAGTGGTTGTAGTTGTGGTAGTGGTTGTAGTTTTAGGGGTAGTTGTAGTTGTGGGAGTAGTTGTAGAAGTGGGAGTGGTTGTAGTCGTGGGAGTGGTTGTAGTAGTGGGAGTAGTTGTAGTTATGGGAGTGGTTGTAGTTTTAGGAGTAGTTGTAGTTGTGGGAGTAGTTGTAGAAGTGGGAGTGGTTGTAGTCGTGAGAGTGGTTGTAGTAGTGGGAGTAGTTGTAGTTGTGGGAGTTGTTGTAGTTGCAGGAGTTGTTGTAGTCATGGGAGTGGTTGTAGTTGTGGGAATGGTTGTTGTTGCAGGAGTTGTTGTAGTCGTGGGAGTTTTTGTAGTAGTGGGATTTGTTGTAGTAGTGGAAGTGGTTGTTTTAGGAGTGGTTTTTGTTGTGGAAGGAGTTGTCGTAGTTGAAGGAGTTGTTGTAGTTGAAGGAGTGGTTGTAGTTGTGGGAGTGGTTGTAGTTGAAGGAGTTGCTGTTGTTGTAGGAGTTGCTGTTGTTGTAGGAGTTGTTGTGGAAGCAGTAGGAGTAGTTGTTGTTTTGGGAGTTGTAGTTGAAGGAGTTGTTGTAGTAGTAGGAGTTGTTGTAGTAGTGGGAATGGTTGTAGTAGTAGGAGTGGTTGTAGTAGTAAGTGTGGTTTTGGATGTTGTTGTAGTTTTGGGAGTTGTTGTAGTAGAAGGAGTTTTTGTAGTAGTAGGAGTTGTTTTAGTAGTAGGAGTTGTTGTAGTTGTGGGAGTGGTTGTAGTTGTAGTTTCGGGAGTGGTTGTTGTTGTAGGTGTGGTTGTTGTCGTTGGAGTTGTTGTGGGAGTGGTTGTTGTTGTAGGAGTGGTTGTGGTTATGGGAGTGTTAGTTGTGGAAGTGGTTGTTGTCATTGAAGCGGTTTTAGTTGTAGAAGTGGTTGTTGTGGGAGTGGTTGTTCTTGTTGGAGTTGTTGTAGTTTCGGGAGTTGTTGTAGTGGAAGTAGTAGTTGTTGGAGTGGTTGTAGTAGTAGGTGTGGTTTTAGTTTTGGAAGATGTTGTAGTTTTGGGAGTTGTTGTAATAGAAGGAGTTGTTGTAGTAGAAGGAGATGTTGTGGTTGTGGGAGTGGTTGTTGTTTCGGGAGTGGTTGTTGAAGGAGTGGCTGTTGTTGTGGGGGTTGTAGTTGTGGGAGTGGTTGTTGTTGTTGGAGTGGTTGTTGTTGTTGGAGTGGTTGTAGTTATTGGAGTGGTTGTTTGTGTGGTAATGCTGGTTGTTGTGGCAGTGGTAGGAGTGGTTGTAGTAGGAGTGGTTGCAGTTGTTTGAGTGGTTGTAGATGATTTAGGTTGTGGAGTTGTAGTACCAGTTGTAGGAACGTGTGCTGTTAAAGAAGTAGTCGCAATGATATCACAGTGAATCGTGGTTGTAATACACACAACTGTTTTGATGATTAAGTTTTTTTTCCTCAAGTTCCCCTGAGGAGTACTTTTGTTAGTAAGTGGATTGGCTGTTAGATCTAATGATTGTTTAAGCGAATTCAAAGGTATAATTTGTGATTTTCAAGATCAAAACTGGATGTACTGTAGCTTTGATCACTTTGCTGTAGTGGGTTTTTCATATAACAATGGCGTATTACTCAGATCCGGTTTGGCTTATTGGCGTCTTACCACCAAACTCAGTTTTTACACTGTTTTTACACATTTTATATTCCTAGATATACTCGTGTTTTTCAGTTGTAAAAGCCTTATGGCTTGTGTTCCCTGTTTCACGATGTACCAACGGTAAATAAAATTTTATTAAACTTCACCTATTACATAGGTGAAGTTTCTTGTTTTCGTAAATATTATTAAACTTCACCTATTACATAGGTGAAGTTTCTTGTTTTCGTAAATATTATTATTATTATTTATTATTTTTCCGGCAACCTTAATTTCGTCAAAAAAATCTCAAAAAAATCACATACATAGTATTACATGACCTAATTACACTCACCCAGTTTCGGTGACCTTGACTTATTTTTCAAGGTCACAGGTTACTTCAAAGTTCGTTTTTTCATTTACTTTAATTTACTGTATCACATGTAATTAAATGCAAATTTCATTTTCCATGTAAATTACATGTCTTACATAAAACTTACATAATCTGACCCAATTTCATGAAAGTAGGTCAAGGTCAACATTGTACAGGTGCCATTTTACTCCCAGGGGTCTCGGCACGGGAAGTCAGGATCCGCGAGTCAGAAAGTTGCATGCATGACACCAAAAGTTACCTAAATGACATGTGCATTTCTGCGACTCACTTTTGTGATGATCCCATACTTAGTTTTTGAGTTATGTAATTTTAAAGATTGACCGCGTCGTCAAAACAGGTGACCTTGGGTATTTCACCTTGAAATATCGATTTTAGGCCATAACAATGTATAGTGAACCCCCCCAAAGTAGCCCCCAAAACCCCCATATCCACCTTCAAATTTGACCTTGACCTCATTTTTCAAGGTCATTTGGCTCTTCAAAGTGCAAAAAGTGCTTATTTTCAAAAATTCTGAAAATTATGTTTTTTTCATGATATCACCTTGATATATTATCTCTAGACAGACAATAATATGTGCATTTAGAATATGTAATCCAAAGTCCTCTAACATTTTACCTTAATTTTCCACAAAATTTCAAATATCGCAAACCGGAGAACGTTGAAAAATGACAAATTATTGCGTTTTTGACATGGAAATATCGATTCGAGAGAGTTACAATAATTAATTGATCCCCCATTTTCGCATCCTGATTCTGAAAATTATATTTGTTTTGACCTAGAAACTTATTTTCAAGGTCAAATTCAAGGTCAAACATGATGAAAAATTTTACTATTTTGACATTTGATTTTTTTACACAGGCAAGGAATCAAAATATTGTTACAAAAATGTCACACAAACTTGCTAAAATAGTCTAGAGGCAGCGTATAAATTTTCAAGGTCCTCGGATTAACCTACGTTAGACCGTAAAGGTCACAAGGTCAAAAAATTAGGGAAAAACTAACGATATTTTTTCACATTTCTCAATGATAGCGTTATTTCAATCGGCTGTAGCTCCGGTCCTAATTAAGTTACAGAGAATCTGAAAACAGATTTGGAAAGACCAAATTCTCCTCTAGTTTTCGTTTTCTGAACTTTTTGTCGTAGCTCTGACGGTTTAAAAGATCGCCGGACCCTAAAAATTTCATGTTTTTTGTCAAATTTTCACAATTTATCATCATTTTGACAAGGAAATAATCATTTTGTTTCAATGAAGCTATTTGAGCATACTTTCATCTTTTGTTCACATAATCCTGCCAAGTTATATATGTTTCCATTGAACCGTTAGGGTTCTAGAGTAATTTTAAGTGAAAAACAACATTTTTTCAGAAATTTCCGAAGTCCACATTTCTGAATTGTACCATAATTTCAATCGGCCTTATCTCCGGTCCTAATAAAGTTACAGAGAATCTGAAAATAGATTTAGAAAGGCCAAATTCTTCTCTAGTTTCCATATACAGAACATTTTGTCGTAGCTCTGACGGTTTAAAAGATCGCCGGACCCTGAAAATTTCATGTTTTTTGTCAAATTTTCACAATTTATCAATTTTTTGACAGGGACGGAATCATCCTTTTGTGATGAACCTGTCTAGACATATTTCTAACTTCTATTTACATAATCCTGCCAAGTTAAATATATCCTCATTTAACCGTATTGGTTCTAGAGTGATTTCCAGTTAAAACTGCATATTTTCAGGAATATCTTAAAGGCCATATTTTTGAGTTGTGCCATCATTTCAATCCGCTCTATATCCGGTCCTATTTAAGTTACAGAAAATCTGAAAACAGATTCGGAAAGCACGCTTTCACCTCTAGCTGACATATTCGAAGATTTTGTCAGAGCTCTGACGGTTAAAAAGATCGCCGGACCCTGAAAAATTCATGTTTTTTGTCAAATTTTCACAATTTATCATAGTTTTGACAAGGAAATAATCATTTTATTTCAATGAAGCTATCTGAGCGTATTGCCATCCTTCGTTTACATAAAACTGGCAAGTTATATATGTTTCCATTGAACCGTTTTGGTTCTAGAGTAATTTTAAGTTAAAAAATACATTTTTTCAGTAATTTCTGAAGTCAATATTTCTGAATTGTACCATTATTTGAATCGGTCGTATCTCTGGTTCTGATAAAGTAACAGAGAATCTGAAAATAGATTTGGAAAGCCAAAATTCTGCTCTAGCTTTTATATTTGAACATTTTCTTGTATCATGGGCGGATAAAGAGATCGCCGGACCCTGAAAATTGTAAGTTTTCAGAAATTGCAGTCATTTCCAAATGTTTTCAGGACTAGAAGTACTTTAGCCAAGAAATTCCTGAAATTCCAATATGAGAACGGTGCCAGTTTCAATCAGCAGTAACTCTAATTGATGTAACTGGTTGATGTAACTGGTTAATGTAACTGGTTGATGTAACTGGTTGATGTAACTGGTTGATGTAACTGGTTGATGTAACTGGTTGATGTAACTGGTTGATGTACTGGTTCATGTACTGGTTCATGTACTGGTCAATGTACAGGTCAATGTACTGTCCATGCACTGTCCATGTATTGGTCCATGTTATTCTCTATATATATATATATATTCATGAAGCTCAAATCCTCCTCTTGTTTTCATTCTCTGAATTTTTTCTTGTAACTCTGGCGATTTAAAAGATCCCCTGTCCCTCAGAATATCTTTGAGTTAGTCAGTGTATCAGTCAGTGTATCAGTCAGTGTATCAGTCAGTGCATCAGTCAGCATATGGCCACAAACCGATTGAAATGTTTCAGTAAGGGTTTATTGCAGGTTTTATCGGTCTGCTGACTATATGTCACATCACGACTAGTCCATGGACAGATTGTTTATATGTACTTTCAAATATCTGTGCACACTATGTACATTTTAATTGACATGCAAAATTACAGGTAATAAATTGATATTGCATGTGATATGATTTAGCATGATATTGCAAGTGATATTGTATGTTTAATACATTGCATGTAACTTTGCATGTGATACTTCATAATATTTCAAGTGATATTTTGTGTGATATTGCATATTACATGTGCAAGACGTGTGCAATTACATTCATGTTCAAGTTCATGTTCAAGTTCATGTTAAAGTTCATGTTAAAGTTCATGTTCATGTTCAAGTTCATGTCCAATGTCAGTTCCAATATCATTTCCAATATCATTTCCAATATCATTTCCAATATCATTTCCAATATCATTTCCAATATCATTTCCAATATCATTTCCGTGTTTTCTCACTTTCATTTCATTGCCAATAATTACTATGAAAGGTGAAGTTTTGTCACCGCATCGCGGTTACCCGATTTCTAGTTATTATTATTATTATTATTTATTATTTTTCCGGCAACCTTAATTTCGTCAAAAAAATCTCAAAAAAATCACATACAGAGTATTACATGACCTAATTACACTCAACCAGTTTCGGTGACCTTGACTTATTTTTCAAGGTCACAGGTCACTTCAAAGTCTTTTCATTTAATTTAATTTACTGTATCACATGTAATTACAAGCAAATTTCTTTTTCCATATAAATTACATGTCTTACATGTAACTTACATAATATGACCCAATTTCATGAAAGTAGGTCAAGGTCAACATTGTACAGGTGCCATTTTACTCCCAGGGGTCTCGGCACGGGAAGTCAGGATCCGCGAGTCAGAAAGTTACACGCATGACACCAAAAGTTACCCAAATGACATGTGCATTTCTGCGACTCACTTTTGTGATGATCCTGTACTTAGTTTTTGAGTTACGTAATTTTAAAGATTGACTGCGTCGTCAAAACAGGTGACCTTGGGTATTTCACCTTGAAATATCAATTTTAGGCCATAACAATGTATAGTGAACCCCCCCAAAGATACCCCTAAAACCCCCATACCCACCTTCAAATTTGACCTTGACCTCATTTTTCAAGGTCATTTGGCCCGTCAAAGTGCAGAAAGTGCTAATTTCCTAAAATTCTGAAAACTATTTTTTTTTCACAATATCACTTTGTTTTTTTTTCTCAAGACAGACAAAAATATGTCAATTTAGGATATGCAATCCAAAGTCCTGTAACATTTTTCCTTAATTTTCTACAAAATTCCAAATATTGCATACCGGAGAATTTGGAAAACTGACAAAATATTGCGTTTTTGACATTGAAATATCGATCCGAGAGAGTTACAATAATTAATTGATCCCTCCATTTTTACATGCTGATTCTGAAAATCATATTTGTTTTGACCTAGATAATTAATTTCAAGGTCAAATTCAAGGTCAAATATGATGAAAAATTTTACTTTTTTGACATTTGATTTTTTTACACAGGCAAGGAATCAAAATATTGTTACAAAAATGTCACACATACTTGCTACAATAGTCTAGAGGCATTTTATAAATTTTCAGGGTCCTCGGATAAACCTACGTTAGACCGTAAAGGTCACAAGGTCAAAAAATTAGGGGAAAATTTACGATATTTTTTCACATTTCTCAATTATAGCGTTATTTCAATCGGCTCTAGCTCCGGTCCTAATTAAGTTACAGAGAATTTGAAAACAGATTTGGAAAGACCAAATTCTCCTCCAGTTTTCGTTTTCTGAACATTTTGTCGTAGCTCTGACGGTTAAAAAGATCGCCGGACCCTCAAAATTTCATGTTTTTTGTCAGATTTTCACAATATATCATTTTTTTGACAGGGAAGGAATCATCCTATTGTGATGAACCTGTCTAGACATACTTCTAACTTCTATTTACATAATCCTGCCAAGTTAGATATATCTCCATTGAACCGTTTTGGTTCTAGAGTGATTTCAAGTTAAAACTTCATATTTTCAGGCATAACTTAAAGGCGATATTTCTGAGTTGTACCATCATTTCAATCCGCTGTATCTCCAGTCCTATTTAAGTTACAGAAAATCTGAAAACAGATTCGAAAAGCCCGCATTCACCTCTAGCTGGCATATTTGAACATTTTATCGTAGCTCTGACGGTTAAAAAGATCGACAGACCCTGAAAAATTCATGTTTTTTGTCAAATTTTCACAATTTATCATCATTTTGACAAGGAAATAATCATTTCATTTTCATGAAGCTATCTGAGCATATTGTCATCTTTTGTTTACATAAAACTGGCAAGTTATATATGTTTCCATTGAACCGTTTTGGTTCTAGAGTAATTTTAAGTTAAAAAATACATTTTTTCAGTAATTTCTGAAGTCCATATTTCTGAATTGTACAATTATTTGAATCGGTCGTATCTCCGGTTCTGATAAAGTTATAGAGAAAGTGAATATGGTTTTGGAAAGCCAAAATTCTACTCTAGCTTCTATATTCAAACATATTCTTGTATCACGGACGGTTAAAAAGATCGCCGGACCCTGAAAAATGTATGTTTTCAGAAATTGCTGTCATTTCCAAGTTTTCAGGACTAGAAGTAATTTAGCCAAGAAATTCCTAAAATTCCAATATGAGAACGGTGCCAGTTTCAATCAGCAGTAACTGTAATCGATGTACTGGTTGATGTACTGGTTGATGTACTGGTTGATGTACTGGTTGATGCACTGGTTGATGCACTGGTTGATGCACTGGTTGATGCACTGGTTGATGCACTGGTTGATGCACTGGTTGATGCACTGGTTGATGTACTGGTTGATGTACTGGTTGATGTACTGGTTGATGTTCAAGTTCATGTTCAAGTTCATGTTCAAGTTCAAGTTCATGTTCAAGTTCATGTTCAAGTTCATGTTCAAGTTCATGTTCATTTCCAATGTCATTTTAAATGTCATTTCCAACATCATTTCCACTATCATTTCAAACATCATTTCCAATATCATTTCCGTGTTTTCTCACTTTCATTTCATTGCCAATAATCACCATGATGGGTGAAGTTTTGTCACCGCTTCGCGGTTACCCGATTTCTAGTATTCAAGTTGCGTTCGTACTTTCCGAAAAAGGTCCTCGAAAAATTTTCAAAAAATTCATGAAGGAAGCCCACCATACCCGTATGACACGCACCCGGTTTCGCCGACCTTGATTCATTTTTCAAGGTAGCAGAGCACTTTGAAGTCAGATTTTCCATACTTTTGAAATGCCCAAATCTCATCCGGTTATGCCCGGATTTCGTTTCTGTCACTTTTATTAGGTTCCACATGCTTTTTGCAAGTTACAAAGTGAGACTTCCGAAAACGCAGGTCCAGGTCCAAAATGGCTACGGCCATTTTTAGTAGTAAGCGATTGTCGCACGAGATGTCAGAAACCGTAAGCCCCAGGGTTTTCAAAGTGAGGCCAAAAGCTGGCTTGGTGGCCGGGCCAGTGCTGTAAGTTATAGCTGTGGTGATCCCATGTTTTGTTATGCAGTTACATAATTTTAAATATTGACCGCGTCATCAAAACCAGCAATTATCCAACGGTGCACCCCCCCCCCCCCTTTGAATTATGCTTTTTGCTGAAACTCCTGTGGTCTAATACTGTAGAAAGCCAAAATATACCTAATTCAAGCCTTCTCTATGTTATATAAGCAACCTGCAAGCTGAAATACTTGCAGAAGACTCCATTCTAGCAGACGACACATGTCTTATGGTTTCGAGTCCCGCAGTAAACAAAAAGCTGTGCTGTGATTGGCTGACTTAATGCAGGTGAACTTTGAAGTTGAGGCTGCAGGCCAGTAAATAGCATGGAAATTGGTCAGAATGGAGTAGATTAGCATCACTATGGCTGTGACATGGACCGGGATTGCCCCGGAAACAGGTCAAAACAGAAAAACCGCATATTTTTGGCGGGAAAAGCTGAAACACCGCATTGTGGGGGTGCCGGTGGCAGTTTAATGCCTTTCTGGACCCCTTCCCCCTAGAATTGCATGGTTTTGTGATTCTAGGCCTTTGCATAGGCCTATGTGGGTCCATTACGGCATTCGCATGCTAAAAGATAGGAAAATGGGCCTTCCGGTCAGAATCAGCCTGAACGTACTCGGGCCAAATGTCTTGACACATTACTAATCCTCACTAGTAGAGCAGCATTTCCTGCAAAAATGATGAAAATCGCATCATTTCTGAGCCCCCAAATTGCCAAAAACGTCCGTTTTTGCATTTTTCAAGAAAAAATCGCCCCGTCACAGGAAATTGATTTTGAGGGCTGAAAGTGGCTCTGAAAGATTGCTTGGAGTCGGACCCATAACCTAATACCCTTACTTTAGTTACATTGTACCAATAACACCCCGATTATAGGCGGTGAAGTTTTGTCACCGCTTCGCGGTTACCCGGTCTCTAGTATTCAAGTTGCGTTCGTACTTTCCGAAAAAGGTCCTCGAAAAATTTTCAAAAAATTCATGAAGGAAGCCCACCATGCCCGTATGACACCCACCCGGTTTCGCTGACCTTGATTCATTTTTCAAGGTAGCAGAGCACTTTGAAGTCAGATTTTCCATACTTTTGAAATGCCCAAATCTCATCCGGTTATGCCCGGATTTCGTTTCTGTCACTTTTATTAGGTTCCACATGCTTTTTGCAAGTTACAAAGTGAGACTTCCGAAAACGCAGGTCCAGGTCCAAAATGGCTACGGCCATTTTTAGTAGTAAGCGATTGTCGCACGAGATGTCAGAAACCGTAAGCCCCAGGGTTTTCAAAGTGAGGCCAAAAGCTGGCTTGGTGGCCGGGCCAGTGCTGTAAGTTATAGCTGTGGTGATCCCATGTTTTGTTATGCAGTTACATAATTTTAAATATTGACCGCGTCATCAAAACCAGCAATTATCCAACGGTGCACCCCCCCCCCCCTTTGAATTATGCTTTTTGCTGAAACTCCTGTGGTCTAATACTGTAGAAAGCCAAAATATACCTAATTCAAGCCTTCTCTATGTTATATAAGCAACCTGCAAGCTGAAATACTTGCAGAAGACTCCATTCTAGCAGACGACACATGTCTTATGGTTTCGAGTCCCGCAGTAAACAAAAAGCTGTGCTGTGATTGGCTGACTTAATGCAGGTGAACTTTGAAGTTGAGGCTGCAGGCCAGTAAATAGCATGGAAATTGGTCAGAATGGAGTAGATTAGCATCACTATGGCTGTGACATGGACCGGGATTGCCCCGGAAACAGGTCAAAACAGAAAAACCGCATATTTTTGGCGGGAAAAGCTGAAACACCGCATTGTGGGGGTGCCGGTGGCAGTTTAATGCCTTTCTGGACCCCTTCCCCCTAGAATTGCATGGTTTTGTGATTCTAGGCCTTTGCATAGGCCTATGTGGGTCCATTACGGCATTCGCATGCTAAAAGATAGGAAAATGGGCCTTCCGGTCAGAATCAACCTGAACGTACTCGGGCCAAATGTCTTGACACATTACTAATCCTCACTAGTAGAGCAGCATTTCCTGCAAAAATGATGAAAATCGCATCATTTCTGAGCCCCCAAATTGCCAAAAACGTCCGTTTTTGCATTTTTCAAGAAAAAATCGCCCCGTCACAGGAAATTGATTTTGAGGGCTGAAAGTGGCTCTGAAAGATTGCTTGGAGTCGGACCCATAACCTAATACCCTTACTTTAGTTACATTGTACCAATAACACCCCGATTATAGGCGGTGAAGTTTTGTCACCGCTTCGCGGTTACCCGGTCTCTAGTTTTATTTTATTATTGATGACATTTGCATGAAACTATCATGAAAAGAATTAATGCTTTTGGGATTCTATTCTCACCTACATGATCTTTACCACTTTTGTTTTTTTTTTGTCGAGTTATATACCTTTTTTGTTACTTCAATCACTAGGTTGTTTCTACCTGCTAATATTTATCTATAATTAACAGATTACTTACTTGTTGTAGTGGGTGTGGATGCTGAAAAACATTAAATGTTGTACATGAGTAGGACAATAAGGACATAGGCCATGTAATAGCAAAAGGTATTTTCAACAAGTCAGCCAGTCGGTATTATGAACATTTTCAATAAAATTGGTTGTTTGCGATGTTAAGGTATGACAAATTTGCCATCCCCTATAAAGATGAAAGAACCTACGTTTCAGACATTCAATCAAAAAGAGATCCTTTGCGCAGACTGAGCTAGACTCAGGAGCATCCAAGATGATGAAGATGCTGGCTACATTTTGGGAGTTTGTGGCACCTGGTACGACAAATGTATATGTCCTGAATGACGAGGAGAATGCTACCGGAATCTGAAAGAAAGATTTGAAAATACAACAACAGTACTCTTTTAAAACACTATGAGTTTAGTTTGGTGAACCGTTAATTTCATCAATTTACTGTATGGCGATGATATGAGTGAAAGATTTGTAATATGAGTTTGTAATAAAATATCTTACTGTGTAAGGTGCAGATGTTTGTGATCCATATTTGTACAAAAAGGTGACTGATCTTGCACCCTTGGCTGTGATGGAGACAAACATATCAGCTGATCTTGGTCCGGGTAGGGATGTGATAATCAGATTCATTGGTCCGTATCTGCAAAGTCCTTGGCCTCCAGATGGTTTGAGAACTGTTGGACCCACATTTGCAGTTGTGTTGTCTGGTGCCACAGCATCTATCTTGTAATCGATGTTTCTGTCACTGCTGCCGGATTTGTCGAAGACATTTGGCATTGATCCAGCTGGACACATGAATGGTGTGGTAGCTGCAATTTTAAAGTGCATTGTTTTTAATATGAAGAAAACTACTTAAAGATTAAATTTATCATGTCTCTATTTTGTTATCAAGGTCATATCTTACTTGGAGTAGTTGGTGTTGGTGTTGTAGTTGTTGGCGCTGAAATGGGAAACTTAATTTTAGATATGTTTGGTTGGTTACGATTAAGAATCCTCTTGAATGTAATACTGATGTAAATTGGTAAGAAGCTGGTGTTAACAGGAAATTACACGTATCATATTTCAAAGTATTGATGCTTCTGCACGTTGGAGTGGAGGTCTTACAGCCAAAGAATTAGATGTACTTACATTCAGGTCTTCATGGCCATCTGCAATGTCTCTGCATTCCACAGGCCACATCACAAAGAAATGAACCCTAGTTATATCACTGTAAATTTGTCATTTGACAGCCTGTTGTCTTAGTGGTGGGTGTTGTGACTCATTCAGTGCTTTTCGTGATAGCATTGTAAGTATAGGATGTAACACCGCCAACAACATATGAGTCATAAAGAGTGACATGGCAAGGATAGGGATATGACCTCACAAGAAACATTCCAGTACATGTCTCCAAGCACTAGCAATTCATCGGTTGTAACTTGTAAGTTAACTTTAATGCAGAGTACATAAACTCCAAATGCAGGTGCACTTAAATTATGTAAACATCATGTTTGAAATGTCAATCTCTAACCTTGGGCACATCCTCTTATCATGGCTTCAACATTGTCGCAGAATTCTCCTTCATCACAAGTGAACCGAATCCTGATTTTGAAAACTGCTCCAATTGTTGTTGGTACTGGAATTTCACTCACTTCAGGTCTCGTGAAGTCAATTTCTTCCTGAAATGTTAAAAATCCCATATAGTTACATTGTATATAACTCCCTTATTATGATGTCAGGGATTATCCTGAAGGTATTTTACTTACTGTCTTATAATTGCCTTTCTGGCCAAAGTAGAACACTTTCGCAATGAGGGTTCCACCTTCTGAACAAATCTCATTGATTCTAAGTGTGAACTTGGTCAACTGTGCAGGTGTATTTGTTCTTAGGACGATGTTTCCACTCCTTGGAACTGAGATACGACTAAAGCCATCAGGACCAGATGCAGCAACAGTAGCTCCTTGTGTCGGCTTGAAGACGCCATTTGGTCCATCAAGCATTTGGTCGTAGCAAATCGGTGTGGTTGTAGGTACTGTGGTGCTTGGTGTCACTGTTGTAGTTATTGCTGCAAATATAAGAATATATGTTGTCAGATGGATTTCAACCTTATGCTTAAATGTCTCTTAATAATTGCCTTAACAATTTATTACCTTTTGATTGATTCCAAGTCTCATAGTTCCCACATTACAGAATCAGACAAAAAAATAAATGAGACACTGATAACCATTGCTGCTCACAGGATTATGAATAGGCCTATCAGGCTATCACATTATCAAATTTTTACTGTTGAGTCATACACATTGGGAGTAAGAATCGCCATGAGAGACTGTATTGGCAGTAGGGCCTATTGCTGGCCACACAGAGACAAGCATCATTGTACCCAGGAGAGACTGAATTCAGCCATATAAGTGACCCACTTGCTCTGGCTACATGAAAAGAGGCCACATCTCCCACTGCATCTTGACCACGTAGCGTCTTGTTTAAAAAGTTTCCATTTCAATTCTTGATTCAGTTGTCAAAAGTTTCACTTACGGTTAGTGCATTCAATGATGAACAGGTCCTTAGCACAAATAGCATCAGACTCGGCAGCGTCTAATACAATCACAATACTCTGTATTGTTTGGGAGTTTGTGGCACCAGGCACTGAGAATGTGTAAGTCCTGAATGATGCGGAGTATGATATGGGGATCTGAAATATAAAATTTGCAAATACTATGTAGATGTCATACTTTCTTTATACAATTAAAGTCATGTGATATCATAGCATTTATTGCTTACAGTGTATGGTGATGTTGTGGCTGATCCATATTTGTATAAGAAGGAGACTGATCGTGCACCCTTGACGGTGATGGACACAAACATATCAGCTGATCTTGGCCCAGGAAGTGACGTGATTATCAGATTCATTGGTCCGTATCTGCAGAGTCCTTGGCCTCCAGATGGTTTTAGAACGGTTGGACCCACATTTGTAGTTGTGTTGCCGGGAGTCACAGCCTCAACCCTGTAATCGATATTTTTGTCACTGCTTCCAGATCTGTCAAACACATTAGGCATGGATCCAGCTGGACACAAGAATGGTGTGGTACCTGAAATTGCAAACAACATTGATATTTTAATAATTGAGAAAATTCCTGAGGGCAAGGGTTTTCACTGACTACTACTGAGCAACCTAGATGCATTAACTATTATATAATAATAGCTAACAGAAGAAAGCTTAGGTGCTTCTATTGTTTTGCAGAAAGGGAAGCAGTAGGTGACTGACCAAAGCCTTAAACAGTGTTTGAGAAGACTTTTACGAAACATTTTTTAAAAGCATGTTAGAAGCTCCTCACCAATATCATGCAGGTCCCGCTAAGACTTTTTTTTTTAATTCTCTGGGCAGCGTCTCCATGTACTTATCAAGGGTTTTTTTAAATTTTTGTACCGATATATTAGTGTTGCTGAGAGCTGATTATAGTTATCAACTCATCAGTGTTCATACATACTTGGCGTCGTTGGAACAGGCGTTGTTGTTGTAGTTGTCGCTTCTGAAGGGAGAAATATTTTCAAAATGACTGTTACATTTATATGTGAGATAGAGAGTGTGTATAACTGTTCAAAATTCAATATTAGATCATTTTTGCATCAAACAGCTGTAAATGTATGTCCTAATTATAGTACGCCAGGCATAGTTATTCTTCATTTGTTAATTCTTACCTCCTGCACATCCTCTTATCAAGACATCCACATTGTCACAGAACTTTCCTTCGTCGCATGAGAATCGAATCCTGATCTTGAATATTGCTCCGATTGTATTTGGTATCTCAATATCTGCAACCTCAGGTCTTGTGAAATATATTTCCTCCTGAAATAACAATAGCTGCAATTATTTCACAAATTTTAATTTTAGACTAGGACTAAGATATATCCATTATAAGAAGTATTTTACTCACACTCTTGTAATTGCCATTCTGGCCGAAGTAGAACACTTTAGCAATGAGTGTTCCTCCCTCTGAGCAGATCTCATTGACCCTCAGAGTGAACTTGGTCAACTGTGCTGGAGTATTCGTTCGCAGGACAATATTTCCACTCTTTGGAACTGAGATTCGACTGAAGCCATCAGGACCAGAGGCAGCAACAGTAGCTCCTGGTGTTGGCTTGAAGACGCCATTTGGACCATCAAGCATTAGGTCATAGCACACAGGGGTGGTTTTTGTTGGTATTGTTGTTGTGGTTGTTGTTGTGGTTGGTGCTAAAATAGAAACAAATAGGTGATGTGCCGTTTTCTTAGTCTGTAAAAAAGTTGTTTTGTTGTGGGAGTTTTTACCTTATATTTAGTATACATTCCTTTTACACATTTTATGCTGTCTTGTTTGAATTTAAAACAGTTTGAATTCAACCAATAAAAAACTGCTCTGATTATTTTTCATACATAGACCTGTATGATGATTATCTCGTTAACTGGAAGATATTTGTTTGGTCGAACTAAGATGTACCTTGTTGGTGAATTGTTGTCAATGTTGAAAGCAAAGTTATTATTTTTGAGAATATGCATGACAACATTACAATTAAGTAAATATGTCACTTGGTTTAAGCACCACATATTCTGGTAAATAAAATTTGCCTTGTCACATTCAATTGTAAACAACAACTTACGAGTCATGCATTCTATGATGAAGAGATCTTTGATGTTAATTTGTCTTCTTTTTGGAGCATTAATGTGAAGTGCTATGTTACTTATTTTCCATCCATTTGTGAATCCTGGCAGAATGTAGGTGTAATCACAGAACTTGGACCTTCCACATGATGTTGGGACCTGTGTATTGACATAGAACAGTACGATTATAGATAGCATGGACTAGGAAAATGTGGATTTTTCAGGCAATGAAAAAAGTGGATGTAAACATTTCCTACAATTTGTAGCGACCTTTTTTCAAGATCCATGTGATGATGGTGTCACAAGCCGATTTTTAAAATTGTTTCTGCAATTTTTCTAAATTTTTATTTAGATTTAGAAATCTCCTGCACATGAATCACCTGAATTCCCTACTTTTTCCAGACATGCTGACGACAGATTTGAGATAAAATTCTTCGATGACTGGACTTTGTTCTGTATTTATTTTAGTTTAACGAGTGTCACCCATGAACATAGAATATGTGAAAGTATGTGAAGTGAATTAAGACTTTGTGACTCACAGTGGCAGATCCTCCTTTCTTGTTGAAGAATGTGATTGAGTTTGCGCCCTTCACTTTAAGAGAGATGCGGAGATTGACTGCTCTTGGTGGGCGGAGAGTGATTACGATATCTGTTGATCCATCTGCGTAGACTGGGAAGGGGCTTGGCCGCAGTATTTGGCTTGTTACAGTCTCCGGGGCGTTGTTCTTCAGCAAACTGACGGAATAACGTGGATTTGTCTCATCCAGGTCATCACGATCAAATTCCAATGGGAATGAGCCACTCGGACACTGGTATGGCGTTGTGGTGGTTGGAGTTTGAGTCGTTGTGGTTGTGGTTGTAGTTGGAGCTCTAGTAGTAGTGGTGACTACTGTAATTCAACATAATAAAAATAAAACTATTGTCTGGAATGTCTGCCCTGCACAGCTGTTTTAGTATTTTTGTAGGGACCATCTCAGATCTGTGTTATAAGCTCCAAATGAGGAAAGATTTGACAGTGGAGGTCCCTAACTAAAGGGGCAAAAATAATCAGCCAAGTGCTACTTGTCATCAATTTATGTGTACTGCATTGGTGGAGCTTCTTGAGTTTCTGGAGGGGGCCACTAGGAAGTTGACCTTGCAGATATACTTTCCCTATAGCAGGAGTACCCTCCACATTTACCTCCAATATTAGGAGGATACTCATGCTACAGCAAAGGTAACTGTGACTACAATTTACAAATCAAGTATATATTTGCCCCTCTTTATGCTCAGTAGCTCCTTCACTGCATGACCTTGGGAGCTGTCATGGTTGAGTGATTGGGGACCATATCCAAAGCACACCTGGAGCATAATACATTGGGGACCATATCCAAAGCACACCTGGAGCATAATATTATCCCATAGAGATTTCCTTCAAAAAATTATATAGCCTAAGTGTATAAACATTTGAGACAACATAAGACAAGTGATAAAAGAAAACACTGTATGAGAACATTAGATATTTAACTTCTCACAAACTGGCCAGTCTAAAAGTGTCATAATCCAAATATTATGCAAGCCACAATTAGTTTGTTGTAAGGGAAATAGAAATTTCATGTTCATGACAAAGAATTTAAAAGGGCTTCTCATTGCTTGGTTTGCTGTCTATGTTAATAACACCTGTAATTAGGCATGCCTAATCATGATGTAACATGTATTAGGTTTGTCATATCACACATTCACAGTGGTACATTGGAGGTATAGATGCAACAACACATACATAAAACATTATTTGAACATTTGGAAAATAAAATATGTGTTTGAAGAAACCTCAGGTCCCTACAATTCTTTTTTTAAAGAATTTCTTGTTTATTACACGGTGTAACTACCATAATATGGGGTGAATAGGAACAATGGGGTGAATCAGGACAAGCCAGGAAATAATTTGATCTTCAAAAAACAACAACTTCTACTTGTTACAAGGATTAGATTTTTTGCACGGATTTAGTATACACTGCAGTCATGATTCACATGAATTTTCATGATTCTACCTGCAGATGGCAAGAAGCTGCAGCACCTTAAACATTGCCCTGCACAATTTACATTTTTGCAACCTGGTCAAAACTTTGCTTGTACCACAAAAACTGTAAAAGGTACAGTCACAAAAATTTCACAAAACGTCAAGTACATAGTTGTGGCCAATTACGGAAAAAATCATAAATTTAGGTACATTTGCACTAACTATATTCAACAAGCACTGACGCCCTTTCAGTTTCAGAGTTATTTTAGTGTCAGTTTTGGCCCCAGTAATAACCACAGTTATAATCCAAAAAACGAAATCAGTGATAGAATGTCATAAAGATATTGTTGGACGGAGTACTACCATGCTGCAAAATTATTTTTATCTAGTAAAAATGCTATGGGAGTGTCAAACTCGGCCAAAATTTTGATAAATATGCACTTTTGGAGCTATATAAAAAATGATGTGATATAACATCAAAAAAGCAGCAAAATAAAGATTTTACAAACCAAATTGATTCAAACGGTTTTAAGAAACCAAAAAAAAGTTGCTGAGATGTTATATTTTGTGTGTTTAGTCCTTGGTCCGGATCCAAGCGAATGGCAGAGTTACAGAGCTGGCCTAAAAAGCCTTACTAATTTACAATCCAGCTCATTTTCATGGATTTTGGATTTGAATTGTTGAAATTGGCATCATTTGTTGTGGATTTAGTCCAAGTTTATTCATCACTTGTAAAATTAGCAGATTAGTGCATTTTTGTCTATTTAAAGTGATTTATTACATTTTGGTAAAAACTCAATATTTTACACAAAAAATAAAACTCAAATTGTATTAAGAGTGACTTTTTGGGGTGCTAAACATGTTTCCTAAAGTTTATTCATAAGTATAAATCAATAAAACATAGTAGGAAGCACTAGTTATTTAGATTAGTCTCTGTCCCGATTCACCCAAAAGTGAGGAGTGAATTGGACAGTGGTAATCTGGGCCTTGAGCATTGGGAATTTAAGATAATATTTCAAGCTTCCAGGGGTACTCAGACCGTATGCCCATACACAATTTGACACCAAATTTTGATTTCTAGATTGATTTTTGTCCATGCTATGACAGAAAAACGGCCAATTCTGTCCCGATTCACCCCATATTAAGGTACTGAATAACTTCTCCAGGGCCACATTGTTTATGGACAGCATTATATTTTTATATATTATTTTAAATTTATGTGTAATAATGATCTCTGGCAGGTAGAAGCACTGTTTCAATTTTTTTTTAAATCTTGCCTGTCATTACTACAGGGGAACAAGAAGTGCAACGAAATGACAATATGTTTGGTGCTCAAGTAGCTTTGCCACGTCACAAATTTTCATACTTGACTGAGCAAATTCTGAGTATCACACTTCAGGATTATTCCTGTTTCTGTGAAACAACACCCTCTTCTACAATAATGTAATAATTATGTTGTGCTTTGCAGCAACTGTCATCAACAAGTGAAACTTGTTGGGAGTGCACATAACATACACTTGACACTCATTGTGAACTGGGGAGGGGGGTGGTATGGGGTGGGGTTATTTCTTAAAAGTTCAGAGACAAATATTTCAATACTTTGCATGCTTGAAATAAATAATTACCGAACACAAGAATGCAAAAAATGGTACAATCCCATATCCAAATGTTTATACACAACAACTTTGTTCATATGTCTTGCCAAATGGCAGTTAATTTTACATTCTCTTTAAAATGTAATTAAATAACCTCTTCCTCTTGCCCTGTATGTATCATCCTCCCATTGCAGGACTCTTTTACACTCGCCCTGCCAACAGGCTCTACAAAATACTGACGATTTTTAAAGCATTGTCAGCTTTTTTGCATCGCAATGTAATTAATTGTTTATGGTTTTCTACAAAGAAACTGATTGAAACAACAAGCAGGCAACTATGAAAGACTCAAGTATTCATTCTGTTGCTTTAAGAATTATCAAACTGTTAGAAAGGTGTGTCACATCGGAGGAAAGTTAATATCTTTGTTACTACTTCACAAAACAGTGTATGATGTGGTCAGGGTAGCTTTCCAAGCTCACGCTGAGAAGTGAGGATGGTATGCAGGGTGCTATATATGGGCTTCCAATCTATGGGTCCAAGGTTTGATCCCAGATCTTGGCAGGTCAACCGATGGAACTATCTTGGAAAGCACTTGTAACAACCATCTTCCATCTGATTGCCATGATGCCTCCCCTAATTTGCATGTACCAGAGTTTAAAAATACAAGATTTAAAGTCCATTATGGCATTTTCCATTGTCTGTAGTTGAGACGGAGAGATCAATTGAATTTATTTATTTATTTACTACATCATTCATTCATTCAATTACTCACAGAGGTTTTGCTTAGGCAGAGTACGAGCAGTGTTTTGGGGAGGGACAGATATTTGTTAAAATTTCAAGATGAAGACTTCAATCATTCAAACAGCATATCTTCGGAACTGCGCTGCAACAGTGAAATATTATTTGGGGAGCAAAAGCTCCTCCTCAGAAATAATTTTTTTCAAGATAGTCCAGAAAGAATACAAAATAAACTTTTCACTTTTATTGAAAAAATAATAATTCCAAGCCCCCCCTCTCTGAGACCTAATGGTTGTTCCAATTATTTAAAAAACTTATGGATTAAATAAAAGTGTTGTCTTCAGCTTCGGAAATATTTGCACTTAGTGCTCACTGGTGCATAGAAAAATTGCTTGTCACAAGACCACTTGAACAACTGACCACATGATCATTTCGTTGCACTTCTTATTCCCCTGTAGTAACAGTGATTATAAACTTACCTGGTTGACATTCAGTTATAAGTAAGTCTTTAGCGCAGAAGGAGCTTCGAGATGATATTGTGATTATGATTGTTTTCACAGTTTGCTGGAGTGTGGCAGCAGGCACTTGGAAACTGTAGGTGGTGAAATGATAGCCGTTGGGTGAGATTATCTGAAAATAATATAAATCACTGAAGTTGGTTTTTTCATTTGTTCATAAAAGTTTGAGAGTACATTTTGGATCTCTTGGTATTCAGATTTATTGGTCAGATTTAGATTTTTGTTTTTTGTTTGGCCAGTAACACTGTTCAGTTATCATTTTTCAGGAATTGGCCTAACCACTTTATATTTCAAATTAATTTGTTATTGGACTCAGTTGAGTACATCACCATGCTATACACAGGTGTGATACCTTTAGAGCATGGCATGCTGATTATTTCTGAGTTGATGCTTTTGACTTCTGCTATAAAACATTCTTAGTCCTAACAGTTATATATACTCTTAGAAAGTCTACATACCTGGTAGGGATTTGAAGCGATATCCCCATAAACATATGAGAATGTAACTGTAGAGGCTCCTTTCACTCTTAGTGATACCAGCATATTTGAAGATCTTGGTTTTGGCGCCAAAGTGATTAAGATATTTGTACTTCCTGCTTGGCAAAGTCCGTCATTTGGAGTTGGTTGCAATAGTATTGACGAAGCATCAAAGAGGGTTTTGTCCGGTGCAACTGCCTTGATCTGGTATGACACTGAAGGTAGTCCATTTCCTGTTCGATCGAATTCCATGGGTATGGTTCCAGGAGGACAAGCAAATGCACTTGTTGTGGTGGCCGTTGTTGAAACTGAAAAGTATCAAAAGTGATATTTGCAATGGAAGCAATTACAGCCTGTAAACTTGATATGCAAAACAATGAGTGTTCCTTCACACAGATTTTGGCACTCTGCGAGTCTTGAGTTAAAAGCCGATGAAGTGTCATATTCTCCACATTCAACATATGAAACATAGAGGCTGTTTTATCAGTCATGATCAAGAGAAGGCCATTTGTCAATGATTTGATTTGTCGTAATTGATTTTAGAGTAAAAATCGGATGAATAATCCTTTCGTTTGCCTCAGATCGTCTTTCATTTACAAGCGGGATTAGTCTCCTTAAATCAAATTAACATTGAAAGTATTGGGTTGTGATCATGAAAAATCATCAGTATGATGATTCACAAAGTGCCATTTTCACATTGCAGCAGTCCACTCTGTTAGCATATCAAAGTGACGGACTGTGATTTATAATACTTCTTTCATAGTAATTTCAGGTCCTCTTTTTCAGCAGTAAGTTTTATGAACTTCATTGTGCTAAATAGTCCCCGGGCTGAACCCATTTAATGGACAAATTTTCTTAGTATTATTTCTTGTTAGGGTATGTATTGAGGCTGCAGAAAATGTTTTTCTTAAGTGTCACTGTTGGGGCGTTTAGGGTACAGGCCATTTTATTGTGTTTTTTAGGTGGTTTATTTTTGGAGTAGAGGTGGTGTCACATTTTGTCATATTACCAATACAATAAGATGAATATGAATCTATAACTTTCCACATGTAAACTAGAGGGTTGGACAATATCATTTCTGCAATAATTACATTGATACAGCTATTATTTTTGCTTTTATCAAAAATTGAAAATGGGAGTGTGACAATTTTACGCCAAATTTCGCAGCATTTATGAACTTATACAGGGGCTAGAACACATTCATTTTCTTCAAATCTAATAATAACCAGCATAAAAAACTGCGGAATTTTCCATTCTTTAATTTCATGTATCATTTAATTTGATGTTATTCTTAATAAGTTCAAAGAAGCCAAAACAGTGTCACTTCCTCCCTTGTGAGTTATGCATGAAAAGCATGTGGATGCTAATGCACCAATTAATGTAGGATGCAAATTGTCGACCACACATCTCTCAAAACAGCGTGTACTTTTCCCGTATTTTTCCTTTGTACCATCCTACACCTGTACTGTGCATCACTCTCACTGTCCTGTACTAGAGTTTTATATTCTATACTTTTCTGTGCTTTCACCTGTACTGTGAGGCACTTGTACTCTCTATATCACAATCTCTGTTTTCTCTATGTTTTCACCCGTACTGTGAATCACCTGTACTAAGCATATTTTGTGTTTCACCTGTACTGTGAAGCACTTATACCAAGTTTACTTTTCTGTGTGCCTATACCTTTACTCTGTAGTACTTTTTCCGGCTCTGTGACTACAATCTCTGGTCTCTCTCTCTGTCTCACCAGCACTGTCAACCTGTGAATCACTAATACCAAGTCTGCTTGACTGTATGTAACACTTGATTTATGCTCAACTCTTAACTCCTTTGGTCAGTCACTAATTGATTGATCCTCGATTCTCACTTAATCCTTTGATCTGTGACAAATTGATTGATCCTTGATTCCTACTTACTCCTTTGGTCAGTCACTAATTGACTGATCCTTGATCCTAACTTACTCATTTGGTCAGTCACAAATTGATTAATTCTCGATTCTAACTAACTCCCAGCCAACCTTCCTAACAAACTAATTTTGCTGGCGCTGCCTGTACATAGCACTTGCGAACTGAGCCAACCTGCCTAACAAACTTGCCTAACAAACTAACAGCTTGTGTTGCCCGTACGTAGCACTTGCGAACTGAGCCAACTTGCCTGACAAACTTGCCTAACAAACTAACTTGCTTGTGTTGCCTGTACGTAGCACTTGCGAACTGAGCCAACCTGCCTGACAAACTTGCCTAACAAACTAACTTGCTTGTGTTGCCTGTACGTAGCACTTGTGAACTGAGCCAACTTGCCTGACAAACTTGCCTAACAAACTAACTTGCTTGTGTTGCCTGTACGTAGCACTTGCGAACTGAGCCAACTTGTCTGACAAACTTGCCTAACAAACTAACTTGCTTGTGTTGCCCGTACGTAGCACTTGCGAACTGAGCCAACTTGTCTGACAAACTTGCATAACAAACTAACTTGCTTGTGTTGCCCGTACGTAGCACTTGTGAACTGAGCCAACTTGCCTGACAAACTTGCCTAACAAACTAACTTGCTTGTGTTGCCCGTACGTAGCACTTGCGAACTGAGCCAACTTGTCTGACAAACTTGCCTAACAAACTAACTTGCTTGTGTTGCCCGTACGTAGCACTTGCGAACTGAGCCCACTTGTCTGACAAACTTGCCTAACAAACTAACTTGCTTGTGTTGCCCGTACGTAGCACTTGCGAACTGAGCCAACTTGTCTGACAAACTTGCATAACAAACTAACTTGCTTGTGTTGCCCGTACGTAGCACTTGCGAACTGAACCAACTTGCCTGACAAACTTGCCTAACAAACTAACTTGCTTGTGTTGCCCGTACGTAGCACTTGCGAACTGAGCCAACTTGTCTGACAAACTTGCCTAACTAACTAACTTGCTTGTGTTGCCCGTACGTAGCACTTGCGAACTGAGCCCACTTGTCTGACAAACTTGCATAACAAACTAACTTGCTTGTGTTGCCCGTACGTAGCACTTGCGAAGTGAGCCAACTTGTCTGACAAACTTGCCTAACAAACTAACTTGCTTGTGTTGCCCGTACGTAGCACTTGCGAACTGAGCCAACTTGCCTGACAAACTTGCCCAACAAATTAACTTGCTTGTATTGCCCGTACTTGTGTCTACACCCGTACTGTGTAACACTTGTGCCAATTCTCCATACCAGACTTCTCTTTCTGTCTACACCCGTACTGTGCAGCAGTTGTACCAATTCTCCATACAAAACTCTCTGTGTCTACACCCGTACTGTGAAACACTAGTACCAATTCTCCATACCAGACTTCTCTCTCTGTGTCTACACCCGTACTGTGTAGCACTTGTATCAATTCTCCATACCAGACTTCTCTCTGTGTGTCTACCCCCGTACTGTGTAGCATTTGTACCAGTTCTGAGTTACTTGCTGTCTGCAAAATAACAAATACCAATAACAACTCTTCTATAAATCACAACCAAAAGCTCAAACGCAGTATGAAGCTTTATTCTGATATCTTGCGCATTGGTCTAAATAGTCTCAATAGCAGATCCTCATATAAGCCCAACTCTCGACCACATGTCCAAAACAGAACCGATGACACTGAATCACTTAAAGTCAAAAACAGATTTGATATTTTGATGGACTCAAACAAGCCTGATAAAATCCCTGGCACAACCGGCAAACCTGACAATCACATCTTAAAAGCCTGCGTATGGAATGCTCAAAGTTTAAAGCAAAAAACGGAGGTGGTGAAGAATTTCAGAGATGAATTTGATCTTGACCTGTTTCTTTTCACAGAAACTTGGTTAAAAGCAGATGATATAGTAGAAATTGGTGACCTGGAAAGAAACGGAGAATTTTTCTACATTGGCACACCTCGTGAAGGGAGACCTGGGGGTGGTGTAGGTTGCATTTTAAAGTCTGGCATAAAAGCGACAAAAATCAATAGCATGAAAACCAAAACTTTCGAACATATGGAAATTCAAATACATTTGAGTGGTAAAACTATCACAGTTCTTCTTATGTACCGGCCTGAACCCTCAAACAAGAATAAATACAAGTTATCGGAGTTTTTCACAGAATTCACACAATTCTTAGCTCATTACCATGCAAATCACAATGAAATTATTGTAACTGGTGATTTTAACTTCCACATGAATAAACCTGATGATGCTAAAGTGAGGCAGTTTAATAGCATCCTTGACATGTATGGTCTTGAACAGCATGTGTCTTCTCCGACTCACAAAGATGGGAACACGCTGGATTTGGTCATTACACAAAAAAATTCAAATGTGAAAGATTGTGCTGTCAATGACCTGCTCTCGGACCATAACTGTGTCCTTTTCAATATGGCGAATAACAAGGGAAAGCGTGTGCAAAAGAAAATATCTTTCAGAAAGACACGTGATATCAATCTGGTAAAATACAAAGACGACATAAGCAAGCTCTTGTCACAGAAAATGCAAAAGGAAAAATCGTCGGAATACCTGTCAAAACTTGTCTCACTCTACAATTCCTCAAAGAAAGTTCTGGACAAACATGCTCCTGTTATTACTAAGATGGTGACATTACGCAAACCAACTCCGTTTACAAATGCCAATATCAAAAATCTTAAAACTGCGAAAAGAAAAGCAGAACGATCATGGAGAAGAACAGGAATGGAAAAAGATTGGCAAGACTTCCAGTTGAAACGGAATGCTTTTAATGATCACCTAAATCAGCTGAAATCTGATGATTTGAAAGCAAAGATCGAGAGCACTAAGGGAAATTCTAAGGCCATGTTCAAGATACTTAATTCCAACCTGAACAGGAAACAGGAATTGCCTTTGCCAAATCACGAAAACAGCAAAGACTTAGCAAATGACTTCAACACATTCTTTGATGACAAAATCAAGAAAATAAGGTCACAACTTGATTCTGGCAACACAGGCAATACCACTTTAATTGTGGAAAACTTTACTGGACACAAATTATCTCACTTCAAAATGCTATCAAAAGCAGAAGTTAAGAAACTGATCAGAAATATGCCCGTCAAACACTGTCAACTTGATCCCATTCCTACATGGCTACTGCTGGAGTGCATAGATGAATTTCTTCCAATAATAACTGAAATTGTCAACACATCACTAACTCTTGGGGAGATGCCAATTGACCTAAAATATGCACTTGTCAGGCCACTTTTGAAAAAAGCAGGTTTTGACCTCATCAAGAAGAACTACCGTCCAGTGTCAAATTTGTCTTTCCTGGGCAAAATCATTGAAAGCGCTGTAATCAAACAATATATGGATCACCTCACTCGGAACAAACTTGATGATGACAGGCAATCAGCCTACAAGCAATTTCATAGCACGGAAACTCTCCTCACAAAAATCCACAATGACATCATGTTGAACATGAGTAAAGGTGAAATAACCATGCTTGTACTGTTAGATCTATCTGCTGCATTTGACACTATCGATCACAGTATTCTATTGACGAGGTTGAAAAACAGATATGGTGTGTGCAACTCAGCCCTCAACTGGTTCAAGTCATATATTTCTGAAAGATCACAGTCTGTAGTGATAAATGACCAAACATCAGAAAAACTGCCACTCAAATTTGGCGTCCCTCAAGGTTCGAAACTTGGTCCAGTATTATTCAACTCATATATTGCTCCAGTGAGTGAAGTCGCTTCTCGAAATCAAATTGAGGATCAAAAGTATGCTGATGACGAGCAGCTCATTCTATCTTTCAAACCGACCTTCACAGATCAAGAAAATGCTGTTAAGAGAATGGAAAAATGCATTACTGATATCCGAAAATTTCTTCATGAAAATAAGTTGTGTAACAATGGCGACAAGACAGAACTTCTCATGATTGCCACACCACACCAACTTAATAAGCTCCGAGTTTCATCAATCAATGTTGAAAATGTTTCAATCAAAACAGCAGAGAACGTCAGGAACTTAGGCATAACTTTTGACAAAAATATGACCATGGAGAAACAAGTTAATAAAATGTGCAGAAATGCCTATTTCAATCTGCGAAACATTTCGAAACTTCGCAAATCCATGAACAAAGATGCAGTTAAAACTGCGGTAAATGCTCTGGTCACACCTCATCTGGACTATGGAAATGGCCTTTTGTATGGCATTTCTCAATATCTGGTGAACAAACTTCAGGTGGCTCAAAACTCAGCGGTTCGTCTCATAGAGAGATTGAAACAACGAGACAGTGTGGGATCACACAGAAAGCAACTTCATTGGCTGCCTATTCCCGCAAGAATACAGTTTAAGCTGATGACAACCACCTGGAAGGCATTAAATAGCCAAGCACCCTTGTACATTCAACAATTGGTTCAGCTTAAACCAAGTCAAGACTGGAATCTGAGAAGCAATAGTAAAATCTTGTTGACAGAGCTAGCGTCTAACAGTCAAAATAAATTTGAAGATCGAGCTTTCTCCTTTGCAGCACCTAAACTCTGGAACAAGTAACCAGACAGTGTTCGCATGTCGAAGACTCTTGAGTGTTTCAAGAAAAAACTAAAAACTCACTTATTTAAAACATTCTGCAAATAATCTATACCCACACAAGTGCTTCTGAGCAGTTTACTGGAAGAGGCGCTATATAAATTACTATTATTATTATTATTATTATTATTACCAGCCTTGTAAAATTTAGCAAAAAAATCCGATGTAAAAAAATTCCAAAACCCTGATTTTCATTCATTTGCAATAATGCATACAATTTTCAATTATCATTTTATAGAATAATTTAGCCTGACATTTTAACAAGACAATTATGGACATGATCGGCAAACCACAATCAGTTGATCGACAACCACAATCAGTTGATTGGAAATCTATTGGTACAGGTGATAAACCCTACGGCCCAAGTAGCTTAAAAAAAATCCGTGTTGGTTTTTTGCATTGAAATTTGGTTTCTCAAAAAACCATTTTGAATCTAAAAAACCAATTTTGTCTGAAATTTTTTAGAGTGCACTGCATGTATAAACTACAATAACGAAGGCCAACAGTAGCAATAGCTACTTGAGCCAGATTATTCAGTATGTCTCTAAATAGGCCACTCAAGTGCTGATGAGACGTAAAACTCAAAACACACGCAAACACTTCAGTGTGCATTGTATGCCCCTCAAATTTAAATATATTTGCATGCATCCAGCACTTTGTCAAAATTTTCCCTTCAGTGGAACAGCAAAATCAAGATTTTCAAGTAGATCAGAATATGCCTTTGGTTACCTGAAAGTGTTTAAGTTTGGTAAAAAAAAAAGAAGCAGTTTTTCATAATTGTGGTCTTGTTTTGCTTATCATTTGACATAGATTGTACAATGATTATTTAAATTATTGTTCTCGAAAGAAAATTATATTCAATTGTGTATGTATGTATGTAAATATTTATTTGACATCGTTTTTCATCAAAAAGTACATGTATGTACTTCTGTACGACAGTGAATGAATTGGAAGCAGTGTTCATTCTAACTGCATTGTACTTCCGTCAAGATGGTCTTTTATGATACTGAATACTATTGCCACACCACATAAGCCTAAAATAATTTGTTAAATAATAACATCTCTCACTATGCACTGTAAAGAAAATTTCGCAGCACAACACTAATTTTATTTTTGCTGGAAGCTATTCAAATTGAAGCTGTCCTTCTCAGAAATCAATCTTTAGTGTCAGACTCAGTTTTGTAAATGTCCTGTTCTGCAAGTTGTGTGGGTTCGGGGAATGATATTTGTTTCTCAGTTGTAAGTACATTGTCTGAGCATGTCTTGCTTCCACAATCAGACACCAAAGGGCTTTTGAGGCTACAGCCATTTGAATCTTGGTCACCAGATCTCTTAGTAGGATTAGCTTTTAACTGAAGTTTTGAAGGAATTCTCTTATTGTAATAATTTGTCATTGTCAGTAGCTGTAATGAATATAAAAAAAAAGGTATCCATCAAATTGTTCATCTTATGCAGTACAGTCATAATTTCGTAAATGAATTGCCAACTGTAGTGACGTGAATTGCCAACTGGCAAATGTAGTGACGTGAGGGCCCACAAAATTATTCTGCCATGGAGCCCAAAATGGCACCAGTCTAACCCTGTACAAATCGAGTATCATTTCATTTTTCGCGACGCGCGTTTTACTCTACTTTTGAAGTGAGCCCCCTGAATTTTGGGGGCCCCTACCATTAACTAGTTCGCATACCTCAGCATCCTGGAAATATGCAGAAGGATAATAGTTTTCTCAGCTCAAGTTTCATGTTAGGTCAGAAAGGAAAAGCAGTCTTCATCTTTTTTATCACTTCATTAATCCCATCACCATCTTCAGTATAAAGTTATATAATTTTGATCCAACATATTTTGCATAATCTCACATTTCCCCTAGTATAGGCAGTTACATTGCACGTTTATGTATGGGCCTAGTGTTTGACAGTTGAATAATCGAACATGAGAGTCTGATTTTTGTTCTCCGAGGTCCCCTTGGAAAACCCCCGGGAGTCAAGCTATGCCGAAAACAACTTAGAATTTTCACTCTGGTGCAAGTATTGAATTTATCTTCATGAATCAGAAGGAGATTACACAAAAAAGTCTCATACTAATCTCTTCATTGCATTCAATGATAAGATATTGTGAACGGGGCCTCCGTGCCTCTGAGGCAAGCTTTGTCCAGGCTGGGGTTTTAAGGTATTTTTGTGTCCAGATATTGATTCCTGTATTATATGTACATGAAGAGAATATTTTAGTCACTGACCCAGAGGTTTAACATGTAATATTCACTAATCTTGTGCAGTTTATCGCCAGTGATGGATGTCTATATTATTGCTACTATCCAGTTTGATACTTTATTACAGCATGATACTCTACAAATATTTTATTACTTGTTATAAGAATCTGCTTCATATCAATTCAATTGTTTAAGATCTATTTATTATAAGTATCAGGACAAGACAATGTTTTCATTATAAAGCCAAACCTAGTCGATTTTTTTTCTTTCTGTATAGTTAAAAATAAAATATTTTCCTGTCAAAAGCGTATATAATAATAATTCTTAAATTTGATCATTCAGACTACAATCAGATAAATCAAATGAATTTTCACAGTGAATCTATCTGATAATTTACTTCCACATTTCTAACTCTCCAGTGGCTGCTTGCTTATCATGGAAGTCGTGGCAGTGCGATAAACACTTCAGGGAAAATGAGGCCCTTAACTATTTTGGGTATTGTGAGCTTAGTGTTTAGACTGCAACATTGTATTAAATATAGCTTAGATAATTGTGCAGTTTTCTATATTAATTCCTGCGAAGAAATCAAGAAATAAGATGGATACCTTTTCAAAACTTTTTTAACTTTTTTGAAAAAATTGAAGCTTTTCGATTTTCAAAGTTTTATAAAACCAAGAGGAATGTATAAATCCGAATCAAAATAACTTTTGAATCAGTATCAGATAGTTGGTTTGCATTGTGCCAAGTTTGAAGATTCCACTGTTTATAGTTTGTTTGTAGTAAACAAAAATGTGATGCAACAATCTTGAGAAAATTGACCTGTACAAAAAATGCATTAATGAGGGCTACAGCAGAAACGCCCCAACGTTGACACTTAAGAAAAGCATTTTCGGATAGCCCATTGTGTACTATAACAAGAAATTCTATTAAGATTGATAAGAAAATTTGTCCATTAAAGGCCCTCAGCCCGTGGTCTAAAAATATTGATAATATAATATATTGTCTTTAGTACAAAAAAGTGTAATGCAAGCCTAAAATAAATTGTTCAAAATCTTACCTGTTGTTGTAGTGGTTTGGGTGGTTGTAACTTCTGTAAAAAATAAGTTAACAATAAAGGTTAACTTAAGTGGGGAGCCAAACATCATGTAAAAAAACTGGCCATGAAATATAATATATATCATTTAGCAGTGCAATAATCTGTTGCTAATTTATGATAGCCTTTTTTATTGATTCATTGATCAGACGTTTAATGATGACATAGCTGGCATAAAAATGATAACTTGGAAATGTCTACCTCAATGATGATGGATCCAAACAACATGGAGAATTATGATATGAATAAAAATTAAATCGATATTCATCAGAATCCGTATCTAATCAGAGAAAGGTGGCTTTATGTAAGTTTTTTGTTTCCGCGGCACTTATGAACATTTTGACAATCAACCTGTTAGTGTTTATATGTTACTTGTTTTATTGTCAAGGAATAGCGTTTTATGAAAAATTATGCTTACTTTCGACACATCCTCTGATGTTAGCATCCAAGTTATCGCATAGATCTCCGTCATCACACTCCAGCCTTATCTTGATCTTGGTAATCTTTCCGACAGATGCTGGTATTGCAATATCTTTCACTGAAGGTTTGCTGAATTCTATTTCCTCCTAAAAAAAATTATGACATTTATACGTACACTGTATGAAGAATTGAAGATGACGATGCAACCATGTTTTGAAATTACATAAGCACTAAGTCTTGTCGTTCTCATGTTACTTCCTGAAATTGTAATACTGGCTATCATTTTACATATCTTGTACAAAAGAGTGAGGTGCATCAATGATCACTAGTATTTTACTTAATACTTACTGTCTCTTCTTTGCCCTTTTGGCCAAAGTAGAACACCTTAACAAGAAGTGTTCCATCCTCAGAACAGATTTCATTGACTCGCAGGGTAAACTTGGTTAACTGTGCAGGTGTGGCACTCGTCAAAACAACCTTGCCACTCTTTGGAACTGAAAGACGACTGAAGCCATCTGGTCGAAGGGAACCGTTTGATCCACTTTTCGGCTTAAACACACTCCTTGGTCCATTGATCATGGGTTCATAACAAACAGGTGTGGTGGTGCTAGGCCTTGTTGTTGCTGAAATAAAAAACAATGATTTAAAATTTATTACAAATCCCTTTTGTATTCCCTTCATTTCTCTTATGTAGACACAAATAACATGATTACATCAGCTCTAGCATGCAGTGTTCCATGTAAATGCTTATTTCTGATCTGTATTTTTTCTTTTTGCTTTCCTTTAGTGTCGTTCATGTTTTAATTGAGTTCAAAATGTCCGATAGTTTAACTTATCATTTGCTTCTTAAATGTGCTGATTTGAATGTAAGACATAACCTAATAAAAATGACTAGTATTTATTACTGTCTAACAGTGTGATAGGTATCACTCTAAAGAATCTGACAAATATGTTTTGAGGTTGACAGAAGGAGGATTTAAATTGGTATCTTACTCGTTCTTGTTGTAGTTGTAGTTGTTGTCGTGGTAGTTGTGCCTGAAATGACAAAAAAAAATGATTTAAATAGGGTTTGATACTTGGTTTAAAATGTAATTCCTTAGAATGAAACCAAATTGAATGTCTTAATGTAATTTGATGTAAATGCAGGCATTTTTGTTTAATTAATTAAGAAGATGGTCAAAGGCAGCTCTTTCCTAAATTTGATTCTGGTATATGGTTGATGATTTATTTTATAAATTTCCGTCATTGTTGTTTTTTGTTTTAAAATTTTGAAATCAGTTGGTCAAATGTTAATTAAGTGGTATTAGTGTCCTTTTAAGAAATTATGGTGGAAACAATTCAATAACATTTCAGCACCTTGTGCACATCCTCTTATCATTGCATCCACATTGTCACAGAATTTTCCTTCATCACACGTAAACCGGATCTTGATTTTCAGGACTGCTCCAATGTTTGTTGGTACAGCAATATCTCTCACTTCAGGTCTTGTGAAGTCAATGTTGTCCTGAAATACCCATGAAGTTAATCATTTCATACATATGTCTTATTTTACAGAATCATTCAGCGTTCTCCAGATGAGGTACTTACTGTCTTGTAAATGCCATTTTGACCAAAGTAGAAAACTTTAGCTGTGAGTGTTCCTCCTTCTGAGCAGATCTCATTGACCCTCAGAGTGAACTTGGTCAGCTGTGCAGGTGTATTTGCAATCAGGATGATATTTCCACTCTTTGGAACTGAGATTCGACTGAACCCATCAGGTCCAGGGGCAGCAACAGTAGCTCCTTTTACTGGCCGTAACACACCATTGTTTCCGTTGATCATGGAGTCGTAACAGACTGGAGTAGTGGTGATTGGTGTTGTGACAGTTGTGGTAGGTGTTGTTCTTCGGGTAGTGGATGCTGTGTTAACAGGATGAATATGGTTATTTATATAAAAATTTTATATTTAGATATGTGCAAGTTTGAAATTGAGGTATTTGCATCATAATGGCTTGAGAAATTCCTTATATTGAAAGCCAGGGAATACTAAGGAGTCTTTTATATGAAGTTTATCAGATGTCTGAAATGTAGATGTGAGACTATTTACCCAAAGAGTGAAATAATTATCTTACGGTTTATGCATTCTATGATGAAGAGATCCTTTGCACAGATTGCCTCGGTTTCAGGGGTGTCCAGTATTATCACAATGCTCTGTATGGTCTGGGAATTAGCAGCTCCTGGCACTGGGTAAGTGTAGGTTCTAAATGATGAAGAATACGCAACTGGAATCTGCACAAATGGAAAAGAAGTTTGGAGATTACTTATTGTCACAAATACAGAGGTCCATGTTTGATAAATGCTCATAAGATTAATCTGTCTTACAGTGTATGGTGCAGATGTTGCTGATCCATATTTGTACAAGAAGGTGACTGATCGTGCACCCTTGACGGTGATGGAGACAAACATATCATCTGATCTTGGAGTTGGAACTGAAGTGATTATCAGATTCATTGGTCCATATCTGCAAAGTCCTTGGCCTCCGGATGGTTTGAGAACAGTTGGACCCACACTTGTAGTTGTGTTGTCTGGACTTACAGCATCTATCTTGTAATTGATATTTTGATTGCTGCTTCCAGATCTGTCAAACACATTTGGCATATAACCCGCTGGACACAAAAAGGGTGTTGTTGCTGAAATTACAAATACAAAACCAACATGTTTATCAATGATAATAAATCCTGAAGTTTAGGTGGTCACGCATAATTTCATATTACAGTATACAGTATACACTGAAAGACAGAAGTTATGTGTATGTTGTGCACGTGCAGCCAAGATGCTTAAGTGGTATGGTCAATATGATAGTTCCGTTTCCATGGATAAGACACCTGAAAACAGGGTCACAAAAAATAAGTCACTGAACTGAGACTAATTTTTTTTAAATGGCTGACAAAGGGCTTTCTTTATAAAATATATTTTTGCTGCTCAACAATACCAATTTAGTTCAACATGCCCCAAATTCCACAATGGTGCAGGTGAGAAAATCTGGCTTTAATTAAAGATAGCTGCCTGTTGCAGGGAGGCAGGGTTGACCAGGAATAAACAAAGAGATGTTAGACCCAGAAAAACAACCAGAGCTCTTCACTGTAATGAAAGCACGTTTCTTTATGTTGTAGGATGCTTCAGATGGCAAGACCCTAAGACCATTATCTTTAGACTTTATAGTTTATTTATGTGAAGCTTGTGTTTGGTTAAACCTTATATCGCGTACACAGATGAGGTTCTTAACTACACAACATGTGCATGACTTTTTTCTTTCAGTGTAAGCATGTGGTCATTGGTATACTCACTCGGAGTCGTTGGTGCAGGAGTTGTTGTTGTTACCTCTGCAATGAGCAATGGAATGTTTACAGTAATCATTAGTCGGCTGCATGCTAGGTCTTATATTGAATTTAATATTAAATCAGGAGATTTAATATGATGTCAGTCATAATTAAGATGCGCCTGGAAAGCTGTGGCATCATAAATGCAATTAATCTCTTATCATAACAAATGCATGGTATATGTTTGCCACTGAATTAACAAAGTATCAAATAAGTGAACTGTTAAATGCCAGTAGTAACAACGATAGTTTACAACCGTAAAACTTCATACCATAATCAATATTTTTAATGCCTGTTGAACATTGTAACTTTTTCATTGTATGTTGCTTTTAAAATACAAAAAAATATTTTTATTGTATGTTAAATATTACCTTGTGCACATCCTCTTATCTTGGCTTCTACATTATCACAGAATTTCCCTTCATCACAAGTGAATCTTATCCTGATTTTGAAAACTGCTCCAATTGTTGTTGGGATTGGAATATCTGTCACTTCAGGCATTGTGAAGTCAATTTCGTCCTGTAATACACAAAAGCAAAATAGAAATTTGTGTTTGCTTGCAGGTTGGGTTCCTAACTACCCTTAGTTCTTGAAAACAAGCAAATGTAGGTCTTCATTCGCATGAATTATGTAATCCAGGAATTATGTAATCAACTCAAGAAAACCCCATGAATTTGATAACTGACCCAATGAAACATGAACAATTTATTTTAAAAACCTTAATTCATATGACAATGCCCCTGAGAACCTCATGAATTTGTTATTTTTTGTAATGTGTTGGAACCTGTATTGTAAAATTGTTCTGCAAGTTTTCTGTTGGCTGACGCTTACCGTCTTATAATTTCCTCTTTGGCCAAAGTAGAACACTTTAGCAATGAGGGTTCCATCTTCGGAACATATTTCATTTATTTTCAGAGTGAACTTTGTCAATTGTGCAGGCGTACTAGTTTGCAGAACAATATTTCCACTCCTAGGAACTGAGATTTGACTGAAGCCATCAGGACCAGAGGCAGCAACAGTAGCTCCTTGTGTTGGCTTGAAGATGCCATTTGGACCATCAAGCATTAGATCATAGCAGACTGGAGTAGTTGTTGTTGGGCTTGTCACAGTTGTGGTAGTTGTTGTAGATGCTAAAAATAAGGATGATTGCATTATTTGTTAAGTTTTTGCAAAAGATCCTATAAGAAAATATTCAAATAATGCTCCATGGATTTTTGCCTTTGTGTCTATTAGAACTTTATATGCTTCTTGAGCATTTAAAATAAACATTTTGTATTGGCTGTTGCTGTTGAAAACAAAGCAATATCTTTATAGTATGTTAGTTATTACAAAATTGTAATATTCTTGTGGAAATCTACTTCTAGAATCCTACATATCTATTGAAGGATGTTCTTCCTTGCAGATTTAAGCCATCATGAATTTTGAACAACTTACGATTTGTGCATTCAATAATGAAGAGGTCCTTGGCACAAATTACATTGGCCTCAGGAGCATCCAGTATAATCACAATACTCTGTATGGTTTGAGAGTTTGTTGCTCCAGGTACTGCAAATGTGTAGGTTCTAAATGATGAGGAATGTGATACAGGGATCTGAAATGGATGCATACATATCAGGAACGCATGAACTTTTTTTGGTAGAACTACTATATTTATGCATCATAGTACAGCCAACTGTTTTATATCATAATATGATGATAGTATACAAACTTTTGCGAAATAACATTCCTCTCGCTCTCTACCCTGGCTACCATTTTGAGCAATATCAGATTATATTCAGATTTATCAATAATTGCTCACATTATAGTCTAATGCCCCGTATCTCCGTATGTAATATCAAAATCAAGGAAACTGCTGGAAGCTATAGATATCAAAGAGTAAATGTGTCCAATAAAGGGCAATGGCTCAGAATCAAACTCCTTGGGAATGTGAAAATGCTGAACCCATTCTACAGTGCCGCCTGTAAGTATGACATTGTGCCATTGCATCAATGCTAAACATCCTCAGCCTAACTGCTTGTGGAGGCTTGAATTTTCATCGGATGAAAGGGAAACAAAGTGGGTCATAAAGGCAGATGTGTGAGGCAATTGGGATAAAAATAGCAGCCCATTTTCTTCGCTGTAGTCGGAGTTAGGTAAGGGTCAAAGTCTTTGATAAGTAAGTGAACCACCCTTCCCTATCTTTTAACATTGGGCCTGCGTTTCACTTACTTATCAAAGACTTTGACCCATACCTAACTCCAACTACAGCAAAGAGAATTGGCTGATATTTTTATTCTACCTGCCTCACATATCGGCCTTTATGACCCAAAATGTTTTCCTCTCATCGGATGAGAATTCGTCCTTCCAGAAGCATTTTGATTAAGGATGTTTAACATTGATGCAATGGCACAATATCATGCGTTTCACTTACTTACAGGCGGCACTGTACAATAGTTACTGATATGTGTCAAACTTACAGTGTATGGTGATGATGTTGCTGAGCCATATTTGTATAAGAAAGAGACTGATCGTGCACCCTTGACTGTGATGGAGACAAACATGTCAGCTGATCTTGGTCCTGGAACTGATGTAATTATCAGATTCATTGGTCCATATCTGCAGAGTCCTTGGCCTCCAGATGGTCTGAGAACAGTTGGACCTACATTTGCAGTTGTGTTGTCTGGTGCTACTGCATCTATCTTGTAATTGATGTTTGTGTCACTGCTGCCAGATTTGTCAAAGACATTAGGCATGGATCCAGCTGGACAAATGAATGGCGTTGTTGCTGGAACCACAAAAATGATGATTAGATTGGCATTCTGAGTGTCTTTTTTTAAAAATCCATCAATAGGTGTTTATACCGAAAGGAAAGGTTTAACGCTTACTTGGGACAGTAGTTGTGGAAGTAGTGGTGCGAGTTGTGGCTTCTGCAAAAAATGTTGTCAATATAATTTTAGAAGTAGAAATAAAGTACAAAGTTCACATTGCAGGACTGTTAAAAATGGTTTAAACATTATTTCACAACTTGGCTCAAAGCTATGGAATGAGCTGAAGGAATTTTCAAAAGCATTGCTGACCTGCTGGCTTTTCAGTGAAAAATTTCAAAGTGGGAGCCAAGTAAATGTAAATGTGTATCACATGACTCATAATTTGTTTTTACTACTACTTTATTACCTACATAGTCATTAGATATCCAATGTATGTTTTTGTTGTGTCTTTATTTATCATACATGTTATTTGGTAGAAAGTCGGTAAAATTTGCTTTCGTTGCTAGTTTTTCCTTGTAGCAATAAAAGTTTTGAGTTTGAAAATATTAGTCAACCAAAAAACGTGTTGAATATGAAAAACAAGTAAGAAAGCTGTACCTTGGGCACATCCTCTTATCATGGCATCCACATTGTCACAGAATTTCCCTTCATCGCATGTGAACCGAATCCTGATTTTGAAAATTGCTCCAATTGTTGTAGGTACCAGAATTTCTCTCACTTCTGGCCTTGTGAAGTCAATTTCACCCTGGAATTGTAAATAAATTTGATTTACTCATCTGTTTGATTTAATTTGTGCTCATCTTGTTTTCTGAATTTTTTACTTACTGTCTTATATTTTCCACTTTGGCCAAAGTAGAACACTTTAGCTATGAGCGTTCCTCCTTCTGAACAGATCTCATTGACCCTCAGAGTGAACTTGGTCAACTGTGCAGGTGTATTTGTTCTTAGGACGATATTTCCACTCTTTGGAACTGAGATTTGACTGAAGCCATCAGGACCAGAGGCAGCAACAGTAGCACCTTGTGTTGGCTTGAAGACGCCATTAGGGCCATCCAGCATTTGGTCATAGCAAACTGGGGTAGTGGTGGTTGGGCTTGTCACAGTTGTAGTAGTTGTTGTGGAAGCTGGTTTAAAGTAAAATGGTCATTGATTAAGATACAACTGTGCTTTTCGCAACATATTTTAGAATATTTATGTGAATTTTCTCGTTGTTTTGTTCCAGAGACCCCCAAGCCTTATGTATTAATATCTAACTGGTACAACTAATAAGAATCTTGATTCCAAACCCTCATGGCAACATCAAATGCGCATCCTTTTTCACTCTTAGGTTCAAGCTTTCACACTAAAGCTCACACTCAAATTCCCAAGATATGACTTTGTGTTAAAGTTTCTATCAATCAATAGTCATATTGAACCAAAATTCAAAGGTTTATACTTGTCTGCAATACTTAAGTTTCTTATAAATATATTAGTAATTAGTTTATTATGTATGCATTTGTCATATGAATGAAGTGCAAGAAAGTGTTATTATACAGATTGCTGAGGAATGTCTGGGCATGCAGACATCTTCTAACAAATTTTATGAATTATGAGCTTTGTTGTAGTTGTTGTACTTCTTATTATGAATGGTGGTAAGTTGAAGAAACCTTCGCCATCATGAAAATGATTGGACTGGTGTCATTTGCAATTTCATGAGCATAACTCAGGTAATGTGTTCTTATGAATGCTGATACAAAACTTTTATCTTTCAGGAGAATAAATTACTTACGGTTTGTGCATTCAATAATAAAGAGGTCCTTGGCACAAATTACGTTGGTCTCAGGACCATCCAATATGATCACAATACTTTGAACAGTTTGGGAGTTGGTGGCACCTGGCACTGCATAAGTGTAGGTTCTAAATGATGAGGAATATGCAACTGGTACCTGTGAAAAAAAACGCTCTTGTAAGTCATGTGTGTTACATTATTGCACATTATTATGGAGTGTTAATGTCATTTTCCAATAGGTTCAGAGATATGACTCAAGAGATATGAAATATCTTACTGTGTAAGGTGCCGATGTTGTTGATCCATATTTGTACAAGAAGGTCACTGATCGTGCACCCTTGACTGTAATGGAGACAAACATGTCAGCTGATCTTGGACCTGGAAGTGATGTGATTATCAGATTCATTGGTCCGTATCTACAAAGTCCTTGACCTCCAGATGGTTTGAGAACAGTTGGAGCGACATTTGCAGTTGTGTTGTCTGGTGATACAGCATCAATCCTGTAGTTAATGTTTTGGTCACTGCTGCCGGATTTGTCAAAGACATTAGGCATGGATCCAGCTGGGCAGATGAATGGTGTGGTTGCTGGAAGTAAAGTAAAAGTTTGCTTGAAGATGCCAGTTTTTTTCTTTTGACAGTAAACAATGTCTATGCTGTATCTTAATATTTGCAGGCTAACCTCCCTGACTTACTTGGAACGGTGGTTGTGGGAGTTGTGGTACGAGTTGTCGCTGCTGAAAGTAGAGAGTTTACCTCATGAATTGTAATTGATGTACAACAGGCCTACTTATTTGCCATGCATTATTATGAAACAATTAAGTGCCATCATTCAGTTCAATAGCTGAAATTATGTGATATGTAGGGAGGTAGCAGAGGTTGGTATGAGGGGCAACTAGACCCGTTTAGCAGAAACCTTTGCAGCTTACACAACTTCTGTTTGACACACAAAGAATGTCAAAGATTATATAGAAATTAAATGAAGCAGGATTTTTTAACCTATCTAAAATGCAGTTGGAGATGCAGAGAATACCCTTAAACCAAAACACCCATAGTTATATGATTTATAATATATGGCTGTACCTTGGGCACATCCTCTTATCATGGCATCAACATTGTCACAGAATTTTCCTTCATCACAAGTGAATCTTATCCTGATTTTGAAAACTGCTCCAATTGTTGTTGGTACTGCAATTTCACTAACTTCAGGCATTGTGAAGTAGAGTTTTTCCTGAAATATCAAATCATTGTGTTACTTGATATTTATCTGAAAATATTGTTGGGACATGCCGTGTTTGGATTTTAATAATATCTGCCACCTCAGGTCTTGTGAAATACATTTCTTCCTGAAATGACAAAACCTGCAATCATTTTCCAAATCTTCTATTTAGACTAAAATGTATCCGCGGTGACAAGTATTTTACTTACACTCTTGTAATTGCCATTCTGGCCAGAGTAGAACACTTTAGCAATGAGTGTTCCTCCCTCTGAGCAGATTTCATTCACTCTCAGTGTGAACTTGGTCAATTCTGCAGGTGTACTTGTTTGCAGGACGATATTGCCACTCTCTGGAACTGAAATTCGACTGAAGCCATCAGGTGCAGGGGCAGCAACAGTAGCTCCTTGTGTTGGCTTGAAGACGCTTTTGACACCATCGAGCATTTGGTCATAGCAGACTGGAGTAGTTGTAGTTGGGCTTGTCACAGTTGTGGTAGGTGTCGTTGAGGCTGGCAGGAAATGAAATGCACAAGGTTATTGTTAGTAAATACCATTTGAAAAAGTGATCAATGGATGAATTTTTGTTTTCAAATTAAAAAATTAAAATTTTGTTTAATGTTTCATGCTTGGTGAAAAATCCTGTTATGCTGGCACATTTAAAAAAAAGTGGGTAAGGCTTATATGATATGCCTAGTACGACTATCACTGCACTGGAATAACCTTTTCTGCCCAGAACCTTGTTTTCATTTGTCCAAAAGAAGTTCTGGTTATTGATTGATAGTGGTGTTTTTCCTGCATTGAAACCATTGTATGAATCGCTTGAACAAGTTTTTCGTTACGACTTGTATTGTTAGGGCCTCCCATAATGCTTTCAATTCGTATCACATCGTACTCAGCAAAACAATGGCCTGTTCATGGAACTTGTCACTGGTTGTATGGCAAGTACTTTGTATATAAGTGTTCAAGTTTTTTATTTACTTGTATTTTTACTTATAATTAAGCATTCATGAAACTTACGATTTGTGCATTCAATGATGAAGAGGTTCTTGGCACAAATTGCGTTAGCTTCTGGAGCATCCAGTATAATCACAATACTTTGTATGGTTTGAGAGTTTGTTGCTCCTGGCACTGCAAATGTGTAGGTTCTGAAGGATGATGAGTGCAATACGGGAATCTGAAATCAATTATAACATCCATGTATACATCAAAATGTTGATGTATATATTACAGTTTGAAATAGTTCAAGACGTGTTACTCAACATAAAACAATCTTACAGTGTAGGGTGATGATGTTGCTGTTCCATATTTGTATAAGAAGGAGACCGATCGTGCGCCCTTGACGGTGATGGAGACAAACATATCAGCTGATTTTGGTCCGGGAACTGATGTAATTATCAGATTCATTGGTCCATATCGGCAAAGTCCTTGACCTCCAGATGGTTTGAGAACAGTTGGACCCACATTGGAAGTTCTGTTGTTTGGAGATACAGCTTCTATCCTGTAATCTATGTTTCTGTCACTACTGCCGGATTTGTCAAACACATTTGGCATGGATCCTGCTGGACAGATGAATGGTGTGGTTGCTGGAATCATGAATTATTGATAATTAGGCTAGCGTTCTGAATTCTTGCTTTTTGACATTTCGTGAAAATATACAAAAAATTTTTTTTATGCACGGAAAAGAATGGTTTAACACTTACTTGGGACGGTAGTTGTGGGAGTTGTAGGCTGAGTCGTTGTCGCTGAAAATTAGGTTTATATGAAAATTACAACAGTTATTAATGAAGTGTCTCTGAGAATATCAGGCGGTGTTGTTCGGATGACCATCTCAGAATTTCACGAAATTTTGCAGAGTCACCCATTGACTTCCTAAACCATGAAAAATGTTTAAAAAATTTCATTGCTGCAAATATTTTTTTTACTGTGGCCCTTCAAAGTTTAAAGGTTTTCAGCCAACTTTTCACCAAAATTTAAAGTTTTTGGCAGCAAAAACACCCCAAATTGAGGCTTTCATTACCGTAGCTTAGACTTGCTTGGCACATACAAAATTGGTTTTATATTATGCCTAATAATGTTCTTGACATGCAGATATTTAAAAAAATTGATTTCATCAAAATCCTGGCTTCTGGGGTAAAATTGAAAATGCTCGATTTTTGACTTTTTGTCATTTTCAAAAATCATGTCAAGTTCAAAAGTCAATATTTTCTATAGTGGACCTTAAAACTCTATCATTTTCGCTCACAGCTTGGGAAAACATCTGAAATTTGGTTACTAAGTGAAATTTCTGTGGGAAATTGGTATTTTTTAAAATAGAACTGGAGTAAATATCCTATTTCTCGTAATTTTTCTGATAAATTAGAGATAATATTGACGATATGTATTGTGCCTGCACCCTGCAATCAGTTCTCTCATGGAAGTTTTTTTCTCACTAAAATAGTATATTTTAGGGTCCCTTAGCATGAATGTTAAAAAAAGAGCATTTGACCTAGTTTTGGGATCAAAAAGGTCAAATAACTGTGAATTTAGTTAAATTTCACGAAAATTCCGCAATTTTTCACACATTCATGACATACCTTCTAATAGTAATTTGCAATTTATCAAGATATTTTGCTTGTGAATTATAGCTCAATAGCATGAGAAAAATTTATTACAAAATGTGGTTGGCATGGAAACACAGCATCAATCAAGAAGGCAAAATGACAATTTTTACAATGTAGAAAAATTTGGCCGAACAGTATTAATATTTTAGGCTTTCTGGCCAAATGTTGTCAGGAATTTCTGTCATAATGACATCGGAACTACTTTATATTCATCAAATTTCAACTCTCCTTTGTATGAATTTTAAAGCAAGAGCATTTAACCTTGTTTTGAAGTCAAATTAGGTCAAGAAAACTCAAAATTTTGTGAAATTTCTCGCAATTTAAAAAAATTTTCATCGTTTTTAGAGATCTTTTCAAAGAGAAACATACAATTTATCATGATATTTATGTTTCTAGACTATAGCTCTATAGCACTTGTAACATTTATTACAAAACTGTGGTTGCCATGGAAACATAGAATCCACGAAGAAGGCAAAATATCAATTTTTTGTTGCCGAAAAATCTTGTTGAGCAGTATTGATATTTTAGGAATTTAGCCAAATGTCAAATGGACATTCTTCAACAATAACATCAGAATCACCACAAAACTCATCAACTCTCAAGTCTCAGAGGTATAAAGTTTAAAACAGAAGCATTTGGCCTTGTTTTAAGGTCAAATGAGGTCAGTAAATCTCTGAATTTAGTGAAATTTTGCAATTAATCACCACTTTAAAGGATCTTTTCCATAGAAATATACAATTCATCGAGACATTTTTGCTTCTGAACTAAAGCTCATTAGCATAAGTAAAATTTATTTGGAAATTGTTGTTACCATGGAAACCCAGCATTCAGGAAGAAGGCAAAATATACTTTTTTCGCTATAGCAAATCTGCCGATATTTTAGGCTTTTTAGCCAAGTGCAATCAGGATATCCTACCAAGATGATATCAAAATTACTTCAAACTCATCAAATGTCTAGTCTCTTCAGCATGAATTTTGTTAAAAAAAAAGAGCATTTATTTGGTCTTGTTTTAAGGTCAAATAACGTCAGGATTCTAAGAATTTATTGATATTTTTCAAAAATTTTGTGATTTTTTTATCACTTAGCGATCATTTCAAAATGAAATTTAGAATTTATTGAGATGTTATGGTTTCTAAACTATAGCTGTGTAGCATTAGTAAAATTTATTTAAAAAATTGTGGTCGCCATGGAAACATGACATCCAAGCAGAAGTCAAAAATATAGTTTTTCATGATAAAAAAATCTTAACATACAGTATTGATATTTTAGGCTTTCAGTCAAAATTGTCATTGGGATATTCTGCCACAGTGACATCACAATAGTGGTTGCCATGGAAACAAAGCATCAGTGTTGCTGGCCTTGAGGCCATATTTTTAAGGCCTCAACCTTGGCTCTGTCTCAGATGCCAAATCCTTGACCTTGCCTTAGTCTCCGGTGTCTTTGGGCCAGTGTTGGGCCTTTTTTGTGGCCTCGGCCTCGAGGGTCATGCCTCGGGTCTCCTCCTTGGATGGCCTGGCCTCGACTACATCACTGCAGAGCATACACAAAGAAGGCAAAATGTCAATTGTTGTTCTCTATAAAAATTTCTCTACAGACAGTATTGAGTTTTTGACTTTGTCCCGACAGAATGAGAGATAGTTAAAGAATTAATTAATATTCAAACTAATAATCATCTGTTTGCTAATATTCTGCAAGGAAATCCTTTGGGAGATTGGAAAACCACTTTGGGTTATTGGAGACGATTGCTGTAACTCTAGCTGGGCAAAGGACCTACATTGCTTATTGAAATACTGTTAGGCAAACAATTTTTAGTGAAAAATTGACATTCTGCCTTCCTGTGTACGCTATGGCAACCACTATTTTGAAATAAATTTTACTCATGTGATAGAGCTATCATTTAGATGGCAAAAATATTCTGATAAATGGCTGTTTGAAAAGTTGCCAAATTTGCATGAGATTTCAGAAAATTTTGAGATTTCTTGACCTCATTTGATGTCAAAACAAGGCCAAATGCTATTGTTTTCAAATTCATACTGAAGAGACTTGCAAATAGATTTCTTAGTATTTCTGATGTCAATGTGGCCGAAAATCCTGATGACATAGATGCCTTAAAAGCCTAAAATATCAATACTGTGAAGCAAGATCTTTCTGTAGTGAAAAATTCGCTTTGAGCCTTCTTTGTGGATGCTTGGTTTCCATGGCAACCTCAATTTTTTAAAATTGTCCTCTATGTACTCTAGATAGAGCTATCGTTCAGAAACCAAAATATCCTGATAAATTGTAAATTTCTATTTGAGAAGACCTCTTATATTTGCTAGAAATTAAATTTTTAGATTTTTTGACATAATTTGACCTCGAAACAACGTTAAATGATCTTGTTTTAAAATTAATACAAAAGAGTATTACAATTTCATGAATTTGGAAGTAATTCTGTTGTCATTCTAAAAAGCCGAAAATGGATGGTATTTTTCCAAAACAATCATAGTTTTCTAATTTTACTCATGCTATTTAGCCATAGTTAACAAGGAAAAATATCTTGATAAATTTTAAATTTCTATTTGAAAGGATATCTTGAAAATCTGAAAAATTGCTGAATTTTCGTGAAATTTAACATAATTGAGCCATTTCTTGACATAATTTAACCCAAAACTGGATCATTTTGCTCTTTTTTTTAATTCATACCAAATGAACTTGAAATTTGATGAGTTTTCAGTAATTTTGATTTATTGTGGCGGAAATTCCTGATAAAATTTGGCTAAAAATTCAAAAATATCAATGTTATTCAGCAAATTTCTATAGTGAAAAATTGACTTTTTTGCCTTCTTTGTGAATGTTGTGTTTCATGGCGACCTTAATTTTGTAATGCCTTTTACTCATGCTATTTAGCTATAATTTAGAAGAAAAGATAACTTGATAAATTGTAAATTACTATTAGAAGAGATCTCACAAAAATCTGAAAAATTTCCCAATTTAAGAGAAATTTCACTAAATTAAGGAATTTGTTGACCTCAATTTACCCAAAAGCATGGTCAAGTGTCATTTTTTTAGAAATTTGTTCCAAAAGAACTTAGGAAATCATTAAGGCATGGTATTTATGATGTTTTTATGCTCAATACTTCTGAATAAATTGGACTAAAAGCCAAAAATTTCATACAATGCTCAAACAAATTTATGGATCTGGCCAAATTAAGTTTTCACATGTTCTATGACCCCATGGTATCCCTGGCAACCCATTATTTGAAGTCATATTTGAAGCATGGGGGTTATTCATATGATACATGCATACCCTTCACAGTGAATCAGGTGCAGTCTGGGAAGAAAGGATTGACAAGTTAATCCAATTTTTTTTCAAAAAATTAGTAAATCTTTGAACTTTGGGAACCCCAGTTTGACCCCCAAAAGTATGTCAAATGAATATACTTTAACATATTTTGCATTGCTCTGGCCTATACTTATATTTCGGAAGATTTCATGTTTATGTATAAAGTATTTGTAAAAATATCCAAAACAAGGAAAAAAAAAATCATAAAATCTAGGGTGTCCTTAAAATTACAGAGGTTGTTGACCTTTCACCCCCCCCCCCCCCAGTGCATAGTGGGATTCTGTGGGAATGAGTTATATTTCTGTTACCAGTCCTAAGTATTAAAAAAATTGAGTCGGTAGTAATTCTGATATAATTGTGGTAGGATATCCTGATGACATTTGGCTAAAAAGCCTAAAATATCAATACTGCTCAGCCAAATTTTCTATAACAAAAATGTATATTTTGCCTTCTTCGTGGATGTTGGGTTTCCATGGCAATAACAGTTTCCAAATAAATTTTACATATGCTATTGAGCTATAGTTCAGTAGCAAAAATATCAGGATATATTGTAAATTTCTACAGGAATAGATCCTTTAAAGTGCTGAATAATTACTAAATTTCTGAGAAATATCACTAAATTCAGGGATTTATTGACCTCATTTGACCTTAAAACAAGGCCAAATGCTCCTGTTTTAAACTTTATACCTCTGAGACTTGAAAGTTGATGAGTGTTTTCGTAATTCTGATGTTATTGTCGAAGAATGTCCATTTGACATTTGGCTAAATTCCTAAAATATCAATACTGCTCGACAAAATTTTTCGGCCGCAAAAAATTGAAATTTTGCCTTCTTCGTGGATTCTATGTTTCCATGGCAACCACAGTTTTGTAATAAATGTTACAAGTGCTATAGAGCTATAGTCTAGAAACATAAATATCATGATAAATTGTATATTTCTCTTTGAAAAGATCTCTTAAAACGATGGAAAATTTTAAAAATTGCCAGAAATTTCACAAAATTTTGAGTTTTCTTGACCTAATTTGACTTCAAAACAAGGTTAAATGCTCTTGCTTTAAAATTCATACAAAGGAGAGTTGAAATTTGATGAATATAAAGTAGTTCCAATGTCATTATGACAGAAATTCCTGACAAAATTTGGCCAGAAAGCCTAAAATATCAATACTGTTCTTCTACATTGTAAAAATTGTCATTTTGCCTTCTTGATGGATGCTGTGTTTCCTTGCCAACCACATTTTTGTAATAAAATTTTGCTCATGCTATTGAGCTATAATTCACAAGCAAAAATATCTTGATAAATTTGCAAATTTCTATTAGAAGATATGTCATGAATGTGTGAAAAATTGCGGAATTTTCGTGAAATTTAACTGAATTCAGAGTTATTTGACCCCAAAACTAGGTCAAATGCTCTTTTTTTAACATTCATGCTAAGGGACCCTAAAATATACTATTTAGTGAAAAAAAAACTTCCATGAAAGAACTAATTGCAGTGTGCAGGCACAATACAAATCGTCAATATTATCTCTAATTTATCAGAAAAATTACGAAAAATAGGATATTTACTCCAGTTCTATTTTAAAAAATACCAATTTCCCCACGGAAATTTCACTTAGTAACCAAATTTCAGATGTTTTCCCAAGCTGTGAGCGAAAATGATAGAGTTTTAAGGTCCACTATAGAAAATATTGACTTTTGAACTTGACATGATTTTTGAAAATGACAAAAAGTCAAAAATCGGGCATTTTCGATTTTACCCCAGAAGCCAGGATTTTGATGAAATCAAATTTTTCAAATATCTGCATGTTAAGAACATTATTAGGCATAATATAAAACCAATTTTGTATGTCCCAGGCAAGTCTAAGCTACGGTAATGAAAGCCTCAATTTGGGGTGATTTTGCTGCCGAAAACTTTAAATTTTGGCGAAAAGTTGGCTGAAAACCTTTAAACTTTGAAGGGCCACAGTAAAAAAAATATTTGCAGCAATGAAATTTTTTAAACATTTTTCATGGTTTAAGAAGTCAATGGGTGACTCTGCAAAATTTCGTGAAATTCTGAGATGGTCATCCGAACAGCTTGTCCCATATCATTTGATTCTCTCAGAGACGCTTCATTAATAATGACAAATTAGCACAGAACAACAACTTGAGGGTTCCAAATTGGTAAAAGAACTTACAGTCTGTCTCAATTCTAGAACGCATGGTCGTTGTAAAAAAACTGACCAAAAAAGCACCAAAACATCACCAAAATGTGATAAATAAATTGCAAATTGGCTCTTCTATCCGTCAGTATGCGTATTTCTACTGTGTGACCCTTAGATGAGGTGGAATCAGACCAAACACCAGTTCGCATGTTGTGAGACAAACTGTAGTTGAAAATCACATAATTAACTTTCCCAAAATAAGAGACCTGTATTTTAAAGTTATGATGAACACTTGTTTTTTGAAAATGAATTGCTTGGGGTTATTTTAATTAACCTATAAAATAAAATAAATGAGCAACAAATAATGCTGTACCTTGAGCACATCCTCTTATCATGGCTTCGACATTGTCACAGAATTTTCCTTCATCACAGGTGAATCGAATTCTGATTTTAAAAACTGCTCCAATTGTTGTAGGTACCAGAATATCTCTCACTTCCGGCCTTGTGAAGTCAATTTCGCCCTGTAATTTAAAAAAGGGAGCCTTTGAGCTATTTAACTTTGTGGTCCAAGTATGTAAAGCTGTGTTGTGTGAGATGAGACTATATAATGTTATAACAAACACAGGTGCCCCCAGGTATTATCAACTTCGTAAATAAAGATACAGGGTCATTGTGAATATTTACATCTTATTATTTTTATCATTTATCAGTATTATTACCATGATTGTTTGAATATTTTACACTTCTTGACTGGCATTTTAATGAACCACAAAGAGTTTCTCTGGATATAAAGTTTATCATTATTATTATCGTTACCCATGTGTTTGAGCTGATTTGTGTTTGTCACATTTTCTGGATTTTTAACTTACTGTCTTGTATTTTCCACTTTGGCCAAAGTAGAACACTTTGGCAATGAGTGTTCCTCCTTCAGAGCAGATTTCATTAACTCTCAGTGTGAACTTAGTCAACTGTGCTGGAGTATTCGTTCGCAGAACAATATTGCCACTCTTTGGAATGGAGATTTGACTGAAGCCATCAGGACCAGAGGCAGCAACAGTTGCTCCTTGTGTTGGCTTGAAGACACCATTTGGTCCATCGAGCATTGGGTCATAGCAAACTGGAGTAGTGGTGGTTGGGCTTGTCACAGTTGTGGTAGTTGTTGTGAAGGCTGTTTAATGTAAACAGACAATGGTCAAAATAATTCAATTTTTGTATCAGGCCTTGCTTGTGGCACTGTATATAAGCAGCCTTTTTTCAAATGTAATTCATTCTGATAACTGATCGGTCAACTTACGATTTGTACATTCTATAATGAAAAGATCCTTAGCACAAATTACGTTGGCCTCAGGACCATCCAGTATGATCACGATGCTTTGAATAGTTTGGGAGTTTGTGGCACCGGGCACTGCGTAAGTGTAGGTTCTAAATGATGAGGAATATGCTACAGGAACCTGGAAAATAATGAAGATATAAATGTTATGTTAAGATTGAGTTATAAACTTATAATGCATTATTTCATATAGATTGAGAGATATAAGCAAAGATGCGATATATATATATGGACCTCCTAGTATAAATGGTCTATTATGATAAATTCTCACTGTATAAGGTGCAGATGTTGCTGATCCATATTTGTACAAAAAGGTGACTGATCGGGCACCCTTGACGGTGATGGAGACAAACATATCAGCTGATCTTGGTCGTGGAACTAAAGTGATTATCAGATTCATTGGTCCGTATCGGCAAAGTCCTTGGCCTCCGGATGGTCTAAGAACAGTTGGACCCACATTTGCAGTTGTGTTGTCTGGTGCTACAGCATCTATCTTGTAATTGATGTTTCTGTCACTGCTTCCAGATTTGTCAAACACATTAGGCATGGATCCTGCTGGACAGATGAATGGTGTGGTTGCTGGAAGTAAAAAGGAAAAACTATTTACATGTGCATGCTTTTTTTCTTTGTTTGATTTGAACGGAACTGAACTAGTTCCATAATATTGTTTTGAAAGTAACTCGAAAACTTACTTTGGACAGTTGTTGAAGGAGTTGTGGGAGTAGTTGTAGCTGCTGGAAATAAAGAGTGGTATTTTTTGATATTCAGTTCAAGTTTTGACATTTTTGGGAGCAATGCAGATTATGCTTGTGCAGCCCTAATAGTCAAGAAATATTTTTCACTGTCACTCAAGGGGTTAATTGATGACACATAGAAAATGACAAGCTTAAGATCATATATAGTGTGCAGTTGTTTACTAGCAGAAGTGTGAAAAAGTTCTTGATGCTACTGAAGTGTTGCAAAACTTCTAAATTATGTTCAGAATTTTCAGTGGCATATTTTCATACATTAACAATTGACAATCTTTTTGGTAGATGTCTAGGGTTTGTGATAATTTTAGATATCATGACATTCCCTATAGGGCGGTAACGGTTCGCTACCTCACAGTACCCAGTATTGGTTTGCTACCTCACGGTACAGTACAGCTGAATAAAGTAATTTTACAGAGAGAAAATAATATAATTACATCATTTAGCATGAATGTTGTCTATTTTAAAGAACAGTTATATAGAAATGCAGTAAATTAATTGCAATCTGTTTCATACCGAATGCTCTGCTGCTTACTTTTGCTGAGATAGCTGATCAAAATATTGCGATGGGCCAAACAGGGCAACCCTAACAAAAGAAATCGGAACTGAACTGGTATACCTAATTTTATTTATCGCTATGATGATATGGTGTATCGTGAGGCCTGGTACCGCAGTTTATTCATGCCACAATAAACTGTTGCAGCCCTAATTCCTGATGGCGTTATACTCAAAATGGCACCTTGTTTCAATATTTTGCAAAAATACTGATTGCCATTCAGATGGAGTTTTGGACAATAGTCAAGTGACGACACCAACAATTTCTAGAGATGGAGTTCTCATTTAATAATTTTTTCTTTATGTTAACTGTTAAAGGGCTCTGTATCATGATACATTAACTTCATACTCGATAAGGCACGCTAGGATGAAATAATTACAACGATTCTAACCTTACTCCAACACAAAATTTGTCAGGAATACATCATGTTGTTGTTAACCAAATTAAAATTAAGCTTTTTTTTTTCACAGTGATAAATAAAATATAATGATTGTATATCAAGCAGTAATGAGAAAAATTTCTTGAACCACAACTTCCCAAAATAACAGGTTTGTTATTTTGGGCATCATTTCAGTACCTCCTGCACATCCTCTCATCAAGACATCCACATTGTCACAGAATTTTCCCTCATCACATGTGAATCGAATCCTGATCTTGAATATTGCTCCAATTGTATTTGGTATCTCAATATCTGCAACCTCGGGTCTTGTGAAATACATTTCTTCCTGAAATAACAAAACCTGCAATTATTTCCCAAATCTTTCATTTAGACTAAAGTGTATCCTTGGTGATAGGTATTTTACTTACACTCTTGTAATTTCCCTTCTGGCCGAAGTAGAACACTTTAGAAATGAGTGTTCCTCCCTCTGAGCAAATTTCATTGACTCTCAGTGTGAACTTAGTCAACTGTGCAGGTGTATTTGTTTGAAGAATGATATTGCCACTCTTTGGAACTGAGATTCGACTGAAGCCTTCAGGACCAGAGGCAGCAATAGTAGCTCCTTGCGTTGGCTTAAAGACGCCATTAGGCCCATCGAGCATTAGGTCATAGCAGACTGGAGTAGTTGTGGTTGGGCTTGTCACAGTTGTGGTTGGCGTTGTTGAGGCTGATAATTAAATAAAATGCTAACTAATCATGAATGGTTAATGCATTGTTTTATAGCATTTTGACAAGTTTTTTTTTTTTCAAAGTTTAATGAATAAAGTCAGTAACAGTGCTGTGCAAAGCTATTTTCTTATAGCCTGTTTCATAATATGATATGCCTGTGTCTTCCAGCTAGAGAACTGCAATACATCGCAATTTAACTTGCCCACAAGTTTATGTTCATACGTCTTGATGAAAGTTTTGTCTTCGATAGTGATTTTTATAATTTATGCATGTGGCCTCATTACTTTTATTGTACATGCCAATGAGAGAAAAAGCTTTATGTATCTTTTACTGCTTTCAGCAAAAAGGCATGAGAGTGATTAACTTCTATATTTTTTCTAATTATGTAGCTTTGAGGAAACTTACGATTTGTGCATTCAATAATGAAGAGGTTCTTGGCACAAATTGCGTTAGATTCTGGAGCATCCAGTATAATCACTATACTCTGTATGGTTTGAGAGTTTGTTGCTCCTGGCACTGCAAATGTGTAGGTTCTGAAAGATGATGAGTGCAATACGGGGATCTGGAAACAATTAAAACATCCATATGTATACTTATTCTTTGTACTTTTTGATATTTTACATTTTGAAATAGTCATGAGCATTGCTCAACAAAAAATTATCGTACAGTGTATGGTGATGATGTTGCTGAACCATATTTGTATAAAAAGGAGACTGATCGTGCACCCTTGACCGTGATGGATACAAACATATCAGCTGATCTTGGTCCAGGAACTAACGTAATTATCAAATTCATTGGTCCATATCTGCAAAGTCCTTGGCCTCCAGATGGTTTTAGAACAGTTGGGCCCACATTTGCAGTTGTGTTGTCTGGTGCTACAGCGTCTATCTTGTAATCTATATTTCTGTCACTACTGCCGGATTTGTCAAAGACATTTGGCATGGATCCTGCTGGACAGATGAATGGTGTGGTTGCTGGAATCACAAAAACAAGATTGATTTTAGCATTCTTAGAGTTTCCCCTTTGTGACATTTATTTGAATAATTTTCTGAGCTGTCAATAGCAGGAAGACCTAAATGCTTACTTGGGACGGTAGTGGTCGGAGTTGTTGGTCGAGTTGTGGTTTCTGTGAATAAAGTTAATGATGAATACTTTAGTAAACAAGAAGAACATGCATTTAATACACTGAATCCTAAACGATTGTTCCCTCATACTATTTATTCTTTATTTATTATTTTATAGATCGTTGAGGATGGCGGTCCACTGGAGAAATTAGTTTTCTTATTTTCAATTTGCAAACAGGCTTTGTCAAATCACCGACAGTTTTCTGTTGGTTTCCTAATCTTCTTATTTGATCAAGTAGTACCTCAGGTCATTTAATCAGTTTATTTATTGTCACCTATAATGCCAAATATGATAAGTACTAAATCAACTGATGAACCATAACTGACACATACAGAACATTTTTAAGCCATGCAGTGACATCACACGACCTAGTTGAAAGTTAATTTTGAAACTGTTAGGGCCGCTAATCCACAAACAGCTCTAAGGCAAACGTTTTTTTTCCATTTCAAGAATTTTACAGTGGTTTCCTTTGGACCTACCCTGATTCTCTCTTTTTTTATGCCTCCAATTGTTATTAAATAGGAAAGTTCACATTGGGTTACAAAATGTTTTCCCATTTTAAAACGGTTGAATGAGAGTTACAGTCATCCCAAACGTTTCAAAATACTTTTATCTGGTAGACAGAAGTTCAACAATACACCCGCACTTGTATATCCCACAGAGACCACCAGTTTTGATGATATAAACAAGATTATAAGAGGTTATCACTAGTTAGGAGAAGCATTTTTTGAGACACTTTGTAAAAGAAATGAAAAACAAGTATGAAGCTGAACCTTGGGCACATCCTCTTATCATGGCATCCACATTGTCACAGAATTTCCCTTCATCACACGTGAACCGAATCCTGATTTTGAAAATTGCTCCAATTGTTGTAGGTACCAAAATTTCTCTCACTTCTGGCCTTGTGAAGTCAATTTCACCCTGGAATTGTAAATAAATTCGACTTACTCTTCTGTTTGATTTAATTTGTGCTCATCATGTTTTCTAATTTTTTTTACTTACTGTCTTATAATTTCCATTTTGGCCAAAGTAGAACACTTTAGCAATGAGTGTTCCTCTTTCAGAGCAGATTTCATTGACTCTCAGTGTGAACTTGGTCAACTGTGCTGGAGTATTCGTTCGCAGAACAATATTTCCACTCTTTGGAACTGAGATTCGACTGAAGCCATCAGGACCAGAGGCAGCAACGGTAGCTCCTTGTGTTGGCTTGAAGACCCCATTTGATCCATCAAGCATTGGGTCATAGCAAACTGGGGTAGTGGTGGTTGGGCTTGTCACAGTTGTGGTAGTTGTTGTGGAAGCTGGTTCGAAATAAAATGGTCAATGGTCAGAAATAGCCAATATTTTTGGTGCATGCCACGGCAGTGCATAACAGTATCATTGTAAAATGTAATTTGACAAACTTACGTTTTACACATTCTATAATGAAGAGGTCCTTGGCGCAAATTACGTTGGCCTCAGGGCCATCCAATATTATCACGATGCTTTGAATAGTTTGTGAATTTGTGGCACCTGGCACTGCATAAGTGTAGGTTCTAAATGATGAGGAATATGCTACAGGAACCTGAAAAAAATATATTATGTTAAGTTTTGTTTTATAAGTGAGTGTTTCCGTAATGTGCAAAAATAGGTTCTGAGATGCGACTCCGAGACTTGCTGCACATCTGATATAAATATAAATCTTACTGTATATGGTGCAGATGTTGCTGATCCATATTTGTACAAAAAGGTCACTGATCGTGCGCCCTTGACTGTGATGGAGACAAACATGTCAGCTGATCTTGGCCCAGGAAGTGATGTGATAATCAGATTCATTGGTCCATATCGGCATAGTCCTTGGCCTCCAGAAGGTCTAAGAACAGTTGGACCCACATTTGCAGTTGTGTTGTCTGGTGCTACAGCATCTATCTTGTAATTGATGTTTCTGTCACTGCTGCCGGATTTGTCAAAGACATTAGGCATGAATCCTGCAGGACATGTGAATGCAGTCGTAGCTGGAAATATACAAAGTCTTTTTTTTTGTACTGTGATTTAATTACGGCGTTTCCTCAAATAAGAGCCTCAGGTCTTGCGCTTCCCCATCTGCTTGGCCCTCCGTTATACTGTGCCCTTAGGTGCTTGAGTATTAAAAACATTTTAAATCTGTTTTTATTAATGTAAACTACAAAGGGGGTGGGGTTTTTTTCTAATCAGGTTTGCTGCTGATTCTGACTTGGCCCTTATTTTATGAAATACTGCATTATATACAATCAATGACAATTTTTACAATGTATGTTAAGAATTTCAGATATGTTTACTTTCGAACTTACTAGGCACAGTTGTTAAAGGAGTTGTAGTGGTTGTGGCTGCTGAAAGGAAAAGCAGTGTTCTCTGTCATTTGGTGCATTGGTATTATGATAGAGTTATACAGCAAATAGTTGCAGGTTTGTATGATGGCTATGAATGGATTTATTTTGAAGGGTTTGAGATATACAGTGTAGCTTATCAGATTAGTCATATTGTCATTACATAAGAGAAAAGATATTTGTCTGATAGATTAGATAACTTTTACCTCAAAAAATCGTCTAGAATTAGAAGTACAACGTTAAATTGAACAACAGTAGCCTTGGGTTTTTACCTTGTGCACATCCTCTTATCATGGCATCCACATTGTCACAGAATTTTCCTTCATCACATGTAAATCGAATTCTGATTTTGAAAACTGCTCCAATTGTTGTTGGAACTTCAATATCGCTCACTTCAGGCTGGGAGAAGTAAATTTCTTCCTGAAAATGTTGAAAAGTTCAGATATTTTACAATCTTCATGTTTGACTTGGAAAGCTGTTGGACCTTTCTGAAATTTTGGTCATTTTGGTGCTTGATTTGTTCAAATGGAGGAATGGCATCTTCGGTAGGTTGTCACTGTGATATTAGAAATGTTCATAACATAAACTTTCTGCATTATAATAGATAATTTACTGTGCCAAACAATTTTGAAAGAATAGAGCTATTTGAACCATTCACATGGCCGAAGGAGGTGGATTAGATTTTATGTAAATACTTCATGGTTTAAAGTCAAGTGATTTAGGAAAACAGCTTGCTTAAAGAAGGCATTGTTGCTTGTAATGAAGTTTCATAACACCTTTAATCTCACTTTCTGAATTGTGACAATTCAATAGTCAAGAAATATAAGTCAGGCAACTGAATATCACAGGGTACTCAAATAGCTGGAATGGTGATTAAGTTGAACTGGTTGTTTGCTCTTTTTCTATTGACAGACTTAATTGACTATTTCTCTTGGCTTGAAATGTCTCGAAATTTATGTTCATCTAATTTTGTTTGAATTTAACTCACTGTCTTGTAATTTCCACTTTGGCCAAAGTAGAACACTTTAGCAATGAGTGTTCCTCCCTCTGAACAGATCTCATTGACCCTCAGAGTGAACTTGGTCAACTGTGCTGGAGTATTCGTTCGCAGGACAATATTTCCACTCTTTGGAACTGAGATTCGACTGAAGCCATCAGGACCAGAGGCAGAAACAGCAGCTCCTTGTGTTGGCTGGAAGACGCCATTTGGTCCATCGAGCATTGGGTCATGGCAAACTGGAGTAGTGGTAGTTGGGATTGTAACGGTTGTGGTTGGTGTTGTTGATGCTGGTATAGAATGAATATTGATTGATATAACAATTTTATAGCATATTACAGGCCAGAGTATAGGCTATTATAAAATGACTCTTGGAAGAAAATATTTTGCTTGAGAATACCGCAAACACATCCTGTTTAGAAATGACTGATGAAGTGGCAGTACATTAGTTATGGTTTAAGTAAAAGACACACATCGCACATTATTATTATTGATAATTCAAAGAAAGTTCTAAGATAATGTTAACAGAAGATTCCCATTTCTGATGTTATCCTTCTCATGTTGCAATTGAGATAGAGTGGGAACGATAATATTGCAGTTTCTACTGCCATTTTTGTTATCATTGAAACAAGAGTCAGTACAACTTTCTAGGTGCCTTATTAACACTTACGGTTTGTGCATTCAATAATGAAGAGATTCTTAGCACAAATCACATTAGCTTCTGGAGCATCCAGTATAATCACAATACTCTGTATGGTTTGAGAGTTGGTTGCTCCTGGCACTGCGAAGGTGTAGGTTCTAAACGATGAGGAGTATGATACTGGGATCTGAAACAAATAGGTACATAGATCAGTTTTATTGTCTGTAGTACAAAGATGCCTGATGAGTTTAGTACCCCAAAACCAACATACAGGATTGCATTCCCAATCTAGCGTTTAAGCCCTTCGACAGAGTGAGGACAGCAATGAAAATTTGGACGCTTGCACAAATTATGTTAATTTTAATTTAATTTGTGGAGTTTACCCGCTTTTTTTAATATATCTTTATTCGTACATAAAAAATTGTACAAAGCAGTAAAGAATTTAAAATGTAAAATTATTTAAAACAAGCAGATAACAACAAAATATTAAAAAATTAAAATTAAATAAAAAGTTAGGCTGCTTAAGAAATTTGGCAATCTTGTTCAAGTGGGATATTATGTAAGATTTAGCAGGAGACAAAAAGTCTTGGGTGTTGCCGGTAAGCAGCTGTTCGGCTCATGCGCCAGGTAAGCATCCAAATTGTTTTAGTCGGCGTCCAAAATATTTCAGTTAGTATTTATTGGCAAACATCCATAGGTTGTTGGCTCAGTGACTCTTACTATTTTGATGTTTACACTGTTCAGTCAATAAGTAATTTCTTCTTTTGGTTGGTGATTTACTGCAAGTTTATGATTATTCGTTCTGGTTATTGGAAGGTTGACAACAAGATTAAGAATGAGATCTTACATGTCTGATCAGGGCATTACTGTGTTACAAAATTATGTGATTATCTGCTATGAAGGCTTTACTCAATCTTACAGTGTATGGTGATGATGTTGCTGATCCATATTTGTATAAGAAGGAGACTGATCGTGCACCCTTGACTGTGATGGAGACAAACATATCAGCTGATCTTGGACCTGGAAGTGATGTGATTATCAGATTCATCGGTCCGTATCGGCAAAGTCCTCGGCCTCCAGTTGGTTTCAGAACTGTTGGGCCCACATTTACAGTTGTGTTGTCTGGTGCTACTGCTTCAATTTTGTAGTCGATATTTCTGTCACTGCTTCCAGATTTGTCAAAGACGTTTGGCATGGATCCCGCTGGACACATGAATGGTGTGGTTGCTGGAATAATAAAACAAAATAATTAATTTGTATATTTAGGCAGTTTTCAAGGATTTGATTGAATGTTCCATTTCACAAGTTGTCTTCTCCTTTGAATACTTACTTGGAACAGTTGTTGTGGGAGTTGTCTGAGTTGGTGCTCCTAGAAAGAAAAGCAGTGATTTTTTTTGGTCAAAAAAAAAGTAATTTGACCAGACACTATACAAACACGATGTGCTGTGTCTACGTGTTATAAGCAATTAAGCATGAACATTGTACTACCCTCTTCTGGCTCACAGTACAACTATGTCGTACACCATGATTAGATCTAGAATAGTTATTCTTGCAATGTAATCCAATGTTTTTCTTAACTGGATAGCATTCTAAGAGACATGTATCACTGTATATGTACTCACTTGTTGTTGTGGTTGTACCTCCTGTAAAATGCAATAAATCGAATAAAGCTTACATACTAGGAGACAGAAGGTTAATTTTATATACAATGATTAGTTGAAGGAAACGTTATGAAAAATGCACATTTTGGATTATCTATCTCTCATAAATGTGCTTTAATCCATGGGCCATGGCATAATCTTGAGACAGATCGCCTTGGGACTGGTCAAGGATTATTAATTAGCTTTTCAACATTTTTGATCAGTTTTTCACTCTACATCATTTGTTATAAATTAGCTTTTTAACATTTTTGATCAGTTATTTGGTAACTCACCTGTCAGGCACTCAATGATGAAGAGATCTTTCACACAAACTGGGCTAGATTCTGGGGCATCTACTACGATCACAATACTTTGAATTGCTTGTGAGTTGGTAGCTCCTGGTACAGCAAATGTGTATGTTGAGAAATGCAAAGCATTTGATGCGGGAATCTAAAAAGGGAAAAAATATTATGCAATCTTTCTTGATAATCACATGCGTAGCTCCAAGGTTTCAAATATTCGTAAAAAGTGGTAGTTTAATTGCATATTTCTTACAGTGTATGCCGATGATGTTGCTGAGCCATATTTGTATATGAAAGAGACTGAGGTGGCTCCTCTCACTTTGACAGAGACAAACATATCTGCGGCCCTTGGTCGAGGGATCGGCACAACAATCAAGTTCACAGGTCCATATCTGCACAGTCCTGGTCCACCAGATGGTTTGAGAACGGTTGGACCGGCTATTGATGTGGTGTTGTCTGGCTCAACAGCAAATATCTTGTAATTGATGTTATTGTCGGTACTGCCAGATCTGTCAAACACATTAGGCATGGATCCTGCTGGGCAATTGAACTGTGTCGTAGTTGTTGGTGTGGTGCCTAGAGGGGAGTCAAGCATTTCTATGTGAGATTGCAGTTTGTGCACTATATGGCTATACCTGAGTGTGTTCTATACAAAATTACTTTAAAGCACTCAAATGTCCACAAATTTGCTATACTTTTTTTTACTATACCTTGAGTTGTTGTTGTCTGTGTTGTGGTTGTTGGTGTTGTTGTCACTTCTAAAATACAGAATAGTTCAGAGTAACTGGTTGACAATGGTTATGCAATTTGTCAAAGAACGACAATTTATGATTGGGTAATATTCTTGCTTTTTTATTTCGTGCCGAGAGTATCAGTAACTGTTGTTGATGACAATTACAATGTCACTCCAGAAAAAGAGTTTAGAGCCATTGAGTAATAGAAAAAAAATTTTAAATTAAAAAAGGAAAATCTCACCTTTTACACATTCAGTTATCAAAAGGTCCTTGACACAAACAGGAATTTGTGCATTTGGTACTTCTATATTCAGCAGGATAACTTTAACCTTACGCGCAAGTGTTGCAGCAGGAATGACAAATTTGTAGGTCACAAAATTCATTGTATTTGGAGATTTTATCTGAAATTTGAATGATAGAAAACTTTTATTTTTAATTGCCTTAATGGAATATCCTTCATTGTCCAACTTTCATTGATCTTCCAAATATATAAGAGCAAATCATATAGAGTTTATATGAATTACCATGAGTCAATATCTGCATTTGCCCAGTTGATAAATTTGGCATCAGGAGATAAGTAAAAAAGACCAACTGGTAAAGGCAGGAGTTTTAAACATATTCTTACTGAGGTAGATGTTGCACAGTCTGGCCTTGAGATTCTATCAATCCCCTCAAGGCACATTTATAACCTTCATGTAGGGCATTGTAGGCCCTACTGTATATGCATGAGTATCTTAAACCTTGGCAATAACTTACCCTTCCAGCTTTGTCTGTAGTGCGAGTAGACACATATGCTAGATTCACATATGCAGCTCCTTTCACCCGTACCGAAACTAACATATTTGATGACCTTGGTCTAGGCTGAGGGGTGATAAAGATATTCAAAACTTTGGTGTTGATGTCTGCCTTCAGACAAGTCCCGAATCCTTTAGTTGGCAGCAGAACAGTGCGTGAAATGTCGATTGGAGCTGAATCAGGACCCAAAGCCTGTATCTTGAATTTCGGAGCATCTCTTCCATTAGCGGATCTGTCATACTCCATGGGGAATGTACCAGCCGGACATTGAAATGGAGGAGCTGTGGGAGGTGCTACTGTTGCTGAAATCGAATATATTAAAGCATGTGTAATCCTGTAGTTTTGATGAAACATAGTATAAAACACCTACATATATGCATTTCGCAGTATCCTGCACAGAATGCAGACTGGAACTAAATAAGGAGTTGCGAAGCAGTGCATTGTTTTTATGTCACAACATTCACGTTGTAATCGTGCTTGAGTAAAAAATCAACAGCACACTATAGTGTTTGGCACTGCAGAAAATTTTCAAAAAACAGCCCTAAAATATTACAAATACATGACCGACTTATTACAAAACCACTCATGTATGTGCAGGGAATGTTCATTTTTACTGTACGACCTCTGTATGCTTGTCAATCATAATAAATTGTTAGTTTGCATGTGTGACAGGATAAATGTAGTTTTAGTCTCCTTACTTGTAGTAGTTGTGGTTGCAGTAGTTGAACCTGCAACATTACAGAAAACCAAATATAAGATGATGCTATTAAGGACGAGATATGCTTGTGTTTCTCACATTGAGAATTTAATGATTTGTTAAACAAGTGGAAGTGTTTTACCTTCAACGCAGCCTCTGATAATGGCATCTGCGTTGTCACAAAGTTTTCCATCATCACATTCAAATCGTATTTTTATTTTTGTGATCTTTCCAATAGTGGAGGATATTGCAATGTCTTTAACCTCTGGCATTGTAAATTCAATTTCATCCTGGAAGAAGATATGAGTAATTTATTTTAATGATTAATTGTGTATGTAGTTTGCAAAAGTGACATGCAGTAAGGCAATAGATGTTGACCGGAACGAAATTTGACTACTTTTTATAACTTTTTTTTTTTTTAAAAAAAAATCGTGTTAATATTCTTATTACTTAAATTGTTTCAGAAGACCAGGTATTAAAATTGACACTATGTTAGTTAATAAAACCCTCAAAATGTAATTACAGATTTATTTCATAGTTCACTTACGGACTCGTCTCTGCCTCTTTGTCCAAAGTAGAATACTTTCACTAAGAGAGTTCCATCTTCTGAACAAACTTCATTGATTCTGAGTGTGAACTTGGTTAACCTGGCTGGTGTTGTACTTTCCAATATGACAAAACCATTGTCTGGAACTGAGATGCGACTGAAACCGTCTGGACCTGGCGATCCAGTTGCTCCAGTTGTTGCTCGGAATACACTATTTTCTCCAGTTAGCATGTGGTCGTAGCATACTGGAGTCGTGGTTGTCGGCACTGTACCAGGTGTTGTTCCTGGAAAGTGAGAGATATCTGCATTAAAATATCGTAAACTTTTTGTATCTTTTCCCACAATTGTGATGCTTACAGTGTGTCTCACAACATGCAAACTGGTGTTTGGCCTGATTGCTCCTCATCTACAGGTCACACGGGGAGATTAGCAAATTTGTAGTTTTTCTGTCACATTTTTCTGACTTTTGCTGCAGGTTTTTTCAAATTTTCAACGAGGGACACTCATTCCAGAAATGAGACAGACTGTAAGTTGTGTTTGAGATTGTTGCTCTGAGTAAACATAATAAAAGTGTATGTATGGGAAAATCATAGCATTGAATTTTAGTATTTATTAAAAACTCACCCATGGATGGATTGATGGATGCAAACTCTGTGGGAAAGAAAGCATCTGATGTTATGGTTTAACCTGAAGGAATTGAAAAAAAAAATAAGAAGGCATTTACAAGCCATAGATAACAGTAAAATAAAGCTTACCATTGATGCATTCAATGATGAACAGATCTTTTGTGCACACTGGCTTGTATGCATGAGCATCAATCACAACCAGGATACTCTCTATTAGACGAGCATATTTTCCACCAGGGACTGCGAAGGAGTAAGTGATGAATGATGAACTGCTTGAAGAAGTTATCTGAAAGCAATAAATATTTTCCATGCATGTTTATTATGTATATATATATATATATATATATTTATTACATACACTTATACACAGGTACAGGTATAGTAGTTATGATTGAGTATACAGTACAGACAGGAAAATTCAATTAGTTACAACAAATTTCAGTTAAAAGTTCAGAGAGTTCATTATTTGTGAATATGTGTTTCAACACATTGTTCAAGATATCTCTTATTAGTTGAACACTACATAAATCAGCACGTGTTGGTCTGGTAAATGGAAGCTTAGCCAATGTCAAAAGCTTTGAAATTGAGACTTTGAACCTCTTGCAGACGAAATGTAGGTTCCCACCAATAACTGATTGGGCATAGGAAGTTGTAAACAATTGATATCTAATGATTATTTCATTCGCTCATTGCATAAAAAAATATATGAATAGGGTACATATGGAGCATGGAGATCCCTAAAGGCAAATTATTGCTGCTATAAAGGGGCCACTATGGTATTTAGAATATTTTAAGGGTATATGACGAATAAAATAAATAGAAATTAAAATCACATGTGATTGAGAATGGAACATAAGAGCTTAACCTGTTTTAGAACAACAAAGCATACAATTTATCATTGTGATAAATATATCTCATATCAATTTTTTTAAAGCACTTACAGTGTATGGAGTTGATGTTGTCGATCCATATTTGTACAGGAATGTCACAGAAGATGCGCCTTTAACTTTTAGGGAGACAAACATATCGCTTTGTCTTGCACCAGGTACCAAGGTAATCATGAGATTCTGTGGTCCATATTTACATAGTCCATCACCTCCAGATGGTTTCAACACTGTCGGTGCAACATTTGCAGTAGTGTTGTCTGGCTCCACAGCATCAATCTTGTAATTGATGCCATCGTAATCACTGCCATATTTGTCATACTCCATTGGCATGGCTCCAGCAGGACAGGTGAATCGTGGAGTGGACTCTGAAAATTTTAAAGTTGCATCATTGTATCATAGACCAAGTCAGTTGAGAAAAAAAATGCAGTGAGGACAGAGGAGATGTCTTACTTGTTGTTGGCCTCACTGTTGTAGGAATGGTTGGTTTGCCTGAAGTAGAAAAAGAGATTAAAGTTTCTACTTGTATAATAAATATATTTCCTCTTCAAATGTTGCACAAATTACAAGTATTTTCTTTCTGATCGAAGTTTGTGTGACAATGTATGAATTCAGTGAATGTTTTATTTTGACAAAACTCAGAATGTTTAAGATGTAATAGTTCATTTGATTATTTTCATTACCACGTAAGCATCCTCTCATGTTTAGGTCAACGTTGTCACATAGGTGTCCTCCTGCACATTTGAAGTCTATTCCAACACTGTGCACATAACCCAAAGCTGTTGGAAGTGGGGCTGACTGAACTCCAGGTTGTGTGAAGTACAGCTTTTTGTCCTCCTGCAAGGGAATCATTGGTATCATGAAACTTTTTTAATGCTCTACAGCTTGATAAAGATTTCTTGGAGCCCTTTGAAGGTTGGCAGTTCTATCGGAGTCATTTTCAAAATAAGTTAATTTTGTAAAGTTTCGATATCTGATGCTGATGAATGTGACATCAATGCTGCATAGTAATTAAACCATGAAGTAAACAGACAAATGGATAAATTATCTGTAAAAAGTTTTGCAAAATGAGTCACATCAAACAGTGAGTTGACATCAAACATAAAGGGTTGGTTTTTTTGTTTCACAATATCCTGTATCTATTAGCACCCAGAATATCCTCAAACAATATTTCTATTTATTTATCACCCAAAAACACATTCCAACTTACCAATACATAGCCCATATCATCCACAAAATATGATATCGTGACAATGAGTGTGCCTCCTTCCGAGCAGAGTTCATTCGCTCTGATGTCAAAGCGAGTGACCTCTGCCGGTGCCTTGCTGGTCAGGAGTAGAGTTCCGCTCTTAGGGATGGTTACTGGACTGTAGCCAGCTGCGTCAGATACTCCAACCTGTCCATTTCCGGTTGTGGTGAATATGCCGTTTCGTCCATCGAGCATAGGTTCATTGCAAACTGTTATAACAGAATCATATGTGAGTTTGCCCGTAAAAATAAACCACACAGAAACAAACATACATGCAAACTGACATCATCCAGAAATCCAAGCCACAATGTCCCACATACTTAGACTTGTCCTCGATTTTTGTAGATTCTATAGGTGGCTGTTTGTCATTTGTAATGTTGTTTAATGGATATGTGACAGAAAAGTTGAGAAGCTACTAAACTCTTATATTCTATTCCATACATTCTTCAAAAATTTCTTTTGATAAAAGAGTACTTCTTTAAGTTTTATGTGGCGTTACTTAAAAATGATTTCATAATTGTTGACACTGAGACTGAATGAGAAAGTTTTTCTGGGATATGTATTCTATTAGGAAAAATGACATCAAAAATAGATTGTTGAATTATTGAAAACAATGTACTTACTTAGTATTGGGTTTGGAGCTGCAGGTGCTGAAATGTACAGGACATGGTATTTAGTTTCAAATAATATTTAAGTGAAAATCCAATAAGTTAATTCAAGTTAAATATATACAATTCCTTACTTGTAGTTGTAATGACTGATGAAAACTCTGTAAAAGAATATGTGATGTTATATGAATTGCTTGAAAAATGTTTACCTTTTGTATAATGGGAATTTCTTCTTTAATCAATAAATTTTACTTACCATTAACACATTCAATGATGAACAAATCCTTTGCACAAACTGCACTAGATTCAGCTGCATCTACCACGATCAAGATAGATTGAATGACTTGAGAGAATTTTCCTCCAGGTACTGCAAAATTGTACGTCTTGAAATATCTAGATCCAGGTACCTAAAATAGCAAAATGATGCCGGTTAGTAAAATTTGTGGTTATTTTCTCTTTGTAAAAGTACTCCAATTTGTTGAAGTCTTACCGTATAGGGGGATGATGTAGAAGATCCATATTTGTACAAGAATGACACTGATCTTGCTCCTTTCACTCTTACGGAGACAAACATGTCACTGGGTCTTCCTCCCGGAATCAAAGTGATCACAAAGTTCTGGGGTCCGTATTTGCAATATCCTCGGCCTCCGGATGGTTTCAGAATTGTTGGACCAACATTAGAGGTCCTGTTGTTTGGCTGCACAGCATCAATCTTGTAGTCGATGCCATCGTGGTCACTGCCATATCTGTCATACTCCATTGGCATTGATCCTGCAGGACAGTTGAATCTGCTTGTTGTTGGCCCTGCAAGAAGAAAATGAATATTGGTGAACATTTTGCTGAACATAATGTGTCAATATAATAGTCTCACAATGATTTTTTTCAATAATAAATTTAAAAAGTATCTTACGTGTTGGTCTTGGAGTTGTAGTTGGGGCTGTTAAAAATGCAATGATATTTCTATTATGAACTAACACTTTGAATTAAATATTTCAGAGCTGAATAGCGCGTAATAGTACTTTGCATATATTATCTTTCTTTCAGTAACCATGGTTTTTCATGCATTCTAATTTAATAGCTGGAAAATGGTCTTTTATAATTTAACATGTTCTTACTTGTTGTTGGAGCACTTGTGGTCCTTTCTGGAAACAAAAATTAAATATAATTTATATTAATTATAATTTAATAATTATCAGCATAGTTTTAAAATAGTAAAATACTGAAAATGCTTAGCATTATTATTCAGTGACTTACCTTTGACACATTCAATGATGAATAGATCTTTAGTGCAGATCAGTGAGGTTGGAGAAGCATTTAAAGTGATCAGAATGCTGTTTACAGTCTCTGAATTTGATCCAGCTGGTATGGAATAGGTGAAAAAGTAGGGTGGAATATTTGAAGCAGGAATCTGTAAAGAAAAGTGAGGTCAATATCTTTTGTAATATATTATGGCTGGTACGCATAGGTGAATATGTGATGTGGAATATTCGTAGCAGGAATCTGTCAAGAAAAGTAAACCAGTCTATTTTGTAATTAATTGTGGATTAAGGAATTATTTTCAAATAGACAGACATTATTTATTTTCATAACTACTGAGGTATACATTCTCACATCCATATATACAATTGATGGAGTGATGATACTTATGATGAATGTAGTTATGAAGGATGCCCTCAGAGTCAATGAAACTGATGCTTGCAATAAACATAAGAACATATTTAGCAGTCATTCGTGCTAATAATTTAATGTTTAAGAGACTACACAATCTCCCTTTCGCAGTGATGTAACTCTGAGAAACTTACAGTGTATGGTGAAGAAGTTGTGGTTCCGGTATACATGAATGTCACTGAAGTAACTGCCTTGGCTTTGATGGAGATGAACAGATCTGCTGACCTTGGTATTGGCTTAGGGGTGATGACAAGGCTCATAGGACCATATCTGCAGAGTCCACCACCAACAACTGGTTTCAGTATGGATGTGGAGACATCGACTGGGCTGCCTGAGTCAATCAGTTCAACGCTGTAATCAGCTCCTGCAGCGTCACTTCTCCATCTGTCAAACACCGTGGGCATGGATCCAGCAGGACATTGGAATGCACTTGTTGTCCTAGGAACTGAAGATGTAAGATGGGTATAAGATTTTGGAAAGGATAAAAAAGATGGTGTTTTAAAACATGTCTAGGGTATCATTCAGTATAGCGGGCCGTGATGACGTCATCAGCAAAAAATGTTTATTTGAGGCTATCAGCGCTTGACTACCAATTATTTTGGTGATGCAAATATTCGGAAATCGATCAAAACGAGTAAGTTTTAGTTATGTTTTAGTTACGTTTTTGCTTAAAAAATGTCATTTGGCGGCCCCCAAGTTAACCATGGAAACAACACTTTGCACTTGCCAAATATGGTCATTTTCACGACCCGCTACAGTGAATTTTTTCCCTTGTCTAAAAGTCTATCCTTTGGCTGATGCTTCCTTAACTTACCTGGTGTAGTTGATGGTGTTGTTGTTGGAGGGGGTAGTATGGTGACTGGGACTCCTACAAATAAGTAAATGCATTAATAGTTTACGTTTAACTTTGAAGTCATTCAGATGTGCAGTTGTTAGAAATTATAAATTCCTCACCTCCTGTGCATTCTAGAATGTGTAGATCTCTGGCACAAATGAGGTCATTGTTGGGTGCTTCAATAGCAATAAGGACATTTCCAACTGTCTGGAGTTTAGTACTGGCTGATAAAGCAAAACTGTACTCTGCGTAGTTGTTGCCTCCCGGGGATGGAATCTGACAAAAAGACATGACATGATGCCTCAAGAACAGTGCAATGATATGTTCAAAACTTCCATAGGGATTTACAATTTGCTCATTTTTTGTACTGCTATAAATGTAAAATATATAAAATATTTAACATACTGTATGAGCCTGAGATGTCCTTGATCCATAAGTATAGACAAAGGTAACTGTCTTAGCTCCCTGGGCTTTCAGAGAGATCAACATGTTAGATGACCTTGCTCCTGGAGTTAGTGTAAGCAGGATGTTGATCACTCCTGATGCGCATAGTCGCCTTCCTCTGCCTGGGCGTAGAATGGTTTCTTTGGCATCCATGGTTGTGTTGTCAGGATTGATGGAGTGTATTAAGTATCCATTACTGACTCTGTCCTTGGTATATCGATCATACACTGTTGGCACTGTACCGGATGGGCACTGGAATTCACTAGTTGTTGTGGCTGAATGCAAAAAAAAACAACTTCTATAAAGTAATACTATTTTGAAGTATGTTGAGTGTTAGTTGTACGCCTGGGTTGCGAGTATGAAAGACAAAACTTTCTTGAAAGGATCTAATAATATTTGTTATAGTCTGTTATCTAATGAAGGGCATCTAAATGATTCTGGAAAAAGGCTTTATAGATAATTCTGACTACTCATTATGTTATATATTTATAGGTTATCCCATGGCTGGGCCAGTATTTCCCTGATATTTTCACCAGAGACCAAGTATTTTCCCGAGACCCGAAGGGTCGAGGGAAAATACAGGTCGAGGGTGAAAATATCTGGGAAATACTGGCCCAGCCATTGGATAACCTATTTATCCCATGTTTTTTTTTTCTTGCTTGAGAAAAAAAGGGAAATGATAATAATATTTCAGCTCCACAGCTGGATGATTGAAAGGTCCGCCAAATTAAAGGACAGTCTATTGATAGATTTAAGTCATATTAACATGTTATATCTCAGAACTTGAAAATGGCTTTCACTATATATATATGGTATTCAATAAACAAATATTATTTATTCACAAAAAATAAACAAATCGTTTTAATGCTGACATGACAGAAACCATCCTTTCTGTATAAAGAAGGCAGGCTTTGTATGACCCTCCTTATTTAGAAGTACTTAATAAAATCAATTAACCTCCCTTAACTAAGAAAAAGGCGCAAACTTGTTAATTTGGAGTGTATACTCTACCTAAACATATCATTTTATGGATTTGATTGCAAGTTAAATTTTACGTAGGCCTATTATTTATTAAATGTTTGAACTCCCAATAGAGGAAAATTGGATAAAATACAGTGCTCATAAAATTATATTTAAAAGCAAATGTTTCTAAAGATCCATACAATAAACCAAAAGTAAATTGGTAAATATAGTTGGATTGAGAGATCCAATAATACCTTCAATTTAATAAGTAGGCTAGTTTAAAAAGCCAATAACTCTATCATGTGCGAATTGCCATTAAGGTATGATTGGCTTAATTGCATTTCAGGTGTCAACTAAAACAAACTTGTACAATGCACACAGTTTACACAAATGAATCCAACTTGAACCTGAACAAAGCAGCAATTGAGCAGAGTGAGGGTGTTCTGATTGCAATACAAGATTATTGATTTTTTTTCTGCTTGGCCAAACGGCGATCCTCTGGCGTCGGCTGCGCCCATGTGACACATCTCTGTTCAGTGATAGGTCTGTTTAAAGCAATGAATATTAATGAGATCGTATTTCCCTCTAAATTCCGTATCTCCCGCAAGATGCCGTATCCTCCCGCATTTTGTCCATATCCTCCCCCATATCTTTCAGGCTTCTAGAATATTAACCAGGGAAATAATACAGTATCAGGGAAGAAATGTAGCTAGACATGGGATAATATATTATATAAAATATTAAAATTTGACTGATTTAACTCTTTTACATGGAGTACAGGGAATATGATATGGTTGCAACCATGATTTTTTTTATTCACCTGTTGTTGTGCTTGGTGTTGTGGTTGTTGGAGCACCACATTTGGCTTCACATTCTTGCTTACTGGCATATCTGTTACGATTGCCTTGGCATCCACCGTAAATGAACTGTCGGCAGCGTCCTTGGGCAACGTCAAAGAACCACATCCTAATGGCAGCTTCACACGGTCCAGGATCAGAATTGGATGTACAATCTGAAAAAACGTTACAGGAAACAGTAACTTAAAAACATCATGACGCTTTTTATTTTAATAAAAAAAGATTGTTGTTAATTTCTAGGCTTACCTGGTGTTGAAGGTGTAGTTATTCCTGAAAAACAGACAAATTTTGGTTGAGAAATCATTTTGTCAAGTTATTTAAATGAAAAAAACAACGTAATTTTAATCACTTGAATCTGTCTTCCAGAATTAGGCCTATTTTCAAGTTGACTTGCAAGTAACATTGAACTGAAAATTTGTTTCATGGTATAATGGTGGATGTTCTCTTTAAAAAACTGTTTGCTGGAGTAAATGCATTCTTTATTCTAAGAAAGTTTGATACTATGAAGAACAGGCACAGAGGAGAGAGTGTTTCATAAATGGCCTCACCTTGGACACATCCCTTGATGTTAACTTCTACTTCATCGCACACATCTCCGGTGCTACAAGAAATTTTAATTCTGATTGTGCTAACTAATCCCAATTTAGATGGTAATGCTATTTGTTGTGTGCCGGGTTGAGAGAAGTAAATTGGTGTCTGGAATGAAATAAACCATATGAAACATAATTATCCACAGAACAATGATCAACATTGTATCAGAACACTAGAATGAAATGATTGTTCCAAATTATTTGTAGTGCATTCTCAATGAACAGCAATTACCGTTGCCTCAGGAATGTCCAAATAGTAGTAGGTCACGTAGACTTTCAGAGAGCTACCGTCTGAGCAAGTCTTTCCAATTCTGATATTGAATGAAGTCAGCCTGGCAGGTGCAGCACTGTTCAAGATGGCAGATCCACTGGTTGGGAAGCTCAGTGTGCTGTAACCGTCTGGTCCTGAAACGCTGACTGTTGCACCTCCAGAAGGTTTGAATGTGCTAGATGGACCATCAACCATGGGGTCAGTGCAGACTGAAGTCAGAATAGAACATAGTTTTATTTATCCATTCATAATCATACAGAAGTGCAATTGAAAAAAGACACTGTCATGCACAGTAGAGCTGCCATGGTCAGATATTTGTCAGCTGCCCTAGAAAATGACATTGAATTGAATAATTTTGACATTCATGATATTAAATTTTTACTGAATTCTATATGTACATATTAACCTAAAATTATATTTTACATTGTTCTTGTAACTATGAACGAATAAATACTATATATATTATATATACAGAAACCTTATGTGAATTTTTTGCGATCATACGCACATTCATACAAACATACACAATTATGTTTATGACACTATAAATTATTTGATAATAGTGTTCGGCTATGAGGAATAATAATATAATAAGTTTAATACATTAAAGATTATTTGGTAGTATGATTCGGGTATGAGGAATAATAATATAATATGCGATAAGTAACAATAAGTGTACATCAGAGGTTATTTTTGACTTAGATGACACATGATTGATATACAATTTCATTGCAAGTTACATGAATTTTAGCTGAAGTATGGATTTTTAAAATATATTGTTATTGTCTACAAGAAAGAAGTGAAGCTGTACAATGTACCTGCTGGAGTGGTTGTGATTGGTGGACCTTTGACGCATCCCTTAATGTTCACCTCGACTTCATTACAGATGTCACCAGAACTGCATGAGAGTTTGATTCTAATTGTGGTTACCAGACTGAGTTTGGTCGGCAGAGGCATTTGCTGTGTGCCTGCCCGAGAGAAGTATATTGGTGCCTATCAGAAATAAAAGATAACATAATTATGTATGTATGTATATTGATTAAGACCAGAGAACCGGAGCTTATCAAGCTGCCCTGTCATTATTAAAGTCCTTGGATGGCACTTTTAAACATAAAGTCATAATTCATTTTACACTGAACACAATCAGGTCCGATTAGTCACATTTTATGAAATAAAAATATATTACCGTAGCTTCGGCCATATCCAGATAGAAGTAGCTCACTTCGACTTTGAGAGAACTACCATCTGAGCATGTCTTGCCAATTCTGAGGTTGAATAGTGTCAGCTGTGCTGGTCTAGGGCTTCTCAAAATCACAGCTCCATTATTTGGGAAATTGACCGTACTGTAGCCGTCAGGTCCTGTAATGCTGACAGAGCCACCACCAGATGGCTTGAAAGTGCCGGCTGGACCGTCCACCATTGGCTCTGTACATACTGAGAGAGAGAAAGTTATATCTTGAAGTTAAATGCATTTTAATGAGTTCTGTAACCATTTCAAGATTCATCAAGCGAAAACCAACTATAGAACTCTTAAAGATACATTTCTTGTAATATTGGCATCCTCCAAAGATTTCAAACTGTTACATCTGTACTTACCACTTGGTGTAGTTATTGGCACTGGTGTTGTGATTTCTGGACCCTTGATACATCCCTTTATGTCCACTTCAACTTCGTCACACACATCTCCAGTGCTGCATGAGAGATTGATGCGGACTTTGTTGATCACTCCCAGTCTAGATGGCAGAGCCATTTGTTGCGTGCCAGGCTGAGAGAAGTACACTGGTGCCTGTCAAAAAAATAATAAAATAAGTATAACTTTTACTTTGTATATATATAAAAAGGTAATATCTCTTAGAAAAATATTAATTGTTGGTGTTCATTTATATTTATATAAAAGTACTTACTGTTGATTCTGCTATATCCAGATAGAAATAGCTCACTGTGACTTTGAGGAAACTGCCATCAGAGCAAGTCTTGCCAATTCGTAGGTTGAAGAGTGTAAGTTGTACTGGTCTAGTACTCATGAGCAATGCATTTCCATTATCAGGAACGTCCAATGTGCTGAAGCCATCAGGTCCTGATGCACTGACAGTTGCTCCATCAGATGGTTTCAAAATGCTTGATGGGCCATCAACCATGGGTTCAGTGCAGACTGAAAGTATACATGTTTTTCTCTCTCAGCTTAACTGAGTGATAATTGTTTGTAGTGACTAGTCATTCTTTCGAGCAACAATCAAGTTTGAGGGTCACTGCAATATTAGTCCAGAAGTTCCTGTATATGGTAAAGTTAACAACTACAGTGTCTTCGACTTTTATGGAAATTGTTATCAATTCCATTATATTTTCTTTTTTTTAAAGATAGATCATACTTTGCACTTTAAGAAGAAAGGCCTATAATATTGATGACTAAATCATTTGCATTATTCTGCTTTTTGTTCTGTTTGATGAATGACTAAATGAGCATGTCTTGTGATCACATTTGATTTTTATTAGGACAATGACTATTCTCAGTCGATGTATCTCGATAAGATAAATAGGTATTCATTGTGTGCAGCATGTGAAGCTGCTATAAAGGGTTGTAAGGAAATTCATATTGTCCACAGAATAAGCTGCTTTACTCTCTAGCTGTGACATATAGACATTCATCATACTGTACTTACCGCCAGGTGTGGTTGGGCTTGGGGTGGTTGGAGCTGGAGTTGTGATTTCAGGTCCCTTGATGCATCCCTTGATGTCAACTTCAACTTCATCACATACATCTCCAGTGTTGCATGAGAGTCTGATACTGATTCTGTTGATCACTCCAAGCCTAGATGGCAAAGCCATTTGTTGTGTGCCGGGCTGGGAGAAGTATACTTGTGCCTATGTATAGAATATATATCACATATTTTTATGATGTTCAGTATTGTTCACTGTTCCCTCAGTGTTCTGATATATTGTTATTGTATTATCAACCTACAAAAAAGCTTATAAATTTATAATAACTCACCGTTGCTTCTGCTACATCCAGATAGAAGTAGCTCACTCTGACTTTTAGGGAACTGCCATCAGAGCAAGTCTTGCCAATTCGTAGGTTGAAGAGCGTAAGTTGCACAGGTCTAGTACTCGTGAGTAAGGCATTTCCGTTACTGGGGAAGTTCAATGTGCTGTAGCCGTCAGGTCCTGATACGCTGACAGTTGCACCACCAGATGGTTTCAAAATGCTGGATGGGCCATCAACCAATGGTTCAGTGCAGACTGTAATGATAAATGATTTCTCTCAGGTCAGGATTGGATTTAAACTGCATATATTTGAACTTATTTTAACTTTTAAGTTTATTTAGCAGAATGTGGCCCTTTAAACTGCATTACAATCAGAACCTGGTCACATGTTGGATGTATAACTAAACTGTTATTCTGGCGCGGAAAAAATTAGTAGATTTTAACCCGGTGATGTTGGTGTACTTACTTGCAGGTGTTGTGGGGAAAGGAGTTGTTGTGAGTGGAGGGCCCTTAACACATCCCTTAATGTTGACTTCAACTTCATTGCACACATCCCCAGTGCTGCAGGACAATCTAATGTAGATTCGGCTTACTCTTTGGAGCAATGTCGGTAGAGCAACTTGTTGGGTGCTTGGTCCTGAGAAGTACTCGGGTGCCTGCCAAAGTAAATGAATTGATGTGTCACTTTATCAATAAACAAGACCTCAAAATCACTTTCATGTCATTTTGAAAATCAAGTACATATATATGTAATTCTACAGTGTTCATCACATTTCATTTGCTGGTTACATCGCAAGTGAAATGGCTCGACATCAGATGAAAATGGGGAAAAAAGTCATCGAAACAACATGAAAGTGTGATGAATAGTTATTAGAGGTCACAAGAAGCATGTAAGTGAAATTTGGAGCAAATCGAGTGTCATGTTTGATGTGAAGAGCACTGTAAAATCTACCTAAATAAGAATGTAAGGCCAGTGGCATATTCAGCTGGTGGGGTCCCACCTCATAACTCACCAAATTTTCACTGAATTCCTGTTGACACAACCCAATATGCATCAAAACTTTACTACTTCCCACATTCATCTAGCAAACTCACATACCACCCTAAATTCTGCCTTGAAACAGTTCACTTCTCAGTCCCCCTTCTCCAAATATAGATCTGCCTCTGGCTGGCCTGACGTTGCATTTTCGTCCAAGGTCTACAACACTCCTGGCAGTCCTCACCCCATCTCATATACACATTAACTCTTTTACCAAACATACCTTTCAGATGAACTGACATTAAAATCAATTCAGTGGTCCCTTTAGCCTTCGATTCACTCATCCAATTACATTTATTCCATCGCAGATGACATCCCATAATAGCTGTCTAAAAAGTATGGCAGTTCTGAAAAATGCTTACTTCACTCTGCTTAGTGCTTACTGCTTAGTGCTATAGTCATTGATAATATTTCAAGTGTGTTAATTGATAGATCTACATGAATATCAAACTCCCTTCTCCTTCCTAATCACATGCACTTCAGTTTCACACCTACAACACCAATTACTCCCTACTGGATTGCTATTTATTTTCACATTGCTATATTGTCAAGTGTAATTAAACGTTCACATGTTCAACTACTCAATTGTACAAATTGATGCTTTTTTATGAATCGTCCACTTCCACTTGATCATCCAAGTTCTCTGCACTCAACTACACAAAAGTGCATGGCTATACTTAGGCCCGTTCATACAATGTGCGGCTGCAAACCCTTGACATCCTCACTCTCATAAGACATACCACTACATTTAACATCTACAATTGTTTAAAGAAATTCTAAAAATTCTAAATGCCACATTTTTATCTATCAATTCAATACCCAATAGGCCCTAAAAAGCAAAACTACAGAGTAGTACATGCACCAAATTATTGGTATAATATTTTCTTCATGGTCTCTCTGTAATCAACCTTTACTTCTTCACAAAGACGACTTACTGGCACTTCATAAAAACTGATAATTCATCAGTATGCAACCCCCCCCCCCTTCCTTCCTCAAAACATTACAACTACCTTCATATTTTCTCAACCGGTCCCCAACTACAGTCCTGCATTTATAATGGGTAATTCTGGTGTAATCATATATCTGTTCTACTTACTGTTGCTTCAGCCTGGTCTCCCAGGTAGTAGCTAACATCTGCTTTCAGAGGGCTTCCATCTGAGCAGGTCTTTCCAACCCTGAGATAAAACACTGTCAGTTGGGCAGGCGTATTTGTCTTCAGTGTAACTCCTCCATTACTTGGGAAACTGACTGTGCTATAACCATCAGGTCCTGATACACTAACTGTGCCATCCCCAGTTGGTTTGAAAACACTGTTTGGGCCATCAACCATAGGATCAGTGCAGACTGTAAATAGAACAAGGATATTGTGTTTTTTATTTAAATTTGGGTCAGATCCTTTTCTATTAAATTAATTTTTTCATCGGAGAAGTTCAAGACGGTGGTTAGGATCATTAAAACCAGAAAAAGAATACTTATTTTCCATTAATTGAGCACTGTAACATGCATCATAACATCACAGTATAAAATTCTACCACTTTCCCTGTGATATAAAAACATTCAGTTGATTCCTGTTTGAAAGGATATTTGCAAATTTAGCGGACATTCAGTATTCTTCTTTTATATAATAATTGGCTTAGTAAAAGTTCTTTACGTACCTCCTTTAGTGGTAGTCCTTGGTGTGGTTGGGGCTTTAGTGGTAGTTGTTGTAGTAGGTGCTGAAATCAATGATAGTTAGTATCTCATTTTGTAATAATTAAGTGACTCCTGAAATTAAAAAGCATGAACTTGTGAAATGACATTTTCATTTTCTTAATGGGGATAGAGAATAACATATGGTTATTTACTTGTTACTCCACAGGCTGATTCACAGGCTCTCATAGTTTTGTAATTGTTTCGATTTCCACCACAGCCACCGTAGGTGAACTGGCGACATGTTTTGCTTCTTACATCAAAGTAATAGCGTCTAAAAACAGCATCACATGGACCAACCTCACTTGACGATTTACAATCTGTGGTTGAGAGTAATGAAACTCGACATTAAAAACGCACACGTCGTTATACAGCTCAAAAGCTAATTGACAATTTTGCATCATAAGCTTTGATGATTATCCCGATTGAGACAGAATCCTGAGATAAAATCACTTTGTTGATCATTTGAAATCATTAATCATATATGGTTAACTCTTGCTACCTCATCGTCATTTAAGGTTGCTGATTTACATTTAGATAAGGTCTGATTTATAGATAAAAGCATGTCTGGCTCTGTGAAAAATCAATGGAATCTCTTTAAACATTCAGGATCTCTAGTTGAATAGTTTAGTCATACATTTGTAAAGTTACAGTCATTTAAATCCAGTAGTTTAAAATTTATGACACTCTGAACAAGTGTGCGTTTTTAGCGATGCTGAGTTTACATGATCAAAATGTCGGATGAGCCCTATTCAATTTTTCAATTGAATTCAATTCAATTTGTTACATTACAAGTGAAATGGCTCGACTAGATTTATACATGTAGCATTTGTAATCCCAGAGGATCAAAGGTCAATTTACTAAAGAATGTGTGATAATTTCACTACCTGCACCACAATTTGCTTCGCATTCTGCCTTGGTTTCATAGTTGTTTCTGTTTCCACCGCATCCTCCGTATACAAACATCGTGCATTGTTTTGATACTATGTCAAAGTACCAGCGTTCAAAGTATGCCAAACAACGTCCTGGCTCTTTAGGAGATGTGCAATCTGTCAAATTAAAACAAGTCATATTTCACAATGTTCATATGGCCAACACTTACTAAACTGAACAGTAAACATGTGAGAACATTCAAATGAGCATACCTTTCTTTGGTTTGCCACACGTGGCTTCGCAGGCTTCCTTCGTCTTGTAATTATTTCCATTTCCTCTGCATCCGCCATAAATAAACTGCTTACACAGACCAGAGCTGATGTCAAAGAACCACCGCCTGAATGCAGCCCTGCATGGACCTGTCTCACTGGGGGAGATACAATCTGGAAACATTTTTTACATTTTAAATTAATTTGTCTCTAGTCATCCTTTCTAATAATTCATCTGTATGTTGTGCTTGCAGAAGGTCTTTCCAGTTAAAAAAAACAGGATGAATGTTGCTATTAATTATTACCTTTCAGTGGTTCTGCTGGTTTTCCGCATTTTGCTTCACATGCTGCCTTTGTCCTATAATTATTACCATTGCCCTGACATCCACCATAGATGAAGTTTTGGCATTTACCACTTACAGTGTTAAAATACCAGCGCCTAATCAAAGCCTCGCATGGACCCTTCTTTTTCGGTGAAAAGCAATCTGAAAGTACGGATAAATTAAACATTACTAGGTCTGTCTAGTATCTATTTCACTCAAATATGTGTTTAATAATGTCATGGTAAGCTCACCTCTTGGTGGCTCAGTTGTTGGCCTTGTTGTTGTTGTAGTGGCAGTGGCTGTAAAAGAAGTGAAATGTGAAATTGTTGTTCTTGTCAATGTACCATTATATTGTCATTTGATTACATGTGAGATAAATTTGACACTGTTTATTATTGTATATATATGCTGTGTTTAATTATCTCCTTTTGTAGTGTTACTTGGTGTTGTTGTGCTGGGGTACCTATGGAATATAAACATTTGTAAAATATTGTTATATTAAATTTGAATTTCGTATTTCTCTAGCTGAAGATATTTACTGAGTATGTTAAGACAGCTGTTGCCCTACTGTCTTATTAATTTGAAAATGCAGCGGTATTTAACATACTTAGCCTTCCACAGAATGCTTCACACTCTTGCTTGGATCTGTAATTGTTGCCATTGCCTCTACATCCACCATAGATGAACATCTTGCATTTTCCTGTGACAATGTCATAGAACCAACGCCTGAAGGAACCACGACATGGACCTGGCTCTTTTGGTGAGAGGCAGTCTGGAATCAGAAACAGTGAAAGATAATTTTATGGTCACAGTCTCCATCTTGAGAATTTCCAATCATAATTCCTTGAAGAGAAAGTACCTTTGCATGGTTGTACATAGAAATCTGATTTTATGGCCGTCATGACTCGATTTAACATATATATACAGTGTAACTCTATACTGGAGGTAAAACTTGCTGTGATTAAGCCATGAATTTGTTATTGTCTTAGTTTTCTTAACAGGTTTTCTGGACACCAAAGGAATTTTGACTGAAAAGTGATATAAACAGTGATATAACATCAGCCTTACCTTTGGCTGGTGGCGTTGTTGGTACTCTTGTTACGGTAGGAACATCTGTAAAAAAAATTAAGTAACTAAGTTCTTTATATTTTTCAATGATGTGAAAGATATCATTCAAATGACAAGACATAGAGGGTTATAAAATAAATATGAAGATTATCATTTTTACTTTGCACGCATCCCTTGATGTTGACTTCTACTTCATCACACACATCTCCTGTGCTGCATGAAAGTGTAATGCGAATGGTGCGAACAGCTCGCAGTCTGGTTGGCAGGGCTACTGCTTGAGTGCCAGCTTGAAGGAAGTGTAGAGGTTTCTATAAAATACAATATGCAAAACCTTACCAATATTGTGATAAAGGACAGTGCCAGAGTAAGCCAATATGGAATACAAGAACTAGTGTATGATCATGATGTGTAATTACCGTTGCTAGAGCTATGTCAAGATAGAAGTATCTCACGCTGACTTTCAGTGAACTACCATCTGAGCAAGTCTTTCCAATTCTGATATAAAAGGCGGTCAATTTTGCTGGTGTCTTAGTTCTTAAGACTGCTGACCCACTCGCAGGGAAATTGAGAGTACTGTAGCCATCAGGTCCTGAAGCACTGACAGTGGCATCTCCAGATGGATTGAATACGCCAGATGGGCCATCCACCAATGGCTCAGTGCAAACTGAAAATATGAAAGTTAGAAATTTATTAAACTCTTCAAAAGCTGGCTGCATAATTCAGTTTGTGAGTCAAGACACTGAAATTGTAAGAGATGGAAATATGACTATGAATTGCATGAGCTTGCTCCACAATAGTTTAGGCCCAAGTAGCTATTGCTACTCCTACCATTGAATAAATTGCAATAATAAAGGGCAAAAAGTAGCAATAGCTTCTTGAACCATAGTTTCTCTGTCTCAGATCAATGAAGTACATCTTATATCATCTTATCTTATCTTAAATGTCTAAGATATGTGTATTTAAAAGCATTCAGTGATTCAGTAAACATTCCTGATGAGACAACATCAAATGCAAATTTACCTCCACGAGTAGTGGGTCTTGGGGTTGTGGGAGGGGGAGTTGGAATTGTCCTTGGTGTGATTGGTGGACCTTTCACACATCCCTTGATGTTCACTTCTACCTCATCACAAACATCTCCAGTATCACATGAAAGTCTGATAAAGATGCTGCTGATTACTTTCAGCAGTGTCGGTAGTGGCATTTGCTGTGTACCGGCTTGTGAGAAGTAGAGAGGTTTCTGCAAGAAGTTAAAACATTAATTGTTTTGATGCTGGGTAAAAAGTCTAAAAAATCACCACACTTAGAAATCAAACTTTACTATTACGTACCTTTCCTTCAGCCATATCATCAAAGAAGTAACTGATTGAGACTTTCAAAGCACTGCCATCAGAGCAAGTCTTGCCAACTCGGAGGTAAAATACTGTTAATTGAGCTGGTCTGGTGCTCCTCAAAGAGATTCCTCCGTTAGCTGGGAAACTAAGAGTGCTGAAGCCATCAGGTCCTGATACACTGACCGTCCCATCGCCAGTTGGCTTGAAGACACTCTTTGGACCATCAACCATTGGTTCACGGCAGACTGAAATAATAAAATTTCACGATATCAAAAGCCTGAATAATGCTTTGTTTTTGTAGCAGTATTGGCTCCCATCTGATCACTTCCTCAAGCTCTGCTTTCATGCGTAGATTGCTCACGGCAACTGTGTATTAATAATTCAAGCGATCCAAGTAATATATTATTTCAACTTCCTGAACAGGTAAATGTACATTGTAAACCAACCCAGCGCATAAGACCAGGGGTGTACCTAGAAATGGCCTGAGGGGACATAACATGGACTAAATATGCAGTGCTCTGCTGCACTTCCTATCTCTTCCAGGCTAATTTTGTGGAATACGCCATTACATAAGACAAGGCAACAACACTAATATACTGTGTAATGCCACAGTAAAATGATAAAAAAAATTAAAATCATTCAACATTTTTTTAGGAAGGATTTGGTTAATGTGTACTTACTGCCAGGTGTAGTTGGGCTTGGAGTGGTTGGAGCCGGAGTTGTGATTTCAGGTCCCTTAATACATCCCTTGATGTCCACTTCAACTTCATCACATACATCTCCAGTGTCGCAGGAGAGTCGGATGCTGATTCGGTTGATCACTCCAAGCCTAGAAGGCAGTGCCATTTGTTGTGTACCAGGCTGAGAGAAGTATACCGGTGCCTGTAAAAATTCAGATCATAGTATTATGCTTATATATGTGCACAGTCTACTGTTGTTTTGATTTCATTTTGAGATGTCCTTCGGATATCAATTAACTTACCGTTGCTTCTGCCACATCCAGGTAGAAGTAGCTGATCCTGACTTTGAGGAAACTGCCATCAGAGCAAGTCTTGCCAATTCTGAGGTTAAAGAGTGTAAGTTGCACAGGTCTAGTGCTCCTTAACAATGCAGCTCCACTCTCAGGGAAGTTCAATGTGCTGAAGCCATCAGGTCCTGACACACTGACAGTTGCTCCGCCAGATGGTTTGAGGACACTGGATGGTCCATCTACCATAGGTTCAACACACACTGAAACATTTATTATTACAGTAATTAGTATTTATTAAATGTTCTCGGGCATGTTGTTGCATACCATATGAGAAGATTACATAATGGCTTATTATATGTATGCTGTGTTTAATTACCTCCTTTTGTGGTGGTACTGGGTGTTGTTGGTGCTGGGGTACCTGTAAAATGTGATGCTAAATTTGAATTTCATATTTTTCTAGCTGATGGCATTTACTGAGCATGTTAAGACAGCTGTTCCACTACTGTCTTGTATATTTAAAATGGCAGCAAAAGTTAACATACTTGACTTTCCGCAGAATGCTTCACACTCTTGCTTGGATCTGTAATTGTTGCCATTGCCTCTACATCCACCATAGATGAACCTCTTGCATCTTCCTGTAACAATGTCATAGAACCAACGCCTGATAAAGGCACGACATGGACCTGGTTCTTTTGGTGAAACACAGTCTGTAATCAGAAATGGAAAGAGATCATTATATTAGAAATTATTGCGGTTTTTGTCTGGGGATGTTCCAATCATAATTTTTGAAGAGGGCATACCTTTGGATGGTTGTGTGGTTGGCCCTCTGGTGGTGGTTGTAGTGGTACCTGTGAAAAGTATGTATATTTTTATTATTAAAATATAATGCACTTTTGAATAGATTTAGATTTCCGAGGTCAAATGTAATTTGTTGGCTATAGGCCTTTTTTGGTATGCAAAAAAAGTTAAAATTGACACACCCCAATATGATACCGCCAACTTTTTCATGAGCACTTTAAATGACCTATATGTCATTTACAGCTTGGTGTTGGTTTTCTTTGTAAGGAAATACGAAGACTTATAATAACATATGATGACTTATAAGTTCTATTGCTTCAATACAGTGTGTAGTTGCAGTAACAAATATCTAAACTTTCTAATGATTACGTACTCGGTTTTCCACATTTGGCTTCACATGCTCGCTTAGTTCTGTAATTGTTGCCATTGCCCTGGCATCCTCCGTAGATGAACCTCTTGCACTGTCCACTGGATGTGTCAAAATACCAACGTCTGAACGCAGCTCTGCAGGGACCAGTCTTTTTTGGTGAAGTACAGTCTACAGGGTACATAATCATCAGATAATTTGTGTGTAAATTTGATATGTTTTCATCTGTATTTACATATTACTATTTTAGTATTCTTCAAATCAATATTATACTTACTCGTTCTTTTGAAAATTATAGATACTGTTTTAATTGTGGTCACTGCACATGTGAGAATATTACTTTTTGATGCCTGAAGTGTCAAAACTAAAATAACAATCTTATTGCATGTAGACTCTTATCATTCATAGATTCAACTTGTCTCTTATAAGTTTCATGGAAAAAACTTGTTTTTTAGCTCGTCTGTTTTCTTTGAAAACGAAGAGCTATTGTCGTCACTCGATCGGCGTCGGCGTCGTCGTCGTCGTCGTCGTCCTCGTTGTCCCGGTTAAAGTTTTTGTAAGTGTCCATTTGTGACCTTAGTTTTCAACTTAGAGTTATGAAATTTGGTACAGGTATGGGGATATGGGTATGGATCGGGACCATATCGAGAAATCCAAGATGGCTGCCATTTTGTGGCGGCCATTTTGGCAGCCATCTTTCTTCATTCTTGAACTGCCCATTGTGACCTTAATATTTCACTTACATTTATGAAATTTGGTACAGGTATGGGCCTCTGGGTATGGATCGGGAACATGTTGAGAAATCCAAGATGGCGGCCATTTTGTGGCGGCCATTTTGTCAGCCATCTTTCTTCATTCTTTAACCTGCCCATTGTGACCTTAATATTTCACTTACAGTTACAAGATTTGGTACAGGTATTGGCCTGTGGGTATGGATCAGGAACATGTTGAGAAATCAAAGATGGCGGCCATTTTGGCAGCCATCTTTCTTCATTTCTTGAACTGGCCATAGTGTCCTCAATATTGCGCTTAGAGTTAAGAAATTTGGTACAGGCATGGGCCTGTTGGTATCAATTGGGAACATGTTGAGAAATCCAAGATGGCTGCCATTTTGTGGCGGCCATTTTGGCAGCCATCTTTCTTCATTCTTGAACTGCCTATTGTGACCTTAATATTTCACTTACAGTTATGAAATTTGGTACAGGTATTGGGCTGTGGGTATTGATAAGGAACATGTTGAGAAATCCAAGATGGCGGCCATTTTGGCGGCCATCTTTCTTCATTTCTTGAGCTGCCCATTGTGAACTCAATATTTCGCTTAGAGTAATGCAATTTGGTACAAGTATGGGTTTGAGGGTATTGATCAGCCACATGTTGAGAAATCCAAGATGGCGGCCATTTTGTGGCGGCCATTTTGGCAGCCATCTTTCTTTATTCTTGACCTGCCCATTGTGATCTCAATATTTCGCTAAGAGTTATGAAATTCGGTACAGGTATTGGCCTATGTGTATCGATCGGGCAATTTTGAGAAACCCAAGTTGGTGGCCATTTTGTGGTGGCCATTTTCGCAGCCATCTTTCTTCTTGAACTGCCCATTGTAACCTTAAAATATCGCTTAGTGTTATGAAATTAGGTATTGGCCTGTAGGTGATAATCTGGCACACATTGATAGATTTCACATTAACAGACGAGCGTTGAAACCGCTTGCGGTTCTGGTTTAATATTGTATTTTATAATAGTAAAGCGTCACCTCTAGGTAGTTGTGTGGTTGGTCTTCTTGTAGTTGTCGTTGTAACTGCAAAAAAAGTATATATATATAGTAGCCAATCTTGAGATTTAGTCAGTGCAGCCTCCTGATATCCCACTTCTCTGTATAGCTTATATCAAATAATCGTGATGCCCATAATGTTCTCCAAATTATCAGCATGCTCTTAAAAAGGCTTGGATATCATCATAAATGTGTTTATTTGCCTTGCTTGACTGCCTTGTTATTGCTAGTATTCTAATTCTCCAAAGCAGTTATTGAAAAATGAGCAAGTTAATAATTCATTAGATGACAATGTTAAGTACCTTAACTCACTATAAATCAATGAGCAAATATAGGCACTACTTGAATAAACGATAACTGACACGGTTTCATTGAAAAACTTTAGAGTGTGGCGGTCAGCACAGATAGTGATGACCTCTGGTATATCTCGTTCTGCAATGCCTCAAGAGAAGAATTTTTTACTTACTTGGCTTTCCGCAGAATGCTTCACACTCTTGCTTGGATCTGTAATTGTTGCCATTGCCTCTACATCCTCCATAGATGAATCTTGCGCATTTTCCTGTTATGATGTCATAGAACCAACGCCTGATGAAGGCACGGCATGGACCTGTCTTCTTTGGTGAAATGCAGTCTGGAATCATAAACATCGAGACATCTTCTTTGATTATATTTATCTACAATTTTAATAAGCCTCTGTTCAAATTTTATGGTAAGTTCACCTTTGGATGGTTGTGTTGTTGGCCTTCTTGTTGTTGCAGTGGTAGTAGCTGTAATAATAGTAAGAATTCTCTGGATAAAAAATGCATTTATGTACTGTGCGATGGCATGTTAGTAATGAATAATCTAAAAGTACTACAGATAAATATCAAGGTATTCAGACCAACAAACTGGTAGTTTCTGAAAATTGTTTCTGTCATTGACATTTTCCACAATAAAATATATATATACTTTCAACTGATATTTCATCAATTACATACTTGGTCTTCCACAATTCGCTTCACATGCTCTCTTTGTTCTGTAATTGTTGCCATTGCCCTTGCATCCTCCGTAGATGAACCTCTTGCAAAGACCACTAGATGTGTCAAAATACCAACGTCTGAATGCAGCTCTGCATGGACCAGTCTTTTTAGGTGAAGTGCAGTCTGGAATAGTATGTCATTTACACTTGATAAGCGAATTTGTCTTTCTGTATCACATTATAGTTCCTCAAGGATTTTGTTGCTGAAAAATTTTAAATTTGTATTTTCATACTTCGGCCTCACCTTTGGGTGGTTGAGTCGTTGGCCTTCTCGTTGTTGTAGGAACAGCTTGAAAGGATAATTCCATGCTAGTCAGATTATTCATAAAACCATATTTTTTACAAATGTATATCATTTAAATAGTAATTATACCTAATTATAAAAACTCCAAAATTCAACAAGTTCTTTCCTTTGTCAAAAAATTACAATAACTCAAATAACAGCATGTTATTGTTTACCTTGGACACAACCTTTGATGTTTACTTCAACTTCATCACACACATCACCTGTCCTGCATGAAAGTCTAATACTAATTCTGGTGACTACTTGTAGTTTGGAAGGTAGAGCCGCTGATTCAGTCCCAGCTTTAGAGAAGAACAATGTTCTCTACAAAAAATGATGTATTGCTGTCAGTCTCAAGAAGAATTACATCGCAAAAGATTATCTTAATCTCCTTAGTGCCAAGATGCACTTGTATTTTAATCAAATCACTTGTTCCCTGTAATTGATGAACCTCATCTTTTACGCAGTAATGAATATGCATTATGGTTCATTTTTTAAAATATTTGTAATCTTTTTTACGTGATTAAATTGGGGCAGAGATTTGCATAATTATGTTATATTACAATTACAAAGTGAGCATATATTTGGGCATCTACAGTATTCAATTTAAAAAGTTCATAATTACCGTTGCTTCAACTTTGTTGGAATAAAAGTAGCTCACAGCAACCCTCAAAGGACTACCATCTGAACAAGTCTTGCCAATTCTGATGTAAAATACTGTCAATTTTGCAGGTTGGCTACTTTTAAGAGTCACTAATCCACTATCAGGGAAATTGACTGTGCTGAAACCATCTGGTCCTGACACGCTCACAGTTGCGTCTCCGGTTGGACTGAATATGCTTGATGGGCCATCAACCATAGGATCTGTACAAACTGTAATGAACCATACCTTATAATTATTTCTGATTCGTAAATATCATGATTTTAGAATTCTGAATTTTCATTAGATTGCAACTAATACAACTTTATTAATACTATGCCTAGTAGTATTCATTTTTTGCAATGAATCATTTGATAATGAAATTATTATTTTGCAAGAATACAGCAGTTTCTGACCATTTGACAATGTGATATTTGATCTATAAAGTCATTCGAACATACCTCCACGTGTAGTGGGTCTTGGGGTTGTGGGAGGGGGAGTTGGAATTGTCCTGGGTGTGATTGGTGGACCTTTCACACATCCCTTGATGTTCACTTCTACCTCATCACAAACATCTCCAGTATTGCACGACAGTCTGATAGAAATGCCGCTTATTACCTTGAGTAGTGTTGGTAGTGGCATTTGCTGTGTACCAGCTTGCGAGAAGTAGAGAGGTTTCTGCAAGAAGTTAAAACTTCAACTGTTTTTATGCTGGGTAAAAAATCTAAAAAGCACAATGCCTAGAAATCAACCATTACCATTACATACCTTTCCTTCTGCCATATCATCAAAGAAGTAACTGATGGAAACTTTCAAAGCGCTGCCATCAGAGCAAGTCTTGCCAACTCGGAGGTAAAAGACAGTTAATTGAGCAGGTCTTGTACTCCTCAAAGAGATTCCACCGTTAGTTGGGAAACTAAGAGTGCTGAAGCCATCAGGTCCAGATACACTGACAGTCCCATCGCCAGTTGGTTTGAAGACACTGTTTGGACCATCAACCATAGGTTCACGGCAGACTGAAATAGTAAAATGCAGTTACTATGGCCTCAATAATATTCTCCTTTTTCTTCTTGTGGAACTCAGGGCTTTATTAATAGGTACTTTTCAAAGTGCTTAAGTACTAAAACAGTACTTTCAAGAACCTCCAGTATCCACTACTCAGTACAGTACCCAGGACTTTTTTTTTGACAAGGTACGTAAGTACAGTGCTTAGCGCACTGGCTGTTAATTTTAAAAGTACTTATTATTGATTATGTTTAATAAATTTCTAACCGCCCTTGTTAAAACCTTAGCCTTAGGTGAGTAAAATGAATGCTTACTGCCAGGTGTAGTTGGGATTGCTGTGGTTGGAGATGGGGTTGTTGGGATTACTGGACCCTTGATACATCCCTTAATGTCAACTTCGACTTCGTCACATATGTCTCCAGAGCTGCATGAGAGTCTGATGCTGATTCTGTTGATCACTCCTAGCCTAGATGGCAGAGCCATTTGCTGTGTGCCAGGCTGAGAGAAGTATACTGGTGCCTGTTGAAACAACCATAACGTTATATTTTTACTTTCAGCAAACAAAGTTTGAAGAAGGTATTGCAATCACTTTGGTCAAATGTTGTCAGTCCGCGGGGCGGATAGATCGTTTCCGAGCCAGGACTTAGCCCCTATTGCTCGTACAGGGATGAAATTTGGTACACATATAGCCTATACAGTCTAGCTGTGCTTTTTGTTGGTCTGATCGATGGATGTTCTATACTTTTTTTAAATATTAGTGTAATATATAAAAAAGAAAATTTTTTCCGGGCCAAGAATCGGCCCCAATTATACAAGGATGATATTGCCTATATGCTCTAGTTGTGCCTTTTGCTGGTCGAGGAATAGTATAAAAGGTGTTTTTTCTTACCGAGCCAAGAATCTACTACAATTGCATGCACATGAACAAGATTTGGTGCCTGCGTGGACAAAATAATCTAGTTGCGCCTTTTTATGGTTTGATTGACAAATATTCTATACTTTTTGAATTAGTGAGAAAAAAATATAGAAAATTATTTTTTCCTCTCCGGGTCCAAGTCTCGATCACTTTGCATGTACATGCATGAAATTTGGGAAAAATATCACCTATGTGATGTACTATGGAGCTGTGCTTTTGAAGGTCTGATTGATAGGTAAGCCTATTTAATAATTTTTTTGAATATTCAGAAAATTTTGGAAAATGTAAATGAATATCTTTTTTGGTTTCTTGCCCTGCCATATGGTAGACATGTCACTTTTATGGTTTCATTGTGTATTTTTACCTGTTACGTGCATGAAACAATAAAACTGTACCCTACCACTTTTTTGTTAAGTATTTGTTCAGTTGTACTTTATCATGTTTTAAGGTATGGCAGTAGTACAGTTTTGTCTCTGTTAAAAATATGTTGAACAAATTAATGTTTCTTTTGCTGCCTTTATCTCATACAATTTCACTCATGTGGTTGTTATAATAACCCAAGATTTGTCTAAAATACTTTTTTATCTCTTTACATGGTTCTTATGGGGTATCATTAGTTACCAATGTTTTAAACCCCAAATACCCTTCCATATCAACATCTTATAACACTGTGAAATTATGTGATTCCGTTACATTGCAAGTAGTGATTCCATTGCATTGCAAGTAGTCTTGAGTTTTTATCACCTCAGCTTGGCGAGACGGTATATTTTTGTGATATGAAGTTGTTGTTTAAAACTATTTTATGTTATTTATAAACTCTCCACTGGAGCCCCAATTATAATATCCTTACCGTTGCTTCTGCCATATCCAGATAGAAGTAGCTGATCCTGACTTTGAGGAAACTGCCATCGGAGCAAGTCTTGCCAATTCTGAGGTTAAAGAGTGTAAGTTGCACTGGTCTAGTGCTCTTTAACAATGCAGCTCCACTATCAGGGAAGTTCAGTGTGCTAAAGCCATCGGGTCCTGATGCACTGACGGTTGCTCCACCGGTTAGATTCAAAATGCTGGATGAGCCATCAACCATAGGTTCGGTGCAGACTGAAAGAATGATTCATTATTTTGCTTATATAGTACTCAGTGAAGACTAAATGCAGATGATAATATAATGGTATTTCTTGAGAATGAATAAATTTCAAGAAGATAGTAAGAACGAAGAGCGCTTTTTTTATTACCTCCTGTTGTAGTTGTACTTGGTGTTGTTGGTGCTGGAGTACCTAATAAAGAAAAAATAAATGAATTTAAATTCACAACCGATGATACACTAGAACTTTTGATAAGGATTTAGCGCAATGATCAACCAAAACTGTTGTGTTGTTGGTTGCACGCACAGCTTACAGCCAGGAAATTTGACATGCAAAAAGAATGGACTGTTGCACCGTGAAAATGGCACTTTGTGACTGATGATAGCTGATGAAGTATCATCTTCTCTACATTCAACATGGGAAACATAGAGGCTGTTTGATTTGTCATGATCAAGAGAAGACCATTTGATTTGTCATAACTGATTTTAGAGTAAAAATATGATGCGTAATCCTTTCGTTTACCTGTCACCAACAATTGCTTGGTTGGCCGATATGATTTTTATAGTTGTCAGAAATGGTGATGCTTAGTCCATTGCTAGACACTTTTAGACATTTCAATGTCAGATATAGGCTTATAATCATTTTATAATCAATTAGTTCTGGAGTACAACACTGAGTTGTGTTAGCTCCTATGCCTATTTTCTATGTCATTAAGTAACAAAAGTAAGAAAACATACTTGGTTTTTCACAGAAAGCTTCACACTCTCGCTTGGATCTGTAATTGTTGCCGTTGCCTCTACAACCTCCATAGATGAATCTTGTGCATTTTCCTGTCACAATGTCATAGAACCAACGCCTGATGGCAGCACGACATGGGCCAGTCTTTTTCGGTGAAATGCAGTCTGAAGTCACAAAATAATGCTCATGCACACAAATTTTAAGATATATTTAAGGTATTATGATATGTCAACTTATCACTACATACCTTTGGATGGTTGGGTAGTGGGTCGTCTTGTTGTGGTAGTTGTAGTTGCTAAAATATGATAAGCCATCTAAATTAATTTCAATTGAGATTTAAGAGTACTAAACTTCCTAACATTATCATGTATAGGTATATCTAATTTAAATAGGACCTTCAGCCTCATCCAAAAATAATTGTTTAGCATAGAAAATTTAGCAATTTTTAATTCGTGGCATTTTGTTGTCCACTGGTGTGGTACACTGGAACTCTTTTAACTCTTGTATGTTGTTAATCAACAATTTCCAGGAAACCCTTTTTCCTAAATGAAGTTTATCCAAACGAATAAAGTATCACCATACTGCAAAATAACTTGGTAATGATTACATACTTGGCTTTCCACAATTAGCTTCACATGCTTGCTTGGTTCTGTAATTGTTGCCATTGCCCTGGCATCCTCCGTAGATGAACCTCTTGCACAGTCCACTGGATGTTTCAAAATACCAACGTCTGAACCTAGCTCTGCATGGACCAGTCTTTTTAGGTGAAGTGCAGTCTGCAATTAATGTCAGCAAGACAAATGTTATTATATAAAGCAGTTAAGCAAGTGAAAGATGACACACGTGAAAGATGACACACACTGGTCAATGTAATAATAACTGAAAACACTTTGCAAAATAGTTATGTCTGACATTTCCAGATTTCAGATAACTTTTTGAATTGATTTATTAATGAGGGCACTAGCTAAAACTTTGCCTACTGTTATACATGTATAGCCAAGAACCATAACTTTACCTTTGAACTGTTTCTTAATTGTATGTCACTTTTGCATATTTTGTCTGTATGAATGACTCACCTTTTGGAGGTTCTGTTCTTGGTCTTTTTGTTGTAGTAACTGTAAGAGAAACAAGTATTAACACACCAGTTTCACTGAGGATAGATTAATCTACACATGAATAAATTGATATATGAAGAATTGCATACTTGGTTTTCCACAGAAAACTTCACACTCTCTCTTGGATCTGTAGTTGTTACCATTTCCTCCACATCCACCATAGATGAATCTCTTGCATTTTCCGGTAACAATGTCATAGAACCAACGTCTGATGAAAGCCTTGCATAGACCGGGCTCTGCAGGTGAAATGCAGTCTGGAATGACAAATACAATGATTAGTTACCATAATCTATCCTCATACCTAAATCTGCATTAATGTAAATTCCAATGAAGCTCACCTTTGGATGGTAAGGTAGTTGTCCTTCTTGTAGTTGTTGTCCTTATTGTAGTTGTTGTGGTTGTTGCTGTAAAAATTTTGATCATCAAGTCTCAAGTGTGAATAAATTGTCTATAGCAGTATTATTAAGGTAAAAAATACTGTAAAGTAGCTTCTCTACATTTCATTTGAAGTTGTCATTCTTTCTCTCTTTTAAATGCATTTTTAAACTTTACGCGGTTAATGAATAGCCAAAATGTTTTTTAAATATTACATACTTGGTTTTCCACAATTAGCTTCACATGCTCTCTTTGTTCTGTAATTGTTGCCATTGCCCTGGCATCCTCCATAGATGAACCTCTTGCAAAGACCACTAGATATGTCAAAATACCAGCGTCTGAATGCAGCTCTGCAGGGACCAGTCTTTTTTGGTGAAGTACAGTCTGAAATTTTGCATGATTGGCATTTAATTAATTATTATGACATGGTATATATTTGTTTAAGGTTGAAATTACTTTGTATATTTTAATTTCGCAGTGGACTCACCTTTGGTTGGTTGAGTTGTTGGCCTTCTTGTTGTAGTCGGAATGGCTGGAATAAGAAGAGTGAATAAAAATTACTTTCTCAAAATTTTGAGCTGTACAATTCACTTTCCCTTATCAATTTGGTGTTTGGCTTTAGAATGTCATTTATCAATTTGGTAGTTGGTTTTAGGATATCATGTAATATAGGTCAGTGCCAGAAACAAATTTAGTATTGTTTACCTTGGATACATCCTTTGATGTTGACTTCCACTTCATCACATACATCTCCTGTGCTGCATGAGAGTCTGATGCTTATTCTGCTCACAACTTGCAGTTTGGATGGCAGTGCTACGGATTCAGTGCCAGCTTGAGAGAAGAACAATGTTCTCTGAAAGGAATAGTATTAAATAATGTAACACTAATCATTTAAAAGAGTAAATTATCTGACAAAAACTTGATATCAATGATGAATTACAGTAATTACCGTGACTTCAACCCTGCTTGAATAGAAGTAGCTCACTGCAATTCTAAGTGGACTACCATCTGAACAAGTCTTTCCTATTCTGATGTAAAATACTGTGAGTTTTACAGGTTTGGTACTTCTTAAAGTCACCAATCCACTGTCTGGGAAATTGAGGGTGCTGAAACCGTCAGGTCCTGATGCACTAACAGTGGCATCTCCATTTGGACTGAGTATGCTGGATGGACCATCCACCATAGGATCGGTACAGACTGAAATAAGATTTATGTGAGTTTGAAAAAAATTGAATAAACAAACAGTTCTTCAATGTTTTGCTGTAGATGTATGTTAGCTCTTGTTTTGCAGTTATGAAACATGAATATTTTCCCCTTTGATCTGGTCAGAACTCTTTCGTGAGGAAACTGTGTACTTACTGCCAGGTGTAGTTGGGCTTGGGGTGGTTGGAGCTGGAGTTGTGATTTCAGGTCCCTTGATGCATCCCTTGATGTCAACTTCAACTTCATCACATACATCTCCAGTGTTGCATGAGAGTCTGATGCTGATTCTGTTGATAACTCCAAGCCTAGATGGCAGAGCCATTTGTTGTGTGCCAGGCTGAGAGAAGTACACTGGTGCCTATCAAAATATTCAGATCATGGTACAACATAATATTATTTTTACAGGTGTGCCAACCACTGTTTTGGTGTCTTTTAAAGATGTCCTTAAGATATTAATTTACTTACCGTTGCTTCTGCCATATCCAGGTAGAAGTAGCTGATCCTGACTTTAAGGGAACTGCCATCAGAGCAAGTCTTGCCAATTCTGAGGTTGAAGAGTGTAAGTTGCACAGGTCTATTGCTTGTGAGTAATGCATATCCGGTATTAGGGAAGTTCAATGTGCTGAAGCCATCAGGTCCTGATACGCTGACAGTTGCACCTCCAGATGGTTTCAAAATGCTGGATGGGCCATCTACCATTGGTTCAGTACAGACTGAAAATATACAGTTTTTCTTACAGCTAAAGCGATTGATCAATGATCATGGATTTGTAACTATTCACATCAAAGTCATGTTTGAGAGATTTATTGTCATAATTGTGTCACTCCACTTACTGCCAGGTGTAGTTGGGCTTGGAGTGGTTGGAGCTGGAGTTGTGATTTCAGGTCCCTTGATGCAACCCTTGATGTCAACTTCAACTTCATCACATACATCTCCAGTGTTGCATGAGAGTCTGATACTGATTCTGTTGATCACTCCAAGCCTAGATGGCAGAGCCATTTGTTGTGTGCCAGGCTGAGAGATGTACACTGGTGCCTATCAAAATATTTATATCATAGTTTACGTAATATTATATATGTATGCCATCCATTGTTTTGGTGTCTTTTCAAGGTATCCTTGAGATACCAATTAACTTACCGTTGCTTCTGCCACATCCAGGTAGAAGTAGCTGATCCTGACTTTGAGGAAACTGCCGTCAGAGCAAGTCTTGCCAATTCTGAGGTTAAAGAGTGTAAGCTGTACAGGTCTAGTGCTCCTTAACAATGCAGCTCCACTATCAGGGAAGTTCAGTGTGCTAAAGCCATCAGGTCCTGACACACTGACAGTTGCACCACCAGATGGTTTCAAAATGCTGGATGGGCCATCAACCATGGGCTCAGTGCAGACTGGAAGAATGATTCGTAATAATGCATGTATAGTACTCGGTGAAGGTTAATGCAGATAATAATCTTTTTTTCTTTTTTTTTTTTAAATGAATACATTCCGAGAAGATGATGTAGCATAGCAACAAAGAGATCTATTTTTTTATTACCTCCTCTTGTAGTTGTACTTGGTGTTGTTGGTGCTGGCGTACCTAATATGAAGAATGCAAAAAAAAAAGTCTTTAAAATTCCCTACCAATGATACATTAGAACTTTTGAAAAAGATTGATTGAATGATCATTCCAAAACTGTATTGTTGGTTACATGCGCAGCTTAATATGAAATATTGAGTTACTATGTCCATAATGTTTAACTCTTGTACAGTAGTTTTATATGCTTGTGTAAAGAGACTTATGCGTAATTGTAAAATCTACATTTCACAAAGAAGAATATGTTGACATGATGTTCTTGAAAAAGAGAGTCATCCATGGCCTTTTTTTTTTTCAGTTATGTAGTTTTGAAATTTCGTTTTAAGGATGGTAAAACACCTAAAAATGATTGTATCCTAATGCTAAGTGAAAAAGGCCAGATCAATACATAATAGGATATGCCTATACAAAGTATAAATTCACTAATAACTTTGATGTCAGACAAAAGTCAAGAATGCCCATATATAATAGTAACAAAATTGTTAATTAGGCATCCAATGTGGTGCTTTGCCTTTCAGAGCTTTGTTGTCCAAAATAACCATTCAGCATCAATAAAAGAGGCATTTGGTTTAACCTTGATGGTGATGAGGTAGTTATTGCTTTTGTGACTTGTCAAATACAGGATTGTGATGTTTTGTTGATTGCCAGACACTAGAAGACGAATGTTCTCATCAGAATGTTGAATGTTGACCTATATAATAGATTTTAGAAGATTGAAAGATGGATATGACAGGTCGATCCCTCTAGGCCCAGTTCTGGGCACTCACATGGATTGAATAACAATTTGGGAGAGGAGAGCAGGTGTCTTCGACATGTTATACATTCGTCCTTGAATGCAACTCTGGTGTGTCAATTAGTGTCGTGCCTATTTGTATGTCATTTGTAACAAAAGTAAGGAAACATACTTGGTTTGCCACAGAAAGCTTCACACTCTCGCTTGGATCTGTAGTTGTTGCCATTGCCTCTACATCCTCCATAGATGAATCTTGTGCATTTACCAGTCACTATGTCATAGAACCAACGCCTGATGGCGGCACGACATGGGCCAGTCTTTTTTGGTGAAATGCAGTCTAAAGTAACAAAATAATGACTATTATTCCCTCATGTACACACATTCTAAGATACTATTTTTTCTTTAGTATCTGAAAGGGATAATACCATCAAAAAGTCTATTGTTGTAGCATGTCAACACATATTCATATCAACAGAAAACCTATCTATGGGACCATTTGTTACTTCATAATATATTTTGGAAATAAATTTACAGATAAAAAAATTTAGATTAACTAACTTTGAATTACTTTGAAAAATTTAATTAAATAAATTCAATTACTACTATCCCTTTTCCGATACTTATGGGTAGTATAAAATGTCAGTGTGCCACTATATACCTTTGGATGGTTGGGTGGTAGGCCGTCTTGTGGTGGTAGTTGTAGTTGCTAAAATGATAAATCATCTAAATTATTTGCCATCCCCAGTGAAGTTCTATCTGAAGAATTGCAATTCATAATTTAGAGAATTTACATTTTTACATCATCAAAATATTATAGAGCATGTTTAACCTGATCCAAAGGAATTTGTGTATAATACAAAATTCAGCAATCTTTAATTCCAGACATCTTTTTATCTACTGCTGTGGTACACTGAAACTCTTAACTGTTGTATTTTGTACATTGAGTATTTTCGATCAACTTTTTCTATTCAAAATGAAGTTTCACCCAAATGACTGTTTCTGCATATTACTAAATAAATTGCAAATGGTTACATACTTGGCTTTCCACAATTAGCTTCACATGCTTGCTTGGTTCGGTAATTGTTGCCATTGCCCTGGCATCCTCCGTAGATGAACCTCTTGCACTGACCACTGGATGTGTCAAAATACCAACGTCTGAATCTAGCTCTGCATGGACCAGTCTTTTTAGGTGAAGTGCAGTCTGCAGTTAATGTTAGGCATATGTTATAAAATAAAACATATGCATGTCAAAGATAATAGTCGCTGCTTGATGTATTGACAATTGAAACACTCTGCGTAATAGTTTATGTTGGACATTTATGGATTTCAGTTGACTCAGTATAAATTGGTTTTTTTATGACAGCACCATTTAAAACTTTTCTTACTCTAACAGCTGTAATAGTTATAGCAAAGAACCATAGCTTTACATTTCTTTTGAACTGTTTGTTAATGGTAATAGCCCTTTCACACTGATGCAATAACACGCAAGGAATAGCATAATTGTGCAGTTTCAAGTCAGCAGCTCATTACGCAAATGAAGTGGACTTGAGGCTCTGGTGACTGGTTGATGGTTACTGTTGTACTGGCCACGTTCTGCATGGCGTACTGGCTCCTGTAATTTCGTTAAGAACTCATTTGATCTCGTGCCATTATGTACATTTCAAGCATATTATGCAGAGATATTGTTTGATAATGTATAAACTCGTGTCAATGATCCGCCAGCATCCGAAGTAAAAAATTAAACATGTTAAATTTTCCAAAAATATTTGTGTATTGCTGCTGATGGCTGCTGATTGTTTATGTATAACCTCTTGGAGGCTGGCGGAGTTAAGAGTGGCCCATACGAGATGGTACGAGGTCCAGTGTAAAAGGGCTATAAGTCACTTTTATATATTTTTATTGTATGAATGCCTCACCTTTCGGAGGCTCTGTTGTTGGTCTCCTTGTTGTAGTAACTGTAAGAGAAATAAGCATTAACACGCCATTTTCACTGATGATAGATGAAAATATTGATATATGAAGGATCGCATACTTGGTTTTCCACAGAAAACTTCACACTCTTGCTTGGATCTGTAGTTGTTACCATTGCCTCCACATCCACCATAGATGAATCTCTTGCATTTTCCGGTAACAATGTCATAGAACCAACGTCTGATGAAAGCCTTGCATAGACCGGGCTCTGCAGGTGAAATGCAGTCTGGAATGACAAGTACAATGATTATATTTAGTTACCACATTCTATCCTCCGATCTAAATCTGCATTAATCTAAATTCCCACAAAGCTCACCTTTGGATGGTAAGGTAGTTGTCCTTCTTGTAGTTGTTGTCCTTCTTGTAGTTGTTGTGGCTGTTGCTGTAAAAATAAGAGTTGCATTTCAATTAATTGTTAATTTAGATCATCAAGTGTGAATAAATTGTCTATAGCAGTATTATTAAGGTAAAATCACTGTAAAGTAGCTTCTCTACATTTCATTTGAAGTTGTCTTTTCTCTCTCTGGAATATTTTCAAACTTAACATAGTCAGCATATAGCCAAAATGTTTTTGAAATATTACATACTTGGTTTTCCACAATTAGCTTCACATGCCCTCTTTGTTCTGTAATTGTTGCCATTGCCCTGGCATCCTCCGTAGATAAACCTCTTGCAAAGACCACTAGATATGTCAAAATACCAGCGTCTGAATGCAGCTCTGCACGGACCAGTCTTTTTTGGTGAAGTGCAGTCTGAAATTTTGCATCATTGGCATTGATTATTTATTATAATTTGATAAATGTTTGTTTAAGGTTGAAACTAGTTTGTATATTTTTATGTCACAGCAGACTTACCTTTTGGTGGTTGAGTTGTTGGCCTTCTTGTTGTAGTAGGAATGGCTGGAATAAGAAGAGTGAATAAAAATTATTATACTTTCTCAGAATTTTGAGCTGTACATTCATTCACTTTCCCTTGTCAAGTTGATGGTTGGTTTTCGGATGTCATTTATCAATTTGATAGTTAGTTTTAGGATATCATATAAGTCGGTTAGTGTCAGAAACAAATTTAGTATTGTTTACCTTGGATACATCCTTTGATGTTGACTTCGACTTCATCGCATATGTCTCCTGTGCTGCATGAGAGTCTGATGCTTATTCTGCTCACAACTTGCAGTTTGGATGGCAGTGCTACGGATTCAGTGCCAGCTTGAGAGAAGAACAATGTTCTCTGAAAGGAATAGTATTGAATAATGAAACACTATGGTAATGATTTAAAGGAGTAAGTTATCTGACAAAAACTTGATATCAATGATAAATTATTGTAGTTACCGTGACTTCAACCCTGCTTGAATAGAAGTAGCTCACTGCAATTCTAAGTGGACTACCATCTGAACAAGTCTTTCCTATTCTGATGTAAAATACTGTGAGTTTTACAGGTTTGGTACTTCTTAAAGTCACCAATCCACTGTCTGGGAAATTGAGGGTGCTGAAACCGTCAGGTCCTGATGCACTAACAGTGGCATCTCCATTTGGACTGAGTATGCTGGATGGACCATCCACCATAGGATCGGTGCAAACTGAAAGAAAATATAGAAGAATATATAAATTGGTGAACAAACAAACATCCTTTTAGTGTTTGCTGCATGTATGTTTTAGCAATTGCCTAATGCCCATTCAAATCAGCATTTAAATTCTTGATGTCTAGACCTTTGAAGTTTGTCTTGAAGTTAAATAGAAGTCTTCCTCAAAAAACATTCGACCAATGGCTGATTGCTATTCAGAATGTATGAGATATGTACATGAGGGTAAATAGACCCCGAAGTCGACTACAGAAAGACAACTAGTCAAGTCATAGTCAGCTTTCCAAGCAGCAAGTTTACGTTCACTCAAGTTAAGTCAGACTTGAGTGAGCTAAAGTCAAGTCATTGTTGCATAACTTAACCAATTTTTACTTCACAGAAATGGTTTTGGTGTAATTTTAAACAGCATAAATGGCACAGAAAACGTTTGATACTCTTTTTAAAACTTTCTAAAGTCTATGCAACATATAAAAATCCCAAAATATCTCTCATATTTGCTAACTGCACAATTCTCCGAGTGCGTTAAATATGAAAATTGCGAAATAATAATGTACTGTTAAGGAATATTTAACGAAAACTCCTTTTAGATATCATTAAGATTTTGAAGTAAGCTGAAGTTAATTGAAGTCAAGTGAAGTCAGAGTTGAAAAACTTAATTGACTAGTCAGTTGAAGTTCTTGCCAAGCAAGTCAGAGTTTCAGCTCTGACTGACTTCGGGGTCTAAGTGTAAAACATAAAAGATCCTAGTGCCACATTTTCAGTGGTCTTTTCATCATTCAATGTTGATTGTTGAGATTGAGGAAGAATAGATTTAAATGTGAAAGCTACTCTCCTGAGAAACATGTTGAAGAATAAGTCAAGAAAGATATACCTCCACGAGTAGTGGGTCTTGGGGTTGTGGGAGGGGGAGTTGGAATTGTCCTTGGTGTGATTGGTGGACCTTTCACACATCCCTTGATGTTCACTTCTACCTCATCACAAACATCTCCAGTGTTGCACGACAGTCTGATAGAAATGCCACTTATAACCTTGAGCAGTGTTGGTAGTGGCATTTGCTGTGTACCAGCTTGTGAGAAGTAGAGAGGTTTCTGCAAGAAGGCAAGTCATTGTTTTTATGGTGGTTTAGAAGTACTAGAAATCACAATGCCTGGAAATCAACTAACAATCTACCTTTCCTTCGGCCATGTCATCAAAGAAGTAACTGATGGAGACTTTTAAAGCGCTGCCGTCAGAGCAAGTCTTGCCAACTCTGAGGTAAAAGACAGTCAATTGAGCAGGTCTTGTGCTTTTCAAGAAGACACCTCCATTAGCTGGGAAACTGAGGGTGCTGAAGCCATCCGGTCCAGATACACTGACAGTTCCATCGCCAGTTGGTTTGAAGACACTATTTGGACCATCAACCATAGGTTCCCGACAGACTGAAATGATAGAATTTTGAAGCTACTAAAGCCTGAAAATTATTCTCCTATTTACACTGGTAAGATTCATAAATGGGGAAGACAGTCATGTACTTACTACCAGGTGTAGTTGGGCTTGGGGTAGTTGGAGCTGGAGTTGTGATTTCAGGTCCCTTGATGCATCCTTTAATATCAACTTCAACTTCATCACATACATCTCCAGTGTTGCATGAGAGTCTGATGCTGATTCTGTTGATAACCCCAAGCCTAGATGGCAGAGCCATTTGTTGTGTGCCAGGCTGAGAGAAGTACACTGGTGCCTGTAAAAATATTCAGATCTTTTATAACATAATGTGACATAATTACATATGCTATCCACTCTTTTGGTTTCAAATTAAGATTTCCATCAGCTATTGTTATCAATTATAATATCCTTACCGTTGCTTCTGCCATATCCAGGTAGAAGTAGCTGACCCTGACTTTAAGGAAACTGCCATCAGAGCAAGTCTTGCCTATTCTGAGGTTAAAGAGTGTAAGTTGTACAGGTCTGGTGCTCCTTAGTAGTGCAGCTCCATTATTAGGGAAGTTCAGTGTGCTAAAGCCATCAGGGCCGGATGGACTGACTGATGAGCCTCCAGTTGGTTTTAAAACACTGGATGGTCCGTCAACCATTGGATCAGCACACACTGAAAAGTTGAACAAACTTAATGAATCAGAATATAGTTCTATTGATAAATACGATTCAAGAAGTTGTTGTTGAAGTATCTCGACTTATTTGACATATTTCTTTCTGCTGTCATGTAATAATTGATGTCCCTAGAGTTGGCAAAATAAACAGGCTGAAAATGGTATCGAAAAATCATGAATTGATTTGTTCTGAATAACTTTTATGATTTACAATAGTAGAGAGTGGAGAAAGGTTGTTGCAATTTAAAACTGCATCCAGTTGGGATGAAATATGTTTGACCTGCGATTTTATGCAAGAATTACCTGCTGCAGTTGTTGTTGGTCTGGTTGTTGGTCTTGTTGTAGTTGTTGTGGGGGGTCTGGTTGTAGTTTCTGTGGATGTTGTTGGGGTTGGTGTGGTTCTTGTAACTGTTGTTGTGGCGGTTGTAGTAGTTGGTGTTGTTGTTGGTATTCTTGTAGTTGTTGCTTCTCTGACACATTCTGTTATCAGCAAATCCTTGACGCAAACTGAAGCATCATCAGCTGCCAAAATGTCAATCAAGATGCTTTCAACTGTTTGGCCATTGGTTTCACCAGGAATAGCAAAGTTGTACATGGCAAACTGACTGTTTGGTGCTTTGACCTGAAAGATACATCATCAAAATGGCTTAATCTTTTAATTTCATGCATCAGACCACAACAGGTTGGCTTGCTTCAGAAGTTTGTCCTGTTGTTGATTCATTCTTTTTCTATTATGCATAGAAATTTAAACAGAAGCACGACCAGGATATTTTCAGAGGGGGCGGCATGAGGGCGAGCTGCCTTTGACAGGGTTATCACCCTATTAATATGTTTTTTAATTGTTTGTGCTAAAAGTAATTGTAAGAAGTACTATAATTACAGAAGCACTGCAAGTGATTCTCATGGCAGAATCAGACAGAAAACATAAGAATAAATTTTAGAAAATGATGTGGATATTTAGTATTTGAAAATGAATTAAGCATTGCTAAATATTATCAATTCACATGAGGGCGAGCAAGGGCGGTGATAGGATGGTTATCCTCCCATACATTTCGCCTATGTCACTGTAGTAATAACCTTGTAGACTGTATGTAATAATAATAGCTTTCGGTGATTAATGTCATATTTATAGTAATAGGATGTTTCATCTCGCGCCACGGTTGCACCTCCTGTGTGTCTCATAATGCCTATTCAGTGTGTAAATAATAGATGTGAAATCCAATCACCCAGCCATGGCCACCAATATTTGTACAGGCCTGCCCTACCATTCTGTGATATTGTAACTAACTCGTTTTTGTTTGCGATCAAACTTGACCCAAGGATTGAAAGTAAAATACATTCATGCAATACATGAGCTTTAATATCGGATTGTGTATGGCAGTTATCTGACAGTCTTCTGATCAAAATAAGGAACTTACCACCTTTGACTGAGACATTCCTGATTTGGAGATATAATTGAAGGAGACTGAGAGAGCATTCTGGACTTTGAGTGAGATGAACATGTTTGAGGATCTTGGTCGTGGTTTGAGGTTGACAAGCAGGTTCATGGGGCCATATTTGCAGAATGGCCTTCCAATAGTTGGTTTGAGAATAATGGGACCAACATTCTTGTAAGTCCTACTTGATGCAATGGCTACAATTTCGTAATTGATGTCGGGATTATCGTTTCCGTATCTGTCGAATTCTGTCATCGTAGATCCATAAGGACAAAGCAATGACGGTGTAGTTGTAGTGACAGTTGCTGGAAAAAATTAACAGAAAATAGATGATGAATTTATTAAAAATCACCACATATACTCCAGGAATATCAGTACTATTAGTCTATATTTGCATTATTAACTCTCGTTGATGGAGAATTCTATTCACAGAATTAGATTTGTAAACTACAATGTATATATATATATCTTTCACTTCAGTTTTATGCCATAGCTTCTCAGTTGAAATGATAATAAAATTTCTGTTCCTGTGTAAGGTTTCTTGGCCTATTTCTGAGAAAAGCTCATTTGCATAATTACATTATTATCTCCAAGTCGTCAAATTTAAGTTAATTCAAAGAGTGCGTACCTGTTGGGCTGCATTCGAGTATGCACAGGCTGTTGATCGAGAACTGTGAGCTCTTTGGTTTGATGTACAGAATGATTGATTTCACGGATACCGCTTGAGTTTGAGCAGGAATCAAGAATGTGAATGTATTTTTGCCGCCAGAAGCATACTGCAGAGAAATGAAAAATGGGGAAAATGAGATTTCATGATGATAGTGACTTAAACCAAATGATCTGCTATTTTCCGAAATTCACTTTCACACCTGACGAAGCCCAGGAGACATGTGCAAAGGTTCCATTATTAATATAAACAAAGGAATATTGTGTCATGTTTCCTTTCAGAATCTAAATATTGTTTTATTTCATATAACTTTACCAATGTCTCTATTGATATGTTGAAATATGCAATATCTGAGGCTCTCAGTTCTATTACCTTATCCTGTGGCTGTGAAATTGTATAATCATCTGTTTTGTATCTGAATACTATCTTGGCTTTGCCAAATGTTTCGAAGGAGAATTTCATGTTGGACGATCTTGGAGATGGTTTCAATTTCATTTTTATGGTGTATGGAGTGGTAATCAGTAGGTTTTTTCTGTTAGGGCAGAAATAATCCTTGCTGATAACTAGGCCATCACTGCCTGTTGCTACCACTGTATTCTTCGGTGCCAGAGCACCAGGAGTGGTGAATGTTGGTTCTGTTCCATATGGACAAACGAAGGGACCAGCTGCAAGAAACATTTTTTGTAAGTGAAATATAACATTTGTTAACTTTAATTATACAAGAACACTATCTTTGACTGTTTTTTAGCTTTTTGCCTTTCCTGTTTGACTTTTAAAACATAACAAGTTTTTGGTTTTCTGATTGAAAATATGTAGGTTGCATTGGAAACTGGACAACATTGATACATATTAATGGAATCGAGATGCGAGAGGCAGATAGATAGGCCTATTACTAGTAGTGCAGTTACTGAATGTCATTGTACGATTCCTTGATTATGGCCCTTTTTTGTGCAGATTAAATGAGTTTTGTCAAGTTTCCATGAATAATTTGCCTCAAAATAGCACACTCTTGTGCTGATAGGGTATAAAACTCACTCACTCATGAATAATCTGATAAACTCACTTGTAGTTGTGGGTCTTGTGGTTGGGCGTGTTGTCGTAGTCGTTCTCCTTGTGGTTGTTGTTACTGGTACTGTCGTTGCTGAAATAGGTACATTATAGTATCAAATGCATCTAAGTGAAGAAATATGGCTACAGATGTAATATGTGTTTCGCGTGCTGATACTTGCTAACCACGAGCCAGTAATGTTTCCAATATTATTTTTATATTTTTATGGTATCTGTTATCAATCATGGAGGGTTTCTGCCTAGAAAGCGATACTATGACTGTGTACAATACGGTCAATAGATGGCTATGCCTGGTAAGTTGTATGAGTGTTGCGTTGTTTGAAGATTATATAGTGCTTATTTGTGAAAATTGATTGGCAGATGGATAAATGGTACCCAATACTGGGTAAAGATTGTTGTTGAACTGAAAAATGCTATGTTGTGCTTCAAAATTAAAATGACACCTGAATATGGTCGCAATATGAGTTACACGTACATGCCAGGTGAAATTAACATTAATTTTGGCTTTCCTAGACGCTGGTAATACCAAATGAAACCACACAAATTATCTGGAGATGTTTTGGGAAAGTGGCTACTATAAAAATCTAATTTAGGATAATTGATATACAATAATTTCCTTGGAATCAAGCCAGAATTCAATTATTTGCTGAAATGAAACATCACAAGTAATCTTTGAATATTGGCTGCTTTAAAAAACTGGTTTTTGGTAATTGCTTTACAACCATTACCTAGGCATCAAGTTTGTATAAAATTATTTGCTCAAATTAAGCAACTTACGACAATTCCGTTCATCTTCGCCATTCAAACAGTCAATCTGGTCGTCGCAGATCTGTCTTGGCTTCACGCATATCATGCTTGTTCCATTTGTGCATTTGAGTTCCCCTGTTTGACAGCCACACTTCTCAATTGGTTTGCAGTCAAATTTGCTGTTCTTGCAGACACTTTTGGATGAAAATATAAACATTGTAATACATTTGTATATTCATAATACTTTTTATAGGTCAATTTTAAACTTTACTATTGATTAATTGCCAGGCTACAATGAAAATTGTAGTTTTACCAAACACAACTGGTATTAATTATAGAAAGTTTAAGATACAAATTTGTGAATAAAAATTGGAATTATATCAAGATGTTCAATGGTTTTATATGAATTCACCATCTGTTGCAATCCTGCTGAAGGACAGTGCCAGCTGGATATCTCGTTCCTTTGTATCGACATGGGCACTCCTCTAGTGGTAGACAGTTTCCATCTGTAATAAAGGATATAAAACCGTAAGTAGATACATTCATAAATTGTATGTTGCGATGACATAAGGCAATTATAGCAGCAACCTTTAAGGCCGGACACAATTTATTGTTAGATTCTCAGACTTACCGCCACAAAAAATTTACTGCCAACAAAAAGGAAAAAAGCTTATCCACATTTTATTTAAGTGACTGACCCAATAAAAATTAAGATAACAGCTTTGTCGTCCCTACTGACCTTAGAAATAGTGCCTCAAGAAGATCCAAGAAGCTGTCTGCCCTGAATATTGGTTCTTAACTGGTCATTCTCATGTGTTTGTGGCATTTTTCTTTGATTTTCAAACAAACATTTCCTTATAACTGTACTTCACAACTAAATCGAGGACAACCCTTCCTTGCTGCAATTCACAACTATAAATAGATGACACTCTTTCCTTACTGTAATTCACAACTTAATAGAGGGGACCCACCTTCCTTATAATTCACAACTAAATTTATATAAAGGAAAAACTTTCCTTACTGTAATTCACAGCTACATGTAAATAGATAGGAGGACATACCTTCAAAGTATTGGTTTGGTGGACAGAAGCATCCTTCCACACATTGGCCAGTTTTGCAGATTGGTCGCTGTGTCAAACCCAACGAGGCAGCTTCGCAAGTTTGGTCACAGACTGGACCGCAAGGCATGTACATCATTCCCTTGGGACACATGATTGCTGAAAGAGAAAAGAGCCAAATATTGTATTGCCTAATCTGGAAGTGGTACTTACGTATTGTAACTTTATTGTGATGAAGAAATGCCATTATGTTCAGTTCTGTTTATGCTGATGAAATTCAATCCAATATCTTGGAATTTGAATCTAGGCGGAAGGCCCTAATCCGAGGCTGCTTATTTGACTTATAAAAGTCCTTCTTAGATCTATTATTATACCTTATTATATTTGATACTTACGACACAGGTCATTGCTTCTCCAAGCGACTGGTGCTCCAAGTTGTGCGCACCTGACCGCCATATTGGAAATTGCTGTGCAGACGCATTCACAATCTCCTCCTGAATCACATCTGAAAGTGAGATGTCAATAACTTTAATTCTCTGATATGTAGGGATGTTCCGATACCGATACCCGTATCGGTATCTGTATTTGAGCCCAAAAAGCAATATCGGTATCGAATCTGAGGCAGTGCTCCATATTTATTTAACCAATGGTATCGGTATAGGAAAGTATCAACAAAAAAAAGTATCAGTATCGGATTGGAAGTGAAAAGTGGTATCGGTGCATCCCTGCTGATATGCACTATGTATTTATAAAATAATTGATGCTGAGATTATATGCTCACCCGCAACCATCAAACACGCAGTCTTTATAATAGGTCTCTTCAGCTCCACCCAAAAGTTTTCGACATTTTTGGAACATTGGACCTTCTTTCAATATCCTGCATGTTGATTCTGCCCAGGTTCTTCTGATGCCACCCTGTTCACGAAAAACAAATGTTACTATGATTATTATGTTATCATTCTTCAGGGTTTGACATGGTGAATGAGTATGTTCATTTATGCCCTTACAAATTGCGGATTGCTGCATTGCCATTTGATAGTGATATCTATAAAAGAACAGGGCTGCTGTCAATGATCAGTGTAATTGCTTAGAGCTTAAGACATTGTGGTGAATGATTATTTAATCCTACAATGTAGAAATGGTGACATCAAGTACTACAAAAGAATTAGCTATTGACTTGGTGGGCATATTTTGACTGAAAATTGCTTGAATATGGAAGTCTTTAATAGTTTTGTAGTCATGTGATTGAATATAAATGATTAAAAATTAACATTACTGTTGTTAGTTCGTTGAACTTACATGAGCATCACAGGGATCAAAATTGTACAGCTTCGGATCCACAACGGCGCAACTTGAGTCTGTTCGCCAAGTGTCTCCAAACTTGGTTGGGTCAATAATTCCGTCTTTGCCTTTCATATCATCTCCTGTCTTGCCATTCCAGTTTCCACACAAGCCTTGAACTTTGTTCTTGTATTTTTTGTTGAGGTATATATAGACTAGGGTGCCTAAAGTGTGACATCATTTAGAAATAATTATACAGACAGTACTGTTTTACATTATGAAACTAACTATCAAATTTTCTAAATGCTGTATTTTTCAATTTTGGGTATTTCTGGATGCACCAGTAAGAACTCATATACTGTCAAATATCATTAGTTAATTTTTTTAATTTTGATTATCTTTCTCAGCAAACCTTTGATTCCTCTTTGTTTCTTATTTTAAAGATCTTATCTGAAAAGCCATTGAATTTTTTTTTGACTGATATATGATATAACAAAACAACTCGAGTCAGAGTCTCTGCATAATAATATCAAGAGCTGTTGTGTTAATTAATATCACTCGAACCCGAATTTTTTATAGTGATATTAATAACAGATATTAGAAAATTGTTGTTATAAACTGGTCCAACAATACTATTAATATTATTTTATGTAGACCAAATGTAAATGTAAAATTATATATATTCTATTTACCTCTGTTCCATAGCACTGAGATGCCAATGTCAAGATGTACACGGATGAATAATCCATTTCTCTCAACAACAACGCCAGGTCTGGATATCAAACGGTGCTGCTTGAAGTTCATTGTGATGTTGTTCACTGTTACATCTAAAGAAGAAATTTAGCATTTTTCAGTTGTATCTCAATCATTACTATTCATTAGTATATGAATGATGGCTGAAGCCTCAAAAGTGGATCTGAGTTGTCAGAATACAGCCTGTATCTTTACGAAAAAACCTTGATAAATTTTTATGAAAGTGATATACAATTGTCAATTAGGAAAAGACATATATTGGAAATAGTCCTGCGTAACTGCTATACATGTAAATGCTTCTGTTTTTCCTTTTCATTATTTAGCGGTTTACATACTTGTAATACCATAATTCCACTTAATATTCCTTCCTCATATTAACTTTGGATGAAATGATATTCAGACATAACAACTAATGATTTCCGTTGCCTACCTTTTCCTTGCATCATGTGAATAGAATATCCTGGGATTTCTATTTGTATAGCTTTTGTGCAGGTCACTCCAGATGATCCACATGGAACATTTGATGCATGAATCTTGAATGATTTGTCCAGTGCTTCGGTCAAGACATAGGTGCACGCTCCCCAGAAACTGAAGTGCTCATCGTCAAAAGAGAGGAAATGTGGGTCCCCAGATACAACACAGAGCCCTGAGAAAGAAATGAATCTTTGTTTATACTTCAAGTGCAGTTTACCATAATTCCCCAATTATCGATATTTTCATACGTATATTCTACGCCAAAATATCATGAAGATTCATGTGTAATGCGAAAATTATATAATGGAGTAAAAAATATAATATAAATATATACAAAAGGAATGGGAACTGCATCTAATAATTAAGAGGAGAGATAGAATTGCATTGCTATCGATTAGTAATATGTTTTTAAATATATGCAATTATGCGTGTATACTGCATTAAGCAGAAGATGAAAACCATTATTAATTTGCTTACCTGGGCATTCTAGCTGTTTCTTTACAACCCATTTGCTATTTACACATTTTCTGAAAATGAAGATATGCAATGTATGGCAACAGTTACTGTATAAACGTTGTGAAGAAATGACAAGAGTAGCATAAAGTCATGTGTCATTAATCTACTTCTCTTCCAGTGCATTTGTAATGTTAAATTGTCATATTGATATGTAAGCCTACACTGCATATATCTGTATTTCAAATTGTATTTAGGTACTTACAGTTGTTGGCAGTTAGCTTCAATGGTTGTGCCCTCTGCATAGTATTTTCCATCTTTGTCTTTGCAAGGACAGTGGGAGGGATCCACACATTCATTCTGACAACAATTAAATGCGTTGATAGTGTAAATTGTCAGGGGATATCAGCAACATCACACAGCTCAAAAAATTACAGCGGAGCTTTTGACAATTTTTTTTATAAAAAGAGCATGTTGCGGACTACTGCCCATATAGCTTATGCAAACAATACAAAGATACAAACAAAGCAAGAATTGAGCTTATAGTTTGTCGTTGAACTAATAATACTGCTAGCATAATGATATTTTGAACTTCTACTCAATTTGAATAAGGCATCATATCTTAGCGATTAATTTAAAGGTCTGAAAAAAGTTGAAATGCATATACAATTGTCATTGGTAATATACCTGATCATTCAAGACTTTTCCGTCAGGACAAGTGCATCCTGTCAAGGGTTCCTGGTATTCACACAGGAAGGGGAAGTTGTGGGTCTGACATGTCATTCCACATAGCACATAATTTTCACGGTATACTTTTCCTGGAGGACATTTCTTGGTGCAGTCAGCTGCTTTCTTAGGATCCAAGACCCACTTGCCATTGGTGCACACACTGGATATGGGATAAATAAGAAAATAAGGTCATCAGACATGAGATGTTGTGAATATTTAACTATATAGTAACATTTATCCTTACTCAAATTCAAAATGATGGATAATTTTTTAAAATCAAATTTGGAGACATTTTTAGTGAACAATGAACATTTACGTAGTGAGTTAGCATGATACATGAATTGCGACTCTTACATGATTATCAAGTAGTTGATTCTCCCCTCTTTTCTTCATTGTAATATTAAATTTTGCCCTTGTTAATGTTAATTTGATGGTGTTATTTGTGTACCTGACTGTGCAGTTCCTTTCGAGAGTGCTTCCTGGAGCTTTCCATGATCCATCCTGGGGATCGTAGCAATGACATTTATCTGATGTTGTACACTCGCCATCGTAGTCCAAGTATTGTCCAGTTGGACAGGCGCATCCCTGCAAATATAAAAACAAGTCAAAATATTTTCGATAGTTGCATTTGCCGGTGTAATTCCATGCTTCTTGTATTTTCTGTTTAAGTTAACTAATTTCCCTAACACTTTAAAAATCAAATAAAACTAGAAGGCAAATTGGAATTTGCATATCTGGACGGTGATAATCGACCTGACCATTGTAAAACAAGCTAGGGCTAGTCGTTTGGTATGCTGAATTGTAGTAGCAGGGTCCAATTTTATGAGGACTTTAGCTCTAAGTGGCCTTGAGAGGGAGGAATGCATATTTTGCTAGACATGCGGCAATGCACAAGTGTTTTGATTGATACTTATGTTCAATTGGGAGAGACGAAAGTTTGTAAGGCTTGAGTTATGTAGAGTAATATCATGATGAATTTTTTGCAATTGCATATGAGCGTACATTATTGACAAAACAAGTCAAGTCTCTAAGCAAACAGATATAGTGCACTCATCAGGCACTTTCTTGAAGTGTCATTGATGACATTTAGATTTGGCAGCAGATCTAGGCCAAGCATTCAGCACACAACCCCCGAGGTGCACCCCCGAGGTGCACCCCCGAGGTGCACCCCCGAGGTGCGCCCCCGAGGTGCGCCCCCGAGGTGCGCCCCCGAGGTGCGCCCCCGAGGTGCGCCCCCGAGGTGCGCCCCCGAGGTGCGCCCCCGAGGTGCGCCCCCGAGGCGCGCCCCCCGAGGTGCAATAACGAGATTAATCATAATTCATTAACTGTATTTGGTTGAACACAAATATCCTTTATATGATTTAACTCAGGACAACCATGGCGCTGGTACGCACTCTGCACGTTAAATGGCTACGGAGAGTGTCCCCCTATCGGGAAACCCAAGAACTACCTTTTCACAGCAGCAAAGACAGCGGGAACCAGCCAGACGACATCAACCAATCACATCGCTTCATTCCAATGGCAACCAGCTACTCTATCAGAGATGTATAGGCTCTGACTCTATGTATCGATGGACTGGTCCCCCCTAAGCTACAGACAGGTGGGCCAGATAGCAGTCAAATGCATCAGATTTAGTGATTTCTGCCTATTCTCGGCACTGCATGCATCAATTTTTAGTTGTTACAGATAGATCTAGCCCTAATCTATCTGCTGCATCACTCTGACGCATTAGGATGGCTTGTGTGCAGAGGTGGAGGGTGAAATAGGAGCTGAGTGGAGTAAACCACTATATGTCATGTTTAATGCTGGCATAGTTGACAGGAAGTCAAGGCTGACAGAAGTAGTAGTGTAGCCAAACAGTATCTGGACTCCGTCCAGATAATGAGAGAAGATTTGACTATATATATTGAGGCCTATGGATTTTTGTTGTTGTTGCTTTTTTTTTCAATAAAAAAAGGAACCTCACAGGTTATTTTTTCTCATCTATTTTGTTACTGTACACAGACACTTACTGTTGAAGACGACTAAATTCAATTTATATGAGTCGATCAGTACCCACCTGAAGACATTGTTCTGTGGCTGCCTGGCATTTTCCTGAGTTGAGATCTTGGCATGAGAGACATCCTTTAGCACATTCTGTGTACAACAATCCAGCTGCTGAGCATTGGTATCCTTCTACAGCTGGAATGAAAAGTTTTCAATAAACTTTCAAAGTTCTTCAGTTCTTCCGTTCTTCAGTGTTCATAAGGTCTATAGCGTAGCATGGTACTTTTTTCAAAGTGTTCGTTTTTATTTACGAAATTTTTTTTAAAAGGGCAGTGAAGTCATAGACAGGACTATGACCTCACAAGAAACATTTCAGTCCACTTCTGTAAACACTCCTTTTTCGTCTACTGTAAGAATATTACGAATATTGTAAATATTGAAATTATGTTATTTTTTTCCCATACAGAACTCAAGTTCTAAGTCCAGTTTGCATTTATCCATTGCAGAATGTAGACAATAAAAATTTTTCATTTTTTGAGTGTATAATGATTGACAGAAAAAAAAAACTATGCTTCGATCCGAAGCCTAGTAATAATATAGTCAAGTGACATACATCCACATTCGGGGAATCGCGTCATCCAGTCTATAGGGCTTCCCAAATCAGCGCAACGTTTTGCCAGGCCAGCTGCTATCGTGCAGAATGGAGCAATTCCTTCATCATATCTTGCGCAGTAGTCATATTCGCAATGGCGCTGATACCTGAATTGAGAAGCAATTGTAATATTCAATAATCTGAGCTTTAGCTGGTCATTAGCCAATTAGGAAATTGGCAATTGAATCAAGTCTGGCTAAAAGAAATTTTGAAAATACCATTGATTTTAGCCAAAATGTCCAAGACTTCTGATAACATTGGCCAATCTGGCCAAAGGATTTATTTGGCCAGCTTAAGCGTAGCTAATAACATTACGTTTTAAGTTTGCATCCAATACATTTTGTCTGAATGAAATAATGGAGTGACTCTTTACATGTATTTCATTTTACTATTATTGTTTTATCTCTACAATTTTTTTTCTGGAATGGATAACTCTTATCAAAATAACTGAAGCGGCAAAACTGGCAATGCATCCATTTTAATGCATCATACAAATTGTGAACTTACTTTAGCCAGTCCACCAAGCGTTTGCAACCTCCTAGAAGTTTGTCACTCATAAGTTTGTGACACTTTTTCTTCACTGGTGCTTCCACCTGAAATATTAATTTAATTGTCGTTTGAAGTACATTTCAATGTATAGCAGACATTTTACATCATTTTGACAAGAAAGTGCAGTTAAGTTTTTGTAGGTCATACAATCTTGTGATCTACAGTCATTCACTTGAAGAGGGCAGCCTTTTTTCTGGCTACTTGAAGGAATGTTCTGTCGGTAAAGTTGTATGGTCCATAACTCCATGCTTGAGTTTGGTTATAGACATTTGCTACAACAGCCTGATATAACCAGTTTGCGCAAGTTTTGCAAATGATCGATTTGTGAATGGCATATTATCATCGGAATGTCATTTACGTCATAATAGTCGTCATTGAGAAAGTTCTAGATTTGTTTGTATATATTCCAACATCTATTTAAAAATAGTCTACTGGTCTATTAAACCTATATGGTACATTCAATTGAAAGTTTAAGCATAATGTCAGGATTTTTCATATGTGGGTTCCCTCAGTGCATTTTCTCCTACACTCTTAACAAGACGGTTTTATATGGAACCTTTAAGGGCTCTATAAGCTGGTATAGACAAGGAACCCTAAAATGTTCATTACTCAACTTTTACAATTCAATTAAACCCTTAAAGAATTTAGAACCTTTTTTCGGCTGTGGGTTCTTTATATATACCATCAAGAATTTATTCAAAATCCTTTAGCGTTAAGAGTGTACTGCTCTCTTTAAAGTCTTCTTACTCATGAAAGTACATTATCTTTTCAACATAACTTATTTTGTTGCCTCACCTGGCTTTCAATATTGCATGGATCGAGGCTTGGCGAGGGAGCACTGGTTGGATCGCAAGTTGGATTGGATAGTGCCCATGACTTTCCGAACTGCGCTACAGATCCAGCGATTGTGACTTTGTCGGGCAAGGCCAACTCGTTATTTGTACTGCCATCATAATTACCGCACAAACCTTGAACCTGTAAAAAATTTGATATGCATTATTGTCATGTCATAACTATAAAGATGTAAATATGATAGAAATTTGTTTTAAAATGTCATCAGAGGAAAAAAGTATTTTGAAATACATGGTAATAGGGTTAGGATGATACATTGTAAAACAAAAAATGTATTGTGGCAATACATTGAGTTTCTTTTCATGATTAGTTAGATATCACGATATATTGATTCGTTTGATGCGAGCTACAATTTACATGAAAAACCTGCAGTCCGCGAAAACCGCACTTTTACAATGTAATAACTCGGGAGAAAGGACTTGAATTCAAATTCGCAGACATCTATCTCAGTTTGGCTTATTTTGGAGGCTGTCTTGGCCAAATTGATAATATATTTAGTAATAAAACAACTTTCTCATCCTGGTTTGCATGTAAAAAGGACAGTATTTCCTGCCTTTATCGACTTTAAAGAAATTCTGGTATTGGAATTACCGAAGGTATCAATAATGGTTAGATTTAAATATCATGGTTAACTGTAATAACTGTTTCTCCGAAATGGTAACCATTACAAATGATTTCAAACCATGTTGGCCTATGTGGTTACTATCAAGAAACATCTAATGTAAACTCTTTTTGGACTTCTACTGTGGGTGAAGATTCGATAGCATTAAATAAAAGGCCTTCCTGAGGAATATAAACTTGCACTCACTTTGTTGCCAAATTCAGATCCGAGTCTTATATAAATTCTTCCGTTTGAGTCGTAATCCACATTGAAGCCTGGACCTTTTAGCGTCCAGAATAGGGACGTTGCCTTCTTTAATATTATTCCATTTTTGTTGTAATGCGTCACTTCCTTTCCATTCACAAAAGCCTTAGTGCCTCCAAAAACAACCGCAATAGTCCCTCCATTTGCAGTTATAAATACATGTACAGATTCGGCTCGGGTGACAAGTTTAGCACCACCGCTCGTTGTCAGTTTTTGTTTGATTGTCAGACTTCCTTTCAAGCCTTCTTCAGTTGTTGTCTGAAAGTATAATGATAATTGTTATACATCACCTGTCATACATCACCTGTCACCTGCAAGGTTACCAGCCTTTAAGTGTAAATTTTGGATGTGTTTTCTCATTTACATAAAAATAAAGTGAAGTCTGTACCGGCCCATTATATGAACAAATTTATCTTGTTTAGGGTAAAATATCATTTGGTATTTTTAATTTACGCACTTCAATTTGAGAAAATTTGTAATGTTCACTGAGCTATCTGTTATGATTTTTTTTCTTTTGTTCATAGGTGAAGTAAATTTCTCTGATTTTCAAAGTTTATAGTCTTTCACAAATTGACAACTCACCCTAACAAGTACATAACTGCAACTGGCAGCTCCTTGGTAAGTGTATTTGAATCCGTCAAAGGTGTCGAAGTGCTGATTGCCAACCACCGAGCAAGTCTTGGGGCAAGCAATCAGTGTGCAGATCCAGAAGGCGTTTCTGCATGAGCTGAAATGAATAATTGAGATTCCAGAAGTTGGTATCCCTCAGATTTCATCATAAACATGATTATTTTCACACATGTAGGATTTTAGGTGCATGATAGGTGTTGTAGCATTTGCAAAGTTTGATTCAAGACATATTGTCGATAGTTTTTTTTTTTTTTTGGTAGTTTCGAAGATACGTAGAATTTGCCGGAAACTCATTTTAATTAAAGACCCCACCACAAAGCTTGTTCTTAGCCCCACAAAGTAAAATCTTACACAAGATGCAAATCAAAAATGTAGGCAATCTTGTGAGTTTCTCAACATTAAGGTGACATTCTAAACCTAACCTTGGCAAGTAAAATTACTTTTTCAGTCAAAATGATGTGGAGGACCTCGATATGATACTGCTTATCATCATTTGGTTTCGGTTATCGAGTGAAGATATCTGTATGGTAGAACAGGTATATTGTGATAGCTTTGGTTTCGTGACTCTCGTCCTAGTTTGGTGACTTTAGTTATACTCCAAAAAATTATTCAAATTTGATAAAGACTTTGTAACTTACCAAGTGTTGCAGTCTTGCTTTGTAGTACTTCCTGGGGGGAACTCCTTGCCTCTGAAAGTGCAGGGGCACTCTGACAGCTTCACACATTTATTGCCATTCAAGAATGTTCCACTTGGGCATACGCAGCCTGGTATCAGTCTCTTGAAGCATGGTTTGTCACTCAGTTGTGCAAAGTTCTGACAAGTTGGTTGACAGCTGGGCGCTCTTTCGCTGTATACCAGACCTGCTGGACAAGCTGGTGGACCTAATGAGGAAAAATATTAATGAGATATTACTTCATCAATCGGATGGGATTTTTACCCCGCTGGCTATGTAATAGCCTATGGGGTACTGCAGTCCTCAACAGGGTTGCTGGATGAGGATTTCGTCAAGCATAACTCACTTTGTGATGCACGTATTTCATTCAAACTTTGCCTGTTCATTGATTTTTGCATGAAGTCGGGTATGACAAGTTTCCAGGCATTTCCAACAATTAGATGTGTGTCTTTCCATGTTATTTCAACAAATTTCAGCAATTTTCCGAAATTGACCAACTCAGATTTTCTAAAAATATATTCACAGACCTGCGTTTAGTAGTGTAATGGATGTGTGCAGAGTTTCTCCTCAATATCTTGAATATTTTAGTCTAGAAAAATTATCAAAACAGTATTTTTAGGCCTTTTTTTTTCTCATCTTATGACAGTCACTTTTCAAATGTTAATATTTTGGATTTCATGAAAGATGCAACCTTGACTGTTTCCAGACATGACATCTAGGGTCCATAAATTGACTGTGAATACCTTTAAGGGTATCTTTCATCTTGAGTTATTTCTGTAGGCATTCAAAAAAGCCCTTCAATTTGCCATAAATTATTGATGCAACGTTTTGAAGTAGCTAAAACTCCTGAACTGTATCATCTAGCAACTTCTTATGTCAAACCCATGCCATTTAAAAGTGTATATTAATGCTCATTATTCATATAAGTTTCCATGGAAACAATACTGAATAACTGAATTTATTAATTGTGTATGCAATTCCTGATTGTCTCAGTGGCTTCATATAATAGCCAGGGGGGTTTACGTGCTTGCACGGTATTTTTGTCATTACAGAGGGAAGAGAGAGAACATCTTTTATTTGTGAAAGGGCTCACAGCTTCCGCCTTGCCCCAAGCCCTCTTGGGCTTACAGTCAGTCTTACTCAGGAAAGGGAACAAAAGTACAGAAAGTTTGCACAATTGAATATTTTATAGTCCAATGAATGCTACAAATGATTGTATGTTCATGTCAAAGCAGTACTTCAGTGATAGAGCAACAGTAGGCAGGCTGCTACCATATATTTTACTTTAGATCCAATATTTAATCAGTTGTGTTATCACTGAAAACAAACAAGTTTCATTGTCAGCAAGCAAAACAACCAGAATTAAAAGATCTGACGTTTTTTTGTCTACAAAAACTTGCGTGTATCAAGCAAAATTTGATTTTTGTGATTTACTTACTGCATATTTTGGATGTTCTCCAATCCAGCCGTTTTCCAGTAAAGTAATATATTTCATTAGCATAAGCGCTGAAGATGGAACATCTTGTTTGTTCAGCCTCGTCTCGGCTTCCACCAAGTGTAAGAACCTTGCATACTTCATTAAGGCAGAATCTATGGAAACTGGGCTGGAAAATTAATTAAGAAACCAATAATAATTTCAGATAACAGGGAAAATTTAACGTCATTTGAATTTTTTTGGAGCTTTTTGAAATGAAACTTGTTAAAACACCATAATAATTTTTCATGATTTGATCAGTTTGCCATATATTTCCAAGGTTTTTTATCCTTGCAATTGTGAATTTTAACCAAATTAAAGCATAAATATGATCATTGTATAATTTATTGAGGTTTACTGTATTTTCCTACTTTTGTCTTGTCATCATAAATAATCAGCTAATAGTCAGTGGATTGTAATTTTATATTAATGAAATGTTATTTTTATTCATGCTGACAAATCATATGTACTTACCACATCCTTATTATATGGAGCAAATACATCAGAATAGATATAGCTGCAATAGTTGTGTGCCTTGGCTCTGATTCTCTGATTGCTGCAGTAATTAGGCTGATTGGTGGCTTGTTCACACTGAAAATGGAAATTTTTGTTTATCTTAATATTTTATGTGCATTAATTTTGCTTATAAGATCAGGAAACATTTATTTAATGCATGATATCTCCTTGTATTTGATTATGCTAGGTTATGGCAGTTTCTTTACTTGGTATTTACATGTACCAATAATGCTGATTTCCCGATTATTGATTGGCTCAGATTAAATGTTTTCTAATTAGGCTCCAGTCAATATTGATTGGTGAAAAAATGTTGGTCTTAATTTGTTAGTTCAACCTGATAGTTGCATTTTAACTGACTAAACATGGTAGTTATCATATTTTCTTTATTCTGTATTTTCCATTGATTTATCAACAATTTTGGGTTTTTGATCTTGTTAAATTTATTAAATAACTCGCCTCCTTTCGGTTAATTGCTGAGACGCAATAATCAAATTTGAATCGTTTGTCAGGAACAAAATCACATATATAGGGACACGTCACGTTAACCTCAGGAACTTTGTGATTCATTTTGCCACAGCTGTCGAGTGCTTTGTAAAATTTACTGCCGTTTAAACAAACTAAAACATTTGATGTTCAACAATCAAGCAGTGAGAGGTTTCCTACTATCTATCTATATGCAACATATGCTATGACGTTAAGAGGTATTCTGCCTACCTTTTATAATCTGAAGCATATTTTGATATGCATTGTGATGAGTTTTGTCATGACTGTCAATAATGCATTCATCTTCACTTGATATATTAGAAAAGCAATCCTTGGGCCCATTGTGGAGTTCATAGAAAATTTGATATATATCTATATTTTGTATATTTTAAAAGCAAGCTAAGTTTCAGAAATTGAAATTGCTCTCCAAACAGGATAGACTTATATATATACTGATCTAGAGGTAACAATGTGTGGTACAATGGGTACAGATTATATAAAGTCCTTCTTTTTAAAGTGTGTTATGTAGATCAGAAAAGATGATCCATAGGCCCTTTGTGGAAAATATGAAGTTCGTGGAAAAGATTGAATTTCAACGAAAATGTTATCTATATTCTGCATTTATACGATTGTATATATTTTTGAATTTTTTTAAGTGTGCTGAGTTCAAGAAATTTTAAATTTCCAAAATATTTTGTAATTAATCACTAAAAGGATATGACTAGGCTTATGATATGCATTGGAGTAGAGTATAATTGTAGAATTGAAAGGTGATCAATTTGTCTATCAACTATATATTCCCTGTATAATATATACGAGCATGATACCTTTGAAATTTAAGAAAATGTAAGGAGAACATTATCTTAAAGTTAACATTATAAGTGTCCAAGGCACAACTGCCACAACCCTGTAACATTATAAGTGTCCAAGGCACAACTGCCACAACCCTGTAACATTATAAGTTTCCAAGGCACAACTGCCACAACCCCGTAACATTATAAGTTTCCAAGGCACAACTGCCACAACCCCGTAACATTATAAGTTTCCAAGGCACAACTGCCACAACCCTGTAACATTACAAGTTTCAAAGACACAACTGCCACAACCCTGTCAAATCTGTAATAACATTGCTAGTTTGGAGCACCAAACCAAGCCCAATACCTTCTAGGGTATTAAGGAAAGGTCCTTGCCAGTTTTCAAAACTTGACAATCTGCAGTTTGGTTGGGAAAGACGAAGGGACCCGTGAATTGATAGTATGATGTTATAAAAATATATGAAAAATATTAAGTTTTCAATAATTCATGTCTTCAAAATCAATTCGAAAGTGACTCACCTTTCCACTGTTGCCTATAAGAGCATGAGAATTGCCGAATTCCACAACTGTTCTTGCTGGTGTGTTGTCCAATTTCACCAAGTCATCTGCAATTTAAAATAACAATTAATGTGAAATAGATTATACGTATGCGATGAAAAAAGTGAAGTTATATTGATAATTTTGATGGTACATTGAAGAATTTGTTTTGTAGAAAAGCATCATCTCTTGTTCACATGTATGTTAAACCTTTATGTAAACTAAACCGTAGACAAAGAAAAACAAGAAGACGTGACTTGAATTGACTCTTTGACTGCTGTGTTGCTGTCTCCAGTATTAATTATTTGTCATTCCGAGTTATTGCTCTGGTTGTAAATGACTTGGACATGTAATAAAAGAATAGCACAGTTCCTGCTGCTTTCAAGGTATTTCCCTGACATGTAGGCCTGACGCATGCAATGGTGTTCGTATATGCAAATACTTTGAGCTTTTTCTCATATTTCTGTTTATTAAAGTATTAATGCTTTTATGGCAGATTCAATAACAATTTCTTTGCTAATTGAAACTCCTGTAATTCAAACCCTTTTGTGTGACCAACTGGTCGACTACCTTCAAGTACGTACCTTTTACCCAACTTTAACTTTTAACAACTTTGTTAGTATGTGGGACACAGCACCCTGGCATTCCCTGTCTCTTCACAGAAATGTAGAGTGCAAGAAAAAAAGGACTAGATTGTGTGATAGGTCCACACCAATAGAAGGACAAGATCACCAAATTAATGTTTCATGAATCATGAAGACAGAACTTCGACCTCGCAAGTGCTTTAACTATATGGTAGTTATTAAGCCCTGGCTGCAATAGATTAGTCTGTTAATAACTAAAAGTGCATGTTCTGTTCTTACTTTCAGCTTTCTTGTCACCATTTCCACAAAATCCTTGGACCAACTTCTTGTCTGCCGGAAGCATGTTGTCATCAACGAACAAATTGAACTCATTGTCATCAGAGAACAACAACTTGATACCGCTGTACGAGATCACCACATACCGTCCCACTACGGTGATGGTAATGCCTGAAAAGAGAAACGAACATTCGTAGCTGAAGTTGCGAAGTTATGCCTGTTTTATAAATTTGACAGCCAATTGTAAGTAAACGTTTGATTTATTCGTTTGACTAAAACATGCCTTAGTGCCTTGGAATATGAAGAACATTTGCACAAATATGGAGTATGTGTATACATAAATTGATGACCGACAGCAAACTGTACATAGGTTTTAATATCCTTTGAATTTCAAGGAGATGTGACGTTAATGTTTAGGTTGAATTTATCCAAAATGATGAAGGTTGCTACTCAATTATTTGCAATGATATTACGCACAAAATTGTCAATGTTTCGTACTTCTTCCGGATATTTATGTATTATACTGTTTGCACATTTCTTAACATGGCATTAAATCTTTTTTTTTTAAATGGCAAAGCTAGACTTGAGTTATCATTATAAGACTCGCACACATTTTCTAATGAAGTGTTGGTACAATGACGTCCTGAAAAGGTTCTCTTGCCAGAGAGGAGGAATTTACACATAAAGTATCAAGCAAGCAAGCATTTTACAAAATAAGATGGGTTTATATTAGAAAGGTTTTGTTACACATATACGGGTCCCCTGAACGTAGGAGTTGCCATGTCAACAATATTATTACACAGATAGCACTTCTACATGTACACGTCATACGTAACATGTAGCAAAACCTCTCTATTTACAAGCATTTTACGTAGAGGACACCAAAGAATAATTTTGATTCTCTTTATATTAGATTATAAAAATTGAACAGTACCTGGATAGACGGTGGCAAAACCATGATTAGCACTGACACGGATCTTCTTTCCATTAAGACGGATGTTGTCTTTACAACTGGCAGTTATCACATCCTTGTGAGAAACCCTCAATTCATAAGACTGGAAATGAGAGAAGAAGGTTTAAAAAATGAACTGTCAGCAATAGGCAGACGGACAGATGAGTAAATGTCAAGTTTCAACATGCACTTGTGATTTCCAATATATCAGATAAGCCACCAACCAAAGCTCTAAGTGCAAGAGGAGCTGCGCTACATCAAAATATCAGCGTTTCGGACGTACATTGTGTGGAGCTTTGCTTGATGGCTTGTCTGATACCTCTATAACCTGGCCTCATTCCTATTTAACAATGAAATAGCTAAGGTATGGTGCACGTTAGGGCTACACAAGCTGCTAAAGTGTCAAATCTGTAAATCGGACTTTACGGAATTGCTGTTCTTTATTTTTGTTCTTCCAATAGAAGATCCAAAAGGCTAAAGATCAATTATGTCAGGCCTTACCTTTCTGCATGTGGATATCTTGTCGCAGTATTTGAGAGTGATGCCCAACGAGTGAGTTCCATCATTGTAGACTTGGTAAGAGCAGTCATCGTTGGCACTGAAGCTGTAGACCAGACCATCAAAGGTCCGGTACAGGTTTGTGGAGTACCCGGCGCACACTGCTCTCTTGTTCTTCTCAATGACTAAAAGTAAATTTTATGTTAATTATAAATGTGCTTTTACTGGAAGTAAACAATGAGAGGTTTGACTTTAAAATTTAATTATTTCCATAATTTTCTACTTCATTGAATGTAGGGGTATACGGTACATTGGCAGGAAATGGAAGCTAACTTAATAAAGAACTGTGATGTATTATGTCTATGTTACTGCAATCGAATAACATTATCCGCTTATTGTAATTCTTTGTCATTCAGGAAAATTGACTAAGAAACTTCAGGGAAATTTTTTGATGAGCACATTGTTTTATTTTAGTGACTAGTTTTATCATCAGCAGCTGTTTTTGACTTTTTGTTCTTCCACGAAAAAAAAAGTTTTATAATATCCATAAATACTCACCGACTACTCCTGGAGGCAGAGTTGGACCTTCTCTGCAGGGCTGGCATTGGTTCTCCTTGCCCCAGGAGCCTGCTCCAAAGCCACAGCAGTCACTCTTGAGCAACTGCCTGCCTCCGCTGTCATGGTGTCTGCCTGTGCAAGATGTGCTGGTGTAGCAGTAACCAAGACCAGGGGCAACTGAAATTGTGATGAATAGTTAAAATCATTTTAATGTCATTTTTATGTTAGACATTTGTGAACAAAGTTACTATTGCATTAATAGTGATTGGGTTGTATCGATACTCCATAATATATGGCAGGCAGAAATTGGCCCCGATTTCACTTTCATTCAGAACACAGTCTTGCGAGTATGATCTTTTCTTATGAAGGCTAAGCAAATCAATCCAATGAAAGCTAAAGATATTTGCTCAAATCACTTAGAAATCCCTTACAATATATAAACAATCCAGCGATTTGAGCAAATCGCTTTCAAGAATCATTTGCTCAAAAGACTGAATTTCTTCAATATGATTTGCTCTGTGATTTGAGCAACTCACTCAAGCTTTCTTGGGAGTGAATTGCTCAAATCACTACTGCTTTTTGTTTTGACCCAAAAGAAAAGGTCAAAACTCACTAGACTGTTTCAGATAGATCAGCACAATAGTAATTGTTGCTGAAATACTATTTTTCATACCGAAATATATCATATCTTTAGGACGTAGGACGTAGGTGTATATTCTCATGGCATGTGTCCAAATGTAGCTTTTATTTATTAAAAAGTACTTTGCCTAGATGATATTAATTGTTGAACTTACGTGTTGTCTTTTCATCGCAGGCTCGTCGTTCAAACCCTCGATTGCATCTGCACACATTGCCGCCAATTTCGCCCCTGACACAAGTTCCAAATTTGCATGGCGGAAGACATTCCACTGAAATAGAATGAAATTATAGTGAAAATCCTGAATTGCAGATCTTGATGTCTTGTAATTTCCACATAACTTTTCATCAGCAGCTGATCAGTTGTGAATAATTTGTTTGTGCCTGTGATGTATAGAATTTCTCTTATTTTAAATGTACAATACTGTTTTATAACCATTTACAGGCTATTAGATACATGAGAATGTTCTAGTCACATGAACAATGTCCTTTCCAGAGTAAAAAAACCAGCCTTATTATTTCAAAATACTTCCAATGGCGAACCATGAATGACTTACATTCGTCGCAATTCGTTCCTTTGTATCCAGGACAACACACCTTCTCTTCTTTCATTTCTTGTCTGGAATGTAAAAAAAAAAAATTCCACCTGAGACATGATAATTTACTCATTATATTTTTAACAATTATACAAACTTGTGGATCAAAGTGATGTTTCATAATGCCTGAATTATTTCGAGAAATATCAGGACTCCAGCTAAAACCATTTCAGCTTTTAAAGTACATGAACATTTTATCATGAAGTGATATTGAAAATATTAACTTGTTCTAAAATACTATGTATACAAATAAAAATGTTATATTACCCTCTCTGCACCTGACATATTTTTTTTGGTATGAGTTAAAATTCTGAATATTGCTCACAACGGGACAGAAGCGGTACCAGATTATAGCCGGAAGAGGTGGTAGTTATGCAGAAATCTAGTCCGGTGCAGCTGGTAGGTTATGTACCTTCTGTCTAAACTTTGACTCTTAGTGTTAAAAATATTAAGGTTTAGTCAGCTTTAGTCGCTTCAGGAGTTCAAAGAAATTTTGATTGCTCTTCTACTGAAGTTAGTTCGAACTATAATGTCTTTTAGTATTAGTTTTAAACATTTTTTATATTCACTTACTTGTAGAACTTGCACATGTATTTTTTTGTCAGTTTCTTCTGGAAACTCATGCTGTCCAAACCTTCCATGTGGGAGCCCTTTTGGTCTAAGTTGAATCCTTCAATCATCCTTGGAAAGAAATGGTCGCAGGTTTCGTCCATATTTTTCCGCACTGTAACGTTCCTCTTACAAAAGCTGCAAAGTGAATAAGATATTATAATGCCATTATTAATTGATATGATATTAAATTACATTTTAGTAGCTGGTCTGGAGAACAAGAAGCCATTAAAATTTTTTTGCGATATACGGTACAACTCAAAATAAAGTACGACTACCCTAGCAGGAAGGAAGGACAAGCCACTACTTTACCCTTTCACACCTTTTGACTCCCCCCTAATCCCTTCCTACATTTCCCTACTTTAAACCACCTTATCAAAGTACAGTTAATTCCAATTCAGCCAACACCAGTTCAAACTCTATAACCCCCATTGTGTTTGATTTCTTTCATATTGTACCCCGTTGCTAATTGAAATTTCATTTACAGCTGTTTTAATAGAGTTCTTAAATTATGGGATAAGGTTGTGGTGAGGAGTCAAAAGTAGCTGTAAGGAGATTTTGGGTGGAGGGGAAAAAAAGAGGCCAAAATAGGTAAACAGAGGACGTCTGACAGGAAATGTTCTTACTTTATTTTGAATTGTACTGTAAGACAGCCTGCATTATATATGCTATATTTATGTATTAGAAATCATGATGATTTCAAGATTCCAGATTTTATAAGCTCACCCTGAGGCACATTCAAATACAGTTACATTCAATATAAAAGCTCCGGCCACTCTCTTGGAGTTATGAGAGAAGTTTAAAAACATTACTTTCTAGCACCGAGACATAAAATCCGCCTTCATTAAATAAATTAAAATCAGTATATAAAAACATTTCTATTCATAAAATCCTCATCCAAAAATATGCTAAAATCAGTATATAAAATCGTTCCTGGTTTAAAGATAATTGGCAAGCTTTGGCAGTCTCATAAGCTGTTGACTCCTCACAAATATAAATTTTCTTTCATCATCTAACTGACTAAATTCCAGACAGTTCCTACTAGCAGCATCGATCAAAGGCTTTCTAACATCTCATACATGGTACACCTGATCTTCATTCTCTACTTCACCATTATTACGAATTTGACAGATTCTTTCATTAACAGTCTCACCATTAAATCATCCATTTTCAATTCTGATGGGCGCTACCCCACATCAAAACTTAGCTATCGGTTGTCTGTGTTTCCTATTTGCAATTTTCACATACGCCTGTTTTATTATCGTTTTCATAGCTATGTGTTTTTTGAAAACTTTATTTTGCAGTTAAACCGTGACATCACTGGGTATCTGTCAATGCGATTGGTCTAATCTTCAATCTTACATATTCATTTCAGAGTTTGACATCACACTTGATGACAAAGGAATTTAAAACTGCCAGGCAATGTTACCACATGTGTACAACCACAGCAAACAATGGATGTCTAAGCTGAGTGTTGCACTCACCGAAAGAGTCTCATTTTTTTCCACAAAAAAAAGTGTTGCTGTTTTTCACAAGACACCAGTCATCACAATTTCAAACAACTTCTGTTGTCAGTAATTGCAACTCTCCTTTGAGGCTAAGTAGTCTGTTTGGTTCAGTTACAGTTCATTGAAGCATCTTTCAGCCAGGGCAAGCTGAACAAGTGAAACATACATCATCCATGTGTCAATGCACTTCGTCAGTTTCCTGAAATCTGTGCTTGCAATAAATGAAATTATTCACCTAAATCTCTGACATCACAGTTTTGGAATGAAGCAAATTGCAAACTTGAAAAACATGTAGCTATGAAAACGATAATAAACTCAGTTTTCAATTTTCAATATGTACTAATTTGTCACCACCGTTGCCCTGAATAGCAGTCTCTCTGTTAAGTTTGACTTCCCATATAATGGCATATATTTTCATAATGGGCCAATAGCCTTTTAAAACTTTAGTGTGGTTGTAACTTCATGAAAGCTTACTTGACTATTGCTATCACGTATTATATATCATGAAAATTCTTTTTCCTAAGGAAATTTACAACCTCTTGGTATATGTTTTACTAATAACATTATAAAGCATGATAAAACAATGTGTTATTTGCCCTAGACCTACAAAAAAAAAAAACTAGCGAAATTTAGCCCAAAAAATCTATTGATTGGGTCACTGGCCAATACATATTGTAGGGTAGAATAATTTTTGATTGAAAAGAAAAAGGATCTAATTCCATGGTACACTGAGCACTTCCTTATTTTCTACATTTAGACCATTTTATTGAAAATAAGATCAGAAATACTTTTGTTTAACTATTGCTGACTTTATATATCACAATATAAATAGCTGTTGACCCATTAGGGTTTCACCGTTTACAAAAATTCACCCATTGCCAGCTTAATTCTTCCCAGCATCGTAATATGAAGCCAGGTCCCATTTCCATGCAGCGTCGGAACCTTGAGTTTCCAGTCAAATCTGGATTAAATGGAACTGCTGTGCATAGCAACTGGGCGCAGTCTACTGCGACAGGGCCCAGTGTACAGCGATGGAGAATGGTCTACAGGACTACAAATGGCAGGCACTCTGATTACTGTGGAAAAAAAGCTTTGTTTTCGAAATGCCGCTACTGAATATCTGGGACTGTGGTAGTTATATTGGTCATAGAAGTTGAATGAGCATACCAAAATATGGGGAATTTAATGGCTTGCTATATGATATGCATTACTGCCCTTAAATGGAAAGCACTGTGATAACTGTGGAAAAATTAGCTTTGTTTTCGAAATGCCGCTACTGAATATCTGGGACTGTGGTAGTTATATTGGTCATAGAAGCTGAATGAGCTTATCAAAATATGGGGAATTTAATGGCCTGCAATATGAAAGAACTGTTAATTCAGTGTCAATCAAGAATTTTATAACTAATTTGAAAATGTTTAATTCTGCTACTTAGTGGGAGTTACGTTGTAATTTTTAGAAAAACTCCCATTGTTTTTGTATTGTTCACATGTTGTTCTTTTGAATTAGTAAATCAAATCAAGTGAATATGATGTGCATTACTGCTCTTGGTATCTCAGATTAATAAATAGCTCCCAGATTGGAATATGTGGGTTTTTTGCCAAATTCGATGAATTTCTGGGAGCAGGGTAGTTAAATTTGCCATATAGGGTCAATCAGCATGTGAAAAGATGGAGAATGCAATGGCCTTCAATACAAAATGCTTTACTGGCCTTGTTGTAGCAGATAAATGTATAGCTCCCTTATTTTAATGCACCTGCTATGGCAATAATTGTGATGAGATTCTTTACTGACAGTGACTTCGGAAGAGATATTTTCTTTTCTTTTAAAAAAAACTGACAAATGTTTGCACTACTAAATCCCAAACATTTGAAAAAATATCATCTTGTCACAAAAGCCCAACATATATATAAACTTGACAGCCAAGTGCAATTTTAAAATTCAACATTGAGATTTTGGAGTGGAAACTCAGCGGGCTCCCAGTGGCCCTATATTTCCTTTAAATTACCCGGGTAAATTACTATGTTTCCCTATATTATTATTTTGGTGCCTATAATTTTCAAGGTTGTTGCCAAAAAAAAACTATATATATTCCTGTAATTTTATGGCATTAATATTGCATAAAATTTTTAATTTTCATCTTTTCATGTGAAATCAAAATGAGTGTTTGCTGTTTAGTGTTCATCCACTGAATACCATACATAATTCCAGGTCATTCTTTGGTCCACATCAAACGTAACTTGTCTAAAAACTGCTCAAGTCGGATTCAGTACATTCTCTGGATATGCAGTGTCGCCGATCAAGCACCTGACAAGTTTAATATTAATTCTCCATTCACCTTAAGCTGGAAAGTGCTTTATTTTTAAAATAGTTTGACTCCTGAAGGCGTAAAAATTAATTTAATTGAAAACTCCCTCTATATATTTTTTGGCGCAGTCATTGGGAAAGCTATCTGGTATCTACGCCGAAGTTCCCGTTATTAAAAGTATTAACTGGAAAGGTGTTTTTTAATAGGATAAAACAATTTTAGTGCAAATTGTAATGCAATGAACTTGTATTTCACAAGTGTTGATTTATAATGGGGAAATCAAATTAAAGTCTAGCCTGGATAACTTTTAAAAAGGCCAGTGAAGGGTACCCAGGGTATTATATTATTCAATAATGTAAATTTTATAAGATCTATGTTTCATATGAAAATGGTGGATGTCACATGCTCATTTCCTTTTCAAGAATGATCAATTCCTTTGAGTGCCAAAATTTGAAATGTTCTTAGTAGAATCTGATAAATTTGAACCTGTCGAAGTTCTATGCTCAGACGACTGATTTAAACTTGACATTATTATTATATATACACCACATTCTAAATGATTATGCAAGGTAAATTTTCTTCCATTGGAATAGCAAGTTGTTAAATCAGATGGATTCATTTCAGGTATTGTTCAAGTGCATCAGTGAAATAAGATTATCTTTGGTTTAGGAGAGTGTTCTGAACTTTAGGAAAACAGAGCATATAGGACCTATATATATAATGACTTTATTTTTATTGTATGACGAAATATGCATTTGTTGCTATATATATAAAGTTGTGATTTCAATGCTATTTCAATGTAGCAGAATGATATTAAATATACAGATATGAATGCATCCATGTCTGAAATGATGGTTGCATATTTCATTTAATGTTGTGTGTTAAATGTTTATGACATTTTGGGATCATTCTTGTATATTTTGGGTGCTTTTCCAAAACACTTGCATAGTAATTACTAATTAGGAACACCCTAAAAGCGGCGTTACTTACCACTAATTTAACACAACTGGAAAATATTGACAGGATATTGGCTCCATGGCAAATGTATCAAAATGTGTAAAGGATATCCGAATAGTGAAATTTATTTTGAAGATATCCTGAAAAATCATTGTTGAATAATAATTTGGAAAGCATTGTGTACTGCGGCACTTAAAGCTCTTTGCAGATTGGTGGTCCACTGGAAAAAAATATTTTCTTATTTTCAATTTGCAAACTGGCTTTGTCATGTCATTGACAGTTTTCTGTTGGTCTCCTAATCTTCTTATTTGATGAAATACCTTAAGTTATTTAATTAGTTGGTTTATTGTCACCTATGCTGCTAGATATGATAAGCACTGAATAAACTGATTGACCATAACTGATGCAAACAAAACATTTTTAAGCCAGTGACATCACACGACCAATTTGAAAGTTTATTTTGAAACTGTTCGGACTGCATATCTGCAAACAGCTCTAAGGATCAGATAAGTGTTTGGCCAACTTAATAGGGTGAAAATTGTAGATTTTGGAAATTAATCGAGATCAGATGTTAATTGCATGAAATTGAATAAAAATTAATATGAGAATGGATGTACTAAACATTTTTTAATTAAATCAAGTATATTCAAATAAAATTTGAAAATGTCACAAACCCACAAATGTCTTTCGTCGTAATATTTATGGAATTTTTTTTTAAATATTAAAGTGCGAATTGCAAATTTACTGATCTAAACTAATTAAATCCACTAAGTGTAAAAATTACCTGACTAAAATTATATCTAAGTGGATAATATTGAATAGAATTAAGTAAATAATGAAATAAAATTTTAATGCAAGTAGAATGGCACAATTCTAGAAAATTGAAGGTAGTTGTATTCTGTTTACATTATGGGTATTAATTGAAAATTAAAGATAACCCTATTTCGCAAAAGCAAATCTAATACCGGATAAATTTTAAAAAATGCAATTCCCATATTGAGTTACCATCTTATATATGGATCTGACTCTAATACTTTTGGCGCTTCTGTTCATTAAAAGCGTTTGAATATTTTTTATAATTAATACATCAGCACTTCAATTGTTTTCAAATAAAATCAATTTTATCATAAGTAGTGCTAAAATTTCATTTAATTAAGTCCTTTATTTTGAGATTAATATTATTTAAACCCTAATGTTGAGTAGTTGGACTTTTAAAATTGAATGTTGAAAAGTTTGCATTGCATTCATTAAACTGTTAATTTAGCTTAACTTTTAAAATTGCACAGACCTGAATCATGTGCTAATGCACTGTTGAAATTTAGATAGGAATTTCAAATACCCGTTTCAAAGCATAATTGTTAAATTGACAAAATATGAAATGCTTGTCAATCCTACTAAGTAACATAATAGAAAGAATAATTAATATAAAACAGCTTTTATTCCTCAGTAGAAGTAATGTTTAAAAATATTATAATTTTTTGGCCTATATCGTGATAATTTGAATGGGGTAAAACAAGAAATTGCCTGGAAGCGCTATTGTCAGGAATAGTGTTCAATAGATTGCCATCAGTGAACCATAATTATGATGAGTGAATTTTATAAGGTCGTTAAAGGTACTTACTCGGCCGTCGCAGTCCCCGTGAGGAGGAGGACTGCGGTGGTCAACCATAAGAGGTCCCTCGGTCCCATCGCGGACCCCTCTCTCGGTTGTCGGTTGTTCGCCAGGTAAACGTACAAATTCCGAGTCCCGTCAACGAGAGTTTGGAGACTGATTTGCAGTGCGATTCGCTTATAAGTCTCGGAATTTTTTGAAAACAGCCTCTTTTATACATCGGGAAGCACTTGTGCAATCGGGCCGAGTGGGTAATCATTAAATGCAGGCTGTTGTGTCCAAGGCCCTTTGAAAAATTGTACGCCATTTAGTTTCTGTTTACATCTCAGATTGTTCATGCATTGATTGGAATCCCACAAAAAGTATTCATATGTATATCTATCCTGTGGTATATTGCTTTATGGCCACACTGGTCAATAGGCACTCTATTGTATCATGCTCAAACTGCTTGCCTGTCTCACTCAAATGTTTCTAACATCAATCTCATCGCGATATTGATGAAAACATGTGAGGAAAACATGTTGAATGCCTAAATTATTTACTGACCTTAAGTAAACAATATTATTACCTTTTTGAATGAACCTGTTGACACCAAATTGCACCAATGAGATTGCAATCAATGATGTTTAGTGCCAATTTGTACAATGCTTCTTGGATGATTGCAGGGATATGATTTTTCATGGTGTTTTTTGTTAATACTTCTCAGTTATATTTTGCTATTTATTTAATGAATAACTGCTCTTTTTTCTCTTTCTTATTTTTAAAATCATTATTTCAAATGATATAACTGCAGTACACTACATTCCTTTTTCTGACTAAATTTGCTATTTTTAAAAATCTGTATTTCTTGACCTATGCTACATAGCAGTTCCAGTCTTCCTTCTGTCTCATTGCATGCTCTTATGTCCTCCTGTCGTAATCATTCGAAACGCATAAATGAAGGATATTAACCGAATCATCAACCACTTTTTAATTTTTATGGCTGTATTCCCCCGGATGAGGAGATGGCTATAATGTCATATATCAGCTAAATTAGTAAATTATACATATGGCTCAATCTGTATCCTTGTATCAAATTTGCATGTTAGGGCCTTTCGTCTTCGATGCATTATATATTAAATGTCTTTTTCATGAAATTATAGCCATTAAACTTTTTTGATGTCTATATTGTGTTGCTTTGAGGAAGCCTTGATGGGGTTCCTGTTAAGTTATTCAAATGATTCTGTTCTGTTCCTCTCACAATTTTTTAACAGGTTACATATCACATTTTCATGTTTACTGCCCACTAAAGCTATTTTTTTCTTTATATATATGTATATTCATTTGCAAGCCATGCTGTAACAGCAACATACACGTATACCTTTATTCATCCGACATACCAATGGGTTGTTTGTCAGCTAAAGACTCTTTTATTAACTTACTGTGGTGGCAAACATATATATATCAATTCAGCAAAGCTAGACCATTATGTGCAAAAGGAAACCAGGATTCACATCTGGCCCTGAAGGCCTGAACCATTGACCAGCAATTAATAAACCTACAGGTGGCAGTGCAGAAAGGGAATATTTTCTAGATAGAACTGTCTATATCAAACCTTGTTTCATCAAATGGTCATGTTGCTACTGAATGATTTTTGGCTGAAGGGGGAATCCCCTTCAGGCTTTAGAGTTAAAATGAGTAATTCGCCATTTTTGGTGACAGGCACACAGCATCAGTCAGTGAACACAGGGGCATGTGTTGCATGTTGGAGTGCAGGTTTATCAAGTAAGGTGGCCGCCACATGAGGATCAGGCTGCACAATACCGTATAATGACACAATAATGATTTTCCCAGGTGTTGTTTTTTTTTGTTAAAAGTTGCTTTCTGATTGGTCAGCACAACAAATGACGTCAGGGAATTCCCATGGGCTCAGCAGAGTTGCTACCCCCAGCATTGCTGCCTCTCGGAGGACAAAATTTTACAAGTGGGGGGGGGGGGCAGGCCACAAATTATATTGAGGAGCAATCTGGCCCTGTGGAAGATTTAGGCAGCCTGGATAGAAGCCTACAAGAAGGGTGACCCGAAATGACCCGAAATTTGAAAGAATGGAGTTTTAAAACTTCACAAAGAACAGCCCTATAAGACGGCAATGACGCTGCTGCTCCAACAGCAATTGAAGACGATTGAAGCCTCTGCCGTTCTGTGATTAAGTGTAGGCCTAATTATCACAATACAAAGTTTTGGTCTTTGCTTTGTAATTGTGAAGTGTGATTAATTGCTGTCATTGCTATCAAAGGCCAATCTCATCTGAATTGCTCTTTACTTTCACACCTACCTGTCGGCCTGTTCTGCTGTCAAGTGCAGAATTGGCCAAGGTCCACTTGGCTTCATAAATGTCATCCTTACTTTTCAGGGTAATCTTGTGAAAGCTTGTAAGCCAGTGTAAGTCTCATATGATTGCTAGGAAGATCAATTAACAGGCTAAGCTTTGTCAAAGCCTTAAGGCCTCATCAGCTCATCTGAGTCATCTGAAAACCAATCTATTGCTATTCATGTTTTCAAGCGTAGTTTACCTTCAAACATGTACAGTGTATGCCTGTCATTGACACTTGTCAGATACTTCCACATTAGGGTGTTTCAGGTGCCCCCAATATTTTCCGATCCTGCTTGACCTTAGTCTGGTATTGCAGTTTATATAGTAGAAGGCACATGTAAAATTTTGGCCCATTCTATAAATACTTAACTTTACCAGAATTCACTTGAAGTTTATAATGTAATTCCCCATTGGCGAACATGCAAATTCTCAAGATATTTCAAGAACCAATGAAGAAATCAATATTTTTTTCTCAATCCACAGTTCCTGAGTAAGTTTTGGGAGGGAAATTCAAATCTGGTGTTATTTTTTGTATAACCCCATTTGCGGAGCTGCCAGAAGCTGTCAAATTTGTGAAAATCTGCATAAAATGGGAGAATTTTTGGAAATTCAACACTTCATAGCTCATTTGGAAGACCTGCTATAAAATAGCTGATGCCAGATTTGAATTGCCCTCCCAAAACTTACTCTGAAACTATGGATTGAGGAAAAAATATACATTCCTTCATTGATTTTTGCAATATCTTCAGGATTTTCAAGTTCGCCAATGGGGAATTACATTATAAACTTCAAGTGAATTCTGGTAAAGTTAAGTATTTATAGAATGGGCCAAAATTTTACATGTGACTTCTACTATATAAACTGCAATACCAGACCAAGGTCAAGCAGGATCGGAAAATATTGGGGGCACCTGAAACACCCTATTCCACATAAGCCCATATGCAATCCATGTCTATCCCATAATTTACCTTGATGAATTAGCTATGGAATTTGTACATCCAGCTAAATTGAATAATCGAGTATTGTTAAAACAACTCGCATTCATGTATACATGTAGGGTACATAGATTTAGGCCTATAGATATACAATATATATATGATTGTAGTACATTTATTTGGAAGGGGGGGGGGTCGGTTGCCTATGCAATACCTGTACCATTGCATTGAGATTCCTGCTAATTCATTTTTACAATAATTTAATTGCTTATGTGTCCATTCAGTGGCCCAGCATGCAGACTGTCTCTTTTGGAAAGGCTTGTGGCAAAACATCAGGAGTAGGGGGCACATTGGGACGCTTTTAACGTCTACTCATTTTGCTCAATGCTGAAAGCACTGAAGAACTCAGAAGTTTGCTTGAATATCACCAATACTATCGAGCTTAAATGCAAGGCATAATAAACTAGACTGCACCTACCCTTTTGCAGCCAGAGAGTCATAAAAATGACTGTCCCAATGTGCCCCGGCGTTTACAGCCGGGGCACATTGGGACATCAATTAAAAAATCATTTTAACACTCCATGTGCAATAGATATCACATATAAGTAGTGCGTAAGACAATATACAGTACATTAACACTTTGTAGTGCCAATAGTTCATAACTCTAAACAGTTTTAAACATTTAACATAAACTGTCCTGGGTGCGGACACCTATGTAAGTAACAAACAGTGCTTTGCGACAAATTTGTTCACAGAGCATGGCAATCCACTATACCTCTATTCACTGTGGCCTGAACACCTGCTGTGTACTGTCCAAGGTCATTCAGTTGCCGTGGACACTTAAATTCTGCCATATTAAGTGCGTCCCAATGTGCCCCGAATTCACTGTCCCAATGAGCCCCGATATGACTTTTACACCAAAATGCTAATTTCTCGGACACCAGTGAGTGCGTTTATCACGACAGCAATTCATAACTGTTCGTTACAATATATAAAATTCGTACAAGCACTGACAAAGCCTCATTGTTCATGGTTTGTCCACAGAATGGTTCGAATTGAACCCGTCCATATTTACTTTAGTAGTAGGAAAATAAACTTTTGCTCGCCATACTTCTGCATGTGGCTGTAATTTGTCTATAAAACCATGGAAACATCAGGATGTGAAATTACAAGATATGATGGCACTACCATATCATATACCTTGCCAGGATCCAAGAAAACCCAACCGTCCCACAGTGCCCCGCGTCCCAATGTGCCCCCGTTCCCCCTACCCCTTTAATTCTTGGCCAAAATCTTTTGGAGTGGACTGGAGGCTGACAGGAGGCATGCATAGTGTGCAACCAAGCTATATTATGACACTTCTTTGACCTCGATTCACTAAACTTATAGATGCATAGATGGTTTTAAAAACATAGTTTAAGTCCAACAGCAATGTATCATCTCTAAAATATGAAAGAAAAAAAGAACAACAAGAATCTTGAGATGCCAACCCTCGATTGGTACTTTGTAAAAAGGTAGCTGTGCTCTTAAAAAGTCATCCACAGCCAGGCAGAATTACCTGATAATATTTTATGATTAAAAATATTGTAAATTTTCATTGGCCAATTAGCTACTAATTGATTTTTCGTTTTTTGACAAAAAACTTGGTCAATATGCAGATCAGGCCAAAATCTAAGCACAGGTGCTCATTGAAGTCTAATAGCCTACAATGTCATGTAGTCGTCATCAAGTGTAACAGCCTAACAGGTTTTTTACATCCGTGGAGTAAAGTTTGCATGTGTGTGTATCATATTTCTGACACAAGTTGTAGAGTTTAGATAAAGTATTAGGCCTATGTTCTGTGCTGTCACTGAGTCAATTGCTGTGTGTGCCAGTACCTGAGACCGTATGGGTTCTTGAACTCAAGCAAAGGGAAGTAAACATGGCTTAGTTAGCTTAGCAGTTCAAACATTTTCATTCAATTTTATTTTCTTTACTAGACCTCTCATTGGCTCACAGTGTGAAATACCATAATGCATTTAATTAATTTTTTGTTTGTCAAGGGGCTTTTTTCGCCTTTCGGTGAATTTTTGTAGTTTATGTTTAACACTAAGTATGATAGAGGTTTTGTTCTGTGTGGGTATATAATTAAAATTATTTATTTTCTTTTCATTTTCTGTCAGTTCTGGTCATAAAATAAGCAAAATAAACAGGCTCTAAATTGCCCAGAATTCATCTCAGTCTAAAATCCATTGGCTTCTTTTTTAAGCGCCCCCCCCCCTCCCCGGCCGTATAGGCTTCGGCCCTGCGGGCCTCGCTCTGAATGACCCGGAAACTGATCTTCAAAAGTTGGCATGTATGCCAATCATAGGCCCTGATGTGAGGTTGAGTGTTTTGATTGGTCCAGCTGTACTATAAATAGGATCTAGCCATGTGCTGTTGTAATGGGAAGGAGAGTTCATGGACCAAACATGACTTGTGATGATGAGTTAAAGATGGGACATATCCATATTAAATGTTATGACCATTTTGACAGCCGTAAATAAAAATATTTAATATAATGTATCTAACATGACCTGTCAGAGTTATCAGTAGAACTGAATCTCTAGGTCTATTTCCTGGAATTGTTAGTACAATAACAATTTCTGGAATACTCAATGGGAGACAATTAAGTAAATTTATCAATCTTGCTTTGTTGACAGTTGAGGGCATATGGATTGATAGAGAGACAGGTAGGCAGGTAATTAAAATTTGTCAAATTTTAATCTAGGCCTATCACATTTAAAATGTTTTATGTTTACTGCTCCATCCAAGAAATCCTAGACAGCAGCCATTTTGGCAGCCATCTTTCTTCATTCTTGAACTGCCCATTGTGACCTTTATATTTTCCTTACAGTTATGAAATTTGGTGCAGCCTGTGGGCATGGATTGGGAACATGTCAATAAATCCAAGATGGTGGCCATTTTGTGGTGGCCATTTTGGCAAGTATCTTTCTTCATTCTTGAACTGCCCACTGTGACCTTGATATTGAGCTTAGATTAGTTAAATTTGGCACAGGTATTGGCCTGTGAGTAGGGATCGGGAACATGTCAAGAAATCCAAGATTGCTGCCAAAATGGTCACTACAAAATGGTCGCAATTCTTCAACTGCCCACTGTGACCTCAATATTTCCCTTGCAGTTATCAAATTTGGTACAGGTATTATTGGACTGTGGGTATGGATCAGGTCCATGTCGAAAAATACTACATGGCTGCCAAGATCTCCTATGTAAATTCAACTTGACACAAGCCGCCCTTCAGGCATTGAATCCATGGATTCTTGTTGTGAAAATGTAGAGTATTGTGTCAATGTGTCATGTTACATAAATGTTGGGGTTCAAGGATACAATCCGAGGTAGAGTACACAGAATGTTTTTAAAACACATCACATTGAGATTGATCTGCTTCAAATCTGAAATTAACACTGTAGAGCTGACCGAGGCAAGTTGATCCTTTGCAAATTTTAGGGTATGCGTCAATATTTTTTTACATATCCCACAATAGCTAGTGTAGTTCTGGCAAAAAACCATGTGATTTATACCATGTGGTTCATCGTTGTGAACCACATGATAGAAGTCCTGGCGTTGCGATGCAAACAAAAGACAGTAAAGTGATGACGTCACAATGTTTTGAGGCTCTGATTGGTCCATGTGGTTGCTAGGGATATTTTTGGCGCCATTCAAAGAAAATAGTGCCATATGAAATCACTAAATTTTTTCTACTGGAGGTTTATTTTTTTTGTGGGATATAAATAAAACTTAATGGGAGTGTGGTTCACAGTAATGAACCTCACTCATGGGGGTATACATGGGTCCTCAATTATCTATGTAGTGTCAAGTGTTGGAATTTAAAGGAAAAACAGATGTCCCTTGTCACTTTTTATCTTAACATAAATGATAAGGAAATACTTTGAAATGTCATGTGTCACTTTTTAAGGGTATATCTGTTAGTGTCGGTCGTTTTTTAAGAGGGCCAGTGTCCCAGTGTCACTTTTTAACAAGTGCAGTGTCACCATAGGGGTGGACATCGTTTGCAAAGTTCGATACGATACATATCGTCGATACTCATTTTCGGTTTTCGATACGTATTGCGATACACAAATTGTGCCGTAAAGTAATTTTACTGAAAATTTATGCAGCGAAACTCACATTTTGCCTCTCAAAATGAGATCTTGAGTGAGACCGGAATCTCAAGTGGCAACAATCTCATGTGTTTCTCAACATTTGGTGACATTTTAAACCTAAACTGTGCAAATTAATACATTTTTCAAGCAAAATAACGCAGTTGAGGCAGTATCGGTTCGATACGATATTGCTAATCATTCGATTTCGATTATCGTATCGAATGATCGATATGGTTTAACCGATATATCTTGAAACGATGTCCATCCCTATGTCACCATGTCGATTGTGTCGATTTTTACCCTTGTACAGCCCCACTCATGGTCTGCTGCAGGAAAAACGCTCGTCCTTCGGACTCGTGTTGTATTCTTCCGCGACCTGACATTCATGAGGTTCATTGCTGTGAACCACACTCCCATTAAATTTTATCATAAAAGCTAGCAATCCTGGGTGATTACTGTTACCCCATCAATTCTAGATTTGTGAAGTTATCAGATGGAAAGTTATGAGGCAAAATCCATTTTCTCCATAAAAAAAGTTGAATTGTACTGAGCGACTTCATTGGTGTGAGAGCATGTGGAATCAGCTTTTAAAGTCAAACCTTACCAGATTCTATTCAGGAGTATGGTGTGCAGACACGTGTGGTCTACAACAATCAAATAATTTTCCATGAATAACAAATGTTATGTTAACTTTGTACTAATTAATTCCATACATCGTGAGAGTTTTAATAGGTATTTGTATAGAGCTGAGGTATCTTATCGGAGTTCTGGACAAGGACAATGCATGAGAACACAGGTATTCGTATTGATTTTGATGACAAATTAGATTGAAGATATATTTATATATGATATTCACATAATATAAAGTTATTCAGACACTTTTCTCACTAAATTTTACCCAATACAATTTCAGAGGTATTGATGTCTGCTTGAAAATTCTGAGAACCATACAATGGCAAGCAATTATGATGAACTAAGGATGTATGAGTTATCGATGTATTCATACATACTCTTGAATAACTGTTTACATTTCTCACAAATAACTGTTAACACATCTGTCAATATCACAACTGTTGCTTTGTTTAAAGCAACATAAATATGATTTACAATCTCTGAAATTACATAAATGTATAAATTCACAAAAACTTCACATATTTCATATATACAGTTTATGAAGATCAATAAACTTAATCGCAGATACATCATTTCGGCTAAAAATCTCAATTTCCTTGGATGGCTAAAATATGTTACTTTCAAAGTATGAGCGGTTATTGATAAATGTCAAGTTACGGTGTCACTAAATTTCTGTATCACACATTACATGTAAATTTCATGAATATTTTACTGAACTGAAAATTGACAACAAAACCAAAATGTATAGGCCTATGTATCACCCAGTCCACCATCATCACATTTCTGTTAATTTTATATGATAAGAGATGAGAAATTTGGTTTTAAAAATCATGAATAAACCACTGTTAATGCCTAGCTAAAGCAACACATCCAAGTCCAACGTGGGGTTTAATTAATTGTCATCACATGTAGGGGCGGACTGGGGGCATTTCGGGCCTGTGGCAGAATAAGTTGATGCCATTGGCCCCCACATTCTTATTTTCAGCATTACTCCATTTATACCTTTCCCGCACCAGGCTCTCTCGCATTGGGCCCTAACCTAAAGGTTTGACTGTATCATGCAGTGACAAACTTGACATTATAGCTTTTTCTTTTATTTTTTGTCACCTTGAATGGGCCCCCTGAGCGGCTGCCACTCTGCCACATAGGCCAGTCTGCCCCTGATTACTGTCTTACTTTCCGCATACACAAAAGTTATCAAAGACATTGGCAATGTAGCGAAACATAAAGGAATATTACATTTGTATTTCCGTCAGAAAATATTTTCCATAAGCATAACATTGGGATTAAGTACAATATAATTTAACATTTCGAACATGAGCATTTCTGTATTTGCAAATCAACAATCTCAAAGAGGTTACAATGTATATCATCACAATTACTGCAGAGAACATGCTTTGCTTTTGTTGTTAGCTTTATTAGGAGTCTCATTTTTTGTCTCTTTGGCTTTTCCTGAATTCTGCTTTGGTTTTTCTGTTGGTTTGCCTGAGTTATTCCTAGTTTTCCCCGAGTCATTTCTGGATTTTCCTGAGTCATTTCCGGATTTTCCTGAGTCATTCACAGACTTTCCTGAGTCATTCCTAGATTTCCCTGATACTGATTTTCCATTTGCTGCCGGTTTTCCGTTAATTGCTGCCTGGGTCTTTAATGATGCAGCTGCTGCTAACGTCACCGCTGTGAATTTCCCTTTAATTGCAGCTTTCCTTAATTTCTTTTCTTCATCTCCTGTAACAGAATAATGAAATACTCAGTATAAATGATGGAACCAATGTATTCTTTATAGTGTAAGGTGTGCCTTTGTAAAATCTTGGGCAATAACAATCAGGTCTGGTGACGTTTGTATGGACATTATTCACTGACAACGTGCAACATCAAACAATGAAACTACCATGATTTTCCATTCACTTGTGAAGTGCACACCCGTCATTCATTTTAATTGAGAACAGGCAAAATGTTTTTAAGGCTTGCCTTAAATTGCTTTCATGCACTGTCAGTACAAAATATACATCTATATATAGTGTTAAAAACTTTTTTTGCCACACTGAGCCAACCAGTGGTAACCACCTTTAGAAATAAAACAAAGTATCAAACTATCAATTCCAAAATATAATTTTGCATGTGAATTTGTTAGTTGATCTTAAGGTTAGTGTTATGTTTACATGTCATTGCATATGTAATTTCTAAGTTGGAATATTGGCCTAGTTTGTTTATTACTCATTGGAAGAATATACCAAAATGCCGCACTGTTGTGTAACAATTATATATTGGTTTTACCATGCATCTCTAGATAGTGCTCCAAAAATAGTCTATCACTCTCTGTGTCGAAACTGCCATGGTTTGCAGCTCCCTCTGTTCCTATGACTGTAATGCGCGGATCTTTTGAATGTTCCTCACAAAGCCACATCACTTTGCCGTTTGGTAGATGACATCTGCAAGGGGAAAATATCAGAATGATAAAGGTCCTTCTTGCTTCATGGGCACAAAAACTTGCGAACACTTTGTTGGCCCGTGTCTGCATATACATCCTGCATGTATTTTCACACGTAAATATATTACATTTCCCAGCCAGAAACATTCTGCAAATGCTACTGGAATGTTCTTCAGGGAAAATTAGAAAGATTCTTCTAATTAAATGAATTTGTGAGCAATTTTACAAATGTTTTCTTCAGACATTTTACAAGTGTTTCCAGATGTCCCGTCTTAAATCAGATGTGAATGTTTGGCAAACATTTGAGGAACGTTTGCTGTATCACCATCTGTCAAGAATGAATTGAAGTCTGTCATGACTGCATTCTTAGCAAGCATGCAAAAGCTCACAAACATCAACATTTCGCACAGTTGTGAACATAAATTCATTTCATGAACATTTGGTCTCACATCCAGGAAAATATCAAGTGGAAATAGACTTTGTTTATTACCTTTGCAATTTGCCCATTGTTTTAGCTGAATCTGCCTGTGCCACTGTCAGTAGCATTGAACTGTACGCTTTGAGAACCTTGTCTTCCTTTGAAGTTTCCTGTAAAACATCATCAATCGGACATCTGATATTTTTGCTTTGATCAATTAATGACAAAACGAAATATGATAAAAAAATTATTTTTTTCCTGAGTGTTTAGTACTGTTTACGGTCAAATTTATATGATAATGATTCATTGATTCGTTCATTTCTTGTCTATTTTGACAGAGCAAAAGAGAATTTAATTGAATTTTATTGAACCCCAAAGTTTGGCTCATGGCCGCTTATGTGGGTGTTGAAATCAGTACAATCATAATATTAGTTTAGATGCAAGCAAATCAGTTTAACATATAATTTCACACATAGCAGTTTTGTAATACACAATGTGGACTAAAGTTTTTTTATATAAGGTGCAGTTTGACATTGTGACTAAAGCCTCCAAGACTGGATTAATATTTTGTCAATTATATTTTTATCAGTTTTATTGATAGTTTGTGTTACTATAAAGACAGACTAAGGTAATTCATAATTTATTCTGATCTTGCAAATGTATATTTTTAAATGAAAGTGTGTGTCACAACTAGTTCACTATTCACTTTGATTCGCGTTTGCTCACCTGAGCAGTTTCATCTGCATATTTCTTCTCTGGAGCATCGAACAAGTGAGAAGCAGTGAGGATGTCTATATCCAGAGCAGTGTGGTTCAAGATGGACATCAGCCTCCCCAGGTAAGGTTGCCACTCTCCAAATTTACCAAGACAATCTTTGTCATACCACGGAATACTAGCGCCCTCCACTGTATGCCAGCCCTGATGAAAAATAAACAGATTTTATGAAGATGCCATGACGGTAGATGACTTCTACTTCACTCACAGCTGGAGAAATATGAGTGGTTAGACCCTTTTAGCCCAGACATCATTGCTTTTTAGCTTCTTGGATCTTCTCGCGGCACTTTTTCTAAGGGTGTTCGGTAGGATGGGAAAAAAATACTGTGATGTCCATTTTCTATATATATATATGTTAATAATAAAACAGTCAACTGAATACAAATCATGGCTTAAACTCAATTTTGTTTTTTCGCAGGTACAAAATCCGTTGGGTCAGTCGGTCCTAGAAGCTAAAAAAAGCTGCATTCAAAATTTTTATTATGTTAATTTGATAAAAATTGTGGGCTAGTTGAATTTTTTTCTCCTTTGGCAGAAAATCTGTTGGGTCGGTCGATCCGAGAAGCTAAAAATTAAAAAAGTCTGGCCTCAGTGATGTCCATTATTATCCTGCTATACACAGTAGACCTGTTTCACCCATTGATTTGATGATCAGTTATGTTCAGAATGTCATATCCTATACTAAACATTATAATAAAAACATTTCAGTGTATCAGTCATATTGTATGAATCGTATCAGATCTAATCGATTTCATTTCTAAAAAGTCTTACACTCAATGCGGTAGAATTTCACAATCAGACTGACATAAGTACAATATCTGACCTCTTCATGTTCACAGAGATGCCGAAACACCAAAGGTTGTCCGTCGATTTCTGCTTGTTGACTCTTGCTTGATTTTCCTCCACCATACGTAGATTTCAGACTGACTCGGGACTTGTAAGGCTGCCAGTTTGTGAAAAAATAGTTTGTATTGTTTATATAATATATGTATGTCTGACGTAGTTTGGACAGTTTACCAAAGCAGTCAGAGAAGTTGTTCATCTAATTGACCTTTCACCTTTGGATCGATAAAATTTACATATATAAGTATTATATAAATCTTAAACTTTTGTTAAGACTCCACACTGTAGCACATGGCACCCATCATGTTTTGTAAAAATTCAATAATAAATTACATAAACAGGAATATTGAAATATTGTTAAGTAATAATGTATGCGTCTATTACAGACTTGAGTACTACTCACTTTTGAAGAATGGTATGGAACAGAATTTGAATTTCAGTAATTGCAATGTAATTGATAAATATTTACAAAGATTCACTTCTTAAGTTAGCAAAAAACTATATAAAAATTTTGTAGAAGTATGACGTCAATAAATTCTACGCCAACATAATTATGTACGTATGCATTGTTACATAGAATCTTAGCCTAATAAGTTAGAATAAAATTGTACTTACATCCGTCTGCTTCTGGTCAAAATCTGGGATAATTAACCGGGGATAAGGGCCTATAGAACTCAGACGAAAGTCATCAGTGTACAAGATTAGCTGGCGGAGGAATTTTCTCTGGGCCAGTTCCAGTAGTTCCTACAAATCAGCAAAATGTAATATTTGTCATTTTGTGATACATATTAAAAAACACCATTAGTTTACAATTTAGGCATTGTTTTACAGATCTGGAACACATTTATTACACCTAGGCAGTGCTTTTCCTAGGACCAAAATTCCATTAGCCAAAAAGCCGATTTTGAGTGAAATGTGGTAAAATACATATATTTGTGGCTAATTTGCAGCCAAAATATGCAATTTTCATCAGCCACATGGATGATGCATTAGCCAATGCTAATGTGGCTAATGGCTAGGAAAAGCACTGCCTAGGCTGGACATATTTTGAGTTTTTAGCTTATTAGATCAGCTGACCCAACAGATCTTCTGCCTTCAGAAAATGTTGTTAAAATGATTTTTAAATTGACATTATCAAATATTCAGATTGCTGCTTCTACTTCTTTTGTCCTGCCGACTGACCCTAGAAAAAAGTGTCTTGAGAAGATCTGAGAAGCTAAAGATTACTTATGTCTAGCCTAAGAATAAGTTAGTCAGTTTTTAATTTGGAACGCGTTTCTATCAAGACGGCTTTTTCAATTTCTGAAATATCTGCAAGCACAGTTAATTATAAAATTTTCGCAATTTTCTCTCACATTAAAAGCATTGTGCTTGTCTTCTAACTGCTGTTCCTTCAGCTGCATGTCCAATTTCTCATGGTCAGACACTCCGCTGGTCAAATGTTGTTGGACGCGAGCCAGAAGTTGTTGGTGTGCATCTGGGTCCTCTTTTTGCATGTTGATTTGGGGTATTCCATGCTCAGCATGCCAATCTGAAATTTTGTGAAAAATTAGCTGATCCACAAAGTAGCATATATGTGGAAGTTTCATATATTAATCGCTTCATATCCACAGAAGGTGATGTTACTCAGCTTATCAGAGATGTCCGGTACATACCATACAGCTGTAAATAATGATAAAACTGAACTTCATGAACTCCCATTGACATTCAAAGTAATGGGTAAATTCATCCCTGGCGATGGATTACTCACCTCTGACGTTGCCCATTTGTATCCTGTCCCTACAACGACTACAACTATTGGAACATCAACAGAAAACTTGGCAAAGCGGAACTCTCGGTGGCAGTTGGTGGACTTGACATACTGAAAGGGAAAAGGAGAGCTCTATAAAGTAAGCCATGAAGTATTAAAATTGGACAAAATTCAAAATTATTATTTACTTTTCGTGTCAACGAAAATTTATTCTTACCTCATCAGAAACAAAAGCAATGAACACTTGGGCTTTCTTTATGCCTGCAGTGATGTCTTGGAACAGACCAGTGGTACCAGCTTGCTCGATGTCAAGCCAGCATTCAATTCCATGCTGTTCCAAATATCCTTTTATTGACCTCGGATCTGCCCAACCTAAAGCTCCAGGGATAGATCGGCTTCCTTTATCAATGGCATCTTGTGAGTTGGACCAGCAGTAGCTTACAAAACATTTAGGGTATTTCTGAAACGAAAGAGGAAATTTTTGTCAAATTCTGATTATGGACCCCTTCTCTTTGTGCGATTATGAATCATTATCTTTGTCAATTCCTGTTAGTGGACTCCTTCCTGTCTTAATTATCCTACCAAGTGCATAAATACAGGATGTAAAGCCCAAGTCATCTATTCATCAATTTTGCAGGTCGAAGCAGAAATTTATTAATTATTCACTGGTTATGTAATGCCGACATTATATATTAATAAGTAAAATATTCAAATCACTTTTGCCTGTCACAATTTTCATGAGCTGTATTCGAACATCAATAGGGATATGTTGAGTCTGATTCATAAATATCTCTCTTTTAAAATCCTGAATGTGTCATAACAAACCTTTTCTTTGCCCTTTCCAGTTTTGTTTTTGCATGCTTCAAGGAGTTCTTGTTTCTTTGGGTCGTAGCGACTTGGATCCTTCATGTCTACCCAAACCTGATCAGTAACTAAAATGCCAATGTCAGTTTTCAACCAGTCTCTGCTTTGTGATATGTTGATAAGTTGAATTGGTATTCCCAGCTGTTCCTTGGCATAATAAAACAGCCTGTGACATGACTGATCTTCGACAAAGTTTGTAGACATACACGCAACAAGTAGCTGAAAAAATCAGGAGAGATTCATTAAGTTATTACGTACTTGGTTCACAAATTTCCGATATGATAATATCCCAATTTTTTGACAAACATTCCAAAAAGGCTCACTTTCTAATAGAACTTCTTCAATTAAGTTTTATTTGACAGAAGGAACCACAGAGTCCTCAGTTGTTTCTCTAAGGTAAGTTAACAATTGATTTTTTTAGTATCAGAATAGAATCAGTAACATTATGTCACAAATTTTAGTAGATAATGTCATAATTTACCTTTGAGTCTTTCATGGAAAGTGTGACTTGAACAACATTGATCTTGCAAGTTCCTTCTTGCAGCCATCTGAAAGTATATATTTGAATCTCTTACAGTCTGTCACTTTGATATTGAGAAAATTAGGACCAGTTCACTGTGAAAAATGCAATTTGTGACTCATGATAGCTGATGAAGTGTCATAATCTCTACTTTCAACATGGGAAACATAGAGGCAGTTTGATTAGTCATGATCAAGAGAAGGCCATTCGACTTGTCATAACTGATTTTAGAGTGAAAATCAGATGTATATAATCCTTGCGTTTGGCTGTCATCATCAAGCAGGATAAGTCTCCTTAAATCAAATTAACATTGAAAGTATTGGGTATGGGCATGACAAATAATCAGCATGATCACACACAAAGTGCCATTTTCACAGTGCAGCAGCCCACTCTTTTTCTTTATCAAAGTGACAGACTGTAACATACTTATGAATGTTTAACAGAAAAATGTCTTTTTACATGTAACTTATCACTATGTCAGACGCCTTAATTAACTCTCCCCTATCATTTGTTTCTACATAATGGTAATACTTATAATTAAAATATTTGACCCATATTAAGATTTAAGCCAATTGTCGGAAATTTGTAAAAAAAATTACAAACTTCATGGAACTGCATTCTTACAACATTTGTGCATTTTACTTTTGACACTGAATTTCATATTAACTTAACCTGTTGAAACTTGCCATCAGTAATAGGAAGTTATCATGGGCCACTATGTGTAGTCATGGAAATTTACACTTACACAGAAAAATTTTGCTCTTCTAGATCCTTCTTCAAGAGTTTTGGAGTAATCTTTGAGTTTTTGTCAAAATCATCCGGACAGTAGAGGACGAAAACATCAAGGGATTTCTCATCCTGCCATCCATTGAGGTCTTCCATGGTCCGCTCAAGGTGAAGGTCAAAGTCCTTGTTGTTTCCAGGGGGCATCATGGCTAAAACGTAAGTAAATTATTATTTTCCGTTTGATTCATGTAATTTTGATTCATGTTATTTTGTATTTCTATGTGTATTGACTTAAAAATAGAACTCTAGTACTGGTCTGAAGGCCTCCAAATTGTTTTTTAATGATATATTGATGCATGAAGAAGTTGCTAAAAATTATAATTACCTTGGAGCTCAGTGATTGAAAGTGTGTGGAAGTTGTCACACTGCAGAAAAGGCACTTTCAAGCTGAGTGCCCTTCGGATTTTGGAGCTTAAAAACATCGATGGATCAGTTGTGCCCTATAAAAATGCAAAAATGTTAAAATAATTATATCATATCATGAAGTATAAATCATTCTGACAAGAACATTTCAAGGACTTCATTAGTAACAGAAAGTTGTTACTTGAATATATTGCATCAGTTGTAATGACGAACTGCAAGTTGCTGCCCGATTTACAAAAAGGCAGAATCCTCCTATATATTTTCTGTAGCATTAGAATGTCTCATGTACCAGTCTAATACAGTGAAATAGAAGTTTACTGCTACTGCTGGGATATCTCTATTTAAGTACATCTGTAACTCACCAGCTTGACACATTCTGAACAGGGAATGCTGAAGTCGTACTTGACGCCATGAAATGATTCGGAGATGAGTCCCTCAAAAACTTCATGGACCAGGAAAAGACAGTTCTCTGGTTTGGAGCCAAAGGCATCAACACTGACTTGGTTATTCCTGAATACAATATGGCATGGGAATTTATTGCAGGACATTATCTCCAGAATAATAACAAGTTGTTTTTTTTTGGCCAAAAATAGATATTGTGTCTGCTCCACTCATTTCAGTGACGCTTGAAAAAATCTGCTTATATATGTATTTTATGTGTAGCAATATCTTATTTGGTAGCCTGACACTTTATCTTCAGTTGATAGATTCATTGGTTTTTCAAATTTTCAATCACTCTGGTGATTTGTATTTTTGTTGAAATTAATATTATTTCACTTTTTGAAAGAAGTTTTTTTACTTTAATTGTCGAACCAAAGCTTTTTGACCATTTTTCTTCAGGAGCATGCCCGTCTTCCAGATAAACCCATCATCAGAGAACTGATGGAGACGAACCTAAAATTGAAGTTAAAGGACGAACAATTTTAATTGAAGATAACATTATTTTAAAATAAGGTAAGTTGTAATTAATTGTTCCATGCGCAATTTCCTGCCTCTACTGAAAGAACACACAATGTCAGTTCCACCTTGAGCGTATGATGGTTATGGTCATGCTATAATCTCTGCCCGGGAATCATTGCCCATGGGTGTTGCTATGTGGCGGGCCTTTTGCATATAATATCAGACTAAATACTAACCACAAATTTCATGGCCGTGTGACAATAAAAACACACAATTAAGAAGCAAATGTTAGAATAATACTTACTTGTGACCTGTTAAAGAGCCCTGCTGGTAGATAATCAAATCTGTATTTCATCAGAGTTTTCTTGACTTTGTTGGTCTTCTCCTTGATGAGCTGGATCTGGAAGATTACACAAAAACATAAATATAGTAAATTGGTAACATCTTTGCTTTCAAGGTTTTTTGTTTTTTTTTACAGATTTTCTTTATTGCATTTGAAATTTTTAAAGAATAGTTTTATTTTAAGATGAACACAATTTCTGGAATTTTTCGGACCTTCCAAAATACTGCTTGATGGATATTGGCCAAACTTTATTTTAAAATAGGACAACAACTTTTTGAAAAAATTTCTGAAAACTAATCCAAATATGTACATATATTCTATTTTATTATTATTATTCTATCTCCCCAGTAACCTTCTTCATTGAGTGAAAGTCATGTTTAACTTCTAGTAATTATTAAATTCAATAATTCCCTCACCTCAGGTGGTTCCTCTTCGGGCAACAGACAGGGCACAAGATTCATTGGGGGAGTGTCGGTTGACTCTTTCAACCGAAATGTCAAATCAAATTCCTCTGTCAGTCTCAGCAGCCATTCGTGAATTTCTGCAGGGTATTTGCTTGTCACCCAGACTTTCTCTATGTCCGAGTGCAGAAATTTACCATCCTAAATTTTAAAAACCAGAAAAATATTTAGAGTTTACAGCAGTATCGTGTTGATAAGCACTAATCAGCTTATATAGATAGGAACAGGAGTCAGTATATCAAACTCGAGAAATTGTCAATCTTTTCAAGAATGATACAGTCTGAAAACTATTTATAGTTGACTGCAATGACCATCCACTTTTTGTTTGAGACTCATGTCCATCTCTTTAAACATGTTCTTTCTTTTTGTTGGACACTGTTTCTCAAGAAAAAGGAAAATTTTATTTGGGTTACCTGCACAGCGTTTAGTTGACAAGAGACAATGCAAGCCATGACGTCCACAATCCACTGAGGGTTGATCACCACCCAACTACGCAAATATTCATTTTGGAAAAACTGAAGAGTTCCAAGATCATTGAGGAACTTTACCGCCTCTTTAACCTAAATAGCAGAAAATTGTTCTAAAAAGTGAATTATGTGAATGAAAATCAAGAGGTACATGTCAGATATGATGCAAAACATATAATTGTAAGTTTGTAACAGAAATGACTAATCCAGAATATTGGTAACAGAATAACAACAGATATGTATGACTGAATTGAAAAAATATATATATATGACTGAATTGAGAGAGTTAAAAAAAAAAGACAAATGTTATAGAAATGACTCCTGATAAGAAAAGAAACAAATTTTGATTTGTAGCTTGTCAGACAAAGAGACAACACACTTTTTCGGAATTTCATACAAAATTAGATTCAATTTTACCTCATCCTCCACAATTCCGCATGACCCAGCCAAGTTGGCCACCTCATCCCAAGGTAGCAAATTCTCCTTTTTTCTTTTTCTGAAAATACATAGATTTCAAATGTACTCCAGCAGCTAAAATTTTCAAAGACTTTTTTTTATGAACCTTTAGTACTTTAAAAGGTACTTAATATCATCAGCAAGGCCGCAAAAAATGCATCATTGACCATCTATGTTATTAAAAGATGTTGGATCAATAGAATCCAGAAAAATGATAACCTACTGTAATATTTTCTCTTCAAACATTAGCCAAGCATTAGGAATTTGCTCTCCCATATACTTCTGCCTCAGAGTAACTTGCATGAGTTCCGTTACCAAAGCTCGCATTCCAGTTCCCTCAATCGGACTGACGTAATGAAAGCCTGCAATTTGGGGGTAACGCTTTTGGAAATCTTCCGAAGGCAATCCAGCTCTTTCAACCTGAAAAAAGTATAATCAATTTAAATAGGCATCCAAGCAATTCTAGTCGGAGAACGGAGGGTTGGTATAGAGACTATGGACAGGTTAGCAAAGACTGGTACTTGGAACATAAAAAGAAAATCAAAGGAACTAAAATTTTTTTGAAACTGTTTTCCTGAAAAATTGTAGCTCTTACCTCATCTATGTGGGTGCCCACCACAAATATGGGAGCATTAGGGGCATGACACTGGATTGAGTTGAGCCAGAACTCCAGACCAGAATGTTCATGACCAAGACGGACATTCCAAACCAGAAAGTAGACAGCTCGGTTGGACAAGAAAAACTGAAAGGAGAAAAAATTCTTGCTGTCAAGTTGTACAAATTAATATGAATACCGTATTTTCTGTATTATAAGCACACCCCTTAATAAAAGCCCAACTCCCTCCAAAAGGGACCAATTTTAATTGATATTCCATGAAAAATTACTTTATCATGAGTTTTTAATGCGAAAAACTATTAATTGCCCTTGTCTTCATTACATCTGCCCACCGGGCGTTTAAGGGCACATGCTGGTCGAAAAATGGTGAAAATATTTTAGAAAATGGAAATTCTGATTTTGACAGTTTCAATAAATACAGATGTCCAGACAACAAATGCAACTGAAATTTTACAAAAATTCCTATTCTAACCCTGTAAACAACCTTGCCAATCTTACCATTACAGTTAAAATTATGAAGAGTTTATTTCCTTTTTTTGCCATTTTCCGAAAACTGCGAATTTTAGTGACTTTGAGTGCTTACAAAAAATTCATCTCAAAAACCGCTGAAGGCATCATAATGAATTTTGGCATGCTGCTTACTGACAAGTTTGCTTCCGCAATAAGGCTATTTTCAGAACTGTATTTGGATTAAAGACTGTGGGACAGCGATTCGAACCTGAAAGATTGTGAATTAGCTCCATAGTCCCATGTTCGCGAACCCAGAAAAACCCCATAAAAACATATTTTTAGTCTGAAAATAGTCTTATTGCGGATCCGAATACCTCAAATTATGAAAATAAACGAGTTCTGATTATTCTGACAGCTCAGTCTTGAGATGAATTTTTTGTAAGGCCGCATACTTAAAAATATGTAAAATTCTTGGTTGCCATGACAACCGTAACCATGGCAACTTAAAATTTCACGGTGCGTCATAATTTGGTGCCCTTAAGACCTGTGTAAAATTTCATAGCTCTAGCTGCAACAGTTTCTTCTGGACAGCATACACTCATTTTTCGACCAGCATGTGCCCTTAATACAAAAAATAGGGTACTAATGGTATCACCCATTTCAGATGGAAGTCAATGTGCTGATTGGTATGTATAGATAAGATAGAACGATGCATATCATACACAGCCAAACAGACTGGTAGATACATTTATTGATGGAAGGACAGATACATGTAGTCAGAGTGAAATATTTGTAGGTGAAATATACAAATTTGACCCATGGCAGATCTCGAAAATGTCTGATGGAAACAGCTTAAGATTTTGAGAAAACAGGTGAATTCATCATCACTTAGGCCTACTTGACATATATATATATATTTAATATTATATTTGAGATTTTCATCATTCTATCATCTTATTTCATATAATAGATGAATGAAAAATTTCATTGAAAATCATAATATTATGACAAAATCTAGGGGTCGACCATTTGATATCAAGGGGAGGTGGGCTTGGAGTGTCTTTTTTAAAATAAATAATTTCTTCCTCAAATTTGGTGAAATAAATTCCTCATTGGCAGTCTTGAATTTATAATTTCTGGTGGAGTGTTTTCTTAACAAGGTGTTGCTCGATTTAGGAATGAATATTCGGGGACCTTGCGCGCTTGAAATAAATCATTTCCCGCCCAGGAAAACTTCAAGCCCCCCTGCTTATTACATGGTTGCCCCCTTACTTGGTGAGTGTTATAATACACAGATTGTCCTGCAAAATCCCAAATGCTGAAGACAATATTCTCATTTTCTCCAACTGGCTTGACAGTCCACTGCTTGATGTCTATTCCATCTGTTACTTCATCGGCTTTTGTTCCAACTGTCGTCAAGTTGCTACTCATCAGAGCTTGAGTTAAACTAAAAAGAAAGATAATTGAAATTCACTGACATAGTAAGTGAACCAACCCTAAAAAACAGGGTTTTCCCCGTTTTTTAGCCTAAAACCCTGTTACCCCAATTTTAATGTAAAAACCCTGTTTTTGAGAACATAAAACTTGCTGTAATTTAGACTTGAATTGATAAAACACAGGAATCGCATCCCACAACCATATCCATTAGGGATGCACGGATATCCGGCAAGCTATCCGGTATCCGGCCAGATACTGAAATTTGCAGGATATCTGGTATCCGGCAGAATTAGGGTGTCAGAACCGGATATCTGGGATGCACAAAAATTAGTGAAAAGCATGAAAAACTTTTATAACAAGTAAAAGAATGTTACAAGAACCGAGTCAATAACATGATGTAATCATCTTCAAATTTTAATTCGGTTACAAAAACGTAACGAAAATATGCCATCAGAGGAAAAGTCTCCCAGGCGGACATGATATGTCTCGGCTCTCAGAAAATTTTCCTTTAAATCAACTGCGAAATTGGCGCGAATGCTGAAAAACTTCCTATTTCCTATGTTTACTATCCGGTTCCAACTATCCGGCTCCTATCCGGTATCCGGCTGTTGGTGTTGCCGGATTATCCGGTATCCGGCTATTTTCACTATCCGTGCATCACTAATATCCATACGAAGTTTTGACTATATTTGCGATTTGTCAATACAGAAGTTATGTGCAAATGGACCCCGATTTATTATTGAAAACCCTGTAAAAAATAATGCAGAACCCTGAAACTGCCATTCCTGAGGTTGGGTGATCTGTAATCTAAAAACCCATTTGTTTTAGCATTTCTACAAATGATTTCAGGATTTCTAAAAGTTACTTAATTTTGAATGTAGAGCTATATATAAATCCACATTATTATTTTTAATAAAATTTGGTTGCTGGGGTGACCGAATAATACTATGTTGTACAGGATTCTTCACCTTGTTTTGCCAGCTCCTCCCAGCCCGACCAGCATGAGTTTAGTTCGTTTGCAAGGGGCGGAACCAGCTTCAATTCTTTTCAAGAATCCCATCGTCACCTGGTTTCCTCGGACAATAATCTCCTTCGGTGGAGTTTTGATTTGAACGCAGCCACAAAACGACAAATCTGTAAACAAGACGGTTCACAAATTGCCCATCAAAATTTTTTGTGACTTTGAGAAGGTGCCGGCACATTAAGCAACAAAACTAAAAGTTACCACAATCATAAAAATTAAAGGTACAATTTCCAAGATGTCAGAGTCATACAGTAACATTGAAAATATATGTATTACGAGTTGTTCTTTCAATCAGCAAGCACAAAATACCAGTTGTAAGCATTAAGCAAACTGAAAAATAAAGTCTTACATAATGGAAGAAAAAATACTGACTCTGAATAGGCAGGTGACTCACTGCACCGGAGACTTCTTCAAGTAAAGGACAATGCCGTAAATCCAGAGTCTCAAGCTGTGTCAGGTTTCTGATGTCATCCTCAATACTTCTAATGGCCTAAGTGAAAAAATTATACTCAGATATTTGGCTGTGTCAAATTTAAAATTTTGAGCGAATTCAAAAAGTCCTAGTGCCAAGAGTAAAACAAAGTTATGGGGGAAGCACACATTTGCGAAATAAAGGAAAAAAGTATTTTAAAATAAAATTAAATGACAATTTACCTAAAAAAACTCACTCATTCACTCAGGAACAGATTTGGATTCCTCAGATAAAATCATATATTTTTGGCACTTGGCCTTTTTGAATTTGTACAAAAAGTAAAATTGCTAAGCTACGCAGAAATGACATTTTAATGGATGACATGGCCCATATATCTTCATTGTAAAATTATACATTTTATACACATTAGAGATATTATTAGTTGTAATGATATAAAATTGATGATATGATATTATTGATATTGTACTTCCATGTTTAAATATGTGTACTAAACGTACATAGCACTAAACATACTTGATATTTCATTGTTAAGGTTTGCAGTCGGCCAAATGCTGCCAATCCATTTTGGTTGAACGCTGATGGTCTGAACTCTGGAATGAAAAGATGACCCTCAATGCTCTGTCAAGGCGGAAACATCACTATTGGCAGCTTCGCAATGATTTTTTTTTACATGTAGGTAAGTAAGTTCAGTTTCTTTGTAATGTAAATGGATAAAATGATTGAAAGCTAAATTACGTTACTCATGAAGATATGCCCACTGGCCAGCTTCGGGCTTAACTTTGGCTAACAGCTATATTTGATGCCATGTTTGATTTTCGTATATTATGTGTGTACAAATGAAAAATAGACAAAACACCAGTAGGGATATCAATTTTACCAGTAATCCTAGGAAAGTTATCAAAAATCAAGACATTGAACTTCTGAAGACCAGAATCCCCTAAACGTCGTTGGTTATTCACATCACAAAGCGACCACATTTCATCAAATTTCTGAAGATTAAAAAAGAAACACAGTTAGGTTATCTAATTGCGGCAAACATCATATACAAAGAAGGAATTAGGGCATTTTGAAGAATACTCAGAAATAGAGGGAGATTAAGGAGGGGAAACATTTAAACATGGCATATATGGCAGGAGGGAGAAAGCATTAACCCATGGAATGATGAGAGGGAATACTGGTGAGGACAGAGGCCACTTTATAAGGTTGGGAGTAAAATTTATTTACATCTGGAATTACAATTTAACGAATTGCATTTAAAACCTTATTTTTTCGTTATGGTGACTCAAATGAGGTTCCTTTTAATTAATTTTTTTTTTAGTCAGTTAACACAATGAACAATATATTTGATAAATCCTTTCTTTTCTTACCTCTCTAGAAAGATACAAAGACATCTTGGAGTCAAAGTGCTCCAGCGCAAGGTCGTAAGTTACTTCCGGATGATGAATGCGTTCAATCCAAGAAATTCCTGATATGTCCAGCGATTGCAGTGAATGCAGATGTCCCATAGAATTTGGTAACTCAGTTAGGAAATTTCCCGGAATATCCAAAGTTTGCAGCATCGTCAACCTTTCAGAAGGCAAAAATGTAAGAGGACAAATATGCATCTCATTAATTGACACAAACAGTACATTGCTACTTAAAAATGCTATTTTGGAAAACTGTTTTCAAGAGATGTCACACTTCCTTTAATCTGTCAACTTATCCCAAAAAAATTTTCTCAATTAGGGCCAGACATAATTGATCTAGGATATTCTCTAGGCACTTTTTCTGGGGTCGGTCGTAGGACATGAGAAAAAATAATAATAAAATTTTTTTTATAGTCAATTTGATAAAAATTGTGAGTAAACTAAAAATGAAGTATGTCTGGCCTAAGTGGAAATATTGTGCAATGCTTACTTTCCTATTTCATCCGGAATTTTTCTTAAGCCAGTACTCCCAGCAATAAAATGGGTCAGCTGAGTGGCCTCAAAGAGTCCTGATGGTAGGTCTCTGAGAGGGTTACTGTCGATGTGGAGATCGGTCAGAGTTTGGCTGAACGGTCGCAGATCTACTGAAGTAAGCTTGTTCTCTGACGCAATCAGTTCCTTCAGTGCATGGGGTTTCTTGGGAACAGGGAGACTTGTAAGTTCATTGCCGTAGACGTTCAGCACTTCGAGGTTAACCAGACAATCGAAGAAATCGCTCGGCAATGAATCTAGGCCCATGTGACTAAATTTGATCAGCCTAATCACCGATCCAATCTCCGGGTACAATCCCCAGTTGTTCGCTACATCTTTACTCTCTCCTGTGGCAGCCAGTAACTTGTGTCGATGCCCTGGACAGGACACCACTTTATCTTCATCAAATTGGCTCAGCACCGAATCGTGGTCATCTACAACCTTCTTCCATGCCTTGAGCAATGCCTACGAGGATGAAAAATACTGTTAAAGTTGCAACCTTTCATGATATTGATTTAATAATATAAAAGGTTTGAGATTGCAAAGACATTATCATTAATGGCTTCTATCTTCATTGAAAGTTCATTCCCGGAACTGGGCTTAAAAGGTTGCCATCGTCATCACATTCATCAGTATCTATCTATCATCCCCCATGAAATACCAGTATGTATCATTCATGTTCCTAACTGAGGTGATCAACCTTTTGACAAGAAACATTTGGTTTCTGGAATGTGAAAACACTTTTTGTTACAGAAAATTTGTAATACTTTAATTCACCAACCTCTCCATAAGGCTCCTTCCACCTGAATCTCTCTCTGCTCACGGTGTCCAAGTAACCTGTTGGGAACTGGCTTAAAGTCACCTGCTTTCCAAGCATGACAACGTACCTTAAAAGCACAGTTTTGAGGTCTTCAATAGCCTACAAATAATATGTGGTAAAGAATTTAGAGAGCATGAAAATGTCAACTGATTGTATGATTTACATCAGCATGACTACTTCCAAGTTTCTGAAAATAATTGCTTGTCTTTATATAATTGTATGCATGCATATATATATATGCTTTTCTTTCTGTGCACAAAAGCATACAAGTATGGTTATATGAAAGAAGCAGAGGAGCATGGTTGCTTTATTTTTAAAAAACATTACAAAAACACAAAGTTTTGTATGTTGAATTTTTGGAAAATTTTAGATTTTGATATATTTTAGTTACCAAAGCAATTGTGTATAAATAATCTACAATGACAATATGAAAAAATGCAAATGATTTCTCTGAATATCACAAGAAAATTAAGGTATTCAATTACCAATTTGGGCTCTTTGATTTGCCCGGAAAAGATTTTGGATGTGTCCTTCGGAAAGAAATGCTGAAATTAAGGAATTAATGATATCAAGCTGAGAATGAAATAATTAATTCAATTCAATATATATTACTTGTTAAAATAGTAATTTTTTCACCAGTGCTCGCACAGGGATTTGTGAAGTAACTTGCCAGGATTTCTATGATATTTAACAAATATTTACTGATCGAAAATGAAGTAGAATTGGTCTTTTCAAAACTTAATTGACAAGGCTCCTTGATCTGGTTACATGAATGCAATTTCTAGAAATTACTTCACACATATGTGATCGCTTCTGTCTGACTTCTGCTAAAAATTGCAATTTCCTTTTTTTACCTTAACTTTCAGTAACAACAGTGTCGACACCAAACAAACAATGGCCAAGTTTTCAACTTCTTTGCTTTTCAATTTCAATCCTGGGAAGTTGACAAAATGCACCTCTGCAAACAATATTCAAATCATTTAATGAAACCAATATTTGATATCAGAAGTAGTTCCAGAGGGGGGTGTCACAGACAGTGTTGCTTCAGCAACCAGTACCATGATCGAAAGTTTTGGAAATTTAAATGCTGAAATGTAAACTGTATGGTATAAAATATTATAATAACAAAACAAGTGCATGTGATTCTCAAAAGCAGAATGCGACAGAAAGCATCAAAATAAAATGGGATAAAATGCATGGATGGAGCAATTTATGCATAGATGTATAATGTAAGATAATAGATAGGATGATGTCTGGAATATTAGCTTGATTCCCCTCGATGTCAAATTGAGTGAAAATGGCAGAATTCTATTAATACATTCAATTCCATTGAAAAAAAAGCTCTCTAAAAACATACCGTTGTTGTCTGTAGCACACAAAAAATGTAAGCTATTTCCATCGAGAGACACTGGCAATGTTCTGGCTTGGCTGATGTTTTCTGCATTGAGGTTTGAAGGCAACAAGCAGGCAAGAGGCACCGCCCAAGTCAGGTGTTCCACATCTGGGATTTCCATGGATTTCTGCTGAATCTGCTGCATCCTCTCATCTGATAAAAGTGATTTTAGACTACAGATAAAAATTATTTTTAAAAAGGAATGCCGTGGTAAGGACAGCCTCCCTTTAAGTTTAAAGCTATCTAGGTTTCCCATAAATATGTCTTTATATTGCAAATTTGAGAATTTATTTCAAATATGGCCTTATGAGTTAAAAATGGTCGACATTGTTCTTCACGTTTACATGTTTTAGTTTCCAAAATTTCCAGGCTACAATATTGGTAATTTTATTTCAATAAATCATATTAATTTTGTTCTGTCTTTAGAAATTTGCAAAGGACAATGTCTTCTACTAAAATATGACTTGAAATGACCTCTTACATTTGCAGTATTTGCTTTTGACAGCACAGAAGTCAGTCCGACTTGGAAGGGCATTTCGCTCGACTTTCCTGTGAGGTTCTGTGATAAAAGGTTTTGGATCGAAGTCCTTCTCAATTTGTTTCTGGAGGAAAGAAACAGATATTCACAAAGTGGAACCAAAATGATATTAATCTCTTCAGAATGTTTTGTTTCAGATGCTTTGTTGAACAACTGATCATGACTGGTTCAGTTACTTGAGACGAGAACTTAGGCACATAATAAAAAGCCTCGTTTACTGCACAGTGACATCACTGACAGTCTGACGTGTAATTCTATGCAATGCTATTTTAAATTTACTCCGTATCACCTCATTGAACCATTCATAAGGCACAAATGTGGTATCAGTCACATCAAGGTATTCATCCCACTTGAAAGGTCCAAAGGAGGAGGCAACTGTAACATATAAACTGTGATTAGACATTTTTGCTTGAATAGGGCATTATATAAAATTACTTTACCATACAATACTTGGATCTTCCAACTGAGGGAGCTATTGAATACAAAAGACTATCGATCCCTGCTAACTCTGAGAACTCGAGAGGTAAAGCTCTGTTATGCAATCTTTGACTTAAGACACAAATAATTTTGTTGGCTTGCCATTGTGTGGTATTCTGGGGGCCACCATTTAATCTCAAGGGGGGCTTGAAGTTTTTTAGAAATAAAGAATTTCTTGCTCAATCTTTAAAATAAATAGTCCCTATATTCTTTTTGGGCAGTCTTGAAGTAAATAATCGCTGCCATTAAAAGAAGGTGATGTTTGATTTCTCGCATCTGAAATAAACAATTACTGCCACCAGCATCATGAAAAAATAATTTACCACCGAAGAAAATTCGAAGCCCCCCCCCCCCCCGATTCTCAAATGGTCGTCCCCTTACCATATTGTTTTGGTGCCTGCAAGTCACTGTATTTTGGGTTGTGTTTCCCAACATGGTCCATGTAACCAACAGGATGGATCTTTTCTTCATCTGCTTTTACCCAGTAGTCATAGCCATGCCAGCCGTCAAAGTGGATGTTCACCAGGCCATCTTCTTCATTTATGTCCCCTGAAAATAATATTCAGTTACTCTTTTTGGAACAGTGAGATAACATACTGTGCACGGAAGAAGATTCAACTTGTCAGTGATAACTAGTAGTAATCCTTGTTTGTTGGAAGGAGCTTTTCTTCAGGATTGCATTTTAGAGGCAGCGTAGTTACTGTATTTTTAAGAACATATACAAAAAACATTCTTACAAGCTGTGGATGCACATACGAGACTTGGAGTTTTTCTGTCCCAACCTTCAAACTTCATCCCCGGCTTTATTCCAGTATTGCTGGCAAAGCGCTTGTTCTGGTGGTAAAAGAATGTGTAATTAAAATTAAAGATGACGATTTGTATTGGTATTCTAATTGTGATCTTTAATACCACATTGTGGTGAGCGTGAAAAGCACTTGTAATAGATTATGAGGCATCTCTTCGTTCTTTTACCATGCGTTTCCATAAAGTGTTTTATTTTTGACATGTAAAGTTAGTATATAATGTATATTCCCCATTATCAGCACACTGCACAGACAACCACTGGCCAGACCAAGCCCATGAGTACACATCATACAACATCGTTCTCTCCTAGGGGTGGACATCGTTTGCAAAGTTCGATACGATACGTATCGTCGATACTCAATTTCGGTTTTCGATACGTATCGCGATACACAAATTGCGCCGTAAACTACTTTTACTGAAAATTTATGCAGCGAAACTCACATTTTGCCTCTCAAAATGAGATCTTGCGTGAGACAGGAATCTGAAGTGGCAACAATCTCATGTGTTTCTCAACATTTGGTGACATTTTAAAACTAAATTGTGCAAATTAATACATTTTTCAAGCAAAATAACTCAATTGAGGCAGTATCGGTTCGATACGATATTGCTAATCATTCGATTTTGATTATCGTATCGAATGATCGATACGGTTTAACCGATATATTGTGAAACGATGTCCATCCCTATTCTCTCCCGCAATGGATGGTGACACTCACGCAAAATCTCAACTTGGCCCTGTTTTCCACTATTTTGCACGTGGACCAATGTTTTGTCCAAAATGATAGTTTCATTAAAGTTACATTTAGATGGATTTTACATAAATTTCATTACTGGAATAGGGAGAGGGGGGATGTGTCTGTATTGGGTAGTGTAATTTAAACTGGAGAAAGTACAATAAATCTATTGGCAATGTAAAATTACCTCCAACAGTACTAAAAATACAGTGTACTACATGAATGTATCAGTTTTCTCACAAATTAATATATAGTTTGAATTAGATTTGAATCTTACTTCATAATGAGGCAGGGACACAAAGGACATCTCTGAATGTTTCGCAAGCTCCACAGCATACAAAGTGTCCTGATGCTGCAGTCGCATCACCTCCAAGTCCCCAATAACCAATACAAGTTCAATGCAATCCACCTGTAATAGATATGAACCAAGTTATTAAAACAGTTTTAATATATATACCATTATATTCTGCATCAGCATTTTAAGGCCAATTATGTAACAGGATATCAGTCACATGACTCATCGATAAATAACGATATTGGTGTCTTAAAAGTGTTATTGGTGTGTGGAGAGTGATATTGGTGTGCCCCTATGCTCTTACCAGCAACCAAGCACTTAATTGCCTATTACTAAAGGGAAGGCCTGGGTAGGAGGAAATCTAACTTCTTGAAATGTCAATCTATCCTTTTTATAAATACGCTCATTGTAAATAATGGGAAAAATTACAAATGTTTCAAATGAAAAAATTAAACATCTTGAGAAAAACTAGTATTTTACTTATATGTATAAGTCTGAAAATTGTCATGCAGACTACGACCTCGACCAATATTACTACTTCTGCCAATAAAACTCAATATTGGTCTCCTAACCACCCACGATCTATATAATATTAACTTACAAAGTTCATCACAGTTAAAAATCATGAAGTTCCTTTCTGTTAGCAAAGAACATTGCCAGACTCTCAATTGTCTATGTTACTTTGTCACCAGTGCTTTGTCACTGCGGAAGATTATATTAGTTATAATTATAATCTCACCTCACTGGACGGTTCCAGCACTAACTCCAAGTGTGTCATGCTAATATTGTCCCACTTCAAGACTCTTTCGGAACCATTTTTGGTCTCTGTAGTGGAAAAACTTTAATTGAATTGAATTTATTAATTCATTAAGGCTCCTATTTGAAAAACATTCTAGGGCGCTGTACAATAAATAAGGATTTTAATAAATTAAAATATATAAAGAACTGTAAAAACATGATAATTAAAAGCTAAAATAAATTAATTACTGAGAATAATAATACAATGTTAAAACTATAAATTGATAAGACCAAAGTTATTCGAGTTGACTTTGGTTTGGTATTTTTGAAAAAGTTTCAGCTGAAAGTTTTTCTGTTTTCTGGGCAGTACCCAATATATTGGCAATATGAATAAATTTGTCACCCTCTATTAAACTATTAGATAACAAGAAATTCTTAAAAAAAGAATTGTAGGGACCTGAGGTTTCTTCAAACACATATTGTATTTTCCAAATATTCAAATAATGTTTTATGTATGTTTACTATTGTGTAGTTACATCTATACCTCCAATGTACCACTGTGAGTGTGTGATTTAACAAACCTAATACATTTTACCTCATGATTAGGCATGCCTAATTACAGGTGTTATTAACATAGACAGCAAACGAAGCAATGAGAAGCCCTTTTATATTCTTTGTCATGAACATGAAATTTCTATTTCCATTACAACAAACTAATTGTGGCTTGCATAATATTTGGATTATTACACTTTTAGACTAGCCAGTTTGTGAGAAGTTGAATATCTAATGTTCTCATACAGTGTTTTCTTTTATCACTTGTCTTATATCATCTCAAATCTTTATACACTTAGGCTATATAATTTTTTGAAGGAAATCTCTATGATATAATATTATGCTCCAGGTGTGCTTTGGATATGGTCCCCAATCACTCAACCATGACAGTCATGGTTGAGTGGCTCCCAAGGTCATGCAGTGAAGGAGCTACAGAGCATAAAGAGGGGCAAATATATATACTTGATTTATAAATTGTAGTCACAGTTACCTTCGCTGTAGCATGAGTACCCTCCTGATGTTGGAGGTAAATTTGGAGGGTACTCCTGCTATAGGGAAAGTATATCTGCAAGGTCAACTTCCTAGTGGCCCCCTCCAGAAAAAGAAGCTCCACCACTGCAGTACACATAAATTGATGACAAATAGCACTTGGCTGATTCTTTTTGGCCCTTTAGTTAGGGACCTCCACTGTAAAATCTTTCCTCATTTGGAGCTTATAACACAGATCTGAGATGGTCCCTACAAAAATGTTGTCGCATCCCCAGTGGATATTCTATGCAGATAAACAAATTTAGGCCTACCTGAGGCTGAAGATGAAATAATTTGGTATGATCCTTTGTCAAATTTAACAGTCAGTACATGGCTACCTTCATCTTCGATGAATGATGCAGTGATGGTCTCTCTCCTACAAAAAATAAAACCATCATTGTTAAAAAAAAATTTAAGACTTAAGGTCGGTCATATTTAATCACTAGCTTCTCAGATCAACTAACCCAACATATTTTCTGCCTACAGAAAAAACAGCTTTCCTTAATATTTTATTAAATTGACATTACAAAAATTGAGATTGCAGCTTTTTTTCTTCATACGCCCAATCATAGAACAAGTGCTTCGAGAAGATCTGAGAAGCTAAAGATCAATTATGTCTGGCCTAAAATCTGAACACCCACATCCCAACATTACAAAAATATATGTATGCGATGTATATGAATATATTAATTAACCGAATGAAATACAGATACAGATAATTTATTGATCACATTGCATACAATAAATTCCCCATACATAGATATAATACTAATATACAACAGTGAAAACTTTGGTAGGCCTACTTAGTACAAGGTTAAGGTATATTACATTACATTGAAGCATTTGACAAGTAAACAGATACAGGAAGGAAAGTGTCTTTAAAATGCTGTGTCCTGATAGAGGGCATCCGATATCTGCACCCACTGGGCAAAACCTCAAACAGTTCATAAAGTGGTTGTGTAGAGTCTATAATCAAGAAAGATACTTTTGCACTTACATGTCTTTGGACAAGGTGTTCGCCAGTGTCACAGAAATACCAATTGTAACGGGAACAATCTGGATTATGTTATTATCCCATGCACTCATCAACCGTTCCAAGGTAATACTTCCTTCAGCCCCTCCACAAACATTGCCAACCATAGTTCTTTTCATATTGCTCAGCTCGCCATCTTTCATGGACATCTTCCGCAAGTGATTTTGGGCTACTATGTCCGTTTCCCTCCTTACCACATAGTACCAGATGCGACTGAAAAATGTGGGTTCCAAGTGACGCGCCATGGTCTGTAAATTTTAAATTCAATTTTTAAAGAACCCAAACTGTTGAAAAATAATAATAATCTTTTGAGTTTAAATATACATACGTATATAATAATATTATATAATATTGGGCTTATTATAGGCCTATATGTAAGGGAGCCTGTTGGTTCCACCGCTTAGTATAATAACAATTTTATTCAAATTTATTCAAATTTGTTTGTGTTTGTGCCAAACGACAGCTACCTATGTCACAGATAGCACAGAGCTGTTCACAGATGATTGCATTTTTTTTGTGGAAAAATTACAAATTTGTACTGGTTACAAATAAATAGAGTGACCATATGTATATCTGTTTGAACTGATATTTGGAATTACTTTGTGAAAATACATTCCAGTTCTAAATTGTTGAACTTAATTCTGCAATTGGTCTCTAAACTTCTGTTTATTATTTATAAATATCCTTTTTGTAAAAAATGTCATTCATCCAAAATAATATAGAACCTACCCATAACTTTTGCTGCTTCTGCAATGACACTCCACATGACATGCATCCCTTTATGTCTTCATCATTTTCCACCCCGTCTTCATTCTCGGTCTTTTCATATTGATCATTGTAATTTTTTATGAAGTGTCTAGAAACAACCGGTACAACGTCTGGAAAAAGATTCATGTTGGAATATATACTTCTGTGAGAAGTAAATCTTGGAACTTTTTTCCAAAAAAGCAAATTAAGCTTCTTCACATGATGTTACATTTACTTAATTTCCAAAATTTTCTGAGATGTTCGATGTTGACTTTTTTTCTTTTGTAGTCATACGTCTTTTTGTGAATGTAATTTTTTGCGGAGCTACGATGCAGCTTCCTTTTTTTACAGCAACACACTGAATCATGGTTTATCTTGAAGCCAACCTGCCCACTACATATGGAAATAAAAATATAAGCCTCCTCGATATCACACTGCATTTTTAAGAGATGAATATTCATTTTATAAATATACTCTCTCCCTTCTCAATGACTCATTTTGAAGGAGTATTGAAATAAGTCAATTTTGTAGATACAATTATGCCATAATAAGTTATTTTTGGTCATGTTTATTGTATAAGATGTGGCAACTGTAATTTGCTAAATTTCTTCTCACCTTCAGGCGGTTGGTCTTTGCTAGTCAGTTTCACCTAAAACACAAAAAATAAATTTGTAAACTTGTATGTACCTTCATCAATCAATGAATACTTCGTACAGATTCAATTTATAAATCTTACATCGGCATAGTATCCTTCCATAGAGAGGGTGTAATCAAGTATCGTCTTTATGGTCAACAGATGATACCACAGCTTGACATTATCATCGCTTTTCTTTTCGTCATTTAGTGTTGTTAGCTGTCCTCTCAGCATCAATTTGTCTACAAAGAAACAAATCTTAAAGTTCAATCTCCAGATCTCTGAGGACAAACAAAGGTATATTCATTTTTAATTTATTTTATTTTTTATTAGTCTTTAATTACAGTACATACAGTGTAGGGTGTCCCATTTTTCGAAAATTTTCTCGGATCAAGCTGTTTTTGGGCTCAGTTGTGCTCCCATGTGTACAAAGCCTACACACCAAATTTCAGCCAAATCCATAAAGGTTTAGACCCCCCCCCTACCACCATCTTTGGGGGGCCCCTCAAGGCACCCCAAAATGACCATTTTCGAGCACAAAAAGTGGCTATTTTCCTGTCTGAAATCATCCCAGTGCCACTAAAATTGTTCATATGGGGTTTTTGAGAGTGCTGAGTCCATCTATGATGATAATAAATTACCCAGAGGTCAAGATGACTTCATAACATGCTATAATTGGTCAATTTAGCCCTTGGATTACCCGAAAATGACTATTTTCGAGCATAAAAAGTGGCTATTTTCCTGCCTGAAATCAGTTAATGCCACTGAAACTGGTCAACTGGGGGTTTTTGAGGGTGCTGAATTTATCCATGATGGTACTAAGTCACAAAGAGGTTATGGTTACTTCATAAGAAGCAATATTTGGTAAATTCAGCCCTCGGATTACCCATGACAGGATTTCCTGTGGTTAATTAATTTTTTTTTAAAGCACCAATACCTGTGTTTTAGGGATTGTTAGACATGAGCATCTCATTATACATTTTTAGCATGTATCAATCAGAGGTTGTAACCATGAAATTCAACTTTTGCAATGGCTAACTTTTCATTATTAATACAGTACAGATACGTAAATGCACACACTAAGTGAAAATATACCTGTGTAAGATACGTGATTTTATTACACTTCACCAATCTACTTGCATAGCTTTGCTTACTATTTTAACAATGTCATTGGCACTAAATTGAACACATCTATGCACTCCATATTTCATTACAACGACTGTATTACGCTCTCAGAATTTTCTCAATCCATTAAAAAAACACATTTTGCAAACTGTCACTGTAACATCCGTTTTGACACATGCAAAATCAGGATTTATGTTGTAGAAAAAATCTTAAACAAAGGTATCTTGAGTGTCTTCTTGAACTGCTGCATCTTCATTTTGCATCAAAGGGACATCAACACTATGCATTCCAGAAGACTGCCATCCTGAGCCACAGAATACAACATTTCACCGGATGTGTTTTATTTCACATCCATATCTATGTGTATTACTGAGAAACTCTTAACATAGTTCTGCTGGGTTCTGTCTGAGAGACAGCTTTCTCAGTACCATAGAAGCCAATCCAACAGCAAATTTTAATTAGATTTCACCAGTCTGCCACCTCACTGTGTTGGTCTGCCTGTCGCAAACTGGTTTCAGTCAGTAATGCTTTACGTCCAGGATGCCCCTCTTAACAGAATCACTAACAACTGCAATGAATTTGATGATATTAAATATGGCTACATACTCTTTTCCAGTGTCTTGTGAACATGTCTGGTGGCAAGACAATCAATTTACTGTCATGATGAAGGTCTAACGAATGACTCAAGTCAAAGGTCATCATTTCCTGGAACTTGGGCCTATTACATCAGGTTGAGAGGCATTATGTTCAGTTATTGAGCAAAAACTTTTAACATCAGATTCTTGCTCCAGTGCAGTGTCAAAAAAGCGGAGCACAGCCAGAGGTTCAATCAGGTACTATAGAACATAATAATGAGTTTTCTAAGCTCCTGATGACATTTAACTGGAATCTTTCATCAATTAGAGCTTTGGTAATGCTACTATTTGAGCATATCAACATGAGCTGGTCTAGCCACACCAATATGGGAAATAGGAACAGAATATGCAGCCATGTCCAACATCATCAAGCACATTGCTGGTGTAAGGTTTCAGTCTGCGGGAGCATCTAGAACTTCGCAAATGTGGATATTGTGATAATATTGTCTTGGTGTCATGCTCACACAGAATGAAGACAAAATATTTGTAAACCAAAGATGAAATTTGCACCTGCTAAAGACCCTTCTGTATTTAGTATAAGATATTATATAAATTAACATTTGAGCTGTACTAATGTGCTTGCAGTCAGTTCCTGAAGAGGGGGCTGCCAATCACTGGGGGTATGCTGGCTGGGTCACCTGGACTTCTGATGGGGAGCAGTCTCCGTAATGCTTTGCTTAATTGCATCCAGTTACCAATTGGCAACCAAATACACAAAACAGAACATAAAACCAAATCATCCATCATCAATATTACTTCCCAAAATTTTGCAAAAAAGGGTACATGTATAACAAAATTGCCAAATTAAATATGTTGATCATACGGCAAAGATTATACCACTTAGTATGTGCATTTACATATATATATATGTTCGATATCGTTAAGGAAAAGCTGACCCACTGCAAATGTTGAAATCTATGCCTTCCACTTCTAACTGACACAAATTAATGGATTATGAAATGCTCATGTCCAGCAATCCCTAAAACACAGGTATTGGTGCTTTGCACTAATTAACTACTGGAAATCATGTTAAAACAGCCAATTTAGGTAATCCGAGGGCTGAATTTACCAAATATTGCTTGTTATGAAGTAAGCATAACCTCTTTGTGATTTAGTTTCATCATGGGTGAATTTAGCACCCTCAAAAACCCCCAGTTCACCAGCTTCAGTGGTATTAATTAATTTAAGGCAGGAAAATAGCCACTTTTTAAGCTCGCAAATAGTCATTTTCGGGTAATCCAAGGGCTGAATTGACCAATTATAGCATGTTATGGAGTCATATTGACCTCTGGGTAATTTATTATCATCATAGATGGACTCAGCACTCTCAAAATGAACAATTTTAGTGGCACTGGGATGATTTCAGACAGGAAAATAGCCACTTTTTGGGCTCGAAAATGGTCATTTTTGGGTGCCTTGAGGGGCCCCCCAAAGATGGTGGTAGGGGGGGGGTCTAACCCTTTATGGATTCGGCTGAAATTTGGTGTGATGGCTTTGTACACATGGGAGCACAACTGAGCCCAAAAAGAGCTTGATCCGAGAAAATTTTCGAAAAATGGGACGCCCTAATACAGTGGTATAATATAATGGGCATAAAAGCTCAAGAGCTTGTTAGCCTGATGGAAATCGCTCCTGGAAGAACATTTAAGACGTTGGGCTCATCTAGAAATGGCCTGAGGGAGAGGGGCAAATGCGCGGTGATTCGCATCTTTTCCTGGCTGTCCAATATGTTAATTTTGTGATTTGAAGACCATGGTTCCATACATACCTGAGATGGCGTCCAAATCTGACACTGATTTCGTCCACATGACCATTACCTTGCAGTCCAAGCAGGCCACCTCAATGCCATCTTGCCAAACCTGATTGACCTGGCAAACATAATAATTTCCAAAAATAATGCTCTAGCACTTAGTGGACGCTTGCACGATTTCTCACTGATGGAGTGGAAATGCCAACAAAGGTGTCGAAACCGGGGGAGGGGCGGGAGCTGCACTGGCAGTATTGTAAGTTTACTGACATTAAGTTCCAGCAAAGTTTCAATGAGATTGGTGGATAAGACATGCATGTATAGTACATGTTAGCGTCAACAATGTAAAAAAAGGTTTATATATATATTTCTAACAAAAACATAATCTGATGTCATAAATATTATATTAGATAAAATTACCTATAATTTAATAAGGATGTCGATTGGTCCCACACCACCAATTTTGTATGTGATCAGTAACATGTTTCGCCTATTTTTTATTGTAGTAAAATTTGTAACATTGTCGCACCTGGTAAATGGTAGAATCCAGAACATCCAAGATGTTGTTGAACAGCTTCCACAGAGCCATTTTTGGTGGCGCATTCATCAAGGTGTATGTAAATTCGGCCACCGAACCAGAGAGATCTTGCAAAGTCTGCAAGTCGGTCATCTGTAAAAAATACATGAGGAAATACTAAGGAGTAGGCCAATACCAGGGACATAACTTTTTTAGTGATCTCTCAACTCCACAAGAGATGTTTTAAAAAAATGGCCTAAAGCCACCACCGACGTGAGGCCTACTGAAATTTTGTTAAATTAAAACCCTCTTTTCCTGTTTTATGTTTGAGTCAACAATTGGCCTTACAGTCAAAGTCGGAATCATATCTTGACTAAAGTCACCACCCCAGTTACTCAAATTTAGTTAAATATGAAACCCTCTTTTCCTGTTTTATTAATGAGTCAACAATTGGCCTTACAGTCGAAGTCGAAATCATAGACTAAAGTCACAACCCAAGTTACTCAAATTTAGTTAAATATGAAACCCTCTTTTCCTGTTTTATGTTTGAGTCAACAATTGGCCTTACAGTTTGAGTCAACAATTGGCCTTACAAAGTCGAAATCATATCTTGGCTCAGAAGTGTTGCATGTGATATTAGCACAATCTGTACTTACCAGAGCGACGTCAGTGTCCGGCAGTGAAGGACCAACAACACAAAAAGACTCCTCTTCAGAAACAAGAACGGCCAACCCTGTGCTAGTTACCAGGTCTCTCACAACTTCTTCCTACAATGTTCAAGAATGGCAGTCATACTGGGTCTATACTAAGAGTAAGATGTACTAAGAGGCGCCATCTTTGATCAATTGTTTCGATGAGCAATGCGGCACACAATCATGAAAAGTCATGGAAAAAGTTGGTGACATGGAAAAGCAAAAAATAATTGTAAAGTCATGGAAAATGCTAATTCGACCACAATAAGCACTAAAAATCAACATATTTTGGAACTCATGGCGGTAAGTTGGCTGATGGGCTGGCTGGATGGTGGACAAAGATGATCCCGGAAATTTGTTTTTGGTAAGTCTCCGACATCAATGGGAAAAGCAGTGGTATAGTGAAAATTAAAAATCAAACATTATGTCATGGAAAAGTCATGGATTCACTTGTAAGCATTGATAAGGAATATAGGCTATATAATGTGTTGTACAATATATACGATACATTGTCACAGTGTCACACAATACATTTTTTTGGAAACTATTGAAATAGACTTACAGAAATGTCGATGTTCTTGGAAGACAATGCTTCAACCACATTGGAGACGGTAAATCCTAAGCCTTTTTTCCCTTCGGGTATAGCAGGGTACTGTCCCATCCTAGCCGCACTCTGGACAGCATCGTAGATTGCCACCAAAGACTGCACTTCCAAACAGAGCTTGGCAGACTTCATTTGTGGTAAGTAGACAATCCTACCCTTTTAAAAAACATATATGGAACAATTTCAAATAGGCTATTGAAGAATTTTATAACACCAAGGCAGATGAAGCTCCTCTCAGACCAAGATCATAAAATTTACTACAGTGGGGTTTTTTTCTTGAATATTTCTAAGATTTTTATACAACATTGATCTTAGAAATGTACAAGTTCATAAATATTCAGATTGTTCAGTATTTTTGACGGAAGTCCTCCGTTTTTTCTAAAATATTCTCAAAACATTTCTGCTAGTGTCCCATATCTATGTGATTATCTCAAATATTTCTCCGATTCTCTAAACTACAACCGTCCTCTTATATTATATATTTTTTCTGTTCTTTCCAATAGAAGTTTGATAGAAATTTCTGAGACTATGGTTATGATTTTGGCCATACGTAATCATTTTGGCCATATGTAATCTTCAAACTTTTGGCCGGCGAGCAGCTTCATGTGCAGTTGTTTGTTTGAATTAGATGAGATATGAAAATGAAGTAGGTACACTGTGCATTGTTCAATTTTAAATGAATTGAGGCTGTTGAGTGCTGATAACCATATTAATATATATATGCCATAGGCCTAAGCATACTTCCAATTGACTTTTAGGGTTTGCGATTTCAAAAAATGTACACATGTGTGTACAATTTAATAGATAGGCTACATATATATAGGCCTAGGTTTTCATTCATTATCTTGACGGAAGTCAGGTTAATAAGAAGTAACAAGAATCAGATGAATCAAAGCAGGAGAGAATTACAATAATCATTAAATTCAAAAATATTGGCCACACAAACCATTTCATTAAGTAGTTGATAACCATGGTGATATTCTTGGTGATGGATTGCCTTTAAAACTGGATCAGAATGTTTCTTTCGTTGGTTGTAGTTATCCAAGGCGATGCTTGTCACATCATTAATTGGGAAAAGGCCACGCTCAGTTGGTAGACACTGCGCAAACAGTTCAAATGTTTGTGAAACCTTCTTCCAAGCCGGACAGATGCTCTCAAAAACTTTTGACACCAAGATATACAGAATTTCTTGAATATTTTCCTGAAAAGAAAGCACCTTTGTTATACTATTGTACGAGAATGTAATTAGTTCCCCCGTGGCGGAATTGGTAACTGCGCTTGTCAACTGGCTTTGAGGGCATGGGTTCAAATCTCACCCCGGGAACTCACTTTAGTCCGAGCCCATGGGACATTAAATGGAGGCGGGTTGTATCCAGTATTCTATGCTGGGGCAACTGAAAGACCCTGGGCATCCCTGAATTAATAGGGTATGTGCCAGAGTCACAGTCTTCTCATCTCATCATACGGCGGTCGCCTGCCTCACTAAGGTGCTGCAGAGGCGTAAAACACAAACAAACAAACAAGAATGTAATTAGACATTCCATATGTGTTCATTAATAATTCTGAACACCTGCATGCAGAGCTTTAGACTACCAGGTCAAATGAATTGGTTAAAAAAACCTAGTTAGCATTTTAATCCAAAATGTCTGAACAAATGAACCGTCCATGTTGCAGACATTGTTTTTTTATCTTCGATTCTTAATATAGCAATTTTAAATGACATTGTTCAATAACAAGCACAGCGCAAGGTCTAGACATGATGAAAACAGCGATTATTCAATAATACAATTTGTATATCAGCCATCTGTCAAGTTCATACCTTGTCTGCTGAATCAAGCAAGCCGAATTCGAATATATCCGCCAAGGAGCCTTTTAGAACCAGCAAATTTCGAGCATTTTGTTGTCCCTGAAAATCCAGTCCTTTGAGATAGCTGAAATACATGTCCAACAGTCCTTTAAATATATGACACAAATGTAAAATTATGACAGTGTAATAATATGCTAAAGTGCACTGTGTATGCTTATAAGCATACATAATTTTGTATTTGTAAAGACTCAAAATAAAAGTACAATTAATTTTAAATTTTTGTACACATTACAAGGCCGGTGGATAGCTTGAATGTCTCACAAAATATGGCTGTATTTTCTAATGTAAAATGTTTGGGTTTCAATTATTATTACTCCATTTTTCATGTATCTCTTATTTAGAATGTTGTGCGATATTACTTGGAATCCTCCAGTTGCTTCAAGTGGTCATCGATGTCTTTGGCGATAGTTTCTAGTCGACTTTTCACTGAAGTCTTTAGCTGTTGAAAAGCTACGTTAGACAAGCCTTCGGGTTGGTAGACTATGAACATTGCCTTTGCTCCATCCAACTGCAAGTGTGAGACAAATAAATTTATTAATAAATCTGTTTTAAAATGGTATTCTGTATTAGATCATTACAATTTTAGCCTTTTATTTTTAATCTATGTAGGTTGCTATTACTTTCTAATATCACATTTTATTCACCGGTATCACTAACATTCTTCAAAACCTCACTTTGAATAAACAACATAAAAAACCGTTTCATACAAACTTTACAATGTGCGAAGTGCCTGATTTATCATGAGAGATGTTGAAATTTGATTAAGTCACTGTTAGAGTGTGTGTGTTTGTGTTTTACGCCTCTGCAGCACCTTATTGGGCTATATCGAGGCTTGCTAGGGTGTTATTTGTCTTTGCTTATTTTCCTCATATTTTGTGGCATGTCTGTGTTTAATGCAAAAATGAAATTATGTTTTCTGGTTAAGTCACTGTTAAAACTTACATGATGTATAGTATCAGTAATATATGAAACTATCTGAGCTGTTTGGTGTGAGGGCGACAAATTGGTGTCTGGAACGAGCAGAAGGACGCATCCCTGGGTGACAAAGGGTCTGGAGATTTCCTGGAAATAATCGACAGAAAAAAATAAGAGCGTCTGTGTTTTACGCCAATGCAGTAGGCTGATGCTTGTAAGTGAAACGGGTGTTGCTAAAAACTGCTTGTTGAAGCAAGGCTGGTACTCATCCGATAAAAAAAAAAATTATAGTGTTATATAGGGGTCATTAAGGATGAAATTCATGCTGCTTACTGTATCGGTGTAAGTCCAATACAAATCTAGGGCGGGCTGACATGAAGAAATCTGTGAATACGTGAATCTAACTCACTTGGCAACATTCAAACACGTTTAGCTTCAACTTTCCAACTTTTGTCTGAAGGTATCCGGGAGTGAACTTCTGACTCGGCGTGGCAACTTGCTCCGAAGGAAAAAGGGAAGGCAGCAGCATCGGAGTTTTAGAGTTACGCAGGATCAGTACTTTTGCATGTGTCCTTGGGATTATTTGCTCAATCTGATTCCCATCTTGACTAGTACTTGAATGAAAAATAGTCGTTGGTTCTTGATCCGTCTTCTCTGCAATGACGAGGTTCGCCTCAGTAGCAGCATTTTCTCCGAGCTGAGGCACGTCCACATCGGTTCTAACTCGGGTCCCGCGCAAAAGAACCTTTTGACCCACGGACTCATGACACTTCCGTCGTAACCAGTGCAGACCAATTTCATCAATGTTGATCCCAGATATGTAAAGCTGCAGAATTAGTAAAATCACCAATGAAACTTCTAAATGAAGAATGAATCTATATAATATTATATGATATCTAGTACTATCTTAGATGATCAAATTTACATAGTAACTTACAGAACTTCCTAATTATTTAATATCTACATTTTACTGAAAAAGTCTATAGTGAAAAGTTTTCAAATTCCGAAAAAATTGTAATGGCACATTCTTTGTCATCCAATTCCTCTGACAAAAAAGTACAGTGCTAATTTCACTGTGTCCCCTGATTCTCTGAAACTAACGAAACTGATAAGAATTGCCAACTTCAGACAGGCATATTTAAAAGTAAGTCCGATTTAAAAATGAGATGTCCAGACAAGAACGAACAAAAAGTCAAACAATGAGACATCTAACACCATTACCTCAACATCTTTGTAAATATCTTGAGCAAGTTTGTCACCAAACCATCTGAGGGCCCAATTGGAAAGGTAGATATTGGCAATTTCAAACTTCTTGACATCTTTGATGGACTCTTGAGGCAGGTACCAGAAGAAGAGATCAGTCAGCTGCTCTATCCCTGTCAAACTGAGTACTTTGGGCGGTCCTGTTTGGGCAAACACATCCTGCAATAGAAAAACATTCCTCATTGAACGAATCAGTAGGGCCTATCCGGAGAGCTATTGCATAGCTCACCGCGGTAAAAAGCGAAAATAAAACCTTCAAAAAAAAAAAATCATGAAGAAAAAAAACACCCTTGCTTGATATCAGCAAACTTGGGGTAAGAAACAGTCATGAACTAACAGTCAAAAATGTTTTATTGACAAAACAGCAGTCGGATAAACGAGTGCAAAGAGTTTTATTGTCAAGAGTTTTACTCGTGAAACACCAGGAGGATCAATATAAAATCAGCTGTACAACAATTGTCAAGAGTTTCATTAAACATGTTGAAGAAAGTTTTATAAAGACAGCAGCAGCAGTTGGAACAGAACAGGAAACACAAGGGATGGCAACTCAAATAGTTTTGTCACCAAAAAAAAGAAAATTTGGCGAAAGACAAATTGTCAAGAAGAATAAAATGGCATTGGGCATGGAATATAAAGATGGTAGTAGTGAAAACGGGGTATCTATGGACACAGCACAATGAAACCAGGCCCGTAGCCATGCAGGGCTGTGTGGAGGGTAATGTACTACACCCCCGCCCGACAGCCAAACCTCCCCAGGGTTTGAATCCACAATGACATTACGACATCACACGTATTTTGCTGTGCTGTGAACGCTGATTGACGCGATTTGTGACTCTAGTTGATTGGATTATTGTCTCACCCGTATTGTTCAAGGGAACATTCAGAATTTCTTGGGAGGTGATTGTTTTTTTTTCCTTTGGCATTGGTGAATTTAGGGGGTATGGATGGATGGATGATTGGGGCTTTACGTCCTGTATTTATGCACTTGGTAGGCTAATTAGGACAGGAGGAGGACACGGCAATGAGGCAAAGGATGATTGAAACAGCCGTCCAACATAGGCCCAGGTGACCCGGCAAGAGCTGGTTTTGAACCCTGGACACAGCGATTGGCAGTCCAGCACGCTACCACTAGACCAACCCTCCCCCCCCCCCAGCATTTAGGGGGGCATTCAGACCCAAAATTAATGCGGAAGAGAGAGGAGATACTGCAGACTGTTTGATAGAAGCCTGTTTGAGACCAGCTTCGCACAATATTTCCAGACAACCAACACAGACGGCTGCGTATGCGCTGCTTGTAATGGCCCGCGTATGCGCTGCTTGTAATGGCCCGCGTATGCGCTGCATGTAATGGCCCCCTCATGCAGTTTCTATAGATACACCCCTATTCTAGAGGGTGAGCCCGGTGAGGCCTGTCCAATAGAATCAAAGTCCAGAAAATATTCAGGCCAGTAGCCAGAGGATGAGGATAGTGTTGTTGCACTGTCCACATTTAGCAGAACCTCCCCCGATCAAAAAAAAATTTTAAAAAGGTCCACTAGTGGTGCTTTCTCTCTCCTTGCCACCTGGTGAGTACTAACATAGAACTTTACGTTGGAACACTGTAAACATCACTTTGTTGACATGCCATTGTGTGTGTGTGTTTGTGCTTTACGTCTCATCAGCAACTTGTTGGGCTATTTAGAGACATCCTTGGTTTCTATCTAGGGAGTTAATATTGTTGTTCCTATCTTTGTCTTTTTGTTTGTTTGTCTTTGTATTTGTTCTTGTATCACTTTTGTACATCATGCGTCGAAATCCACAAATATCTCAAGCAGGGGACAACTGAGGCTGCAAATGATGACTTTTCTTCCGGCAGCAATGATGACAATGATAGTGGTAAGCGAATCAATTCAATTGCATTCAATAGTGGAGCAAAAAACTTTAAACTTGGCGATTTGGGCCTGGGGAAAAAAAAGATTGCCTCAGTCATTCCAGGTACCAGCTGTGAATGTGAAGTCTCTTCGAAGATTGCAATCTTAAAACAAGGCAATGATGACCCAGAGACTTTGTGCACTGGCACTTATTGATATTCATTATGAGCACAACGTCGATATGGAAAGGGTTGTTGACATATTTTCAACAAAACATCCAAGACGTCTGCAATTTGGAAAGAAATTATTCTAAGATAGATATCGATAGTTCAGTAAGATGGATCGTTAAGGATAGATACGGTTTTGCAAAACCTAACTAATAATTGAAATAAATTATCTAAGTTGAAAACATGCAAAGGTTTTATATTGTGATTTTGATTGTTAAAATGCACAATGTTGAAGTTCTTTGGGGTTTTTTAACATCAAATTTACACCCTCTGGAATGCTCAAAGCATGTGAGCCCTGCCCTGGGTCTCATTTGGGATCATCTCTATACTCTGATACACAGCCCCAGGGTATAAAATAAGCGTGCAATGATCCCAAAATGTGCAGTGATCAATCTTAAATGTGCAGTGATCAATCTTAGATGTGCAGTGATCAATCTAAATTTGTGCAGTGATCAAATTCACCTTTTTTGTGCTAAATTATGGTGACCTGTAAAATCCCCACAATTTATTTTGTATTTCTGCCAATTTGATACTTTTGTCTGCCTGGTGATGGTCAATTGGTCATCTTTTGGAAATGTGTGATGCTTGATATCACAGCGCCAGCCCTTCAGAACACCAATTGGTTGTTCATATCAATGGCGATAGCTGACGCAAGACAATACGTGCAGTGATCAAATTTTATTTTATTCCCTGCACAGCCCCCCCCAATTAAAATTTCTGGCTACGGGCCTGGAAAAAACATTGAAACATTAATGTCAATAATCATTCTTCTAATAATAAATAATTAAATCAAATAATTATACATGTAAATTTCACAAGTACATTATCTATTCTATATGCCTGTGTAAACTTTACAATATTACAATGCATAGGCCTAGGCCTATACATGTAACTATGGCAAGCATGAAAGTGTCTGCACACGTGGTTTTCTGGCAACCATGCTTTTAAAGAGGAATGACAAGAATACTCACATAACATCCAGGCTTGGTAAAAAGCCTGTGTAGTGGGAAGTAGCTGTTGACATTTTCCAAATCATGGAAAGCATTTCTAGGTGTTGTCATTTTATCAATGTATCATATATTCATCAAACTTTCATGTTTCATACTTCCAGCATGGGCATTTGTTTACCAGTATCCAAGGCTCATTCAATATATGCAGGGCAGCACCACTCTTCAGACTCTAGATCTATTATCGGCATAAATCAATATTCTTCACAGCAGGAAATTCGGAAATCAGCTTTAGTTCCATGGTTGACTTGGCAGACGTGGTTGTAATGGATTATTTATTTAATCACAGTACAGGCCAGGTAAAGCCAATTCTGGGTTAGTTGCATTTGGATAGACAGGTTTAGTAGATAATAAGTAATTAGCACTTAATTAATTTAATGTAAGTTTGTAACACTGAGTGGTGGGAGACATTCATGAGCTCAGAATGCTTCCAATATCACAGTATGCCTTCACAAGTATGAATGTTCATTTTCATTCGCAGAATAATTATACATTATCAAGTACAGACGCGGGGGGTGGGGGGGGGGTGGTTTGAGGGATACATCCCGCCACCAGATGAGATTTTAAATATTTTTACATGCTGATCGTGTCATGAGCTATGCTTTCTGCGGTGCGATAACCCAATATACCCCAATCCAAATTTTCTAAATCCCCCCCGTTCACTAGGGTGGATGGATGATTGTGGCTTTACGTCCTGTATTTATGCACTTGGTAGGCCAATTAGGACAGGAGGAGGACACAGCAATGAGGCGAAAGATGGTGGGCTGATTGAAACAGCCGTCCAACACAGGCCTAGGTGACCAGCAAGAGCCGGATTCAAACCCTGGACCCAGCAATTGGCAGCCCAGCATGCTACCATGCACCAGACCAACCCTGCGGCCATCCCCCTTCTCATTAGGGTCTGTAACAAGTTGCAACCATTTTGAGATTTTCCTTTCGAAGTAGTAATATGCATAGTCAATTTTACAAAAATAGACATGTATAGACATAAGTCGGAGGAAGCAGCACATTCTAGCTTTAATAGAGTGCTGTACGCCCAGTTTTGTGGGACTTGCCTGCACTGTGCAACTGCAATGATTATGCATTAAAATCAATTACGAAATTCTTAAAGGAAGGGCAAAGTATGAAGTTTTTTTCTCAATAAAATCATTAACGATGGCTTGGTAAGACGGTAAGTTCACTTAGTCATGGTGATACTTTTAAGTGGTATAGCATTGAGCGAATTGTTAAAGTTGAAGGTTGCACGACATGCAGGAAAATGACAGCTGAGGATACAATGCGGCAGTGGACAATGCAGTAACTTCAGACCATGGTGAATTAATGGATGGATGATGGCGGCTTTATGTCTCGTATTTATGCACTTGGTAGGCTAATTAGGACAGGAGGAGGACATGGCATGAGGCAAAGGATTGTAACAGCCGTCCAACTAGGCTTAGGTGACATGGCAGGAACTGGTTTCGAACCCTGAACCCAGCGATTGGTAGCATACTCAGAGCATAGCATGCTACCACAAAACCAACCCTCCCTACTAAGACCGTGGTGAACAAAAATCGACCAGGAAAAACATTGGCCAAGCATGCGCTTTTAAAATAGGCATACATTGAAAAACTAAGTAGGCCTATTCAAAGGAATCAGCCTTGCAGACAAAGTATCTGACACCAACAGGGGTCAATTCTACCATAGTGGTGGATAACTTGACCAGCAGATTTCCACATCTTGATAAAATCTGGATATCATAAAAATCCTCAGGACTCAGAAGGCTGACCAGAAGACAAGGATATGAACGAATTAACATGGTGATACACAAGTTCTCGCAGTAGCCAGAAAATTTGGCATGTCTGACAGTATCTGTGACAGTCTGTTCAGAAAGGTGGACATCAGAATTGATGGATGGATGATTGGGGCTTTACGTCCTATATTCATGCACTATATTTATGCACTATATTTATTTCCCCCCCCCCCAGTGGACAACAAAACAAAAGGCGAGTGAGTGATTTGGTATTTTATGTAGGCCCAATGCAATACATAAGCAGGCAAGCAATGAATTTTGACCTATGTTATCTTTTTTTCAAGAAATACAAAAATAGGAAGAGAGATAACATTGCAACAGTCACTGAAAATGATTATGTCAGCGAATGAGCATGGATATGTTGATGACTGTACGCCACTCATTCAGTTCAAGTTCAAGTTCGATTTCTTACAGAACTTAATCACAATATTATAACAGTGATAATATTATAACAATAATAGGCCCTATCTGAAAATGACTATGTCAGCGAAAGAGCATGGATAACATCTGGATATCATAAAACTCCTCGGGACTCAGGACATGGAAGTCTGACCAGAAGACAAGGAAATGAATGAATTATGTTAACATGGTGATACACAAGTTCTTGCAGCAGCCAGGAAATTTGGCATGTCTGACAGTATCTGTATCAGTTTGTTCGGAATCATCAGAATTGATGAATAGATGATTGGGGCTTTACGTCCTGTACTTATGCACTGGGTAGCTAATTAGGACAGGAAGAGGACACGGTGATGAGGGCATGAGTCAAAGGATGATTGAAACAGTCGCTCAACATAAGCCCAGGCTATACCCCCCCCCCCAGTGAACATTAAAACAAAAGGCGAGTGAGTGATTTGGTATTTCATGTAGGCCCGATGCAATATGTAAGCAGGCAAGCAATGAATTTTGACCTATGTTATCTTTTTTCCGGAAATACAAAAATAGGAAGAAAGACAACATTGCAACGGTCACTGAAAATGATTATGTCAGCGAATGAGCATGGATATGCTGATGACTGTGCGCCTCTCCGGCAGTTCAAGTTCAAGTTTGATTTCTTATAGAAATTAATCACAATATTATAACATTGACAATATTATAATGTTCAAATCTGAAAATTACTATGTCAGCAAATGAGCATAGATAACATCTGGATATCATGAAACTCCTCGGGACTCAGGACATGGAAGTCTGACCAGAAGACAAGTATATGAACAAATTATGTTAACATGGTGATCAATACACAAGTTCTTGCAGCAGCCAGAAAATTTGGCATGTCTGACAGTATCTGTGTCAGTCTGTTCTTAACAGAATGTGAGGAAATGTCCTCAGCAGAGCTTCAAACTCTTTTCAACCTACTACCGAGTACATACAGCAAAGACTTCGAGCCTTTAAAACATTTTGATGAACTTATTAAGGACAATAGGACATCCTTGTTACTGAGCCAGATCCCTCCGCCATTGTACATGTACATGTCAACCTTACTGAAGGCGAAATTTAGCAATTTTATTTAGACTATCCAAGGCTGTGACAAATTGTGAAGGCGGAGTCATTTTCTGCTTTCACAAGAGTGAAAAGTCATTTGAGATCCACCATTTGCCAGGCAAAAACTAATTTTGCTGTTTTTGCCAGCAATTGAATCTGTCCTGTTATTTGGAGTTAATACTGAGTTTATTTTTGACAAATTTTCATGTGAAAAATAAAAAACGGGAAGAAACTCCTTTAATGCGGGCTTAGTACCCACTAAGGTTTATTGAACTGTGGGCAGAAGCGTGGGTTCGCTGTTGCTTGGCCTATGTTATAGGCCATGTGTGTATCTCATGATCCTTCTAACCTTCACTCATGTCTTTCCTTCTTTCACAGCTTCTGTCTGTCTCACCTTCTCTCCTCTGTGTTCTCTGATTTCCTATCCATTATCAGTGGGTCTTCTGTTGTCTTCACCTCTGGGTGTCACAAACCTCCTTCCACTATATATTCTCCTCTCCTCCTTCCCGCTCTTGTCGCGTCTTTTTCTTTCTATCATTTTTCACATCGATAACACTTCTGTGTGTTATATTCTTAATAAGTCCTATACTCCTGTTCCAGATCTGATGTGGTTTGTTAGGCAATGGTATCTCACTGTTGAACTGTTCAATCTAGCCGTAGCTCCAGTCTACATTTCCACTACAGACAACATCGACGCCGATGACCTTAGTAGACTCGAGGTCGACGACTTCAAAGCCAGAAATCCTTCAGCCTCTCCTACTATGACCTGGCCTGACCAGAGTTTCTTCAATCGTCCCACCTAGTCCTTCCCTCTTTCTCCCCCCCCCCCGGTTTTTTATTCCCCATTTATTTTATTGCCTTTCAGCTCCCTCTTTCATTTTCTTTTCAGGACTCGACAACGCGCAGTCCCTGGTGCAGTCGGGCTGGGCACCAAAGAGCAGGTCCGCGTACTCCACTGGCATAAAACGGTACCTTTCATTCACTCACTCTCATTCCATTACTCCTCTCCCCTTTCCGAGTTGAATATTCTCCGTTTTATCGCTTTCCTGGACTCCCAGCGCTTGTCTGATAATACGGTTAGGTCCTATCCCTCTGCCCTCCGAGCTTGGGTTATTTCCTTGGGCTTCCCCGAGCCCACCATCTGGTCCCCCCGGGTCACTCTAGCCACCAGGGCCATGTCCCGGGCCCAGCCCCCCCTTCCCAGGCGACCCCCATCTCCTTCTCTCTTTTGGTCGCCATTGTTCATTCCCTCCCCTTTTCACAGGATTCTCTCGTCTTCGCCTCAGCTCTTGCCTTACAGTTTTTTGCTTGTCTTAGGGCTTCGGAGCTCTGTCCCGATCCCAGGTTCGGCATCTTTCCCCTCAGATCCTCTCTAGTCTTTCTCCCCTCTCACTCCCCCCCCCTCATTCGCTATTCAGCTCCCTCTTCTAAGACGAGTCCGCACGGTTTTGCGGTCTCGGTCGGCTGTTCGGGCCCCCCTGTCTGTGCGCCCTGTCTTATACATGCCCTTGTTTCTTCTTGTCCCGCCCCTCCTTCCGTCCCCTTATTTCTCCTCTCTTCGGGTGACCCCTCTCTTATCAAATCTACAACTCCTGGCTCAAGTTCTCCATCGCTTCATTGGGACTAGATCCCACCTCTTTTTCTTCCCATTTCTCTTAGAGCCGGCTCAGCCACTCAGGCTGCTAAGGCTGGTTTCTCGTCTGTCCATATCCAGCGACTTGGTCGCTGGAAGTCCGTAGCCTATGCCCTTTACATGAGGCCGGACCCAGATTCCTATTCTTCATATACCAGGCACCTCACATCTTAGCTGCCTGGCCTTCTCCTTCTCCTCTCCTCACTTTGCACCCATCACGTTTTTATCCTTTGTTCGACACATGCTGCTCTTGGACTGTTGTTCTTGGCCGGTCCGAGGGCAGTATGTGTCCATCTGTATTTCCACTTCATCTATTATCGTCTTCGTCTCATCAGTGTTATTTGTTTGTCTCGTTGTGTAAATGTGTGCGTGTATGTCTTGTGTGTCTTACGTCAGAATAAACTGGCACAGCGGCCATTCTTTATCCATTATCCTCTTCAGCGTTGTCTGTCCACTAAGGTTCAAATCAATGGTATGATGGTTAATTACAGAAGTTTCCATTGAAGTGATAACAAGTTAACTTGTTACTTTCTCTACAAGCATCCACGTCAAGTGCTCTGTGAACATTGCTTTTCTATTTGTTGTTGGGCTGCTCTGCAAAGCATGGTTCCATCCACAGACGAAATGATCACATTTTTCTTTACTTCATTGAAACATGAAAAAACTTTATATTCAGTGGCTGTCAATCCAACTAGCAGTAATAGTTTTGGAGACATTAAAAGTTGAAGGATCTCACAATGTCAATGCAATAGCCAATGCACTTGAAAAGTCGAAGACAACATGGAAGTTTGGGGATGTTATTGTTGTGACAGATAATGCCTGGTATGAGAAGAAAGCGTTTAGGCCGCTTGAATGGACCAGACTACCATGTAATGGACACAATTTAAATCTAGTTGTCAAGGCAGGCCTTAGAAATGAATGATGTTGCGAAAATAGTTAGCGAAGGTCGATAATTAGTTTCATATTTTCACCAGAGTCCCACAGATACTTAACTTCTCAAAGCAAAACGGAAAATTTTGCTGAAGCAAGAATTCCATGGCCATAATCTACCATTAGACACTCCTACATAATGGAAGGGCACATACAATATGCTATAGCTAGGCTGTGCGAACAAACAGCTGAAATGGGCCAAAATGATGATCCAACAGATCTGAGCAATGAAAAGAAGCATCTCTTCTCCAAGACATATATACTCATCCATAAAACTATGTTTCTTAAGTTAAAAAGCTTAAATCTTAAGTTAAATTGACGCAAATTAAAATAATTGATGTCTCGTGAATCTCGAAAGTTATAGGAAAAAAAAAATCATTTAGGCCTAAATGCCATGCTTGACAGCTCACCAGCGAGTCATTGAAGTTGGCGTACTGGGGGTTAACATGCATCAGAGTGTACTACAAGGTACCTTGGATACTCCCAACTCCAAAGCAATAACTTACAATATGGCAAGACGTGTTTAGGCCACAGGAAGTAGCAGTGATCATCCAAGGCCTGGAAGACCATGAATTGCCATCTCAAACAAGAACAGAAGGCTTATTCTGCAGCACAGGTCTGCACTCCTGCAGGACCTATTCTGACCTACATCTTGATACGTTATCGTATTTTTTAATTTATATTTTGGCATTTTGATATTAATATTTGTTTCTCATGATAATTCTTTGTAATCCATGGGTTCTTGTTTTGACCATTTACCTCATGTACATTCACATAATTCACAGTTTTCGATAGCTGTCAGAATAAAGTTTGTCACAAAAGGAAATGTCTTTTGTCTTTTGTTAAAAGGTGTTATCAACTACACATAACTGTCCAGAGCAGAGAGAGGAATTTGAGAAGCAACTGGCATTCTCATGTGAACAGAACATTTTATAACTGCCTCCAAGTTATTGGATACAAAATTCACATTTATTGGGAAATATCTATTTAATGTCTTTACGGGGAAATCTCAAGCTATTAAGCAGGTGAGTAATTTCATCTTCATACCTTCATACTATTCTTTTGATTGTCGATTTATTCATGATCATGTTGTATGTCTAGTTCTAAATCATACTGGTTCTCAGGCATAAAACTAGAAGGCAAATTGCAATTTGCATATCTGGACGTTGATAATTGACCTGAACATTGTAACATAATATTGGTCTGGTAGTCTGGTTGGCTGAATTATAATAGCAGTAGTCAGAAGTTATCAGGGCATAGTGGCCAATGGGCCTTAAGAGAGAGAAATAAATGAATTGCTACATAGCGATGCATGAAGTTTTTTGATTGTGTGTGATGGAGTTGTGTGTTTAACAACTTGAAATAGTTGTGTTAAGCTGACAGAGGAGATACACACCCATAGCTCATCATTGCTTTGGACATCTTAAGCTAAGGTAGATACAGCTCATCTTCATGAAGCAGACCCACTTTTATGATTTCAATAAAACCTGAGATGTTCGAGAAAGAAAGCAATAGCATAATTTAAACGAAGTCAAAGAGCCCTGAGGCTATTGCCCTACTTCATTGCACATTGGCCTAGAAAAATGGACCAAGGGCAGAGTAAATGTATTTACCCCTTTTCACACCTCTTTCAAATTACCCAACAATCTTGCTGTATGTGTATGTGTATATGTATATGCAGCTTACATTTACCATGACAGTTACCCTTGTAACTGTCATGCATTTACTAAAAGTACACTGTATAAAGTTTATAAACTTCAAATTAAAAGTAAAACTTTTATTTGATTATGTATACTACACTTTACTTTATCTAACATCATATTACAACAGTGCACGTGACATGACGTCATCCCAGCTCACCTTTTCCATGTACCTGCAAGCCTACTCTTCCACTCTTCTCAACACCTCTCAAACGCATTACTTCCTATTTCCCACATACCTTTCCTCTCAGACCCTTTTGCCCAACCTTCCTCCTTCCATTTCTCCCTCGATTCGACCCTTCCATCTCAATGTTTGCGTCGTAGTTCCTCTGTTGCTCACGTTTTAAGCGTGGCGCTACCGTCCCGTTTCCCGCCAAAACGATCCAGACACTGGACAGTCACTCATAGTCAGAATTAACAAGCCTTTTAAGTACAGGCAGCCACTACATGGCAATACAATCATCCGATTGCACTTCAGAATGTTCTGCCTTTCTCTTCACACTTCTTGAACATCCCTACTACCTGTTCAAAGTCAAGTGCTATTGACATGCCCTGTCAAACTTCACCCCTGCAGCTGAAGTGCAATTCAGTAATTAGGCTTGCCTCACAGTGCTCAATTGCCCATCTGTGCTCAAACTTACTTATCATGATTCATTATGTATGGAAGAAATGATCATAAACTGTATATATATGTGTAACCATACAATTACATCACACTGACAGGGCCTTCACCTAACAAAGCCCTCACTCCTACTCTATATATATATATTCAACTGCACCATCTCTCTCCATCTACATAAAAGTGTAGCACCAGGGGTCCTTCCTTGCTTCGTCCAAGCCCTGTGTCATCCCTCTCTCTCTCCTGCTCTTCCAGGTCTTAATCACTCATACTCTGTGAAGTCTGCATCAAATGCAGCCACCTCTTCCTCCTTCTTCTTCTGACCTGTTTTCCTTCCTCAATTCTTTCTCTCATTCTCTGTTTCACGCATTTCTATCCATTCTCATATTTCTCATAAATACACAACTCACAGCCTCTCCATTCATCCCTCTCACAATGGCCACTTATATCTTGCCCAATGCCCATACCTGCCCCATTCACATGGTCATTTCTCTTGCATACAAATCTCACGCACTACTGACTTTATTCTTAATTTTCTTTCATGCATTTTTTTTACATGGGTATTTTCTAGTTAAAACATATATGCATCATGGGAGAATTCTTTTATTTTGTTTCTATACATTGTCAAACTAGATGGGAGCATATTTCCATATGCAAGACTAGCAGGGGGTCGATCAGCAGTTTGTTCAGCTCATCACTGACTGACATTACTGGCTGACATCATCGGCTGACATCACCGGCTGACCTCATTGGCTGACTTCATCAGCTGACATCATCCTATAACCGGCTGACATCAGTGGCTGACATCAGTGGCTGACATCAGTGGCTGACATCAGTGGCTGACATCACCGGCTGACATCACCAGCTGACGTCAGTGGCTGACATCAATGGCTGACCACCGGCTGACATCACTGGCTGACATCACCGGCTGACATCAGTGGCTGACATCACCGGCTGACATCAGTGGCTGACATCACCGGCTGACATCACCAGCTGACATCAGTGGCTGACATCAATGGCTGACCACTGGCTGACATCAGTGGCTGACCACCGGCTGACATCACCGGCTGACATCAGTGGCTGACATCACCGGCTGACATCAGTGGCTGACCACTGGCTGACATCAGTGGCTGACATAAACGGCTGACATCACCGGCTGACATCAGTGGCTGACATCACCGGCTGACATCAGTGGCTGACATCACTGGTTGACATCGGTGGCTGACATCACCGGCTGACATCACCGGCTGACATCAGTGGCTGACATCAGTGGCTGACATCAGTGGCTACCATCAGTGGCTGACATCAGTGGCTGACATCACCAGCTGACATCAGTGGCTGACATCACCAGCTTACATCAGTGGCTGACGTCAATGGCTGACCACCGGCTGACATCAGTGGCTGATATCACCGGCTGACATCACCAGCTGACATCAGTGGCTGACATCCGTGGCTGACATCACTGGCTGACATCACCGGCTGACATCACCAACTGACATCACCAGCTGACATCAGTGGCTGACATCAGTGGCTGACATCACTGGTTGACATCAGTGGCTGACATCACTGGTTGACATCAGTGGCTGACATCAGTGGCTGACATCAGTGGCTGCCATCACCGGTTGACATCAGTGGCTGACATCACCGGCTGACATCAGTGGCTGACATCAGTGGCTGACAGCAATGGCTGACATCAGTGGCTGACATCACTGGATGACATCAGTGGCTGACATCAGTGGCTGACATCACAGGTTGACATCACCGGTTGACATCACCGGCTGACATCAGTGGCTGACATCAGTGGCTGACATCAGTGGCTGACATCACCGGCTGACATCACCGGCTGACATCACCGGCTGACATCAGTGGCTGACATCACTTGTTGACATCACCGGCTGACATCAGTGGCTGACATCACCGTCTGACATCAGTGGCTGACATCACTGGTTGATGTCACTGGTTGATATTCCGGCTGACATCGCTGACTAACATTGATTGACATCATTGACCATATCATAACTATCAATAGGGGAGCTCCAAAACACAGGAGAGAACTCCCAATAAGAAGAAGAAGAAAGTGTAGCTACCTTGTGTAAATAGACAGTACTACTACTGTGGTTTCCATGGAGATGGTAGACTCGGAACTGGACGACACCTAGTATCCCTAAAGACTAGCCCTGCTAGTCTAACAAATGGACCAGTGTAGTATGCTTCCTCAAAAAGCCATTCTTTAGGTCAGAAGGAGGTGTGAATGAGGCCATGGTTGTAAAACAGTTCATCCTGTCTGAGCATAAGTCGGTCACAAGTTGGTCAATAGCTTTAGGGCTCTATAACCCCCTTTTAAATTGTTTATGCATGCCAGTTTCAATCTAATGATCTAGTTGTTGAACACCGGCAAATCTATATAGCTCTCTCAACCAATAGCATTAGTGCGTATTTTGCATGCTAGGTGGCTACCGCTTGTTGATGACGGGTGTGCGCTGAAGCATATCAGATTCTGGTAGACTGGTCCCCCCTCCCTGGTGTGCCATAGGGACAGTATATCAGTTATAATTCTAGTACATTGTCCTATTTAGAATCCAGTCAATTTTCCATGATTGCAACACAGATTTCCAGCTATTCTCGGTGTTAAGGACCAATTCACCGGGTGATATCTGTAGATCTATCCACTATCTGTTTGCTATATCAGTCTGAGTCACTTGGATCACGTGTGTGCAACATAAAGTAAGTTTGATGGGTTTACTGTGTACATCACTATGTCTTATGTTCAGCCAACAGGAAACTGAAAAACACAAGGAAGTAGGCCGTTGTGAGACAGTATCTGCACGCCAGAGGCGTCCAGATAATTAATGTTCTTTGTAGAACTGAAGAGTTGGTCCTTGGGGTGATCAATCAGGAGTTAGATATTTTTCAACCCAAACTAGGTATGTCTACGGTATCAGTTATGTCTAACTATATTTTTCATTTATGTGAATCATATCTATCATTAACGTCAATTGTGTTATTCATTTCACTTATGTCACTACGAGTATATATATACAACTAGTATGCAAACATTTTAAATAACAGAATCTATATTATGTTTGTAGATAATAGATATACAGTTACTAGATTATACGTAAAAAGTAGAAGTCAAAATTACAGTGTAACAAAGACTGTAATTTCTGAATATGTAAAAGATAACCATTAAATTATATTTTAAGTCGAACCCTAATTCATTTTGGATATAATTTATAAACGACCTTATGAATATCTCCAATGCATTAATTGCAATTTTAGATAACAGATATGTTATCCATTTGATGCATTGAAGCAATAATTCAACAAATCTAAAGGTCCAAGAAAAGATGTTCGCTAAAAAAATTAAACAACTGGCTTTGTCACTTCATTGACTTGGCTATGAGTAAGGATCTTTTGAAAAAATATTCCCAGCAACCTCACAAGACAGACAAATGACTGTTTTTGAGGCACACCATGCAGTGCTTGAAAAAATAAAGGACCTTCAAACCCCAAATTTTGTCACTCCAATGACCAATGGGCTAAGTCAGCTAAGGTCAGGCTGACAGAGACAACTAACAAGGCTGACACAATTGGTGATACTGATAGTAGCAGCGAGAGCAGTGACAGGAGCTCTGTAGATGCCTCTGAAACATAATGTCATGCCCGATGCAATTATTATAAGAAGAAAGACCGGAAGATTATCGTAATTCATAATTATCAAACCTTTACTAAAACAACAAAGGCCCACAATTCAACCAAAGTCAATTTCAACCAGAAAGTACAAAACAAATAAAAGACAAATTTGATGAAGAACTTTATTGCAGGAATAACATGGCACAAAAAATTTGGCTCAACGACATACAGCACAAACCTCAGAGCGTTCTGGCATAGATGTGCGTCTGGCATAGATATGCTCAAAATGTCCCGTAGCAAAATCGAAAAGAAACTGGGGGGTTATGGAATTGTTTACTTAATAAATGGCTGCATTTGCTTTCTGTAGAATCCATAGGCATAGAGTTGTTGAGGACATCATCATGCTATACACAGTGTGACACAGACCTGTAAAGCAGGACATCGTAAGACATTTCTGAGTCTATGCTTATGGCTCCTACACTGACCTACAGTTATGTTTGTTTCTCTTATTCTCACAATGACAATATGGCGACTTAAATGCACGAATCAGCATTAGGCGGTGCAGGAGCGTCAGACATTTTACGACCCCGCACAAATAGTGCTGGGGCAGACCTCATGAACGTAGCGGTTAGTTGATCGTAATTTTGCAAGTTTGCATCTGACTTCGCAAAGCTCACTTCTGCAATATGGGAGGGCCACATTCTATCTGAAGCTTCGCCAAAGAAGACATTTTCACTTATAAGGTACAGAGGGTAAGAATCAGCGATTCCATAAGAGAGCGTCAACCGATCATCGTTGACCGAGATTGAGATGTTGCCATAATAAAAGTTTCCATATACACCATTGTAAGAAGTCAATTCTGTAGGATAGTCCATTTTACTAACAGGTGGAGAAGGCACAATAGCGAGCATGTCGGAACCCTCTGCCAAATACGAAGCCACCATTTCTTCAATGTTTTCTGTTACCCAAGGTGCCGGAAACGTGCAAACAGTAGACGTATTCAACCAGGGCTCTAATCCCAATAAGAGATCCATGACATACGAATGGAAGAGTCGTCTTCCTTGGCTAGTGAGGTCCGCTCCATTGACAGCACTGAACAAGCCAATGTCCATGTCAGGCAGCAGAGTCAGCAATGAGTGATAACCAACAATATCCCCACTGTGTGAAATCATCTGGTAATCTGCAAGGCACAACAATGATCTAGTTTCATAAAGCAATAATATTACATCCATTAAAAGTACATTTTTTTATTTTACTGAAACAACTATTTTAGCTGTTTGATGATCAGTCCATAGAGCCTCCTACTTTCTTACTCCCAACAAATCGTAGAAATACACGTATGGCAGTAATTTTGTCAAATCTTAATCTAATCAAAAGATATTTACATTCTTGAAATCAGCAGAAAAGGGCTTTCGGATGAATTGAAACAAAATAAATTCAGCGGTGTCACTGAAAAACACCTTTGACATAATTTTTTAGCTATGTCTAAAATTACTTGGCTTTAGCAAAACGAAATAAACATTGCCTTAAATATATTACCGTACCTCTATACCAGCCATTCTTCAGACCAAGCGCATAATCAGGCAAGACGTAACTTGCAGGAATTGTGGGTTCAATAAAGGAATCTATGAAATTGGTCATTCCCCACTCGTTAACACTTTGTCGGACTTCCTCCATGATATTCTCAGGAACAATTTCAACTCCATCCAGAGTTCCTTTGCTCAAAAGAACCTTCATCCACTCAGCCATGTCCTCCGCTGTTGATGCCATGGACCCTCCTGCTCCTCCACGCACTGAATTGCTAGAGAATGAAATCAAGAAGAATCCTCGATTAATATTACTATGTTACAGAACAAGTCAGGTTGGGGGAGACCATTTAATCTCAAGGGGGGCTTGGAGTTTTTTGGAAATAAATAATTTCTACCTCCATTCTTGTGAAAAAAAAAAACAATTCTTTTTGGGCAGTCTTGAAATAAATAATTTCTGGTGAGGGTTTTTCTTAAGAAGGTGTTGCTTGATTTAGGAACGAATATTTTGTGACTTTGAGCGCTTGAAATAAATAATTACTGTCGCTTTTACCATGAAACAAATTATTTCTCACTGAGGAAACTCAAAGCCCCCAATCATTAAATGGTAGTCCCGTTAATATTTTGTCCCTGGTAATAATTACCATTGGGTTAGACCACTATGTGCCCAAAATGCATATCATTTATTATCAAAAATGTATACATAGCCCTCCTGCACAGCACCAAAATGTTCCATAAGACATGATAACCCAACAGAGTGAAACTAAAAAAAATCTTCGAAGCAACCATCAGTCATAATTATTAGCATGATGATGATCACCGATCACTGCTGTGAACCGATTTATTTGGAATGCATGCTGAGGTCATTCTACATAATAACCAAAATTGCTTGGTGATAGGTATGAATAATAAAACATAAAACGGTTCAACTGGGAACCATTCGTACCAATGATAAGTCACATTTAAGAAGTAAATAGTACCTGTTAACGAAATCATTGACTCTTCTCAGGGGTTCTCCAAAATTTATTATGGTGTACGGTTTGGCGAAATTAGGAGCTGCCACGTCTGCTTTATGAACAAAGGTTGTAGACGCCATTTTGGCTGGAGTAAATAAACGTTCTGTTACCACATCTTCCCAGGACTTTCTAGTTAGGACTTCCGTGATGTAACCTATCATGTTGTATAGGTTGTTGTTGTACAAGACTGCATCGCGAAATCCATAAACAGGATCGAGAAATCGCTGTGCACTGAAAATAAAAAAACAGAACTACTTTGTCTTTCCTTTTTTTCATATAATGTAATGAAACATGGTTTGCTAATGTGGTACTCAATATGTTACCACATATCAATGCCAAAGTTCCTCAACAAATTGCTTGTGGGAGAAAGGATTCTCATCATATGAAATGAAAACAATGTCATATCACATCATAATCATATAGACCCCGAAGTCAACTACAGAAAGTCGACTAGTCAAGTCATGTGTGTGTGTATTTGTGTTTTACGCCTCTGCAGCACCTTATTGGGCTATATCGAGGCTTGCTAGGGTGTTATTTGACTTTTTCCTCATATTTTGTAGTATGTCCGTGTTTGGTACAGAAATGTGATTATGTTTTCTGGCTTATCTACGAGAAGTCGAAGTGGATTTGTTGGGAGAAGTGCATTTATTTGTGTTTGAAAATCTCTACAATCCTTTAGGATGTGTTTGATTGTGAGGGGACATTGGCATTTCTCACAAATCGGGGCTGGGTCACCCAGTAGAAGATGAGAATGGGTAAGTCTTGAATGTCCAATAAGACACCTGTGAATCACTACTTGGTCTCTCCGTGTTCTGGAGTTAATTTGTTGTACATCCCTGATACTGGGAAAGATTACCCTGAGTTTATTATTCTCACATGCGTTCCACATAATTTGCCATCTGGATTTTATATAATTGTTGATTATTGGACGGAGGTCCGTGTACGGTATTGTATCCAAAGTAAGATCTTTGGAAAGAGCATTTTTTGCCATAAGGTCTGCTTTTTCGTTTCCAGCAATTCCCACATGACCTGGAATCCAGCAGAAAACAATTTCTTTGCTGTCTAATCCAGACAGGAGAATGAGTATGTCTTGTAATACGGGATGATCTAACCTCTTGCTGGCAAGAGCTTGGATTGCCGATTTAGAGTCGGAACAAATGACAAATTTGTCTTTTTCAGACATTCCAGAAAGCCATACGGCTTTGTAGATTGCTGAAAGCTCAGCAGTGTATACTGAGCTTTCATTTGGAATGCGCTCACTGTGTAGGTTTGTTTTGCAGGAAGTAACAGCATAAGCCGTTCGGTTTCCATCCTTTGAGCCATCTGTATATAAGAATTTGTAATCTTGATATATTAACTTGATATCATGAAATCTTCGTTGGTACTCAACTGGGTCTGTTTGTGCCTTTTTCAATTTTTCTAGCTCCATATTGACGGTGAGAGACTTTATTTTCCACTGCGGTATTTGTGATATTCGAAGTTCCGCAATCAGGAAGGTAGGGGAAGCTTGGGAGAGTTGGGCCGCAGGGAGGGTTGGGCCACCCTGAATTTTGAGGAAACTAAAAAATTTTTGAGAAAGCTGCAGCCACCAAAATTTCATAAAAATAAAAATCTTTCAATAGATGTAACATTTCAGGCTAATTTGCTTTTCACGATCTTAAGAGAAAAGAAAATTCAAATTTGGATGAAAAACGGAAAAACTAAGCCATGTTATGAGTTTTTAATTGTCTGTCAGACAACAAGGACTGAGAAAATTTTCTATGGCATACTTGGTAGGCGTAACTATTCAGTTGTTATTATCATATTTTGGAAAATACCAGACAACCGGTTTTGTCATAATTGGGATTTAGAGAAAAATGGTGGAATGGGGGAGAGTTGGGACAGTGCCAATACTCTCCCCACATATGTTGCATTTACCAAGATCTATTTTTATTAAGACAAAAGACCGTGCCTAGAGCAATTTTCAACAGAGATTGGATATTTTTAGGCCTTAATAATTATTCATGGTCTAATAAAATTAGATATCAGGAAATCTAGATGGGGAGAGTTGGGCCACCACGCCGAGGCTTAAGTCTGACAGCAAACTAGAGTGGCAAGAGGCCTCAATTCAGGATTAATGACTTCTATGACCACCACACTACAGGTTAAAAATATTATGGCCTCAAGTACAACTTTACCGAACCTGATATATTGCAATGGCCCAAGTCTCCCCCCTGAATGGCCCAAGTCTCCCACTTGATGGGGAGAGTTGGGCCAAATTTTTTCCAATTTTCATAGGGCTGTAGCTCATATGTTCTTGGGCAAATATCAATGCAAACCTAAAGATATTTTTCTGAAATATTTCAAGAACCAATACATGCATTAAGCATGTTTATATAATCATTACTGTTAGCAGGAAGTGCAAGAACGTAAAAAGTGGCCCAACTCTCCCAAGCTTCCCCTATCTATTCCTGCAGCTTCCAGATGTGGTTTCATCCTCAAACCTAGCGGCCGAATAGCAGTTGGACGTCTGTCATATCGCTCTATAAAGTTAGGATGAAAGACAGTTGGATACGCTGGATTAGAGGGGTTTGCAGCCAGTTTGACAGTGTACTGGAGAGAAAGTTTTAGTCTTCGGAGTGATAAAGGAGGCTCCTTTGCCAGGACATACAGGCTCTCCACCGGAGATGTCCTGAATGCTCCAAGACTCAAACGGAGTCCCTGGTTGTGTACAGTATTCAGGGATCGAAGATATGATGGTCTTGCTGAGCCATATACGATGCAGCCATAGTCGAGACGTGCCCGAGTCATTGCACGATAAAGCCTGAGGAGAACAGTGGTGTCACCACCCCAGCTAATTTTTCCCACTACTTTCAACATGTTCAAGGACTGCAGGCATTTTGCCTTAAGTATCGTGGTGTGGGGAATGAAGGAAAGTTTTGAGTCAAATGTAAGACCGAGAAATTTAGTAGAATTGACCACTTTGATGGCACAATTGTCAATTCTAAGTGATGGATCAGGATGGGGAGTTCTCAGATGACAGAAGTGCATACATACTGTTTTCGACTTGGAGAATTTGAAACCATTTTCTTGAGACCATTTGTGAAGCTTATTTAGATTTTGTTGGAGCTGTCTTTCAATAGTTGACATCTGCTTGGATTTTAGTGCAATTAGAAAGTCATCAACATAGAGTGAACACATGACATTTTCACGAATAGCTTTGGCAATACTGTTAATTTTTATGTTAAAACAAGTGGGAGATAAAATGCTCCCCTGAGGGACACCCATTTCTTGGGGATATTCACTTGAAAGTGTTGACCCCACTCTGACTCTAAACCATCGATCTTCTAAAAAGGATCCAATAAAGTGAGGGAGTCTTCCTCTCAGTCCAAATTCAAATAAGTCTTTCATAATGCCAAATTTCCAAGTTGTGTTATACGCTTTTTCTAAGTCAAAGAACACAGCTACAACATGTTCCCTTGTTATAAAAGCGTCTCTTATGTATGTCTCTAATCTGACTAGATGGTCTACAGTGCTCCTTTGTTTCCTAAAACCACACTGAAAGTCCGAAATGGAGTCATTTGACTCAAGGTACCAGACAAGTCTGTCATTACAGGTGATTTCATTAGTACACGATTCTTAGGTTCTAGATCCTCCAAATACATGACATTTTTAGTTAATCTGATTGGTTTAGAAACAACAGGACGTCACACACTGGATTTATTAAACGTAGCAAGTGCTGGTTTAGCATTGATTCCTCACAGCCAAGTGTGAATGACAAGAATCGCATGGTAATGAAATCACCTGTAACAATCCTTTCCATAGTCTTGCAAAGACAGCTGGTCAATGCAATGGGCCTGTAATTAGTAGGATCAGTATGATCCTTATTTGGTTTAGGGATTGGGATTATTGTAGCCACCCTCCAGGAGGTAGGGAAAGTTCCATAGTTCCAAATTTTATTAAAGACATCGAGAAGAACTTCAAGACACGGAGGAGGAAGATGTTTCAAAAGTTGGTAATGAATTTCATCCGGGCCAACTGCTGAATCTGTAGCTTTTTGTAGAGCTTTCTGAAGAGTGAGAGGACTATTATATTCTTCATAATCGTTTGAACGAATATTCAAGACTAGGCGTTCTGCCTGAGCCTTAAAGTGTTGGAACTCAGGAGTGTAGTTTTCCGAAGAAGAATTGAAAGAAAACTTTTCAGCAAGCTTATCAGATATTTCATCTGACGATGTATGTTCTTCCCCATCAACTATGAGATGGCTTATTTGGGATGTGGACATTTTGCCTTGGATCTTTTTTATCATTTCCCAAACTTTAGACGGTGGTGTTCTTTCATTAAGTTGGGAGATATAGTTATGCCATGAAGCCCTCTTTTTTTGTCTGATCAATCTTCTAGTTTTGGCTCTTTGGATTCGAAAATTTTCTAGGTTGGCTAGAGTTGGATTGGTGTTATATGTTCGAAGAGCTTTCTTCCTGTTTTTGATGGCTTCCTTTACTTCCAAGTCATACCAAGGTCTTACTTTTTTGAATACACCCGCTTTTGTTTTAGGGATGGATAAATTGGCAATGGCAATTATATCATCAGTGAGTTGCTCCATGGGGTACTCATTATTCCTATATGAAGATAATTTTATACGATCAGCTTCTAGTTGCTCATAGAGTCCCCAGTCAGCCTTGTCTAGTCTCCATCTAGGATGATTTGTTGCTTGGGAGCCGGTAGTGCTCTCAAGGATAAGAGGGAAATGGTCACTTCCATGATTGTCATCCAAGACATACCAGGTAAAGTCTAAGAAGAGTGAAGGGTCAGATATACTGAGGTCAATGGAACTGTAAGTTCCATGACCGGGGTGGAGATATGTATAAGTGTCATCGTTGAAGATGCAGAGATCATTGGAGGAGATAAATTCCTCGATAACCAGTCCCTTATTGTTAGTCTGAGAGCTTCCCCATAATGGGTGATGACTGTTAAAGTCCCCAAGTATAAGACATGGAAGTGGGAGTTGTTCGTAGAGTTCATTCAATTCGTGATTTGTTAGATGATAACTTGGTGGTACATATATAGAACAGATGGTGAATGTTTTATGTGCAGTTATGCGTACCGCAACTGCCTGGAGGTTGGTATCGATATTTAAGGAAGAATGAATGATATCTTGTCTTACCATGATAGAGGATCCACCATGGGCTCTATCATTAATTAGATTTCCGTAGCAATTGTGAAATTGATAATTTCTAAATCTGGAACTGTCAGTGGACTTCAGATATGTCTCCTGCAGACAGAAGACTGAAGGATGAAGTTCTGACACCAAGATGTCAAGTTCATCAAAATTGGCTCTGAAGCCACGACAGTTCCATTGGACAATTTTTCCCAAAGTCATTTTCTTGTTGTGTGGTTACTTTTGGGCTTTTCTGTCAAGTACCTTATGTATGGGAGGTCTCCAATTTGTTTGAGTTGGAGCTGGGATTGAGGAAGGTTTTTTCTTAGCAGGAGAGGCTGCTTTTGGTGAAGAAGACAATTGTTGCGAACTTTTATTAGTTGCTGCCCGTTTTCTTCTCGGCGGCCTCTCTGGAGGAGTGGTTGAGATGGTTTGAGAAGATATCTCCTGCTGTTGTTCTCTTTTTTTTGCCAGTTTTAGAGCAACTGATAAAAGGTTGTGTATGACAAGTAGAGTCAGAACTCCATAATACTCTGTTGAGTACGTATTTTTGGATGTCACTCTAAAAATGTCCTCATTCGTGTTGTATTTTTCTTGTGGCCAGTCGTTCATCTTCTTTCCTGTTCTTTCAACTAGTACTTGAGCCATTTTGGCAAGCTGAAAATGTTCCAGCCATTTGACTGAAGCTTCCTTAAAGTTTTCAATAAACCATTTTCGATTTTCTTGTAGGTCTTTTTCCTTGCAAGATTTTACGAAGGTGTTCTTTAAGATCTGGATAGCTCTCTTCTCGTTGTTTTGTAGCTGTTTTGTCTCTTGCTTCTTCTTCAGTCCTGTGTTCGTCCCTACTTCCTTGATCTTCCTGTCGTCTGTCTGCACTTGGTTCTTTGTCATTCTGATCTTCCATAGCCAGCTGATAAGTTGAAGAGGAATCCTCATTGTCCTCTTCAGTTTCACTGGCATGATTTCGGTTTAAGTAATTTCCCGTCAGTTTGATCCTTTTTCTTGGGGTAAGATGGAGCATTGGTTCTGGGTAACCTTCTTCATTAGCATCTGGAAGGTCTGCTGGAGGAATAGTGGGTTTTTCTGCATTTGTTGTCAAGGTCAAATCAGTTTGTGTGCCGATCTCTTTAGCTGACTTGGCAGCAGATGCATAGCTTTTAGCACTCTCGTTACCCTGAAGAATTTTCCTCGCTTCTGGGAAAGAAACATTCAGGGTGGATTTGATTTTTAGAACTTCTTGTTCTCTTCTCCAGGTAGGGCAGTTGCGATCATATGTTGGGTGAGTACCCTGACAGTTCGCACATTTAGATGGTGCTGAGCAAGGGTTTACATGGCTGCTAGTATGCTCTTTTGACGAGCACTTTGCACACACTGATGATTTTGAGCAAGTTCGTCCGTGATGGCCAAACTGCTGGCAGTTGTAGCAGCGCATTGGATTGGGAACATATGGTGTGACTGGGCATATCTCCCAACCCATTTCAAGATGAGAAGGGAGTTTGTTGCCTGCAAACGTAATGATGAGGGTGGCTGTTGGCTCACCCCTTTTAAAGATTCTCTGAACTGCTGTTACTCCTCGAGGAGCCAGGTATTCTTTAATTTCCTCTTCTTCACAAGTGATGTTGTCCTGGGAGTAGATCACACCTTTGCAGGAGTTCAGAGATCGATGAGGGGAGACCTCTATGGGGAAACCGCAAAGTGCTTTAGATTGTAGGAGACTGCGTGATTGCGTTGACCTTTCAACTTCAATCAGCAAATCACCAGATCTAAGTTTCTTAATACCCTTGGTTTGACTCAGATTCGTGTCTGGTTCGCTTTTCTCGTTCACTTGTAGAGGAGTCTGATGATCTGTTCATTGTTCGTTTCTTTGAACTCATTCTTTGGTTGTCAAGATAATCTCCCAGGGAGGGAAATTCCTTCGATGAATAGTTACCAGTAGGAAAATTTCCAATGCCACCAGGCTGATAACCCCCTGGGGAACGCGTGCCTTGATGATCCGGAGAGGCACGATCCGGAGCTGAATGCGAGATAGATGAAGCCATAGGAAGTTCATTTGTTCATCCTCCAGGCTCCCCACCCACCACGGAGCCCAACAGGGGGAGACCACTGTGGATAGGGCTGTGCCCAGTACCCTCGTCCCAAGGATACATGGAGGATATACTCTAAGAAAGTTAATTCAGTAATACAAACGCAATCAACATCAGAAATGTGGCCGGCATGTACACTTTGTCACAACTTTCCTTGATTGACCCATCAGCCATGGCCAAAAAGGACCATAGCCCTAATTGGAACATGACAAGCCGATTGACTGGACCGGGCCAATCCAGCCTCCCGTCTAGGAGAAATCCATGCCAAAGCAGTGTCTTGTATGGAAGGAACTAACTTAATTAGTCCCATCCAACTCAACTACCAGGACCCCTTCATCCTCCGACACGGGTCGCAACCCACGGCAAACAGGTTGCCCCTTTTCCGTCGGGGAGACGTGTGCTTGCGCACTGTCTCGTGTTGGCCACAAGAGATACAGGACTTCACCCTTGTGTTACCACCCACCGCCACGAGGAGGCCCGAGACCTGCGGGGGCGACTAGTCAAGTCATAGTTAGGTTTCCAAGCAGCAAGTTTGTGTTCAGTCTAGTCAAGTCAGACTTGAGTCAGCTAAAGTCAAGTCATTGTTGCATAGCTTAGCCAATTTTCACCCCTCAGAAATGGTTTTGGTACCATTCTAAACAGCATAAAGAGCACAAGATTTATTTCACAATCTTATAGGACTTTTGTAAAGTCTATGCAACATAAAAACTCCCTAAAAATTGACACATTTGCATGCTACACAATATTCCATGTGCAAAATTCTGAAATTTCCGAAATTAAAAAGTACTGTTGAAGAAATTTTAACAAAAGGACCCTGTGAAATTGCAAAGTCAGCTGAAGTTTGTTGAAGTAAAGTGAAGTCAGAGTTCAACAACTTAGCTGACTAGTCAGTTGAAGTTCTTGCCAAGCAAGTCAGAGTTTCCACCCTGACTGACTTCGGGGTCTATATTAAATCATATGAGGATAATTGGGGCATGTGCGATAAAATTTACTGCAAACTTACTCCGCTTTACTCAGAATCACATGTGTCGAAATGTTTAAGTGAACTCCTTCCCCAACATAACATTGGCCTTGGGTTTCACTAATGGCTCAATCCCAGTTAAATGGGCAAATTCCAGTCTAAAAAATTTGAAAAAGTGACCATCACGGAAATGGAATTTTTTGTTTGATATCTTTTATGCATTGTCAAGAGGTGCAGTTTCTGGAATATCTTTCACTAATCTTAAATTTTATTTTGCTTATTTCCAATGCAATTTCACAGGTTAAAGTGAGAAATAGTTACGTAATTTACACTGTTTAGAACAAATTTACACAAATTTGGATGCTTTTTCCCTTCTCAGTGCAGAACTAATCATCACAAATTCATGAAATTTACAATATCATCTAAGGCATCAAGGACCTACAAAAATAAAAAATAACTCTTTTTCTATCTCTATTGGTCTTTCTGTAGGCTATGGTAACGTAATTTACATCTAAAAACGACAAAATCACTTTTCGACCTTCTTTGGCCTCCTGTGATAACAGTTGTCAATATATTTCAAAAGCGCAAATTGCATCAAAAACAAGACTTTGGGTCATTCTGTTTCAAATCATCACATTTTCCAGTAATTTTCCACCACCCCATCTGCGAATTGGCTGAAAAAAAATATATGTTTTTGAATGTCCTAACAAATGAACTTCCTGAAAATTTCAGCTTAATTGGTAGATTTTTGAGGATTTGGCAGAGGTTTAAAAAATGCTGATTTTACAAGCTTTTCAGCTGTCGTTTTTGAGCAACTACATTTGTTTCTCAATAAAACAATTGATACCGCACCTAAAGCTTTGAAAAGACGTTTTTAGAGTGACTTGACTATGGAAAAGCAAAATGGATAGCTACTTTTTCTCTAGGAAAAACACTAATGTAGCTGTGACCTTGTTAATTCCCTCCCCTAAAAATCGATTTTCACTACAAAAATGGTCATAGCTCAAGGGTAGTATCGTGAATAAACATGAAACTCCCAGGATATATTCTTCGTATGTGTGGTCAAATGATATAAAAAAATAGGAGATGTGTTCAGCCTCGTTTTTTTAATGTTAATTTTTGAAAAATATTGGGCATCTGAGGCTGGTTCAACATCAAAAATAGCTAGAGCTTCAGGGTAATAGATGACACATCGGTGAAATTTTCCAATTATCGTTCACATCAATAGGATAAATTGCTGTAAAAAATTCAGGAATGTTTTCATCATACTTTAGGTTCTGCGTTATTTTTAATATTTTTCTTTCTTGACTGGTTGTACAATTAGTAAGTGGCTTTTCCACAAAGGGTACAATGAGCAGTCTTTAAAATTCTTGTGCATATTCTGTATATGTATAACCGATTAGTATTAGAAAATAATACTTGTGTTCAGCCTCAGCTTTGTTATATATTATTAATTTTTCAAAATTATTTGGTATCTCGGGCTTGTTCAACATAAAATATAGCTGGATTTCCTTGGTAGCGGATAACACATCCCTGAAACTTGCAAATTTCTTTCATGTCTATGGGGTATAATGCAGCGAAAAACTCAGGCATGTGTTGGGCTAACTTCGCGTTCTGTGGAATTTTCAATATTATTTCACCTTTTAAAGCAGCCCAATCGCAGAGCAGCACTGCTGCCAAGGTAAAATTGGCATAACCTTGCAACTTTTCCGATATAGTTAAAGTACTAAACAAAATTAAGCACTGTAGGAAAAACAAAGATGTGTTACAGTACATATCATTCTAATTTTAAGAATTTTTTTAGTACGGCAAAGTTCAGCATTATCATGATTTTCAGTAAATCACACAACTCAAAGAATATGGAACATATATCTTCGATTTTTTAAAATTCTATGCTTTGTTTACATTAACATATATAGGAAACATAACTGGGAAGTTTTAGGAATGTGGCATCTACTACTGTGGATATCCAGCCAATTTAGATGTTGAACAAGTCTGAGATCCCAAATAATTGTTAACAAAATCAATACTAATTAATGGCATGAGGCTGAGCACATGTCTCATTTTCAAAACTATTTGGCCATATATATATAGAGAATATGTACAACAAGTCTAAAGGTTGTGCCCATAATACCCTTAGTGGAATAGCTACTTACCAATTGCACAACCTGTCAAGATAAAAATAATGTTCAAAATTCCGCAAAACCTAAAGTATGCTGAACACATTCCTGAATTTTTTACAGCATTTCATCCTATTGATGTGTAAGATAATTGGAAAGAATCAGGGATGTGTCATCTATTACCCGAAGATCTAGCTATTTTTGATGTTGAACCAGCCTCAGACACCCAATAATTTTCAAAAATTCACATTAAAAAAACAAGGCTGAACATATCTCCAATTTTTTTATATCATTTGACCACACATATGCAGAATATATTCTGGGAGTTTCATGTTTATTCACGATACTACCCTTGAGCTATGACCATTTTTGTAGTGAACATTGATTTTTAAGGGGTCGGTTTAACAACGTCATGGCTTCATCGATGCTTTTGCTGGATAAAAAATGGCTACTCTCGATGCTTTCCCATTGTCCTGTTAGTCTAGAAACCAAATTTTAAAGCTTTTGGTTGAGTATTATTAGTTTTATTGAACAAACATGCAATAGCATCTAAAACGATGCCTGAAAAATTTATAATATCAGTAATCTTGAAACCTCCGCCAAATCCTGGAAAATTTACCAATCCAGCTGAAATTTTCAGAAGGGTTGTCCTTTGTGGTATAGAAAAATATATAAAAAATTCAGCCAATTCGCAGATGTGGTGGTGGAAGCCACTTGTTGATCTGACACGGAATGACCCCTTTTCAAACTTGGCAATGAAGTTCTTAAATTTGAGAAATGGCGAATATTAACATGATTAAAGTGGCCTTGAATCTTGGTAACGTAATTTACAAGAATTTTGTGACTTTTTTAAAGAACCATAAAAACGTACTTATAGATTTTAAAATGAGTTATGAATTTTTTTGTTCAAAGAACATTATTGTTAGGCACATTTCCATTCATTTCTCAAGTCAATACCAGCAAAAATAGTGCCACAGGGCCATATTATATGAAACCACACAGCCATTGGACATGCCATTTTTCCGTTTTTTCGGCCATTCAGCATGGAATTTACCCAAGTTCCTATCACATATTACATGTATATGTACGTGACTGAATTTCTATATAAGTATTCTAAATAACTGCCAAATTTCAAAATTGTAAAATGATTCTACGAGAAATGAGAGCCAATACTCTTTGAGCATTCTTTATTTTTGGAATTTGCCCGTTTAACTGGGATTGAGCCTAATGTATAAATGTTTTCATCTCATTAGATAAGAATCTATTCTCCCATAAATAGTTTAGCTTAGAAAGTTCAGCATTGATCCAAAGGCAAGACAAGACGGACTTTACCAACTATCAAGCATCACTGTAGCTTTACACGTACATTAGGGTGTTTCAGGTGCCCCCAATATTTTGCGATCCAGCTTGACCTTGGTCTGGTATTACAGTTTATGGGTCAAGAGTTGCTAAGTCTGAAATTCTTGTCTCCAGTGTTTAACAATAATCCATGATGGCAGGAAGGTACATGGAGGACCTCTTGTTGTCATTTGTCATAGACAAGGTTATGAGCAAAATTTATAAAACAAAAAATATGTGGCAGAATATTTTTATCCCATTCAAAAATAGCATTGAAGTGGCCAACCCCCCCCCCCCAAACAATTTCTTTGAAAGATCTCATCACAAAACCTAGTACAGAATCCTGATTCAATTAAACTCTTAGATACATGGAGACTTGACTGTCAGTCTTCTAAAATCTATTTAGCAATAGCTGAAATAATATTCTGTATAAGAGCAGGAGGTTGTTGTGTCAATGTCTCCAATATTGCGTCATTAGCATCACACCGGATTTGTTTCTTAATAAAAATTAAAAGGACACACATTCTGTGAGAAAACCTTGTTTCTCAAAAAATATTGGCACTAGAGACTTGGAACTAGGCCCAAAATGTGCAAGCAACTTGCCTGATCATTGGCAAAGAGATTTTTAGTCCTAAGTGGTCAGGATTGTTTAGTGTAAGTGTGATTTTAATGACAGTCAAAAAACATTACAGCTGTGTTTATCACCTCAGTACAGATCAGCAAAGCATTGGGACCCTAGGACATGAAGTTGCAGTCATAGCTGATTGTTTGACCTACCTAACGCAAACCTAAAAAATGCATTTCTGGAGCAAACAATTTTCAATTTTTTTTTCGCTGAAATTTCAAGGTTTTCAAATTTTGACCCTTACATATTAGAAGTTACATTTACAATTTTTGCCGATTCTATAAATACTTACCTTTACCAGAATTCACTTGAAGTTTATAATGTAATTCCCCATTGGCAAACTTGCAAATCCTGAAGATATTGCAAAAATCAATGAAGGAATTAATATTTTTTCCTCAATCATAGTTTCTAAGTTTTGGGATGACAATTCAAACACAGATTTTCACAAATTTGACAGCTTCTGGCAGCTTGGCAAGTGGGGTTATGCAAAAAAAAACACCAGATTTGAGTTGCCCTCCCAAAACTTACTCAGGAATTATAATTATAAACTTCAACAGCAGTCAGGTTAAGGTAAGTATTTATAAATGGGCCAAATTTTTGCATGTGAATTTTACTTTATCAACTGCAACACCAGACCAAGGTCAAGCTGGATCGGAAAATATTGGGAGCACCGGAAACACCCTAATGTACACGTTTGTACTTTCGATGACAATCGAGACTTGTATTGATCTTTTTCACTGAAATTGAGTTTTCCGGTTGCTCATTACAGACAATAATCACCAAAAATTAAATATTATCAAATACAATTACCAGTGTATATAATCCTATCCTAAAGAGTATTAAAAAACTGGAACAGCCCGATCCCTCAAAATATTAGACTTTCAATTTGGCCAACACTCACTAGGCTTCACTCTCTCTGGTGTAGTTGTCACTCCAAGCAATGAAATCAGTCCGGGGCATTCCCAACCTATGAGCCGCTAGATCCCTCAATGTCGCTTGACTTGAGCGCAGACTGTCCGGGAAATAGAAATTATCTCCCAAGATATCTCGGATCTTTGTGTCCCATGTCAAACTGAAAATGGCACCAGAAAACAAGCTGATTATTGATGCCCAGGAATCAACCATTCAAATTATGGATATATAAATCATAAAGACACTTTCAGATAATGAGAAGAACTACTTTGAGACAACGTGAGCAATGACAAATAATATGCTATATCTACAGAGTCATACGTGCAATACAGATATCAATCTCCAGAAAGGCTCCAAATCGTTCGAAGCGATTTCAACAAAGATAGTATACTTGCCCTTTTTCTTCTAAGACTAAAGCTAGAGTTGTTGTGGAGAAATGTTTAGTGACGGATGCAATTCCAAAAAGAGTTTGCGGTGTGACAGGATCATTGGTTTCCATATCTATGACTCCATATCCTTTGGTTAACACTGTTTCTCCTCCTTGAACCACTGCTAAATTCATACCGACTATATCTCGACAAGCGAGTATCGCCTCCGCCACCTCATTAATACGACTTATAATTTCCTCATCCAGACATTTTGCATTTGGTACAAAAATTATTCCTAAAAGCAAACACACAAAATGTAACTTCCTCATGTCTGTATTATATGTTGTGTAGTTTTGTGTCGAAGATGTTCACATTTTTTAACCAGGACACTATATAGTGTAATGAAGAACAATCTTATCATTCATTAAAGATACTATCTCAGAAACAATTCCCCTCATAAATTGAACAGTCTTCAAGTACAGATGACTCTATTTTATACAAACGACTCTATTTCATAACTTATGTTACAAATAAATAATGAACATGTCATGTATCATTGGTTTGTCAAAGTGAAAGGGCAATTTTTTGTCTGCAGACTGCCAAGAATTATCGTATTAAGTTTTTCAATTGAGTTTTTCAAATAAAATTGATTTTTAACTTGTTCTAGCAGTTCACACAGCTGAATGTAGACACTACAATACATGTAGTTAAAAAGGAGTATGTGGTACTATAAAAAGCCATCTACACATACACTGAAAGACTAAAGTTATGCATATGCTGTGCAGCCAAGATGCTCAGGAGGTATGTTTAATATGATGGTTCCATGGTGTAATTTACAAAATGGCTGACAAAGGGCTCTTTTCAGAAAACACATTTTTTGCTGTTGACCAATATCAGTAGCAGATATGCTGTTCAATATGAGCTTAAATCAATCCTGAAACATGCAAGCACACAATTATTTGACAATTGAATTCAGTGTGTCCCCTGGGGGGGCTTCTCACTATATGTTCGTCTACACCTATGCTCGGCTGAAAAGGGCTCTTCAAGGGCTAGTTTTCCCTAGCTAAGGGTCCTAAAATGCGGTCTGAATATATTTCTAGACATGGTCCTACATTTCGAGCGCTCCGAATTTTGCATAAAAATCACCTTCGGAGAGACATTTATGGCAGCAAATAAGCCATTATTTGGCACAAATAATTGAAATGATACAGCCAACGGAAAAAAAACCTCTTTAAGGGCGATTTTTCCCTAGTCCAGGGTCCTATTTTTGGGTTCACGGCACTCCATTACTGGGTCTGGGTTTGAGACGCTCAGCTGAGCACCCCGTCATATTTCGGGGCGAGAACCCCCCCCCCCCCCCAGGGTGTGTCCCCAATACCACAGTATGAAAGGGATAAATCTATTGGCGTGACACAGGTGGGAAAAACCAGCTTAAGGTTGTAGAGTGACTGATGTCCATCTGTTAAGTGTATCAATGAAATCTGCCTGTCACAGTGAGCCAGGGTTAACCAGGAAAAAACAAAAAGGTGCTTGACCCAGAAAAACAACCAGAGCTCAAGATGCCCATCATTGTGATGAAAGAATGTTTCTTGATGTTGTGGGTGATGCTCCAGATGACAGGATGTTGCAACCTTGCAATGAACCCCAGGACCATTATCTTTGGTGTTTATAGTTAATTTTAAGTCAAGCTTTCGTTGGGTAGAACCTTACATTGAGCCCACAGAGGAGATTATAGAGTGCATACCATATGCATACCTTTTGTCTTTCAGTGTATATTCCAGCACAGTGGTCCATGCATTATAAGACTGTCCATTCTGCAGGCATGAAGCTGCAGTATTTGTGTACTGGTGGAAGTGCAGATTCTCAATTTCAACAAAAATAAGCCGCCCCTTTAAATAAATTTCATAATCTCAAAGATTTCTTTTCTGATTTTTATTAAAGTTGATGAATTGTTGGCCTATATATATTGACCATAAATTTGTATTTTTGAAGCTTGCTGGCATTATTCCTGAATGAGCCAGCAGCCTTCAAGAGAGCCTGCCCCTGTTTTCCAATGGATATGACCAATTCCACCATGCCGGGGAGCCACCAGCAGGGCAAATGAAACATTAATTTCATATAAATCATATCGAGGACTTCATTTCTAACATTTTTACTGTTTTGGTTCCTAATGATAGTTTGCAATTTCCGCAATGCTACAGGGTGTCTACAGAAAAAAAGGACAGTCAACACAATTTTATTTGTTTACAGTTCATTTTGTGCCAAGCATCATTATTCAAGAAAATATGATTTGCATACGAACAGTAGAATCAGAAGAGTCACATTACCCAATATTTGCTCCCCTTGCCGTGGTAACTTTCTGCGGATGAGACAAAAATGATGCGAAAACGTCTTTGATGCACTCTGCCGACATTTTTCCCCATGCAGACATGATGGAGGCCTTTAACATGACTGTGAGGGTTGGGATAACTTGCTGGATTCTGCCATCAAAGTTTCCCATACCAAGTAAATCACTAGGTCCAGCTCAGGAGACAAGGGGTGGCACTCAACATGCCTCATCAGGTTTGTTTTGAGGCACTCCTCTGAGTCTTCTATGCAGTATGAACAGGTGCTCCACCTTATTGAAAGATGATTTCGCCATCAAAAGAGTTTCTTGTCTGATGCCATGGCATCACAAATGCTTTCAGAATGTTACTATAAACATTTTTATTGATTCTGGTGCTCTAATCAATGTCTATTTCAGACATTTTTGTGATTTTCTTGTCATCAGATGACTCCATGTTGAAGACGAAGTGTTAGGTCCCTAATTGAATTGCAGGCAACTGGAGCATCAGCAAATGTCCCACTACTCACAAATGATTCATTCCTTGTCTTACAAGCAACATAGGCCTACATGGTGAAAAATTTCTCATCAACAATGAGGAAGGTAGGACGACCATAGTCAGCTTAAAGCAACACAAGCACTTTCGCATATCATGCCTTTGGTAGTGATCTAATTCATGTTTCCAACTTGCTCAGATCGTTTTGTAGTTGTTAGCAGTCTTCTATGTTGTCAACCCTCCTGTAGATTGCACTGTCATCTGCAAAAAGTCGCAGTTTTGATGTGAGACCAATCTCGATGTCGTTTATATATAGGAGGAGGCCCAGAACTGTGCCTTGAGGAACACCGGATGTGATGTCTTCCCCTTTGGAGATGGTACCATTTACAACGCCTCTCGTGTTGTCTGCCGGTTAGGAATTTATTAATCCAGTTTTCGTTCTTCCCGGTGATGCCGTGTCAAATGCCTTGCTAAAGTCAAGGACCTGGAAGTCAACCTGACTCCTGCCTTTATTCATTTCACCCGTTCAATCAATTATGTTATTTCATAGGGAAGGTGGTTCACTTATTTATCAAAGACTAGGCGTCACCCTGGATAACCAAGTCTCCTTCAATCACCACACAGACCAAGTCACCAAGAAGGCAACGACCATGCTCAACCTGTGCAGAAGGAATCTCTACAAGTGCTCCCAGAAGACAAAAGAAAGGGCATACTTCTCCTTAGTTAGACCACACTTGGAATATGCGTCGTCAGCCTGGAAGCCACACACCACAAAGAACATACAGAAGTTGGAACAAGTTCAAAGAAGGGCAGCCAGGAACCTTAATAACTACATCTATAATGCAAAATTTACTCACCAACTCAAATGGCAGAGCCTTCAACATCACAGAGCTGTCACAGATCTAGCCACCTTCTACAAAATATGACACGGACAAATAGCCATGCCACTCCCAGCCAGTGTCAACCCATCTCAGTTACATCCAGACAGATACACCCACATACAAGGCCCCCATTCAGCAGCGTATCATAATAGCATCTACCCCAGAGTGGTCCACCTGTGGTACATCCTCCCCATCAGTATCATCAGAGCACCCAGTCCGGACTCCTTCCATGCCAGTCTGAGCAAGGACTTGGCATAGGGTCTACAGCATCTGGACCCTATGCAACTAAGAAACCCCTCTGCTTTTAACCTGCACTGATTTCATTGTACATACGACTCCAATAACGCACCTGATGTTGCCATCAACGTTTTTAACACACTCCCAGGGCGGTTAACAGCCCCTTCGGGTTTATAAATTGAAGATCGAAGAACATTGGGCTTGTGCTTCACTTACTTATTGAACACTTTGACTCATACCTAACTCGGCGTACAGAAAAGGAAATTGGCAGCCATTGTTATCCCACATGACCCAAGTACTGGCCTTTATGACCCAATGTTTTCCTCTCATCGGATGAGTATTCATGCTTCCACAAGTCGTTTTGTCGAGGATGTTTAGTTTTGAGGCAACGGCAAACTATCACCCGTTTCATTTACTTATAGGCGGCACTGTATGTTATTTGAGATCTGTTAAGTTGCTATATCTGCAGTGATGGCCCTAAAACCAACAAGTAAAACTCTGAGTGAATGTGAGACTGTTTCCTTCGGGGACCTGGGTTCGAATCAAGACTGGGCTTTCTCCTCAAATAGGAGTTTTACATATCCAGTAAATTCCTCACTTCTTCTGCATATCCACCTAACGGGCGCAAAACCAACTGATTTCATACGAACTCAATTATACAACAAACAACATTGAAACTTGTTTCTTTTCTTGTCAACAGTAACAGTGAAGAAGAACATAAATACAACAACGAATAGGCCTAATTCAAAGAGGGTCTGTACGAGCCACTAATTAATAGGTCTTTCTCCATATACAAATTTATGGCATGCTGGCGCCTTAGTGGTAGTCAGCTTGAAGAGTGATTGCGTTCATTGTAATAGTGATTGCTTTCATTGTGATAGTGATTGTTTTCATTGTGATAGTGATTGCTTTCATTGTAATAGTGATTGTTTTCATTGTGCTAGTGATTGTTTGCTTTGTGATAGCTTTCATTGTGATAGTGATTGTTTTTATTGTGATATTGACTGCTTTCATTGCAATAAAGATGTTTGGTTTCTTCAGTTTTATGCTTTCTTTACTTGCTGGCAATGTTCTCCTGCAGTGAAGGACCAACAGAGCAGCATTAACATTTGAAAGCTTTTGATGTTTCACATCTGTTTTTGTTGGTCTACAAATAAACGTCTTCCCAAGACGATACACTGCTATCTATCATCAAATATAATGCCATATGAAGAAAGACCTATTACAGGCGTACCTTTTGCATTAAAATTGAAACATAAGGCAAGAGTGTAACAAGAGTTGAGCTATGGCAAAATGTCATGATGTCCGCCACCATGACATTTGGCTTGTTGGTCAGCTCCTGTTACACTTGGAGCTTTGGTTGGTGGCTTGTCTGACACCCCTATTACCTGGCCTCGTCGCTGTTTAACAATGAAATAGCTGAGGTGTAATGGTAGGGCTACACAAGCTGCTAAAGTGTCAAATCTGTAAATCGGACTTTACGGAATTGCCCCCCAACAATAAAATTATGCACACTGACCAGTTAATGAATATCACATATGCAGAACCAATATATTCACCAGTGATGTACGGTGAAAAGATAGAATACCTTTTCTTGTTTTTATTATAAACCAAACACTATGTCACATACTTGATGACAACTTTATCATTCTTAACAACCCACTTCAAGATAACACCTACTTGAAACTATGCTACAATCACTGTAAAGAATTTATCAAGTACAATTTGAAAATCAAGAACAAATGATATTAAACGCTATTTTGAAGTCCATATAAAGTCAAAAGCAAATCATAATATTTTCTCCAATCAACATTCACCAGACCCAGATAGGCCTATTGGCAACCTGGGTGGCCTGTCTGCGAAAAAAAAGTCTGAGTCTGTGTTGGTCATTGGTGAAACCCAAGGTTGTGATTCCAAGCAAATTCAGCAGACCATTAACAAAATTCCATCTTGAACTGTTGTTTGGATGCACATGAAATAAATTCCTAGCCTGTATCAGTATCCATGCCAGGTACTCCGGCCTGGATTTCTGCTAGAGAGGAGGCTCGATTGGCCCGGTCCAATCAATCAGCTAAAGGATTCAGCTTGTCATATTACCATTAAGAATTCTGTCCTAATTGGCCATGGCAGATGTGTCAATCAAGTTTAGAACCCGGGTTTTTGCCTCTTGTGGTTACTGGTATCATGATTAGCTATGATTAGAGGCTATATTGCAGGACTGACCTTTTTAGAGCATGTCCCCCAGGTATCCCAGTGACTAGGGTACTTGGCGCTGCCCTACTAATGTCGATCATCCCTCGTTGGACTCTGTGGTGGGTGGGGAGCCTGGGGGATTAAAAGTAGAAGTCCATAATATTATGGATTTTTTTAAACCGTAACCTGCGTTAAAGGGCATTTTTGGCTGCGAAATTGACCCTTGGCTGAGGTACATTGTATTAAAAGGAAAAGATGAAAAATAAAACAAGATGTCTCAAGTTCATCATGCCATTCTGTTAGGGCGCACGCCTACAGCAATTAGGGGAGTTGCCCACTCTTATGATAGTCACAAGAGCGCAGGCGAGCAACAGTTACTGTTGGATTGGTTCCAGTATCGAAATTTTCTGGTTGTTTCAATTAACACTCTGGCCAAAAGAAGGACTCCATATTTGAGGGTGCGTCCCTTCATACCAAACGCAAGGCAATGTTATATGTTATGGCCATATAAACCACACTTGTAAAAGTTGGGAAGAAATATGTGCCAAATGTGGAGAATCAGATCATACACACACAAGAGATGAAGCTTGGGACTGCCCACCAAAATGCGTAAACTGTAAGGAGAACTGCCCCTCCTGTGACAAGTCACGACCAAGATGGATTTATGAATAATATGAAAAAAACAGTCATGGAAATCAAGGTCAGCTCCCAAGTCTCCTTCTCAGAAGTTCCAAGAATTGCACAATCCCAATTCGGTGCTAGTTGCCATGCGACAGTCACTGGTAGGGGCAATGAAAATCCTCCTACAGGCTCCCAGTTGTCTCAGAGATCCAACACGCATCACTCATCTGGACCAAGGTCATCACAGCGAACAACAACCAGGAAAAGACTTGATCCCAACCACAGCTACTTAAAATACAGCACACAAAAATAGAAACCACAGACACTCAAAATACAGAACGCAGACTGAAAAGTTCCGTACAATGTTTGCCCATGCAGGGATGGATGAACTGTTTGAGGCACATGAGAAACATATTGATCATAAACGAGACAAGACAACCAAAAGACACGCAGAACAAATCAACCATAAGGAAAGCTAACGGAAATTCTGATGAAAGAACACCCGAGTTCTAATCAGACCTCAATGACACATATGAAACTGTTGACTCTGAACTGACAAAGGGAGAAAAAAAATGGATTTCCAAGCCCCTCCCACAATTCTTGAGAAAGTACAACCACTCGTCCGCCCAGACCGGACGAAACTTTCTACGTAGGACAAACAACCACAAAAATCAAACAAAACATCCACAAAAATCCCAAACAAAGAACACAGGGTGAATACATCCACCTTGTACAAACAATGCTGATCCGCCTAATACCAACGCAAGGGAATGGTTTATATCAATATCACTCCAAAATGTGAACACCTGGTGTTTGCCTTTACGACCCCATTAAAGAAATAACATAATTGATGACAGAACAACATCATTCCAAGGACTACACCATTCAATGGAATTGCTAAGGTAGCCTATGAGAGCAACCTTTGAGGAATTAAGACTACTAACATTTGAGCATTAAGTGAGAAATTCTGAGAATCCTATGTCTCCCAGAGACGTTTTTAAACCCGCGAACACATTACTGTGAGAAACTATCACATGTATAATTCATATGGAGAAATTGCCCATGACAGGACAATAGGTGATTCTTCCATTCTGGATAGACAGGGCATAATCAATACATGCCTTATGCCCGAGTCTCACGGGACAAGGCAGAGAACTTTTTTTTCCCGGTGGGACAGAGACAGACGATTTCTAGAAAAATTGCCGTTAACTCGGCGGGAAAGGGCACTTACGTAATCAATTAAGGTTGATCGACAACCATGCAACGAAAGCTCCGGCGGGTTTTTTTTTGTTCCCTGTGGGAAAGAAAAGGTGTCCGGTGGGCCCAAAAGCTGTCCGGTGGGAAAGGAATTTGCTGCTCCTGTGGAATACTTTTAGAACCCTGTGGAATACTTTTAGATTCCACCGAGATACAAAAAGTGGTCTTCAGGGAAGCAATTTCAACCCAGCGGACTGGTTTTTCATATCGCCGGGTCTTGGTTTTACGCCTGTGAGAATGGTTTTTCACTACACTGGGATGGTTTCTGGCAACTAGAGTCTCCAATGAGAGTGAGAATTCTCAAGAAGTCTCGAGATCAGCAATGACCCAGCATTTTCTCGTCTCAAGAATTGAAGTGTTGAGCATTGTTTGACATGGTGGTCATGTGTTTATGTTTATAACGGTTACAAAGCATTGGATTGTTTTGTTTTGCGTGATATTATTGTTATTGTGTACTTGTTCCATTGTTCAATTTAAATATCTGTTGATGATAATCCCACGCGCATGTATATAACAATAATACTCTAGAGACAATACAAGCATATGCAATTCGAATTCTGAGATTGCAGGAGCAGAGCCATTTTGCAAATAACACACAGATATGGTGCAAATGCAATAGTTGACCTTGTACATAACACTTATTTTGATAATGTTCTGGCATGCAAAGTATTTTTTTCTTTTATAGTATTTGCATATTTTAAATAAATACAAAACTGGTGGGAGCCTATATCAAAGTCACATGACAAATTCCAATTAGAATACAACCATAGCAGTGATCACAAACTGTTATACATTGTTTGTTACTATTTGTGCGTTCAGCAGTTAGACATGAGATAAAAATGTATAAGAATCTGCAACTTATCGAACTAACAACACCCAACAATAACTGAATTTTGAGAAAATGTTTTTCATAGTCAACTGTCAAATTTGATAGAATCTGTGACAAATATATCAAAACATGCATGTACAGGGCATTTCTTGGACTTGTCATATGCCAGTATATGGATGGATTAAATCGATTTACAAGCCCTGATATACTATGTCTATCAATGACTGGTACTTCCGCTCATGGATAATCCCCATTGTATACCTGATAAATGCTGAAGTTGAACTTGTATAAATGTTTTAAAATTGTGTAATCTCTGTTTTGTTTTCTATTAATCACAGCTAAACATCCACACAGATTAACATTAAAACTATAAAAGATATCATGAAAGCCAAAAAAATTGATCCATTGCAAGATTAAATCTCTCTTTTTTTATCATTGTGCCAATGGCAGGACAGCGTCCTAGATTTCTCGCGAAATTCTCAATTCTCGTGCACTAGACAAATTAAACAGCATCATCGACGGAGCCGGCATGCAACAGATGATCACCAGACCGACAAGACTAGAGAATACCCTTGACCTCATAATAACCAACATCCCCTCAAGAAACAGCAACGCAGATACAATCCCTGGAATCTCGGACCATCACATAGCAGTATGCAATGTAAATGTACTACCGCTGAGAAGATACCAGCCTACTAGATGGATATACCAGTATAAGAAAGCAGACTGGACCAAAATGACAGAAGAACTCCAAAAGCTCCACTCGAAAATAGAAGGATCCAGCGAGACGAACCCCGAGACGCTATGGAAGCTCTTCAAAGAGGAACTACAGAACCTAATCGAGACCCACATCTCCCGGACCAGAACCAGAAAGATCCAGAAGCTCCCATACATCACCAAGGAAATAAAAAAACTTATTAAAAGAAGAAACAGAAAATTCAAGCAACTAAAGAGAAAACAACGTAACTTCGAACAGTCAACTGATAGCTACAATAACTTAGAAGAAAACATCAAATCGCTGAAACGAGAAATCCAGCAGAAAATGAGAAGAGCACACTGGGACTACATAGACAGCATCATAGACCCAGATCAAGAAGGCAACAGCCAACATGAAAGCATGAAAAGATTCTGGCACTACATAAAGACGCAGAGGAAAGACAACCATGGGGTAGCAAGACTCAAATCGGGAGGTAAAATAGGCAACACACCTTCAGACAAGGCCAACCTCTTGAATAACCAATTCCAGTCGGTATTTTCCCCAAGACAGGATGTTCCAGAAGACCTACTAGATACATCAGGACACCCCCCTGCAAACGACATCACCACTCATGGTATCTTCAAGATGCTAAAGCGCCTGAAACCTCACAAGGCTGCTGGTCCTGACAACATCACGCCAAGAATCCTAAAAGAACTCGCCCATCCAATAGCTCCAATCCTCAAAATCATCTTTCAAGCATCATATGATAGCGGAATCGTCCCAAATGAATGGAAACAAGCAAATGTAGTCCCTGTCTACAAGAAAGGCCAGAAATCAGACCCTGCATGCAAACTCATGGAGCATATAATCGCCAGCAACATCATGGCACATGCAAGATCAAACAACATACTATATGCCCTTCAACACGGATTTCTAGATAAATGCTCCTGTGAAACACAGCTCCTCGAATTTCAATGTGACATCCTCAACAACCTCAAGCTCAAGCAACAGACGGATGTTCTCATCATGGACTTCGCCAAAGACTTTGATAAGGTCAGCCACAAACATCTGATATACAAGCTAAACTACTACGGGGTCAGGGGCAAAACTAACAACTGGATAGAAGCATTCCTAGCCGATTGTCAACAATGCGTTGTACTTGAGGGAGAAAAATCAGACAAATGCCCTGTTACATCGGGAGTCCCCCAAGGATCAGTACTTGGCCCTTGCTTATTCATCTACAACATTTATGACATCGCAGATAATATGACATCAACAGTACGCCCCTTCGCAGACAACACGGTCGCATACCTAGCAGTAACAGGAGAAGAAGATGCCTCGAAACTTCAAGAGGATCTAAACAAGCTTGGAGAATGGGAGCAGAAATGGCTCATGAAGTTTCACCCCCAGAAATGCGAGTTCCTTACAATATCAAAGAGCAGAAACATCAGATGATATAACTACAAACTTCATGAACACGAACTTGAACACGTGCAACAAGCAAAGTACCTCGGAGTGACACTAACATCAGATTTCACTTGGAATACACATATCTCCAATATAATTGCAAAAGCAAGTAAAAATCTAGGATTTCTGAAAAGAAACCTCCAGAGCAAGTCGTCATAAATAAAAGAAAGGGCATACAAAGCCCTCGTACGTCCTCTCCTAGAATATGCGCCAACCCTGTGGGATCCGTACACGCAACATAACATTAAAAGACTAGAGATGGTTCAACGTGCAGCAGCCAGATACGTCCTAAATCGATACGGAAACAGAAGCTCAGTCAGCCAGATGCTACAGACCTTGAAATGGCCAAGCCTGGAAAGCAGAAGGAAATTCATGAGACTTTGTATGCTCTATAAAGCAACAAACAAATATGTAGAGATGCCGAGTCAACATAAATACTTCAAACCAAGTGGCAGATCCTCAGGTCATATAAAGAACTCTTGGCCTTTTGTTGTTCCTGATTCCTGACACAACACAAGATTATATAAAGTTCAGCTTTTATCCAAGAACAATCAGAGACTGGAATACATTACCAGATGACGTAGTCAACGCAGACTCACTTGAGTCGTTTAAAAGTCGTCTGACTAAAAACTGTAAATAATATAAATGCTTTTAGTGAGGTGCAGTTAAACCTCTGTTTTTAAACTCAAGTTTTTAAAATCATTACTTACACTCACGGATTTTAATCTAATAGCCGCATGCGCACTCACACTCCTCGACACAGCCATCAAGTCTTGATGTTGATTGAGTAACCACTAAGAAGAAGAAGAAGACCATGACCATTTTCGAGAGGTGTCGATCGAGACATATTGGAAACACTACTGGCAACGTAGGGCATTCCGCCGGGAATAAAAAGTTTCCTGCGTGGTAAAGGGCATGTAGGTGGAGGAGGGCGCTGCGAAAGGCAATAAAAAGGGCCACAGAGGGCCTCCTTGCTTCACTTGCTGCTTGAACTATAAAGGGGACACTTCAGGGTGCTGGTCTGACATGATGGCTGATGAAGATGCTGGGGAACAACTTGTTGCTGTTGCTGCTGCTCTTGGTGCTGCTTATTATCTACGAAGAAGAAGGAGGAGGAGGAGGAGGAGGAAGAGATGGTGGGTGCGGAACTGGTTGCTGCAGAGGGAACAACATGGCCACTACTACCAACTGATGCCTGAATTGGCCAACAATGATGTCTCTGGCTACTACAATTTCTCCAGAATGCCTCCTGACATTTTTTCTGAAATCCTGGCTACTGTGAGTCCTGCAATCACCAAACAAGACACCAACATGAGGGCTTTGGAACCTGGATTGAAGCTGGCAGTCACCGTGCGGTACATGGCGACAGGAGAGAGTCCTTGGCTTATGGTTTCAGAGTGGCTCCCAACAGCATCTGTAATTTTATCCCCAGAGTCTGCGTTGCCATCTTGAAAGCTTATGAACATCTCATCACCCTGCCAATGGATCCAGCACCCTGGAAGGAAATTGCCAAGAGATTCGAGAAGAGGAACATGCCCCATTGCATCGGAGCACTTGATGGGAAACACGTTGCAATCAGATGTCCTCGGAAAGCTGTGTCAATATTCTACAACTACAAGGGCTTCCATTCCATTGTCCTGATGGCCTTGGTGGATTCTGACTACAAGTTCATCTATGTGCAGGCTGGATGCCAAGGAAGTGCATCGGATGGAGGAGTCTTCCTGGACACAAGGCTGAGAGAACTGCTGGAAAATGAAGAACTTGGACTGCTAAACCTCTACCTGGCACAAGTGGAGACCCTTTCCCATACTTCATCGTTGGAGATGAGGCTTTCCCCCTGAAGACCAGGTTGTCGTGGTTTTTACATCAGAGGCAGGTCCCATCCACTGTCAAATATGTTTCCTTGCACAATCAGGTGGATGGGACTACATTATGACTCCGCTGAGCATGTCTATCATGCAACTAAGGCCCGCTTCTTTGACCAACACGACCTGGCGAAGGAAATGCTGAGGCATGCCAATCCCTTCCAGGTTAAAGCTCAGAATTCTTTATACCAAAAAGGAAAAACTTGAGCGACCTTCTAAACAACCGTCCCGACCTCAAAAATGCACCGACAGCCTGGTATCAGGACAGGTCTTCTCCCCACCAGGTTTCCGAATTCCAAAAGTCCCTTAAAGAAACGGGCAGTGCCAACCTGGTACACAATACAAAGGATGATAGTGTAGCAGACATTGATCAGCAGACGACTCATGTTCCGGCACTATCCACTAGGGGCTCTGATATACTTTCTCCCAGCATGCCCGAGAAATGCAGGGAATGATGAGTTTGACTTGAGGAGCCAACCGAGCAACATAGATCATAGAACAGCACAGTACAGCAATTCAAAGGTACAGCACATTACTTCAACAGATTCGAAACGGGTTCTGACGAGGAATGACTGCTTCCTGATTGGAGTGGACGCAACCTCCATGGGTTACTTCTCATGGAACTAAGGTTCAATGTGCTTGACATTCCCATTCCACCAAGGCCCAAGACTAGCAATGTCTTGGAACCCCCCTCCCAACCCTTGGCCTCGCCATTGAAACCAGATGCGAGAGCAAAGCCAATCCAGGCAGATGCCCCGCAACTAGAACCAGCGGGGCCTGCTCTGAAGAAGACGAAACTGGCTGGGCTTCAACCATGGAGCCACCTGGGAGACTGATCATATCGGATATATACACCGTTGCGTCCCAACATCTGCCAGTAAATAGATACCCATCTGGCCAGATTTTCAGGGAAACATCAATCTTTTATCAAAGACACTTTGACCACTTCCTATCCCAACTTAGATCAGTCCAGGCCCCCCCAGGATATCATCCTAATCTCTTGCGATGCAGATTCTCTGTACACCAGCCTGTCCTTTGATTACGGTCTCCGGGCAATCAAATCAGCCTTTCACAATGAACCGACACCGATCCATGAACACATTATCAAATTACAATGGATTCAAGTAACATTTATCATCAGATTTTGGGTTCAATTGCAAGCCCTACCTACAACGCATGGGGGTCCCTATGGGAGTACGTTACAGTCCTCGCTTTGCAGGTCTTTCCATGGCGGCATTTGAAGATGAAATAATTTAAACGTTTCCTGGATGAAATCTGCATATTATGGCAACATAGCTTAGAAGAATTCCAAGAGTTCTTTTTACCAACACAGATGACAACCACTTTTCTTCAAACGTTTCCTGGATGACATCTGCATATTATGGCAATATAGTTTAGAAGAATTCCAAGAGTTCATTTACCAACATAGATTACAACCACTTTTCTACAAACGTTTCCTGGACGACATCTGCATATTATGTCAATATAGCTTAGAAGAGTACTTTGACTTCATCAATAGTGCATCTGATCACATCTCTTTGAAATCTGACATCCAACATCACCAATTAGAATTCCTAAACGTACTGATATACAAAGGTCCATCCTTTGCCTAGAAATCCATTTTAGACTCCAAAGTGTACTTCAAACCCACCAACTCCTTAGCTTTACTCCATTTCGATAGTTACCATTCAAAACACACCTTCACTTCCACTGTCTATTCCCAATTCCTTCGATATGCCCGTATTTGCAACAATACAAAAGACCTTATTGAATCCATGGACATCTTAATTGAAGCTTTAGTCAAACGAGGCTACCCTTACCGAAAGGTCCCTCTGGCCCAAAAGGATAAGGTAGTACAAGAATATTGTCCCTCAAATCCAGTCACAGGCATGACTCCCCATTTCAGCAACCACTGTAGACTATGCCAATACAATTACATTGGTAACAGCATCAAACATCCCTTGGTCGACATCAAACTACAAACGGAGCTGACTGCAACACCGAACAGGCTATCTATCTCATCCTCTGTTCAAGCTGCACATACACATATTGTGTGGGACAGACCACCAACCTCCGCAACAGAGTCAACAACCACCTGAGTGACATCAGAAACAACAATGATACTACGGTAGCACACCACTTCAACACTAAACATCCGACAAATAGACTAGCCAACTTCAGATTTACTGTGCTAGAAAGCCCACCACCCGAAGAAAACTTAGACAAAAACAAGCACACCTTGAATGCCAGAGAAACCCATTGGATCAAAAGATTGTGGATTGACAACCATTCCCTAAATGCTATGAATGATACAAGAGGTCAAGCCATCCTCCCTCTCCCCATGAAACTATCCCCATTGGCTAAATCTATTAGACAAAGAGCATCCCATCTAATCAATATAAAATACAACGAAGATCTAACACATGTGATCCATGCATCAAAACAACCCAAATCCAACACAAAGGCTTCACAAATCATTTCCAAATCCGGACTCCTACCGACTAATGATGATGGATGGATGATTGGGGCTTAACGTCCTGTACTTATGCACTTGGTAGGCGAATTAGGACAGGAGGAGGACACGGCAATGAGGTGAAGGACGGTTGAAACAACGGCCAACATAGGCCCAGGTGACCCGTTGTAGCTGGATTCGAACCCTGGACCCAGTGATTGGCAGACCATCACCCATAACCTACCAGAAATAGGGCCCAAGGAGCAGACATGAAAGAAATGGAATTAATGTTCAAAACACCACCAACTACCGAATGAGATTCACATGCTATTGCGGCTAAGCATTTTCCATGATGTGGGACATTCAGGCGATATGCTTGAGAAAACCAGTTTTCGCACATTATATAAATCTCAGCTGAACAATGTCATCTTTGATGTTGTCAAAATCAGAACCCAAGGAGGAAATAAGTAATTCAATGAGGACATACAGGATGGATGGATTTGTGATAGGGACTTTTTGTCCTGTATTTATGCACTGGTGCTAATCGGAGAGGCAGAATGGGGAAATGATGCAAAGGATGATTGAAACTGCTGCCCAACATAGTTCCGAGTAACCAAGACACACCCACAGAATCTTTGCTGAAGTGCCAAGTCAGTGACAGGATTTGAACCTATTAACCATTTTAAAAAGCCCAGCACACAATCATATAATATATTAATTCGTCTTCTCAAGGACACACCAGAATCGGACAAATATCTCAAAAAGAGAAAGAAACTAAAATCATGGACAAACAAACTATCGCATGAGATTCACATGCTACTATAGCAAAACATTTTCCTGGATGTCAATGATGTGCTTGATAATACTATTTCTTAACCACGTTAACAAATGATGGGGACCTTAGATGATATTCACATGCCATTGAACAATGTTGAACAAGCAGTTTAATTTAATCTTAAAGAGCAACTTGGAAGATGGCTAAACACCCTCTGCTGTCAAGAATATGTTGAATAAATCACATTTGTTCAGTTAAATCCTACTTTGTTGTCAGTTTTCACATGCTAGAAGCATTCCTTCACTGAAAAAATTGCCAATCACAACTACCTGATAGAAAAACTAAATTCCCTGGTCATGTGACATATGACGACTTGACCAGAGGGAGAGCTCTGGAAATGCTGACGTCATTCTTTGTGTTTACAAAATTGGTGATGTCAGAAAGTCATGGTAAGCTACTGTGTTGTCTACAGCTGCACAAATTCGGCCATTACAGGCCACAGGGTCTTTAGATTCCCCTCACACACAATCAAGCAGTGGTCAAAGTTCGTCCAAATCAGGCGGAAGGATTGGAATGTCAAGAAAGTAACCGACAACTCCGTCATCTTCTCGGCTCACTTCAGAGAATCTGACTATGATGACGGGCAGATAATGCAATGCCGGATGGGATTCAGATCTCGTGCCAGTGTCCAACTTCGCTCAAAAGCTGTCCCATCGATCCAGCCCATCAGACACGGGAGCAGTAGCACTGCTGCCACTGCATGCTCACTTCTCTGCACACAGTGCATTTTAAGATACCCGAATTATAACGCTTGGAAGAAAGAATGAAGTAATAAGGACACACCAGTCACAAAACGCAACAGAAATATCAAGTCATTTCACCAAACCCTAAATAGAAAATAAAAGTTTATGGAGAGACACCATCATTGTAGAAAGCATTTCCGAGAACGTTACAGATGCGCTCGACAATAATTTTGTCGCGCAAGACCTTAAATTTTGATGAGATTCACATGCTACTTTGCAAGCATTTAAATTTTTTTTTGTAATTCTCCTCATTATGCATCACATCTGGTGGGAAATATTTAACATTTTAAATTTAAGCTGAAGCGCAATCACTTGCCAACTACATTTGTAATAGCTTATAATGGAACACAAAACTAAACTGATTTATTAGGCCTGACAATATTAGGAGTTTCACAAGCTTTTTAAGCAGAAAATAAAACTCATTAGCACACCCACTTAGCAGCATATTTTGGCTCATCAATCCAGTATTGAAACTCAAAAGGACTCGAAGGGACAGGCAGACGCAAAACCACCAAGAACGTGTACAGAAATTACAAAAATTTCAACACCAAAATGCCAAGACCTTTTCAACTTTAAGGCCAATGTTTTACTCCTTTGGAACAAGATTTAACCCGAAACAAATTCTGTAGATGACCAGTCTCACTTCTGGCAGTCTGAATCCACCAACGATGTATCATAACCAGACAGGAACCTGTTAACCTTCAGTGTAAGTTGTGACCAAAACTTTGATTTTTAGAGCTAACAATTTTTCTTTTTAAACTTTTCCTGAACCGTGTCTTTTCTCCATGACTCTGGGAATTCTGAATCATGAAGAAACGAGACTGACACATCCGAGAGAATTAAGATTTTCTTTTTGAGATGAAAATTACTTGTGAAAAAAAAAACGTAGTGCAAAGCACACCTAGTCAATCACCTGCTGCAATTTTGTCACTTCTATCCAAAGATTTTGAAACTTGAGGGTTAATTTACAAAAGAAGTTGGTAATGTTAGAACGTCATGGTCAGCTACTGTGTTGTGTACGACTGCACAAATTCGAGCATTACAGGCCACAGGGTCTTCAGATTCCCTTCACAAACAATCAAGCAGTGGTCAAAGTTTGTCCAGATCAGGAGGAAGGATTGGAATGTCAAGAAAGCAACCGGCAACTCAGTCATCTACTCGGCTCACTTCAGAGAATCTGGCTATGATGCCGGGCAGATGATGGGAGTGCTGGATGGGATTCAGATCTCGTGCCAGTGTCCAACTTCGCTCAAAAGCTGTCCCATCGATCCAGCCCATCAGACACGGGAGCAGTAGCACTGCTGCCACTGCATATCAAGTCATTTCACCAAACCCTAAATTAGGGTGTCCCAAAAAAAGTGAAAGTCTGAAATTCATTGGGGCTAACCTCTAAATGTGTTCTATACCCCCTCTCTGACTCCCATGTAAAATTTCAGCTCATTTGAAGGTGTTTTAGATGTTGCTCAAGAGCCCAAAAGATAGATAGGGGTTTAACATTGAATTTTCATGCGAAAATGGCTATTTAAGCCAATAGCTCACAAATTATTGGCTTCAGTCCACCCAAACACATGGATAGTTGATACAAAGATGTATTAATTATTCTGCACATTGTGGTACCAATTTTATATTTGTAACTTGCTTGGGTATTGAGAAAATCTACATAATATGGGATATACTTATTTACGCGATTTTCTGTGATTTAAAAAACTTCTTAGATTGTTTCAATAGTCTGAAACAGATTGTAAGACATTGGTAGATGTTCTTGTGTCTCTGTCACACGATGGAACCAATATGTGATTGTCTCATGTTTAAATTCAAAATTAGACTGCAATTAATCTTCATTAAGAAAGCTGCTTTGCCCTGACATCAATTTTTCATGTAAAATAGTATATATTTGCCAATAACACAAGAACCAAGTGAGGTACAGGTATGAAATTGGTACCACAGTGTGCAGAATAATTCATACATCTCTGTATGAAGTATCCATGAGTTCGGGTGGACTGAAACCGATAATTTGTGAGCTATTGGCTAAAATAGCCATTTTCGCATGAAAATTCAATGTTAAACCCCTATCTATCTTTGGGGCTCTTGAGCAACATCTAAAACACCTTCAAATGAGCTGAAATTTTACATGGGAGTCAGAGAGGGTCTACAGAACAGATTTAGAGGTTAGCCCCAATGAATTTCAGACTCTCACTTTTTTTGGGACACCCTACCCTAAATAGAAAATAAAAGTTTATGGAGAGAGCATTTTCCATGATGTTAGAGATGTTCTCGACAATAATTTTGTCGCACAAGACTTTGAATTTTGATGAGATTCACATGCTACTTTGCAAGCATTTTTTTATATATTCTTCTCATTATGCATCACATCAGGTAGGATATATGTAACAATGTAACATGTTAAATTTAAGCGGAAACACAATAATCTGCAAACTACATTTGTAATGGAACACAAAACTAAATTGATGTATTAGGCGTGACAATCTTAGGAGTTTCACAAGCTTTTTAAGCAGAAAATAACTGGACCCCACTGGAAATAAGTTTCAGAACTTTCATGGGCTATCCTAACATCATTATCATTGTACAATTTCATCTCATTTATATCTATTGTTTACACCTCATTATTTATTACCTCATTATTTATCATTGTTATGCCTCATTGTTTACAATTGTACTTTGTTGATGCTGTTGAATAAATTCAAATCAAATCAAAATAAAATTCACTTGGCTGATCAATCCAGTATTGAAACTCAAAAAGACTCGACGGGATAGGCAGACGCAAAACCACCAAGAACGCGTATAGAAATCACAAAAAATTTCAACACCAAAATGCCAAGACCCCTTTCAACTTCAAGACCAAGGTTTCAGTCCTTTGGGAAAAGATTTACTCGAAGAACAAAATCTGTGAATGACCAGTCTCCCTTCCGGCCGTCTGGACCACCAACAAAGTATCAGTATCACAACCAGACAGGAACCTGTTAACCTTCAGTGTAAGTTGTGACCAAAACTTTGATTTTTAGAGCTAACAATTTTTCTTTTTAAACTTTTCCCCGACCGTACCTTTTCACCATAATTCTGAGAATTCAGAATCATGAAGAAATGAGACTAACCCATGGAAAGAATACGATTTTCTCATAGAAGAAAATTACTTGTGAAAAAAAAAACGTAGTGCAAAGCACACCTAGTCAATCACCTGCTGCAATTTTGTCACTTCTATCCAAAGATTTTGAAACTTGAGGGGTAATTCACTTATAACGTAACCTGCAAAAGCAAAAGGAGAAGACAAAAGTATCAACTGATAGATCAAGGACCATCATTACAATTTCGATGTTCAAACCTCATTTGATGAAATTCACAAGCTTTCAGAATAAAGCAGTTTAATACCTGTTGGCGTTAACTTCACACTATTCATAAACAAAGCAAACAACAGTTGTATTTGAATCAGGCATACATCATTTCAAATATCTACCTTTCAAGTCAATTTGAAGAAGAATTATTTACACAAATGAAAAGAATAATCTTTATTTGTGTTATTATATTAACAATGATGTTTTACTTCTTTCTCACACAACTATCCATTAGTTTGTGTTACAGGTATTGAATGTTTCCTCATTTCAATTTTCCTTGAATCACTTACATGGCTTGAACACACATACAACTTCAGTCCACATAACATTAAATCCAACTAATAATCTATTATCATAATGGGATACAGAAAAATATATACATAGTGTATATACAGTACAGGAATAATTCATTCAAATTTGGTATTTCATTGTCAACAACCAGAGTTCAACTCCAGCTAAGTCATAAAACCAATCAATCACTCTGTAAATTCGCACTTGTCAAGTAGTGTCAACTGTCACGCTCAACAAGACTGTCAATTTTCTGGATATTGCTTTTTCCTTTTTCGACACCTTTCCCCTTTGTCTTCTTCTTGGAAACTGGTCTTTTGGACTTCACCTGAGCTTTTAACAACTTTTCCCATTCCGTCCGATGCATTGTATAAACTCGCATGGCTGCCTGGGCGTCTTGGACCTGTGCAGGAAATCGGAAGTCAAGAATATTATTACTATATATATATATATATATATCAACTATTCAGAACACAGAATCCATCATTTTCGGTAATTCTCGTCACAAATAGGATATTTTTTTAAAAACTAATTATTTTGACTATTCATACTATACTCACAGAACTGTGCTCCCCAGATTGCACCTCCACAGACAATAGTTTTGCGCTCAATTTTTTCAAGGACGGTATCTTTCCATCGAATAATTTTCTGAACGGCTTGTACCTGGCAGTGTCTCTTATCATTTTTCGAGGATGGTCCAAGAATAGTACCTGAATAGAATAATGATGGAGGTCATAGTCTCTGATTTTGAGAAGTGAAAAGAATGTCATCGAAATATATGATAGAGATTGTGGTAAAATAAAACTTTTTCAATTTGGACTACCCCATTCCTTTTGCCTGACTTACCTTCATGTCGTTGTGGAGAGCATGTCCAACTAAAATTCTCCCTTTCAATATTTTGTGGACTTCCTCTTGAACAGTTTCAAAATTTTCGGCTGAAAAATTAAATGCCCAGAATTAAAAACGACACAACCAAAGAAATTATCTCAAATCAGATGGAAGAACGGATGATTTAGGCTTCTCATCCTGTAACTATGCACTGGGTATACTTAAAGGATAGGTGGAATGGAAGATTATCTCAATCACCAACGCATCAAATAAACAGTACAGTCCATAGATTCCGATTCCAACCAGAGACGTGCAAATTTTTTTACCTGTTTCAAATAAAATCATAAGAATCTTTTCATCTTTCAGGCTATGAACTCACCATTTTTTAGGTCTGAAGGTCTTATTCCACTCACAAATGTTCTGTAATCTGTAACTTTCTCTTTTGGCTTGACATACTTGTCCAGAAGAGTGTGGCCAAATTTATTGACAATGGAAACTCTTGCTAAGACGCTGTCCCTGCCTTCCGAACCCACTCCAACCATCTCACAATCCATTGCTACGACTTTTGTAGCTCTGAAACACACAAATATGAAATTACAGAGGGTTGGATGGATGATTGGTGCTTTATATCCTGTATATATACACTATTTGGATCATAAGAACAGAAGGAAGATACAGTGCTCAATCAGGCGGAGGATGATCTGAACTCTTGTCAAACACAACATTGTCCAGGTGACTTGACCAGAGCTGGAATCAAACCCAGGACCAGTGATTGAAAGGCCAGATCTCTACCAATTGTGCCAACAAGGATGAAATTGCAGATTTAGGATCATAAATACCCTATTGTTTCCATTAGGTGCCCAGTGGGCGGATGTAATGAGACCGGTGATTATTAGTTTTTTGCATTAAAAACTTAGGATAAAGTCACATTTTGATGGAATTGTTACTAAATTGGTTCTTCATGGAGGGGGTGCTTTTAACAAAGAAAATATGGTAGCTTTACTCCAGAAAATGATAATTTGCACAAATCATAGTACCAACATACTGAGTCACTGAGTTGAACTTTTCGGAGGAGGAAAATTTAGTAATCTCTGCACGGCCTTCGACGAGTTTTTATTTTGAGGCGAGTTCTACAATAGGCAAATAACTTTAAAATCAAATAGATCTCTGAATAGGCTGTAACATCAGCAGGAGCACTTACCCTTCAAATGAATAAGATTTCACCAGAGGGTTTTCAGCCTCAGCCGTTCCTGTCTCACCCTCCACTACCTTTTCTGAGGATTCCTCAGGTTCTTCCAAACCTTCAATGAGATGCTCATCCACATCGTCAAACCAAATGTCTTCCTTTCTTCTGCAGTAAACATCAATAAAGCGAACACTCGATAATAAGTATCGAAATCAATAACAGCAACCACGCCAACTGCAAGTTTTACAACGACTTGTAATCAGGAAAACTAAAATTCACTTGCTAAAAATGGCGTAACAAAATTTCATAATGTATACTAAACTTTTAATGCGTACAGTGCTGCCTGCAAGTTAGTGAAATGGCTAATATTTTGTCATTGCCGCAACCCTAAACATCCTCCAAGCATGAATTCTCATCGGATAACTTGACAAGAATCCGCGGATTCAAAACCGACCTAGCGCAATGAAATTGAAGGTGCCATTGCTTAAACCACTGAGCAACTGATATTGGAAGATAGGAGAAATAGTTGATTGGAAGATGCTAGACTATTAGCATAGAAGTAATGCAGTTTGAACAGATTTCTAAAAAAAAGGAAAGATGGCTGTCAAAATGGCCGCCATCTTTGATTTCTCAACACGTTACTCATCCATACCCACAGGCCAATACCTGTACCAAATTTCATAACTGTAAGTGAAATATTAAGGTCACAATGGTCAGTTCAAGAATGAAGAAAGATGGCTGCCAAAATGGCTGCCACAAAGCGGCTGCCATCTTGGATTTCTCAACATGTTCCCGTCTGATACCCACAGTAGGGTGTTTCAGCTGCCCCCAATATTTTCTGATCCTGCTTGACCTTGGTCTGGTATTGCAGTTTATATAGTAAAAGTCGCATGTAAAATTTTGGCCCATTCTATAAATACTTACCTTTACCAGAATTCACTTGAAGTTTATAATGTAATTCCCCATTGGCGAACTTGCAAATCCTGAAGATATTGCAAAAATCAATGAAGGAATAGATATTTTTTCCTCAATCCATAGTTTCTGAGTAAGTTTTGGGAGGGCAATTCAAATCTGAATTACCTGTACCAAATTTCATAACTCTTAAGTGAAATATTGAGGTCACAATGGCCAGTTCAAGAAATGAAGAAAGATGGCTGCCAAAATGGCGGCCATCTTCTCAACATGTCCCTGATCCATACCCACAGGCCCATACCTGTAACAAATTTTATAACTCTAAGCGAAATATTAAGGTCACTATGACCAGTTCAATAAATGAAAAAAAGATAGCTGCCAACATGGCCACCACAAAATGGCAGCCATCTTGGATTTCTCAACATGTTCCCAATCCATACCCGGAGTCCCATACCTGTACCAAATTTCATAACTGTAGGTGAGATATTAAGGTCACAATGGGCAGTTCAAGAACGAAGAAAGATGGCTGCCAAAATGGCCGCCACAAATGGCAGCCATCTTGGATTTCTCGACATGTTCCCAATCCATACCCAGAGTACTATACCTGTACCAAATTTCATAACTGTAGGTGAAATATTATTGTCACAATGGCCAGTTCAAGAATGAAGAAGGATGGCTGCCAAAATGGCCACCACAAAATGGCCGCCATCTTGGATTTATCGACATGTTCCCAATCCATACCTAGAGTACTATACCTGTACCAAATTTCATAACTGTAGATGAAATATAAAGGTCACAATGGGCAGTTCAAGAATGAAGAAAGATTGCTGCAAAAATGGCCGCTGCAAAAATGGCCGCCACAAAATGGCAGCCATCTTGGATTTCTTGACATGTTCCCAATCCATGCCAAGAGTACCATACCTGTACCAAATTTCATAACTGTAAGTGAAATATTATGTTCACAATGGGCAGTTCAAGAACGAAGAAAGATGGCTGCCAAAATGGCCGCCACAAATGGCAGCCATCTTGGATTTCTCGACATGTTCCCAATCCATACCCAGAGTACTATACCTGTACCAAATTTCATAACTGTAGGTGAAATATTATTGTCACAATGGCCAGTTCAAGAATGAAGAAGGATGGCTGCCAAAATGGCCACCACAAAATGGCCGCCATCTTGGATTTATCGACATGTTCCCAATCCATACCTAGAGTACTATACCTGTACCAAATTTCATAACTGTAGATGAAATATAAAGGTCACAATGGGCAGTTCAAGAATGAAGAAAGATTGCTGCAAAAATGGCCGCTGCAAAAAATGGCCGCCACAAAATGGCAGCCATCTTGGATTTCTTGACATGTTCCCAATCCATGCCAAGAGTACCATACCTGTACCAAATTTCATAACTGTAAGTGAAATATTATGTTCACAATGGGCAGTTCAAGAATGAAGAAAGATGGCTGCCAAAATGGCCACCACAAAATGGCCGCCATCTTGGATTTCTCGACATGTTCCCAATCCATACCCAGAGTGCCATACTTGCGCCAAATTTCATAACGATAAGTGAAATATTATGGTCACAATGGGCAGTTCAAGAATGAAGAAAGATGGCTTCCAAAATGGCCACCACAAAATGGCCGCCATCTTGGATTTATCGACATGTTACCAATCCATACCCAGAGTCCCATACTTGTACCAAATTTTATAACTGTAAGTGAAATATTATGGTCACAATGAGCAGTTCAAGAATGAAGAAAGATGGCTGCCAAAATGGCCACCACAAAATGGCCGCCATCTTGGATTTCTCAACATGTTCCCAATCCATCACCAGAGTCCCATACTTGTACCAAATTTCATAACTGTAAGTGAAATATTATGGTCACAATGGGCAGTTCAAGAATGAAGAAAGATGGCTGCCAAAATGGCCACCACAAAATGGCCGCCATCTTGGATTTCTCGACATGTTCCCAATCCATACCCAGAGGCCCATACCTGTACCAAATTTTATAACTATAAGTGAAAATTAAGGTCACAGTGGGCAGTTCAAGAATGAAGAAAGATGGCTGCCAAAATGGCCGCCACAAAACGGCAGCCATCTTGGGTTTCTCGACATGTTCCCAATCCATACCCAGAGTCCCATACCTGTATCAAATTTCATAACTGTAAGTGAAATATTAAGGTCACAATGGGGAAAAACCGTGGTTTACATCTGGTTTGTGGTTACTGGTTTGTGGTTACTGGTTTGTGGTTACTGTTTATGGTTTCACCTGATCCATTTACAGCTCCTGTATTAACCGGCCTGCGCTGTTAGGCCGGTTAAAAACCAATCGGGTCATAAAGGCTGATATTTGAGGCATGTGGGATAACAATGGCTGCCAATTTTCTTTGTGAGTTAGGTATGGGTCAAGGTCTTTGATAAGTAAATAAAACACAGGCCCAACCTTATTTCAGTGGGAGGGATGGTTCACATACTTATCAAAGACTTTGACCCGTACCTAACTCCCAAGTACAGCAACTAAAATTGGCAGCCATTGTTATCACACATGCCTCAAATATCAACCTTTATGACCCAATAGGTTTTACTGTAATAGGATTCAATGAGAATTCATGCTTCTACAAGCAGTTTGGTGGAGGATGTTTAGCATTGCGGCAATTGCAAAATATCACCTGTTTCACTTACTTTCTGGCGGCACTGTGCAATTAAAATATTAACCATCACCAACATATACTCCATATCTCGTGATTCTTCTTAGCAAGCCAACTTACACCACTTTCTTGTTGGAATCACTGGAAGTTTCAGGTTGACCTTTTGTAATTTTTTCTCCCGCTTTTTGGCCGACTTTTCCTTCTTTAGTTGGAGGTTTGCGCCAAATTTTCTTCTTTCCCTCCCTTTTCACATCTTTCTTTTTCGGGGGATCTTTTGGCAATGTCTGAGGAAAAGATGATAGGTTAAATCTTTAACAAGGCGAAAGTCTAGGCTGGTAAATTATATATCAAATACAAACAAATTTTAACAATAACCATCGAATGACAGGCAATTTGATATATATATACATGACACGACCACATGACTTTGGGTGAGGTTTATTTTGAACTTCTGATATTTGACTAAGTAAAGCAAAAATTCACCATGTATCCATTATCATATTGTTCAACATGTTAGGTTTCAGAACTTATCAATTATCACAAGAATCCAGGAATTCAAAGGTAGTCGTTTCGGGATTATATTGAAGGTGCATTGATTAACATGGAGTGGGTGACAGCTATATTCCTCTCTATTACATGTGTATTGGAGACATGGTTATCATATGGACATGTGAGTAAGAGAGAGCATTCTTTTTGGACACTTTTCTGACAATACTTTAACATGCATAAATGATAGGCCTATAAGTAGATTGAAAACCATACTATGGTATCAAAATTCTGATGAGTAAAATCATCCCTCTCTCCGGCAGAAGTTTATGCTCAATAGGGTGGGACTGGCGCCCCACATTTAGAAAATCTTAGGCGGATCAAACCTGACTTTTTTTTGCAGGTGAGGTTGGTATATGGGAGTATGTGTGTAAAATTTCAGCTCATTCTATCAATATTTACAGGTGGCACATTTCACTTGAAGTTTATAATGTAAATCCCCATTGGCGAGCCCTAAAAAAAGGAGAAAAAAGCATGATTTTCCAAAAATGAGACTTAAAATCAATATTTTTCAACCATTCAAAAACCATGGGGGAGGGTTTTGGGAGGGCAGTTCAGAACTGTCATCCATTTTGCTATAATATATATAGGTAGGCCACTATAAGGTGTGAAAATCTCTAAATTTAGGCGTTTTCCAGTCATTTTCATCATATTTGGCACTACATCGTGCAGAGATGAGAAGTGGAAAATGCAAAATTAAGCCAGATTTAAACTGCCCTCCCAAAATCCTCCCCAACGGTCTTTGAATGTTCGAAAAATATTGATTGATTGCCACTTGTCACTTGTCAGTCCCAGAGACAGACATAAACATTAATTTTGATGAAACCATTTGAAATTTGTTTGTTTATTAAAAAAAATTGTTTTGGGTGAAAAACAGAAATAACATTAACAAGCTTTTATTGTGATGTGGGAAAATGGGACATGAAAATAATGAAACCCAAAAATATCTTCAAATCCAACAGGGAAGTATGGTTGCGATATATACGGTAAAAAAAAAATTTACAGTTATGTTTTGATCAATCAAAATATAGCACATATTGCATGCTTGTGCTCTATTTTGCTATCATTTTACTTGACAAGGCAACAAAATAAATCTAAGACGTATAAGTCCACTTGAAGTGGCATTTATTCTATGATCAGCTCAATCGGATATCACACACATCAGGCCTGTAGCCAGGAATTTTTGTGGGGGGGTGCTTTTAAAGGAAAAGCGGACTCTTCTTCGCGAGCACCGAAGGTGCGAAGCCAAGCTAGGGGGGTGTGGGGCGTGCTCCCCCAGGAAAATTTTGGAGAAAGTCATGACAATGGTGCATTCTGAGCCTTTCTGATCATGGTAAGGTTGATCAATTTTATCCTTGGGCCAAACTCCATTTGCACTAATTCACACAAGAAATCCCTCAATGGGATTTATTATTTTCAAGTCACAAAATGAGGTCCACTGTTATGCATGGATTCAGAAATAAAATATGCAGAATCATCATAATATATCCCAACATTATGAAGGACGTTACTAACAAGTTATTGGGAGGGAGGCACAATGAGGCATTGGGTCTTGGTACACCCAAAAATAGCAAGCCAATGGCACCCAGGTGGCTTGAAAATAATTCTGAATTCTGAACAATGTGGAGTACTAACACCATAAAATGCAAGACATGATCCGGGACCAACATATAGCATGTTCTGTCTCTATACCTCCTTCTTGCCAGCTCTTTCCTCCTCCTGATAGCTCCTTCTGTTCTTCCTCCCTATCTCTGCAGCAAGCTTATACTTATTTCACTCTTCGTTCTCCCTCTCTTAATTGTCTCCTCCCTTGATTCTGCCTCCTCTAAGTGCCATGTCACCTCTTCCCTCTCTGCACTAGCTTATTAACATTTTCTGCCATGCTCCAGCCCTTGCATCCTTCCGACAATGTATAGTTTTTGGCTCCTTGGATTGCTCTAACCTCCTAAATCTCTTCTGCCTTATCTGCCTCTTTCCACTGTACTATGCTTCCTCCATATCTGCCTCCTCCCTCGCTGCTTTCTCCCATTCTCTGACTCCTCCCCCAGCTCATGTCTCCTTTCTACAGTGTAGCTATTGGCTTCTTGGATTGCGCTTGTATTCTCTCTCCTCTCTCCTCTCACTGCCTCTTCACTTTATGGTTTCTCCCTCTCTGCCTCCTACTTATCTGCTTAGTCCCTCTTTGCCTCTTCCTTCTCTGCCTAGTCCTTCTCTGCCTCCTACCTCTCTACTTAGTCCCTCTCTGCCTCCTACCTCTCGGCTCAGTCCCTCTCTGCCTCCTACCTCTCTGCTTGGTCCATCTCCATCTCCTCCCTCTCTGTTATCTCCAATTCTGACTCCTCCCTAGTTCTTTTTGCTTTTTTACAGGGTAGCTCTTGTCTTTTTGGATTGCTCTTGTCTCCTCCCTCTCCTCTGTCTGCCTCTTCCCTCTATGCTTTCTCCCTCTCCGCTTTCTCCCTCTGCTCCTTCCTCTCTGTTATCACCCATTCTGACTCCTCCCCAGTTCTTAATTGTCCCCTTCCTACAGTGTGGTTCTTGGCTTCTTGGGTTGCTCTTGCCTCCCCTGTGGTCTTTCTGCCTCTTTTCTCTGTGCTTTCTCCCTCTCTGCCTCATCCATCCCTGCTTTCTCCCATTCTGACTCTTTGCAGCTCTTGTCTCCTTCCTAAAACATGTACAATGTAGCTCTTTCCTCCTTTGATGGCTCTTGCCTCCCCTCTCTGAGTTTAAGTCCAATATAAGAGCCAAATAGTTCCAGAGTGCAACAAGCACTTCCTTTGGTCAGTGATTTACAGCCTGTCACTTTCATACCGAAAAAGAGTGTACTGTTGCACTGTGAAAATGGCACTTTGTGTGTCATCATACTGATGATTTGTCATGATCATGCCCAATACTTTCAATGTTAATTTGATTAAAGGAGATTTATCCCGCTTGTTGGTGACAGCCAAACGAAAGGATTATGCATCTGATTTTCAATCCAAAATCAGTTATGAGTCAAATGGCCTTCTCTTGATCATGACTAATCAAACTGCTTCTATATAGATGTTTCCCACGTTGAAAGTACAGAAGATGACACTTCATCAGCTATCATGAGTCCCGAAGTGACAATTTTAAAGACACTAGAACTGCATATCTTACATTGGACTTGAATTCGGAATTCCTCTATGCTTTCACTCCCTGCCTCTTCTCTCTTGTTCACCCTCCTCTCTACCTTCTCCCTCTCTACCAGTAGTACCAATATTGGATCACTGGTCCTGTATCAGGAAACAGGTGGTCCAATATAAATTCCATGCGCCTTAAATTGGACCATTGGTCAAAACTTTATTTTTGCATTTTATGCAAAATATAGCAAATGTTTTTTTTTAAACCTCAATCTGGCCTCACACTGAGACCATGGCCTGCCCCATGTAGGCCTACGTGATGTGTCAAATAATTCATCTCTCAGGTATTAACCTGGGAGAAATAGGGCCTTGAAGTAGGTGGTCCAACATATGTACACTTCCCCAGGTCCCCTGTATAGCCCTACACATCTCTTGTAAGATATTCATCTGCAGATCTATTGAAAGTAATCAAAGCAAAAAATGGGCATGCTTATTAATTGTAATTTAGTTAAACACATTACCCTGTATGGACCAAAATGGATAAATTGCAATTAGGAGTGGGGGAATTCATCCATAGGTGTGAATTGCAATTTAGAAAGGCTGTGAGTCTATGACCAACTGGGCAAATAAAACACACTGAATTGCAATTTGAATTACTTGACATTAAGTCAGAGATATCCTCATGATTCTGGGACCATTTTTGACCCAAATAGTGGACCTTTTGGGACCATTTTCGGCCGTGGGGGGGTGCGATCGCACCCGTCGCACCCCCCCTGGCTACGGGCCTGCACATGAACACTTTTTAAATCATTTACTCTCACCTGCTCACCAGCTCACTCACACTGTGGTGTACAATATGGGTGAAGTCATTTTAAACGAGGCCAGCCAGGATTTTGACCTTTAACATGACATAAAAAATGTTTGGTTAGTAATAAGTTCTTTAAAATTCCTGGAGATGTAGAATACAATTTTGTCTTCATAATAAATCCACTTTTACGTGAAATTATGGCTTTATCATTGAGAAGAGGGTCCGCAAACTCTCAAAATGGTCCATTTTTTGGGGTGTCAAACGTCACATTTTCAAACAGTGTTACTTTGACAGCTGATGGTTAGCAATTGAAGTAAGATATGCTCAGTTTTTGTAAATTTAATGACTACCTATATACCTGAACTTAAGTTTTTTAATTCCATTCGGTATGTGAAATGTTCTGGGAATATTTCTCGGGCCATCGAAACCTCCCGTCACGTACATCATAAATGTCAAACATGGTCAATCCAGAAAAATTGTTTTCTAAAAATGGGCTTTTTTCCTATTTAAGTGGCGTTTGGATGATTTATTTTCAATTGAATCAAGAAGGAGTATGATAAATAATTACATGCCAGACAGCTTTAAAGGGAATATCCAATTATAGTTAAATGGTCGCAGTCCAAACATGAAACCTGCAGTCACTGAAAAAATTCTCACCTACAGGATGGCAAAATTTCAAACCAAAAATTTTGACACACCCAGTAATATTTTTATGGATTTGTATGCTGCCAAAATAAGTATTCCACAAGATTTATCTAAAATGTTTAAAAGGACATCCTACAGAGCAGCAAATGCTGTGATATGCAGGATGCAAATTTTGAATGTCAATAATTCTGGGATTCTCACCTACAGGACAGATATGATGTAACGGCACTGATAGAGGTGTTCTGATGTGTAGAGAAGCATCACATCAACCAAAATTTTTCATTTTGCTGTGAATAGTGAGTTTTGTTTCTGTAATTGGCCTTGGGAGAAGATACAAGACTGTCACACAACAAAATATTTCATATGTCAAAAAGTATCAAACTGGTACATCATAATGGACAGTACATCATTATTGACCGAGAAGTAATTATTGGTCAATTATGATGTACAGATGATTTTCATGCTTTTTGATATGAAAAGACTACCAAAGTCAAGAAAAGTTGTGTTAATTAAATTCCCAGACTTTTGTTGTCCTTGTCATGAGATTTCGCTCATGCATTTCATTCTTATCTGACAATAACATAGATTCTTTGATGTACATCATATTTGACACTTATAATGTCAAATATGATGTACAGCATAAATCTTAGATCTATATATAACAGTAATCTCTACATTAAATTAAGAATTATCATGTATTTTGGCTAGCTTCCTTTACTAATGCAGTTTATCTCAACAATACATTGTGTTTGGTTTTGTTCAGCTAAGATTAATCATGTTAATAGGCGTACATCATAATTGACACTTCATATAAAATTCTTCTGATTATTTGTATTTTCACTGCTGTTATGAATGAAGGTTTTAACAAATATAATTAACCTTACTTATTCTTTTATATATTTTATGGAATTTCAGAGAATTTAAGTTCTAGCTTGAGTCGGTTATTCATATTAGATGTTTGGTGCATGTGTGTAGCTTCTGGCAACTTATTTTCCGGCTTCTTGGTGAAATGTCTCTTTTGTGTTATATTAGGGGGAATTAACATTTGACACTTGTTTGTTTTTATTGAAATGTTTATAATTGCATTTACTGGTAAAGTTTATTAATACACAATTTGACATATTTTTTGAAACTTGGTCAATTATGATGTACGTGTGACAGAATTCTCACCTACAGGACTATGTCAAATATGATGTAACGCTAAAAATATGCCTGTATCTTTTACACAACAGGTTAGATGGCTTGGATTTTACCATTCTCTCATACATTCTGTGTGTTTTTACATTTTAATCCAAAAATTTACCGAGTATACCTATGTGCTTTATTTTGACAGAACATTGAAGAAGCAAAATTGACGAACATATATTTTTGTTCCGTCAATGTGTGTATTTCAAAGCAAAATTGTAATTTGTTGGCTAAAATTCTTTTAAATGATCATCTATACCTGGAACAATGATTATATGATCAATGTTTGCTATTATCAGTAATAGGGATTACATAAAGTGGAGTCAACCAAAATTTCTCACCTACGTGACGACATAGACTCTCCTCAGCAAAATTCTATGTGGGGCAGTGTCAGTGTAACTTAAGGACATAAAAAGTATATTTCATAAAAATTAAGACTATGGAGCACAGGCTGAATGAGGAATACATCCTAAAACATGCATTTAAAAATTTACCCTTATGTGACACTTTTGGCCTCATTTAAAATGACTTCACCCATATAAAACATAAAATAATTATAATTAATTAAAAGCATAGAGTGATACTTTCAAGATATTCTGATAAGCTGTCATTCAAATTGCAAATAATTTGATATTTTCTCTTGACACTGCTCAATGAATAATTGCAATCATTAGACATTACCTGCTAGCCAACTGCCATTAATTGATATTACCTTGGACACTGACTGAGGTCAATGCGTAGTTGCAATTACAAGACAAGACCTGCCAGCTGAAGCCAATTGAGTTGATCAATTGATATTGCTCAATGAGTAATAGCAAAAAAACACTACCTGGCACCTGCCAAAGTTCAGTGAATGTGCCACTGCTTAACAAATAGTACATAAAGACCAGCTTTGGTATCTGTTAGTCAGTGTACAACAAGACAGGCTTTCAGAAAAACATTCCAAATCGGACATTAAATTGGATAGAGGAATGGACAACGCATAATCTGAGTACAAAAAAATTTGAAAAAAAAAAAAAAAATTGGATGAGAAAAAAAAAGAGGACAATGCCATTAATGGCTTTCAAGTACATCTGAAGGAAAAAGGTAAATTAATAAATTATCTTAAATGTTAGGCCTATAATTTCCACTAGGCCTAGTGATCTTGTGCTTTTTGTTTTAAGAAGATGTCCATGAGCACTTTCTCATACAAGCCTAGAATGTATATCATGGTCAGAGATACATGTATGTTTAAAGTTTGGCTTACCTGCTGAGCACTTTATACCTGCATAATAAGACCAGACTATACTCTATCATTATTGTCACTAAATGCTTGGACAGTCATAAATTTATATTGATATATTAAGCTGTTGTCATTTAATAGTTTGGTCCATGGAAATGTGCTATCTGTAGAGGGAGCATTTGTTAATTTAAATTAACATAAAATGCATAAATAAATTGTTTTCAATTTCTTAAATTTGTTTTATTTTAAATCAAAGGAGTGCAGTTAGTAATCATTAGGTAGTCATTCACTAAAATTTTTACAGAAAAAGACGTTTTTGAAGCCTTAGTAGCGTTGGTTATTTCAGTTAAAATTACTGATTGCTCCCTGGCGCTGCCCACTGGGTTGACCCAACCGGATCCAAAACAGCACCACTGGTCGCGCTCACTCGCCTGAGCGTTGCGCGCACGCTTCATTTCCAATAACATGGTTGCGTGGATTCGCTTTCCTCCCTCTCAATTTTGATTGTTGCTTATTCCCTTCACCCATTAGTCACCCGTAAAGTGGTTTAACGATGGTTACTGACGACGTAGACGATGTGTGAGGCAAATCTGCACTACGGTATTTCAAATTTCCGATTTTCGCGGGATTTTTTCCACTTGTCATTGCAAGGGGTAGTCGTTCACGAACTACCCAAAAATTGACAAAATGATACACACCATAAGTCCTTGATAACTATGGCAGGATTAGACACCTATTTTTATGAAATTATGAGAATATTACAAAGACTATTAGGCCACACACATCATTTATTCTTAGCTTCGCGGACCCGCCGACACAATAGATTTTCTACCGACGGAAAAAAAAAATTTATTTTTGACATTATAAAAAAAAAAATGTTCACCTTTTTTTTTGTCCTACCGACCGACCCTAGAAAAAGTGCCAGAAGAAGATCCGAGAAGCTAAAGATCAATTATGTGTGGCCTTACCTTCAATAGAGCTTCCCAGTTCTTGTCCACTTTCACATTCATCTTATTTTTCGGCACAACTTTCGCAGCAGCGGGCGCAATCTGGGCAGATTTTGCATTTTGTGGATCAGACTTAGAACTGGCAGACTTCAATTCTTTCTTTTCCAAACTGCTGTCCATTGCACCACCATGCTGTTTTGCCTTCAATTTTCTTTTCTTAAATTTCTTCTTGCCCTCAAAACCGTGCGACTGACTATTTTCTTGATTTGAGTCCTCAAACTTTCTCTTCACCCCTCGAGACTTCTGAGACTTCTCGGGAGAATTAGGTTTATCTTTCTGAGGTTTGTTGATATCCTTTTTAGCAGAAGTGTCGGCAGAAAGTACTACATGTTTGACTTTCTTCTTTTGAATCATCTTAGTCGACTTCGATTTTGATGACATGTGCTTTTAGATTCACTTAATCTGAAAATCAAAATATTATATATATAGATAAGACATTTAATGAGAAAATGTTATGAAGTTATTAAATGTTTTTCGACACCATGCAGTTGCTTGTGCAGAAAAATAATAATAAACACAATAGCCAATGATAAGCCCTGGCAGCTCCGGTATTAAGTTAATGATTTCCCTCTGGCTATAGCCTATAACTAAATTAATACCTCATAACGCTCTCCAAAAAAAAAGAGCATTAGGCCTAATGCCAAGCTCCTGTAAAATGATAATAATGATAGCAGGGGCGTCAGTTTCATTTTGAAGTGGTGGGGCAAATCAGACCTAAAGTCAAGACATTTTATTTTGGCAGTAAGTTTTTAGCCAGTGAAACAATCCATGATTAAGTCTGAGATTTAATTTTTGGCTTATTAGGGTGAGCACACCATGACCAAGCATGATTTGGACTAAATTGATGTCCTATGATCCCCCAGCTCCATCATGCAGGCACTTACAATGTTGAATTCCTGCTGCTCTTCAGCACATTTTGAGCTATTTTTAGCCTTCTGTTGTGACGTCATCAGCATTGTTGGCCCTATGACATCACTGAAACAATGGTGACGTCACAACAGCAGCAATAGAAGAAAATGGCTTCTTGAGCTGTGTTGACAGCAATGTTATTCCAATGGGATTACCTCAAAACAATAGCTGCAACATGCCAATACTTCCTAATGTTTATGAAACTGTTTGGTCCAGGTGTCAGGAACAGGAGGAGACAAGTATTTTTGTCAAGAGTAAGGTATGTTTTTAATTATCAGCCAAAAACTTACTGCCAGAAAAAAATGACTTGACTATAAGCTAAGATTTTGGAGTGGTTCGCCCTTCACCCCTTGGACCTCTGACAACGCTTCTAAATTTTGGGGCTTCAGCAAATTTTCATTTCTAGTGACTAGTGACACCACTGGGCATGTGTCTGGTTGGAGTGTGGGAGGGCCAAAAAATCTGCATGGAACCTAAGGGGGAGGGGCATCTGCATGAATGCAAATGGGGGGGGGGGGGGGGGGAGGAGTCTCAATTTCAAACAAGACGGCTTGACAAGTACTTTAGAATATGGCCATTGTCATGATTGTGGGTATTGGCGGTGGAAATTCCAATGGCATGCCATGCCAAGATTATCAGTTGACAATTTTTACCTTTTTGTCCAGTGCACAGCTGTGACACAAAACAGAACTTGTCTAACCCTATTCAGGGATCAGGTGCAACATATTCGTATGATTGTTAAACAAATTTCTGAAAGTGTTGGTTAAAATACCTCAAATATAAGTTCTCATCAAAACATCACTGCATAATCCACATGGCCAGACGATAATACAGGATTTGGTTGATGCGGGTAATTAACACGAGATGACGCCACAGTCCAATCAAATTTTTTTATCGACAGTCAGGTGGCGCCGCCACTCGTTTTACAAGTATTTGGTGCTTTTTTCGAAGCAGATCCTTCAATGCCCTTTCCCTGGCTCATGTACAGCAGTGTCAGTTGCCATTTTGGGCAAGAGAATTTAAATGTTAATGCACAATTGCCCAAGTGAAAGGCCTAAGGTTAGATTAAATTGTTGACGGCCCACCTAATACGAATCAAAGCCACTGAAAATTGACAGGATCCTATTAATATTCTCCTTAAGGTTCTATTACTTCTATTGGGCTTTTTCAGATAAGATCTTAAACCCCTAGAAAAATAGGGTCAATTCAGAGAAGTTTCCTGAAGTTCTTCAAATACTCCAAGCAGAAGACACATCTTACAAAAACATGTTACATGAGCAACTGCAGTCCACACAATTCAGTGTAAAAATTTCAACAAATCAATAAAGACCTAGGCCTACCATAATACCATAAATTCACAAATTTACAGTTAACCTTTTCTCCAAGCATACATTTTTTCAGAAGACATTCAAATAATTTTACACATTTTATTATGACTTTATATTTTTAACAGTCAGCATGATTGAATCACATAAATATATGAGGATGATATTATTTACAATAAATGATTAATGAAAACATACAAAACACACACAATGATTTAATACTATATACAACAAATGAGATTAGTCCTTTGTATAGAACACATTACCATAACATCAACAGACTACTTGTCATAATAAATTGAGCATTAGAATGAACACACACAGTGGCGAAATATTTTTTCGAGACAAATAAATATAGCTTACTGTCGTTTGATGGCCAAGAGATTGTAGTTCATAATTATTAACTAAAAATTTGCTACACGTATATTAAATTAATCTAAATTGCAATTTGGAATTCTGAATTCAATTCTCAAACTATAATTGTATTTAATGGCAATGAATTTTTTTTTTTTCGTGAATTTTATATTAAAATAAACTTTAAGGCCACCCACTACTCGAAAATGGACCATAGCTGTATTAAGAGAACCAATAGAGCAATGGACTTCAAACTTGGTATGAATGTTAAGCTTGACAAAAAAAACATTTCTGTGAGTTTTGTGTTTCCATGGCAACGGTTGCCATAGCAACCATGGTTTTCGTGGTATTTTTGACCCTCTGAGTTTACAAAAAATTCACAGGTCACCTTTTATGAAGGAATTAGGAAATATGCATTGTATTAGCAATTTCAGTCATACAAGAGTGCAATAAGGTATATAGGACATCTGAACATCTATTCCTTTTAGCTTAAAAAAATCCATGAAAACCCATGACCGCTAAAAAAACCTCAAAATTCCTGACTCTTCACCATACATTTCGTGTAGAACCAAGATGCATCACTCTATACTGCCCCCAATACCCTTATTGCACAGCTCAATGCTATATAATTACCCTGTAAAAATTTCATAGCCCTAACTCAAACAGTTTTTTCCCTGATTTTTTTGTAAGTTTCAGTTTCGTGTCAGAATCGTCAATTCTGAGATAATGATGAGAAATCGAGGGTATAAATTCAAAAGGTCATATCTTGGAAACTATTTAACCTATCCATTTGATTTTTGACAGGATGATACTAATAATTAATGAAAGAAATAATAAAAATTTCTTGTTGCTATGGTGACCGTAGCCCTAGCAACCACCAGATTTTGCAAAGGATCCGTGACAAAGGCCGAAGATCAATGCTCTCATGGTTCGGATTAACAAGGACATTTTTATGCAATAGTGTTAATTTATTGAATACATCCTAAACAAGTATTTATGACCTCTCACATTGATTCTTAAATAAGAAAAATATGATAATGAGCTAAATATTCATCTGTTGGAGGAAACAAGAATTTTTGGATATATAGTGAGATATACAACCGTAACATATTTAACAGATCATTGAAAAGGTCAAAAGACAGTGATATGAAACTGTTTGGTGTGAATACATGGATATAAATTAAAATATAAGGCCATTTATTCAGGTTATTGACTGTCATGGTGTTTGACAGAATAATCCAAGCAAAGGAACAACCAACCAATGCTTCACTTGGTCATTGTGGACTGCTTGGCATATAAACTGAAGATATTTTGCTGAACTAGGCTCTAAAAATGTCTAAAGTTGGTGAAATTGGCCTGAGAATACAGGTAAACCATCTCTCTCCTCCATGGGAAACATCGGCTTGGTTCCAGCGTTCTGATTGGTCGATTCATTCCGAGTTTTAATGTATGCGTGGCGGGAAAGCCGACCGAACTTAACCGAGCGCTCTCATTGGCCGCCGAAGATCTACGACGTATGTTAATGAATGACGTCACCCAATCGGCAGGCTTCGGGCTGACTCGGTTTTACACACACCGGTCTTTCCATTGATAAAATGTGATAGTATTTCACTCAGCCAATCAGAAAATTAGCTGGGCAGCGAGGGGAGGGGCCTATTCATCGAACAAGACGACAAGATGGCGATGACACGAGGTCTGAGCGCCCGACAAGGCAGTGCAAATGCAGCTAAAATACGGCGTTTAAATGCCAGGATTCCGCCATTTTGACCTTATCTGAGGAAATAAAGATGCATGGAGAGTTTGACAGGCATTTAGGGTATGTAGCCATCGATTATGGCCAAAAAACCCATCGGTTGCGATGTCTTATGTTTGGTAGATTTCAGATCTGGCACTGTCAAAACATCGATGTTGTGATGATTTTTTGCAAATTTTTCGAGCCGTGGGTGGCCTTAATCTTTGACAAGTCTCACATCACACTCAACTCTCTCGAGCTCTCAAACATTTAAATCACAAGTCACAAGTGTATACGCTGCCTTTTATAACTTATATATACATATCTAGTACATCACTTTTGTATCCTTTGGACGTTCTACCACTTTCCTCGTTTACTCCAGTCTTTGGGCTGCCAATGGAGGCATTTTGAGTCTATTCTGATTTTGCGTTTGGCTAACGCCCGAGTGTTGACGTCAATGGCTTCCTGAGTTAGAGTCACGATGTACTGTCCCTTGTAGTAATTGATGAGATTCAAATGTTGTAGCGTGAAATAAGATCTTCTTTCTTTAACTCGTCATTTCTGACAATTCACTGAAAAAGAAGTGTTTTTGATAAGAGAAAATTTAATCTATTCATTAAGTCTTTTGAGAACTAAACTTAGTGCACCAGTAATGCGGGTATTTGAAGTATCATATTTTTCATCTGCAAGAGAGCGTGATTTAAAGGCATGAAGTCTGCAGATTTATGTCAGATCATACATAACAATTTTTTTATTGTATAGTATATTTAAATGCCTCGTCTAACAGTAACTTTTGAGAAGTTTGACACTCATTAATAATTACAGCAGAGGATCTTCCCTGGAAAGGATATACAAAAAATTTTTAAAGCCATGAAAAACAAACATATTTTTTGCGTTGAACCCCTCAAGTCTTTGACTCTTTACCTGTTAATCTGCCACTGGTTTTTGGTCTGACAAGGACGTAAGTATTACCAAAATTAATGGAGCAAAAGATAGAAATCTTCTTGAGGTAAGGAATATCTTGATTGTTGATTGATTCATTGATTGATTAATACTTTTTTTACAATAGACTTACTTGATGGTAATCATTGGCCGTTCTCCCGTCTCACTTGGTTGCAAATCGATGAGTATTTCTAAGACAGTTTGCGACCAGTAACTTCGATATGAGAGCAGACCTAAATCAGACAGTGGCTTTTCAGGGGAACCCGTTTTTCCTTCAACTTTCGACAACTCGTAACCTGAAATTTGAAAGTTAGTGAATTGAAGTTGTGTGCTGCTGTTTCATCTTAGATATCATTCTTTATTTACATATTTGTGGGAATTACAGAGAGAAATGATGCCAAATGAAGGTTAAAGATATTAAAACAATTGGTTAAAAGCTGTAGTCTTGTAACATGCACAGAAAAGTAGACCTGAGAGCCGCCGCCATTAGCCACGGCGGCCAGCCTAATTTAGCATATTTGTGAACCAGTCACTTGATTAAGAGCGATCTGCTTTTACCAATAATCATGACCAGTGTTCACTGTCAGAGGTACGTGGACCCATTGGACCATTTAAATGTAGAAATACCTGTAATAGACTCCAAAAGTCATATTGCTGATTCCAGATTCAAAATTGAGATATTTTACCAATATTCAGCTTTGAAACAACTTACTGAATTCAATCAAGAGTTTTCCGTATCCTTTTCTCTGGTAGGGAGGCAATGTCAATATACAGGCGACATTATAGTCTTCAGACGATTCTTTTTCCTGAAATAAACAGGAAATAAATACTATAGACAAATATGATATGTTCTCTGAAATCATCTTTAACTTACACAGGCTTCTATAGCAAAAATAACCTTTTCATGTGATCAAAATAAAATGCATTTTTAGGCTCTGTTTTGACAAATCATTTTTTTCTTATGATCACATCTATAATTTGAATTTCAAACGTATCCATATACCGGTACTTTGAATTCTTTCAGCAAATTGTGAATGCAAAATAATTCTTTAGGAAAGTCTGAAACAGTAGAGAAGGCAAGCAGCAGTCTGCAGCTCCCATTCTTATTAGAGTGACAGTTCCCTGCTGTCATGGCAATACCTAAATGCACCAATCAAGCATTTCAACAAAAGCACATTCATAAAATTTCATTTTAGGAGCTGGACAACACATACCTTAGAGAAGTATCCCACTATGTGATAACCAAGAGCGTCCCACTCACACATGACATAGAAGAGAAATGGGTCCGTGTCATAATACAGGGTCTTGTGGTCGAGGAATAATTTGGCTAATAGACACAGATTTTGAGCATAAGTCTGAAAAGAAAAAAGAAGATTGAATTAACATACTGACAACTGAAAAGAAATACTTAGAGCAAAGACTTATCTGGCTCAGCTGGGTCACTTTTGAGTTGAGTAATCTTTATCGTAAATTACAAACAAAAACAACTGTTTAAATTCCTCTTATTCACAATACCTTGTCTTCCAGTTAAACTTAAAATTTGGTATAGTGCTATCATGCCAGGAAGTTTTCCATTTTTGGTAACCTTCAAAGTCTACAGAACCTTAGTTTTCGTCACAAATTACTTTCATTTGCTGTTACACAATATGCAAGGAGGCAATGTGATCATTTTTTTTTGTTTTGGCACATGTAAAACTGACAATATAACAAATAGGACGCAATATATCCTTGAGCCTCTTTGCTTGGCTCCTACCTTTCTCAGTATAAGAAAGATAACATTATCAATGACATCAAAAAATTCTTTTATAGTCTATAATATCTTGGATTGCCTTAGCGAAGTCTCCAACTTCAAGAGGTTTTTTTGCCCATAAAATCTGAAATCTGTACCATTTCAAAGTTCTGCCAATATTTTCGGCTAAATCTAGCTATTTCTGAGTATAAGTTAAGTAAATATCTACCTTGTTTTTCCTGCCGTCAATTTCAAAGAAGGAGATGTTTCCTTTTCTGTAGATTTCATTCCCAGGAGGATGTCTCACTGGACATTTAACCTGAAATATAATGCAATTTAACGTTAAAATCATTTCCAATGTTCGGCTATTCCACGCATCAGAACCAAATCTGCATTAATTCTATTAACTTTCATATCATTCCTAACAGTTTTTTGCACAGAATATTTATCTATTTACTTTTCTTGACCATGATTTTTCGAAACATTAAATTTAACAATTCAATTCAGAAGATGGGTATTCCTCAGCAATGTAATTTCATATCATTTCACACATTGATAAATAAGCATGTAGGATGGCAGATCAAGCTGAAAATGAAGGGAATCTAACCTTCACAGACATATTTTTTTAGATACCTTCAAGTTCAAACAAAAAAACAAAATCCTATTTCCCAGTAGAGTAAAGAACTTACCAAATGCCGCTCTAAACATTTATCACTCTTGAGGTACTTTAGACAGTATTCACAAATGTATATCACAGGCTGCGAGGTCAGGACCTGTAAAACAAGACAAGAACCCATTAGGGAAATACAAATGATTCGAAATAACCCACAAAGAAATGTTATTCCTTCAATTTTCTTCAGGGCTATTCCATTTAAAAAACTGGGAGGGGGGTGGTCAGGCTGATTTATTTTTCGTAAGATGGATGTAGGGATCGGCGGAAATTCACTTCAGATGCATGGTGGGATGCAAAAGAAATCGCTTTAGATGTATGGGGGTGCATTATCGCTCCATGAAGGCTTACGCATTGTAATAATAACATTTTTATTTGATGCATGTGTGGTGGGTAAAAAATTTGCATTTAATGCATGGGGGGGGGGGGTCGAAAATAATTCACTTTAGATGCATGAGGGGGGTCAAAAATGTAACCTGACCACCCCACCCCCAGGTTTTTAAATGGAGTAGCCTCAGTGTCTGATAGTGTTGGGACGATACTATTACAATCGCGATACTTAATCGCCAATGCAGTCACAATACAACTATTGTGAGGAAAAATTAGGCATGATATATCACGATACACTATTGCCAAAGGGAGCAAGTATCACGATTATCGCGATAGTAATCGTCTGCTTAAAAGCATAGTTCCGCTAATTTCTGATGTGCGCTTTAATGCGCATCACATCTCTATCTTGTGAGAACCCAAGAAAATCGCAACTTTTTTTCAGTTTTTTGCTTTAGTTTTGTAAAATCGAGAATATTTTTTTGCCTAACTTTCCTAACACTAACTTCATACAGCAATGATGTTGAATTGACTCCATTATAAATGATGTTTTTCAAGCTTTTTCTAGTAATTTACCTATCGCAATAGTATTGTATCGTGCACCTCAATAGTTGGCAATATATTGAATTGTTTCCTCACTTGATAGTATGTATCGTTCAGGTATTGTATCGCTAACTAAGTATCGCTTAAACTATTGTATCGCAAAATCCTCACGATACCCAACACTAGTGTCTGATGACTTCATTGGCAATTTTTTGCAACATTTGAAGCTTTTGCAACTAAAATACTGCGGCTCGAGCATGATCAACACCAATGTTACTTATGTTTCCTCAGGTAAATTCCGAGATATTTTCATTCATGATGCAAAAATTATTTTGTATGGTCTGAAAAGCAAATCTTTAATTTTTATAGATTTTCCAAGATTTTTCTAGATTTTCCAAGATTTCCAAACTGATTAGTATACTACGACCATTAAAATCAATGAATAGATGTTCATTGTTCACGGTTTAATTCAAATAGGAGGTCAACGGTAAAACAATTGTTTAATCTGCATAAATGAGAAAATTCAGTATTACAATCTACTGATGGATGGACGGATGATTGGGGCATTACGTCCCATGTTTATGCACTTGGGAGGCTAATTAGGACAGGAGGAGGACATGGTAATGAGGTGAAGGATGATTACAATCTACTGACACCAGATAACTGTCTTCATTCTCATTTACCTCAGGGTACGGAGAAAAATACCAAGGCTTGATTCTGTATCGACCTAACTCAATGAGCTCTATGTTCTTCATCCGAGTGACGATGTCGTCATTATGAGCTACAAGACTTCCAGTCTGACGAGGTTTCTTCTGTTCAACTTCGCATCCATCCTGTTTCCAAGAAAATCACATAATAAATAACTAATTAAGATCAATTCATTCATTCAAACTTCAAACACTTGCAATAGTAAATTTTAATTTTAATTGCTGGTGACATTCTTCAAAATTTGCTTTTGTGACATTTTGTCAGCTATTGAAATTCATCAGTCAAGAGTCACCAGATAAATTTTTTCGACTCCGGACTCCACCTATAAATCAGCCTACAGGTAACCATAAGCATATTTGGACTCGATAGGAAACTCAGTAACACTGTACTCTATAGCCAAATGTGTTCGTAAAGGTCTTTTAAATTTATGAAACAAAAGCTAATCTTTTACCTGTGACAATTCCAGCTGAAATGAAGAAGAAAGAAAGATTAATTTACAAATTTGGAAATACTTGAAAACAGCTCATAAACACACTTTACAATTTAATCATTCCAGGAACTAAATAAGACCATTTACATGAAAATAGAAGCCATACTCCACAAGCTACAAATTTACAAATGAAATGTATACACACACTTGTGGTATTCCAAATGTTAGCCAATTTTTCTAACAGTTCAAATCAACCTCAAGAGTGGCTAAAACTTTTTGCGCAAGTTTCGAAATCTGTTACTGTTGCTCCAAATATTGCTTTCCAGAGTGAAGAAATACAAATTCCAACCTTTTCAAATAATTAACCAGAACTTTATTTAATTACCCCATCTTCCAGCTTCTTCTTTCGTCCACCAGTGTTGGGGGCTTTAAGTAGTTTCTGAGCACTTCCATTCTGCAACAAAAACGAAGCATAGGTAAGTAAATGCATTTCTTGAAACTTAACACACAAAATTTCAGTTTACAAACATTCTTTTTGAATGTTGGCTGAGGCCCTGTTTAGTAAGAAATAACACAAAAATTCTCTATGTTAGTAAAAGCTGACATTCTGTTTGTGTTTACCAATTTTAAGTTGCATCATTTCAAATAAATAACAAAATCTTGAGTCTTTTTCTTTGTCAAGAATAAATTAAATATATGAGAACTTTCTGAGATGTCATGAAACAAATGTTAATCGTTAGATTGCCTTATTAACCAGGATATATTCTGAATAGCAAAAAATTTCTGTTCTCTAATTAAACCTCAACTATATTTCCAAACAGCATAATGTTAACCTGCATGAAACCAACCAAATCTTATATTAGTGGGGAAATAAGCAAGGTTGCAAATATTCCAAGCATGTCCTTACTTCCTTAGATATTTAAATAAATAGTCTATGCATATGTTGCCGCTAAATTTTGGCTTCTTGGGAAACTCAATTGGACAATCTATGCTGTCTTAGGTGGAGGGTGGTGTGGGTGATAGGGCTTTAGATCCTGTATTTTTTCTACAGTAGGCTTAATTTATAGGACAGCAGAGACCACAACAATAAGATGAGGTGACATTGTGGCACGACTCACAAAATGAACCTCCATTGAGTTCCCTCTTAAAATGAGTTACTCAAAGTTAGCAGCCCCGTGTGCTATCATCAAGCTTGGCCACGACCTTTCAGATATAGACATGAGGTAGATCCTTCTGCTTTCATGATATGAATCTAAAATTGTATATGTAAATGTAGGATTTTTTATTGTCCATTTTATTGACCCAGTCAATCTCAACAGACTTTACAATTACACCTTTGGTAGGCCTGTTCAAGCTTGAATCTTTCTCAGCTCCCTGGGGAGCATACACCAGTGTGCAGCGAATTTCATGCGCTCCTTAGTCAAGCATTCTACAATTACCATCACTGCCTATTGTCAAGTACCCATTAACACCTGGATGGAGTGAAGCAAAGAGTTATGGAGGATCTGCTCAGTTCCTCCATGCCATGGCTGGGACTCGAACCTGCAATGTTTCAGTTACCAGGCTAACGCCTTAACCACTGGACCATGGCACCTCTTAGTTCTAGTTCAAATGCGAACAATTGAATGGTCAAAGCTTTAAGTTCAACTTCATTTAATGTAGGCATAAGTGCAGCAACTTGGTTATGTGCAAATTTCAAACAATTAACATTATTAATTAGCCGTATCCCCAATCAAAACAGAAAAAATAAAAGTTAGTTGTTTCCAAACTCCTTACTTTGATGGGTGGGCCCGGTGGGGGCTCCTGTACAAAATCAAATTTTACCAATTTATGCTCACTCAATAAAAAATGCAAGGTCGCCAATATCAAAATATAGCAATCATATTGTTAGTTTTGTAACCTTCTTACTTTGATGGGAGGTTCCTGGATAAAAATACAAAGACAATATCTTAGCCTGTTGAAAAAAACTAAATTCACCAAGACACATTCGAAAAACATTACTTTAGCAATCACAATGCCTCTAAAACACGCAATTTAAGCAAAGCAAATCTTGAACATTTTGCAAAAGCATCAATTAAAAACAAACATTTTCATTAAGTTTCAAGTAGAAGTTGTTATAGTACATGAATATGATCATGGTACGTACATGTATTCAGATATCGCCAAAAAAATTTTTTTTTGGATGCAAAATGAAAGAAATTCGCTCGAACCATTTATTAACCAAAATAAAAATGTTAAGAAGAACCTGAGCATTAAATCTATAAAATTTTGAATAATTTCGATATTGTTAGTGGTAAACTTTTCAAACAGGTCTTACTTTTGGAGATTCCTGACTCTGGATAAAAGAAAACAGATTTTGTTGAAATGAGAAATATTTCTTCCACATGACTGACATGACAATTAGTTTTTCTTTTAAGTTTAATTCCTAGACCTTGCTGACTAATACATAAAATTATCACAATTTGAGACAAATTAACACAATTTCACATTTAAAAAAAACGTAAAAACATCACATCAACATAAAACAAACATTACAATACACTATTGAGAAAAAGTAAAATGTATGCATATATTTCAAAACATTCTTACCAATGCTTGCAAACTACCAAAGGAGGGGACCTCATGTAAACCTTGTAAGGACGGAGCAGATCTGGACGGCGTGAGAGACTTGACCTGAAGCGACCAAGACCCTCCGGGTTACATTCATACAACTATCAAAACACATTCAAAAAACATCCACTTTCATTGTGCCTTACTCATATATCTCTACGTCTATATATCTATAAATGCAGTACAGACTTCAAATGGCTTCACCTATGCTGTTATTTCGCATTTTTAATTTTTATGCCGCTATTCTACATTTTTAAAATCTGTAAACTTCTGAAGAAAAATCGGAGTCATTACCTAGTCTAAATCCAAATGGAATATCAAATTTCTTAATATTATTTACAAAACATTTTGAGTTTTCAGCTATAACGCAATAAAGGTCCAGGGAAATTTAATTCCAACTATCTATCAATACTTATTTTTAAAAAATTCAGTTTCTGAACGTTCTAATATGACAGCATAGCAGAAACCAAGTGAATACCTGACGCAATGACAACATAAACGCTACATGACACAGAGGAAAATTGACAAAAAATATCACAGTTAATTCCAACCAAAGCAAAAGACAAAAAAATAAATTTATTAACTGACAGCCAAATCAGTAAACTTACAACTTCTTTATCAGGAGAGCAAGGACGAGATGAGCCATTCATCGCTTTGCCGTCCTTAACAGGGGTCTTGGCGTCCTTGCGAGGCTGTTCCAACTTCGTGAAGTCAATTCGCTCCTCTGTGACCCACTCATCGAGCCTTTTGTTGACTGGAAAATTAAGTTTTGAATTAAAATTTTAGGATATTATGTCGCTTGATGAAGTTCATGTGGCCGCAAGTGAATATCAACACCATTTTACACAAATTGTTTCTGGTGATCAGGACTTAATCATGTCAAGTTTCATGCAATTCATTGTAGAAATACTAGAATTCCAACAATGTCATAATTCTTTTAAACTATCACCATGATTGTATACTTACAGTCATCATAATGAATGTAGTACGATTTCTTTCCATCAGAGAGGTCTTTAATGCTCAAGATTTCTGCCATATCTGAAACCAATAAAATTATAACAATATACAAATTCATAAATCATCAGTTAACATAGGAGCTCATAGGGCTTAAGGCTGAAACTTGATTATTTCTAACATTTACGATTTGTATTTATTAGCATCAATTAATATACACTTGTTTTATAAACCGCCTAGCGAGTAAGTGGAGAAATTTTTGTTTTATGTGGCTTGGTTGCCGTGGTATTGCCGAAAACGAGTGTTCGCGACACCTGGCGCACTTTTCCGCGTAGGCCTATAGATGTGCATGTCAGTGTGTTTGATGGTTTTTGTCTCATCTTCAATTTCATTCCCCCCTTTAAATAAACGTGTTGTAAAAAATCCGACGCGTTGTGGCGTTAAAAATATAAAGCCTTGATTGGCTTGAAGACAATTTTTTTTAAACCCCCAAGGTCAAAACCCTGGATCCGCCACTGTAAAACGCATCAAAGCCCCCCCCCCCTTGAATTCCCTCCAGATCCGCCACTGAATTTGCCATTCAACAATACTTACGCCAATCCCCTGTGCTCCTGAGCATTACAGGGGCATGGCAGCCCTCAGTGACTTCAGTCTGAAACATAAATTTCTTATGTAACACAAAAGCTAAATGAGAGAGACGAAGAAGGGCTAATCATCACAAAATTGTCATTTTAAAACGGAAAATACAAAGAAATCTTGCCTTGTCCATCGCCATTTTGGATTTTATAGTTTTTCACATTTTCGAAAGAGGGCGGGTATTTTCAAGCGAGCACCTGGCGGAAAGACTTCAAACTAAAAAAAAGTTGATGAAACATGTGAGAAGTTGTTGCAAGAAACTGAAGAAAATTGTTGTTATAGGGTTGCCTTTTGTCAGTCTGCGTGTCAAAGAAGCATGGCTGCTGTAGTAGAAGATGTGCAAGTCAAACAGGAGCCAGTGGAGGCTGTTGACCTGGAGAATAGGTACAATCAAGGATGTGTTTGGCATGCCATGCAGTATGCAGTCATCATCATCATGGCATGGCTATGCATTGGCATGGCCCATGCCAATGCATGGGTTGGCCATGGGCAGTGGAATAAACATCTTTCTAAATAATTTCTAAACAAGAAAATTTCATGGTAAAAAATGGTTTCTTAAAATGTCTTCAGCTTTGAGCGCCATTCCTCTGAAATCTGAATAGTACCGACTGCAGGGGCGTAAGCCGCGTAACTTGCTTGGGGAGGGGCAAGCGGGGCACATCTACATGCTGGATACAACCCACCTCCCATTTATAAACGTCCCTTGGGCTCGTACAAGGCCAAAGGTTATTAAAGGCTCATAGAGAGATGCTGACGCTGCCTGGGCTCAAACCCATGATGGCACACACCCGTTGGAGCCCGATGTTCTACCAACTGGGCTATCCCGTGGGTGTCCTAACTTCCCCGTAAAAGGCCACCCTCCCCCTCGGTAAATTTTGTTCCCGCCTGGTCACCCTTTCGCTCGAGACCCCCTAGTTAATGTTAGAAATACGGGCGGCACAAGCAGCCTGTATCAAGCATGTTTCACAGTAAACTGTTAACCAATAAGGCTTATGTATACGGGTGGCACAAGCAGCCTGTATCAACTATACGGGCGGCACAAGCAGCCTGTATTTTTAGTCTACCCATTTTTTTGAATCTTAGATCAAAACTACTATAAAGAAAAAACAACAAAAAACTAATAAACTAAATAGAACATAATAACGTATAAATTGCAATTATAAACAATGTACATAATTGTCAAGTTTTTGTCCAGGAAGTTTGTTGGATCCAAGTAAGGCACTTCCAATAACGGGCGGCACAAGCAGCCTGTTTTTATCCTGTTTTTATCCTGTTTTTATCAAGTTTTTAGCGAATTACTGCACAATGTAAATAATTAACACTAAAGTGCAGTCTAATGAGCAATCTAGCAAGTCTGAAAACTACGGGCGGCACAAGCAGCCTGTAATAGAAATAAGTTATATTTCTGTTTTTAATCGAACCTGCCTATTACACGACATGTACGCCATCAGGAAGAAGATCTGGATACAGAGGCACCGTTGCCTGCTTCCAGTATTACCTACTGAACTGAACTGAACTGACCCATGGCCATGCAAAAAATAGTTGTGTGTTATAAAAATGACCATTGACTACACATCACTGTACTAATTGTTATCGATAATAATGTATTGGTGTATTTGTGACTCTTTTCAGGATTATAGAGCTTTGTCGCCAGATTCCTAAAGGTATAACGGACACAGTGATTCAAAATGACATGCCCCAATTCGACGCCCAGCAGCGGGTCATGGCCATCAATCGTCTGCTTTCTACGGTAAAATAAATTTCAGTGTTAAAGGTAGTAAGTCTGCATTTTTAATAGACTGTTTATGGATAGATTTCAGTCATATTAAACACATTCCAGTTGAAAAATTTACCTAATTGCTGTTCTATTGACAGTATAAGAAGTTTATTTCCTTGAAAAATGTAAGCAAATAGTTTTTCATGCCGTGAAAAAGCTCTGTTTTGTTTACATTTTGAGCAATGCAGGGCTCTCCTTAAGTAATTTAAGGCTTTACAGTCAATTAAACTCACTTAATTATGGAAAACACGCAATTCTGTTGATTGGAAGTGTATAATATACTTAAAATCTATCAATTTATGATCTATAACTACCAGTTGAATTTTTCATAGAATCGGCGGACTTACTACCTTTAAATTATTTTATAACGGCCTCCAACATAATAAATTGAGTCAATGTATTCATATATGACTTTTTGGAGTACTTCCATTGTCAACTTCTCAAAATGTGTTGCGGTGATGAATAGTTCCATGGTCCTGGCAGAATATTACTGGTGAATCTGGCAATGATTTCAAACCTCTACCTCTGTCTAGTGGTACCTGCTGATTCGTGATTCTGGTCTCATAATTAAGAGATCTTCAATTTGTGTGCAATTAGCCAATAATAATTTCCAGGGATGTCGAAGGAGTCTGAAGTAATAAACTTACAGATTTTTAGACTCCTGTCGTATTACCTAGTTTCTGTTTGCCTCTACGAGTAAAACTGTCATGCATCCAAAATCCTCTGACACCAAAACACTGTAACCAGTGTAAACTAATGTCACTTTGTCTTACTCTTCTTAATCTTGTCTATAAGTTTACTGTAGTTTGTTTCCTTCTTGTTACTTGAGGTGTACTTTTATATTTTGTTGTTTATATATGTACTTTTGTAAATTGAATTAAGATGTTCACAAGAAATTAAAAACTTCAAACTATAATCTGGTAAAATTATTTTTACAGGGGAAGATTGATCTGCTGAAAAGTGGCAACCAACTGATCTACAAGCTGAAAGATCCTGGATCCACAAGGTAAAGCATTTTCCTTTTGATTAAAATTTTATTTCAGGGGACACGGGGAAAAAATTATAATCCGGTTTTCTTAACCATTAAGTTTTCAATGAAAATGTTACACTGTTCAACCACAAAAATTAGCCTATATATATATATATTTATTCACAACCAAGAAGAGAAAATGTGGAAAATTTGGAAATTACCTTGCAGAAGACAAGTTGTGGACTTATTAAGAATCGGGAGTTCAAGAGACGGAGAATTTTCAGAAATCCAAGTCGGAGCTAATTCAAATTAACTCTTTAAATCCTTATTTGCTAAAACTTTGTAAAACAATTTCTTGTTTGACGTTTATTGAAAGTGCTTGAATGTCATTTAACAATGAGTCATTTTAAATTTTCTAATGGCTACATTTTTTGTTAGAAATATCACATTTAGTGAATGTACTTTTGTCGTATTGTAAAAGGTTCATCACCTTGTCATGTTGTAAGTGAAATGTTTTGCTTTATTTCAGCAAGGTGAAAGGAGCAGACCACCAAGAAAAGGTTGTTTACCAAATCATTGAAGAAGCAGGAAATAAAGGTGTGTGTTGCTTGCGGTAGTAAAAATATAAAAATCCAAAAAAATCTCAATCAAATTGATGGTAGGTACAGATATATTGCAGCCCTCTAAAACCTGATCTTGCTGGTCAAAATGGGTTGTAAATTCATTTAAATGTCAGAGCGCATTTACCTCATTGAGCAATCTTTTTGATTGCAGCGTGTACAGGATTTAACTTTATCAGCGGGTTGTTACTGGTCTCCAGGCTCCACTATTGATCTTATATTTCTGTTGATCATCCAATGGTCCCTTGGAGGATTCATATGAGATGAATGCATAATTACGAGGGCCGTTCAGAAAGGTTACAGCTTTTTTTTTTAATACGGACGCTCTTAAAATTCAATGTTGAAATGCGTTCCAAAATAGCTGAATTTCGTTATTCTATATTGAAAATAGGTGTCGGACTGTTTGTATGAAAAAACACCGTGAAATTATTGAATGCCCCTCGTGTGCAATATTCTGAAAATTACTTGGGGAGGGTTAGTCTAGTGGTAGCGTGCTGGACTGCCAATCACTGGGTCCAGGGTTCGAATCAAGCTCTTGCCGGGTCACCTGGGCCTATGTTGGACGGCTGTTTCAATCATCCTTCACCTCATTGCTGTGTCCTCCTCCAGTCCTAATTAGCCTACCAAGTGCATTAATACAGGACGTAAAGCCCCAATCCATCCATCCATCCAAAAATTACTAGAAATTATCTCAAAGCTATAGATTATATTTTCAAAACTTTTTTTTTCAGGAATCTGGATTCGTGACATCAGATACAAGTCCAATTTGCTTCTGACCCAAGTCAACAAGATCTTGAAGAACCTGGAAAGCAAGAAACTTATCAAGGCAGTCAAGTCTGTCAATGTTAGTATTTGGAAATAATGTAATTAGATTTTTCGTGTGTATATTGTAAAACTAACTATTTCATGCTGCAACCTCGAAGTTCAAACTCATGGCATTAAAACTGTTTCTAACTGTCGGGTGAGAGAAATTTCAATGCCACTGCAGAAACATAGTCATAAGATTGATTAATCGAATAACGTAAGGGAAGGATTTTCATTTTAAAATTTTAAATATAGCCTGTGTTTTAAAATAAACTTTGCATTGATATCCTTTCATGAGGGACTGTTAATTTCAGATTGGTTTATTATTCATGTTATTCTGTAGCAACCTGCTTTCAATATGTGTTCATATTGATTTATATATTCTTTGACACCATATGTATTTCAGGCCTCGAAGAAGAAGGTGTACATGTTATACAACCTTGACCCTGACAGATCCGTGACTGGAGGAGCCTGGTACAGCGACCAAGACTTTGAATCTGAGTTTGTGGACATCCTGGTTTCTCAGAGCTACAAATACTTGGAACAAAGGGTAAGCCCAGACTCCAGAGAGCATTTCTTGTAGAACAAAGTTGAATGGAGTCCATTCTGAAAGTGGCATAAATATTGGAACCCAAATAATATTTTCCAAACCAATCATTCTTAGTTTGCTTTCAACGCCTATGAGATCATGCTTCTGTGAAATCTGCAAGTACAACTTGTATTTGATATATATAACCTGAAAGTTGCATTAAAATGCAATAGATATAAATAGCCAAGGTATTCATAAAGAGGACCAATCAGAGGCAATTTACGTAATGTATTATCTATTGCATTTTAATGTTCCAAATGAGTGTTCCATATTCAGCATTAATCAGGGTTAAAAAATCCTGATACTCGTTGCCTGCCTGACAGACTCCCATTTTATGTTGAAAAATCTATAATATTGTTCAAACATCTAAGCTATGGATTTGGGTTGCTTTCAACAGTTCTGACCTTTGGAACTTTAATGTATATATATTGCAATTTTTCTGCAGGCTGCGATTGCCATGGAAACTAAGATAGACCCCATTGCTCAAAGGAATGGTTCCTATACCTCATCAACGGATGTCTGGACGTACATCTCTGAATTAGGTATTAGCAAGGTAAGTTATGTGGCATTGAGCCTGCTACAAACATCCAGTTGGTAATTGGTTTTAAAACTCTTGGAGATGTGTGCAATATTTTTCGGTCTGCGTTGCAAATGGACATTCTTCAGTTTAACATATAACATAAAATTTGTGCTAGTATTGATAGCGAAATCCTCGCAAAAATCCTATTTTTGGTATAATTTTTGTCCGATTTTCCTACTTTTTCGCAGTCAAATTTCCAATTTCTTTAGTCATTCACACTCTGCATGGTGGTGATTTAATCTTGGTTTCCCTGTTTGCTTCAGGTTTCTCTCACACAAGAAGACATCGAAACAATTCTTGACACATTAATTTACGACGGCAAAGTAGAAAAGACTGTTGTGGCAGGAGCTGGAGGTGACGGGGACCACGTCAAGTTGTATCGCGCTGTAGTTTCTCTCGTTCCTACGACAGGGTTAATGCGAGTTCCGTGCGGAATGTGTCCGGTAAGTCAGTACTCTCGGGTTAGAAAAACTTGATGTGCAACGAGTCTTCCAATTTGGATTCGAGGCTCATTGTTCATACTTTATCAAAATTCTCTCCAACAAAGTCTTCAGCTAACAAGTAAGAGGAGCTCTCAGCCTGGATCAATTAGCACGGCCTCAGACATGATATTCATGAACGTCGTCAGGACGTTTTAAACGTAGCACATTTGCAGTAACACTAGTTATTATCATCACCTCAGCCATGCGATAAGTAGGGTATTGTCATTAGATAACCCATGCAACGACCACCCATAATGCCCTCATTTGCAGGGCTGATCATGATTTTGAGGGCCGACAATGATTTTCAGGGCCGATAATGGTATTATTGCTCGTTTCTCGGGCTGACAAGAAATCGTAGGGCTGACATGCAAGCCCTTGGGCTGTCAACCACCCATAATGCCCTCCACAGGTCATGTTATTGTTATATTAGCGGTACTCTTGAAAAAGCCTCATCTAGTAAAATTGGATACTGAGAGATGATTGTTGTCCCCTCCTGTTATCATAAGCCTAGCATGTGCATAAGTACTATGTAAACTTTGTAAAGCCCTATCATTTATTTACTAATATTTCTTATCTTCAATTTCAGGTATTTAACGACTGCCATCCTGGCGGGATCATATCTCCTTCTAACTGCTATTACATGAAGGAGTGGTTGGAATTTTGATACAGGTGGAAACTTAACAAAAACTTTTGTAAGATTATTCTATTTCTCCACCTGACTGCTTTCAAAGACATTCTTGCTGGACTTGTGACAGGTGAAAATGAACGTTGCAACCCGTGGGTTCTTGTTAGAAAGATAAGTGTCTATGCTGCGTTATTTGTGTAATTTCAGGGTATTAACATAAAGTTTGCTTCCTCCGAAACTTAAAAAGTGAAACATTTCATGGATGTCGCATTTCCATGCATAACAATCACGATAAAGGACAGTAGTATTACCGATGACTTATGACGTGATTATTATTGATTGATTATTGATCAGATATTTGATTTTGTGCAATTCAGTGTATGAACTGCATCACCTGTTGACAAATTGATTGTTTCCTAAATGACTCAATAAGGAAGGTATTGTCTATTGATGACACAATATTGAAAATATTGATGACATGATTTCGAAAGTGTAACAGTTTATTGAAATTAAAGATTCAGTAATCACCCAGGTCGCAGATTTATTTTTATCTGGAGATATCTGGATTATCATAAAAGTAAGCTGGGGGTCTTGTTTAAGTGCTAAACCACTTAAATGTGACACATGCCGGATTACTGAAATTTGGTTATGATTTTGATAATTATCTTATTGGTGAGGTCGATTTAATATTTTATTGCCTTCGTGATTTATGTCTGTCTACTATGGGTTGTTTGAGTATCTGTTAATTCTTAAACTTGTATGAAAGAAATAGAGCAAGGACTAAATGTGTTACGTATTAGTAGTTTCTTAATGATGCTACTTAATATAATTTTAGGGGGAGGGTTGGTCTAGTGGTAGCGTGCTTGACTGCCAATCGGTGGGTCCAGGGTTCGAATCCAGCTCTTGCCAGGTCATCTGGGCCTATGTTGGATGGTAGTTTCAATCATCTTTCACCTCATTGCCGTGTCCTCCTGAAATACATCATGTAAAGCCCCAATAGGCTGTGATAGTGGAACTCTCCTTTTTAACCGGCCTAACAGCGGAGGCCGGTTAATACAGGAGCTGTAAATGGATCAGGTGAAACCATAAACAGTAACCACAAACCAGTAACCACAAACCAGTAACCACAAACCAGATGTAAACCACGGTTTTTCCCCATTGTGACCTTAATATTTCACTTACAGTTATGAAATTTGATACAGGTATGGGACTCTCGGTATGGATTGGGAACATGTCGAGAAACCCAAGATGGCTGCCGTTTTATGGCGGCCATTTTGGCAGCCATCTTTCTTCATTCTTGAACTGCCCATTGTGACCTTAATTTTCACTTATAGTTATAAAATTTGGTACAGGTGTGGGCCTCTGGGTATGGATTGGGAACATGTCGAGAAATCCAAGATGGCGGCCATTTTGTGGTGGCCATTTTGGCAGCCATCTTTCTTCATTCTTGAACTGCCCATTGTGACCTTAATATTTCACTTACAGTTATGAAATTTGGTACAGGTATGGTACTCTGGGTATGGATTGGGAACATGTCGAGAAATCCAAGATGGCGGCCATTTTGTGGTGGTCATTTTGGCAGCCATCTTTCTTCATTCTTGAACTGCCCATTGTGACCTTAATATTTCACCTACAGTTATGAAATTTGGTACAGGTATGGTACTGTGGGTATGGATTGGGAACATGTCGGGAAATCTAAGATGGCGGCCATTTTGTGGTGGTCATTTTGGCAGCCATCCTTCTTCATTCTTGAACTGGCCATTGTGACAATAATATTTCACTTACACTTATGAAATTTGGTACAAGTATGGGACTCTGGTGATGGATTGGGAACATGTTGAGAAATCCAAGATGGCGGCCATTTTGTGGTGGCCATTTTGGAAGCCATCTTTCTTCATTCTTGAACTGCCCATTGTGACCATAATATTTCACTTATCGTTATGAAATTTGGTACAAGTATGGGACTCTGGGTATGGATTGGGAACATGTCAAGAAATCCAAGATGGCGGCCATTTTGTGGTGGCCATTTTGGCAGCCATCTTTCTTCATTCTTGAACTGCCCATTGTGACCATAATATTTCACTTACAGTTATGAAATTTGGTACAGGTATGGTACTCTTGGCATGGATTGGGAACATGTCAAGAAATCCAAGATGGCTGCCATTTTGTGGCGGCCATTTTTGCAGCGGCCATTTTGGCAGCAATCTTTCTTCATTCTTGAATTGCCCATTGTGACCTTTATATTTCATCTACAGTTATGAAATTTGGTACAGGTATAGTACTCTGGGTATGGATTGGGAACATGTCGATAAATCCAAGATGGCGGCCATTTTGTGGTTGCCATTTTGGCAGCCATCCTTCTTCATTCTTGAACTGGCCATTGTGACAATAATATTTCACGTACAGTTATGAAATTTAGTACAGGTATAGTACTCTGGGTATGGATTGGGAACATGTCGAGAAATCCAAGATGGCTGCCATTTGTGGCGGCCATTTTGGCAGCCATCTTTCTTCGTTCTTGAACTGCCCATTGTGACCTTAATATCTCACCTACAGTTATGAAATTTGGTACAGGTATGGGACTCTGGGTATGGATTGGGAACATGTCGAGAAATCCAAGATGGCGGCCATTTTGTGGTGGCCATTTTGGCAGCTATCTTTTTTCATTTATTGAACTGCTCATAGTGACCTCAATATTTCGCTTAGAGTTATAAAATTTGTTACAGGTATGGGCCTATTGGTATGGATCAGGGACATGTTGAGAAATCAAAGATGGCGGCCATTTTGGCAGCCATCTTTTGTCATTCTTGAACTGACCATTGTGACCTTAATATTTCACTTACAGTTATGAAATTTGGTACAGGTATTGGCCTGTGGGTATGGATGGGGAACATGTTGAGGAATCCAAGATGGCAGCCATTTTGGCAGCCATCTTTCCTTTTTTTAGGAATTTGTTCGAACTGCATTGATTCTATACTAATAGTCTAGCATCTTCCAATCAACTATTTCTCTTATCTTCCAATATCAGTTGCTCAGTGGTTTAAGCAATGGCCCCTTCAATTTCATTGCGTTAGGTCGGTTTTGAATCCGCGGATTCTTGTTCCAGCTCTCCTGTGTTGACGAGCAGAATAAAACTATTTCCGGGAACAAGCTGCCATTTTGTACCATTGCAGAGTCAGTGAAGCTGGCATTCCAGGCCCCAGGGCACTTTTAATCCATTGAAAACATTACAGATTTGCATTGCCTAGCCTTAAATGGAATGTTTAACATGGATTGCCATCATATTCCAGTACTGTCAGGCTGATTAGACTTTGTTACGGACCTTAGAAACCCCGGCTCCATTGTAAATTCCCAGGCTGATGTTTCCGGAAATAGTTTTATTCTGCTCGTCAACACAGGAGAGCTGGAAAAAGGAGAGTTCCACTGACGCCCGCTATCATCCATCCATCTTTTTATCATTTTAAATGAGGTCTTTCTTGCTATTTCCAGCTTAACTGAATTGATAGCTGAATGCCAATCTGGATGGTGCACCAGGAAGCCCTTGCAAGCTGAGGCCTGCCTGGTGTGCTTTTGGGTTCTGGGTTTGACTCTTCCACAAGGAACACTCACACAGCGAGCTTGAACAAACTTTGGGGTTAAAAAAATTGACCAAGAAAACGATTAGCGCAGTGATGTAGAGGAAGGTCAGACGAACATTTTGATGTATCAAACGAAAAAATCTGTTGGGAATTTTTTGAGATATTTGAGTTTTAGATTTTTAATTTATCACACCCTATTCTTAGCATGTAATCTCCATGAAAAAAAGATTAAAACTGTCCATTTTTCCCTTTTAGGTAATATCTAAGATAATTTCATTATTCAGAAGTAAAAATATGTAGTCATTGTCTCTGCAGAAAGTTTGTACCGCTTCATGCAGACTGACAGGGTGTGATAAACCTATAACTGCTAACATTTCTGGCTAAAGGCCTAAGAAAATGTTTGCAATACCAGGTTGTGTTAGTTTCATCATTCTGGTAAATAATTTTAGCAAATTTGGTCTCACCATCTCATTGTTACAGGCTTTGTTAAGTTTTTTGTGCATTTTATCACTAATTTTGACACCGTGAAAAAAGCATTTCATAACAATGTGAAAAGATAGACAAAGTTGAGTAAATCATCAGAAAATGCATGCATAGAATGTTTGAAGTATCTGCTTCACTATGAAGTTGAATCCCCTGATATTACATGGAAAGTCTTTGCAATTGGACAAAAAGACAAAAAGAAGATTAAAAGCTATAAATAAACAGTAATATTCATACTTAATGTATTTTGAGTACTTAAAATGGATGTTGGGTGTTTAATGTTGATGTGGGTTATCTGGCATCCAAAATCAACCAATCTTTAATTGTATAGAAAACAAAAACAGCATATATTCAGTAAATTATGTGAAAATGTAGTTAATACAAACAGGTACAACTATTGCACATTAAGACTGCAATGTCAAAGTATTTTACTCCATACTTAACGAAAAGCTTCCAAACATTCTATCTATGCGTTTTCTGATGATTCACTCAACATTGGCTACACTTCACATGGTTGCCAAAGTACTTGTTTCACAGTGGTAAAATTTCTTTAAAAACACATAAAAACACCATTAATACACCATAGAGTTCAAAAGTGAGGTAGATTCTACTACAATTATTCACCAGAATGATGAAACTGAGGACAAGCTGGAAAATAAACATATTTTATAAATTTTCTGAGAAATGTTTTCTGTTATTGGTTTATCACACCCTGTCAGTCTACATGAAGTGGTACAAACTTTCTGCAGAGACAATGTCTGCATATTTTTACTTCTGAATAATGATTTTTATCTTAGATATTATCTAACGGGAAAAATGGGCAGTTTTGATCATTTTTATATGGAGATTCCATGCTAACAATAGGGTGTGATAAATAAAAAGTTTAAAACTCAAATATCTCAAAAAATTCCCAACAGATTTTTTCGTTTGATACATCAAAATGTTCGTCTGACCTTTCTCTACATCACTGCGCTAATCGTTTTCTTGGTCAATTTTTTTAACCCCAAAGTTTGTTCAAGCTCGCTGTGCTCAGTTAATGAATGGGTATACAACATCCTGGCTGGAGGTTATGAAAGACAGATTAAATTTCTGGTCTGTTTTATCATGGTGAAGTGATACATGATCACATTGGGTCGAGTGCAACATGTTGCAAACTCCTCACTTTTAGCCTAGTCGTATTATTCAACTTTCATGAGTGGCAAAAATTGGTGCTTCAGACTGTACTTGCCACAGATCATTGCTTTAAACATTTTTGAGTGGTCTTGATCATATTTTAGCACATCTAACAGTCGCATTTGATCATTTGGTAGCCTCATTGGTAAAGGCAATGCAGTGTTCTGGTGTTCGAGAATTAGGTTGGCCTGCTTTTCTTCTTAGTCTTGATTCTGTTACAATGTATGCTTAGGGCCTTACACCCTGTATTTTTTGCACTGCTATGAAAAATCAGTCCTTTATTAGTTGAACGGTTGTCAAACTTGGGGTCTCAAAGGTTTGCAATCTGAGCGTGGTCTCCTGCTCTTCTGAAAGGTCTTGATTCAAATCCTGGCATGTAAAATGCTTGTGGGTCATATTCTGGTCAGACCTTTGTATCTGTTCTGTGCTTTGATTTTCAAGGCTTGTTGTTGTGCGGAGATGCTGTTAAATAGGCGGCACCTTTGAATCCGTGTCTATTCTGGGAAAATATCCTACATATGAGATGTGTTTTAAGAACTTCTAGTCTCACTAATATTGGTTCAATTGACTTTTATGAATGGCCGAAATCTCCTGAACTGGCTTAGAGTGCTGAACTTATCATAACTATATGTCTGTGCTGACTGCTGAGGCTGTTTGTAAATGAAAGACTAAAGTCAAATGTTCCCCCTTGACGGTCCTAATAGTTAAGTGCGCCTCACTGTGCTTGTTCGGGCAGCCACTGGGTTCTGAGGGTGTGGGTTTGAATCCACCCCAGGGAAGTCATTGTCAATCCAATTTGACATAGAGCTATATCTTTGAAACTGCCTTAAAATGTGTGCTCAGCGTTCTATGCTGAGGCAAGCAAAATATCTCTTGGGAATGGAATACCTTGATGTGAACTCACAGCCTCATCGTCTTATCATTATGTCTGCCTCTAAAAGTTGCTCATATAGCCTAAGCTGAAGTAGCTTCACCAGTTGATTGAGGCATGAAATGTTTGCCTGACTTTAAAAGCCTTTGAAGCTTAAGAATCCTATAATTATCACGGAGAATATTATTGGCTTGTAGCTGTACTCATCATGGTCATATGACATGTTGGACATCATAATACTGTCACTTTATAGACTCACTAATCAGCTAATACGATATAATACTGTCATGGGTTGAGGACGGACTTAATTCCGCAGTGCAGGATTTCAGAATGTCCATGATCCACACTGTAAGCAGCAAGTGGATTATCTAAATCCGGACTAATCCCTCTGTAAGCCCACCCAACAGGAGAACTTTACAAAATGTCACTCGCACCTGGCGCAGAGGAGTTAGAGAGGTCTGTTAAACTGTGTTGTGTTGATGAAATCCTCCCAACAACAGATGTAGCTAATTGCAGAGTTTAAACTCTTTCGCTGTTGTTTTTCTGTTTCAACCATGCACAAAGTTTGCAGGAACACTGATATTGTTACAATTACAATTTACATGTGTGTATCACATGACATTGTATAGAAGGTTATAGGCCAAGAATGACATTGCTGCCCCAGTTGTAACCTGAAATTTGCAATTTCTGGTGGCTGATTTTGCATATTAATTTTCTGATTCCACAGTACTGGTTTCCTCGCAAAACTCCTGCACGTCAGATGTACTAATTTTCGGAGATCAGTCAGTGATTTGAGTAAACATTGAGGTACTCCTTGTTTCCAGTCTTTTGCTTACCTCAGCATAGACCACCAAGTACAAGGCCACTTCCAACTTTACATCACATGTGATCAATGCCTAGTAGAAGTGCAAACTGTGCACAGCAAGTCATTTATATATTTTGGGTACTCAACACCCGGACAGAACCCAGGACCTTCAAATTATCAACAGTTCAACACAGCAGGCATGTGTCCCAACCAATAGACCGCTGTTCTGCTTTAAACAAATTCAGTAAAAGATTTTCCAAAAAATGTTGTTCCAAAAAAGTCACATAGGCCTACAGCTGCATTTAGTGCATTAGAAGATTCAGAACATAAATCTATATTCTTTAGCTGCTTACTTGCTTTAAGTGAATACATCAATCTAAAACAAAGACGTCAGGTTAGTTTTATGTTTTTATTTGACACTCAGGAATACAACACTGCTTGAGAAGGGGCACAGCCCTTAAGTGAGGTGCGGCTGAGGCACCCTATAGTAAATATAAACCATAATAATAATAGTATTACCTCCAAAGGCACAAATATCAGAAGCCAAAGGATGCAAGTCTTGAAAATATAAAATATTATCATAACAACGAAACACCAACCCTATTAGTCTGTGGAAAATATAGGCACTTTATGATAATAATGTAGACACATAACACTTATCACAGTACAAAAAAACAAATGCGGATATGTAAGAATATAACTGTAGCAAAATAAGCTCCCTTATGTAACATATGTACAGGATAACCCGAAAAACTAACTGACTTATGTCCTAAATAACTGATATGAGATATAGAAAATGTTAATTATATTGTTAAACAAGTGAACCATTGGAACAAATACACTAAACCTACAGCAAGTACCGATTAGTACAACTAGTAAAGTACCAGGTACACAAGGTAACTTCAGAAACATGTGAATATTTTACAAGTACTGTATACATCAGGACAGCAAAGATAAGTTAGCCAAAGATGTGCGGCTAGTCAGGTCACAATAAATTGTTCACAAAAACTTGCACATGAAATTGAATAACCGAAATAATACAGAAACAATTTTCGATACGCTGGATTAAATGTATTGTGATATGACGATAATAAGTTGGCCCCGCAAAACTCCAATGGAAATAGTTATACAATTATATAGCATCGCAAACATTGCAATAAACTTGATACTAAATAATAAGTAGTATATTTAGTAGGTTACCAAGTGGTAAATAGTTACTAAATATCTTGCGCTAAATACTAAGTAGTAAGTACTAATTAGTAATTACCAATTAGAAAATACCAAGTTTTTAATTTTTACCAGTTAGCTGACCAAGTAGTAAATACCAAGTAGTAAATACCAAGTAGTACACACCAAGTAGTAAATACCAAACAGTAAATACCAAGTAGTAAATACCAAGTAATAAATACCAAGTAGTAAATACCACTTGATAAATATTAAGTAATTAACTGATTAATACCAAATAGAATGCAAAACTATGCATGTACTAATTGTACTTAGTGGTAAATTCCTGGTATTAACATATTTAACTAAGTGGCAAATACCAAGTTTTATACATACGAAGTATTAAATGCTAAATAGTAAATACAAGTATTACTATGATTAGTCTAAATATTAAGCAAAACTTCGAAAGAGAATAATATGCAGTATTATGTACAAAATACGTAACTGAGGTGGCTGGAACTTTTACAATGATATGCTGAGGACTATAAAATTTTTAACGCCTCTGATATTGTCAGCGATAATAGCGGCAAGGATCAAGAGCTCACAGCGAACTAAGCTTATTTAGCTCAGCTGAAATATGATAGGACAAAGAACTGCTCCTTGGGTGTGGCAAAAATCATTATTATAAATGGCAACACTTTGGCGAAGGAGCAATAATATAGGTCACATATAATATAACACAATGTTATGCCATGGCATTGATAAACATAAGTGACATACACCTATCTCTGTTATTAATAACATACAAATCGCATGTTTGGTCAAGGTGAAAAATCTACTTTATGAACAAACATGTTCCAGAACCTCGTATCAGATCAACTAACAATAGCGACAGATCTGCTAATGACATAAATGTAGCAACAGATCTATTAATGACAAAGAAGTGACTTGACAGATCTACTAATGGCATATTAATTATGCAGTGGCAGATCTGCTAATGGCACATATTTGTAATGACAGATCCACTAATAGCATTTATATAAACTGCATTAAAATATCTGCTAATGACAAAGATGTAACTCGATAGATCTGCTAATGACAAATATAGCAACAGATAGATCTGCTAATGACATTTAAATGTGACTACAGATCTGCTAATGACATAAATGTTGCAATAACAGATCTGCTAATGACATGAATGTAGCAACAAATCGACTTATGACATAAATGCAGCAAAAGATCTGCTTATGACAAATTTAACGACGGATCTGCTAAACGCTAATGATATAAATGTAAAGTCTTTGCTCAACACTCGTAGTAAACTTATAGCAGTGATTCGATTATAGGTACCAGCGATCGACATTTTCACACATGTTGTTTTCTTAAAGATTCGAAAAGATGAAATGTACATTGGACAATCAGTGGAAATTCACCTGACACTTGACTAAGTACTAAGTCTGATCCTCAGACTCTCTAACAGTCAACTACCTACCTCACAAGATCATATTAAACAGCTGTAATCCTATCTTAAAAAGGTCAAAATGCCTTTACGTATCTTAGACTACACATACATCCACTTTAAACAGTGTGAAGTTTTAATTTAAAACATTGGCATTAAAGTGACAAAGAGTCCATGTACCGCCAAGTGTACCGGTACCAGACCTTTGTACAACTGTACAACAACATACATGGTACATGAAAAACATGTCATGTATGTATTTTAAGTATTTAAACACTTCTTTTTAAACATTACTTAGACATCATTTAAACACCGAACGATCATCAGTATATCCCTTAAACACAGATTAGCTGTTAAACCCTTCTATAGATGCTAATTAGCTCTGCATATTAAACCACTGCAAGGCATGAAACTGGAATAAAATCCAATAGTGAAAAGATCAAACAACGTGAACCTATCTAAACCATATATATACCTGGATTATACCACCATGGGTAGATTCCTTGAGTAGGACACTAAAATTGAATTCCAAAGTCTTTTAATCATGTACCATTTCATGATTGTAGACTTTTGTTGATCTGCTAAACAGTTGTTAAACGTTAATGCTAAGGTTATATGTAATCTGTTGATCAACCTCCTCACAAATTAGCCTCAGTCATTTAATTTATAGCAGCGTGAAACTTCATAAGTTTTCTAGAACTTGGGTTATTTTCACATTTTGCCAAGCTGTCCAAGTCTCTAAGTGCCCGCCCAGTATGAAGTTATTGGGTTAGTTGACTTTGTTCAAAATGAAAATCTTTCAAAGCAAATATAATGCGTGAATAACTATGTGCTTAATGTGAAACTGGGCTCTTGTCCAGAACTAGACAAAAGAGCACCCTATCATATGTAGACTCCCTCTGACTTACTAGTTGTCATTTTACTGATACTATTGATGCATTAATTCCATAGAACTACGAGTCCATGGCTCCAAGCCGAAAACTGGAAGCCTAAGACTCCCTGTTGTCTTGTTCTTGAGGCATCTTAACTTTAGAGGCATTCATTTTCAGTGTCCAACTCAAGTAACTCAACCTTAAACTATATATATGCTTTACAGAACTATTCAAACCACACCATGAGGCCGATATATAAAATATCTACAATTCTAACCAGTAATGATATGACTTAATATACAAGTAACAATAAGAAAAGGAGTGGGGATTAATCAGCCTAACTCCTACTTAAACTTGCAGGAATATATCCCTGCAAAATGTTTAACAATTCAAACAACACAAAAAATACTGACTGGAGGAAGGCAATATACAGCACAAAATGATTGCATTGTAATATATTAATGATTATGTATAAGAAGTAAATAGTATTTTGCTGAAGCTGCAAACACCAACATAAAACAAGCCTCCCTTCTAAATCCTAATCTAGAATCTATTCCTAGTCTGGAATCCAAGTCTAGAATCCAAGTCTAGAATCATAGATGTTGTCACCATGTCAATTAAGCTGTAATTCTCCTAATTTAGCCTAATTAACTGGGATACAGTTAGATACATAGTAAATATTGCCTCAATTAAACATGTCAAAGGGAAAAATAAGGCAACTTTGGCATCTACCTTGCCAATACAATAAGACACACAAAAGATAATATTGCACTCTTTCAAGTAAATATCGCCGGAAAACTTAGGTGCATAATAAAATAGAATCATACCCCCAATAAGTCGCATAATATGAGAAAAATCTATCCTCGCGCAAAAAAATTAAATTGTAAAAAAATCTCAAAAACTCAAAAAATGAGAAAAAAAGTCAGGTGGCTCGATACTCAGATAACCCCATGATTTCCAAAGCTAATGAAATATTTGCATAATGAAATCATTGAACAATAAGTGGTAAACAAATGTGGTAAATAAATGTGGTAAATAAAAGTTGAATAAAGAAAACAAAGTAATAAGTGTAAATTAGTGTATAAAAATTAAAATAACTCAGTTAAAGCAAATAAATGTTTGGATTTATAAATATCGCACAGATCTGTACAAAAACAAATCTTGATTGTCCAAGCAATAAAATCAACCATTAATTGCATTAATTGAACCGCATATCCGGAGCATATGATAACCAGGTTTAATCTAACAGAATATATTAGTTAATAATAAGCATCATAAGTTAAATAACATAATCCTAGCAACTTGCCTATAAACAATGTACATAATAAACCTAATTTGCATCATATAATATATTACTATAATAATATAACAAATAACCAAGCTCCTTTGTAATAAATAAATTACCTAGAATTATAATAATTATAGCATAATGTAATTAATTATGATATAATTAAAATAACAAATATATATAATTATAATATAACATATCAACAAAGGTTAAAATAATCAACAGCTAATAAATTGTCATTGATGATGTAAAACCGAACCAGTAAAAAAAAAGTCAGTGAAATTAATAATTAAACTAACAAACGAAAAATGATCTACGTTAGTTAGCTCTAGGATGCAATAAACGTAATAAAAATAAATAGAGCTTATCACATGATTATTGTATAAGTAACAAGAATATAACACAGATTAAGGAGTGGCTAGCACTCTCGAAAAGACCGAGGTATAATACTGGTCACCATAAACAATATTACGAGTAAATTATTATATGTTTATATTGAGTGCGAACAAAGGTAAACTTCAGAAACTTTTAAACAAATGACGAATTAGACAACACCTGCATGGCCATCTGTGCAGTATGCAAATATTAATACACACAATATGGTGTATTACGTTAATCTATAACTGTATAAAGACATAATCCCATTGCTGTTAAGCTTCAAAAAGTGTGTTACTTTTTTACAGTCGCATAATTATTATTATAATACGACGATATTCGTCTGATATAATCGTCTGATATTAAACTGCAACTATATTGATTTAACATATTATTTCAAAGGCTGCTTCAGCCTAGAAGTTTTAGGCTTGATGTTGTAAAACGCTGTTACATTAATGTTATACATTAAATACATTAAACAAAAGTTCAATATTGAAGTTGAAAAAATATTATTCAGAAGTAACTTACACATTTAAAAATAGTCTCGATTCTTGCTGCTTTTTGCATGATTGTATTAAATTCCTGCCACGATCTGTACCATATACAGAAAGCATTATGATTGCAATAAAACATATAAATACTAAGATACAAGATCTCATACTGAGTATAATGTCAACTAGGTAAAAAAAAACTAACTCAATACACTGAAACTGAAATTATTCATACAATTAACGATATACAGACTTCTGCTGTATTCGAGTTGTAAACGATACAAAAACGAAATGTAAAATTTGAATATAGCAGTTTTCGTATTCATGAGTTATTTCTAATTAAATACTGAAATTATTTATATGTAACAAATTCACATTTGAATAAGGAAGCCTTCATAGAAGTGCAGTTTCATGGTCAAGTTTTCCCGAATCTATTCTGTTCTAAACAGTATAACAAGGAAAAACGGAGAACAAATGGAAAAACATACTGAGAAAACACATCTAAAGAAACAAATTTGAAAAGACTAAAAAGAAATTGGAATGAAACTACAGACTCAGAGGCAGTGTGTACCAGAGGTCAAAAATCAATCAATCGTGTAAATAAGGTGTACAATAAATAAGCCACTAATGTTTTAAGCAATCTTACAAAATGTTTTACGAAAATATGAAAATGATTTAAATCACACAGTTCGTATAAAAATATGGGAGTATGAAGAATTAGATTGTAATACTTTAAACCACAAATATTGGCAAATATTTTGAGCTCAACCAAATGCATATAATGCAATAAATACTTCAACCATGATAATAATGTGTTATCAAATAAACCCTATACTCAAAATTCAAGTGAGGTACATGATACAATGAAAGTTGCTGAAACAACTGCTGAAGGCATTGTGAACATAACGGGACACGACCAACAGAATTAACGAAATTACCAGTTACTAAATTAGGCAATATCTACATCGGCAAAATGTATCAAATTAATATTGCTCTTCTGTCACCAGCTGGTTCAAAAATACCTGTAAACAACACCCTGCTTATTAATATATCCTTCCCTTGCAGTTTAATAAGTTTATAAAATGCAATCACAATCTTATGTTAATCATATGTTAATATGCTAATGTGATTTCATTGTTTGCTTGTGAATCAATGTATCCTTACAAACAGCTCCAATTCAAACTATCCAATCACACTTCCCAGTACATATATATATCTAATAATATCTAATAATTGATTTCAATTTAAGGCTAAGTTAACGATAATCACGTAACAAAACACGCATAACACCAACCAAAGTTCGTCACACCACTCCAAATTAACACCTGCTTGCATTTAAGCTCAACAAACTAACATACTAGGGAACGGAGTTGTAAATTCTAACAGATTGAAGCTCTTGTCTTTCTTCATAATCTAATCGTCGATTTGAAGATCTGGCATAAGTTGAAGAAGCGACACTGGTCCCCTGTAAAACGGCTGCATAAACTTCAACCAATGCTCCGAGACTTTCATCAGGTGCTTGAAGGTCGGTCGTTGCTCCGGGTCCTCAGCAAGACACTGCAGAATGACCGACTCCAGACCTCCCGAATAGTGGTCAGGGAGTCGGCGATGCAGGTAGGGAGTCGAGGCAACTTTCCTGGGGCCCACGTGCATCGCCTCGGACACATAAGCAGGAACGAGGGCTGCCAATTCATAAAACACACAACCGAGAGCCCACGTTAAGGAGTGCAGGTTCTTCTGACCCCCGACACGCAGTTCTGGCGCAACGTAAGCGGCAGAGTACTGCGCCGAGATATTGGTCCTGTATCGAATGTTGCCCTGAGTAGGAAGGTACAGCAGTAAATTCTCCACCTTGACCTCGCCAAACTTGTCCAGCACAAAATGCTGGGGTTCCATCAGTTCACTGAACAGACACTGGACTTGTAAGTACGCTAAGGCAGAGGCCAGTTTGTAAATTGTGTCCCACAGCAAATACTCCGGCACAAAAACTTTGGACAGCGATAACTGGAAAGCAACCTCTTTGAGAGAAATGACCGGGAATTCCAATACGTAACAAGATATATTTTGTTCTTGGTCCACCATCTTCATGAAACACCTCTGCAGGTTGGGGTGGTTCACGGTGGCCCACTTGTCAGTTTCTTGCTCGAAGATCAGTGGTTCACCGAGCACTGCGCAAATGCTACAGTCGTTACTGTTCATGTTTTGCACTTTGATCAGGACACGAGTATTGTCAAATTTGCTGACGGCCGGGTGGACTCGATGCGTTCGGTGATGGGGGTGATTCGGAAACTGGAAATTGTAATTCATGTGATAGCCCTCCGTATCAAAATCATCTGGAACTTTGAAGGTAGATAAGAAAGATCTGACTGCAGGGGGTAGGGGCAGTTCTTGTATTTTATCAATCCTCCTCATTGTGAGGGATGCCAAGATGCGCCTTCGACACCACTGCTGCAAAGATTTGACAGATGAAATGGGCGGGGTCGAATTGCTGCTGCTGGAAATATTGTTGACATTACTGTCCTTGCCCACTGCCCCAAACTCCTGCAAAATTAATTGATACGGAGGCGTGAAGACGATCGATAACGGCCTGACTGGCATGTCGCAATGGCTGGCTCCACTCTTTTTCTCCGTTTCTCCTTCAAAATGTTTAGCGTCAAGGCAACAGAATGCTTGTCCACCTCGCCAGTCCATCTTCACGTGTGTCGGTGGAACGTCGATTGTTTTGGTCTGATCGGGAAACCCCCAGGTTGTGACGTCATGGTTGGGGCTGCTGGCGGGATTCCCCCTTCCCATAGTTCAGCGGGTCATTTGTGTTGGGTTATGGCGGACGGATGTATCGAAGGGGGACGGGCCGATATTTCGGCAAGAAAAGAGCCTCGGGGAGGAAGCCGGGCGACAAGGATGATCAGTCAGTGCATCGGCGAAACTTGCATATATTTGCACAACCCCTCCTGTTGTTTTTCGCGCTGATCCGCTTCGTTGCTTTCCACTTATGGCTGGCTTTGTCCACTGTCTGTCGGACCACAGCGCACGCGATTCCCCAAAAGACGACGACGGACGATGACAGCCGAACAGAATCTTCGGTGGAATTTGCGCCTCTGCAGGTGGAGACTTCATCCTCTTGCAACATTGAAATGGCGCAAAAACAACCAAATCCTGGCCCCGGAGAGCCTGCCTTGGCTCTGCAAAAGCATCATCATCGAAAAGCTTTCGAGTACATCTCCAAAGCTCTCAAGATTGATGAGGAGGATCGAGGTAGGTGGATCCTTTTGATGTTTTGGCGCTGCGATCAACTCTTGCTTCAGCAACAGTTTGCTCTGTGCTCCCAGCTCTCAAATTTAAATCCCCTGTCACTGTCAGGCCTCAATGTACCTGTGTCTTCTGCCTGGCAACAAATGAACACATTCTCACGGTTTGCTGCAAGCACATTGTGCCAGCTCCTACCTATGATTAATACACATGCGCTGTAGAAAGCAGCTTACACCTGTCAGCTGCTGAGGCTGCTTGGCCAGGGCCACAGGACCCGCCCAGTGTCTTTGAGATGCTCCCCATGCAGTCAATGCAATGCTTCATCAACTTCTCAGCTTGATCAAGTCCCTGCCTTCTGCACAACTTACAAGTCCATTGCAAATTGCAATTTACTGCATACCGGTATATAAGGTGTGCAGCCAAAACGGCGATAGACCAGAACGGCTACTGTAGTTTTGACAGTGTCACAACGGCGATGCCAAAACGGCGATGATCAGATATCCAAAACGGCTACAGGTCTATACCAGAACGACTATACCACTATGCCAGAGCGGCTATACCTTAGTTTCATAGTTTCACCCTTATTTCCCTAGGTAATTAGTCCTAATCAGCTAATTGGCATTGAAGAACAACAGACCCTTTTAGGGCAATATGAAGGGGGTGAAACCTGTGTCACAGTGAGGTGTCAAAGCTGACTGCACTTAGCATTTTTGAAGCCTTCCAGGTATTGACCATTAATTTATCTGTTACCAATTAATAATACTTGCATTTACAGTTAAAGTAAAAAGATTCATGGCACATGAAACATCTACTACAACCCCAGGATGCAACCTTGGAAAATATATTCAGCAATTTGAATGTGCCCAGTAACAGGCAGAAGCAGAAGCAGAAGCATGATGTATAAACAATTAACATAAGTTGTGTAGGCCTATTGATGTCAATTAAGAGTGGGATTACAGTACTGTCAGCCTATGAAGCTTCAGAATTGCAATCGCCGTTTTGGTCAAGCACAATCGCCGTTCTTGTAATGTCAAACAGCCGTTTTGGCAATGGCAAGCAATTTCAAAATTTGCAATAGCCGTTTTGGTCAAGCTAATAAAAATCTTCGCCGTTTCGGCAATAGCCGTTTTGGTTTATCGCCGTTTTGACTGGCAGTCGTATATAATTATATATATTTGTATACATGTTGTACTCCACTGTCAGCTGATCAATCAATGCTGTGCCATAAATTATAAAAAATATTTTTAATATTTATTGAATATGTGTCACATTATTTGGGCTATGGCATGCATATTGCCTAGTGTCAGGAAGAAATACAATGCATCAGCTGTTTAAAAAGATCAGAATCAACTGTCACAAAAGTGTGAAGCCACTATCTCCAATCTCTATCAACTCTAAAATTATGTTTAACTTAAGACTACTGGTTTTATTTTTATTTTTGCAAATTAATTTATAGTCTGTTCTCAAGATAGTGGCTTGTATTGGTTTCCACAATCAAACTTTGTCAGTTCATTGATTAAACAAATTGATAGCCAAATGTTAACGTCATTATTTTCCAACTTTCTCAATAAAATATGAATTACACTGAGGAATAAGTGAGGATGGTAGTCTGAAAAATGCCAATGCCAATGAATGGACCAAAAAATGAGAGAAGCTTCAAGCTTGGAAGAAAAGCAGCAAAGACCAAAGCCATGGACAGTGTTTGCATTTGATCTGGCAGACAGGGACAAGATGCATCACATGACCATGATAACAGACTCAGGATAGAGTCTGTGAAAATTACAATTTTTTCCAGTCAGCAGGAAAGCATTGCTTTACAGCTTGAAGCTTCCAGTAACCTCTAGAATTGTAAAGGGTACATATGCCATATTTGGCATTGTTAACGTTTTGATCATTCATTGTTTTATCTGAAATAGCAAAACTTACAAATGTCATCAAAGTAACAAACTTATCTCAATAAAGTGTGAATTACATTGAGGATGGTAGTCTGGCCAAGATAGAAGAGGCTGGCAGTTTGCATAAGTTAGCACAAGCTTCTGATCATGAAAAGATAGTAGATGCTTGTTCTTGTGAGGGGGGCACTATTCAGTAGTACCTTTCTGTAATGATCAGCTGGACTGTGCTAGTTGGCTAGCTCTAGTCTAAAACTGTCTAATGGTCAATATGGACAAAAAAAGGTGTGGCAGAAATTGGCAAAGCTTTGACTTTTCAGGAAGTACAGCATTGTATACAGTGAAGTTCTGCACACTGCACAGTGTTTAATCTTTTTCTGGATCAAATGAGCATAATGAGAGAGCCTTTGAAAATTGCCCTGCTGAAATTGCCTCTCTTTTCCAATCAGGAGCAGAGCAATGTTGAGGGTTAGCAGAGCTCTACCCCCAGAATGTAGAGGGGGTGGCACTAGGATTGGGGTAGGTCACAGGTCAGTAGCTGCATGACACACCCCAACACACTCAGCTGTGATTAATCCCCTGAAGAGGAGCTGGCAGATTATTGGCATGTGCCTGCAAAAGGGCATTTTTTGGAAGTTTGTCAGATTATCATACCGATCTGCTTGTAAGTCGATTATGATTAGTTGATCACATGGTGTTTGTGAAGGTTAGAAAACGTAGGTTTATTAAAGTAAAGTTTCAGGAGCTTCATGCAAGTATTAAGCTTGTTGTCTGCTACTAGTCTTGCGTCTAGTTTTGAGGAAATTGAAATAATATTACATAGGCTATGATAGACTTTGAGAAGGCCATGTGACACAGCCAACACTCTTGTTTCTTACGTTTTTGTGAATCGCAATGCGGAATGCGCTTGTAAGTTTGGTTTGTGTAAGTTGTATCACTGACCGTGCTGATGACTTGATGTCACACTGAATGAAATGCTTTTTCAGGGTAAATAAGTTTCAGTCATCAGTGACTCATGATGATCAGACTCATCGTCTAACAAAGTATGTTCATAATTGTAAAATTTCAGGAGCTAGTCAAAGTTACTTACTACCAAAAGTATCCTTGCACCTTCTTGTGGATTGCAATGCGGATTGCACTAAGGAATGTGTGGATTGAAATTCTGATTGCGATGCAGATTGCACTGTCACTTGCACAAGTTTGAAACCTTTTGTTCAATTCCAAATTTGGATTGAACCAGTTCTGCAATCTGTTTCAAATCTCAAAAGTGGGAGACACAAGGATGCTTTCTACTCAAATTTGAATTGAAGTTGAACTAGTTCTGCTGCTCCCGTTCCAAATCTGAAAAGTTAATTGCGAATAAATTGCCTTGAGGTTGTTAAATCAAGAATCCACAATTCACCGGCACGGTCTTGGAGTTAAGAAATTATCACATTTCTCAGCAGCCAAGGTCTTATGGCGATTTTTGCTGTCATTAATTCGATAATTATGAGGAATAATGCGGAGTTTTTGAAGAGGAAATCATGATTTCGTTTTGTTTCAGTCCTTGACACCAGCGTGCAATTACCAGCAAGGATCAGAGTAACAGAGCTTTAAAGCAATTTGATGCCATTTGATCTTGTAGATGGCCTCGCTCCAGTTTTTGTATGGTCATGAAGTGATTGATATTGCAAAATAATGAAAATATTAAAAGAAAAATGCTCCCAACGGTGTGGCAGATAGATATATTTGCTCCCAACTCTTCCTTCCTACTTTTATGTTGGTCTGAATTTCACTATTCTAACTCCAATAAGTCTCAGACATTTCCCGATTAATTTGACACTTGACAGTTATTTATATATCAAAAGTCGGTCCTAGATTCGCCTACGACTAGATGCTTTTGCTTAGGGCTCTATTTGCCTGATAAATTTTCCCTTAGTATTCAACTTTATTTTCTATTTAAATAGAGCCGTGTTTGCCAAGCTTTCTATCAACTAGACGCCAGTCAGTCTGTCACTGTCTCACACCTTTATGTAAATCTGGGATTCTGTGACACTGTCTCAGCACTCAGTGTCTCTGTTTGCGTTGTGACTGCCACAGTGCCACGCTCATTGGGCATGGACAATATGGCAGCATAGCTAGCTCATAGCTGGTGGGAGTAGTGGGTGCTCTGTGCTGCATGGGGAGCTCTATGACTCATCTCTGCTGTTTAGCACACCTCATTACCATGGCAACACAATTGGGAGCAGAACTAGTGCATTCCACAGTGGCTGTAAAAGCTGTGCAAATCCCCAAATAGCTATTGCTGCTTCAACCTGCTTGGTTTTGCCAGGGTTTTACCACGGTTTTACGTCGACCTCTGGGAAATGCAGTCAAATAGCATGACTAGGTCTTGCTCATTTCTGATGATTTGGGATCACTAAACTGTCATGAGTGACCTTTTATAGGCTGGACAATAGGGTCTATAAACCCTGATGGACACTCCTCATGAATTGCATGATATAGTGCACTTGCCCACTTGGCCCTCTTGTTTTCTTTAGGTGCAGAGTGATAAACTGTTACAGATCTGGGTATATGGATGAATCAAGGAGAATTCCCATCTACTTTCCTTAGATTTCCATTGCAAGAGTCAAGGTTTATTGTGCCGTTGCTGCACTGTGAAATACTGAAAATCTGGGTTAGTGAGCAGTGAGCACTCCTTTGGCTGAAATCATTGGAAATGGAATGCATCCTTCTGACTTTGCCAAAACTGCCAGTTTGTATCTATGTCTTACTACCTTGCTTATACAGGTTATAGGTGAAACCTAACCAGTTACCAGCAAAAGTTACTATCTCTGCCAACCTCTGAGTTTTTTTGGAGTGGACACTGGACGACCTTTTGGAGAGACGGTCGGGAAACTAGATGTTAAAATCACTTAGTTCCTTTTTTTGTGGCCCTATGAATCTCATGGTCTGATTTACTGGTTCAGATCACCCCTGATCACCCCGTGTCTGAATTAGGGGAACATGTGATGATGTGAAATTCCTTGGATTAGAGGATTATCATTGATTAGCATGTGATATTGATGTGGGGTTGATCCGCTGATCAAGTAGCGATCATGTGTCATTGTTCGACCTATAGGAAGAACATGCTCTTCTTTGGCACTTCCCTGAGGTCTGGTCCCAGACTGGACCCAGAGCAATTGTACTCATTGTTGAGGTCGAATTGTCTTTCAAAATCTACACCTGAGTATGCTGAGGTTATCCCTGTAAACCATGCATGTGGGAGTTGATGGCTCATGGTCTGATCTACATGTTGGAGGAAAAATTAAGGGATGGGTGGGTTGAATGCATGGTTGTTTTTTAGGTCCTGTATTTATGGTCTCTCTAGGCTTTTAACAGCATTTAAGGGACAGACAGGGACCATGGTAATGAGGCAAGGAGCATTTTGGCACATGATGAAATGTCAATCTAACATGGGTTGTCTGTGTCGGGAATTGAACCCGGGCCCCAGAGAATGCTGCCACTGACCTTGGCCCCAGGTCTGAAGAAGTGAAGGCCCTAGCTTAAAAGTAACGCTCTTTTTCCACTGCTCAGAGCTTAGAATTGTATCTGAGTCTTGCTGTTGTGTCAATTGTTGCCTTGCTAACCCCAATGTAGTATGTCAGATACCATTCAGCTCTAAAGTCGATGGAATCAGTCCGTAGAATTATGCATTAATTTTTTCAGCTGCCTTCTGCTGGACTGCCAAGTTAGAGGTGACCGCCACCCAGGCACCCACCCACGTTGCACATGAGTGTCATCATATCAGTTGTTAGGTCACCAAGCCACTCACAGCTCTCATTATTATACCCATAGCAACAGCACCTTTGAATTTTTGTCACTCCTCTTAAATGAGTTGCCATTCCACAAGATATCATCACTATATAATTACCGCTGCCTAGCAACACAACTCACCAAATCCAGCATGGTTGCTATGCTCAATGTAGCCACTAACTGCCCTCCCTTTCACTCCCATCCCCCAAATATGCCAATCCACTTCATCTAACCTCTTCCCTCCGTGTTAATGGGGGGTCCCCTCCTCCCTACTGCTCAACAGTATTCCGTAATAATCCTTCAAAAGTCTTCATTTCTCATCCCCCATCCACCACTCCATTTAATTTAAACAAATGATTTTACCAAATAACAACAGAGGGCTCTGCAAATCACAACCTACACACACAACTCCCCTATTGGATTATGTATGAACAACATAATGCCCCAGTGTCCACACTTCAGTTAGGGGGTAGAGGTGTCAACTTATGCTATCAAGCGCCAATGGGTGTAATGTTTAAATGGGTCTCCATGGGTGTAAATGTTTGCCAATGGGTGTAAATGTTTGCCATTGGGTGTAAATGTTTGCCAATGGGTGTAAATGTTTGCCAATGGGTGTAAGTGTTTGCCAACAGGCGCAAATGTTTGCCAACGGGCGCAAATGTTTGCCAATGGGCGCAAATGTTTGCCAACGGCCGCAAATGTTGCCAACGAGCGCAAATGTTTGCCAACGGGCGCAAATGTTTGCCAACGGGTGCACATGTTTGCTAACGGCCGCAAATGTTTGCCAACGACCGCAAATGTTTGCCAACAGCCGCAAATGTTTGCCAGCGGGCGCAACTGTTTGCCAAGGGCGCAAATGTTTGCCAAGGGGCATAAGTTTGCCAACGGCCGCAAATGTTTGCCAACAGGCGCAAATGTTTACCAAAGGGTGCAAATGTTTGCCAACGGGCGCAAATGTTTGCCAACGGCCGCAAATGTTTGCCAACAGGCGCAGATGTTTGCCAACAGGCGCAGATGTTTGCCCATGGGCATAAGTTTGCCAACGGGCGCAAATGTTTGCCAACGGGCGCAACTGTTTGCCAACGGGCGCAAACGTTTGCCAACGGGCGCAAATGTTTGCCAACGGGCACACATGTTTGCCAACGGGCGCAAATGTTTGCCAACAGCTGCACAGGTTTGCCAACGGCTGCAAATGTTTGCCAACGGGCCAATGTTTGCCAACGGGAGCACATGTTTGCCAACAGGCGCAAATGTTTGCCAACGGGCGCAAATGTTTGCCAACGGGCGCACATGTTTGCCAACGGGTGCACATGTCAGCCAATGTTGGCCAACGGGCGCAAATGTTTGCCAACGGGCGCAAATGTTTTGCCAATGGGCCTAAATGTTTCCCAATGGGCCTAAATGTTTGTGTCAACTTATGCTATCAAGCCATAACTTATGCCTTGGCTCTCAAACCTCCCGTTCGTAGAACGGGTATAATGCTAGTTCAATTAATTATTGCCATTGACAATTAGTCTTAGTTAATAACCTTTTTGCAACAGGTGTCAAAGAAATGTGCATGTGTAATTGAAATGTACTTGTTGTATTAACATGACTAAAATAGAGTAACTTCGGCATTTTCTGAAGATGTGGAGACAGATAATGTATTGTTGATCAGAACTATATAGATGCTACTTCTGTTCCTATTAACTTATGCTTGTCCAGGATTTGGGATGAGGGTATATTTGGAATGCAGTGTGCCACTATGTAATTGCAAAAATTTGTATTGTTTTAGGTATGCGTGCACCAGCATATGCTCATGCTCACATTACTCTGATATATACTCAGCCAGCTCATTTGCACTCATTAGCCAGATTCATTAATAGCCGCAATTTACTGTAGTTTTGCCATGTTCCATAAGCCCATTAATTGTGGAATTCGTCGCGATCTGCATTTTCCATAATTCTGTATGATGTGTAAGAGCTCCAGAATGCACCACGAGGCCGGACATACTTAATTTGTAGCTTCTCAGATCGACCGAACCATCATATTTTGTGTCTACGGAAATAAAAATGGAGCTTACCAACAATTTTTATCAAATTGCAGTCATATAAAAATTGAAATTACAGTTTTGTTTTTTTTTCTCGTCCTGTTGACTGACCCAAGAAAAAATGCCTCGAGAAGATCTGAGAAGCTAACGATCTATAATGTCTGGCCTGAATCCGCCTTATGAACAAGATGAACGTATATGTTTTTTGCTGGAAGGGTTCTCCGGGCGACTTGTCCCTGTAATGGAATATTGTAATTATGGTTTCCCCATCAGCCCTTTCTGGGTCTTTCATCTTCTGTGGTTTTGTCTCATTTCCTTGGTTCCCCAGTTCCCTTGAACATGTTGAGTCCCTTATGATGGATGATGTGAGTGCACTCCTCTTTCCCTCCCATCAACAACATGCTCAGTCACTGAAGGTGAATGACATTTTGTCTTATTCATTTATCTTGTGTATGCTTCAGCTTCTTGTTGATGTTCAAGTGCAGATGCAACAAATTGTAACTTGTTCATTGTTCAACAGTTGTCGGGATATCATAGCTCCCAATTGGACACAAGTCCACGACAGTTAATTTTTAAACATGCACTACTATAGGGATCAATCCTCATCTTCCCTTCAGTCAACCTCAGTAACATGATAATCTGGTTGCATTGTTACTTAAAGCTTTTTGATTTGGTGCTAAATTTAAAGAAATTCTGTTCCTGTGATATCCTGTTTTTACCCTTTTATACAAACTGTTTTTAACTGACAGGGACAGTCTGTTGCAAAGGCATTTTGTCCTGTTTCCTTTCCTTAACCTAGAATCCATCCGATTAGATTAGCATGGCACCATTGGCATGTCACGTATCTACTTATGAATCATCTTCACACCCTAAATCAGGCTAGACGATTCTCACTGGTGCTTACTGGATCTACCAGAAGGCCTTGTTGCACTCCCTGATTATCGTTGCAATTTGTCTCTTGTTCAGATGTATGAGAATGAGATTATGGAGGCATTTATGTTGGCAGTTGAGATTTAGATGTTTAATATATTTAATGACACGTGTATCTTGGTGATATTCAAATGTCGAATAAATATATATAGGCCTTTATATATATTTGTGAAATGTTTAAGCCTGGATAGGAAGAAATACTGACAAACCATTCTGCTGTCAGTATGTGAGGCAGCAGACTGGGGAAGTTCAGGTCAAATGGCTATCAAATTTATATAGATGTAGGTCACTAGGGCAGCTGGAAAGCGTGTATACATCCAGCAAAACTGCTCAGGATTTGCTCAACAGTTCCTGTACACTTCCAGAACATTGAGAAATTCCAATAAAATGTTGTATCCTGCTCCCTGTGGTCACAAAAAAAAACAGGCTACTGTAACTGAGTGTAACCTGGGCCTTATGTGAACCTGTGACAGTCACTGACAGAGGTGTTCATTCACAAATGTGGGTCAGTTGGTGACAGTCATAAACATAATCTTATTAAGGCATTTTATCCCATGTCTTAAGATTGTCCTTCCTTTAGCTTGGAATCCCACTCCGATCAGATTAGCATGGCATGTCTTGTCCCTGCTCATGAATCGCCTCCACACCCTCACTGATGCTCACTGATGCTCCCTGATGCTCAATGGTGCTTAGAGAGGCTGCAGGAAGACCTTGTTTGCACTCCCTGATTATCCATCACGATCCATGCCATTTGCTCAATTTATCTCTTGTATACAGATGTATGAGATGATAGAGACATGTTGGACATTGTTGGTGATGTTGAGATGTCTTGCTGGATGCTGACACCATTTTTGGACGTGATAAATGGGTGAAGATGAGTTTCAAGGAATGGATGTTGGACAGTGTTGGTGCTCTAGGACAGGCATTTACACTAATCCACATAATTTGGTATTAACCTGTTATTGTTCCACGTGATGGCATCTACCATTCGAAATTAGTTTGATGTGAAAACCACACTATCAAGTCTTTGTTTGAACTTGTTTTACTGATGAGTTATCTTGTCACAACACCTAGTTCAGTTCTATGTGTGAACTGAGATAAAGTTGGTCTATTTTAAGGCAAACGTTTTTTAGAGTCAGTTTTGTTAATGTGGCTATGCTAAACCTTTTATTTTATAAAATAGAATTTGTAGGTTTTCAAATCATGTGCAACCAATTTCTCTTTACAAGATTAACCACTTGAATATTGTTTGTTTAGTCTTTAAAAAAATTCTATGTATATTTATACACTTAGATATTCTTCTTTTAGTTCTACACAACTTCTTTTTAGTGCAAATAGATTCAATACTGGCACTAGACTCAATAAACATGGTGATGGAAAGATGCAGCAAGATTATGAAAAAGAAAGATGCCCTAGAAATTTCTAGTTATTATACATGTATGGTTTCTGTATTTACAATTGTTACAATAATGTCAGTATGATTGGAGTGTGCTTTTCTCTTTAATTGGATCTCATATTGGATCGCAATGCGTAGAGCTTGTTTGCGGAAATTTGTTGGGATAATCCGGCGATGATTGATTTGCTACTGCAAGAAAAACATGCGAAAAACGAAGAGGCAATAATGAAGTGCCAAGTTGTCATTGTCTTTTTTCAAAGCATTGTGAATTTCAGAATTTGTGCAAGCCATATTGTTTAAATTAATTGAGATGGTTAATTGAGCAGTTTTGTCTGGCTCTGGTGCTGGTGAAGTGTTTCAGAGTTAGTGGTTTTCTCTCTGTATCTATTAAATTCAAGAAAAAATATTAAATGCGTAACTTTGTAAAAAGAGTGACAGTTTGTCTCTGCATTACACTCATTGTGGTTAATACACAGGATATAAATTCACAATTAATACCCTGGAACACAGTGTTATATACATAAATTATATCTCAGTGATTTGGCAGAGCATGCTCATTGCAAAAAGCAGTCTTGCCAGGATGCCACTTGAAGCCAGATTGAATATGAAACGCAAGATCTGCCAATTTTAAAGGGGGTTTATGACATTAACTATAACTTTTAAACAATATAAAATTTCATGGTCTCAAGCTTTCAGTACTAGACATTGCTCTAACTTGTTGTGTGTGGGCTTGTCAATGTAGAGATAGTTGCACTTAGGCAATTAAGTTCTGTTATCTTCTTACCAAGATATCCTGTGGGTTAAACAGAACCCTATTTTTGTTTAGTAAGTTTTCAGATGAAACATTCTGATAGAATTTGTTAGCCAGGACAGAAAATCAATCAAAGTGCTCAGAAAATGTCAATTTGATGAAATTGAAAGAGTAATTATTAGGGAGCTCTGCTCTCTAAATAGCAAATGAGTGATGTATTTGATATTTGACTTTAAACAACCGAGGACAGAATTTATGACATTTTGATATGCTCATGATGAGGCATTTCTGTGCAAATCACTTTGAAATGAGAAATTTATTACTGGTTCAATATCTTCACATGTGACCCGTGTTTCTACAACTGAAACAAGTTCTGCTAATGCTGGATTACAATGATCTACCGAAGTTCCCGCAACTGTATCTAAAGCTTGTTTGATGTCTATCAATTGTGGTAATTGACAATTTTAAGTTTCAAATAGTATTTATCTTTTTCAAAAGAGGCCATGGTCAATAAACTTGCATCAGTGAAGGGCCAAACTGAATCTGATAAATGAATTTCATGACATATTTGTAAATGAATAAGTTGCTCAATATCGTCATGTGTGACAAGTGTTTCTGCAACTGTAGCAAGTTCCAATGATATCTGTACATAGTGCTTTACAGAAGTAGCCGCAACTATTGTGTTTATGCAGTATCAGTTTTTTTTTTGTTTTTTTTTGGGCATGTTTGACAATTTTGATTCCTTTTCAACATTCACTTTGTTTATTGTCTAGTTGTTTTATGCAAAAGATTAGACATGATATAGTAGTCTTGATAAGTGCCCCTGACCTAGTTTTTGTGCTCTGTTAATCTGAATCTTTTATTCAAGATATTTGTTATCACATATTCAATATTGTTACTTTTGACCTTCAGATGTTACATAGTTACATCCAACATCCATCAAGGTGGCCCTCTATTACCGACAAGTGCTTTTGTCTTGAGAGGGTCCCCTGGCTCTAAATTGTACAATTTCTTATATATCATCCATGTAGTTTTTTTTGTGTAGTTGTCAATGTCATTGTAGAATTCGCTAGGCTATAAAAATAGCCACAACTGTTATCCCAGCTTGTTTGATGTGTATCTAATCTTGTTGTTGACATTCTTTTGAAATTGTCTGGTCCCAGGTAAGATGATCTTTGAATCTTCCAATGGATGAATATTTTCAAAGTGGTAACTTAAAAATGAATATTTAACTTTTTTTGGGTCTTGTGTTTTTTGCCCACCGCGTTTCTTGGAACAGAACCTGCTCAGACTAATGGTTTTTGTCTGGTTTATTTGGCAATTAGCATACTTGTCTTGATTAGATTGTACTTTCAATGTCGTCCTATGTGATTTCACTGACTTGTTTGTCTGCAAGTCAGCAACTGTGACAAGTTCTAGAACTCTGTTCTAACAATGCTCTATACAGATAGCCGCAACAGTGTTTCATGCCATGTGATCAGTCATCAGTGACATCGTTCCAACTGAACTATTATGTGATTTCAGATACATGTAATACCTTTGGCCACAGACTGAAAGAGGTTATGTTAAATACAGACTAGTGTGAAAATGCATGCCACAAACCCAGTTCTGGGCTTTGGATTTAGTAAGTCTACTGACATCTTCACTAATGTACTTGTTGTTCAATATCCGGACATGTGACCTTTGCTTCTACAACTGTAACAAGTTCCAGTAATGCCTACAATAATGCTCTATAGAAGTGGTCGCAACTTGATGCCTTGAGCTTGTTTTTTGCTCTTGATGCTTGTCTTACTTATCTGGTGGTTAAAAATCCTTAATTATCAGGTTTCTCACAAGATAAGATTATCTCTGACTCTGCTTGGTCTGCTCCCAAGAGGCTGTTGATGTCTCCGGCTGATGTTTTGTTCCAGTTTTCTTGTGATATGCGTGCATCATATTGATGGGAATCGTCAATACCTTCCAACTATTTAGTTATAGCCAGTTAATGGCTTTTAGTGATTTTATTTTCTTAATCAATGCTGTCAATGCAGCTGTGCTCCACAAGTGAAATAGCCCTCATATCATTTGGAATCATACTATGTCTACCTTTTGATTTCTCCCCTTGTAGTGCTCCATTTTCTTCAACCTTCACAAACAGGCTGAAGTTGCCTTTATGTGCTGTTCTCTCCTTGTCTGTCTTTCTCTTTCTGTCTGTTTGTGTCTGTCTAGCTGTTTCTGTACATATGTCTCTTTATGTCTATGTGTTCCTGGTGTATGTCTCTAAATAGCCCACTCAGGTGCTGATGAGACGTAAAACTCAAATACACACACACACGCACAACACACACACTATGTGTCTCTGGTACCAAGTTACTCCATATTCCTACTGTCTGTACAACGAAGGTACACCATTTTACTTCATAGTTACTTTGAAACATGCGTGAAGACTGAAGATAGATAGGCTGACTCTTGTCTAAGTTGTCTTATTAGGCTATCATTAGCCTCCTGACTTCACTTCAGCAGATTTTCTTGGTGCCTGCACTTGTGTAATAATTATCTAGACATGAAATGGGAGAGTACTAAACAGAAAGCTTAAATCTCCGATTCTCAAATGGCAATTCCTGCTTTGACTCTCCTCAACCTACTCAATTTAAAATCAATTGCATGATTTGCTATCAATGCTGTGCTATTGACTTGGTATCATAGCATGAGTTCAAAAAGGGCAGTTTTAGTTTCATGCAATTTAGCATGTTGTAGCAACATGATCTAGGGACCCAATTAGAATTGCTCAGTGCTCTGGCAGGCAAACGTTTGTTACATTGGCTCTTTATTTTTAACTCTCCTATAAGTTTTAATTGATGTCTGCAAAGTATTTTTTAGTTGAAGCTTGTTGCAAAAGCTTTGTTTACGAGTAACAGATAGCCACCAGTATTTTGTCAGTCTGAACTTCAGACTCTGAACCGCAGACAGATCATGAGATGGAGAGGTGGACATACATAGTTTAATTTTGTCAATTCTCACCTATTAAATTTGTCTTATTTGCAAAGGGAAAATGGCCGTTTTCACATTACGGAAGGACGTGGAAACATTGTGCTTCTTGAAATCATGGAAAAATCATGGAAAAGCAAAAAAAAGTCTTGGTCTCTTGTGCAATTCATTCATACATGTAATGAAATAATTCAGTATGAATTGTATTTCTTCACCATTACATCAATATTGCATTGCTCTTTCCTTAGCTTCATTTTTGGAGTGTTACATTTCCTGTTTGACTTGTCTGAGCCTGCCACTGTCTGGGGAATGTCTTGAGTTCTGAATATTTTTTGTTTTTCCGGCTTGTCTCGAGTTGTCTGCCACTCTGATTCAATATTGTAAATGTCAAGAATTTTGTACTTTTTTGTGCTCTGGAAGGATGTTACATCGAAGTTCTTGTTAGAACTGCCGTCTGCGATTTTATGTGAGTCACTTCAGAGAATTCCATTTTAGAACGCTTGTGAAACATTCTATGGAGATAGTCTATTAGAATTGTTGGTGGTTATAGAAAATGCATTGTATTGGTTGTTAGCCAGAGTAAGTTATTATTGGCATCATAAAGCTTGGAGTTACAGAACGGAGGGAAAAATATACACCGTGGGCCTGTACAATATGCACATGAAATTCATTCGACATGATATACGCACTTCAAGACAGAAGAATGGACAAGTGGTACAAAAAAAAAATTGAAGGAAGGTTTTGGAAACATGCACGATTTTGCAAGTCTTGCAAAGTATGCTACATATTGTAAATGGATGTGGGATCAAGTGGCTCTTTGGGAAGAGAACTTCTGCAGCTGCTTCATATGAACTCGACCTGCTTTTTGGCTGAGCATTTTCCACTTGAATGATGAATTTAACAACATAAGCTGAAAGTCCCACTGAGCATGCTGAGCAAAAAGCTGGGCAAAAGGCTGAACAGAAAATTGAACAGCAAGCCGGTAAGTTATTGGCAAGGCCTTTTTCTCTCTTCCTTAGATCTTGCTGGAAAAGGCCTGTTAGCCGTGCCCGTTAAGCCATGGATGAAGTGCAAATCAGATGGTGCCTATGGAAAGCTTGCCAGGCTATCAATCTCCTACTAGAACCCCTGGTTCTCAAACAGTTCCAGTGGCTTTGCATTGATTGCTGGGCCTCCCTGAATAAATACACTTTGGGTGGCCAGCAAATGTGAGGGCATTATGTGAATAACTGTCCTGTGTGCTAATTTAGTCCTGGTCATTAAGTTCAACCAGAGACTAAGAGAGGCTACTGGGCTACCTATAAGCTATAACTCTTATACTCAAAACAGAGCTGAATTTCCGTGTGTCACTTAATTTGTGGTGAATTTGTTTGATTCAAAGTAATTATCAGGAGTTTAAAGTGCTACGCTTTATTGGTAAAGATTCGAAAGTGATCAATTCAACATTTATACTCATTTAGAATTCCTGTCGTGGCAGGTTTATCAGATAATCAATAGTAGAATAAGTAGATGGTAGGGTATTTCCCCACTCTGGAAAATTTCCAGATTTCAAGATCTTGCCTGTAAATGAAAGGCTAAATGGTAATTTATTGGAATAATGGTTGTGTCCCAAGCCCCCAACAGTGTCATTGAGTCAAGAGAAGGGTTGAATTTGAGTCAGAGCTGACACCTTGTTCTGTGGGACCTTCGACACTGTTCCAAAGAGGAGATGAGCTTCAGAGGTTCATTGAGTTCCGATTTTGTAATATTCAGATAGATAGATAGATAGATAGATCGATCAATAGATAGACAAGACACCAATGTCTCCTTTGTATGCCTGGCATCCAGCATGGATGTTACTCATGAAGGACCCTGAAAAATGTGGGTTCCCAACCGGTGTTTGAACCCATGCAGTCGAAAAGATCTGTTTTGGCCATTAGAAATTAGAGTAATCAGGTCTCTGATGAGGTACTGCCCTAATTAGAAAATCTCTAAGAATGATTCTGGGTATTGTTATTGACAAGATTCTCTTAAGATATTGACAATAGTTGGAAAACACAAAGCTTAATGCAATAACAAGATGTTTCACAAATTAGTGTCTATTGTTGGAAAGTATCACATGTAGTTCTATTGTTCACAAACAATATGCTTCTGACAATTGCTCTCCATTTGGCTTATGCGCCTATTTTTGTTTAGCAATGATGTTTGTTTTCATATCTTTCAACATGAATGTTTTGGATGTCTTTTTGCAGACGAAACTCGTGGAGGGAATGATGTATATTTAATGAAGTTCTTGTGGTTCCAGCTGGGGCCAGGACATATGCCTTATGCAGTTTATGCCGCCTTTTTACTTCACTGTCAGACGATCCATCAACCCATTTTGACAGCATTAGCCAAAAAGCTTGATAAGACTGGGATCGATGGACGCCCAGAGCTCACTATGAATAACAATAGGATCGGGCCAGTCACCTCCATATTCTTTTGTTTGTTCATCCAGATACGGGTGCGTCCTTTGTTGGAAGTTTGTCACATTGTCGTTGGTATTTTCCATACTGCCCAACAGTGGCCCTTTGTCTGTAGCAGTTCAACGGAGTACAATACATTGTAAACTTCTACAATTTATGAGGTTACATTTCGTGATACCTCCCAAGAAGTGGCTTCGGCATGCTGATCACTTGCAATTTTTGTTCCCTTTTCAGTTGCGAAGATAAATTGGTTTTTCGTAGACCTAAAGTCATATAAGCTTATACTTCAAGACTTCTGAATAAGATAACATATTTTGCCTCTGAATTTGGCATCACTCAATTGTTAATTTATGCCATTTTCAGGACATGTCTTGGACTGTTATATTATGTCCAATGTGTTAGAAACTATATCTTCATGCTAAATCCATTGCCAGTCTCTTCCTGCCAAAGAACGTCTAAATGGGGGGAAAAGACAGGAAACAAAAGTGCACAATGAATGTGCACCTAAAACTGACACTGACAGTGAGTCTTTATGGTCACCAGAACACAAATCAGTCAAGGTTTTATGTTATTATTGAGCTTCTTCGTCGCCAAACGCTTAGCTTCAATATTGAGCTATATTTTGCTCTGTCCTCTCTAATGAGAGAGGGGCTAAAGTATACTTCTCAGATTTCAGATCATTTCATTACTAAACCTTGTCCATGATTAAAAATTTGATCAAGATTGACAGCCGTGATGAATTTGTCCGTGTATCTTTAACTCTCTTAACTCTCTTCCCGAACGATGATAACTAATTTTGGGAGAGTCTTGGCGAAGTGAGATTAGAAAGGCTTTTCTCATTATTTTTTGTGGTTTCAATCATCTTTAGAATAAACTTGAATATTCAGGTGCCAGAAACTGCTGGCAAGTGGGAGGAGAGCCTAATTTGACTGATATAATGTTCTCAGCTAAGTCTGCTCATAGATAAGTGGATTTCGCCTTACCGTTATAAAGGCGATGCTTTTCTAGTCTCAAGCAATTTTGTGTAGACATTAAAAGTTGACAGCTAGTATTCTGTTCCACCAAGTCATAATGAAAAAATATGCCCTTCAATAAGTAGATAAGAAATAAAACTAACAGGTACTACTCCTAGCTTTTTCCCTATATTTTATTTAACTAAAATTCTTATTTATTTTACAACGCCCTAGTAAATTTTTCAGATAGGAGCGCTTTATAAATTAATCAATTCAATGGTCAGCACAAAGAGGTTATTATTGAAGTCTATATTGACATCTATTTCAGACAATTGTTAACTTTATATAGCACTACTATTGTGTAGGATCTGAAATGCAAGAAAGATAATTAACAGCGCCCAGAGAATGCTTAAGGGATAATAATTACACTCAAGATTTTGATAGTGGCTAGTATTTAACCTTCATTTAGGTAATGTCATACATGTGGCCCGCCCATATCCAAATTCTGAAATTCAAAGAAACAGTGGTATTTCATTCGTTTATGTCATGGTGATGAATCATGGTCTTTGGCTGTCTGCACCAACCTTTTGTTTAGAATCATGGTCTGAGGAGTAGGCCTAGATCATGATAATCTTAATTATCTGTTGCTTCCGGACTCGTAAATTCTGGACCAATTTCATCTCTTGTCAACTGCAATGTCTGATGCATTAAAGCGAAACACGAAAGGAAAAAGGTCAGAATAAGCCAGGATTTAGCACAATTGCTAGATCTTTAGCTTAAGAGGCTCAATCAATGTGCTCAAATTCAAGCTAACAACTACTATGGAGTATGGAAGTATAGATCTATCTGTTCAGCAGTGCAGCACTGAAGCTCCAGTGATTTGGAGAGCTTGAAAAGTGTGAATTTAATTCTAGGGTTAGGCATTTTAGTACTTTAGATTCTGTGGGTGGGGTTAGTGGTTAGCTGCAACATTTGTTGTAAATAATGCCATATATCCACTGGATTCCAGGAAGGGATTACTGGACTGCTAAGATGTTGTCGACCGGTGCTGTTGGACATTGCTTTGGGGCGTTCTACTCAAATTTTTCCTTGCAGAACATGGCCATGAGGGAATCAGCTGCCTGAAGCAGCATTATCGATTCATAAGGTGGTAGCTAAATGGGGTCCAGCTGAAGTTACTCGGGGGTATAACCTACGGTTAGCTTTCAGCTACAAGCCTGCCGCTAAGAGGTTTAATGTTTACTCATTTTGCTCAGCTTCTTGGCATGTCTAAACATCTAAGTCCCCTAAATGTATATTTTGAACCACAGCCAACAAAGGATAGTCTAACATCACATGATGGTTTAGCAAAATTCTCTGAAGTTGTGTTGAGGCAGTGTTAGTGTACTCAATATGCCAAGAACTTTACCGCCCAAGTTTCTGCACTCTTATAACAGTTTTCATAAAATGACAAAGCCTTTGTGTATTGTTGTGTGAACTACTGTCCTTAGCTTTTCTTAAAATCTATAGAAATTTTTGATGGTTCCGCAATAAAAACAATTTGCTTACCTATGACCTATGATATATTGCTGTAGCAAAACAAGTTGCTATCTAGGACACCCTGTTGCCTACTATTTTAGGTATGACTATTGTATTTATAAAAAAAGTCAAATTTTACTGAAAGAAAACTTCAGGTCGGATCAAAATATGAAATGTTTCATATACAGTTGGATACCTGCAATGTGTTGAGAGAGTATTGTTTTATGTTGCTTGGTGTTTCTGTGTAAACTGTTGACACTACAAAAAGCTGCAATGTACCCTTCAGGGAAATTGACTGCGGCAGAGTCAAGATTAACAGATAGTTATTGGGTGGCTTATTTTTTATTTGCCTTTTACTTCAGACCTTCCCACAAAAGGATGAAATTGGTCAAGGTCAATAGTGAATGACACTTTTCAATTGATGCAATCAGATCTTTATCATAATATTACTCATATAAAGTGCAATGATGTGGTATCTGAATGCACTGAATATCCTTTACCGTATCATTAAGGAATTTAAGATGGCAGGTAATGCTATGTGTTCAAACCGTTATCATTTTGTGAGATATACTTTAACCTTGTAATGTCAAATAGCAACCCTGGAGCTTAACTTGTCAGCTTGTCAGCTGAACTACCTTGTATGATATTCTGTTCGAACACCAAGGTCACTGTGCAGTACTGTGCACTTGATCCTGCAGTCCAGCTGGGCCTATTCATTTGAGAATGCTCCTGTTGAGGGTCTAGACTGGATGCTTACCATCACAACAGAAGAGCTGTTTGCCTTAGCGGCCATAAATGAGCTGTTGGTAGATGGTCCCACTAGTATGCCATTAATATCCACAATGAATCGCACGCTGATTGTATCAAGTGATGTGTTTCGTGCAAACATTACGAGAATTTATTGTCGTTCTGTCATCGAACGGGATAGAGAGCATGGCCAATTACCCAGATTAGACCGTGGAGAGGAGCTCCCCACTCAGGATGGCTCTTTTGAATGATTTATCAGATGGGATATTACCTAACGTTAGCCTGATGTTAGGCTGACATCGAGCAGCATCTGGTTTGCCATGTTGTTAAGTGCCGTTCAGCTTGTGTTTAGTGTCTTTTGACTTGGCTTCAATGGCATTTGACTGCTATTATTACAGGACTTGACTTGTGCTTCTTTGTTAGTTCATCCCAGATTCAAATTTGGCCATTTTAAAGAGCTAGATATGGGTGTTTTCGGTAATCGGTATGCAATCCCATCTGTTTCATTTTATCTCTTCTTAAATGGTTTGAACACAGCTTTTCTAGCAGTTGACTTTGTCCCATAATTTCACCTCACAGGCTCTTAATGCCTAAAACATCCAAGGTTTATTGAAGTTCATACTTCCATCCCTTGTTGACTTGTAGGAGTTTACTGTCTATCATGGGTACCCTTTATATGTCATGGTATGACTTGTCTACAATGATATCAGGAATTCTTCTTCAAGTGCTAGGTTGCCAAGTTGTTATTGGTGTTGTCTTGAAAAACTTTGCCCTACTCCCATAAAGTCCCAGGTTCAATTCCTTGCTTTGGTTGCATATATATATATCTAGTTTGTAGGTTCATCCCAACAGGAATGCATTAGACATCAACTCAGTACCGTTCTAGTATAGTTATTTCAGCGTTTGTGCTCTTTGGTGAAGTGGCTTTTTGTTGAGGCAAGTAAGAGACTCCACTCTCGATAAGTCTTGAGGCAATACCATGTCTTTTAGAGATATTTAGCAACCTTCTTTGTTGATCAATATGAAGCAATCTTACATTAGCTGAATGTGTGGTTTGTTAACATTAACGTTTGATCAAATAGTGGGAGTTTGTCGTGTTTTGTCTTGTTATTCATTCTGGTAAACGTCTTGACTTTTTGCCAACGGCATTAGAGTCGCATCCTTGACAGTTGCTTCCTCCGACGAGTCCTTTCTCGTATTACTAGTTATGTAGGCCTCGTGGTGTTCTAATGATCTTAATTGTTTGGATATTACCCCTATCTTATGGCCCCCATATCTCTGAAGGTTCACATTTAAGTCAACACGGCATTTGTAAAGGTTATCTGGCATGTTGGGAGTCATTTCATTCGTCTTTATTGGTTTGTTGCCTCATAGCTTCTATAGATGAATATTCCCAGAAATACTGAAGACAATAGATGACACAATACAATTGAGTTGCCTCTATCTAAATAGCCCATACTGGTGCTGACGGGGGGTGTAAAACACAAATTCACTCACTCACTCACTCACTCACAATATAATCCAAATATGATAGGTTAACAATACAAATTGTTCCATGACCCCTATGTGAAATTTGTTATTATCTTCCAAAAGTTTCCATCGAGATTTAGAATACCCTACTTTTTCAAGCCCACAAATAGTATTATTACAAAATTAGCTTTGCCCTTTGTTTAAAATGTGACATCAATTCCTAAAACTTAGGTACAATAATAATTGAATACATCTTTTAATCCTCTTTGGGAAATCTGATGCCTTTTATAAATCCTTTTATAAAGTTCTGTCTGCTTTAGTTTTTCACGTGTAGCTCTTTGCACTGGTTGACATTTTGTCGTTGACGAAAACGGTTTTAAGCTTTTGTTTCACACTGAGCATCCTGCTGTTTCAGCTGTAGCATTTAGCTCAAAATAAAATCCTTTTAATCTGTGTGTTTGTTTTTTGTAGATCATCTTACAAAAATAGTTTACACTTCTGATCTTGCTGAAGACACTTTTTATATCTTGTGCGAGTTTCGTACAGATGTCAATTGAGACGTCACATTTTTTCTGCCAGATGTTTGCGTGGTATTAAATATATGTAGAAGAAAAACACCTTCATAATTGTTTATAAGTGTCGCGTATTATTTTGTAAGAGCTCTTACTGACAATGGAAGCGTTATTGTCAACTTCCTGTGAAGTTGTTGAAAATAAAAGAAGAAATGAAAAGTGAATGTACTTTGCCAAGTCTTGTTATGCCTCTTGTCACGTTGGCTCGCACATGTTATTTATGCAATGTGACAATTGACTCCTCCTAATTGAATAAGCCATGATGATGTCAAGTGAACATTTGCATTCTGCTTCTTCTTCCCGGATAATTGTGCCACAATGGAAAACATGGAATTAAAATCATTAAATTTACAATTTATTAAGTTTTCGTAATGAAGGAAATGAAAATGCAACATTTTCCCTTTTATAATTGTTGGTGAATCTCATTGAAGCCTGAGGCAATGCAATCATGTGTTGTAACACTTGTAATAAATAGAACTATGAGCTGGTTGCAGGTGATGTCAGAGACTATCAAACTTGCAGAAGGAATTCACAACTTCGTAAATTCTGGGGGAGAAGGTTGGGCTGGTGGTAGCGTGTCAGGCTGCCAGTTGCTGGGTCCAGGGTTCGAATCCAGCTCGTGCCAGCTCACTGCGGCCTATGTTGGACGGCTGTTTCAATCATCCTTTGCCTCATTGCCGTGTCCTCCTCCTGTCCTAATTAGCCTACCAAATGCAAAAATACGCCAGGTTCTAGATGACGATAATTGGTTGGAATAATATTTCTTAGAATAATTGGCTACCGATCTAATGACATGTTCAGAATCATATATATCTGTTTCTTCCTTTGTTCCGATTGCGAGCTTTTAGGTCCACCAAACTTCGATAACATGATTCTAGTCATAGTTGAGTTTAATCTGAATCAGTTAAATCTAGTACAAATTGATTTGTATATGGAGCATTAATTATAAAATGCTACTAATGCTAACTGTATTCTTGCAACAATTTGCTATGCCATTGTTTATTTTATGCAATGTATGGTATTAATTGATGAGGTATATGATGTGTAACAAGTTATTTTTAAGATGTTTGCATTTGGTTTTCAGGAAGGAAAGACCAGAAAGACCAGGCCATTGACATGTACAAGAAGGGCATCGAAGAACTGGAGAAAGGAATCGCTGTCGAAGTGTCAGGCAATGGCAAAGAAGGTCAGTTTCTTTTCTTGATGCTACTCTAATATATTTTAGACATCACCAAGATACTTATACCATTGGAAAAGCCGGTATCTAACTGACTGTTAACAACAGCAAACAAACAGTCAGATTATTGTTTATTTAACCAAAGCTATAAGTTAAAATGTATGACAGAAGAAGCGCATGATGTCTAAGTCAGTTGAACCTCTTTGTCAGGTTCTAAAATGCATGTTAGAACCCTCCAAGTCGATGTCTAACCAATACGTAGATTACAATATGAAAGTGTCCTGAGTATAAAAACTCAATCTTGCATTTGAAGAACTGATGGTTGATGACTCGGTTTGTTTATCTTGGACGATATGTTCCTTATCCATGTTATTAGGAATGCTTTTCATGAAGGTAACATACAAGTACACTTTAGAACAGCCGTTCATTTAGTTTTATGCATCTGCCATTCAGGACAGTTTAATTACCATTGTTTCATTTTTTACTGAACATTTTGGCAACCTGAGGCACTGCAGTTGGAAGTCCAAAATATGTACGATATATGGTACATTTCCTTTTTTCGATAACATAAGTAACACATGTACTTCTATGTTGGATTGTGGATGGCAATGCAATAATTGAAGTACTTCAGAATAATGACCACTAAGGGATTATTGGATATTTTGATGTTTTATTGGCTTGGGAGTCGAGGGGTCGTTTCGTGTGTTTGTAAAAAATCATTGCACCAAGGTTGACGATGTCCCGAAGGAATTATGCAGCCTTGTATCGGAGGGTTCAAGGATAAGCAAAACTGCCGAAGCAAAGTGGCGAAGTAGGCTGGCCAAGGAAACTGCGCAGTGATGAAGTACTTTTCAGAACCAACTCATCATGGTATGGTTTACGTGTTTTGTTTAGGATAAGCCAGTTTATTACTGCAGACTCTAACTAAATGGAAGTCTGGATGAAGTTGGGAAGTTTTGTACTGGCTCGAAAGGGCTGGCATTGGATGGGCCGCGGACACTTTTAAGTGGTCCTCGCAGTGACATGAAGTAAAGATGGATGGTGGGGAGTGGTCATCCTTCTTGCGGAGGTCAGCTGCCCCGCATGACCTTGCCAGGGAACACAGGCCGCTAAACATTGGCAGAGGGACCTGCAGTCATGAGATGTATCAGGGTCCTGAGCATAAACTCAATTACTGAAGTGCTGCCCGCAGTGTTGCCGTTTCGTGCTAGGACATCCTGGTTCTCCGATGGCGATGTTGTTCAAATGAGTTGCCGAGAGTAGCTCGTGATCTCTCTCTGAGTCGCTCGGAAGTATTATTACAGTTAAGACCGTTGTCTGTCATTCACATCCTCCTCCCTGACAAACTGCCGCCAATATTCTTTTATCACTTTGCACCAGGTCCTCCTCTCATCTATTTATCGTCGCCCACTTTTAAAAGTTCCTTTAATACCCCACGTCTTCATAAATGTCAGCGTTAACCTACCGTGGTCTGCAGTTCGCAGATTTTATCGCTACCCCACAGCGCCACAAAGTACGATAAACTGCCCAATATACTGCCGTTAATATAATGTATATCGGGTTTCAAAGTGATTTAAACCGATTTCAACTGGACCTTGCGAACTCTCTCAACAACAAGTCTGGTCTAGACCCTCTCATGTAATTTTTATGCCTTTAAGAGTTTGTAATCTTTAGAAAGTTACTTTCTTTTTGAACTGCGTAGGAGCTTCTGAAGCTACTTTCTTCTGAACAATTTTATGTCATCGAGTGATGCTGAAAATTTATTTCTTGCCACTTAGACGAGTACATTGAGACTTGGTTCGAAACACTCTGGAATCAGTTGTCCAAGACTGCTCGACTTGTCGACAGATATGGACTCCACTTTTTGTACCTTTAAATCATAAAGTCAGCTATATTAATTCAGTAAAAACATTTCGGCTAGTCTCTTATATCTTGCTATTTTGACCACTCTTTTGGGGATCATTTTCCACAAGTTGCAATGCACCATCATCTGCGGATGAAAGTTTTTAAAGAATGACAGGAATGGACTGTACATACAATATTTAAGACACTATTTCTTCAATGATGATATTTTCATTAATTGTCCAGAATAACGAAAACTTCATGCTGTTTATGTTCACTGATTCTCTGTTTCTCACATTAATAAAAGGCTTTGCGATTCGACTTCATTCCTTGCGGTAAAAATTTTATCAACCTCCGATGGATTTTGAACTTAAATTTGTATTACAAGTACCATAGACATGGATGTATGAATTCTACTAAGATGCAGTAAACAGTAACATGTATCAATTCATCATTATCAGTAAATAAGATTAAATATGTTTCTTCATCAAAAGGTACATCCAATAGGCCGCCCGACATGTGTTGAATTAAAGAAAACATACATTGCATTCCCAATACAGCTGCTGTGCAATGAAATGATGTAAATGTATGGAGTGCAAATAAAGTAACCAGATAGTTTGGGAGATGGTTTAGAGTGCACTTGGATTGAATGACTTAATGAATATACATCTACATATACTCTAGTACACAGCTGTTAGATATACTTGGTTATATATTTGTTCAATATTGTCGTAAAACATAAATTAGCATTTTGTTTACTGCTCTAAATGTGGCAAATTAAGCATCATCATACTTTCGTGTCCATGATATAATGCAAAAAGATTTTCATTTATCGTTTTCTATGACGTTAGTTGTGATTCTCTGTGTGCGGTTCGTGTAACACCAACGTTACTATGAAGATGATAGTTCGAAATAAAAATATAAGTGAATTGTCAATGAAGAAATCTCTTGGTTTTAGGAATAGACAAAGTCACACAAACATATTGGAAGTATATAATTAATCAGGCACTTAAGAGGAACAAAACGTCTGAAGTGCAATTCCTTTAAAATTCACTTACCAGTTCCACACCCTATAAGTAATCACAGGTTCTGAGGACTGAGGTTTTTCTACTGTAGGAAAGCGGTTGCTTGTCAGAGGGAATACTGTATAGATTGACAGGATGGCTATGGCCTTCGTTATGGGGTTATCTGAGCTATCCATGTTATCTCCATAGATAAATGTTTACTTAGATATTTACCCTCAGATTTCTTATAGGTAAAATTTTCTCATTTGAAATGGAACTTAAAAAGTTAAAGAGTGTTTTGAACTGTTTTCCACTTGTTTATAATCAGTTCAAACTTTTGAATCACTTCCAGGTTGAGTTAACATGATTAAAGGCCTTGCTGAATGATTTAAGTCTTGATTGATTCATGTAAATCCCTCCCATCAAGAAGTGATCACCTCATAAAGGGCTTTAAAAACTTTGAAAAATATCCTGATACATGCTAAGTGGCAGTGAATGCCATTCATTAGACTGATCCTCAGTCATGGAGCTGCTCAGTAATGTCAGTAATGTTAGAATCTGACTCAAAGGGCCTGCTAAAGGGATGGCTAGCATGATTGGGTGCATGTTATACCTCATTTTTCACCCCGCCAACTATTGCCACATCATAGCGCTGGTGGGTTTTCCATGTCCCCAGTGACTGGGCTAGTGTCATCCGCAGTGATATACTAGAGTTGTTGCTCGGATCTCGCTTCTGTTGCTCTTGTGTGCGCCTTGACAAATCTGCCTCTAGTCCCCGAGCTGCTTCACACAACCTTTGGTCGACTCCGCTATATACTTTATACAGTGTGCTTAAGAGTTGCTTCAGACTAGGCCTATATAGTTTACATGGTGAGCTTTACGTAATATGTTGGGTTCTTTAATGCTAGTATTCTTCTTCTTATAATAATAGTATGTAAACTATGAACTGCAGTGTTGATATTCAAATCTTTTCAACCAATTAAGTCAATTAAGAATGGATCTTCAAATTGAAGGGATGCTTTAAATTACACTTACAGGTCAACTGTGTGGATATTGCTATCTGAAGCTTTGTCTGTGGCTGTTATGGCAACAATAGATTTTGAGTCTGCCTGTTGTATCTTTGACACACTCACTCTGAACCTTCAAACACTAGTAAATAATAGATATACTGATATAGATATGCAGTACTTTGTGGTGTAATTTTTACTTTTAGGAGGTCGAGACTGGTGAAATGTCTTGTTTTCTTTTAGAAGGTTGAGACTGGTGAAATGTCTTGAGTTTGACTAGAAGACATTTACTCTGCCTGGAAGTGTTTTGTCCACTGCATTATCGCAGCTTTGCACCACAAAAGCTTGGGCTCTTTGGAAGATACAAACGGTGTAAATCACATTGCTTTGGGGCTGCGCTACAATCTGTTGCTTACTGCCTTCTGCAGCTCTTTTGGAAACCTTTTCATTGCACACATACCACTGCAGTGGCACTGCATACAATAGCTGCTCTGTCTTCTGTGTTAAGAGGAGCTTTGCGTTTCCTTTATGTCCTCTCAACAACATTCAATGTAATGATAAGTCAATGATAACATTGCTTCTGTCTAAATCCAAACACAGTTTCCTAAGAATTATGGTAGTCCTTCAACTGCATGCAGTATCTGGACGAAGAGTCTGGAACCATCAACATGTTCTTTGTTTAGCCTTTGGGATAACCCAGAAAGGTCTTATAATGTAGTCCAGTCACCTCACTTTCCTTAAATTTATGATTTTACCTTACAATTTCTTGCCATATAATGTCGGGCATGTTGAGTGCATCTTGCAATTGAATGAATATTGTCTAGATTCATGTCTAAAGAGTAAAAACTTAGAGGTTCCATATGAGATGGTTGTTTTATTTCAACCATTAGCTGCCTCTGTATTACTGATTACTGTGCTTCTCTTCACTCACTTGGCAGTTAAAAAAATAGTCAAGGACTGTCGAATCACTTTTCGCTTTAAGACATACAAATGTAGGTTTAATTGATAAAGAACTTTATCATCTGGATGGCTTTGACATCAGCAAAAAATAACTGTTTGGTCGATGCCATTCAATATAAGATTCTTGTGAAACTAATATCTTCAGCCAGGCATTTTGCTTAACTTCCTCACAATCTGTCTTCCACATACCAGCTTGCCAGACTTATACATACAACTTCTAAACCTCCTTGCAGAAAGCAAGCTGCTTGGACCTAAGAAGGTATAGACTGTAAGAATGATGAAGAGTCCTCTACATCAAGCCTAACAATGTGCTGACCAACTCTTATAAGCTGAAAACTGTGGAAAGTCAAATAAACCATTTAGCTGGCCACCGGGCAGTACTTCACTTCTTTTGTACTTCTTTACCCTGCGTACTCAGCACCCGCCTAGGCCTGTACATTTGGCATAGCTTTACAGCAAAGTTTGTTATGATGTTGGTATGCACAAGATTGAATTAAATATAATCTCCTCTGTCATGGTCGAAGGGACCACAAGATTGTTCTACTTGGGAAAGGGATCTGAAAAGTTCTGATGTAATAACTTCCATTTCACTGGTATTAAAACTGCCAAATATTTTCAACAAGAATATGTTTAGTTACTGGCAAGCATAGAATTGTGACTTCATTCAGAAGTCTATAAGCTACCGACTTCTCTCTGCTGTTGGCCCCAAATTTTTAGCCCTATGTCTGATTTACGTTTTGCTGCAACATGTGGCTGATCAAAAGAAAGTGACAGGTTTTAAAAATTGTGAAAAACTTAATAAGTTGTATCTATAATACAATGGAAATGTTGATTTTCTCATTTTCATACAGATGATGGATGATCCTGTTGAAAGTGTTTCATAAAAATTAGATTGAATTTATACTTCATCCTTTTTCATTATATTTCAGGAATGAGCTTAACTCTAGTCATAGTGTTACCACTATAGAAAAATGTTTACTTATTATTATATTACTTGAACACACAAATATTATTCGTTTCCCAGATCAAGTGGAAAAATTATGATACGCTGTATGTATGAATAGTTTGATTTGTTAATCCATTCAGTTTTTTATTTAAAATACTTGATAAGTTTTTCTATAAGAAGTTCTTCCTGTTTTTTCTAATATGGATTTGTAGCTTTTTCTAAAATTGTAAATTTTGTCTGTAACATTTTATTGGTGTTTTGTCTGGATTCTTGAAAAATTAATGAGGTTTTATTTGGGTTGAATTGCAAGTCGTGAAATTTTAATGACATTTTATGATGTCTGGAAAATTGTAATGCTTTTTAATTGCTCTCTAAATGCTTAATGTCTCTTTAAAAAGGTTTTGTATTATGTTAATGTTTCACAGTTTTAGTTTTAATATTGATATTTTGGAAAAATGAATGTTTTTCATTGTTCTCAGATAGATTTTAGATTACACAAAGTCATAACATCAGTGTTTGCTTCTACACTTGGAACCAATAGCTGTACAAACGCCTTATAGATTAGAGGGTTTTATGTAAATGAGTGTCCTTTTCAGCCTTTGTAATTTATGCTGCAGGAGTTGTGCCTTGGCATAATCCTGATACAATGACATGTGTGGTGTATTACCATTGGCTTATTGCTTGTGTGTCTCTTTTCTTGTCTTTCGAAGTGCAGTGTGCTGCGTGCAACACCACTTTGGTGATTGTCTGACAGATACATGTAGACTGATTTATCTATTTTGATTATCACAATAATTGAAATTCAGTATATCAAACAAATTATTTTTGATGGATGTTGCTTCTGAGGCGCCAATTTTTTGGAGAGTCGCATTAAAGCTACAGCCGTTATCATGTGAGGATGGTCGGTCACCAATGCCTTGATACTGATGCTAATATAAACATAGAAACATTTTGCTATTTTTGGGCCTTGGCCAAAGTAATTGATTCGGTCCTTTTTGTCAGACAACATGTACACGATGTAGTATGCAGGCGTATTTTGAGATAGATTTAGATTGCATAGATAAGCACAGTAAATCTATAGATTTAGGTTAGGTTGCTAGACTATAATGCATGGATCTGTTATGAAGCAAAAAAAAAAAAAGCTGAGGCTGTTTACTTTACCAATAAAAAATATGCATAGCAACTGGTATCCAGGCAGTTGTACTTTGTACGATCAGCGTGTCATGTACATATTTGTCAATGGAGTTCCATTGTCACTTAACTATATTCTATACATTCTGTAGTTCGGAGTCCCTACTGACAGTTATATTGTTCTCAAAGTATGACTTCGCCTGGACCGTGGACATAAAATGTGATAAATCAATGTTCCATAATCCCCAGGATGCATTCAAACATTCTCCAGGGTCAACCGACAATTTAAGCTGTCTTGCACATAAAAACCATCTGGCCTACAATTCGCTAAGTACCAATATGAGAAATTTAGGTTCTACTATTCTCAGAGTGTTGCTTCGACTAGACACACAAAGTAATAGATGACCTACAATCCCTAGGATGCATTCAAACATTCTGTAAGGACAACTGACAAACATAACGGACATTCGAGTATTCTCACAATGTAAGCTGTCTTGTACATAAAACCATCTGGCCTGCAATCCCCTGAGTCCTGGTATGACCATGTCACATTGTCAGTTGACGACTGCTGCCAACAATACGGTTGTCACAATCTGAGTTTTACTGGATACGAAAAGCCCTGTAAGTCCTGCCATCCCTAATGAAGTCATTCTATACACATTCACACACTACAATGTCAGCTAACAAATATATACAGCTCTGTGTTCTCTCCCAATATGAGCTATACTGGACTGTCTGACCATAGTGTATGACTCCATGGACACTGCAGTGGACAAACTGTACATGTTGCTGCATACCATCCAGGAATTAGACTGGTTGGCAGTGTTTGCCATTTATCGTTATGAGAATCTTGGTAATGCAGACAGAACCCGAATGGGCTATAAGCCGATCGTGTGTATTCAGCAATGCTGAACCTGAATCGGGGTGGGTAAGTGGAGAAAGGCTGGGATGGTATCTTCCAAGCCTTTCAGGGTCTGAATTGTCCAATTAAGATAACATTGGTGGCAAGACTGGTGGGATATAGGCTTGGTTCTACTCTGAAATACTGAACCTGAATCAGTGAAGAATGCAAGACAGAATAGCATATTATAAATTATACTCAAGATATATTTTGACGTCAAAAATTTAGTAACGACCAACTGCAATGAATTAATCACCTCATTGTCATGTCCTCCTGTTCTTGTGCAAAGTGCATAAATACAAGACATAAAGGCTCAATCATCCATCGATCCATCTACAATATGTAAATACTGATGAGATGTTGAAGGGTTCTCAAGAGAAATTTGTCGAAGACTGTAGAAAGGCTAGGATGGTATCTTCCAAGCCTTTCGGGGTCTGATTTGTCCAATTAAGATGACATTGCTCATAGCAGTTGAGCTGTTTACCATATTTTGACGACTCTTCTGCGTGGTCGTCTTGATAAGACGACCATAATTCATGGTCGTCTTATTGCCACGACGATTAATTGTGCAGCCCTTATCAGCCAGGTGTCAGCAGGAGTTACTTGATACCCTCACAACTTGACCACAACACACCCCTGCAACCCACCCTGCTCAAGCCACCCCCTCCCCTGCTCAAGCTTACCCCTCCCCTGCCTGCACTCCCTTCCCTGCTTGCACCCCCTCCTTCGCTGCACTGTCCCATCACTTAGCCTGGCAGTGACTCCCTGCAGAGATTTAATTGACCATGTAGTGTTCATAGACAGCTTCCTCAGTTTTAGCCTCCTCTATTAGTATTGTCAATAAAGAAGGAATATCCCTTGAAGAGCTGATGCCCTGAATCCAATTAGTCATCAAATTAACTGCTGGTCAGATCCCTCTGCTACTTTTTCATATTTCACTCAAAATAATTATGTCCATTGATACTACAGTACAGTAGTATTTGATAAATCTTTTTGCAATGGTGTGAAACATTGAAGCAAACCAATTACTCCCCAAGGTCAAACTGCCTTAGCTTATTATTAGCCAAAAGCTTTTTTTTTTTTTTGGCTAATTCTGAAAAAACTAATTAAGATCCAAAGCCAGATACTGATAGATAGATAGAGAAAGAGAAATTATCTGTGCTACTCTGTTGAATTTATTTATTAGAACTTTTTGATCCTTTGTACCCAGTGACCTCTCTGGGCTTGATTGCCTATTAAGTAACCCTACATAGTTGTTACATAACACCAGGCCCATTCACGTGCCAGCAGCCTCTGATATCCAGCAAGAATGTGCTGGCTCAGCAAAAAATGTTTGCAAAAATCTAAATGCGAAAGTCACAAATTCTAATTAGTAAGATAGGGCATCTTACTGTATTGTATCACTATTGTCTGATATCAGAAAATCAATTTTTAAGGGCATCAAATCACTTGTAGGCCTAATTATAATCAAAATAGCTCAATTACCTTTACGAGCAAAGATTTACCAACACCATGGAAGCTTACAAACTCCCAATTATTTGGCCAAGATCAAGCATTACCAGAGAACCCTCACAAGAAAGTGTTAAAGACTGCCTAGACTTCAGCAAGAAATTATTTATTTCAGAAAAACTCAACTTCTCAGTTATTTTTGAATGATTACATGGAGCTTCCAAGTGTGTTGTTAGCTGTTTTCATATTTTGTGTTTTGTCAGCGTGGCTATTTGAATCACTGAAAGATTTTGTGTGATGATTATTGTTAAAGGGAGCAACCTGATGATGTGGCCCTATATGAAATCACAATTTCAATTACTTATTACTGGTGATTGGAATGACATAAATCAATGACAATAGGCCATTATATAAAATGGCCATTTTTCAGTTCACATGGTGGGAAGTTTCCAGTGCCTGAGGCAAAACATGAGGGAGCCTTGGGTGAGGAATTGGAGGTCCAAAATGAACCTGCAAGGAGGGAGGGGGGAGGGCAGTACCAGTGTAGTGACCAGCCCACTCAGCTTGGCCAACATTGCAGTCCCCAGCCAGACTCCTTGGTGCACCTGCCTCCCCACTGTTACACATGGATAGAACCTATCTCTCTATCCTTTTATAATTAATATATATGTTGACAGAATTAATCTATCTTTCTATTGATATTCATGTAGCTAAGCCTATATACATGTATAACCTTGTCTATATTTGTCACTGGAAAACTTACAAGTGACAATTAACTTTACAGTCTGTCACTTTGATATAGAAAAAGAGTGGACTGTTACACTGAAAATGGCACTTCGTGTGTCATCATGCTGATGATTTATCATGATAATACCCAATACTTTCAATGTTAATTTGATTTAATGAGACTTATCCCCCTTGTTGATGGCAGACAAACGAAGGGATTATGCACCTGATTTTAACTCCAAAATCAGTTATGACAAGTCAAATGGCCTTCTTTTGATCATGACTAATTAAACAGCCCCTATGTTTCCCATGTTGAAAGTAGGGAAGATGACACTTCATGAGGTCTTCATCAGCTATCATGAGTGACAAAGTGCATTTATCACGGTGAATTGGTACTCATTTTTATTAATTTCTATATGAATGTGACAGACTATAAGACTAGAATTGAGGCTTTGGCTATCTATCTATCTATCTATCTATCTATCTATCTATCTATCTATCTATCTATCTATCTATATACATATATATCCAATACTACAGTATCAGTTCTTTATTTCTCCCCTATCATTAATTATTTCCTTTGCAGAGTCAGTACATTCCAACAGAAAATTTTTTTTAAAGGGCTGGCCCCATGCCATTATGTAACAGGCAATCAGGCTCACTTGCGGTCAATGAGTGCAAATGATCGAACAGCTGTGTCAGTAGAAATTTATATAGGCCTACACAAAAGAAGAAATGAAGGTGTTATAAATTACTATATTGACAGTTCTATTAATGCTGTTGGGTTGTAATCTATATAGGGTTAAAAAGCTGGCCTCAATGCGTAAAATAGGTGAAAATGAGTTCATGAGGACCAATGCTAAAATTAGTTTACCAAAATGTATCTTGAATTTCAAAAGAGGTTATTGTATGTAAAATGTTTGCACATTTAATGGGCATCAGTTTTTATTTGTTTAATGTCTTTATGCCAGCATGCAAGCATTGAAGTCTCCTGTGAATTTCATGTGTTATTGACTCATGACCTGGCATTGTTTAACATGATGTATGGTCCTATCATGACTCAGTTCTGTTACACTGTATCAGCTGACTTTCACACTGACCATGACAGTTACCAGATACTGGTAACTATCATGCACTGACAGCCTTCTGAACGTCGTGTTCTGATGCTCACCCTGAATGAGTCGTGGCAATATGGTAACACCATGAACACATGTGTGCAAATCTTCAGATATATGTGTATGAGCAGTTGACCCCTTTGATATCAGATATGAAGGAAATGCAGCTGACCAGGGAGGGGGGGGGGGTAGCTGACCAGGGAGGGAGATGTCATGGGTTGACAAATGGCACAGGTGGGACAAGGGCTGGTCAGTGTTATCTTCTGTGGAAACTTTTGGGCCACATTGGTTCCCCACTTCCTGCAAAGTTACCCTGGCTAATCAATAAGGGGTTGTCATATCTGATTTGTATAGGCCTAAGACTATTTTGTGAATTAACATACATTTAGTTGTTGGCCTAACTAGCAAAACTAGAATTCCTTAGCATATAATCATATGGTACACACATGCTGAAAGTCAATGGTTTAGTGAGAGGGGGGACAATGATGTTCATTAGTGTATTTGTGGATTATTTCGAATTCACGCCAAGTGACTGCTCCCTTTTATGTGCATATGCATATATATGAAACAACATCGGGTGTTGGCCATCCATTTTTTTCCAATTTTCGGCCATTAATTGTGGAATATACTGCACTTATTATATAATACATTTATCTGATAAAACGTTTTAGGTAAAAAAATGACCAACCAGTGATCTTTAAATCAATAACTTTTAAAAGGATGACCTCATCAAATATGATTTTATCTTGAAATTTCTTAACATGAAGCTTATAATTTCACGGAGCCAATTATCCCTGATCACAGAGTGGAGATTTACTTGGTAGTTTCAAACACCTGTTCCATAATTAACCCTCTTTACAGTAGTTAAAACACTCAACAGGGGCGGATACAGGGGGGGGGCTAGGGGTCCCGGCGCCCCCCCCCCCCCCAGACCACCAAGATGAATAATACCATTTTGAAGAAAAATTGCGATAATGCGAGCCCGCGAATGCCAAAACACGCCCGGCCCCCGCTAGACTATCGTGTCTGCATCCGCCACTGCTCAAAAAGGGGTCACTTCAGGGTTTCTATGAAGTTGCTGTGAAATTGACATGGGAATGTCTCTCATGTCATTCATGTGAATTGTCCTGGATTACTTGGGCAGTAACAAAATGAATGAATGACCTCTCAACCAAAGACCCTCTGAAGAAGTCCTAAAAAATTGGTGGTACTAAAAAGAATCTGCCGATACACTTGTAACTATCATTGGCTGAATTAAATATTGCTCTCAAAACTGATGGGGGGCAGTGGCATAAATGGGGGGTCTCGAGTGGGGGGGGGTACCTGGGGGGCACACGATTCTCTGCCACTGTGCTAATTTTGTATATTTTAGGAGAGTTGGAAAGTTCATATGGGGGGGGGACCTGGGGGGCACGTGCCCCCCCAATAGGGACGCCACTGATGGGGGGGGTTCTATCTTAGGAAAAGTTTAATAAAATTTAACAAACTGATCCAAAACATGTCAAACATATGTCTTACATTGACAAGACCTATACAGTGCAACCTCCCTATTTCGCAGTACTTGGGGGACATACTTTGCTTCCCTTGATATATCAGAGGTTCTCTCTGTTTCGCAGTGCCTGTCACCCCCCCCCCCTCCCCCCTCAGGACACGTGCTCCCAGCCAGAGCTGCTGGTTGACCTACATAACATGCAAGCCCAAAAGTGAAACCACTCCCTGCTGCATTGCCTTGGCCTATTGTGAAACTACTTTGTTGTGCAACTGCCTTGGCCTTACTGCACTTGTTGAACTTTTGTCTTTAACTTAAAGACTAACTTCTTAAACTGCTTAAGAAAAGCATAGAGCTGAAAAGTAAAATAATGGAATCTTATTTCTCAGATTGCAGGAGACCTGTTATAGGTAGGAAGAAGCAGTTTTTTGCAGGGTTGCATGATTTAAATCAATTGATTTAAATCATTTGATTTAAATCGTGATTTAAATCAGTGATTTTAATCAATGATTTTTACTGAAAACCACTATATGTTAGAAAAATGCAAATAGTTTGCATATAAATGCTATAATGGATCAGTTGACACCTTCACACTTGAATTGGCAAGGAATCACTGCTACGATGGAGATACCAGGGTGGATTTGGCTTACTTTAATCCAGTTTAAACAGCAATCCTCTCTCATGCGACAAATTCCTAATCTCATGCCAAAAGTAGCACTCATTAAACAAGAAAACAACAATAACAAACAACAGTAATTATAAAATACTGATTCTGTGGTCATCGATGGAAATTTCAATCATTCCTTTGCTCCAAAGTATGATATTATATGATAGTGGCTTCAAAGTATACAAAAATTGTGTCTTCAGAATAGGATTAAACCTTGTTAAGTCTCTTATGGAAGCCAAGTAAAACTTTTCCTATTTCAGCGGTCATTCCTAGCAATAGTAGGTCCAAAATGTTGACAAAATACCACACTTAAATTGACGTTAAATTCATAGTCTGAGGGAATTTATTGCCGCTGGGAAAAGTAAAAAATATTAACAATCTACAACTTCAAATTTCAACTTGATTACATGACTTTAAGGGGGGTGAAAGAAATTTTTCCCAATAGAGAAGAACTAATTAAGAACAGTCTATCATTTATTATTACTTCAATTTCTTCGAAAAATATTATATTTGAAAAAATAAGACTGCTTGATTTAATTCGGATTTAAATAAAAAAAATCCGATTTAAATAAAATAAATCCGATTTTTTAAATTTTTTTTATTTAAATCAGATTTTCTTGCAACCCTGCTTCTGAGATAATTGGGTGATATGACATGCAACACATGGATCACTCACAGCAATTTCAGCTCAAAGCAGCAACATTTCTCTATTTGGTGGCCTTTAAAGCTGTTTGTCAAAATTAGTTAAACACCTCTTGTATTCTTGTATCTGTCTATCTTTCCTGAATGGAAATTTCCACAAGCTGGCTATTGAATATTAATTTTCACTGAAATCAGCTGCTCTATCTGCGCCCCCCCCCCCCACCTGTAAATTAATGTGACCACCAACAGGGACCTCAGAGAGGAGCCAATCTACAATGACAGGGCTCATCACCATCCTCCTACAGGAGGGTGCTCATCACAAGAACTTGATATTTGACCAAATTAAGATAATGGCAAAATGATAAGGACCCAGATTGATAACAGCCTTGGATGGGCATTGTTTAAAGAAATTTGCCATTTTACTGCTAGAATAAATTGAAGCATGGCAGTTACCAGATAACTGTAAATGGCTGTGGGAAAGAAAAAAAAAACAAAGGTTATTGGACAAAGAAAAGAAAGAAAAAATAAAAGATGGAGAGTAAGAGAGATACTCCTTCATTCTTTTAAAAGGATAAGTCTCAATTATTTGGCCTTATGTATAGCAGATTATTTCTGCCGGAATTTGACGACATGCAGTGAAAGGTGTTTAAGTAGGGAAATAAAAGCTGGTGATGTAAATGATGATCAGTTGTGCCCAGGAGATTGATGGACATATATAGATGGTCAGATCAATAGATGTAGATAAATGGTCAGCTTGATATATATAGATAGATGGGTAAAAATATAGTCAGAAAGTCAAACACATAGTCAAGTATAAAGACAGAAGCACATATAAGTGGTCAGATAGATAGTAAGATAGATAGATAGGTAGATAGATAGATATATATATAGATAGATAGATAGATAGATAGATAGATAGATAGATAGATAGATAGATAGATAGATGAAATACATACATACATGCACAGATCACTTCTGTGAAATGCAAAGCCAATATCAATTGTTCCATGACCCCTATCTAACAAGCCCCCTGATTGGTCAACAACCCACCTGCATAATGTGATGTTCACCTGTGTGAGGTGGTGTGTGACAGGCAAGTCAATAACAAATGTGTTATTCACTGATCAGTGAATATAACATTTGTTATTGACCTCCCTGGAAAAAAAATTTCAAAAAAAATTTTTTCCAAAAAAAAAAAAATTTCCAAAAAAAAAAAATCCGAAAAAAAAAAAAAATTAAATTTCCAAAAAAAAAAAATTTCCAAAAAAAAAAAAAATTCCGAAAAAAGATAATTTCCACAAAAAAAAAATTTCCCCATAAAAAAAAATTTCCACAAAAAAAAAACATTTTCCCCAAAAAAAATTATCATGGAACAAAACAATTGTGGACTTCAGTTTCGGTCAATATCAGGTTTTACGGACCTGACCTAGTGATATTACCTCGGCCTTCGGCCTCGGTGAATATCACCGGTCAGGTCCGTAAAACCTGATATTGACCTCAACCGAAGTCCATGATTATATAATAGTGTATTTACTACAGACATTCAGCTCACAGGGTGCACATTGAAAAGTCATAAAGATATTGTGTATTGCTATGGGATAAAAGTGGATAAATCTATCATGAATTACATAACTCCTCAACATGATTATGTTATTTTGGTTGAATACAGAGTAAACTGTAGACACAGTATGTACTCACAATATTAACAAAACATGTCCAAGATAAGTCAAAATTTTTGAAAAATGAGGTGAGTGACTGTAAATCTGTGTGCATGCTGATATAAGTTCCAAGTTGTCTAGAAAATCCTGGCATTTTCTGTTTAAATGATACATTGTATCAGAGGAGTGAAACTAAGAATATCCAGGGACATGAACCCCTTAACAAGACACCCCCACCCTCCTGCACAGTGACCTGTTGGAGGATGGACACCCCCCTCAATCCCAGTTCTGTCGAAAAGGGGTGAATGAGGAGGCACCCAGAGAATCTGTACTGAAGTGGAGGATGGGGGATAGATAGCCAGATACGTTGATAGACAGATAGATTAGTTACCTAAGCTGGAAAAAAAGTTTTTAAAAACTGAAGTCCACAATTGTTGATTTCAATGACAAAACACAAACAATTTTAGCGTTTTCATAATCTAAAAGTAATGTTTATAGAAAAGGAAAGAAGGAAGTGAGGATGGAAGGAAGAAGGGAAAGAAGAAATAAGGGAAGAAAGAAGGAATTTAGCAGGAAGGAGAAAAGGAAGGAAGGAGGGAAAGAAAGAAGGAAGGAAAGAAAGCGACAAAAGAAAGAAGGCGAGAGAGAAGGAAAGAAAGAAGAAAGGAAAGAAGGAAGGAACGAAAGAAGGAACAAAAGAAGGAACGAAAGAAGAAAGGAAAGAATAAAGGAAGGAAAGAAGAAAGGAAAAAAGGAAGGAAGGACAGAAGGAAGGAAATAAGTGAGGATATAAGAAAAGAAGGAAATGCGGAAGTAAGGAAATAGGAAGGAAGGAAATAGACAAGAAGGAATGTAAGAAGGAAAGTAAGAAGGAAAGTAAGAAGTAAAGAAGGAAAGAAAGAAGGAAAGAAAGAAGGAAAGAAAGAAGGAAAGAAGGAAAGAAAGAAGGAAAGAACGTAGGAATGAAAGAAGGAAAGAAAGAAGGAAGGAAATAAGGAAAGCAATAAGGAAAGGAAATAAGTTAGGAAATAAGGAAGGAAGGAAATCGGGAAGGAGGAAAATAGGGATGATAGATAGGGGAAAAAAAGCAACAATGTGTGCATGGCAGCAAACCCTTGTAACTTGCATCTGCAGGCCTATGGGGGATGTAGTGCCACTTATTATTAGCTTCACTGAGAAGCTATTGTGGAGCATGGCATTTCAACATGTGTGTTAGTGGGTATGTGTGGGTATCGATTCCTGCAAAAACTACTGGTTGGATTTAGATTTCCTTTGGCTCGATGTGTTTATTTGTACTGCACAATACCTGGTTAAATTTTGGTGACTATTGGAGGTTTTTTGGGCCTACAGTTAAAGAAATCTAAAAAAGGCCTCTTTTTGCTGTAGCACTAGAGCCAAAAGAGTATATATTTTTACATTCTCTCCAAACATAGGCCATTAAACGTTCGTAGAATGTTGCAGAAGGTGCCAGGAGCACTAAATTAGCAACAATTCAAGGTTTATTTGATGAAAATCCACCAGAATTGGCGAAATTAGCTGGATCTTTTATCATCAGTCTTGCAATTTATTACAATCAGTTCAATTTTAAGCGAAGCAATGTGCTCTCTGAGCGCCAGTTCTAGTTGTTGTTCCATCTAATTAAAATTTATATTGTGTTTTATCACAAAGAAGTGAAACTTTTTATGCTAAAGCAGTTTCTTGTCTGCAGTAGTTTTTTAATGGAGTTGTGTACAAATCTCTATTTTATGCAGTCACAGTGACAAACTGGACCGTTTTGGCAGGAAATTTGAAATTTGAGCATTTTCAGAATGTCTTTTGGGCCCTGTATTGGCTATTTTGTTTGGAGATGTTTGGGTCAAGAGATGTCCATAACTTAATGTTCCTTTTGGGGGTAAAAATACCCTTACAAAAATTAATAACAGTAAATTTTGCAAAAATATTATTTTTTCAATGCTCCATGATTCTGTCCATTTTAGGAGTTACTCAATGGAAATTTTGCATTTAGATGTCTAAATTAGGCCTATACCTCTTTAAACTCATTTGGAGGGCCAATCTTAGGAAATTTTCATGAAAACCAAAAAACTGGGAAAAAGGAGGATTTTTGATAGTTTTCTCAAATTTATGTTTCTTAAAAATGTATGGTAAACAATAAATTGGTAAACTTCAACAAATATTTACTTATTCCTATTAGGAAGTTACTTTTGTATCCATATATATCCATTTAGTTTAGTGTACAATTTTGCTTGAAATGGATTATTTTCAAAATTCTGAAATTAAGCACACAATATAAACAGCGCCTGGTTCTAGCCACTCAGGGAAAGTCTTTTTCAGGGGATATGAAGTAAGACATAACACAGCCTCCATTTTGAACCCCTGGGTTCGTTTGTTACTTCCTTTCATGAAAAGTGAGATTTAGTGAATAACTTCGCCTACATGTGCAAGATATTTCAACAATTACTATAATACATATTTGGTATTCCTATTTTCATAATGTTCTGGGCAATACGGTCCTTGTTCATGGGGCAAATCCGGCCCCTCTGATTTTGATGTTAAACACATTTGAAGTTTTGAACATAAAATTTGCCGTGTAAGTTGCTCTTTTATGCCTTTGAAATGTTCATCAGTTAGTGATTATCATTCAAATGTGTTAAAGTGGAGAATTTGCCAGGGTTATTGGAATATTGATTATGTCACAGATGTATATAATTTTTTATAATTATCCTTCCAAAATGGTTGTATATCCTTCAGAATTTCCTTTGACTGATGAGTGACATTTGCTTGTTAACTCTCATTGAGCTTCATGGGGGTGAAAATCTGGCCCCAGAGAAAGAACGCTCATTTAGTAATAATAGCACAATACCCATGATACGGGAGTAGGAGGGGGGTAAAAATTTAGGTATACATTTTTAACGTAAAACCCAGCCTATGTCCTTGTACGACAAAGTTTCATGTAAGTTTTTGTGACAATCTATACTTTAGCTGGGAAAAAATTTGTACCTCTTTTTATTCCATTTAGTCTTTCTCACAATCTGGGTTTCCTTTCTGTTCTGTCTACCTATCCTATCTTTCTCCCCATCCTTCTTTATTTCTCTCTGTTTGTCCTATTTTCCTTCTCTCCATTTTCAATCTGCTTTTCTTTCTCCAATATATTTCTCTTTCCCTGACTTCTATTTTTCCGTTTTTTAAATTCCATATTTGTAAATTTGCCTTCCTTCCTGTCTTATTTTCAAGGATTTCTTTTTCTCTCTTTCTAGAAATCAATCTTTTTCAGGTCTTTCAAACTTTATATTTTCTTTCTGTATTTCTATCTGCTCTTCTACATATACATACACCTTTGTTAATTAACTTCTGTTCTGGCTGTATTGAACTATGCAGGATTTTTATCTATATGGAGGCTTAACTTTCCTGAACTCAAAAGAAGCCCCACTTTGTCTCAAAGTTCTAAGCAAGAAATCCTTTTAATCAGCCTATTCCCCAATTTACCCTCTTTAAAGACCTCACAGACGTCACCCCAGGGGGTCTCTGATGTTGAGACACTGGAATGTCTCACATGTATGTTAGTTGATGAGCAATCATTTTATAAGTGAAGATATTAATATTCAAGAGATAGGCCTAGTGGAAATTTCCATGAAAAGAAAGATTACCCCTGAAAAAATCAATCGATTGTCAGCCTGCAAAGTATACATGTATGTATTGTTTAGTTAGAAAATAGTGTGGAAGCAATCTATCTATCTATCTATCTATCTATTTATCTATCTATCTATCTATCTATCTATCTATCTATCTATCTATCTATCTATCTATCTATATATATATATCTATATATCTATTTATTTGTCTATCTATATCTCTTTATCTCAACACATCTATCTGTCTATCTATCTATCCATCCATCCATCTAACTATCTATCTATATATCTGTATTTATATCCATCTATCTATCTCTACAATGTGTAACTTTTTTTCCTGAAACAGTGCATGGGACCTCTAAAGTGATGACAAGATTTGCAACTTTCTTCCAGGAATAAAGGTGTACTTGCAAACAAGCACCTAAAAAAGGATTAGATAACATAATAAATATATCAAAATTTTAAATGCTATCTGTAATAGGCCTACATGTTAAATCATTATATTCCGCATTTCATCCAGACTGTGACAAACTATTATTTTTGTCAAAAATGAGTTAGTCAACGCATAACAGGAAATTCTTTTTAAAAAAAAGAAAGAAATTTAAGTTAGCTTCATAACATCCCACATAATCATGCATTCATATCAAACACAGTTGAAGCTCAGCCTCAGAAGCGGCAATTCATAAGATTTTCTACATCCCATTGTCGTGTAATACAGAAATCAAGATATTGTACTCAAATTTGTTGATTGGCATACAAACAAGCAGGGGAGGAGCATAAAGCTACACATTAATGGATGAAGAAATTGGCCAATTGGGGCCATCAGATGGGGGGGGGGAGGGGTGATTGGTGAAGAAGGGGGGGGGGGCTCATGAGGAGAGGAGGGTATAGTGGTCAGTGTGCTGATTGGTGATAAACACCCTCGTTCCTCAGTTGTTAATCAGATATGAAGGAGACATGACAGATATGCTCTGGCTTTGGATATTTGCAAGTTGGAAGTAAACTTTTAAAGATATCATAAAAAAGTATTATTTGATAAACACTGCTGCTGCAAGATGTTTACAAGCATGAACATTATACTTCATTTATTCTAAAATGACTATGGAATAGAAACTGTTAATGTTAAGAATTTCATGCAAGAAGTGAAGTTGATTTTAAATGAGGACATCATACAAAAAATAAAAAAGGATAACATTTTATAATATCTGTGAAATGGGAATAACACATAATCTAACATAGGTAAGTGGAGTTATTTATTGAGCATGGTCCCTTTTGAACACTTTGAACAGTCCATTGGCCACTATAATAATGAAAGATTGCCTATGATTGCACATATTTTTTGTTAATAGCTTAAATCATTAGGTTATCTGTTTTTTTTTTCAATCTTGAATTAAAATTGCCAACAGCTCTGGTACCACAAGAAATCTTTGTGAAATTCCATTCATGAGTAGAGATTGGCTTAGACTACTTCCATCATAATTTCATGGGGAAATGTGTAAATGATTATCTTGGATTCAGGCCACCCAAGGGTCCAGCTGCTGCTGTCCAGTTTGACAGGCAGGGCTGCTGAGTCTTGCAGCTTCTTCCTCACCCCTTCCTTTGGGACCCCCTTTCTCCCCTGGGACCCCCTCCTACCCCCCTGTCATGAGGAGGTTGACCACCCTCACCTCTGGTGTGAAATTGATAAACTACTGGCAACTGACCAAGTAAAATCATCCTACATGGTCATCAGATAATGGTAACACCAGTGTCTGAGTGACAATGTGGCCCCATATTACCACGGGGCACATAACCACAGATTGAGTCTAAAATTCTGATAAAATCAGATTAGATACTTCAAACCACATGTGATCTTGGTGTCAAGTTTCAAATTTATTGCTGCACCCCCCTGCTTGCTGTTGCCTGTTAAGCACTGCCAGAGCTGATTAAGGGTGTCTTCCTGATAAGGTCACGTTACCCCAGGCTGGGGACCCTTTTTCTTATCGTCCCCTTATCTAGGGGACCTCGCTAGAGTCGTCAAAATTTGGTAAACAACGGGACTGCATAGACTCATGGGACCTGTAGGGTTCTACTATATGCTGAGCCAAAATCAATGTATGATGTATCTATGGAAGAATTTCAGAAGATGCCAAGAAAACTCCTTGAAACTCTTGAAGTTTCTTGAAACTGCAGAAAGCCCAGGATTGGGATGGGATCTTCCAAGCCTCTCAGGAGCTGATTTTAGAGTTGCATGCGAAATTGTGGGAGATTCCGCTGCAAAGACGGTTCCTCGAGGAATATTGTTTATTGATTGGGGCTTTACATTCTGTATTTATGCACTTGATAGGCTAATTAGGACAGGAGGGAGACAGCAATGAGGCAAAGGATGATTGAAACAGCCGTCCAACATAGGCCCAGTTGACTCAGCAAGAGCTGGTTTCGAACCTTGAACCAGCAATTGGCAGCCCAGCACGCACCACTAGACCAACCCTCCCCAAAAATATTGTTGTAGGTTGCTCACTGGAGTCTCACTGTTAAGCTGTTAACCAGACTGTATAGTGAGTTGAGCCACCCTGCCTAAATCATGTAAATTACATGCAGTGATTTGACTTGGTTCAGTTGGTTGTCAATTTTCAGTCTGATTTGGAATATATTATTCGAAGTTCCTGGGTGAATATCGGATCGATAGACGGTGATAAAAAGGGACTACATCAATGACTAGTTAGCATTGTGCTAGTATTGATTGGTAAGGTCAGAAGTTAATGTGTCGGAGTGAACTGCAGCATATGGTGGATATATAAGAAAATTACAATGAGGAGCTAAGCATAAAAAGTCTTGCAAGCCTTTGACACAATGCACAATGAGAATAAAATACTGCACAATGCTCTATATAGTTATTGGTCGCTGGCTCATAAAGCCTTCATAGAAGTTCTGAAACGGACGAACAGACATTCAGATAGAATGACTTTATTCAGACCAAATTAGTTTAATAAAATGTTTACAAAAACAGGCATTGTGGAGATCTATGTTAAGGCTAAGGTAGCTATCAGGTTGTCATTTGGTCCACCATAAGGCAAATAAAGAACCTGAAACCTTAACACTGCTTAAGGTGATTGAGAAGTGGGAGCATTCATCAGAGTGATTTGTGATTCAGAGTTTGGGCTACAATTAATGAAGATTATTTATCACAGGGAGATTGTTTGTGTGGGATGCTTCCTCTGTATATCATGTATATCAGCAATATACATGTATCTACTTGTGAACAGTTAAATGGCCCAACAAATTTGATCATAAGGTCACCAAAATTGACCGAACCCTCCTTCTTTCAAGTCTTTTGAGACCCTTTGAGATAGCAGTGCTATTTTGATGAGGGCATTGTTCCGTACAATGACCTGCCAATGTCCTTTTCTTGTGGCTGTCCTTTGGCCTGCTCAAAGACTTGCTGTGAAGGCCTCGAATCGATTTTTGCTTTGCTCAACTCTGTGGGGTGAGAGGCAAAGACCTGAGAATGGCAGGGATGGTCCATTTGGACGTGTCCGGCATGTCATTAACTTCCACTTGTCTCCTTTGGTGCTTTTTATTCCCTCCATTGTGAGTATAGATGGCAATACAGTGTCCGTGATACCGAGTAGATACTCAATGCATTGTTTGTTATGGCTTTGCATTGATTGTTTTAAGATATGGCTGCTTTGCCTACTTTAGTAATTTATGACTTATGTGGTAAAATATATTGTTAGTCTTAGTTTGTGGCCGGTCTAGTTGGCCAAATGGTTATGCACAGCGCAGGCCTGCTTCACTGATGGTCTTTGCCTGGTAATGAACCCAAAATATATTCAATGGACCTTCAAGAGCGAAATCTGAGCTGGATATTATTCGGATGAAACATTAGATTGTTGGCCTCTTGTGTTGGTGCATGGTTGGTGCCCATAGTAAATGTGTGACATGTTGAGGAAGCAAGCTATCTCTCCAATCTCATCAATCAACTCTTGTGAGTAAAACTGGGCTTCTGAAGAGGACTGCGATTGTCATATATCTATGTACATGCATATCTAAATCTATCTGTATCTATCTATGTCTATTTGTCTATCCAACCGAGCTATTCCAATAAATTCTTTTTCTGGAGTCACGCAAGGATATGCCGTGTCGCCAAGTAAAGCAAATTTTCACAGCACGCTGAAGTAGTATTTTATTGACTCAACCGCCTTTGAAAACATGCAATCATCAAATAACGTACAATCTATTGGTGGTTATTTTTGTGCACTTTTTGGCAGTCGTCTGAATACCTTATTGTACTTTCAGTCCAACTCAGTCGCGATAGAACTGTTTGATAATAGCAGAATAGTGCTGGTAAAATTGCTAATTTTACTGCTGAGTGATTGTTAAAAAATGTTGCTTCGCGTGGAACGCTCAGCTTGTTAAAAAATGATCGACCCAACATAGATAATTAAGATTAAAAAATATTAGAAGTTTAGTGTCAACAACTTCTCTAATGGACTTATATTTTTAAAAAAGTCAATCACAAAAAAAGAGATTGGCTAATTTTTTGTCTTGATAGTTTTGGTCATGAATCTTCTCAAAAACTTATGAACAGTATCTTGCTCTTTTAAAGCCTTTTAATGCTAATGGGGCGTCTAATCCCTCATCATAATAGGAAATGCATCATAATAGGAAATGCGACCAACAAATTTTATAATACAAAAATATTCTTATTTTATTTGTGCACTTACATGATTACATCCATTCATAGGGCTTGTGGTATAGAGTTGAAGCAAAAGAAACCACAGTAGAATAGTGTGGGAGTATCTTTGCTTTTCATTTTAAGGCAATAAACAACATTCTCTCATGTACATTTCACGTTCATCGTGTTCATAGAGCAGCTTAGTGAAACTTCATTCATGCAGCCAACAGCTGTTCGGTGCAAATTCGCTTTCCGCAAGTAGAATGAGAAGTTTGCTTGGATGGTTTGCTTCACTAATTTGCTACATGTTATTTACAGATCTTCATGAGCAACATGCCAGATGGTCATTGTTTAAAGCTTCAAGCGCGGAAACATTTGCGTCACAGTGAACCTATTTCGTGTATCTCTCTAATCTATTAACTCACTCACTCTGATATATTAAGCAAGAAAATATCTTAAATTCTTGCCAAATGGGCGGAACGTGGGCTCAATTACAATATTATGCAATTAATAGAATGATCAAATGTATCTGTTTGTCAAGTGAATTGAATTTCATTTCTGATCAGTGATTTTCAGGCAGAATTTGTGGGAAAACTCCAGAAATTATGCAAGAAATTGACCAGTAAAACTCATGAATTTGCATGTCTGGGAACCCTGAAGAATGGGGACCAACTTTCCAGATTGTCGCCATTTTGAATTCCCACATTCTCGCAAGAACTCCTTGGTAGTAAAAGTAGTGCGTTTAGTGCAGCAGCTTTTCAGTTAAATGTTAATCATGGGAATGGGGAATTAGCATTTCAACAATATGTATGGAATATTGAAAAATGTGTATCGATCATACTTATCATATCAAATCTGGCCCACGGTACAAAGCTCTACTGAAGGCTAAGGAAAGATGATTTGGCCATCATATTGGACCTTGCTGAATCAATGGTGATGCAAACTCAGAATTTTTAATTGGATCATCATATATAGTGCCTTTTAATCCCTATATTAATCCCTCATTTAAATCCGTAAGTATGACCATGAGTACACTGCTCAACGTTCAAGAGCTCGATTATCGAATATGATAATCCATATACATACGACGTAGGTTCTTGTCCTTGCCTGTCTTCCAGGGTGATGTTTAGTGCCTTTGTTTCCTCATTTCTTGAATCCTTTGTCAGTGAAACTCATCACTTATAGATGTTGGGAATCCCAGTATTCATGGTGGCTCATGTCCTGAAGATCCCCCTTGAATTAAAGCACTTGTTATCTCAGGCTAAAGGTTTGCTGAGTGCATTTTCTAACCGAAATTTGAAAAAGTCCAATGTTTATAAGATCATTTTGGTGCTTTTCGGTAAATTTTTCCTTTTTGCAAAATTATGATTCAATGGAATTAAAGTATGTGTTATCACTGTTATCTGATGGGTCCAGGTTTCGTTCAGTGCATATTATAAAAGAAATTTAGAATAGGCCGATGTTTATCAGGTCAAATTTGATGCTTTTTTTTTGCAAAATTATGATTCCATGGAATTAAAGTGTGTTATGGTTCGCACACTGCATTTGCTAACTGAAATTTAGAATTGGCCAATGTTTCGTAGGTCATTTCGGTGCTTGTTTTTTGTGAAAAACTATAATTCCATGACATTCATCGAATTAAAAGTATGTGTTATCAGAGGAGTACAAGTTCATTCAGTGCATTTTCTAAAATGACTTTAGAATTTTCCAATGTTTATGAGGTCACCCTGGTGCTTTTTATTGTTGTCAAATTATTATTACTTGGAATGAAAAAAAGTAGTGTAATCATGGTTATCTTAGGGACAAAGCGCTTTCATTTGGGGCCTTTTGTAACAGTAATTTAGATAATGTCAATGTTTGTTTGGTCATTTAGGTCTTTTTGTTGTCAGTGAGATTTTCAGATAAGATCAACTCATAATCTTCTTTTTTGCCCCTCCTGTACAAAGTACTACCACTACCAGGGTAGTTACTTTTTACATTGAAAATGAGCCTACATTCTGGCAATTGAGTATGACATAGCACCTCCAAAGGTCATTTAATGTTTGGTAGGCGTCGACAAGTGGAAATGCACACTGTGGAAATCCAAAATGTGCCAGCGAAACTGTATGATATTAGTCAAATTTGGAATTGCGCTTATTCCCCCTAGGTTAATTGACAGCATTTCACTCTACAGTTTCACCTGTGCTGAGCACCGAGTAGATTTTGTAATGATGTAAATTGTAGATGGAGCAGAAAATAGGTGTCAGCCGGTGCTACTTTTGAGCTATTTCCTGCACCATTGCTACTGCAAGAGGCTAGGAGTAGATCTATCATATGCATTATGCAAGACCTGGTCTCATTCAGTATATATCACTGTGTCTATATTAGTCTGTGATTGTGGCTGAAGCAAAATGTGTTTTCCTTGCAAAAGCGAACCATTGAGTATTGTGGTGGATTTTGCTTGCACAACTGTACATCAGGTGGGATTTTCCACAGAAATATCTCCCAATGACCGATTTAACCTATTAAGAGGTGCCGTGGCCTAGTGCATAATGAGTTCACCTGGCAACTGAGATGTTGCAGGTTCGACTCCCATCCATGGCCCGGAGGAACTGAACAGATGCTCCATAATAACTCTTTGCTTCACTTCATCCAGGTGCAAATGGGTACTTGGCTGTAGGCAGAGATAGCGATTGTAGAGTGACTTAGCATTGTGTGCGCTGGAAACGGCTGCCTGGCTGTACACTCCCCGGGGAGTTGAGAAAGGCTCAAGCTTGAACAGGCCTGCCAAGGGTGTAATTGTAAGGTCTGTTGAGACTGACTTCGTCGGTGTAATGGACTATAAAAAAGTCTACATTTACATTTACATTATTAACTAGTAATCAGCCTTTGATTTTAAGTTGGTACATTAATAGTAAACGTTGTAATACATAAAGTTCTAAAGTATGATCGGCCAGCCCGAAAAAAAAACAAAAAACAAATGTAGATTTAGTACTGAAATCACTCTGGGAGTAGGACATAGCCATTTGTAATGAAGTACATGTACAACACAAGACAATAATAGGTGAAAAGAGCATTTTGACTACTCTGGTTTCTGGTAATTTTGTGAATTCAAGATTTTTGCTTTGATATCCGTTTGATTTTTCCTGAAATACAAATGATACAGCACTTGGAACGATTCAATTGCTGTCAATCTGACAACCTTCACCGAGAAAGGATTCTTTATCTCCCCAGCTCTCTGATGTTTACCTTGATGCCACAGTTGCCTTAAGGCTTAAAGCTCTCAAGCTTTGTACATAATTGGGGCATTATTATAAAAGGTTTGTCTTGTAACATCTAAAATACACAGCTCTTCTATGGTTCAAACCTTTTAACCTGTCACCGTACAGTTTAGCATCTTCATTGCATATCGTGTGTAAGGGGAAAGGGTAAAATGCACAATAGTAGTAGAGGTCTTAAGTGAATATTATTCAAATGATGCGATGTCGTTCAACCATACACATAGCTGGAAATTTCGATATCTCAATAGAAATTTCTGGCGAAATCTATAAAATGCTCGCATTTTCCCAATGCTTCCAGAATCCTTCATCTGAGCTAGCCTAGCTCAGTACTACGGGCTTCAGCGCTATAATCTCGGTCTGCTTATTCCAACCTAACCTGGGCGAAACCTGCATTTATTGAGGGCTTAATGAAGATCCCTGTGTCACGCCATGGACAACCTTGAGTCCAAACTCCAGCCTAGTGGTACCCCTTGAATTGGCAAATTTACTGCGTAACTAGGCTGAAGTGAATTTGACTACCGGACTTAAGAAATTCTGTTGTTGACATCGTTTGCTTGTTGTAGAATGCTTCATGGGATGTAAATTATTCTTCAGACTAGACTGAATAGAAAATTTTAAGAGAATAATCTGAATGTATGAAGAAGGGCTCAGTAGGTAGCCTATTGAACCCGGTTTCGCTCCTTTTGGTGAGATCAAATAGCATGAATAAGCTGCTGGATGCTGTGGTCCATGTGGAGTTAAATTCAGTTTATTCATGCAAATTTCTTACCTTTCAAATGGACCCAATGCTGAACCCTATGTCGCTCCATTATCAAGATGGTAAGTAACATATGATGGAACCAAAACTGAGTCTAATCGACTACCCCTGATTTTGACTGTTCATATTCACTAACTTCTAAATATAAAGGGGATTGTGATTGAGTTTATTGAAATATAGAAACCCGATGTCGTATACTGTGTTCCATTCCATGGTCCACGTTGCAACACGAAAACTAAAACCTCTTTAGGCTCTTTCAAATGAGTGCAGTTTACTACCCCAAAGTTGAGTTTAGCATATTTATACAAACCTGGCATTGACCCAACCTAGCTTACACATAAACTAAATAATGTGGATTTATGGAATGTAAAGGGATTCCATCCCATATTTTCCATCCCATATTTTCAACACAACACCCCACAAAAGATGATAGATGGTTGGAGCCACAGGCTTACAGCATGAGTCAGAATGTGGTGTCCTTTGATCTGGTTTTTCCATTGGGAGGTTTTTTTATGTCTTTTGTGACTGATAAGATCCTGACCAGGCTTCCCTTCGGAAAAAGCCAGTGGGCACAGATCGTCTGCCTCTGTATCGTAATGAACCATCTATTCCTGTCTTTGCTTGCTTTCGCTCGCCTTTGCTCACTCTCATGTGATTCTAAGCCCTTTCAACGTGTCCCGTATGGTCCCACTGTGTCTTTAATCTGTTACAGGTCCTTACACGTTCCTACAGGTTGCGGGGACTTGTAACTGTGAAAGACGAAAAAGCCATCATCGCTCTGACACCCTACGACACATCTGTCACAGATGTGAGAATTTGTACAGATAGTGAATGTCTTTGAGGGCCACTGACTCAGAACATGGCTGTCCTACATTATTATAGCATACGTGACTTTTTCCCATTGCTTTTTCAACACAGTACTGCGTATTTGTTTCAGCTTAAGGATGTCATACATGTCTGTCACAAAAAAATTTTCTATTAAACTGTCGCTTGCTCCTTAAGCCGGAGTCTCAGATTGATTCGGGGTCTGAAGGAAACTAAAAATGAATTAATGGTAAATATTCATCCACTTTAAAATACTATGCAAACTATTGTGATGCTAAGGTCCACAGAAGTAGGAGTCTTATCGATAATTGGGTGACAATGTCAAAGTTAATCAATGCCAGACTCATTGTTTAATGCAGGGATTTTTTTCTCTCACTGAAGCAGGAAAGGACTAGGCCTACTTTTGAATTATTTATTTGCTTTACCAATTGCCCATTTGTAATTGAATTCCCCGCATTTGGTAGCCAATAGCACTGAACAAAGGTGCTTGGAACTATAAGGGATTTTTATGAGATGCCAGAATTCCCACCTATTCATTGCTAAGTTCTACGTTCCAACATGACATTTACAAATGAAAACTGGTTAGTCACAGTGTGACTTGCACCGAATTGTGCTTGATCAGTATTAATTATGAAATCTGTAATAGCAGTTGCAGATTCAGGGGGAAATAGAGGGCCCTTAGATGGAGTATAATCTCTTGTGGAGGATGGACATATTTCCTCACACAGATTTCCTCACACAAACTCTTAATTAACGACCCGGATTGCTGAAGTCCATTATCTAGGGACCCGGACACCGAGATGCTGCGAGAAAAGTTGCATTTTAAAGGAAATACGCAACAATGGGGTCTGTGAATGCAAAGCACCCCTTGCCCTTCTGGACTACCGTGTCTGGATGATAACTTCTTTTTGAATGACCCAGAAACCGTATTCAACCAATGAGGCACTGCGTTTGTTAGCCGCTTGCCATTGCTCAAGATGATTAAGGATTCCTTCTATCCTTCGCTGTTGCACAGAATCCGAATTAAACTTTTGAGAGAATTCAACAACTTTTTCAATGGTCTCTCCAAGGCTGTTGGCACAAAGCTGTTGAATAATGATGTGATAAATTAGGATAAGCTTTGAAATGGCGAAGGAGCATTATCTTAATTATGGTAAAGGAGTTATTGATGAGAGAAAGGTTATCTTTCTTTGTGATGTGCATTTCTTTTGCTTTGTGCCTTGTTTCATTGTGAAGAACAAAATGTGTCTGGTCTGAGATCAATGAAAGGGTGAAAGATAGACAGATAAAGAGATTGATAAATTGATAGATAGGAAGTCTGTTTGGAAAATTTATTTATTGGTTTGTACTGCAGCAAGCATGAGCTGTTAATTTGGTACTTGGAATAGGTTACCATAGGTTGCCAGCAGGGTCCAGCGCGAGTGGGACTCAATCTGGCGAAATTTAATGAGAATGCATCTAAATGTTGACAATTTAATCTCCTTGAACGACGGGATGGAAATGTAGTTAGTAAAACTCTGCAGAGCTGCTGTTTGGAAGGTGGTATAGGTTACCGTAGGTCGGTAGTTGGACCCAAAGTGGGACGGTAGTGGGACTAAATCTTGCTAAATTTGATGAAAGTGCTTCAAAATTTGGAAAATTTCATCACCTTGAACAGGATGGATATGGTATTATGTTGTAGTGCTAGTGGGTTGGGGTGTGACGCAACAATCTAGTCCCGCACAATAATACAAGGCTCTATAGTATAGGCAGCTAGACTGATGCACAGAAAAATCTATGATTTGAGTCCAAATAGTCAACATAGAAGGAGATACGAAGAAACTTCACTTCCGAAGGTTTTCATAAAAAATTTGTCGTGAAAGTCCCTTCATTTGAAAAACTTCTTTGTTAAAATGCAATGTGTGTCTCCAGATGTGACCTATCCAGCAAGCTATAATATTGCGGTGCATTTTATGCAAGAGTGGGACGCATGTGTTTTGTGCAAGCCATATATTTATGGGAGCTTTCCGCCACATCCATTCATGATATTCTTCTACGCACAATACAACTCCAATACCCTGGGAAGGAAGGAGGCTGAAGTACTCGAAATAAATCAACATTTTTTTGGCTGCAGCCATGAATCGCTGGGTAATCAGGCGGGCAATTTACCATGGTGCTACTTGCAGCTACTTGTGGACCAAGATGTGTTTTCCAAGGCAAGTGTTCTCCTTTCCAAGTTGTCATTTTCTAACTTGTCATCTGGCCATTCAGCAGCCACAGTAATTCATCTTGGATGTCAGCCTGTCAAAAGCAGCAGCACGAAATTAATGTCCAGGATTTACCCTATATATGGATTCTTTTTACCTTGGTTTTTCTTACAGTAGGAGCTGCACAATAAGTTACATTCGATCCCTCCCTTGCAATTCATTTCTGCAAGGTTTATAATGACACAAATGAAAGAAGGAAGTGCCATTTAAAAAATACTGTTGCAACTTCTTGATTTGATTTATTTTATTTGTCATCTTGTGATGCAACAATTAATGAAAAGAAATGAAATGCAAATTATTGAATGATGATATGAAAATAAGATGTTACGCTCTAGGAGTCTAGGTTTTTGTAAAACATCCAATTAGGGTGTGAACCCTTGATTATTATCAATAAATAAAAGCTGAGTGAACTACGATTAAAATATCATTTAACCTGTTTGCTGATCAATGTCGAAATGTTAAAACCAGGCATTTTGCATTTAATTGTGTCCTTAGTGATAGTGACATATATATTGGATATTATATTTCGAAGATACAGTGTCAGTATCACACAATATATAGGTAGGTTTACACACTTTCTTTTAAAGGTTTCTCTTCAGTAGCTGAAGACATGAAAGTGCTCCTGTCTTCAGCACACTCTACAAGCAGTGACCTTGGGGGAGGTTGATGCACTGCTCTTGTGCAGTGGTAGGAATGAAAAAAGTCTTGAAAGGAAAACATAAATTTGTAGTTGAGCTGTTCTTTATTTCCGGCCACACAACATCTTTTCGTTGAGAAATCAATTAAAGAGTGTTGTCTCGCCTAATGATGTAGATGTAGGCTACATTTTGTTTCTCCTGACTTCCTGGCTCATTCCTTACATGATAAATTGTCAGTGACCCAATTTAAGTCAGTAAATTGGGTCACTGACATTGTTGTGAACCATCTTTTATTAATTACATGAATAACCTTTTCTGTCTTTGTTAAACAACCAATACAGAGATACAATGAAGTACTTATAATTCAAATGTTAGCCATTACTTGGCTATATATCTAGTTGTACCTGTGTAATAAACCGGTTACTGCGCAGTCTTTAATATTCTTTCTCCGTAACACTTTACGAAAGCATTTAACACATATCTCACTGGCCTTGAAGTTACAAAACATGTATGTCTCCAGACAGCATGATTGCCTCTTGAGACTTTCAATAATGATGTGGTCTGGTTTCCAGATGTTACTTTGTGACATGTGCATTTAAGTTAATGGAGCTCTTCAAAAAGTGTCATTATTTCTTGATGAAAAATTTATCAAGTCAGGCATTAGTTTTGCGTCTTGTATCTGTCAATCTCATCATGTGTGTGTCTTGGTAGTTTCATTAACATTGTGTCTTTAAGTTAGAAATTAGTTTGTAGGCCAGATTGAAAGAATCCCATAATCCTATATGGGCCATTCTCAAATTTCGGGACAACGGGTATAGGAAAATTGTCCTGTAACAGAGGGGACAATGTGGTAACGGAGTGGAATTTTGATGTAAAAAACCAATTGTAGGAACAGCAACACAAGGAAAAACGATGAAAGATTGATGTAACTATTATTTTCAGAAGTACTTCATCTCCTATCAGTAGATTTTTTGGTCCAAATGTCGATTTCTTGCTCATGATCTGGTAACGGAGTGGACGGTAACGGAGGGGAACAATTTTTTGCTTTTCGCTCAATACTGCTTTTTATTTTGGAGATTAGATAAAATAATTGCAGACTATTAAAAGCTGTCACCCTCAGCAATATATACATGAAATCACTCTTTAAAACTATCATTGGTAAGCTTGGAAACGAAGGAAACAGAGTGGAAATTTTGGTGAGACCAAAAACATTTTCTATGAATATTATGTCTTAATTTATTGAATACATGTTTTATGAAGAATGCAAGGCAGTGGTACTATGGCGCACATGCGTCTGATGATATTCAGGGAAATAGCTCATAAAAAACAATCATAAACAGAGCTATGGCAAGTAACGGAGTGGACAACAATTGACATAAATTAGTGACACGACTATTGTATCAATTTAATCAATGAAATTATACCCCAAAAAAAATTTAATATGAACTAAATATAAATTCAAGTCTATATTCCCATGAATGTGCAAAGAAACATGATTTTACAGAGATAATAGCAACCCTTTCATTTCCAATCTATCCCCTATCTAATCACCCATATAAATTTTTTTTACATAAAACAGAAATTTTACTCAAAGGCACCGAAAAATTACAATGTAAGTTTTTAAAAAAATGGAATAAGTTATCTCCTTCCTGGCTTCAGTATCACTCTTGGGTATCACACTGAAGCCATGGAACTCAAATTCAGGGTTATCCCAATGCTATATTAAGCATAAAGCATGGCGGCCCACTTCTCCCTACGGCCCCCTTCTCCCTACTTTCCCCTACCACTCGCAGACAACTGGCACTAAGACAACTTGTATTACACATCGACATCAAATTCTGTGATTGACCAAGACCAAACATTTTTGCCTTCCCTTATGTTGCTGGGATGTTGAAAATTCAAGCAACGTGACTTTGGTTTGCAATCCAAATTAGTATTTTCAGCATTTACGACAAGGTCTTTGATATTGATTTCCCTCATCGACTCGTCGCTTATATAGGCCAATAGGAGTTCTTGGTAATTTTCTTAACTGGACATGAAAGTGTATAAAAGAAATCTCCAATTTACCAGCGCATCCAAACGATCAACTGGAACATCTCATATTCACTTAAGTGATAAGGAGCTTTCCTTTGAAATATAATATAATATTAGGATAATTGTGTTGATAAATCAAGTCAAGAAGGTATGTGTGTTATTATGAAAAAGAGAACATCCCTAATCATCCCTAATCATCTGGCAATGGTTGTGATAGACTTGAGAAGTGACAGGTGTGTCGTTCAGCTGTTCATGCATGTTTGCATTATGTTTTCAAGGTCTCCATCAGCAAACTCTTATAAGACTCATACCTACCTAACAGGTGTGTTGCAGGAAAATTAGAAAGAGGTTTCTCGGAAGATGTTTTATGATTATCTTCGCTCCACAGGTCTTCTCAATGCCAAGGAGCTCGGAAAATTAACTTCGCTAATAGGCGGCTACAATGCCATTGTCCGCCTCATCCTATCCGGTGTTGTATGGAGGAAGAAAGTTAATCCCTGTGTCCAGTCACTAAGTCCAAAAGTAAGGACTAAAGGTTAGTAGGGTTTCATTGTGAAACCTCAACACTGCTCAAGGCTGCACAGCTACAGTTGAGGTCAAATGTATTCATACAGCAAGGGCTGCTGTTTTGAAAGTTATTTGGCATTGTAAAATCTGCCTCTATTGGAATGAAAACACTTCAGATCATTTGTTGTGATTGTTGCAACTCCTGGCAGTGAAAAAAACCAGAATCAAATGTGATTTGCAGTTGTTAAGAGGCTCTGAATTCAAAATGTCCAAAATTTGGTGGGTCAAAAGAAATCATACGCTTGGATTTTTCTCCAATATATGCAAAATAAGTATTGGTAAACCAACTAAACAGTGTAAATTGATGTCATAAAGTGATGCCTCAATGTCTGATGAGGTTTCGTTAATTTCTGAACAGCAACAAATTGACTGACCTAGTTTTTCCCGCTGGATGTGACAAGTAACTGCTCACATATTTTATTTAAAATTTCAAAATATTTTGAAGGGAAAACGAACATGCAGAAAATATATCAAAACAATGGCAATCAAATTGAGAGAGTCTGGGTGCTGATATCATGTGGTATGTGAACAATTTAACAGGCCAATGCCTTCATCGAGATGACCATCGAGGGCTCTGCAGCCTGTCTGTCAACAGAATCATTGCGTAAGTAGGAAATAGATGGGACATATCTTCAAAACAAGAATGCATTTTGGTCAGAAAGATGGATCACACCCCAAAATTTACAAAGAAGGAGTTCTGTGGACAGTTAAAGGCATAGTGGACATAGCTGTGAGCATGCATTGTTTAACACACTTTGCCTCTACACAGGCTGATTGGCTTCAATGCAGTTAAAATGTCACTTAATCTGGTTTCAAGTACAGTCAAGATTCATAACTTATAACAAGAATCTTTCTCCTACTTCATGAAGTTATTAGAGGTGAAATTGGATGTTTTGTTTTGGTTCATTGGCTCTTCTTCACATTGAGACCTCCTAGAGGCCATGTTGGCGAAATGTTCATTTGTTAGCACTTGTTGACAACTATGTCCCCTGTGTCCATAATTCTCCACAGAGCCCTTTCATTGTTAATTTGGGTTGTTTGTTACCTTACTGACTAAAATCCACTCTTGTCTGACAGAAAGCATCCATCCATTTCCCACATGTGCAGTGATACTGTTGACCAATTTTCCATATACTTCCTCATGGTGGTGTATATGGTAGACCTTGGTGTGTAAAATTGTTCAGATACTGCATGCAATTTATTTCCTGACCATTTGAACTCAATTATTCACCTTTTCATGTATTTGCCACATGCTTTTTCCTTTAAATAAGTTTTGAAAAATTGAAATAATATGTGTAAGTGGGTAACTTATCACATCCCCTGAAAAAAATTAGGTCAGTCAACTGTTTGCTGTTAAGAAATTAACAAAACATAATCAGGCATTGAGGCATCCATTTCTGACATCAATTTCCATTGATTAGTTGGTTTGCCAATGCTTATTTTGCATATATTGGAGAAAAATCCAAGTGTATGATTTCCTTTGACCCACCAAATTTTGGACATTTTGAATTCAGAGCCTCTTAACAACTGCAAATTATATTTGATTCTGGTTTTTTCACTGCCATGAGTTGAAAACCAATCACAACAAATAATCTGAAGTATTTTGATTCCAATATAGGCAGATTTTACGTTGCCACATAACTTTCAAAACAGCAGCCCTTGCTGTATGAATACATTTGACCTCAACTGTACCTAATTAGAATAAGATAATCAACATGTTGCCAGTGTCTCTAAAAATTTGCCTTTATCATGCTATTTGAGTATCCGTGTACATCTCGACTATCCACTATAGATTCTTTATGCCATGTCAAGGATGTCACTTAAGAACTGTTGATTTACTCACTTGAAGCATATTAAATTTTAACAAGTTGGTAGCACTCTCTAAAATGCTTGCCTGCTAGGCCTGCCTTGAGAAAGGATGGGGAAGGTCTTTTTTGCTGCCTTGAAATAGATTTTTTGTTTAATTTCCTTGAATATCCATTATAGAGTTGCATTGAGTGTAGCACTACAGAAGTAGCATCGCAAGTGCCACGTTGTATTTATAGAATGGTGTAGAAGACAGTCACTGATGCATGACGCGTTAGCAGGCGGATGAGAGAGCTTAAATATCTGCATACATGTGTAAAACTTTATCCAGTCTTAATGTCGTATTCACTGCACGGATCTTCACCAAAATGAAATTAGTTCTTCATTAGGTCAAATGAAAAGGGCCTATAGCATGTATAGAGTTTCATGAGAAACTGTTCAGCGGATTTTCAGATGCTTGCTGTGAGAAAGATAAATGCTGAAAAATATCGTATCACTTTGAAATCATTCTGGGATTCTCGATATATATATAGCACAAGGATGAAATTAAAAAATAAGAAAATCTATATATCTGAAGACTTAACAACTGAACAATCAAGATTATTTTATCAAGCCAGACAACTGAAGAAACATGGCCATATAAAATCCACATGGACAAAGGAAGGTAGAATATTTTATAAGCAAGATATCAATGACGAACCAAAAGAATTAAAAGAAGGACACTTGCTTCTTAAACTTAATGACAGAAATGATGTGCACGAACACCCAAACTGTGAAGAAAAGCAAACCAAAGCTGAAGCTGAAGGTACTCATGTAAATAAAAGCACAATAACACTGATGAATCAAGAAATAGATATTATGGAAGACAAGAAATAATAGAAAAAATCAAGCAATCAAGATAACCCCACACATCAAATTAACATCATTTGGAATCAATATCACAATTTTCGCATCTCAAAAATTTATGATTATTCATATATATTTTTCTATATATTATTTATTTATATTTTTTTTTACATTTTCAAATTTGTAAAATTGGATAATTTTCCCATCAGCGGCAAACATATTGCCTTCGGGGAAATTACCAATAAATCAATCAAATCAATCAGATGAACAGACCTTCGAATGAAAACATTTGGTTTGGCGTATTGCAGATCATGAAATAGTCTATTACTGAGAAGTAATAATCCCATAAGTTGCGACTAATGTAGAATTTCGCTCTGTGACTCTGCGGATAATTAAGTACAACTTGCAGATGATTTCTGAATCTTCCAAGTTTGCTGAATTCAATTACATTATATTCTTGTGTCAGGTGGCATTAGGTAATTTTCATCATATCATGTTCTCTTATGTAGCTGACACTTATAGAATAGGGTGTTTCAGGTGCCCCCAATATTTTCCGATCCAGCTTGACCTTGGTCTGGTATTGCAGTTTATATAGTAAAAGTCACATGTAAAATTTTGGCCCATTCTATAAATACCTACCTTTACCAGAATTCACTTGAAGTTTATAATGTAATTCCCCATTGGCGAACATGCAAATTCTCAAGATATTTCAAAAACCAATGAAGAAATCAATATTTTTTTCTCAATCTCAATCAATTTTTATACAGTCCCTGAGTAAGATTTGGGAGGGAAATTCAAATCTGGTGTTATTTTTTGTATAACCCCATTTGCCAAGCTGCCAGAAGCTGTCAAATTTGTGAAAATCTGCATAAAATGACAGAATTTTAGGAAATTCAGCACTTCCTAGCTCATTAGGATGACCTGCTGTAAAATAGCTGATGCCAGATTTGAATTGCCCTCCCAAAACTTACTCAGAAACTCTGGATAGAGGAAAAAATATTTATTCCTTCATTGATTTTTGCAATATCTTCAGGATTTGCAAGTTCGCCAATAGGGAATTACATTATAAACTTCAAGTGAATTCTGGTAAAGTTAGGTATTTATAGAATGGGCCAAAATTTTACATGTGACTTTTACTATATAAACTGCAATACCAGACCAAGGTCAAGCAGGATCGGAAAATATTGGGGGCACCTGAAACACCCTATTATAGAATGTATCTTATATGGCTTCTATGCATAGCTAAAAAATAAACTTAATTGTTTTTATGTTTGCCGGTATGCATGCATGTATGTTTGGATGGAGTCTTACTTTTAAAATATGTTTCAGTTTATAGGCTTTCAATTCTTTCAAATTCAGTATGGCTTAATTTATAGCTAAGTTTGAGGTCGAGACCCAAGAAGTTCTATTCGCTTATGCAAAGGAATAGTTTCAATTAAACAGCTGTTTAAGTCTGTCGTGCTATAGACATGAACTGCTAAACGAGGAGAAATAAAAATCAATTGTTCTGACTCGTAATGTAATGCCCTAGTAAGTTGTGTCTGTTCAAGTACATGGAACAATTGATGTCACTAATCTGCTAATCATGTCATAATTTAACAATGGCATTATAATTGTTTGGCATTATTATGTTACATGTTGTTATATAACAATTTTAATTTTGATGTCATTTGGTGTCTTAGCTACTTTGATGAACCATTTAACTCAAACATCATTTACTAATGCAGCCTATTTCATGGATTCTGAGTATTTCTGACAGTTATACTTCTCTTTGGCCGAATGGACGTACAGAAGCAAAAATATAGCTTATCAGTGGCATTTATCATCATTTTGTGTGTAGAGAAGAACACCCTTGTTGCTGCAGTCAATGATTTTGTCTCTGTCTGCTGGTTTCTGCTTTTCATTGCCCTTGCAATAATTGCATATACATCTTCTTAATGATATTTGGGAGTAACGCAAGGGACAGCTATAGTGCCTGTAGATATCGCAGCATGTGAAACGCCCCCTGTTTTCTCCATATTCCATGTAACTGTGCTTTTATACGTCCATAGATATCCATATTCTCCCCGTCAAATGTGTTTATGCCCCGGAAAGAGAGATTAATACCCGTTTGACTACCCTAGTGTTGTGCTGCTACAATGTAGAATGTGTGGATACATCTATACTTGTTGGTTTTATGATTGAGAAATGTGTATGGCTGCCCCGACTGCCGCTCACTCGAGTAATATACAGCAAAAGAGAGGTGTAGCTATCAAAGAAGACAATTTATTAGTAGACTAAAAAGACTTTTCCAACCTGACTTTGTTTTCTATATTAGTCCTGCTAGGATTTCATATTATATTTTTTAATGGGTCCCGTGTTCGAAGCCCGCTCTTACTGGGTCACATGGCCTGGGCCTATGTTGGACGGCAATTTCAATCATCTTTCGCCTCATTGTGTGTCCTCCTCCTGTCCTTATTAGCTTACCAAGTGCATAAATACCAGATGTGAAGCCCCAATCATCTATCCAATATTATATTTTTAATTGACTCCTGGCAGGTCTCACAGTATTCATTGACAGAAATAAATCCTGATCCTTGATGAGGGAAGGATTTCAAATTACATACTTTCCAATTGGGTGTTAACTTAGTTACTTGAACTAAAAGTTTGGTGAAGTTAAATATGACTCAGTTCAACAGGGAAAGTTCCATTTCACTTAATCAAAACTCAGATTTCTCAGATTTCAATTTGGTCTGGTTCCTGTTAGCTCGGCTGATAATTAAGCATTCCATCCAGGTCTCAGCAAATGACATCTTGGCCCGCAGGAAAATTAAGGCAATTTAAGATTACAGAAGAATCTCGGCGAAGATTTCAAGAGATTGATATTTACATTATGAATGATGATACGTGCCCACGGCAATTTGATTAGAGAAAGCAAGCAAAGCTGAGCTTCGCAGAGATATAACATGTTTACTGGGTGGAGCAGGTTCTGTGGATTAATCACTTTGATTAAATCTGTAGATTAAGCTTGCTATCATCCATCACAAGTTGACTATACTGAAGGATAGTATTATTATTTGATGAAATAATAATCTGGTAGTGTATTGTGGAAAATCGGTTTGAAAGTTGCCTTAAAAACTCCGTCCTGAGATCCCCATTCCTGAGACCTCCAATCCTGAAACTTCTGTTCCCGGGACCTCCAGTCCTGAAACCTCCATTCCTGAGGCTGTACAGACTAAATACATGTATGGGTATGAATGGCAGATATGTGCCAGTTATATCCCGCGTTTGAGTGAATATGTGATATATCCGAGGCGTAGCCGAGGATTATCACATATTCACGAAAACAAGGGATATAACTAACTTATACCTTAAACAAAACAAAATAAAACAAAACAAAGAGATTTTAAAAAAGAAAATAAAACAAGAAGGATTCACGGAAAGAGGAAGAAAACTGCTACAAACAATTTGCCAAGTGGGATTAATCTAATCACATGAAAGTATCAGTTGAAGAAAAAAGATCCAAATGGAATCACAGTTGACAATTATATGATATGAAATTTATACATATTCTGATCATTTTCTTGGATATACAACTATACAAGGCTAATGCATCTGAAAGGTATTTGGAATTTTCAATCATGCACTAAAAAAGCTACAGAGACATCCCTTACCTTTTTAGAATATGGTTATAAATTTAGAAAACAACTGATTTTTAATACTTTGGACCTTGACATTGTGTTAGTTACTTGAAATACAGGGATATCTCCCAATTACTACCTTTAATATATATGCTCAAATAACATACATGTGTAAACACCAAAGCTTGAAGACCGTGTTGCCTGGATCCAAAAGATTGATTTTAAAGACAATAGTTTGTAATAAGCTAATTAGTTGCAAAATTATAATGAAAAATGTTTGGATTGGAAATTTAAAAAGAAACAGTTTGAATTTTTAAAAGTGGAAAAAAAAAAATCCCCCCTCGGAAAATGTGGGGGGGGGGATGTTTGGAAAGAAAATTAATTTGACCAAAAAAACAGTGGTACAAAAAAATTCTAAAAAAAAATTGGGTTACACAATTTGCAATTTGGGGAGGGGGGGATTTTTGAGAAAAAATCAGAAAACAAAATTTGGAAGGGGGGGAGAGGGAGTTGTAAAAAAAGTTTGGAACAAAAGATTTTCTTTAAAATTTAGGGGGAGGAAGAATTTAAAAAACAGATTTAACAGGGAAAAAAGCAGGCAAACGAAAAAATTGTGAAAAAAAAGTTAAAAAACCAGAAGAATAAATGCGTTTGGATAGTTGAGGATCAACATCAGATATAAAGGGGGGGGGGGTGCTGGGAATTTTAGTTTTCCAATTGACAGGAAATCATTTATTTCATGATAACAGCAGAAGTAATTAGGCCTATCTATTTTTAGTGAATGATGTCCTAAAAAATTCTTTTTGAATTAAACAAAACCATGTTAAGAAATACCTCCACCACCAACAATTATTTTATATATTCAAGACGACTCTATAGGAATTATTTATTTCACCTAAACTGGACAAGAAATTATCTATAAAAAAAAATCAAAGCCTCCTCCTCCTCCTAGAGAACAAATATGGTTGACTTATCCTTACTAGTTGTGTTCTTGACATTAAAATCTGAAGGGGGTCAAATTTAAGGATTTACGGATTTGTCTCAGGGGTTTTGTTTTATAATACTTTTGTTTAATTTTTGTTAGTAATTCACTGTTTGGTACAGTTTTGCTGTTTGTGTTTTGAGCTTTGTTAAACAATGAGGCTTATATATTCTATATACTCCCATGGGCGTATAAGTGAACAACAAAGAATATATGAAATATACCAGCCAAATACAGGCTTCTGATTGGCTGCTGGCTCATAGGTGTGGTATAATCAATTTTGTAAGTCGTGAATTTAAAGAACGGCATGAACTGATAGGCCTATCAGGAAAAAGCTTTTGGTCCTTTAAAAAGAGGTTAGATTACCAAAAACCTTTTTGTGAACCTTCAGCCAGGGACAGAAAAGGATGTGTCAGAATTTTCTGGATGTTAATAACACCTGTTTGAATGATACAGATCAATATGTATATCACACATGATACATTTCTACTTTGAAATTTGAAACATCAATCTATTTTTCAATCAGTGCCAGTGGATGTCCCCTCCTGTCCTAATTAGCATACCAGGTGCATAAATACAGAACATAATGCCCCAATCATCCCTCCATCCAGCCAGTGGATGTCTAACTAAATCAAAAAGGCCTGTCCATTGAAGTTGGCCCTCGGTAAGTTTAAATATTGTGTTCGTTTTTTTTTTTTCACATTAAATGTATGAGGCAAATTTTCTATCTTTTCAGGAGAAACATGGGAGCGAGCAAGAAAGCTTCGGGATAAAATGAAGACAAATTTGGTGATGGTCCGAGATCGTTTGGACGTCCTTGGTAAGTTATGGAACATTCTTCAAGATGAAAAATATGCTTCTTTAATTATTGACCATCTTTCTTTCTCCCTTGTCCTTCAAAACTTGAAAGTATTCTTTATCATAGTCTAACAATTAAGTCGTCCTTCAAAAGCTGCGATGACAGCGTCTTGCTTCAAAGTCCTTGTTCTACAGGTTATTTGTCACTTGCACAGTCAATATCGTGGCCTTGAATAGAAAAAGTGAACCGGAAGTTACAATGCTTTGAGTCCTTTGATGTAGTATAATAATTTCTCATGTCATGTTTGTGTAATTGTTACCTAGGTCTATGTTGGATGGCTGTTTCAATCATCCTTCGCTTCATGCTCATTACCATGTCCTCCTCCTGCCCTAATTATCCCATCAAGTTCATAAATACAGGACGTAAAGCCCCAATCATCCATCCATCCATACTGGAATAAGAATGATCTTATATTTGAGGAAGTATTGTCTGTTTAAAAAACAATTGTGCCAACTGGCACAAAAAAGAAAAGCTGGTCTGTCTATTTAGGACTTTGTGGAGTATTTTAAAAGTAAATGAACAATATTTCTTCCAATCGTCCCGTGGACTCATTTTCATGCTCAATCATTCAGCCTGTCATTGGTTTTCAGAAAAAATCCCACTGTGTACATGTGCATTCAACAACTTGCAAACTTCCAAATTACAATTTAGTAATTTACGTGCACTTGAGTCTGATATCATCACTTAGGCAAGCAATTTGTTACAACAGTATGAGATGAGATATAATTGAGATGAGATATAATTGGTCCAATAGTCCTGACTACCTGCTTATGAAAAAGGTTTGGTACTGGTAAATTTGTCTTGATGAGAATTTTAAGTTCGGACTAGGGCTTTCTGATTCTGAAATTAAGTCATTTCTCCTACTGCTTTTCAGTAACTTTCAACATTTCAAAATTTAATGAGAACAAGGCCAAAAGATCGTGTAACTAGTTGATATAAATTGTTACGTTAGATAGTGACGTGACTTGGTAATATCATGATGTTGACGACCGTGTCTTTCTTGAACGCTGTCTTTCAAACTTTAATGATTTAACCTTCAGAATGCCACTGACTGCCACCCTACACCTAGTGTCATCATTATGTAAAACTTAAGCCTGCAGTTTCATTATTTCAAGCCCTGCATGAATTTCTAATTGCTCATTAGCGTTCTTGTGACAGAGAAATAGGAGATGTCTCGTGCTAGGCCCCTTTTGGATCAATTAGTAAATTGTTGCTCACAAGGTTTCACCGATATCTTGTTAGATGATTTTGATCACGACCTGCTGTTGTACTTGTTGTCATTAGGTAGACACTGTCACTGAGATAGATCTAGACATTGTTATAAATGCGTAGTAGATTATAAATGAACAATCGATATAGATTGATGATACAGCAGTGTAAATAGGTACATGGATTGATAGATGGATTAATAAATAGTTGGATAAATACTGTAAAATGGGGTAAAGTTGGCAATCCAGGGTAAAGTTGGCAAGCTATTTTGACCCACTTAATGGCAGAAATGCCAACTTTTCGTCACTGACACTTATGGCAACTTTGCCAAAATACTTGTGTCAGTGAGGAAAGTTGGAATTTCCTCCATAAAGTGGGTCAAAATAGCATGCCAACTTTACCCCGGATTGCCAACTTTACCCCGTTCTACGGTAGCTGGATGGATTATAGATAGATAGATAGACAGATAGACAGATAAATAGATAGATTGATAGATAGATTTGAAACAACAATCTATTCTTTTAATTGGTCAGTGCCAGTGGCCTTTGCATTGAACTTGGCCCTCGGTAAGTTAAAATATTACATGCCTTCTTAGATAGATAAACAGGGTACATAGATACATAGACATTGATGGAAAAATAGATTGGTCAAAACTATTCCGCCTGACTAAATGCCTTTGCGGAGTTTACAGTTTAATATGGTATTTTTTTGGAAGCCTTAGATCAATTCCTGTGTTTGAACGAGTATCATGGCAGAGCGCTTTCCCACATGAAAAGATGCAAGAGATGACCTTGGGCTGTGTCTTTGATAAAACTGTGTTGTGCAGTGATTTCTTTGTTTGTCACATTTACTTTTTGTCTACTTCTTCATGATCACAGTTTTGCATGACTTGTGTATACTTTGAGTTTGGTATCACCCTATAAAAGTATTTTTGTGATTCCTTTTGCGAGCATAAAATCTTCTCACAAATACCTTGTGATTATTGCATTATAGGCCTATGTTTTGTATTGAGTCGTAAGAAATACTTAATTTCATGATGACAATTTGAAAGTCTACGTTTGATTCTTAAATCTTAAAGATTTAATTTTTCTGTCCTGTGTATCAATTATTTCTTCTCTGTGCATGTTTGTTACTGTCTAATTCATTTTAATTTTCACTGTAATGATTTATTTGTTTTTCTGTTTTTATTTTATTTTAGAGCAAATTTCTGTGTTCCCATGCCCCCATACTTATCATTCCGACTCAGAACGCCCCAGTGCCTCAGCTTCACGACGTGCCAAGAAATCTTCCAAAACGTCTGCCAAAAAAATGACTGAACTTGAAAATGGGGTTGCCAGAACACGAATCTCATCTCGCGATAGAGGTGATAGAGGTATACAAGTTTCTAGATATGTGAAATTCAAATTAGTAATGGGGTAGTGATGTGGCTAGGGTGGTGCATACGGTGGAAATATATCTTTTATCTGCCTTAAGGGTTGTTTCTAGTCAGATCACAAATTCTTTATTGACCTGTGTAAAAATGCGTCTGGCCCTGTTTTGTAATTAATTGCCTATTGGGACGATTAAAACATAGATCTTCTATTGCTGTTAGGTCGTAAAGTATAAATATTATCTAACTATATGGGTTGGAGGGTAGACAGCACGAAGCGGAAGAGACTGAGATTTGGTTTAAATTACTGTCCTACCATTTAAGAGTATCATCACAATGTCTTCAAAGAAAGATATTTTTAAAAATTTGTGAAGGCCTTGGTCTATAATTCCCTGTATTTAGATTCTAAATAATTATAAAAGGAGATATCTAATGAATGATAAAAATTATGTATCCATGTGCAGCCGCTCCATTAGACTATAATATATTATTATATTAATACAATTACTTTGCGCTGCAATGATTCTTTTGTCCAGGGATTGCTGCTGTGCAGAATTAATTGTATTGCAACTTTGACAAAGTAAATACTAAACCCCAGACAATGGCTGTTATCAGTGCCTAGACCACAATATCCACCTGGCAGCACTAAGCCTTGTTTGTTTAGCCCACACAAAGGCTGTCTGTTAATTAAGTATTGCTGATTCTGATGGCTGGCTGCAGCTGTCAATTAAGATGCGTATCATTTAATAAGATGTCAATGCAACAAAAATGTCCATATTAATTATGTTAACTACAGGTGAATGATTGAATCAGCAATAAATAAAAGGTCTTACCTGTGACTTCCAGGTGAAAAAAGGCTTAATTAAGACTACTAAGCTTTATGAGAAAGGTGGATAGCACAGACTGCAGGATCTCCTAATCTTACTCGTTGAGCTAGAAAGCTCAGCCAACCCCACTTATACCAAAAGCAAATATTGTTGGGACACATGCTTCTGATAGACAAAAGAAATTGTGACAAAAACTCAGGCCTATGAATTGACACATATAATGAAGAAGACACGTTATCAAATGGACACACAGAGAAGTAACTTTTTTTTTTAAACATGAATTTCTTTTTAGAATTTACAGGTAGAAGCATTTATGATATACTGACTAAGCTTATAAGACAGTAGTTAAGTCAAATGAATAGATAAATGCAGTCAGTAGAGGCAGAATACATGGTCCAAACAAGGTTAGAAGTGTACTGACCACTTCTCTAACACAGAAAAAAAAAGTCCACACAGATGTAGCGGACTGTTAGTCTGCAACTCAGCAGACCTGTATGACAGACAGAGGGGCGCATGATACTTTGCAAGTAGATGTACATAGAGGTTGATGGATGATGTGTTGCAGACCAAAAGAATAAAATATGGTACAGTCTTCAGAAGGCACAATGAATAATTCTCAGAGTGTTCCTCGTCGGGCTTGGTATAGAAAGATAGAGTGATAGAAGGAGAATTTATAAGATCAGGAGAACTCTGGAAATATTTTTTAATTGAATAAGAAGTCTGGTTTGATGGCATGAATGAAATGTTAGGAATATATTTCTTGCTGAAATGAGTTTGAAAAGTAAATCTTAAAATTCTGAATCATACTTTTAAAAGTTGTATTGCATGGATCGTCTCATATGGACCAGGTGCAATAACCTGAGCCAAAAAATAATAAGACCTTATTGGTTACATGGTGATTTGACATGTAAAATCAACATTTTGAAATGAAATATTAGGTTGACATTTTATAGTGTCATATTGTCTGTCAAGCTATCATATATTATGCACAATTGCTCTATTTAATTCTTCTTTTCCAGTTACAAGCCAGCACCATGCAGCACGCAAGAAGCCCATGGCAATGATGCAGAAAAGCTCAACGTTGCCACGAGTTTCTCAAGCCTCTGGCACGTCCTTATCTCAACCTAACTCCCCTCGAAGGGGAAGTCCCACGTTAGCGTCAAAATTCTCACATCAGCGCCAACATTCCCAGGGCAGTTCAAAGGGCGCCACTGCAGCCGCTGCGATTGCTGCAGCGACCTCTGGTGGAGGTGGTGGTACTAGTCAAGTGAGTGGTGATTTATGGATTTACGATTTGTTGTCGGATTAGAAAATTATAACAATTTGCCAGGTAATAGATCGATGAGTCATACTGACCCTGGAATGGAGCTTCAACACTTTGATTCAATATGTATCCTAAGATTTTGACCACAGGTTGTATGGGATAAATTAAAATTTTAATTGTGGACTGAAAAGGAGGGAAAATGATAATAAATGATAATATAATATAATAAATAATATGATGCTGAATGTGGGATTGCTGATTATGGGATTTTGTGCATTTTAGAAACTACCTTAAAATTTTCCTGTTTTGCTCTGGAATGTTAACGTTTCAACCATGTCTTTCAATTTTGATATTTAGTATGGAATTTAGAACATCTTTCCTACCAAAAACTAAATTTCCCTGGCTACTTCACAGACAGAGCTTTCCAAGAATTATTCACGTCCTCAAAGGATGAAAGCTGCTATGAAGTGAGACTTACAATGTTTTAATGCATATATTTTATTTTTTAAATGGTTAAAAAAGTTATTTATTTATTTGGATTTCAGCTCAGAGGAGGTGGAGGAGCTCGTCCCAAGGGAGGATTATCTGCGTATTTCAAAAATGTAGACAAAAAATTGGCACACCTCATTCTTAATGAAATTATGGACCATGGACCAGCTACCAGATTCCCTGATATAGGTAAAGTTGAACTTTTAATGTGTTCGTCCTCTGTAATCCTCCGTAATTGGACTCACTTTCTAATGTCTATTTCCTTTTTAGAATCCAAAATAAACTCGATTGAGAATAAATTTGATTAATTTTGTACGACTTTTAAACACTTATTTGAAATATACCATGTCATTCTGTTTATAGCTGGGCAGGAGATTGCAAAGCAGGCTTTGCATGAAATTGTGATATTACCAGCCCTTAGACCAGAGGTAAGTTGACATTATCAAATCCCAAAGCATATATGGATTATTGCATGCACTGCCCAGGGCTCGTATTTAAACATTGTACCGAGGGTTTTATATCTTTAAAGACATCTAGAAAAACACTTGTAATAACTGACTGTAAAGCTGGGCATCTTTCAAAGATAGGCCTGATTGTTTGTTCGCAAGAAATTTCCAAAATAACTTGTCTCTGTCCGATTTTCAGTTGTTCACTGGCCTCAGAGCTCCGGCGAGGGGTTTACTTCTGTTTGGACCGCCTGGCAACGGCAAAACTATGCTGGTAAGTTTGAAAACAACTGATACTTATTGCCATCAACGACATCTGATTTCGACATGACAGTTGAATTCGTCACTCACCAACCTGCCTGGCAAGTGATTCAATCAGTCCAGCAAGTTGTTGACATTTTGGCCGACACCACGACAAATTATACTGCAGGTGAAGCACTTGTCAAATTGCACTTGAATGTACAGGTCGAATTCAACTGTCGTGTCGAATCTAAAAGTCGCCAATGGTAGTACCTTAGAATAGGGTGGGCTGAAAAAAACTTTTTTTGGAATTTCAATATGCCAGTGGTATAGAAAGTTGGTTGTCGCCAAAAAATGAAAATTTGTGCAAAAAAAATTTTGTGGCATGTGACTTGTGCCGGGCCACTCCGACTTTTATGAAAATGCATATTTTCAGCCATTTCGCATGCCTTTTTAGACCATTTTTTGGCCTGAGTCAGCTTCCTTGGTTTCAGAAGGCTCAATGGCATACTTAAATCTTCTATGAAGACCATTTTGGATATGAAATGCCATAAACAGGTCCCTGATATTTAAGATATAGCCATTTCTGGGTAAATGTTGGGGAACAGAATTTGGCCCTTTTTTGCTAAAAATTGCCCGAAAAAAATTAAAAATATCGGAATTGACTTCACAAAAAATGATTCTAAGTGAATTGTAATTACCCGTGTCCTCCCTAATGCCCTAAAAAACACTTCCAGCGCATTACCTGCATCAGGGCATTAGGGAGGACACGGGGTAATTACAATTCACTTTGAATCATTTTTTGTGAAGTCAATTCCGATATTTTCAATTTTTTCGGGCAATTTTTAGCAAAAAAAGCCAAATTCTGATCCCCAACATTTACCCAGAAATGGCTATATCTTAAATATCAGGGACCTGTTTATGGCATTTCATATCCAAAATGGCCTTCAAAGAAGATTTCAGTATGCCATTGAGCCTTCTGAAACCAAGGAAGCTGACTCAGGCCAAAAAATGGTCTAAAAAGGCATGCGAAATGGATGAAAATAAGCATTTTCATAAAAGCCGGAGTGGCCCGGCACACGTCGCATGCCACAAAATTTTTTTTGCACAAATTTTCATTTTTTGGCCATAGCCAACTTTCTATACCACTGGCATATTGAAATTCCAAAAAAAGTTTTTTTCAGCCCACCCTAACCTTAGAAGGAAGGATTTCCTCCATGTAGACTGAACATATCCGTGACATTGCTACTACACGTCACCTCATAGAGGGAGCACTGGTCTACCAATATGGACACCTAGTGGTGTTGTCCGCAGTCAAAAGGATAAAAAAGTTTCCCTTCGAGAGGCTAGTAGCCCTGTGTGCTAGCACAGAGATGATACATATGTAAATAATGGAATTCATCACTCTGGGGAACAAGAAGATGATACTCTATCTAACCAAGATAGGCCTGACATATGTCAAATTGTGTTAAAATGATTAAGAAAAAAATTTATGAAAATATGATATTTTTTTATTTTCAGGCAAAGGCAGTAGCTACAGAAGCCAACGCTACTTTCTTCAACATCAGTGCAGCAAGTTTGACGTCAAAATATGTAAGTGAAATGCAAATACTCAAGTTTAAAAGTTCATATTGATGCTAGATTTTTACAATGTATTCGGATTTATTACTTGAGTTGATGAATGTGTCTTCCAGAAATGTTTGCTTTAGAGTTGATGAAAGTGTCCTCTAGAAGTTTTTACCAATTTAATGACTACTTGTCATTTTAATCAGTGGCGTTGTTGTGGAACTAAGGATTGGCATGACTTGCTAGATTGGCAGAGAATAGGCCGGGGAATGTTTAAGCTCTTTTGTCTCCTCAGCCTCACAATAATACCACTGATGATGATGCTCGAGACATTGAAAATTCTGGCAGATAAATCGATGAATATACCAGATAAAAATTCATCAGTTTTGTGATTTTGGAGATCCAGAATATACGCTCTTCTTTTATATTTTGCACAACTGAATATTTGACGTCTCTTGAAAAACTGATGTGTTTCTTTGTACAGGTTGGAGAAGGGGAGAAACTAGTCAGAGCCTTGTTTGCCGTGGCAAGAGAATTACAACCATCAGTAGTATTTATAGGTGGGTACAGCAAAGACATGACAAATGGCAGATTAAAAACCGTTTTTCAGATTTTCAATATTTTCTTGTACATTCAGCTGAGGTTATTGAAGTTTTTCCCAGACTCAACTGTCTCAAGTTACCAAAATGCACTTTACAACAGGTAGTATGTCAGTACACATTAGTTTTCAAATATGCTCATGCAGAATGGTTACAAAAACTACTATAAGTTGGCATGTTGGGGGGGGAGGGGTTCAGGGTTCGAATCCAGCTCCTGTGGAGTCCCCTGGGTCTATGTTGAACAGCTGTTTCATTAATTCAATCGTCCTTCGCATCATTGCCTTGTCTTCCTCCTGTCGTAATTAGCCTAGCAACCAATTGCATAGAGCATAGATGTAGGACTTAAAAAGCCCCAATCATCCACCCTTCCTCAAGTTAGCATGTTTTGATCTATAGTGTTGTTGCGCACTGCCAGTGTTTATCCATATGTCCTTCTTTTAAAGGAATCTTAAATCTTTTAGCTGCTGTGCTAATTGGATTCAAGTAACTGGCCTTATAAATGTTCTGACAACGTTTACCAAACTGACGTACATGTTATGTATAATTCAATTCCAGATGAAATTGACTCACTGCTTTGTGAGAGGAGGGAGGGTGAGCACGAAGCCAGCAGACGTCTCAAAACAGAATTTCTTTTAGAATTTGACGGGGTAAGAATGTTATTATTTGTGAAAGGTGTAGACTACCTGAGTGCTAAATTCAGCACTGGTTGACCAGTGGTTCTGCATAAAATGGAATTCAAGTCTCTAAATTCCAAGTAGTAGGCAAGTCCCAGATTCATTATCATAATTTGGGTGTCCTTCCCTGCTTGGAGGGTGCCCAACTTGTTATACCATTGTAAAATAATGACAGAATCTGCGTCCTTCTCAAAATCTGTGCGTCTTGGAATCTTGGATGCCTGGGAGTCTGGGCTCCTGGTTGTAGAGATGTAGGTTGTGGTGTGATGTGTGCGGTATTTCAGGTGATAAGGGTGTGCGAGTGATTGAATGTAATGGTGATCGTCTTGAAAATACAGATGTCATAACTTTTTATGGTGGTGAAGATTGTTCCTGTAAATTGCCACAACGTTCTCATACTGCTCCACGTACCTAGGTTTTACGGAGTTGTATGACAGCTCTTTGAGCAAGATAAGGAGAGTAAGATCGATCTGTTAATATATATATATGTTACGTCTAAATGTTACTTCATGAAAACATTTCTTTCTGAAGGTTATTGTAATTCAAAAACACAAGTTTGTATAAATGCAGGACTGCAACAACAGTGAAATGATTGAGCGAGTCCACTATGCTTTCAACGTTGTTGCTTTTAAGCACCAATAGCCTGTGGTAACTACAACGAATTTCACAACTGTATTGGCAAACTGTATTGGTCTGTCCACTTTCCACAAACTTAAGATGAAGCTTTTGCGAGCTGAATACCTCAAATCTTGGACTTACGTGAAATGTGATACGTACTCTTTAATTCTCTACAGGTTTAGGCCTAATAATGTACTTGCCTATAGCCTTGACTTGGTGATCTCTTGTGTATTTCATTTGAATATCTTGTTTTGCATCGAGTGCATATTGAGTGCTGTCTGAATGCTATTTCTGCAAAGTTTGAGTGATGTCTGTTTTTAGATAACTCGCAAACCTATTTTTAAGAAAAGAGTAAGTTTTTGAAAGCAGTAAGTTGCGTAGATGCGTCTGTGTGCTTTGAACGGGTTGTATTTACAAATTTTGAAAACTTTAAATTTTTGCTCTTGATTTTTGCATATACATAAATAAAGAACAAATATTCTTGAATGGGGGAAGAAAAGCTTTTATTTCAACATTTTTATTAATTTTTCTGTCACAGCTGCGTGGCCAGGTAATTTGCTTGTTCCATGTTTGAATATTATGCATATGGGTCCATTTTCAATACCCGGAGAAGAGATTTATTTGTTTTGTTTATTTTCGGTTGCCTGGGATGATTCATGTTGCTTGACAGATAAAATATGTATACGACTTTGCTTCCGAATTATAAAGATCAAATGCGTTTTATATCTGAAACATGTGAAAGAAGATTGTGTAAGATTGTGAAAATTAGACAAAATTAATATATCTCAGATAATTAAAGAATGGCTGTTATGCTTGTAATCGCTTAACAATTGTAATGTGTCTAAAACATTATCTCTGCATGTTAGATTTCTTGACTGAAGTATTTAGCCAATATTCAATGATTATGTATGATCGGAGTTTAATGTGTTTAAACTTGAAGTAGTTTTTTGAGCAATCAGGTTATCTATTACTTGTCATAAAGTAAGGACACTTGAAGAAAATAATAATTTGATAAGAATCCTAAATATGACATGGAAAGAGTGTGACTGTTTATAAACCATTATCCTGATTCTTTGAATGTTAGGTATATTTTAATTTCTGTTATGGGTGTTATTCATTGTACACTGTTTTACACTGGAAAAAGATTGGTGTGTGGTGATAATGCACTGTCCCCAATACGTTATTGTCATCTTGTTATTTTACATGTTTATGTAAATTTAACATGTACCATTGTAGTGTGCAGGCTCTACTTTGATTTTGATACCTTTGCCTCGTTCATGTTGATATTCGTATAATATTGTAAGATACTTGGATTTGTCAATTTTATCGCAGGTCCACGATGGTGGTGAAGACCGGATTCTTATCATGGGTGCTACTAATCGACCCCAAGAATTGGACGATGCTGTTTTACGGTAAAGATCTCAGCTAATTTACAACGGAGTTAATTATTGTATTAAGTAGGTCTTAGAAGTAACTTAATGGCAGAACTTCGTGAGGTGTGACCATGAGTGAACTTAGCTAGATGCGTAGCCAGTATTTTCCTGCAGTGCTCTCAGAAATGCCTTGGTATAATTATGTAGCTCCAACCCTATCTCTTGAGAAATAATACAAATCATGCATAATATGGCTTGGAATACTACAGAGGCACATCCATGCATGAAATGTTTTTGGAGAACTTGAAAGATATGTTGTACAATTTTGTCAGTGAAAAATGATATTTAAATTGAAGGAGTTGTACATGTAAGTTGTCCATATATGATGATTTGTTAACTAAAACATTTGTATGTACAGTTTGACAAGATATATTATCTCAATGTATTTCTTTTCAGTCGGTTTGCCAAACGAATCTATGTCACAATGCCGGACAAGAACACACGGATTGCATTAATCACTAGTCTCCTGCACAAGCACAACAACCCTCTGACCAAGAGGGAAATCGACTATTTAGCAGAGTAAGTGCTTGTACAGTGTTAGTACACTCTGGTATAACAAGAACATTGTGGTATTTTTTGTGTTGTTGGTGTGTTATGTCTCTGTCAATGCGAACAGTTACAAGGAATATTTGGAAAACATTGTAAATGTGTAACTCGTACAATTTCAAATCTTGCCGTTTCAGTCTCACACAGGGCTACTCAGGTAGTGACCTCACGGCTCTTGCTAAAGACGCTGCTTTGGGACCAATTAGAGGTAAGACATCTCACTGAATCTTTGGCTTCTTTGTAGTTTTTGTCAGAACATTTTCAAATACAAAATGTGTTGTTACAAAGGACTTAACAATTGGTAGCTGATCAGTAAATCAAAGTTAAAATTTTCGGAAGGATTGAAGTTTTTCGATGGAGCTTAGTTATTGCCTAACAGTTAAAAAGAGTAGGAAATACAGTTTCTTATTTGGCAATGAAAAAGGTTAAACAGTTTCCCCTATTTGCTTCACTTTCTATGTTAATGGATCTGAGACAATTTCTATAAAAATTATGAAACTGTCAGACAATTCTTATATTTGTGGTGAAATATTAATTTGACTGGCCACTGTTGCAATTTTAATAAATAATGCAATCTTGAAAATCTAATTTAAACTTTCCACTTGCAAATATTTTCAGAACTGTCTCCAGACCAAGTGAGAGACATGGAAGCTAGTCTCGTGCGAGGGATTATGCTGACTGACTTTATAGACGCCTTGAAGAGGATTCGCAGGAGTGTCCCTCCTGAAACTATGGAGAAATACGTCAAGTGGAATCAAGAGTATGGAGACATCACATCTTGAAGAACTGAAGATTAAGAAAGACTATTTGGAATATTTGCTGAGAGATATTTATCATTTCGAACTCAGGAGAGGCACCTAGCGAATCAGAATCCCAAGGAGTAGTGCACAAGACTTTCAGAACTTTTATTTCGCCGATGCACTTCATGCACTTCGTTGACTTGCAACTTGCAGACTCATTTTGAAGCTGTTCCATTGTATTATATTGTATTTATTTGCAACTAGCTTTAATCCAGGGATGCACGGATAGTAGAAATTTAGGCATGCTAGATATTGAACTATTCACTATCGCAACAGAATCCTGTATCTGAAATCTGTATAAAATCAAAATATGTGTCCAGAAAACTCTGACAAGAAAACCAATCTATTAGAACATTTTGACCTCTTATTTATGCAAAATCCTTATTGTCACTGAGTGTTAGTCATGGTCAAACCAATAATTGCTCTTTAAAGCATTTTACCATTCCAAAACATTTTTTCAGTAGAGAATACCAAATACAAAGACTGGATATCAGGGAGATAACTAATATTTACATGCGTCTGGACACCAAACCAGGTATCCGGGCACCAAACCAGGTATCTGGACACCAGACCAATGTATCCTGCGATCTGTGCATCCCTAAAATGATCATATATAATCACTGATTACGATAGTTTCAAACTTTCAGTGGAAGGTTAGTGAACTATGCAATTTACATTATTTTAGAATTTTTTTGAAGAGCATATTTGACATATTTTTGCCTTTTGTCCTTTACACCAAATGCATGTTTGTTTGTTTAATTGTTTGTTTGTTGCTGTCTGGTCTAACATGATCAAAAAGTATTTGGTGCCTACTATTTCGGAAGAAGGTGCCATATTTATTTAGCGACGCATATATATTATTAATTTATGATATATACTATCTGCAGATTTGTTTAGGGTAATTTACCGACCATGGTACCGTCTATCTTTAGATTATTTTTATGCTTGAATAATGATAGATCGATATTATTTTTATGCTTGAATAAGGATATAGATTCATTATTTCTATGCGTGAATAACAATTAATTGAAATATGTTGGCTATTCTACTGCTGCACTGGAAATAGGAAGTTTGTAGCGAAGCGAATTGTCTTAGAAAGAAGTCACTCTTGAAAGAAATGTTCCCGATGATAAGGTACAGACCATTCTTGAAACAATTGTATTCATATCTCGCAATATATAATCTGTCCAAATATATTGAAGGACATTTTAATGGATAGCGCTTACAGTGAAGCTTCACTTGAATCTCAAAAATTGTAATCATTATCATATAATAAGGCTTGGCATTTTATTTTATAGGTTACTGATCAGTTGGGTGAAATAGAGTATTGAGAGAGTCTTAAGATGAAATAAATTTATTTTTACGTCTTTGTTGACAAAACATGCATCAAAAGCTATAAAGCTTCTGCCAAATGATTGGAAACTGGACTAGAAACTAATGGATGTTGGCCGACGATGTGATTTAAATATATCGCAAAGTATCAAGTTTATTTGTCAGAATGTCTCAAAGCTAGTCAGCTTTACTGGTCAACCATAACTTGAAATTTTCAGACTTTTGATAATAACATGACTGTCGTGACATCAGGTGTGCTTGTATCAATTTAAAAATTACTCGAAGGACTAGTATCCGCTGATCAGTAAATATAAAGTAAGACTGTCAGGCCTGATATATATATAAACCTGAGCTCTGCTTTATTGGTGTTTATTTCATTGTGATATTTTGCCGAAGTCTTTGCAGGACAACGGCATCTGTGCAGTGCACTACGTGCAACAAACGCAGCATTTAATTGAGTCAGTCTAATTTCTCTGGGATAACTTTTCAATTCTCAATACTGTTTAGTAGGTTTAAAAGCATTTTTCCTCGCTCCTAGTTCATTCCGAGAGTGAGAGGGCCAATAGTGGTGAATCTAGATCTTGAGCGAGAGTGTTTAAATGCATTTCTGTATGTTAAGTGCTTTTAATGCCTTTGTTTTCTGAATATTTTCACCCCAAATGCAACAGAGCTTATGCAATATTGGATTTGGATAATACAGATTATTTACATGTACAAATGCATTTACTTTTTACGAATAGGGTCCCAGACTCATTCAAAATTTTTCGATTTTATGTGTCGGAACTATGTGATAAAGGAAATTTTTGTTAAAATGCAAAATTTTACTGGGTGTCCTTCACAAAATCATTCCATGGTAACAACTCTTCTGAGCTGTCACTCACATATCCAACTAGCTACACTCACACCCACTTCCATGTCTATGTGATGTCGGCCATTATCATCACAGCTACAAACTATTTAATAACAATCCATAAGGACCTTGAGCTGTTGCAAAATCTTGATCTCGGCCTGAGAACAAGGAGTCTTTGAGTTATCTGGGACCCTGGATGAGACCTCATCATTTGTCTGAATAATTTAGTGACTTTATGTAATTTTACAATATGGTTCTGTTCAAATTGAAGTGCCTGCTTTGCTATTGCAAGTGATGTTTTATGCATTTTAAAATCCAAAAACTGTTGTCAGGAAATCAGTGTATGCTAACAGTGTAATATTTGTATCTAACAAATTTTGTGTCTGTCTAATAATGTTCCATGAGGTAGTATGGTATTGCAAATTTGAAAGAAGAATTCCACCATCACAATACAGAAAAATATGTGCATTCAGATTAGAAGTTATTAATGCAGGTGCGCATGCGCAACTGCATTATACCAGTCAATATAATGATTTTGTGGATTGGAACATGCACAGGCATATTGCTATCAAATAATGCATTTTCGTTTTTGAAAATCAGATTTTCCGTCATAAGAGAACCCCTAGTGTTGTGCGCAGAAGCATTTTGGATAATGTATGGGTTAGTTTTAGAAAGAAAATCGTATTTGTTTCGATATGAGGTAAAATGATGCATTTCTGATGACCGAAAAAATAAGATTAAATTTTTTTGAATCCCCATATTTAAGAATGAAGAAAAATGTATGGAGAATATATATCAGGCAATCTATATATACCAATTTTCGCTTTCAAAAGTCCAGCGGTTATTGCTCCAGGCCTGTTGAGAAATTGTTTCTGTAGAAAAATGGGTTTTGTGGATTGGGACGAACTCCATGATCTTTCCATCTGAATTGCATTTTCTTATTTGAAAGTCAGATTTTCACTTATAGAGAATATCTACAATGGTGTGTATGAGCATTTCAGATTATGGACAGGGTATTAAGACTTAAGAGACAGACAAATATTCTCACCTGTGACCAAAATAACAAAATTATGTTTTTATAATAATACTAGCAGTGTACCCGTCTTACGACGGGTAGAGTCTTAATATAATGAAAAATGTACGGTCAATATTCTTACCTCAGTCTTTGGTTATCACAATTATTTCTATATGTCGGGATATGTGTGGCTCTTTATTGCCCACATCGTCTTGCCTCATTAATTTTGCCCATCTAGTCTTGCGCCCCTCATACAGTGTAGCTCCCTTTTTAGGCTTTAGCCTGTCTAGTCTTACATCCCCTCACTCCTGGACCCCTCATCTTTGTCCCCTGGTCATTTGAAAATCATAATTTGCCTCTTTTTATATTCTATTTAACAATGCCAAACAGGCTATGTTTTTAAATGTCATTCGGCCACTGACAGTAAGTAAAATGTCCCCAAATATCCATCACTGAATCAAGGAACACCTTCTTAAGAAGTGTCCCCACCAGAAATTATTTATTTTAAATTCAAAATATTTTATTGCATGAGAACATATAAATTCCATTGCAATTTGATAAAAAATATAGAAACATGTTGAACAGTAAAATATAAACATATTTCAAGACTGTCCAAAAAGAACTTATTTATTTCACCCAAACTGAGCAAGAAATGATTTATTTTTTAAAAACTCTCACCCCCCCCCCAACCTAAATATCAAATGGTCTCCCCTTACCAGTAGTGGCATATCCAGTGGAGGGATGCCCTCCCCCCTAGACCAAAACATGCCCCCCCCCTTTCTATTTCCAGACCACACTGTCTGGATCTGCCACTGACCAGTAAACACAGCTGAGAATCTGCTGAGATCATGCTCTAAAATAATAGCCAGATGGCAAATACTTTATACAGTTGTTGTACAGTAGAGATAAAAAAAGGAAAATAATATATTTCTGACTGCAATTTCAGTAAATTTAAGAGAAAATCTGTATTGAATAGAACTCTACAACCACCTTCACTCAATGGTGTCTGGCACCCAACTGAGGAGTATTGGACTTTGAACCACTTAAATAAGAGGCTCCATGTATGATGCAATGCAACTGGCTTACCATATTTGCTTGATAAATATACTCAGTATATTAAATTTATGTATTCTTTTTCAAACAGCTTCCAAAATTAGGCCTAAATACACAAATTTCTCAATAGTGAAACTTTTGGATGTACATGTATGCCTATGCATTCCTTATACATACATAGACATGTAGCACTGGCCAGGTCCACAGAGCTGGTCAGGTGACATAACGTCATGCAGTTCATACAACGTTGTCATGGAGTTGGGCCAAAGTGAGGTTCAATAGCAGCATGTCTGACATTAGTGTCCTTGGGTTCACTTGCCATTTCATAATAAGTGTTGTTCAAGGAGAGAAAACAGTCAAATCATACTTTTGATGATGGCAAAACAAAGGAGACATATATTAAGAATGTGTGGCAGAGTTTCAGGCAAGTCAGGTAAGCAACAGCTGAGATCCTGCGTTACAAAGCATGGGCCTGGACAAATATAATGTATCCTAGATTTACTTTTTTTCCATTTTCTATGTAATAAATAAGAAAACATTTATCTGAGATGTACTTCAGGCATTCGATATACCTATATTTTTGCCTACAAATGTTTTTAGTGCTCCATTTCCGATTACAGAATGTTCCGTAGATCGGATTTGTAAATTTGATGGAGCTCCTTGATCTTGTCATTTAAATATCATTTTCACTTATGGAGAACATCAACAATGGTGTCAAGGTGCATTATGGGTTATCTATAGGGTATTAAGAGACGGGTTTTCTCATTTATTAGCAAAATTATGCTTCTCTTGCAGCCAAAAAAAATTAGATGTATAGCATTCAAATTCTCCCTTTGTGAGATTGGAAAAAGGCATTTGCAATGGACATCAGACATTATGTTCACATATTTTTTGCTTTCAAACGTCTAGTATTTGTCACAGTCACACCCTAGTATAATCAGAGACAGTCTTGATCTCACCCAAATTGATTTTTGGCCCAAATGCTGAGGACAGCATACATAACCCTAGACTTTCACATCAACTGTCAGATTTAACCTTGGCTTATTTCATGGTCATTTGCTTGTATACAATATCAAGATTTATATGAAAATCTAAGTCTCGAAAATATTTGGTCAAACGCAACCTGGTATTAGTATATTGCACCTGCATTATGCAACCCGCGGGTTCTTGTTCTTGTATTAAATCTTCATCAAAGGTATCAATTAAACGACATTCAAAATCTTCCAGTAAATTTCCAAAATATTTTGAATGTCATGGTGAAATTCTGCTTTAAATCATTGCATGCTGTTACAAATAATCTAAAATATCAAACAAATATCACTAATTTGCATGATTCTTAAATATGTATAAATGCGTTATTAGCAGCAGAAAAATTTGGCCTTGCTATATCAGATTATGCTGTCTTTCTTCGTAGAATGAAATGTTATGTGGTAGATGGATTGTATAAACATCATAACAATGCAATATAATGTACAGTTGTTCATGGTGCAGTTTTTGTGTGATTACTTGTGGGGTTTGTGAATGTTTATTTTTAAAACAAGATTATGTTCTTTGACAATTATGCGTGTTTTCCAAAGGCTTCATATTTGATAATAGATAATGTGCTATGTGAAATTTGGCATTGGTCAAGGGGTGCTGCAATATTGCAAACAAGATTTTCAGAAACTTACGCAGTTGGCGAAGAACGTTGTACTTTCGAAAATGATCTCATGAAAACGTAAATATGACTAGAAATGTCAAGAAGCGAACATATTGAAGCATTGAAAGCCCTCACTAAATCAGTAACCTAATAAAGGCCTAATAGTATTTCATGACATTTTGACATTCTTTTCTTACCAAACCCCAGAATATCCAAAGATTGAGTGCTATTTCTTCTAAACTCAGTATTATCGAATGAATGTGATTCAATTTCTCAAGAATTGTGTTCATTGAGTAGTCTTAATTGTAGACTGACTGATTCAAATATAACCATAATCTCTACGTACGTATCATGACAACATTGTCTCGAGTTATTCATTTGCCAGGGTTTATCATTGGTTTCATTGTTTTACACTGTACATAAGTGGCAGCATTATTATGATTATGCTAGGTTCTCCTTTGTTAATATGTAAATAATTTGTTAATATTGAGTTGTTTTGTATATAATTCTATAATATTTATTGCTCAAAGTCTGCATTTTGTTAAGTTTTAAATATGTTCATGTATCATATTCAGCCCTGGTGTTGTGATATGTCTATCCGAGTAATAAATACAACTTACATACAACCAATATATATAAGTTGTCTTGGTTTATTTATAGCGTAATTATTTTGATGGTTCAAAAATGTTTACGACATTATATATATATTCAAATGAAGGTGTTTGGAACTTTGGTACCACCGAAGTCTGAAGCTATGGTTCGCCAGGGTAATTGAAGAGCAAATTCAATTCCGCCACGCAAAAATTTCCGTGCAGATAATAAATTCCAAAAGTTGGAATAAGAATCAAAGACTGCAATCACTGTTGCACAGTAATTAATCAAATTTAGAGCACAACCAAGCCAGTCTGCCCAGTGGAAATAGATGAGTCAGTGAGGCTGCAGAACTGCAAAATTCCAAGTTGACAGCAATTGTATTGAAATATAGGAAACTCCGTGTCGTGTATATATAAGCAGTGAAAATGACCGTGAAATGAAATCTGATCCCTTCAACTCTTCAAAAATTAGCAGGCAGCTTGAAGTATGTACCTACAGGGAACTTTGAGTACCTTACATTGCGTGCATCAAACAGTCAAAACGTTCCTAGTCAAACATCTTAGAAAGACGCAACAATCTCAAATGGACAGGCTTATTATACGCCTTCACCATATGGCTTCGCCTGTAACAGTTCACACTCCTTCAAACAGTATAATAACAAAGGCAGAAAATAAGAATAAATTGCCATATAATTTTAAATATTTATTCAAAATAAATTTGATAATAGTTCACATTTCTATACAATATACATAGTAGTGTAATTGTTTGAGGATTAGAACAAAAAAATGTACAGATATAATATAACATCTAAAAGAAATGCGAATAGTCAAATACTGTGTAGAACACTAAATTCCATTAACTATCAAGACGTGGGTTCAGAATCCGGGCTGTTCTTCATTTCTTCTGAAGTTTCTTCTTTAGGAATTGGATCTTGAGAATTATCTTCTTTAGGACTTTCAGCTTGAGAACTAGAGTCTTTAGAATTAGAGTCTTTCGATTCTTTAGATTCCGGGCGTGCTACAGTGATTCCCGAAAGAATGTATCCACTGTCGCTGCTCATGTTCATGTGCGGATGTGTTCTGTTTGGCAAAACCTGTGCAAAAAACATTGACAAACTAGAAGGCAAATTGGAATTTGCATATCTGGACGGTGATAATCGACCTGACCATTGTAAAACAAGCAAGGGCTAGTCATTTGGTATGCTGAATTGTAGTAGCGGGGGTCCCATTTTATGAGGACGTTAGCCCTAAGTGGCCTTGAGAGGGAGAAAGCATATTTTGCTAGACATGCGGCAACGCACAAAAGTGTTTTGATTGATACTAATGTTGAATTGGGAGAGATGAAAGTTTGTAGGGCTTGACTTATGTAGAGTAATATCATGATGCATTTTTTGCAATGGCATATGAGTGTATATTATTGACAAAACAAGTCAAATCTCTAAGCAAACAGATATATTGCACTCATCAGGCACTTTCTTGGAAGTGCCATTGATGACATTTACTATGATTTAGATTTGGCAGCAGATGTAGGCCAAGCATTCAGCACACACCCCCGAGGTGCGGCCCCCGAGGTGCGGCCCCCGAGGTGCGGCCCCCGAGGTGCGGCCCCCGAGGTGCGGCCCCCGGGTTGCGGCCCCCGGGGTGCGGCCCCCGAGGTGCGGCCCCCGAGGTGCGGCCCCCGAGGTGCGGCCCCCGAGGTGCGGCCCCCGAGGTGCGGCCCCCGAGGTGCGGCCCCCGAGGTGCGGCCCCCGAGGTGCGGCCCCCGAGGTGCGGCCCCCGAGGTGCGGCCCCCGAGGTGCGGCCCCCGAGGTGCGGCCCCCGAGGTGCGGCCCCCGAGGTGCGGCCCCCGAGGTGCGGCCCCCGAGGTGCGGCCCCCGAGGTGCGGCCCCCGAGGTGCGGCCCCCGAGGTGCGGCCCCCGAGGTGCGGCCCCCGAGGTGCGGCCCCCGAGGTGCGGCCCCCGAGGTGCGACCCAGATTGGCGACCCCCCGGTTTCTATCAATCTCAATAAAGATAAATTTATGACAATAATGAGATAATCATAATTCATAACTGCATTTGGTTACACACAAATATCATTTATATGATATACAACTCAGGACAACCATGGCAAACACTATTCTATGCACCATCCTAGCACAGAATACAAATCCACTGGCGCTTGTACGCATTTTGCACGTTAAATGGCTACGGAGAGTGTCCCCCTAGCAGGAAACCCAAGAACTACTTTTTCACAGCAGCAAAGACGGCGGGAACCAGCCAGATGACATCAACCAATCACATCGCTTCATTCCAATGGCAACCAGTGACTCTATCAGAGCTAATGTATAGGCTCTGACTATGTATTGATGGACTGGTCCCCCCTAAGCTACAGACAGGCGGGATAGATAGCAGTCAAATGCATCAATTTAGTGATTTCTGCCTATTCTCGGCACTGTATGCATCTATGTACAATTGTTACAGATAGATCTAGCCCTAATCTATCTGCTGTATCACTCTGACGCATTAGGATGGCATGTGTGCAGAGGTGGAGGGTGAAATAGGAGCGGAGTGGAGTAAACCACTATATGTCATGTTTAATGCTGGCATAGTTGACAGGAAGTCAAGGCTGACAGAAGTAGTAGTGTAGCCAAGCAGTATCTGGACTCCGTCCAGATAAATATGTTAAAATATATGTGGTACATAGAAACTAGACACTAAGTTTTATTCAATACTAGTACAGTACTCATTAGATTAAAAAATATTTAGATATTCCAAATTGTTTTATAAAAAATATGCTATAACAACTTGTCGTAAGCAGAGAACTAAAGTAAAGGCTTAACTTTAATCAAGTATGTATTAAGAATATTTGAACATTTCAGTAAAAAATAATTCAGATCCATTGCTAAGATTATCAATATCGTAAGCCTAGGATCTGCAAATAGGTTGTAAAATAAATTCATCAATGATGATACCTGATAATGTCTCCACCAGGTGTCAGTAAGTGTCATGTTGACAATGCCCCCTCTATTTCTTAACCGCTGATACAAATCCACTAATGGCTGAAAAGAAGAACAAGTCAACACAAATTTTAGTGCATTTTCATTAATGGAAACCTTTCAAACTTGAGAGGAGATTGAAATTAACGTAAAAAAGTATCTCTGTGCGCTAAACAGGCCCAGCGATCTCCCGAGCACAGGCAAAGATTGTGACATTGTGACTGGCCATTGTTTGGGCTAAGCAGCGGAGTACAGTACTCCCGAGACTCCCAAGTAGTCCCCTAAGTTCCATCGTAATTCTTGTTACATGTACTACAAGTTAACTAAATCTACCAACGAAATAACATCCCAAAGGTCATTCCACTGAGATTAAACATTTATTTTGACTCATACCTCAAATAAATTTTAAGATAATTGACGATATTTGGTATTTGGGAGGTCATTCAAGTAGGCGGAAACTTAATAGCTTTAATACACTAAGGCTAAGCAGTCATATCGCACCCATTAATGAAAACGAGATATTTTTTCTTTTAAGTCCTGAGTATCTGTCAGACTATCTTTTTAAAACTGGTTAACAAGGACGGATCCAGAAATTGTCCAATGGGGGGTTTACGAATGAATATTGGACATAAACTTTTTACATTAGTATTTACAGACCCAAGGGGGGAGGGGGTTTACACCCCTAAACCTCCTGGATCTGCCACTGGTTTATGAACCTACCTCCCTGTTACTGCAGAAGACGACAATTGTTCTGTCGGAGGCAACAAGGTCAATGAGGCTCATGACGACAGGAGAAGGGTGTAATCGCGTAGCTACTATCAGACTGAAACAGAAAGATTATAAATTGTTCAAACCACTTCATATGTTATAGAATACTTCACAACTATTTGTAGTTCAACTGCAAAACAAAAAAACAATCACCTAAACCTACAACTCGAACAGGCCTAAGCATGTTTAAAAAGCAACTTAAAGATGCAAAGACAAGACAAAGTCAGAACCAAGTCTGAAAATCCAAACAATTTCTATTGTCATTAATATATTGAATATAATCCTTCCAGAACATAGAAAGAAAGCCTTGAATTCTAATTTATCATCTGTAGTCCATGGGATTCCTATGAGATTTCAATTGCACATGTGACAAAGAAATTAATCCGCCCAAGTCTTGATCGTCAAAGCCTACCCATCAAATTTTCCTTCTTTCATTAGACTTTTGGCGACTTCCACTTTATTTTCTCTGTCCCTTTTTCTTTGTTTACGCAGCTGTCTTCTTTCTTCCATTAACTTCTGAAAACATGATTTACCAGCAGCTTTTATCACCATCAATATTTAAGACACATTCATGGCAATACAAATGTTGGACTTCACAATTAATTGTGTACCTTTACAACTAATGGTACACTTTAAAACCAAGAGTGTACTTGGGTCATTTTCATGAAAACGTGCAGACACGGTAAAGACATAACCAATCTTTTTATGTCCGGAAGGTGAGCCAATAATACTCAACTGCTATTTGTTTCTGTTTACATAATGCAATATGTGGTACTACCATGCTGCATGTAACAGGATAACTAATTTGGGTGACTATTTGACATTTTCAATTATTTGGAAAAATTGTCTTTACCGTGCACAATGAAATCAAAGCAAATTTACTCAGATGTCTTTACCGTGGCCAGCCTTGTCTTTACCGTGTCATACTATATTTGCATTGATTTGACCACGGTAAAGACAGATTTTGGCCACGGAAAAGACATGTTATGCAGCATTTCTTCCAGAGAAAGTGTACTACATTATTCAGAGTACCACAACTACCTCTGGAACAGACTCCTAAACCAATGGTGTCATTTACATCCTCATACCTTTTGAACTCCCTCTGCTGTTGAGGGTTCGGTAAAGACGAAGTTTAGTTGCGACAAAGTCAAGATAAAACCTATTTCGTCGTCTGACTAACAGATGGCAGCTCTGGCATTCCCAATGATGTGGTAAAAAAGTAGTTATATCCTGGTTCTTCAAACTCAAGTGACATCTGGAGACATCATGCTGTATTAACTTACTTTGGTGGCAACTTAAACTCTTTGGTCACGGTAAAGACGGTGGTAATTTCAAAATTGGGACACACCTTCAACACGTTGTGAGATGTGGATAAATTAGTTATATTTCGGAAAAAAACACTTCTAGGTAGTTAATGTAACAAATATCTAGGAATAGACACTTTGCATGTCACATTTTATGCACTAATTTTCAATTTACATAAATTTGAAATTAAAATGTTGAGTTGCGGACATGCCACGGTAAGGACATTTGGACTACTTAATGCGTGATATAGCATGTTCGGCATGGCCGCACCTATGTAAATTTGTGTTTTCTTCTAGGAAAAATGATATTCTAAATATTTGGCCAAAAATCAATTTCAGTCCTACAAAGGCAGACACACACGAATGCAGGACATCAAATTGCGCGTTTTCGCGAAAATGACCCACTTGAGAACAATGTGTGTACTTGAGAACAATGTGTGTACTTTAGAACAATGTGTACTTTAGAAAAATGTGTGTACTTTAGAACAATGTGTGTACTTTAGAACAAATTGGGCATGCAAGAACTATTTGTGCAGTTTAGAATAAATTGATTTCTTTATAAATGGCTGAGTACTTTTATATGTGCACTACAAAATTAAGTTTGTACTTTCTAACTGATGGAGTTACCTTCCTCTCTTCTGGGTCCTCATCCTTCTTTGAGTTGAATGCTCCTTTTCTTTTCTGTAAATACATATTTTCAGATATCATGCTGACCTTCTATCGAATGAAGTCCAATTGAATCCCATTCTCAATAGATTAGAAAGATATTAAGTCTTATCTAACAGAGCAAACAGCCTGCTGAAATGATATTTAATATGGGTCCAGTCTCCAGAGTAGGAATTAAACCCGGGACTCCGCTATAGCAAACCTAGAAGCCCCTCCCCCTTGACCTTGTGTTAGCTGGAGACTAGAGAATGTGCCTTATTCATCCATCAGGATTATTCAATATCCAATTCTGTCTCCCTAACTGGTCTGAGGAAAAATTCATATGAGAGAGCGCTACCCAGTGACAACTTGCGTTGTTTCTTCTCATGGACGTGTTTCAGACTGGCACTCACTTTGCGAACTAGAGAGTGCCACATAGTGTTAATGTGAGCTGTTCCTTTTCATGTACAAGTATCGCTTTTCACTTGTGAGGGAAACAATTTACTTCAGTTCTGAGGATTTCTCACCATCTCAATGATGCTCAGTAGTGAAACATAACTTCTTTTAATTTATAAATCAAAACTTCATACCTTATTAGGTGGTTCATCATTATCATCATCGCTGTTTTCGCTCTCCTCCCCCTCTCCTGCTCCTCCCTCCGCTACTTCCATCGCTGTACCATCTTCATCTTTCGCCTGGGCTAGAGTCTCTTTCAATTGCCCGTTTGCAAACGATGCAGATTTCTCTAATGTTGACACCAGGTGGAGTGGAAACTGGTACAGACTGTCATAAAATTGCTGAGAGAAACCGTAATTGTGGACCGCTGTCCTGTAAAAGAAATAATAAAGCATGAAACAAATCTATTATATTAAGCAATTTCCAAAATAAGTATACAATTATTTTAATTTCAACAAAAGTAGAGCTCAAAACATGTTTTAGAAGTCAGAGTGCAATAAAAATTAGATTTTATAGCTATCCATACCTGACAGGGTCAACTCCAGTATGTACTTGAACTAACTGACCAAGGCCTGGAAAAAAGAAATAGTTGATCCCTTATAATATATGCATTTTACTTTTTGTGGAACCAAGAAGTTAACCTTCATTTTACTTTTCATGAAGGAAAACGACTTACTATAAAAAATAATGTAAATTTCGTACCTCCCATTCTCTCCAAGCAGGCACCCGCTAACAATCCCACACAGGACTCCATTACCAAGAATCTACCATTGGCTTTGACGTTGCTAAGAGATAAAATCTGGCTCAAGGAATCCATTCTCATGTAACTGAAAAAGGAAAGCAAATACATTTATTCAACCCACTAAGTCTCAGGACAAATTTTGTTTCATTTCGAAATAAATTTCTTTCTTATTTTCACATTGTCTCATGTAATTTCAACTAAAATCACAATTCAAATTCCTTACCATATTTTTTGTGGACTTTTGTTGAAATACATTTCAGCTAACAATCTAGTAGAAGGCCTAAAGACAGTCATCTGTGATAAATGTCTGAAATAAAATTTAAGAGTCTCATACATTTTTTCCTATTTACAAATAGTTTTTTTTAAAGTCTTTCCATGTATCACATTACACTTATTTAGAGTAGACAAAAAACTAGTGCTACAGAAAAGGCTGTTGGTGGACATCAATGACTTCACAACATGCCCTATTAAAGTTGCCCTGAATGATAAAATCCATCTCTAAATTTGGGCGAATTTCTCTGTATTATAATATGAACTTGTGATCCATATTATTTCTGAATAATTGAGGAAGTGGTTCCCACTTCCTCTTTGGAATCGTACGTATAAATGCTGGACTTAAAGGGTCTGAACTTTGGCTTTGTTTTTTGTTTTTTCTGGGCCGATTTAACCTCCATAAACTGTCGGCATTGGCCTTTTATCTAATTAAAAGTCCCATGTGTCACGATGTCGTCCTTGCTCTCTAACTTGACAATTCATGCTTGCAAATTTCAACAAAAAGGACTCTCCAGATTCATTTTTGCATTGAAATTCGCGCTGTCAGGGGCAACCTAAATCGCGGGACCTGATTGCGGGACAGGACGCGATTGCATAAAATGCAGACCAACTGTGAAAAGCAAACAGTGAATGAAACTACCTGTGATCAATTCATTACAAGAACCTGCCAACTTGATCAAGAACCTGTCAAATAAACACTTAGTTGTCAGATTGAAATCATTGAATTGAATTGCACTTTAAGTTACACCTTTGTCATTTCATGGCCATTGAAGCTATCCCCACTAATTGCATTTAATCTGGGGCAACAAACAGAGGCAATTAACTGTAATTAGGCAATTATGTTCAGGTGCTATTGTTGACTGAGAAATCAATTTTGTTAATTTTTAAGTTGTGATAAATATAAGGTTCAGAACTAAGTAATTCGCCAAAAATATAACATGACACTCTTTCAATGGTAAAACTGTGACCAGTAGAAGTGAAAATATCCTAATTTGGGACATGTCATTGCGGACTCAAATGTGGAGGGACCTGCTGCTTATGGGCTTATATTATTTATCAGTTTATGTCGATAGATAGATAGATATATAGATAGATAGATAGATAGATAGATAGATAGATAGATAGATAGATAGGTAGATAGGTAGATAGGTAGATAGATAGATATAATAGATAGATATAGATAGATAGATAGATAGATAGATAGATAGATAGATAGATAGATAGATAGATAGACAGATAGATAGATAGATAGATAGATAGATAGATAGATAGATAGATTAAGAGGTACTAAGTTAAGGGAATCCTTAGCTTAGTACTAAGTTAAGGGAATCCTTAGCTTAGTACCTCTTAAGGGACCCTCCCTAAAATGTTTAGTCCTTTCGGGAAAAATCCCTGGTAGCAGATCAGTGTCATTAAAATGTAATTAATGGAATTTTAGAGGTTTCAGAACTTGAAATGAAATTTCCTCTGAATCCTCTTGCATTTTCCGTAAATAGTTTGGCACATTTATTTGCAAACTGCCAGCAGGTTTTTAATATCTCAGAGCAGGTCAACATTTCTTTATAGTCCTAACGTTTTCATGATATTCAATTGTAGTAGGCCTACTATTTTGGATTTCACCTCATCATTATATCGATCTTCAGCCATACTAAAGTCCAACAGTTTTCGAACCAATTTTTGTTTCCCGTTTTAATTTTTGGTGGTTGCAGCTGTCAAAACCAGTGGATAGCAGTGCACTTTCAAAATAACTTGTGTTTCAGCAAATTTCGTATTTCAACGTTTCGTTCCCTCTAGGCTACATAGGTTTTCATTTTATTCATCAAAATTGCTGGATATTTAAATGTTCAAATTAAAATGCCAAAACTCAGGTGTGTGAATTCCATTTTAATTGCTTGTTTTGCCTTACAACCTGTCTGACAGTGTCTGTGATATTTGGCTATTGGTTAAGGCACCATTTCTTGTCTCGCCTTTTTGCTGCATTCAATAATATCTGCCACTTCCTTTCATTCCGCTTTGCGGTGTGAGCTCTAGTTTTTTAAAGTATTTTTTGAATACACTAATTATTTAGTTATTTCCTTTTCTTTTTCTTGATAGTGCCTCCCACCTCCAGCACACCCATTATAGATGACGTCACAATGACCATTGTTATCAGTATATTGTTACAAGTTAACAAATTCACACAATGGTGATGACGTCACAAAGCTGATAGCAAGCAACACTGCTGATTTATTTCCAAGCGTACCCGAAATAAATCTAGGGGTCATTTAGTGCATTTGTTGGGTCATTTCCATAAGAAAAAATAATTCTACAGTAAAGAAATTTTACACGCTGGATGAGACAAGCATGCTACACAAGATTCTGTAAAAAACAGAGATGATCTTTGTTCAATCCCATCTATCATTCGGGGTAACTTTAAATACATTGAAATGAAGTGTCAATTTGTCATTCAGTATCTTGTGACCTCATTGATGAGTGGTGTGGCATGTTAAATTCTAGCATTGCAAGTATAGGCTATGACCTCATAAATGCTTATGACTCATAGAGAATAACATGGCATGGATAGGGCTATGACCTCACAAGAAACATTCTAGTGATTTTCTGTAAGCACTCGTTCTTCATCTACTGTAATTCTGTGACCTGTAATTTAGCTACGAATCAAAATATTCAAAATCAAACAAACTTACTTTTTCTTCTTTCTGTTCAAATACTTTTTCTGGGCAAACTCTGTCTTGGTGTTGAATGTGGCACTATTTTCCACCAACTTTTCAATAATGTCCTGCAAAAGAATCACATAGAATAAATCATAAGAAGAGAAAGATACATTTATTTCGATCATTAATTTCATCACAGTACCTGTTACCCCGTTTTTAAATCACTGTATTCACTTATTATTTAAGTCTTGACATGATTATGAGACTTTTGAATGCTTGACGCCGGACCACATTTGAAATAAGTTTTACTTTCATGTGCTCTCCTGGCCAGGCCAGTCATGGCATGGCAAATAAAATAAAATAAAATCAAGCAAGGTAGTGGAAAAAGACACGTTTTAGTAGACGCAAAATGCCACTGTCCAGCAAAAATTTACCTTTTTATAGACAAATGTTTACCCATGACATTCCAGTACCATATGCGCTTAAACTCCGTTAAAGACATCTTTTACTAAAGCACACCTACAAAATTGGGCCAAAACTCTCATACCACACACTAGGTGGCAATGAGTCAATGACGTTTCCACAAGCCACTAGCTGGCGCCATCATAGCAACAAACATCATTTAGCCTCAGTTTCACTGGAAGCAAATCCAATTGTTTGTTGTTTTTCTTTTGCAAGGATAACAGCGTACTCTAGAAAATTTTCACAATTTCTTGTGTATTTTCTGAATTTTGGTCGATTAAGACTGCGAAATGGGTTGTCGCCCTTTTGATTGCTTTGTTTTTGGTAAGCCAACTTTCATCTAATTTTTAAATAAGTCCTTTTGCTAATTTCTGCTAAATTTTTTAATTATTTCGAGAAACACTATTTTGATGTCAAATTATATTTATAATTATTATGGTCATTTTCACGGCCCACTAAATTGAATTTTTTCCTTCTTATGCAGCATTGCTTTGCATCAAAGCAGCCCCTTCTCAATCCTCTGCTAATCCAAAGGCTGAATGCAAGCCCAAGGACAGCAAGGTCAAGGTCAAAGGAAGGAAATGGTTTCGCCTATTCCACAAAAATAGGAAAGGAAAAGTGAGTGTACCTTTTTTATTTGTATGTTTCATTTACGTTGCAATGAGACTGATTGCATATATATATATTTTGAATTACCTGAAAGACTAAAAGTGATAAAACCATTGAATTCATATTTTGTGAAGACTCAAGTTACGAGGGATTTAATACAGCTTTCAAAAATATTTTAAATATTTCTTGGTTATCAAATTTGTATTTAAGTTGCTATTCATAAATAAAATATATCTTTCCCAAATTACTTTAAGGTGGCTTCTCAAGCCATGTCTCCAGCCCCAGAAGTTTCTCCAGCCCCAGAAGTTTCTCCAGCCCCAGAAATTTCTCCAGCCCCAGAAGTTTCTCCAGCCCCAGAAGTTTCTACAGCTCCAGAGGTTTCTACAGCTCCAGAAGTTTCTGCAGCTCCAGAAGTTTCTCAAGCCCCAGAAGTTTCTCCAGCCCCAGAAGTTTCTCCAGCCCCAAAAGTTTTTCCAGCTCCAAAAGTATCTCCAGCCCCAGAAGTTTCTCCAGCCCCAGAAGTTTCTAAAGCCCCTGAAGCTTCTGTCGAGCCCGAATTAACTCCTGTGGAGGAATTACGTCCACCAAAACCTTCCGCACTGCAATGGGACTGGCTGCTCGTCATTAAAGATTACCAGACCGAGGCAGAGGCCAGGCGACAGGAATTCCAACGGGTCAAGGACGATCTGAAGTTTGGCCTCTCCTCGGTCAACAATAATGCTTCTGCCACTGCCAGCATTTCAATTTGTAGCATCACATCAGACGACTTAGCCGATTTGTAATTTTTTTTTTAATTTTTAAAAATTTGAAATTATTTATTTCCCTTCGATATTTCGCCGTTTCACTAGTTTTTTTTTTTTTTATTAAATTTTTTTCTACCCCTATGCACGAATTGTTGGGTTCTTTTTATTTGGCAAGTTAAAAATCTATAGTATTCTGATTGGAATATCAAAAGCAGTCAAACTTAAAAGCGAAGTATGATAATGAAACAACAAAAACAATCACAAAGTCTTCCAAGGCCCGTATGGCTTTTTCCTTCCATTTAGCCAGGGAAAACACAGAATTTGTCAATTTTTGCTTGAAACTGAGGCTCAACAGGGCCTAGCACCCTGGAGCTGCTATGGTGACACCTGTAGACTATCTTTTACCACACTCACATGTACAAGTTCTCTTGCTAGCTTGCTCTTCAAGCTACTATTTCAAAAGCACAACCGCCATTGCCCGGCCTAAAGTTACTCTCACTCAGAAACACATTTTAACTACACTTTGAATTATTTAAACTGTGGTCTGGACATTGCCCAATACCCCCCCCCCCCAGATACGCTGCTGAAGACATGTACCAATGGAAGGTTTGCTACACCAAATTAAATACACGTTTTTATTGTATTCTGCCACGCATGCACCTTGCGCCCAGCCCAGTACGTGATAGCCTACAGGCTCCTGTACTTCACTGGAAGAAAAGATCACGTTCCAGTACACGCAAAATGCCACCGTCCAGCAAAAATTAACCTTTCTGTTGACAAATGTTCACCCGTGACATTCAAGTACCATAAGGGCTTAAACTTAGTTATAGACATCTTTTACTAAAGCACATTCAAAAAATCGGGCCAAAACTTCTCATACCACACACTAGGTGGCAATGAGTCACTGCAGACTCGTTTCCATTAGGTCTGGAAACACAGGTCTGGGCCAACGCCATCTTTGCTTGGGTGAAATAACAGAATATTCAGGACCTGGTTTTGGGGCTTTGAAAAATCTAAAAAAAATACTACCATCTACCTTTTATCATTAGAAAACACACTGGATTCTTGAAATATTTTTATGAGGCCGATTTATGGAGAGATGACAGTAAATATAACATGTAAACAAAACTTCGCACATCAATCTCGAGTGCTTAGGACGCACTTTCAACATAGAAAGAATGGTCGTACAGAGCCGAAACTTAGCTCAAAATGTAGGAAATTAAATTTCTGAAATATTGGTACCACTTAGAAGGTGCTGCGTCCGATATTAAAGCTTCCAGAGTGTGCTGCGTCATTGACGCAGCAATTGCACAAGAAAAGGTTGGATGGATAATGAGCTCTGCTCTGCTGATCTACGTTTCCATCCACTAGGATCCACATATCAGTGGACTGGCAGGTAGTAGTGACGTCACAAAGCATTCGTGAATGAGTGGATGTTGATTACACTGTTGTTTCGGCCAATCAGATTGCAAAAGTCTGTACTAGCTACCTAAGGTCATAAATGACCGTGGAGCCCACCCAGATTGAGTCAATGATGTTTCCACAAGCCACTAGCTGGCGTCACCATAGCAACAAACATAATCACTTAGCCTCGGTTTCACTGGCAGCAAATCTGATTGTTTGTTGTTTTTCTTTCGCAAGGATAACAGCGTACTCTAGAAAATTTTCACAATTTCTTGTGTATTTTCTGGATTTTGGTCGATTAAGACTGCGAAATGGGTTGTCGCCCTTTTGATTGCTTTGTTTTTGGTAAGTCAACTTTCATCTAATTTTTAAATAAAGCCTTTTGCTAATTTCTGTTCAATTTTTAAATTATGTTAAGTAACACTATTTTGATGGACCTGGTAACTCCTATCAAAATTTTAAAATGAAAGTGCAGTAACACTTGGATTTAGGTGATTTCAATTACAATCTTGGGACAACGTTAACAATTCTTCTTTCCTAGTTTAAGTAAAAATTTCAGTGGCGCGCCACCCACATGTCCGTATCTCACTATCTGGCATATAACAAACAATCACATCTTTTAAATTACGCCCACTGACTAGTAACCACAGAATTATTTCAATTTGTAACCAAATCCTCTTTCAGACTTACATCTTTACAATACATATCATTAACCGCATACATCAAATTTTGTGTCATCAAAATTAGCTCATCGCAACCGTCGACGGTGTCGTGTAAACATTTCATAAGAGCATAAGATGATATAACAAATTTATATGCCAAATGTGGACATATTGACGGCCCGCTATGCTGAATTACACCCCTTGTTATTTATCAAATATTTTCCATTTTTCTTATGCAGCATTGCTTTGCATCAAAGCAGCCCCTTCTCAATCCTCTGCTAATCAAAAGGCTGAATGCAAGCCCAAGGTCGAGGTCAAAAGGAGGAAATGGTTTCGCCTGTTCCACAAAAACAGGAAAGGAAAAGTGAGTGTACCTTTTTTATTTGTATGTTTCATTTACATTGCAATGAGACTGATTGCATATATATATATTTTGAATTACCTGAAAGACTAAAAGTGATAAAACCATTGAATTCATATTTTGTGAAGACTCAAGTTACGAGGGATTTAATACAGCTTTCAAAAATATTTTAAATATTTCTTGGTTATCAAATTTGTATTAAGTTGCTATTCATAAATAAAATATATCTTTCCCAAATTAATTTAAGGTGGCTTCTCAAGCCATGTCTCCAGCCCCAGAAGTTTCTCCAGCCCCAGAAGTTTCTCCAGCCCCAGAAGTTTCTACAGCTCCAGAGGTTTCTACAGAAGTTTCTACAGCTCCAGAAGTTTCTCAAGCCCCAGAAGTTTCTCCAGCCCCAGAAGTTTCTCCAGCCCCAAAAGTTTTTCCAGCTCCAAAAGTATCTCCAGCCCCAGAAGTTTCTCCAGCCCCAGAAGTTTCTAAAGCCCCTGAAGCTTCTGTCGAGCCCGAATTAACTCCTGTGGAGGAATTACGTCCACCAAAACCTTCCGCACTGCAATGGGACTGGCTGCTCGTCATTAAAGATTACCAGACCGAGGCAGAGGCCAGGCGACAGGAATTCCAACGGGTCAAGGACGATCTGAAGTTTGGCCTCTCCTCGGTCAACAATAATGCTTCTGCCACTGCCAGCATTTCAATTTGCAGCATCACGTCAGATGACTTAGCCGATTTGTAATTTTTTTTTTACTTTTTAAAAATTTGAAATTATTTATTTCCTTTCTATATTTCGCCGTTTCACTAGTTTTTTTTTTTATTAAATTTTTTTCTACCCCTATGCACGAATTGTTGGGTTCTTTTTATTTGGCAAGTTAACAAGAATCCATGGATTCAAAGCTTCGACTGGTGGTCATGCGCATATTGAAAACGAGTTGAAATTGAACCGAAAACCAACTTAGTTGCTCTAACCACTGAGCAGGTAAGGTAATCAATATGCAAAGGGCAAGACAGAGAGCTGTTAACCTGTACAGCCAGAGCCGATGGTGCAACATTCATAGCCATGTATATAGTAGGTTGAGACGTAAATAGTAGGGCTGCACGATAAGAGGCTGATATGCGATAACTATGTCTTATATCGCGATGACAATAAATTGTGCGATAAATTAACAAGCAAGAAATTTACCCGTGAACCCCCAGACTGTGGTAAAAAGTTTGAATTTCATGAGAAGAAATTCCCATTTTTGGGCAAAAATACAGGAAAATTAAAAAATGTATTTATCGCCCCTTTGTGTGATAACATTATCGCCCTACTTGATATTGCGATAACGATAAATTTGCGATTAATTGTGCAGTCCTAGTAAATAGCACATTAGATGACAGCAACAGACAGCATGATTAGGAATATCAAGAAATGGTTTTAAGCCTCTTAGAACAGGATATCCTGAAAGCCGCAATAAGGACACAAGTTAACAGATCTATGCGGAAGAGCAAAGAATGAAGATTCAAACCTAGGAGATGCATTATTAAGCGCTGCAGGAGTGTATGGGTAATCATTGACTTAAGGGTCTGAGGTCTGATGAAATAAAGTTCAGCATTTAAACATCTACTATGACAAGAATCCATGGAATCAAAACCGGCCTTGGAGATTGTATATTCGGGATTGAAATCATGAAGAGGGTGATTTATATATTATTACATGGATTGTTTTGTATTGAGCAGTGATTGCCAGACTGATAGTGTTTGCTGCAAGCCATAAAAACTTTGAGGGGAACCCCCAGCAAATGCCTGTACCAAATTTCAGAACTGTAGGTGGAATACTGAAGTCAGAGTGGGAAATTCAATCTATATTTTCGACAGCCATCTTGAAATGTTCTCATAATTTATGACGGAACCCCTAAGCAAATCCCCAAACCAAATTGCATAAATATAAATGTGAAATGCTAAAGTCACAGTGGGAAATTCAAAGTATGGCGGCCATTTTGGCAGCCATCTTGGATTTGTCCAAAAATTTTCTGAGGGGAACCCCTAACTGAATTACTAGCCTATACCAAATTTCATAAATCTAAGTGAGATACTAAAGTCACAGTGGGCAATTCAAAACATTGGTGGCCATTTTGGCAGCCATCTTGGATTTTTCCAAAAATTTCTGAGGTGAATCCCTAAGTAAATCCCTATACCAAATTTCATAAATCCAAGTGAAATACTAAAGTTGCAATGGGCAATTCAAAATATGTTGAAAAGAAAAGTGGACAAGTGGACAAGAGTACCATTTCACCAAAAATCCGTTTAAGCCCTCCTCTTATAACAGCCGCAAGGCCGGTAAAAAATAGGATGAAGCATGATTTACAATGTAATCATAATGAGAAAGTTGGTTACAGTCAGACAGGGATAATAGGTTGTCAAAGCACCAAGGTTGGAATTGACCTTTAGGTTTTAACTTCATTTAATACCGTTTGTTTGTTGGTTTGTTTGTGTTTTACGCCTCCGCAGCACCTTAAGTGGGCTATATCGAGGCAGGCGATCGCCGTATGATGATGAGATGATCAGACTTTGAGTCTGGCACATACCCTATTAATTCAGGGATGCCCAGGGTCTTTCAATTGCCCCGAGTCTTTCAATTGCCCCAGCATAGAACACTGGATACAACCCGCCTCCATTTAATGTCCCATGGGCTCGGACTAAAGTGAGTTCCCGGGTGAGATGTGAACCCACGCCCTCAAAGCCAGTTGACAAGCGCACTTACCAATTAAGCCACGGAGGAACTCTCATTCAATACCGTAGAACCGGGTTAAATTGGCAAGCCGGGGAAAGTTGGCCACCTATTTCGACCCACTTCATGGCAGTAATATCAACTTTGCAACCTGTGTCCGTGAGGAAAATTGGCATTTTCGCCATTAAGCGGATCAAAATAGGTGGCCAACTTTCCCCCGGCTTGCCAACTTTACCCTGTATGGTAAATGGGAAATATATTTTATTCATGAGAACAGTTTAAAAAGACCACCATCGCGTATCAGATGCTATTAGTGTTTATTTGCAATACTGTTGCAATACACATGTATACATATGCTTAATAGTGTCATTATTATAACATAAATTCAATGTCAGTTTTTCTATTGTACAAATTTTGTTGCTCAATTCAATAAACGGATTCTGTAGCGATTAGAGAGAAAACACTAGAAATTTCAAAGATCAGGATTTAGCCGTAGATTTAACATTTTTACATGTAGATGTCACTTACTGGATTAGCTATCGATACTGTAAGGAAGTTTCAAGTGCATCAATTCGAACATTAAAAAGTATCCTTGCAATAAAAACTTAACACCTTATAAATATAAGGTTTACTTTTAAGTGACAACAATTGGATATTTGCAAACATTCCATACACGGGCATATATAATAGATCAACATACATGTTTGTTAAAAGTTAAACCAAACAGTCCGATCCTGGCAAATGGACATCTGGATGGATGACTGGGGCTTTACGTCCTGTATCTATGCACTTAATAGGCTAATTAGGAGGGGGACACAACAATGAGGCAAATGATGATTGAAACGGCCATCCAATTAGGCCCAGGTGCCAGTGACTTGATAAGAGCTGAATTTAAATTTGGGAACTTGAGATTGGCAGTACAGCACACGACCACTGATCTATCTCTCCGCCTTGCAAATGTGAATGAAAATTCAATTTCATTGTGATGCGATTATGAGACATTTGTGGGAATTGGATTCCAGACAATGTCACAATGTCTGATTGCCAAATCAAGTTGTCTTCGATAATGGTAGTGTAACAGTTGTGATCAAGACTTAGATGGCCTCCATGCAGCACCTGGAAAATAAGGAAATATTTGAAGTCATGTTTGCTCATTAATGTTACACTGAATGAAAATGATGTATAATTCTGAAATTTAAGACATTGCACTTTCAAAATACAGACCAAGCTCTTGTCTTTTTGGATTTTCTATTGATTTAAACTACAGTATACAAGATTCACATAAAAATTAAAATTTATTTTTCCATGTCATCGTACCCTCAAGTCAAAACAGAACCTTGAACAAAAAAAAACAGCAGAATTCAGAATTCTGTCCATTCACCACATGTTATCGTGCCCCCTCTCAAGCAATTTCTAATAAGCCTGGGCTACTGTATTTCTCAACTTACCTGGTCTCTCAACAGACAAACTGGTTTGCAACAATTTGGAGCATGTAGGCTTTTTCTTTCAAATGGTAGACCCAACAATGCCAAAACTAATACGAGATGCACCAATCTGGAAAAAAGAATATTAATGTAACATCATATCGAGTTTACACATTGCATTTATCAGAAAATATTTCATAGTATTTCAAACAGCTCATTTCAGTCAACAGATCAAGTGGTACCATACACCCCATGCCATATTGATGATTACCAGCTCCTTAGCTTAGGAGTTAAACAAAATGGGTACGGGCCTGGTCTAAACCTAATTACGTAAATTAGCCCAAAAATGTCATATTCACATAATTTCTGCCCGGAGCTCCCTGAACAATTGCTAATTAATCCAAAATACTTGGGAGAGCTGTCACTCAATTCCCAATTTCAATTCCCGTTTGCATTCCATATCCACAGACCACAGGCAAATTATTTTTGATGAAGAGATTAAAATGTTTATTAACTTTTAATTAAATATAACCATTGTGACAACATTTTCTTGAAGTATTCCTAAGTAAAATTTGGGTAGGCAGCCACATTGGAAGCCAGCTATGTAAACATACTAAACAAGTAGTCTACAATGTTGGTTGTTTGACTGTCATAGTGCTTTGGAAAATATACTGTATACACTCATGAAACAGTACATTGCTGTGGCTGTGTGCTTGCAGACACACACACACCTGTTGCTATAATTGCACTGCAGCCAACAGCCAAGCTGTCAGTAATGTAACACTCCAATGACAGCTCAAGTGAACACTACTAATGTCATTATGATTATGCATGTTGTGTATTTAAACTATAGTTTGATTTTCCCATTTAATTCAAAATGCAATGCTTTCTAACCAACCTATCTCCTTCAGCTCACTGGCCAAATACAAGTTCTGCATGCAGTGCTCAGCTCTCAGCCTTGCTGCTGCTCATGCAGCCACCATCCAGTCAGTTGGGAGGTGGGGCCAGACCTGCAGGCCTTCGTAGTGGACTGGTTGTCAATGCCAGACAACTACTTGAGTACTTTTCAAACTTTAGTTTACTACACTAGGCCTATAATCTATCAAATGAATTACAAAAGTCAACTCACCTGCTATCATTTTGCATGAAGTTCCACAGCTGCTGATTGAATCATTGAACTTTTGTCTTCATTCATGACCACTGTAGAACTCAAACCAGTCCAACTCCAAGGACATAATTATTAATTTATCCAACTGCACTTTGTCATCAAATCGTTCTGTAGCTTATGACAATGTTGTATGCGGTAATCTAGGGCCAAATGCAATGCCAAATATCACTTATTCCACAGAAAATAGCTGCAGCATCAGAGCACAATGTTGACACTTCAACAGACCCCAAAACTAGGTCACCAAGCTGCCAAGCATGACATGTGAACAGTGGGTGCCTGGAGTGGCAGTGCCTAGCTTTAGTCGTCTGCATGATCCAGGCTAGGTTCAAACAAGTTTGTATCCAACTGAGAACATGCTCACGAATGAAATGTATGGCGGAACAACCATGTAACCAGAAGCAATTCCTCTTGTCAATAAGATAAGCTGCCTTTCATGACTGACACAATTACGGGCCACAACACAATATGTAGACCAGCCTGACCCAGATAAAATCCATTTGAAGGAGTGACCTGATTAGCTTCGAGCGCCTCTGGCGGTCGAAGCTAAAAATCTATAGTATTCTGATTGGAATATCCAAAGCAGAATGTTGTCAAACTTAAAAGCGAAGTATGATAATGAAAAAACAAAAACAATCACAAAGTCTTCCAAGGCCTGTATGGCTTTTCCTTCCATTTAGCCAGGGAAAACACAGAATTTGTCAATTTTTGCTTGAAACTGAGGCTCAACAGGGCCTAACACCCTGGAGCTGCTATGGTGACACCTGTAGACTATCTTTTACCACACTCACATGTACAAGTTCTCTTGCTAGCTTGCTCTTCAAGCTACTATTTCAAAAGCACAACCGCCATTGCCCGGCCTAAAGTTACTCTCACTCAGAAACACATTTTAACTACACTTTGAATTATTTAAACTGTGGTCTGGACATTGCCCAATACCCCCCCCCCCCAGATACGCTGCTGAAGACATGTACCAATGGAAGGTTTGCTACACCAAATTAAATACACGTTTTTATTGTATTCTGCCACGCATGCACCTTGCGCCCAGCCCAGTACGTGATAGCCTACAGGCTCCTGTACTTCACTGGAAGAAAAGATCACGTTCCAGTACACGCAAAATGCCACCGTCCAGCAAAAATTAACCTTTCTGTTGACAAATGTTCACCCGTGACATTCAAGTACCATAAGGGCTTAAACTTAGTTATAGACATCTTTTACTAAAGCACATTCAAAAAATCGGGCCAAAACTTCTCATACCACACACTAGGTGGCAATGAGTCACTGCAGACTCGTTTCCATTAGGTCTGGAAACACAGGTCTGGGCCAACGCCATCTTTGCTTGGGTGAAATAACAGAATGTTCAGGACCTGGTTTTGGGGTGATTTGTGGCTTTGAAAAATCTAAAAAAAAATACTATCATCTACCTTTTATCATTAGAAAACACACTGGATTCTTGAAATATTTTTATGAGGCCGATTTATGGAGAGATGACAGTAAATATAACATGTAAACAAAACTTCGCACATCAATCTCGAGTGCTTAGGACGCACTTTCAACATAGAAAGAATGGTCGTACAGAGCTGAAACTTAGCTCAAAATGTAGGAAATTAAATTTCTGAAACATTGGTACCACTTAGAAGGTGCTGCGTCCGATATTAAGGCTTCCAGAGTGTGCTGCGTCATTGACGCAGCAATTGCACAAGAAAAGGTTGGATAGATAATGAGCTCTGCTCTGCTGATCTACGTTTCCATCCACTAGGATCCACATATCAGTGGACTGGCAGGTAGTAGTGACGTCACAAAGCATTCGTGAATGAGTGGATGTTGATTACACTGTTGTTTCGGCCAATCAGACCCCGACGAAAACAACATGGTCAAACCACGGTCGACCATGGTCTGACCACGGTCAAACCATGGTCATTGACCATGGTCGACAATGAAATGACCATGGTCAGACCATGGTCGACCATGGTCGAGGCTGCGGTAATTGGTCACTGTCAACATATGGTCGTACATGGTCAAGGTTTTCACGGTCACAGACGGTCACAGATGGTCATATGGCCATGGTCACACATGGTCACACACGGTCATAATGACCATCTGTGACCATCTGTTCATTGCTGCGGTAAATGTAGACCTGTCAGCCGCCGAAAATAGTCAGCTTAGCCGCCGATTATGAATGTAGTGAGCCGCCGCCAGGTCTTCTCTGTAGCCAGCCAGCCGCCGCCGATATAGGATCGCCGGCGGCCGCCGATTGGCCTGGCACAAAAAGCCCTGAGATTTAGAGGTAGGAGGCTGTATTATAAGGCAATCAAAGCTCTGGCAATCCTATTTCAATTAGTTTACCTTTGCTACTTTATTCAGTTGGATTGCTCTTGGTTTTTTGGTGTCAAGTTTGCTCAAGATGACACTTGAAGTACAATTAAGCCAATTAGCCCCTGATGGCAATTAGCAGCTGAATGTAAGAAAAAGTTGTTACAGGGTTGTTTATTTGCTTTTCTGTTACTTTGTATAGTACTTTGATTATTTGAATGATTGAACATCGTATTCAATACATAACTTTTTCTGTTATTTTTATTTTACTATCTTGAATCTTGACTTATTAGAGTTATTCTTTGATCATGTTTATGGCCTAAATATGGGGGTGAATAAAATAAATAATCTATAGGTTACAAGTTTGTAAGAGAGATTGCAACAACATGACTTTTGTGATTTCGAAGAGAAAATTGTCTTTTTTCACACAAGCAGAGGTAAATTTAGTAGTGTCTTGAATGAATTTTGTTACTGCTTGTTGGTGACTGACAAACGAAAATATATAGGTATGCACAGGGATTAGGCCTATTTGATTCTTACACTAATAAAATCAGCTATGACACAGCAGGCCTTCTCAAGATTGATCATCACTCTACTCAACCTCTATACATGCAGCACAATAATATAGGCTATAGAATTAATCTAGAGGGTCGAGGGTAAACCGATTTTGTAGACTTACATGTAAACTTATCTTCCATGACACCAAGAAAGAAGAGTTGTCCTTTGTTAAAAATATGATCAGCTAGGACACATCATCAGTTTCCATGACTCACAAATTGCAATTTTAACTTTTCCCATAATTATATTTCGAAGAATGACTGTTTGTTTGGAATTATACTATTCTAGACAAGTTTTCCTGAGTATATCAGATCTCTCGGTTTGCACCATCTTTTCTTCAACAACTTGCTTTAATGTTGCTGATCGGAAAAATGCTGTTTTTTTTTTCGTATTGTTCTCTGCCCGATATCATATTCTTGAATTTAAAATATTAGTTAAGCCGCGGCTAGCCGACAAGCCAGCCAGTACTAATTTAAGCCAGCTGCAGCCTCCTAGGGTGATGGCTGAGCTGCAGCCAGCCGATTACACCTCCTAGCCAGCCAATTTTTGGTTGGCCGGCTGGCTGACAGGTCTAGGTAATTGGTCATTGTCAACATATGGTCGTACATGGTCAAGGGTTACGTGGTCACAGATGGTCATATGGCCATGGTCACACATGGTCACACACGGTCATAATGACCGTCTGTGACCATCTGTTCATTCTGAGGTAAATGGTCACTGTCAAACCATGGTCGACCATTTTCACTAATTTACAGGCGGCACTGTACCAAAATACCAAAAAGACTGTTATTTGATTTTTTTTACACATGATTATCTTTGAAACAAATTATAATATTGAGAAATATATATTATAAATATATTATATTATAAATATCATATTCTTTATGTTATAAATGAAACTCCTTGCCAAAGTGTTGTCTAATAATAAGGTCACAAGATTGACAAGAAATAAAACTTTTTTTTTCATAGCAACATCTCATGCTCACAGTATCTCATGGTCGCCCCCTTAATATACCATTATCATAAAATGACAAGATTCTCATGGCATATTCTAGGATTTTCTAAACAAAATTATATCGAGTATGTTTATCTATTCCTTTCTAAGCACCCCGAAAGAGACAAATTAGTGTGTTTTTTTAGGCGAGTGATAATAGATGAACAAAATTTTAGACTGTTACAGCCTGATCCTTGCTATTTCGCAGCCTTTCTACATGGAAAATGTTGTCTAGCTAACTCTAGGAACAATCAGAAACAAGTTTATGTCATTAGCACTCACCGAAACTCAATTAGATTAGGTAATTTAGCTCCAGACAGCCGGATGTTTGCAGTTAAAAACTTTCCCTCCAAAAGTGCGCACTTTTTATAAGGCAGGTGGCAACACTGGTAGGTCATGTGACTTACATGGTCATTACATGGTCACAGATGGTCATACATGGTCATATATGGTCATATATGGTCAGTATTAAATCAGACAAATATTTCAAGTCTTTTTGGTCTGAGATGATGGCAATCAACAGGTAGATATCAGAAGTAAAAATCTGCAACATTTACACAGATTATTGCAGAGATTTACAGGAACACAAACTTATACAATACGCTGCTACCAAGTTCTCTATACTCTCTTTCAAGTAATAACAGACTGCCAATAGAAATGATGAATCATTGCAATGTATTTAATGGCGGATCCAGATGGGGGGAGGGTTTAGGGTTCAACCCCCCCTTGGGCTTGGGCCTGTACATTGCAATGTAAAAAATTCTAACACCCCCCCACGTCTGATCTCGAAGAAATTACAAACATAAGCAAAGCAATCAAATGTCAAACAGTGCCAAACGTCAAATTGCCATGTTTAATGTTTTGCACATCATGGATCATGAACTACAGTTTTTTCTGTCATTTTAAGGCCTTGATTAGCATAAATTCAAAATGGGTCAATCGATCTGCAACTCTGCCATTAAAATAATTTCACTCTGTTTCGAATGCAGTTGATAGGCACTTGTCGTATGCTTTGATTTTATAATTGCATATATAATGTATATGATATACTAGTTACGCATTGCATGAAATTCTGATATCTGGATCAATAGGATATCACAGAAATACATAAAATATCTGCTGAATCTCACAAATCTGCAAATAAACAAAAAATAATTCAAAATCTTCTAGGTAAATATCTATGGTCATATATATACGATCATCAAGTAAATGAAAGATTATTTTTAACTAGATTCAAATTGTTCTCATCATGATTTGACAGGCATTCAAAATGAGAGAAATTTTCTAAGTCCTCGTGGTCATTTCATTGTCACACATGGTCATAAATGTCAGTGATTAAAATTTCTAAGTCCTCATGGTTATTACATGGTCACACATGGTCATCTAATAATTCAGAGAAATTTTCTAAGTCCTCACGGTCATTTCATTGTCATACATGGTCATCAAAGGAAATTGTCTAAGTTTTCATGGTCATTCCATGGTCAAACATGGTCAGACTTAGTTCACGGTCAGGTACATGGTCATTTCATTGTCAACCATGGTCGACCATGGTCAAACCATGGTCGACAATGACTACATGGTCAATCTTTTGTCGGGGGATTGCAAAAGTCTGTACTAGCTACCTAAGGTCATAAATGACCGTGGAGCCCACCCAGATTGAGTCAATGATGTTTCCACAAGCCACTAGCTGGCGTCACCATAGCAACAAACATAATCACTTAGCCTCGGTTTCACTGGCAGCAAATCTGATTGTTTGTTGTTTTTCTTTCGCAAGGATAACAGCGTACTCTAGAAAATTTTCACAATTTCTTGTGTATTTTCTGGATTTTGGTCGATTAAGACTGCGAAATGGGTTGTCGCCCTTTTGATTGCTTTGTTTTTGGTAAGTCAACTTTTATCTAATTTTTAAATAAAGCCTTTTGGTAATTTCTGTTCAATTTTTAAATTATGTTAAGTAACACTATTTTGATGGACCTGGTAACTCCTATCAAAATTTTAAAATGAAAGTGCAGTAACACTTGGATTTAGGTGATTTCAATTACAATCTTGGGACAACGTTAACATTTCTTCTTTCCTAGTTTAAGTAAAAATTTCAGTGGCGCGCCACCCACATGTCCGTATCTCACTATCTGGCATATAACAAACAATCACATCTTTTAAATTACGCCCACTGACTAGCAACCACAGAATTATTTCAATTTGTAACCAAATCCTCTTTCAGACTTACATCTTTACAATACATATCATTAACCGCATACATCAAATTTTGTGTCATCAAAATTAGCTCATCGCAACCGTCGACGGTGTCGTGTAAACATTTCATAAGAGCATAAGATGATATAACAAATTTATATGCCAAATGTGGACATATTGACGGCCCGCTATGCTGAATTACACCCCTTGTTATTTATCAAATATTTTCCATTTTTCTTATGCAGCATTGCTTTGCATCAAAGCAGCCCCTTCTCAATCCTCTGCTAATCAAAAGGCTGAATGCAAGCCCAAGGTCGAGGTCAAAAGGAGGAAATGGTTTCGCCTGTTCCACAAAAATAGGAAAGGAAAAGTGAGTGTACCTTTTTTATTTGTATGTTTCATTTACATTGCAATGAGACTGATTGCATATATATATATTTTGAATTACCTGAAAGACTAAAAGTGATAAAACCATTGAATTCATATTTTGTGAAGACTCAAGTTACGAGGGATTTAATACAGCTTTCAAAAATATTTTAAATATTTCTTGGTTATCAAATTTGTATTAAGTTGCTATTCATAAATAAAATATATCTTTCCCAAATTAATTTAAGGTGGCTTCTCAAGCCATGTCTCCAGCCCCAGAAGTTTCTCCAGCCCCAGAAGTTTCTCCAGCCCCAGAAGTTTATACAGCTCCAGAGGTTTCTACAGCTCCAGAAGTTTCTACAGCTCCAGAAGTTTCTCAAGCCCCAGAAGTTTCTCCAGCCCCAGAAGTTTCTCCAGCCTCAAAAGTTTTTCCAGCTCTAAAAGTATCTCCAGCCCCAGAAGTTTCTCCAGCCCCAGAAGTTTCTAAAGCCCCTGAAGCTTCTGTCGAGCCCGAATTAACTCCTGTGGAGGAATTACGTCCACCAAAACCTTCCGCACTGCAATGGGACTGGCTGCTCGTCATTAAAGATTACCAGACCGAGGCAGAGGCCAGGCGACAGGAATTCCAACGGGTCAAGGACGATCTGAAGTTTGGCCTCTCCTCGGTCAACAATAATGCTTCTGCCACTGCCAGCATTTCAATTTGCAGCATCACGTCAGATGACTTAGCCGATTTGTAATTTTTTTTTTACTTTTTAAAAATTTGAAATTATTTATTTCCTTTCTATATTTCGCCGTTTCACTAGTTTTTTTTTTTATTAAATTTTTTTCTACCCCTATGCACGAATTGTTGGGTTCTTTTTATTTGGCGAGTTAAAAATCTATAGTATTCTGATTGGAATATCCAAAGCAGAATGTTGTCAAACTTAAAAGCGAAGTATGATAATGAAACAACAAAAACAATCACAAAGTCTTCCAAGGCCTGTATGGCTTTTTCCTTCCATTCAGCCAGGGAAAACACAGAATTTGTCAATTTTTGCTTGAAACTGAGGCTCAACAGGGCCTAACACCCTGGAGCTGCTATGGTGACACCTGTAGACTATCTTTTACCACACTCACATGTACAAGTTCTCTTGCTAGCTTGCTCTTCAAGCTACTATTTCAAAAGCACAACCGCCATTGCCCGGCCTAAAGTTACTCTCACTCAGAAACACATTTTAACTACACTTTGAATTATTTAAACTGTGGTCTGGACATTGCCCAATACCCCCCCCCCCAGATACGCTGCTGAAGACATGTACCAATGGAAGGTTTGCTACACCAAATTAAATACACGTTTTTATTGTATTCTGCCACGCATGCACCTTGCGCCCAGCCCAGTACGTGATAGCCTACAGGCTCCTGTACTTCACTGGAAGAAAAGATCACGTTCCAGTACACGCAAAATGCCACCGTCCAGCAAAAATTAACCTTTCTGTTGACAAATGTTCACCCGTGACATTCAAGTACCATAAGGGCTTAAACTTAGTTATAGACATCTTTTACTAAAGCACATTCAAAAAATCGGGCCAAAACTTCTCATACCACACACTAGGTGGCAATGAGTCACTGCAGACTCGTTTCTATTAGGTCTGGAAACACAGGTCTGGGCCAACGCCATCTTTGCTTGGGTGAAATAACAGAATGTTCAGGACCTGGTTTTGGGGTGATTTGTGGCTTTGAAAAATCTAAAAAAAAATACTATCATCTACCTTTTATCATTAGAAAACACACTGGATTCTTGAAATATTTTTATGAGGCCGATTTATGGAGAGATGACAGTAAATATAACATGTAAACAAAACTTCGCACATCAATCTCGAGTGCTTAGGACGCACTTTCAACATAGAAAGAATGGTCGTACAGAGCCGAAACTTAGCTCAAAATGTAGGAAATTAAATTTCTGAAATATTGGTACCACATAGAAGGTGCTGCGTCCGATATTAAAGCTTCCAGAGTGTGCTGCGTCATTGACGCAGCAATTGCACAAGAAAAGGTTGGATGGATAATGAGCTTTGCTCTGCTGATCTACGTTTCCATCCACTAGGATCCACATATCAGTGGACTGGCAGGTAGTAGTGACGTCACAAAGCATTCGTGAATGAGTGGATGTTGATTACACTGTTGTTTCGGCCAATCAGATTGCAAAAGTCTGTACTAGCTACCTAAGGTCATAAATGACCGTGGAGCCCACCCAGATTGAGTCAATGATGTTTCCACAAGCCACTAGCTGGCGTCACCATAGCAACAAACATAATCACTTAGCCTCGGTTTCACTGGCAGCAAATCTGATTGTTTGTTGTTTTTCTTTCGCAAGGATAACAGCGTACTCTAGAAAATTTTCACAATTTCTTGTGTATTTTCTGGATTTTGGTCGATTAAGACTGCGAAATGGGTTGTCGCCCTTTTGATTGCTTTGTTTTTGGTAAGTCAACTTTCATCTAATTTTTAAATAAAGCCTTTTGCTAATTTCTGTTCAATTTTTAAATTATGTTAAGTAACACTATTTTGATGGACCTGGTAACTCCTATCAAAATTTTAAAATGAAAGTGCAGTAACACTTGGATTTAGGTGATTTCAATTACAATCTTGGGACAACGTTAACATTTCTTCTTTCCTAGTTTAAGTAAAAATTTCAGTGGCGCGCCACCCACATGTCCGTATCTCACTATCTGGCATATAACAAACAATCACATTTTTTAAATTACGCCCACTGACTAGTAACCACAGAATTATTTCAATTTGTAACCAAATCCTCTTTCAGACTTACATCTTTACAATACATATCATTAACCGCATACATCAAATTTTGTGTCATCAAAATTAGCTCATCGCAACCGTTGACGGTGTCGTGTAAACATTTCATAAGAGCATAAGATGATATAACAAATTTATATGCCAAATGTGGTCATATTGACGGCCCGCTTTGCTGAATTACACCCCTTGTTATTTATCAAATATTTTCCATTTTTCTTATGCAGCATTGCTTTGCATCAAAGCAGCCCCTTCTCAATCCTCTGCTAATGCAAAGGCTGAATGCAAGCCCAAGGTCGAGGTCAAAAGGAGGAAATGGTTTCGCCTGTTCCACAAAAATAGGAAAGGAAAAGTGAGTGTACCTTTTTTATTTGTATGTTTCATTTACATTGCAATGAGACTGATTGCATATATATATATTTTGAATTACCTGAAAGACTAAAAGTGATAAAACCATTGAATTCATATTTTGTGAAGACTCAAGTTACGAGGGATTTAATACAGCGTTCAAAAATATTTTAAATATTTCTTGGTTATCAAATTTGTATTAAGTTGCTATTCATAAATAAAATATATCTTTCACAAATTACTTTAAGGTGGCTTCTCAAGCCGTGTCTCCAGCCCCAGAAGTTTCTCCAGCCCCAGAAGTTTCTCCAGCCCCAGAAGTTTCTCCAGCCCCAGAAGTTTCTACAGCTCCAGAGGTTTCTACAGCTCCAGAAGTTTCTACAGCTCCAGAAGTTTCTCAAGCCCCAGAAGTTTCTCAAGCCCCAGAAGTTTCTCCAGCCCCAGAAGTTTTTCCAGCTCCAAAAGTATCTCCAGCCCCAGAAGTTTCTCCAGCCCCAGAAGTTTCTAAAGCCCCTGAAGCTTCTGTCGAGCCCGAATTAACTCCTGTGGAGGAATTACGTCCACCAAAACCTTCCGCACTGCAATGGGACTGGCTGCTCGTCATTAAAGATTACCAGACCGAGGCAGAGGCCAGGCGACAGGAATTCCAACGGGTCAAGGACGATCTGAAGTTTGGCCTCTCCTCGGTCAACAATAATGCTTCTGCCACTGCCAGCATTTCAATTTGCAGCATCACGTCAGATGACTTAGCCGATTTGTAATTTTTTTTTTACTTTTTAAAAATTTGAAATTATTTATTTCCTTTCTATATTTCGCCGTTTCACTAGTTTTTTTTTTTATTGAATTTTTTTCTACCCCTATGCACGAATTGTTGGGTTCTTTTTATTTGGCAAGTTGAAAATCTATAGTATTCTGATTGGAATATCCAAAGCAGAATGTTGTCAAACTTAAAAGCGAAGTATGATAATGAAACAACAAAAACAATCATAAAGTCTTCCAAGGCCTGTATGGCTTTTTCCTTCCATTTAGCCAGGGAAAACACAGAATTTGTCAATTTTTGCTTGAAACTGAGGCTCAACAGGGCCTAACACCCTGGAGCTGCTATGGTGACACCTGTAGACTATCTTTTACCACACTCACATGTACAAGTTCTCTTGCTAGCTTGCTCTTCAAGCTACTATTTCAAAAGCACAACCGCCATTGCCCGGCCTAAAGTTACTCTCACTCAGAAACACATTTTAACTACACTTTGAATTATTTAAACTGTGGTCTGGACATTGCCCAATACCCCCCCCCCCAGATACGCTGCTGAAGACATGTACCAATGGAAGGTTTGCTACACCAAATTAAATACACGTTTTTATTGTATTCTGCCACGCATGCACCTTGCGCCCAGCCCAGTACGTGATAGCCTACAGGCTCCTGTACTTCACTGGAAGAAAAGATCACGTTCCAGTACACGCAAAATGCCACCGTCCAGCAAAAATTAACCTTTCTGTTGACAAATGTTCACCCGTGACATTTAAGTACCATAAGGGCTTAAACTTAGTTATAGACATCTTTTACTAAAGCACATTCAAAAAATCGGGCCAAAACTTCTCATACCACACACTAGGTGGCAGTGAGTCACTGCAGACTCGTTTCCATTAGGTCTGGAAACACAGGTCTGGGCCAACGCCATCTTTGCTTGGGTGAAATAACAGAATGTTCAGGACCTGGTTTTGGGGTGATTTGTGGCTTTGAAAAATCTAAAAAAAATACTATCATCTACCTTTTATCATTAGAAAACACACTGGATTCTTGAAATATTTTTATGAGGCCGATTTATGGAGAGATGACAGTAAATATAACATGTAAACAAAACTTCGCACATCAATCTCGAGTGCTTAGGACGCACTTTCAACATAGAAAGAATGGTCGTACAGAGCCGAAACTTAGCTCAAAATGTAGGAAATTAAATTTCTGAAATATTGGTACCACTTAGAAGGTGCTGCATCCGATATTAAGGCTTCCAGAGTGTGCTGCGTCATTGACGCAGCAATTGCACAAGAAAAGGTTGGATGGATAATGAGCTTTGCTCTGCTGATCTACGTTTCCATCCACTAGGATCCACATATCAGTGGACTGGCAGGTAGTAGTGACGTCACAAAGCATTCGTGAATGAGTGGATGTTGATTACACTGTTGTTTCGGCCAATCAGATTGCAAAAGTCTGTACTAGCTACCTAAGGTCATAAATGACCGTGGAGCCCACCCAGATTGAGTCAATGATGTTTCCACAAGCCACTAGCTGGCGTCACCATAGCAACAAACATAATCACTTAGCCTCGGTTTCACTGGCAGCAAATCTGATTGTTTGTTGTTTTTCTTTCGCAAGGATAACAGCGTACTCTAGAAAATTTTCACAATTTCTTGTGTATTTTCTGGATTTTGGTCGATTAAGACTGCGAAATGGGTTGTCGCCCTTTTGATTGCTTTGTTTTTGGTAAGTCAACTTTCATCTAATTTTTAAATAAAGCCTTTTGCTAATTTCTGTTCAATTTTTAAATTATGTTAAGTAACACTATTTTGATGGACCTGGTAACTCCTATCAAAATTTTAAAATGAAAGTGCAGTAACACTTGGATTTAGGTGATTTCAATTACAATCTTGGGACAACGTTAACATTTCTTCTTTCCTAGTTTAAGTAAAAATTTCAGTGGCGCGCCACCCACATGTCCGTATCTCACAATCTGGCATATAACAAACAATCACATTTTTTAAATTACGCCCACTGACTAGTAACCACAGAATTATTTCAATTTGTAACCAAATCCTCTTTCAGACTTACATCTTTACAATACATATCATTAACCGCATACATCAAATTTTGTGTCATCAAAATTAGCTCATCGCAACCGTTGACGGTGTCGTGTAAACATTTCATAAGAGCATAAGATGATATAACAAATTTATATGCCAAATGTGGTCATATTGACGGCCCGCTATGCTGAATTACACCCCTTGTTATTTATCAAATATTTTCCATTTTTCTTATGCAGCATTGCTTTGCATCAAAGCAGCCCCTTCTCAATCCTCTGCTAATCAAAAGGCTGAATGCAAGCCCAAGGTCGAGGTCAAAAGGAGGAAATGGTTTCGCCTGTTCCACAAAAATAGGAAAGGAAAAGTGAGTGTACCTTTTTTATTTGTATGTTTCATTTACATTGCAATGAGACTGATTGCATATATATGTGACAGGCCATGTGAAAAGGGACCTTAGGGGTGAAATTATGAACAAGAACCCACGGGTTGCAAACCCAGACAGTGTTGAAATTGGTTGGATATTTGGGAGATGGCAGTTTACCTTTAAGCATCACTTTCTAATGTCCATGGCAGGAAGGCAGTTTCAGAAGAAAGGTGGGGATTATGAAAGCAGGATCCCTAGAATTGAAGTGCAGTATGCTCCCTGGAATCACCATGACACGGACGTAGTGAGCAGTCAGGAAGAATTCAGCATGAATTGGAATCGTAAGAAAGTGGGCCCAAATAGTGAATCTAACAGCAGTGGTGTCACTAGGGGGGCTGAGCCCCCCCCCCCCCCAAAATGGAGCTTTCTGCCGACCCCCCCCTCCCCAAAAGGATCTTGGGGGAAAATAAAGAATTTCCTTATGTCATACTTGAACTTGAGGTGAACGAATAACCCGAGCATATGAAAAGACAATGTACGTAGTATGTTGTGCAGTACGTGTCTGTGTTTTTTCAGTTTATCTATTTATAATGTGTGCATAGATTTGCACAATCTAGATTTTTGGGCAGCCAGCGCTTTGAAACGTCGGGCCTCTGACAACGCTTCTGAACTTTGGGGCTTCAACCCCCCAAACTTGTATTTCCTGTGACTGAATAAGCCACAGGATTGGCTTATTCACAGTTGTTCACACCTTTCCAACCAATCCTGCCCTTCTTTAAGTCTGGGGGGGGGGAACTCTTCTGTCGCAAAATGTCTCAGGGAGCAAAGGACGTGTTTGTTGAAAATGTTTCAATACTTTGTGAAACAACCATCTCATTAATCAAAATGATCACCACTTACTCTCAACTACAAGAGGCATCGTATGGAGATCAAGCAAAAAAATTCAGATTTGTATATTGAATTATGATATATTAAAGGTATTTTTGGAATATTCCAAGCAGAAAATTTCATATCACCAATAAAGCTTCAATCATTTGATATGAATCTCAGGAGATCTCTGCAATGCTCAAAATGTAAGAAATTCATAAATAAATAGATAAAGGGTTTTCATGGCCTTGCTTACACTTTTTCTCAGGAATGGGTTGTTCTCATTTAAGGTTACATGGTGAACATATCATATGGAGTAATACTCTCTTTGGTAGAAATATGAATAAGTGAGATATTATGAAATTGTTAACAAAATCATGTTTGATACAATTTTGTAGACAGTGACCCTTAGTCATAACCATAACGTTTTGAAGTAAAATGTATGTAAATTTACACAGCCATAATACTTAAACACAACGGATCAACATGAGTGGGCATTCATTCAAAAAAATCCTCCATGGCCTTGGCTTGAAAGAAGGCCTGGAAATACATGTACAATCTGCATGGGATTTCGCAGTAGGTTGGAAAAATTAATTTACATAGATAATCTATTTTCAAAAGACATCAGAACTGTAGTCTTAACAAATTTAGCCACCCAGCGAACTGGAAAGTTAGGTGTGTATCTTATTTCTTTCAGAAGAATAGATTTTGAAAATTTAATTTTAGGGAGTCTAAAAACTGAAATGTGGTCCTACAATTAGGGCTTCTCTAGTCTGCTAGTAGCGAAGTAAACTGAATGTACCTGCAGCAGAGTATGCAAATAGGTTTTCCAGTCAAGGGCCCCTACATGGGCCAGTGTGTGGACCTTTGAGACTATAGGTACCACAAGACGAAAATAATAATAGAAAATTTATTACAAGAATCCATGGATTCAAAACCGGCCTTTGGCAATTGTATATTTGGGATTGAAATCATGAAGAGGGTGATTTATATATTATTACATGGATTGTTTTGTATTGAACAGTGATAGCCAGACTGATAGTGTTTGCCGCATGCCATTAAACTTTGAGGGGAACCTCTTAGCAAATACCTATACCAAATTTCAGAACTGCAAGTGAAATACTAAAGTCACAGTGGGCAATTTAAAATATGGCGACCATTTTGGCAGCCATCTTGGATTTTTCCAAAAATTTTTGAGGGGTACCCCTAAGTGAATCCCTATACCAAATTTCATAAATCTAAGTAAAATACTAAAGTCACAGTGGGCAATTTAATATATGGTGGCCATTTTGTCAGCCATCTTGGATTTTTCCACAGAAATTTGAGGGGAACCCCCAAGTGAATCCCTGTACCAAATTTCATAAATCTAAGTGAAATAAGAAGGTCACAATGGCCAATTCAAAATATGGCGGCCATTTTGGCAGCCATCTTGGATTTTTCCAAAAATTTCTGAGGGGGACCCCTAAGTGAATCCCTATACCAAATTTCATAAATCTAAGTGAAATAGTAAAGTCACAGTGGGCAATTCAAAATATGGCGGCCATTTTGGCAGCCATCTTGGATTTTTCCAAAATTTTTTGAGGGGAACCCCTAAGTGAATCCCTGTACCAAATTTCATAAATCTACATGAAATACTAAGGTCACAGTGGGCAATTCAAAATATGGCGGCCATTTTGGCAGCCATCTTGGATTTTTCCAAAAATTTCTGAGGGGGACCCCTAGGTGAATCCCTATACCAAATTTCATAAATCTAAGTGAAATAGTAAAGTCACAGTGGGCAATTCAAAATATGGTGGCCATTTTGGCAGCCATCTTGGATTTTTCCAAAACTTTTTGAGGGGAACCCCTAAGTCAATCCCTGTACCAAATTTCATAATTCTAAATGAAATACTAAGGTCACAGTGGGCAATTCAAAATATGGTGGCCATTTTGGCAGCCATCTTGGATTTTCCCAAAAATTTCTGAGGGAGACCCCAAAGTGAATCCCTATACCAAATTTCATAAATCTAAGTGAAATAGTAAAGTCACAGTGGGCAATTCAAAATATGACGGCCATTTTGGCAGCCATCTTGGATTTTTCCAAAACTTTTTGAGGGGAACCCCTAAGTGAATCCCTGTACCAAATTTCATAAATCTAAATGAAATACTAAGGTCACAGTGGGCAATTCCAAATATGGCGGCCGTTTTGGCAGCCATCTTGGATTTTTCCATAAATTTCTGAGGGGGACCCCTAAGAGAATCCCTATACCAAATTTCATAAATCTAAGTGAAATAGTAAAGTCACAGTGGGCAATTCAAAATATGGCGGCCATTTTGGCAGCCATCTTGGATTTTTCCAAAACTTTTTGAGGGGAACCCCTAAGTCAATCCCTGTACCAAATTTCATAAATCTAAATGAAATACTAAGGTCACAATGGCCAATTCAAAATATGGTGGCCATTTTGGCAGCCATCTTGGATTTTCCCAAAAATTTTTGAGGGGAACCCCTAAGTGAATACCTGTACCAAATTTCATAAATCTAAATGAAATACTAAGGTCACAGTGGGCAATTCAAAATATGGCGGCCGTTTTGGCAGCCATCTTGGATTTTCAAAAAAATTTCTGAGGGAGACCCCTAAGTGAATCCCTATACCAAATTTCATAAATCCAAGTGAAATACTAAAGTCGCAATAGGCAATTCAAAATGTGTTGACAAGAAAAGTGGACAAGTGGAAAGTTTACACATGGACAAGTGGACAAGTGGACAAGAGTCCCATTTCACCTTAAGCCCTCCTCTATTAACCGGCCTTTGGCCGGTTAAAAATTGGTTTATCATTCAATTAAAACTAGAGAAGTATACTTGATTGACAGTGTACATGGTGTAGGTAGTGTTTTGCATTTATTATTTTTGGCAGCCTATACGGCTTTTTCAGTCTATTTTTTTCTTTTTAACCTCGGTGCTCCTCTAAGTCTGCTTTTGTCTAAATCTGACACTGGCCATACCCTGTTACCTCTGCATTCTTGTCAACATCAAGGGGCACTGTTAACATACAATTTCCTGTTCTTCTGTGTATCTATAGACAAATGTCACTTGAAGCCTTTTTACTGCACCATACTGCGTTTGCTTTAAATAGAAATCACATGGCCTAACATTGAATCCATGGATTCTTGTTTAAATTCTTATATTCATGTTGTCAAATCATGCTAATTATTTTTCTTGATAGCAGCACTGCTAGGAGAACAGAGCTTTATATTTGTTCTTGCAGTCAATAACAATGAGCCTAACACCAACTTAGGTCAATTCTTGCCAGTGTCTATTATTGCACTTCACACACTTCACACATGGCCAGATTCTCCAAGTCAGTTACACACTTAATATCAATCAAGCTGATTACTCCAGAGTCAGTTGCCATATAAGTTAGAACTACACTGTTGTCATCATGTGTCATTGCCACAAGACAATCAAAATCTCTCTTGCTTGTAAACTTGATCACCCTTATAAAAGTGGCGCGAAAATGACGTGCCTAACTAGGTCTATGTAGAGCTCCGTTAGCTTTCAATTAAAAAATTAAGTGCTTAATAGATTGGTTGGCCTATTGAACATGTAGCATAAACTTTAGGCCATGGCCACAGGCACCCTTAATCAAAACATCAGGCCATGTGCTTTTCTAAATTTAGCAGTGAGAGATGTTAAACTTCCTGCCATTGGTTGAATATCAGCCAATGAGAGAGGAGGTTGCTCAGAGGGGCATTGAATGCCTATTGAAGTGCACAGAAGTTGCCGGACAGTTGTGGTCGAGGCACAGTCGACCAACATTGACCAAGAATCCTTGTCAATTGTGGCAAAACAATTTACCGAGATATTACCACAACAGAAACATAAAGCCCAAATCGATTTCCAAATTTTTGTGAGCAATGCTCATTAGACTCTACCAATAAGCTCAGCTTTGCCCATAACCTCTTCTATCTGAAGATTTTGCGTATAATTTGCAACTGATGACACACCTGACAAATGAGTAGAAAGACCCTACGGGTCAGGCCAGAGGCCTGACTCTCCGGCTAAAAATGAGTTACAGGTGGTAAACATAAGTTATATTACTCTAGCTTATAAAAATATAAAAGTTTTTGCTATACCTCACATTTTTGGTACTCTACCGGGTGTTTTAATTATGCAAGTCAATTTGAGAAAAATCATTCAAAGCGAGAGTCAAAAACGGCAAACAGAGAAAGCCAAATCCAGGAAAGTGGGATTAGGTGATCTTTAATAAAACTTTCTACATATGCTCATTTTTATAAGTTATATATTTGTATTTTTTTCTGAGTTATTATTTTTGGTTGCCATGGAAACAGGGTTGGTGAAAATTGAGCAAATTTGCCGTTTTGACAAGATTTGGGAGTTTTTCTTTTTGATGAAGTATTAGAATAGTTTCAGTTCATGCACATTGCACAAATAAGTATTCTTTTACATCTTTGAAATCCCTCAGTTCTGTTTGTTTCAACAACAACAAGGTATCACACACATCAGTAACTTAACAGCGCAGCACAAGGTACTGCATTTTATACAAGAAGGTTTACACATCTGCATAAATATTGCACGACATGAAGAATGAAGACCCAGACTGAGTAGCCTAATTCTATCCAAGGCTTTGCAAGAGTAACTGCTATTTGACTTCTGATTAAGTGTCGTCACTTTAATGCTCACCACTAGTCACCAGTGTCACCATATTTCAAAACAAGAATTGATGGATTACCAAACAGAGATGACATGCTGCACTGCTGCAGTAACTATTGTTAGTGAGATATAGTTAGCCTCACCCAGCATGCCGACTGGAGTTTTACCCAAGAGAGTATGAAAGTTTAACTTGTTTCGAGGGATGGAGGTTATTCTTGGTGCACTTTACAATGCAATTAATTGTCCTGGAGATCTTTTTTTTTACCCTCGGCAATGTATATTGCCGTCGGGTATTGTAGGTAGTATGGCAAATTTTTGTCCGTCCCGGGCGGGCGGGCGGGCGGGCGCGGCGGGTGGGCGGGCGGGCAGCGTCACACAATGTGTATTGGCCTCTGTGCCAAAACTATTACACCTATATATTTGAAATTTGACACATGAATGGGTCTTATAGTGTTAATGTGCCTTCTGGAGTTCATATTTATGTAATGACCACAGTTTTTGTAAAATATTGAAAATTCGAAAAATTAATTTTTTTCGTTTCCGGGCCAGAACTCGGAAACGGTTATACCTATGGGCATGAAAATCTACCATAACATGTATTAAATACCCTAGTTGTGCCTTTTGGGGGTCTGAATGCTCTAACTAAAATAGTTTTCAAAGAATGAACCAAAAATGTAAAAAAATGTTTTTTTTTCAACCCTCTGCAATTCCCTCAATTTTGGAGTTAGACATTTGAAATTTAGAATTTAGTTGTCTAAAATATAGGTCTCTTAACTGCTTGAATCGTTTAGAGGGTCCATCTAACGAATTTTGCATAAAAACCAGAATACTAGAAAAATGTGTAATTTTTTACATTTTTCTGGAATTTTGGTCTGTCACGCCAAAACAGTAATAACTATATTTTTAAAAACCAAAAGGTATTATAGTTAAACCTATCAAGAAGGAACTTTTACTGCCATTATGTAGTTGACGCAATAATTTAGGCCGACAAAACAAGTTTAAAATTCACAAAAATGTGAAAATATCCACTTTCTGGCCATTTTGTTTCTAATAAAGTCATGCCATGCTCTTGAATATGAACAAAATGAATAAACATGAATGAAATACATGGTTTTCACGCATATATCTGTTACATCATCATATATTTGAACATAAAAAGAGAGAAATTGCTAAAAATAGGCCAAAACTATAGACCTTTGATTTGTCACATTTCAGTCAATTTTGGATCTTGGTTACTCAAAGTGCCATACAATGTGCCCGAAGTATAATTTTTTGAATGTAGTTTATGCAATTTTTAGGCCGACAGAAGAAGTCTAAAATTCACAAAAATGTGAAAATATCAACTTCTGACCATTTCATTTCTAATCAAGTCATGCAAGGCTCTTGAATGTAAACAAAATGAATAAACATGAAAAAAACACTCGATTTTCATGCATATATCTGTTATATCATTAGATTTTTGAACATGAAAAGACAAAAATTGCTAAAAATAGGCAAAAAACTGTAGACCTTTGAATTGTCACATTTCAGTCAATTTTGGATCTTGGTTACTCAAAGTGTCATTCAATGTGCCCCAAGTATAATTTTTTCATCAAATTCTTCCTCAGAATTTATGTGGTTTAATAAGATAAATTATATATTATATATATTATATATATATACAAATATGCTTTATGCACATAGTTCTGACTCAAGGGGCCTTACCATTCTGAACTTTTGACAAGAACTCTCAAAACCCCATTTTGCTAAAATTAACCTCAGTGATGTAGATTAAAGGAAAGAAATTAAATTAATGTCAGGCCTGCCTTTATTTATAACATTGCATAAACACTAAATGTGATCAAATAATGATTGCAGAAATGATTTAACTAAATACAAGGTTATTTAGAAATTTACTTGGCATGCAACAAAACCTTAATTCTATGAATTTCAATGTTTCATTTTATATCCAAAGATATTTAATGTTGGATAAATTTGAATTTTAATTAATAACAAATCTCACCCAAAGCGTATTTAGCACCTTTAAGACAATAAGTGTCACTGCTTTGTTTGGGAACAGGGTGCAGCTTCTGTTGAATGGACATTATGTAACATGATGTCACTAATCTTCTCCAATGGCCAAACCCAAGAACAAAGGGCAGGGTACAGAAGCAGTTGAATAGCACCCCTATATTTCTAACAAAATTCCCTTTTTTCTTAGAAATATGTTCAAACTGCATTGATAGCCTTAGTTTTTTTATCTTAAACATTATAATGAAATTTCCAATTTAGATCAGAAATATAGGCCAAGTAGAAGTTGAGATGTGACTTTTTATATCCCATGCAGGTTTTTTTTTGCCTTTTCAGCTATTGTTATACTTATACAGCCAAGTTTGGACTGCATTTAACCTTTTTGGTGATAAGTAGTAAATGTATTAGTCTTATTAAAAAGTATCTGTAGGCCACACATTGTTTTAGTTTAATATTTAAAATAGATAGATTGGATAGATAGACAACCTAACTATTATAAAATTATCTGTTTTTAGGCAGGCCTTTATTCTATTCATAATTTATAAGATGGATAGGTAGATAGATAGATAGATAGATAGATAGATAGATAGATAGATAGATAGATAGATAGATAATAGATCAATATATAGATAGATAGATAGATAGATAGATAGATGGATAGATGGATAAGGTGTTTTAGATTAAAGGTGTTTAAATGACTGAAGATTGCTTGACTGATTGGACTGATTGAATAATTGAATGATTAATTAATTGTTTGACTGATAGATCCACTGTGAATTTATCCCAGCAAATAGATTTTCATGTTGCACTATTGATTAGTTGTTAGATAGATAGATAGATAGATAGATACATAGATACATAGATAGATACATAGATAGATATTTTATATATAGATAGATAGATAGTTAGATATTGATTGATTGATTGATCATCTATAATTATGTAATCTAATACATCCAGAGAATCACGGATGGACGGATGATTGGGACTTTACCTCCTGTATTTATGCACTTGGTAGGCTAATTAGGACAGGAGGAGGACATAGCAATGAGGTGACCCTTTTATTTCATTGCAACATCTCTTTTCAGTACCTTGAATCTGTTGAATGCTAGGGCTGGGAATTTGTCAAAATTAAATACAATAAAACATCATATGAAATAGAGAAATTGACATTTCAATTATCTAAAAACACTTTCCGTCAGCCAGAAAGAGTAAGGAAGCTTGAGAGACCATTATGATTATACAAACATTCTTGATACATTGATTGCATCTAGAAATAGTTAAGAATATATCTGTAGGGGGCATTGATATATATGTTCATGAACCTAAAACCATATGAAAATTGTAAAAATTTTGGCCCAGCTCTCCCCATCAAGTTGGAGACTTGGGCCATACAAAGGGAGACTGGGCATCTAAATATGACTGGTTTGGTAAAACTGTACTTGAGGGTCATAATCTATCGCCGATATGTCAATTGATTTCACCGGCTTCAGAATAGCCTGCTGAATAGCCGAGGGTATGCTGCTGCGCAGCCTATGTTTTTTTTTGCAGTTTGCACAAAATTGTTGGTGCACAATGAAGCACCAATGTTAAACAGCTCTTCAATTTGGTGAAATTTTGTAAAACGGTCCTTTGCAACAGCAAGAATTTGATAACAAGAATTCATTGCATTGAAAGCTTGAGCTTTCAGGGTGTTGGCAAACTTTGTGATAACTTAGCTTGTTGTTTAGACAAAATAACATTTTGGTGAATGTTCATTTGATAATTAAGGTGCTTTGCGGAGTGACATCTTACTCCAGAGACTCCAGAGGTAGTAATTGAGCCAAAGATTGGCATAGGCAGATAGACAGATAGATATGGTAAGTAAAGTGCAGCCCGCTAAGTCTAGTTCTGGCTTTCCACAAGGGTGAACTGATGAGATAAGAGAAAGAGAGTACGCAACATGTACACATTTACCCTGTTATAAGTCTGTGAGGGATCTTTTACTTGTCCAGCACAGACACTGATACAAGGGGTTGCATATTTAATGTCGCATCGACGTCAAGCTGGGATCTTGCTCATGAAGTCCACTGAAAAATTTTGATTCCCACCTGGGGTTCGAACCCACGCAGACAAAGACCATCACTGGAGCAGGCAGGAATCTTAACCACTCAGCCAACCAGCTGCATATTAATTTAGGGTCCTCAGGCTTAAAAATAAAATGATAAAGATAAGAAAAGCTGTGGATGTGAATGACATACTCCGAATCAAAATATGACCTGAAGCCTTATCAATTGCTTCAAGCAGCCAAGGGAGTTAGGGATTATTTTCTTTTACTGGAAGTAAAACAAATCCAAATAATGCTATTGCTGCAGTGGGTTCATTCAGAGGTCAGTCACAGCTACAGTGAACCATGATAATGATCGACTATTTCCCTACCTTCACAAGTACGCTCACCCTGGAAAAAGTTTTAGCATTCATTGTGGCTGTTGTGGCAAAGCACATACCTGGACACAAAACATAGTCATCCGCAATTAAATCTAATGTTTATTCTATTACGTGTGAAACCAAATTTCCAAAATGGAGCTTTTTTCATGTTAAAAATCTGGGGTCATCAGGCCTTTAAATATAATTCATCACTATTTTACAAGCACTCCATCAACCTGAGAACGAATCTTGGGCCCTGTCATAAACAGCACACAAAAGTTGTACAAGAATGCCGAAGTGGAGAAAATTGAACTTAGGGACCGTTCAGAATTTATGATGGGGGGTGGGAGTTTTCGCATGTCTTTCAAGGACAGGTACTCATTTTTGACAACATGTCCAAGGGGGGTGGGGTAAGAAATTTTAACAAAACAAAAATATTATAGAACGCGCGTAAATTCAGTTTAACCACACGTATTTACAGGCAAAAATCCGTGAATCTGTAAGCGCGACTGTTCAAGGGGCATGTGTATAATAACAGTTTGTATGTATATTATATGTCTGTTGAAGGGGGGTACTACAAATATGCATGAAACCTAAGGGCGAGGTACAAAAAATCCGCATGAAATTCAGGAGGGGGCAGTGCCAATTTTTGACTAGAAGTTTTGGCAAAATAACACCCCCTTCCCCAAGTCAAAATTCTCAACGGTCCCTTAAATAATGTAAAAATAAATATTATTTGCAAATGTCACATTTATCATGAATTAAGCCTTATGGATATGTTACCACATCATGAATGCAACTTAAAAAATTTTATTTTCTTTGAACTATTAGCTAAAATTTTCTATTTTTAGATCCACCTGTGTCATACTAAATTGGCCATTACCAGGTGACCAAACAATTATTTGCACACTTGAATTTCACATCCAATCATTTTTGTAATCCACATGTCAGCTGAGCCACCACGGAAGTATATCAAGTGTATCCACAAGCAAACAAAGTTTTGCACAGGCAGTGATGTGCTTGATAGCTATTATGCAACAGTACCAGTGCCCACATCATGAACATGAAATTAATTTTATTTCATGTACGCTTTGAAGACCAATTAAAAAAATGGCTACACTGGGCCAAAGACACAGTAAAGCATTCAATAGCTAAACCAGTGGTTGGTTTTTTAGAACTACTTTTACTTGTAGGAATCTGTTGTAGGTTTCATGTCTTTTTTTTTTTTGCACTTGGTATTTGTGTCAATCGCCTGTATATGCCTCTATTAAATCAATTTAAACCGATTTAACTTTTATTTCCATAAAGTTTACGCTCAAACTTCTAAAAAAACTAATATTGAGATCACAGCTTGACACCTGGGCCTTAAAGTTGGTGCAGGTAAACATCAGATTATAGATGGAGCCACCAGTGAATGAATTAAGCCTTATGGATATGTTACCACATCATGAATGCAACTTAAAAAATTTTATTTTCTTTGAACTATTAGCTAAAATTTTCTATTTTTAGATCCACCTGTGTCATACTAAATTGGCCATTACCAGGTGACCAAACAATTATTTGCACACTTGAATTTCACATCCAATCATTTTTGTAATCCACATGTCAGCTGAGCCACCACGGAAGTATATCAAGTGTATCCACAAGCAAACAAAGTTTTGCACAGGCAGTGATGTGCTTGATAGCTATTATGCAACAGTACCAGTGCCCACATCATGAACATGAAATTAATTTTATTTCATGTACGCTTTGAAGACCAATTAAAAAAATGGCTACACTGGGCCAAAGACACAGTAAAGCATTCAATAGCTAAACCAGTGGTTGGTTTTTTAGAACTACTTTTACTTGTAGGAATCTGTTGTAGGTTTCATGTCTTTTTTTTTTTTGCACTTGGTATTTGTGTCAATCGCCTGTATATGCCTCTATTAAATCAATTTAAACCGATTTAACTTTTATTTCCATAAAGTTTACGCTCAAACTTCTAAAAAAACTAATATTGAGATCACAGCTTGACACCTGGGCCTTAAAGTTGGTGCAGGTAAACATCAGATTATAGATGGAGCCACCAGTACTGCAGAATAGCAGTTCACTGACTTCCATACAAGAGTTACTAAAACTGAGTTCTAGTTTATTTACCTGCAGATATCATGTTGAAATATTGATGGTGATACAATTTAGAGTATATAAGTGCCAACTAGCATGGCAAGAAGCATAGTTTCAAAATCATGAACAAACACTAGTGATCTAAAGTGTGGCTATACTGGCACCAATATCTCTGATGCAGGCTGGGCATAAGACCCTTACAAACTCATAATCTGATCACAGGAGTTGAAACTATGAACAGGCAAGTTTATCTGCACTGATGACAAAGCAAGTGCGTTAGAAAAGCTAGCAATTTCTTATTTATTGCGACAGTGCTAACGAGCGTCAGTGTGGAGGCCACTATGTGCGCAATTTGCCTTTTCTGTCTCAGCTCGGTGTGGTGACGTCAACTTTCCCGGGCACTTGCTCTCATATGACGTCACCACCCGTAAGGTCCCTTTTCACGTGGCGCGCCACATATATATTTTGAATTACCTGAAAGACTAAAAGTGATAAAACCATTGAATTCATATTTTGTGAAGACTCAAGTTACGAGGGATTTAATACAGCTTTCAAAAATATTTTAAATATTTCTTGGTTATCAAATTTGTATTAAGTTGCTATTCATAAATAAAATATATCTTTCCCAAATTAATTTAAGGTGGCTTCTCAAGCCATGTCTCCAGCCCCAGAAGTTTCTCCAGCCCCAGAAGTTTCTCCAGCCCCAGAAGTTTCTCCAGCCCCAGAAGTTTCTACAGCTCCAGAGGTTTCTACAGCTCCAGAAGTTTCTACAGCTCCAGAAGTTTCTCAAGCCCCAGAAGTTTCTCCAGCCCCAGAAGTTTCTCCAGCCCCAGAAGTTTTTCCAGCTCCAAAAGTATCTCCAGCCCCAGAAGTTTCTCCAGCCCCAGAAGTTTCTAAAGCCCCTGAAGCTTCTGTCGAGCCCGAATTAACTCCTGTGGAGGAATTACGTCCACCAAAACCTTCCGCACTGCAATGGGACTGGCTGCTCGTCATTAAAGATTACCAGACCGAGGCAGAGGCCAGGCGACAGGAATTCCAACGGGTCAAGGACGATCTGAAGTTTGGCCTCCTCGGTCAACAATAATGCTTCTGCCACTGCCAGCATTTCAATTTGCAGCATCACGTCAGATGACTTAGCCGATTTGTAATTTTTTTTTTTACTTTTTAAAAATTTGAAATTATTTATTTCCTTTCTATATTTCGCCGTTTCACTAGTTTTTTTTTTATTAAATTTTTTTCTACCCCTATGCACGAATTGTTGGGTTCTTTTTATTTGGCAAGTTAAAAATCTATAGTATTCTGATTGGAATATCCAAAGCAGAATGTTGTCAAACTTAAAAGCGAAGTATGATAATGAAACAACAAAAACAATCACAAAGTCTTCCAAGGCCTGTATGGCTTTTTCCTTCCATTTAGCCAGGGAAAACACAGAATTTGTCAATTTTTGCTTGAAACTGAGGCTCAACAGGGCCTAACACCCTGGAGCTGCTATGGTGACACCTGTAGACTATCTTTTACCACACTCACATGTACAAGTTCTCTTGCTAGCTTGCTCTTCAAGCTACTATTTCAAAAGCACAACCGCCATTGCCCGCCTAAAGTTACTCTCACTCAGAAACACATTTTAACTACACTTTGAATTATTTAAACTGTGGTCTGGACATTGCCCAATATTGATACGCTGCTGAAGACATGTACCAATGGAAGGTTTGCTACACCAAATTAAATACACGTTTTTATTGTATTCTGCCACGCATGCACCTTGCGCCCAGCCCAATACGTGATAGCCTACAGGCTCCTGTACTTCACTGGAAGAAAAGATCACGTTCCAGTACACGCAAAATGCCACCGTCCAGCAAAAATTAACCTTTCTGTTGACAAATGTTCACCTGTGACATTCAAGTACCATAAGGGCTTAAACTTAGTTATAGACATCTTTTACTAAAGCACATTCAAAAAATCGGGCCAAAACTTCTCATACCACACACTAGGTGGCAATGAGTCACTGCAGACTCGTTTCCATTAGGTCTGGAAACACAGGTCTGGGCCAACGCCATCTTTGCTTGGGTGAAATAACAGAATGTTCAGGACCTGGTTTTGGGGTGATTTGTGGCTTTGAAAAATCTAAAAAAAATACTATCATCTACCTTTTATCATTAGAAAACACACTGGATTCTTGAAATATTTTTATGAGGCCGATTTATGGAGAGATGACAGTAAATATAACATGTAAACAAAACTTCGCACATCAATCTCGAGTGCTTAGGACGCACTTTCAACATAGAAAGAATGGTCGTACAGAGCCGAAACTTAGCTCAAAATGTAGGAAATTAAATTTCTGAAATATTGGTACCACTTAGAAGGTGCTGCGTCCGATATTAAGGCTTCCAGAGTGTGCTGCGTCATTGACGCAGCAATTGCACAAGAAAAGGTTGGATGGATAATGAGCTTTGCTCTGCTGATCTACGTTTCCATCCACTAGGATCCACATATCAGTGGACTGGCAGGTAGTAGTGACGTCACAAAGCATTCGTGAATGAGTGGATGTTGATTACACTGTTGTTTCGGCCAATCAGATTGCAACAGTCTGTACTAGCTACCTAAGGTCATAAATGACCGTGGAGCCCACCCAGATTGAGTCAATGATGTTTCCACAAGCCACTAGCTGGCGTCACCATAGCAACAAACATAATCACTTAGCCTCGGTTTCACTGGCAGCAAATCTGATTGTTTGTTGTTTTTCTTTCGCAAGGATAACAGCGTACTCTAGAAAATTTTCACAATTTCTTGTGTATTTTCTGGATTTTGGTCGATTAAGACTGCGAAATGGCTTGTCGCCCTTTTGATTGCTTTGTTTTTGGTAAGTCAACTTTCATCTAATTTTTAAATAAAGCCTTTTGCTAATTTCTGTTCAATTTTTAAATTATGTTAAGTAACACTATTTTGATGGACCTGGTAACTCCTATCAAAATTTTAAAATGAAAGTGCAGTAACACTTGGATTTAGGTGATTTCAATTACAATCTTGGGACAACGTTAACATTTCTTCTTTCCTAGTTTAAGTAAAAATTTCAGTGGCGCGCCACCCACATATCCGTATCTCACTATCTGGCATATAACAAACAATCACATTTTTTAAATTACGCCCACTGACTAGTAACCACAGAATTATTTCAATTTGTAACCAAATCCTCTTTCAGACTTACATCTTTACAATACATATCATTAACCGCATACATCAAATTTTGTGTCATCAAAATTAGCTCATCGCAACCGTTGACGGTGTCGTGTAAACATTTCATAAGAGCATAAGATGATATAACAAATTTATATGCCAAATGTGGTCATATTGACGGCCCGCTATGCTGAATTACACCCCTTGTTATTTATCAAATATTTTCCATTTTTCTTATGCAGCATTGCTTTGCATCAAAGCAGCCCCTTCTCAATCCTCTGCTAATCAAAAGGCTGAATGCAAGCCCAAGGTCGAGGTCAAAAGGAGGAAATGGTTTCGCCTGTTCCACAAAAATAGGAAAGGAAAAGTGAGTGTACCTTTTTTATTTGTATGTTTCATTTACATTGCAATGAGACTGATTGCATATATATATTTTGAATTACCTGAAAGACTAAAAGTGATAAAACCATTGAATTCATATTTTGTGAAGACTCAAGTTACGAGGGATTTAATACAGCGTTCAAAAATATTTTAAATATTTCTTGGTTATCAAATTTGTATTAAGTTGCTATTCATAAATAAAATATATCTTTCCCAAATTAATTTAAGGTGGCTTCTCAAGCCATGTCTCCAGCCCCAGAAGTTTCTCCAGCCCCAGAAGTTTCTCCAGCCCCAGAAGTTTCTACAGCCCCAGAAGTTTCTACAGCTCCAGAGGTTTCTACAGCTCCAGAAGTTTCTACAGCTCCAGAAGTTTCTCAAGCCCCAGAAGTTTCTCCAGCCCCAGAAGTTTCTCCAGCCCCAGAAGTTTTTCCAGCTCCAAAAGTATCTCCAGCCCCAGAAGTTTCTCCAGCCCCAGAAGTTTCTAAAGCCCCTGAAGCTTCTGTCGAGCCCGAATTAACTCCTGTGGAGGAATTACGTCCACCAAAACCTTCCGCACTGCAATGGGACTGGCTGCTCGTCATTAAAGATTACCAGACCGAGGCAGAGGCCAGGCGACAGGAATTCCAACGGGTCAAGGACGATCTGAAGTTTGGCCTCTCCTCGGTCAACAATAATGCTTCTGCCACTGCCAGCATTTCAATTTGCAGCATCACGTCAGATGACTTAGCCGATTTGTAATTTTTTTTTTTTACTTTTTAAAAATTTGAAATTATTTATTTCCTTTCTATATTTCGCCGTTTCACTAGTTTTTTTTTTTATTAAATTTTTTTCTACCCCTATGCACGAATTGTTGGGTTCTTTTTATTTGGCAAGTTAAAAATCTATAGTATTCTGATTGGAATATCCAAAGCAGAATGTTGTCAAACTTAAAAGCGAAGTATGATAATGAAACAGCAAAAACAATCACAAAGTCTTCCAAGGCCTGTATGGCTTTTTCCTTCCATTTAGCCAGGGAAAACACAGAATTTGTCAATTTTTGCTTGAAACTGAGGCTCAACAGGGCCAAACACCCTGGAGCTGCTATGGTGACACCTGTAGACTATCTTTTACCACACTCACATGTACAAGTTCTCTTGCTAGCTTGCTCTTCAAGCTACTATTTCAAAAGCACAACCGCCATTGCCCGGCCTAAAGTTACTCTCACTCAGAAACACATTTTAACTACACTTTGAATTATTTAAACTGTGGTCTGGACATTGCCCAATATTGATACGCTGCTGAAGACATGTACCAATGGAAGGTTTGCTACACCAAATTAAATACACGTTTTTATTGTATTCTGCCACGCATGCACCTTGCGCCCAGTCCAGTACGTGATAGCCTACAGGCTCCTGTACTTCACTGGAAGAAAAGATCACGTTCCAGTACACGCAAAATGCCACCGTCCAGCAAAAATTAACCTTTCTGTTGACAAATGTTCACCCGTGACATTCAAGTACCATAAGGGCTTAAACTTAGTTATAGACATCTTTTACTAAAGCACATTCAAAAAATCGGGCCAAAACTTCTCATACCACACACTAGGTGGCAATGAGTCACTGCAGACTCGTTTCCATTAGGTCTGGAAACACAGGTCTGGGCCAACGCCATCTTTGCTTGGGTGAAATAACAGAATGTTCAGGACCTGGTTTTGGGGTGATTTGTGGCTTTGAAAAATCTAAAAAAAATACTATCATCTACCTTTTATCATTAGAAAACACACTGGATTCTTGAAATATTTTTATGAGGCCGATTTATGGAGAGATGACAGTAAATATAACATGTAAACAAAACTTCGCACATCAATCTCGAGTGCTTAGGACGCACTTTCAACATAGAAAGAATGGTCGTACAGAGCCGAAACTTAGCTCAAAATGTAGGAAATTAAATTTCTGAAATATTGGTACCACTTAGAAGGTGCTGCGTCCGATATTAAGGCTTCCAGAGTGTGCTGCGTCATTGACGCAGCAATTGCACAAGAAAAGGTTGGATGGATAATGAGCTTTGCTCTGCTGATCTACGTTTCCATCCACTAGGATCCACATATCAGTGGACTGGCAGGTAGTAGTGACGTCACAAAGCATTCGTGAATGAGTGGATGTTGATTACACTGTTGTTTCGGCCAATCAGATTGCAAAAGTCTGTACTAGCTACCTAAGGTCATAAATGACCGTGGAGCCCACCCAGATTGAGTCAATGATGTTTCCACAAGCCACTAGCTGGCGTCACCATAGCAACAAACATAATCACTTAGCCTCGGTTTCACTGGCAGCAAATCTGATTGTTTGTTGTTTTTCTTTCGCAAGGATAACAGCGTACTGTAGAAAATTTTCACAATTTCTTGTGTATTTTCTGGATTTTGGTCGATTAAGACTGCGAAATGGGTTGTCGCCCTTTTGATTGCTTTGTTTTTGGTAAGTCAACTTTCATCTAAAGTCAAGACATTTTATTTGGGCAGTAAGTTTTTAGCCAATAAAAGAATACATGATTAAGTCTGAGGTTTAATTTTTGGTTTATCAGGGTGAGTACACCATGACCAAGCATGATTTGGACTAAATTCATGTCCTCTGACCCCCAGCTCCATCATGCAGGCACTTATAATGCTAAATTACTGCCAGGGTCAAATATAAGCCAAAAATGTTACTAGTCCAAGGACTAGTATCTTTCAAAAGTTGCTCGTCCTCCCTAAAATTTACTCGTCCTGAATATTGTGCGTGATTCATTTACCATATCCTTAAAAAATGCTCATTCAATAAAATCAAAGTTCTACCTGTATAGCTGCGTATCCATGCAGCACTTCAGCGATTAATACCCTTTATACATGTTAGTGAAGGGGATACTGATCATAAAATTGAAATTTTGTGCAGTTAGAAAAAAACCCCATACAAATAGAGCAACTAGAAGCGGAGCTATCCGTTTTCCTGATTTTCCAGTGACCAAGGTATAAGTTAATCAAAAGGTCACTGAGTTTAAGAAAGTCTTTAAGACATGCTAAAGAAACAGGTGAGATAACAAAAATAGAGATAACTCCCTTTTCAGAGCAACAAAAAGTCACAGAATGTGTCTGGAGACACAATTGGCCTTATCATAACTCATAGGGCTTATGTAAACATTCATAACATAAAAAGACCTATAGATGTGGCCCTTATATAAACAATAACTGGATACACAAACAGGAGATTGTTTATTTTGTAAACATTTTTGGCAGATCTTAATCTTGAATTGATACAAACTTGTTATAACACTGACTTCTGAATTAAAGTAAATATTTTCACTGTGATTTGTTACTAGTCTGACGGACAAGTACACAAGCATATTTACTCGTCCTCCTCAATTTTTACTCGTCTCAGACGAGCGGACGAGTACTTATCTTTGACCCTGATTACTGCTGCTCTTCAGCACATTTAGAGCTATTTTTAGCCTTCTGTTGTGACATCATCAGCATTGTTGGCTCTATGACATCACTGAAACAATGGTGACGTCACAACAGCAGAAATAGAAGCAGTAGAAGAAAATGGCTTCTTGAGATGTTTTGACAGCAATGTTATTCTAATGGGACTACCTCAAAACCAGGACTACAACATGCCAATACTTCCAAATGTTTATGAAACTGTTTGGTCAAGGTGTCAGGAACAGGAGGAGACAAGTATTTTTGTCAAGAGTAAGGTATGTTTTTAATAATCAGCCAAAAACTTACTGCCAAAATAAAATGTCTCGACTTTAATTTTTAAATAAAGCCTTTTGCTAATTTCTGTTCAATTTTTAAATTATGTTAAGTAACACTATTTGATGGACCTGGTAGCTCCTATCAAAATTTTAAAATGAAAGTGCAGTAACACTTGGATTTAGGTGATTTCAATTACAATCTTGGGACAACGTTAACATTTCTTCTTTCCTAGTTTAAGTAAAAATTTCAGTGGCGCGCCACCCACATATCCGTATCTCACTATCTGGCATATAACAAACAATCACATCTTTTAAATTACGCCCACTGACTAGTAACCACAGAATTATTTCAATTTGTAACCAAATCCTCTTTCAGACTTACATCTTTACAATACATATCATTAACCGCATACATCAAATTTTGTGTCATCAAAATTAGCTCATCGCAACCGTTGACGGTGTCGTGTAAACATTTCATAAGAGCATAAGATGATATAACAAATTTATATGCCAAATGTGGTCATATTGACGGCCCGCTATGCTGAATTACACCCCTTGTTATTTATCAAATATTTTCCATTTTTCTTATGCAGCATTGCTTTGCATCAAAGCAGCCCCTTCTCAATCCTCTGCTAATCAAAAGGCTGAATGCAAGCCCAAGGTCGAGGTCAAAAGGAGGAAATGGTTTCGCCTGTTCCACAAAAATAGGAAAGGAAAAGTGAGTGTACCTTTTTTATTTGTATGTTTCATTTACATTGCAATGAGACTGATTGCATATATATATATTTTGAATTACCTGAAAGAATAAAAGTGATAAAACCATTGAATTCATATTTTGTGAAGACTCAAGTTACGAGGGATTTAATACAGCGTTCAAAAATATTTTAAATATTTCTTGGTTATCAAATTTGTATTAAGTTGCTATTCATAAATAAAATATATCTTTCCCAAATTAATTTAAGGTGGCTTCTCAAGCCATGTCTCCAGCCCCAGAAGTTTCTCCAGCCCCAGAAGTTTCTCCAGCCCCAGAAGTTTCTCCAGCCCCAGAAGTTTCTACAGCTCCAGAGGTTTCTACAGCTCCAGAAGTTTCTACAGCTCCAGAAGTTTCTCAAGCCCCAGAAGTTTCTCCAGCCCCAGAAGTTTCTCCAGCCCCAGAAGTTTTTCCAGCTCCAAAAGTATCTCCAGCCCCAGAAGTTTCTCCAGCCCCAGAAGTTTCTAAAGCCCCTGAAGCTTCTGTCGAGCCCGAATTAACTCCTGTGGAGGAATTACGTCCACCAAAACCTTCCGCACTGCAATGGGACTGGCTGCTCGTCATTAAAGATTACCAGACCGAGGCAGAGGCCAGGCGACAGGAATTCCAACGGGTCAAGGACGATCTGAAGTTTGGCCTCTCCTCGGTCAACAATAATGCTTCTGCCACTGCCAGCATTTCAATTTGCAGCATCACGTCAGATGACTTAGCCGATTTGTAATTTTTTTTTTTACTTTTTAAAAATTTGAAATTATTTATTTCCTTTCTATATTTCGCCGTTTCACTAGTTTTTTTTTTTATTAAATTTTTTTCTACCCCTATGCACGAATTGTTGGGTTCTTTTTATTTGGCAAGTTAAAAATCTATAGTATTCTGATTGGAATATCCAAAGCAGAATGTTGTCAAACTTAAAAGCGAAGTATGATAATGAAACAGCAAAAACAATCACAAAGTCTTCCAAGGCCTGTATGGCTTTTTCCTTCCATTTAGCCAGGGAAAACACAGAATTTGTCAATTTTTGCTTGAAACTGAGGCTCAACAGGGCCAAACACCCTGGAGCTGCTATGGTGACACCTGTAGACTATCTTTTACCACACTCACATGTACAAGTTCTCTTGCTAGCTTGCTCTTCAAGCTACTATTTCAAAAGCACAACCGCCATTGCCCGGCCTAAAGTTACTCTCACTCAGAAACACATTTTAACTACACTTTGAATTATTTAAACTGTGGTCTGGACATTGCCCAATATTGATACGCTGCTGAAGACATGTACCAATGGAAGGTTTGCTACACCAAATTAAATACACGTTTTTATTGTATTCTGCCACGCATGCACCTTGCGCCCAGTCCAGTACGTGATAGCCTACAGGCTCCTGTACTTCACTGGAAGAAAAGATCACGTTCCAGTACACGCAAAATGCCACCGTCCAGCAAAAATTAACCTTTCTGTTGACAAATGTTCACCCGTGACATTCAAGTACCATAAGGGCTTAAACTTAGTTATAGACATCTTTTACTAAAGCACATTCAAAAAATCGGGCCAAAACTTCTCATACCACACACTAGGTGGCAATGAGTCACTGCAGACTCGTTTCCATTAGGTCTGGAAACACAGGTCTGGGCCAACGCCATCTTTGCTTGGGTGAAATAACAGAATGTTCAGGACCTGGTTTTGGGGTGATTTGTGGCTTTGAAAAATCTAAAAAAAATACTATCATCTACCTTTTATCATTAGAAAACACACTGGATTCTTGAAATATTTTTATGAGGCCGATTTATGGAGAGATGACAGTAAATATAACATGTAAACAAAACTTCGCACATCAATCTCGAGTGCTTAGGACGCACTTTCAACATAGAAAGAATGGTCGTACAGAGCCGAAACTTAGCTCAAAATGTAGGAAATTAAATTTCTGAAATATTGGTACCACTTAGAAGGTGCTGCGTCCGATATTAAGGCTTCCAGAGTGTGCTGCGTCATTGACGCAGCAATTGCACAAGAAAAGGTTGGATGGATAATGAGCTTTGCTCTGCTGATCTACGTTTCCATCCACTAGGATCCACATATCAGTGGACTGGCAGGTAGTAGTGACGTCACAAAGCATTCGTGAATGAGTGGATGTTGATTACACTGTTGTTTCGGCCAATCAGATTGCAAAAGTCTGTACTAGCTACCTTAGGTCATAAATGACCGTGGAGCCCACCCAGATTGAGTCAATGATGTTTCCACAAGCCACTAGCTGGCGTCACCATAGCAACAAACATAATCACTTAGCCTCGGTTTCACTGGCAGCAAATCTGATTGTTTGTTGTTTTTCTTTCGCAAGGATAACAGCGTACTCTAGAAAATTTTCACAATTTCTTGAGTATTTTCTGGATTTTGGTCGATTAAGACTGCGAAATGGGTTGTCGCCCTTTTGATTGCTTTGTTTTTGGTAAGTCAACTTTCATCTAATTTTTAAATAAAGCCTTTTGCTAATTTCTGTTCAATTTTTAAATTATGTTAAGTAACACTATTTTGATGGACCTGGTAACTCCTATCAAAATTTTAAAATGAAAGTGCAGTAACACTTGGATTTAGGTGATTTCAATTACAATCTTGGGACAACGTTAACATTTCTTCTTTCCTAGTTTAAGTAAAAATTTCAGTGGCGCGCCACCCACATGTCCGTATCTCACTATCTGGCATCTTTATAACCATATATTTGTGCAGGCCCATGCTTTGTAACGCAGGATCTCAGCTGTTGCTTACCTGACTTGCCTGAAACTCAGCCAGACATTCTAAATATGTTTGATCTCTGTTTTGCCACCTTATAAGCGTGATGTGACTGTATTTCTCCTTTAACGACACTTTTTATGAAATAGCAAAACCAAGAAGGACATTCAGTTCAGACATACTGCTATTGAACCTCACTTTGGTAATAGACATAGCTCCATGGTAACGTCACATGTATGGAACTGATGATTGAAGCTGCATGACGTTATGTCACCTGACCAGCTCTATAATCCAGAAGTTTCACTTCTCAGAAATTTGTGAGAAATATAATTATGATTGAAGCTGCATGACGTTATGTCACCTGACCAGCTCTATAATCCAGAAGTTTCACTTCTCAATAAATTTGTGAGATATATAATTAGGCCTATATATACAAAAGAAAGCATTTAAATTATGTACAATAGTGACAACAACAATAGAAAACACCAGGAAGCAACACATCAATATGCCACAGAGATAGAGTAGGCCTATATTTATCAAGCAAATATGGTAAGCCAGTGGCATTGCGTAATATACACAGAGCCTCTTATGAAAGTTGTTCAAGGTCCAATACTCATCAGTTGGGTGCAAGACACCATTGAGTGAAGACCTGTGGTTGTGGTGTTCTGTTCAATAAAGATTTTCTTTTAAATTTGCTGAACTTGCAGTCAGAATTAAATACATATTTTCCTGTGTGACTGTGTTTAACAAGAGGCATTGGTCAAATTATATGTACATATGTAAGCTGGCTAGATATATAAAGAATAGACTAAACTAATTTCTTGAACTTGCCCAGTAATAAAGAAATCACTGTGTTACATGAATTGCACACATTTCCAATGCACTGTGACAGTCAGAAATGCCCATTGATTATTAAGGCACATGTGACACTTATCTTTGTTGACCACTGCCCAGTGACCAGTAGCATAGCCAGCAGTGGGGGGGGGGGGGGGGGGTTAGAGTTGCCCCAAGTTGCCCCCCCCCCCAAATGATTTTGGGGTAATTTTTGCAGATATATTGGCCAAAAGGGAAAAAATGGAATGGCAAGAAAAAAGGTGATACGATAAGCAAAATGGGAAAAAAATTGCAAGAAAAGGGATGTAAAGGAAGAGTTTTATCAGAATTTCCCAATTTTTCTTCACAATTTCCCCATTTTTTCTTCAGATTATCCTTATTAGCCTGCCCCTAATGATGTGCATCCGCAAAAAATTCCTCAAAAATTTAACCAACACGTATGGAACAGTTTCTGAATGTCATGGATTTTTCGAAAATTTTATTTTGAGTTTTATCAGAATTTCCTGATTTTTCTTCACAATTTCCCAATTTTTTCTTTGCAATTTCCCCATTTTTTCTTCAGAGTATCCCTTTTTAGCCTGCCCTGAATGCTGTGCATCCGCAAAAAATTCCTCAAAAATTTAACCAACGGGGATGGGACAGTTTTTGAATGTTATATGTGTGATCAATGGAAAGTGATGTTTCTACGAAAAGAAGAAATTCTCAACAGCTTCAAGTCTTCAAGTTTACATCTCACATAGGCATAGGAGGTCAATAAATTTTGGGGGGGCTGCCCCAAAAATATTGCCGAAATTGCTGCAGTCCCCCCCCCCCAGCCCCCCTGCCACCTACGCCTATGATATCTCAACGGAATGTTTCCACTCTACCCGTCGTAAGACGGGTACCCTGCTAGTATAACAAACAATCACATTTTTTAAATTACGCCCACTGACTAGTAACCACAGAATTATTTCAATTTGTAACCAAATCCTCTTTCAGACTTACATCTTTACAATACATATCATTAACCGCATACATCAAATTTTGTGTCATCAAAATTAGCTCATCGCAACCGTCGACGGTGTCGTGTAAACATTTCATAAGAGCATAAGATGATATAACAAATTTATATGCCAAATGTGGTCATATTGACGGCCCGCTATGCTGAATTACACCCCTTGTTATTTATCAAATATTTTCCATTTTTCTTATGCAGGATTGCTTTGCATCAAAGCAGCCCTTCTCAATCCTCTGCTAATCCAAAGGCTGAATGCAAGCCCAAGGTCGAGGTCAAAAGGAGGAAATGGTTTCGCCTGTTCCACAAAAATAGGAAAGGAAAAGTGAGTGTACCTTTTTTATTTGTATGTTTCATTTACATTGCAATGAGACTGATTGCATATATATATATTTTGAATTACCTGAAAGACTAAAAGTGATAAAACCATTGAATTCATATTTTGTGAAGACTCAAGTTACGAGGGATTTAATACAGCTTTCAAAAATATTTTAAATATTTCTTGGTTATCAAATTTGTATTAAGTTGCTATTCATAAATAAAATATATCTTTCCCAAATTAATTTAAGGTGGCTTCTCAAGCCATGTCTCCAGCCCCAGAAGTTTCTCCAGCCCCAGAAGTTTCTCCAGCCCCAGAAGTTTCTCCAGCCCCAGAAGTTTCTCCAGCCCCAGAAGTTTCTACAGCTCCAGAGGTTTCTACAGCTCCAGAAGTTTCTACAGCTCCAGAAGTTTCTCAAGCCCCAGAAGTTTCTCCAGCCCCAGAAGTTTCTCCAGCCCCAGAAGTTTTTCCAGCTCCAAAAGTATCTCCAGCCCCAGAAGTTTCTCCAGCCCCAGAAGTTTCTAAAGCCCCTGAAGCTTCTGTCGAGCCCGAATTAACTCCTGTGGAGGAATTACGTCCACCAAAACCTTCCGCACTGCAATGGGACTGGCTGCTCGTCATTAAAGATTACCAGACCGAGGCAGAGGCCAGGCGACAGGAATTCCAACGGGTCAAGGACGATCTGAAGTTTGGCCTCTCCTCGGTCAACAATAATGCTTCTGCCACTGCCAGCATTTCAATTTGCAGCATCATGTCAGATGACTTAGCCGATTTGTAATTTTTTTTTTACTTTTTAAAAATTTGAAATTATTTATTTCCTTTCTATATTTCGCCGTTTCACTAGTTTTTTTTTTTATTAAATTTTTTTCTACCCCTATGCACGAATTGTTGGGTTCTTTTTATTTGGCAAGTTAAAAATCTATAGTATTCTGATTGGAATATCCAAAGCAGAATGTTGTCAAACTTAAAAGCGAAGTATGATAATGAAACAACAAAAACAATCACAAAGTCTTCCAAGGCCTGTATGGCTTTTTCCTTCCATTTAGCCAGGGAAAACACAGAATTTGTCAATTTTTGCTTGAAACTGAGGCTCAACAGGGCCTAACACCCTGGAGCTGCTATGGTGACACCTGTAGACTATCTTTTACCACACTCACATGTACAAGTTCTCTTGCTAGCTTGCTCTTCAAGCTACTATTTCAAAAGCACAACCGCCATTGCCCGGCCTAAAGTTACTCTCACTCAGAAACACATTTTAACTACACTTTGAATTATTTAAACTGTGGTCTGGACATTGCCCAATACCCCCCCCCCCCCCCCAGATACGCTGCTGAAGACATGTACCAATGGAAGGTTTGCTACACCAAATTAAATACACGTTTTTATTGTATTCTGCCACGCATGCACCTTGCGCCCAGCCCAGTACGTGATAGCCTACAGGCTCCTGTACTTCACTGGAAGAAAAGATCACGTTCCAGTACACGCAAAATGCCACCGTCCAGCAAAAATTAACCTTTCTGTTGACAAATTTTCACCCGTGACATTCAAGTACCATAAGGGCTTAAACTTAGTTATAGACATCTTTTACTAAAGCACATTCAAAAAATCGGGCCAAAACTTCTCATACCACACACTAGGTGGCAATGAGTCACTGCAGACTCGTTTCCATTAGGTCTGGAAACACAGGTCTGGGCCAACGCCATCTTTGCTTGGGTGAAATAACAGAATATTCAGGACCTGGTTTTGGGTGATTTGTGGCTTTGAAAAATCTAACAAGAAAATTTTTTTCGAAAAAAAAAAATAGGGCGATTTTACTTTGCCACCATAAGGCATTTTTGACAAATCTAAGCTTTATTTTACGTGATTTAAGTGTATGTCTTTTTCTAACATATCAACCATTAATCCACATCCATACATGTAATAAAATCTGTCTGTATACATCTATCTTACTTTTTTTTGCTGTCTATCTCATTAGAGCTGCAAGTTCAAGTTCTGGTGGATTTCCCAAAAAACATTTAATTCAATAGTTTCAATTCTGAATAACTTAAATGCATACAGGGATATGCACTAAAGGTTATCAACATCACTTGCTTGGTTGTGTTTATCTCAGCATTGCATTGTGTGCCCAATTAATGGGAACATTTTTTTGAAAGGATCTAAAGAATGGGGTCAACTTGCTTGACAGTTAGGCCTACTGATAATTTCTCCAAGATTTGACAGCAGCAATTGATAAGGCTTTATGTGTATTACAAGTGAAAAAGCTTGAAATACAGATGTACCCTTAAGCACAGAGCCTTAAATCTCCCACTGCCATGCTTCATTGCACAGAGGAAAAAGTAGGTCACAGGCTCATGCAACAAAAACAGCTAATATAGTAGTGCCTGCATTTAACTGAGACTAAAAAAGGTTTTGGTGCAGCTTTTATAGCCCGGTAAGCTGCACTAACATTAGAGGGGTCTTATTCAGCATAAAAGAAATATAATATATCCAGTTTCAGGTCTGCATGCTCTTAATTGCATAAAAAGATGTGGCCTTAAATTGGGATTCTTCTGTATTTCTTGGAAGTGCTTCTGCCCACTTTTTGATGATGTTTTTGCACACCTGTTGGCAGATTTTCTTTCAGGGGTGATGAACATACTGAGGGCTCCTTGCAAAGAAAGAAAGTATTACAATACATAACAGCGATTGGCCTGTGCATCGCCCTAAAAAAAATACTATCATCTACCTTTTATCATTAGAAAACACACTGGATTCTTGAAATATTTTTATGAGGCCGATTTATGGAGAGATGACAGTAAATATAACATGTAAACAAAACTTCGCACATCAATCTCGAGTGCTTAGGACGCACTTTCAATATAGAAAGAATGGTCGTACAGAGCCGAAACTTAGCTCAAAATGTAGGAAATTAAATTTCTGAAACATTGGTACCACTTAGAAGGTGCTGCGTCCAATATTAAGGCTTCCAGAGTGTGCTGCGTCATTGACGCAGCAATTGCACAAGAAAAGGTTGGATGGATAATGAGCTTTGCTCTGCTGATCTACGTTTCCATCCACTAGGATCCACATATCAGTGGACTGGCAGGTAGTAGTGACGTCACAAAGCATTCGTGAATGAGTGGATGTTGATTACACTGTTGTTTCGGCAAATCAGATTGCAAAAGTCTGTACTAGCTACCTAAGGTCATAAATGACCGTGGAGCCCACCCAGATTGAGTCAATGATGTTTCCACAAGCCACTAGCTGGCAACCATAGCAACAAACATAATCACTTAGCCTCGGTTTCACTGGCAGCAAATCTGATTGTTTGTTGTTTTTCTTTCGCAAGGATAACAGCGTACTCTAGAAAATTTTCACAATTTCTTGTGTATTTTCTGGATTTTGGTCGATTAAGACTGCGAAATGGGCTGTTGCCCTTTTGATTGCTTTGTTTTTGGTAAGTCAACTTTCATCTAATTTTTAAATAAAGCCTTTTGCTAATTTCTGTTCAATTTTTAAATTATGTTAAGTAACACTATTTTGATGGACCTGGTAGCTCCTATCAAAATTTTAAAATGAAAGTGCAGTAACACTTGGATTTAGGTGATTTCAATTACAATCTTGGGACAATGTTAACATTTCTTCTTTACTAGTTTAAGTAAAAATTTCAGTGGCGCGCCACCCACATGTCCGTATCTCACTATCTGGCATATAACAAACAATCACATTTTTTAAATTACGCCCACTGACTAGTAACCACAGAATTATTTCAATTTGTAACCAAATCCTCTTTCAGACTTACATCTTTACAAATATTTACATATCATTAACCGCATACATCAAATTTTGTGTCATCAAAATTAGCTCATCACAACCGTCGACGGTGTCGTGTAAACATTTCATAAGAGCATAAGATGATATAACAAATTTATTATGCCAAATGTGGTCATATTGACGGCCCGCTATGCTGAATTACACCCCTTGTTATTTATCAAATATTTTCCATTTTTCTTATGCAGCATTGCTTTGCATCAAAGCAGCCCCTTCTCAATCCTCTGCTAATCAAAAGGCTGAATGCAAGCCCAAGGTCGAGGTCAAAAGGAGGAAATGGTTTCGCCTGTTCCACAAAAACAGGAAAGGAAAAGTGAGTGTACCTTTTTTATTTGTATGTTTCATTTACATTGCAATGAGACTGATTGCATATATATATATTTTGAATTACCTGAAAGACTAAAAGTGATAAAACCATTGAATTCATATTTTGTGAAGACTCAAGTTACGAGGGATTTAATACAGCTTTCAAAAATATTTTAAATATTTCTTGGTTATCAAATTTGTATTAAGTTGCTATTTATAAATAAAATGTATCTTTCCCAAATTACTTTAAGGTGGCTTCTCAAGCCATGTCTCCAGCCCCAGAAGTTTCTCCAGCCCCAGAAGTTTCTCCGGCCCCAGAAGTTTCTCCGGCCCCAGAAGTTTCTCCAGCCTCAGAAGTTTCTCCGGCCCCAGAAGTTTCTCCAGGCCCAGAAGTTTCTCCAGCCCCAGAAGTTTCTACAGCCTCAGAAGTTTCTCCAGCCCCAGAAGTTTCTAAAGCCCACGAAGTTTCTAAAGCCCCAGAAGTTTCTGTCGAGCCGGAATTAACTCCTGTTTTGGAATTTCACCCACCAAAACCTTCCACACTGCAATGGGATTGGCTACTCGTCATTAAAGAGTACCAGACCGAGGCAGAAGCCAGGCGACAGGAATTCCAACGCGTCAAGGATGAGCTGAAGTTTGGCCTCTCCTCGGTCAACAATAATGCTTCCGCCACTGCCAGTATGTCACTTTGTAGCATCACGTCAGATGACTTAGCCGATTTGTAATTTTTTTTCATTAATCTCCCTTCAATATATCGCTGTTTCAATTTTTTTTTTAATTAAATTTTTTTCTACTACTATGCACATATTATTTGGGTTCTTAATTTTATTTGGCAGGTTAAAGATGTGTTATCTTTGGTATTCTGATTGAAATATCCAAAGCAGGATTTGTCAAACTTAAAAGCGAGGTATAACAATGAAACACTTTGTTAACAAAAACAATCACAAAGTGTCCAAGGCCTGTATGGCTTTTGCCTTCCATTTCACAGAATTCGTGAATTTTTGCTTGAAACTGAGGCTCAACAGAGCCTAACACTCTGTGGAGTTGCCATGGTGACACCTGTAGAGTGTAGACTCTCTTTTACCACACTCACATACAAGTTCTGTTGCTAGCTTGCTCTTTTTTCAAGCTATTTCTAAAGCACTACCGCCATTGCCCGGCCTAAGTAACTCTCACTCAGAAACAAATTTTAAGTACAGTTTGAATTGTAAACCATGGTCTAGGCATTGCCAAATCCAGACCAGATACGCCATTGAAGACATGTAGCTATGGAAGGTTTGCTTCACCAAATTTCAACCTGTGTCAGGCACATTCTATCAAGGATATAATTGTAAATGTCGACCGAGCTCATAGGGGGATAACAGACGTCAAAACATTTACATTCACATTTAAATAATTTTTATAATTTTTGCTTGGGAGTCAGCAGTGGGACGTTTAGACTCCGACTCCACATGCAAACCTAGCTTTCAACTCCGACCCCCACCTGAATTTCTGAAAACCTATGACTCCGACTCCAAAGCCATGGTATTATCACGCTACCTTGACACAAATTTAGTTGCCTGTCACAATCTGGTAACATAAATATCTTTAGTAGGCTCATATCGGAGCCTTGCCCTGGTTGGAATTTACAAAACTCCCAGAATGAGATTCAAACTATGAACGACAATTGTGACATCACACAAACGTATTCACACAGCAAAAAAGTTCTCCTACCTGGCCACTAACACCCTGTTTCTTCAAAGCCAACACATCATCATGGGTCAGCTTCTGATTTTCGGAAGTGTCCTGCAAGTCCCTGTTGTCTTTCTCTTGATTTAATTCACCTAGAAAAATAATTTCAAGTTACTAAAATAAAATTTTTTGTCTTCTATATCGTCTTGCTTCAAGCATTTTTCGATGATATAGGCCGATCTTATCAAGGTGAAATATTTTTACACAGTTTTATCTGTACATAATATTATACAAATATTGGATGGGAAGGAGTCCAATATAGAGTATAATTGGATGAAGAAAAGTTATATTGGATGAGGCGCAGCCGAATCCAATATAACTTTTCTGAATCCAATTATACTCTATATTGGACGACTTACCATCCGATATCTGTTATATTCTCCATAAATGAACCCACTTTTAAAGCAATAATAGGTTTAAACACTTTGACTGTGCTGGAAAGCCAGTTTGTGTTTCTTTTTGTTTAACTGCAGAATTCTCTTCAAAATGTATCTCGTTCTATTTCAGCAATGGGTAGCCACAAAAATATAAAATTCACATATTCTGATTCTGTATTCTACAACCAAGAAGCCTCTTTATATTTGGTATTTTTTATTTGAATTTTGTAGCACAATGTTTTTCTTTAAACATTGGCATTTGCGCGAAAAATGGGTGAAAAAGTGCATTTTTTGTCACTCAATGTCATACCATGGTCCCATAACCTATGTAAGCAATGTTACATTTGCTTAATGTTGTTGTCCTGATCAATACGCTACTTTTGACATCATTTGTGTTTTTCTGTGTCTTCCCATAGGCGTGCAATTAATTTTTTACTAAAATTGAAAAACACAAAATTTGTTCTTGCTGTTGCTGCAGCAGGGCACAGCAGAAGGTGTTTCCTCTCAGGTCCTCCCTCATGGACCTATAACATGGCAATAAAACTCCTCACTGCACAATATAACTTCTCACTGACCAATATAACTTTTCACTGTCCAATATAACTTTTTCTCTGCCAAATACAGCAAGGATATTATCCAAGAATACTCGCTTGTGATTGGCTGACACAATCCAAGTGGAGAATATACATAAATATATGTTAGAACACAAAATATTATGTGGCCCCGTAAGGCCACACATAATTGATCTTTAGCTTCTCGGATTCGTCTCAAGGCACTTTTTATAGGGTCGGTCGGTAGGACAAAAAAAAAAAAAAAGGTGAAAAAATTTTTTTTTATAATGTCAAAAAAAAAAAATTTTTTTTTTTGTCAATTTTTTTTTTTCCATCGGCAGGTAATCTATTGTGTCGGCGGGTCCGCGAAGCTAAGAATCAATTATGTGTGGCCTAAGTCACTCATTAAATCTTTCTTTAATTAATAAAATAAGTAATAATGTCCAGCTAGTCCTCTTCGGCACAATTGGAGATTTTGTGTCAGTTGAACGTTTTAAATTAAAATGAAACAGTACACTCACCAGCATCACTGTCGCGCTCCCTTTCAACGCGAACTACTTCTCCGCCAGCAACCTCAAACACAGACCCAAAAGGTTGACCAATGGCGTTGTCAAGCTTGAATGACATTCTATCAAAGTTGCATTTCCTGGAAAAAGGAATAAACCAACATTAAATCATTAACGATTAATTCAGCAGATTCAACCTCAAGGCATGAGGAGAAGTTCCAAGGGGGGAGGGAGTTTTTATTGTATAAATAATTTGACCAATTTTAGTGAAATAAATTCTTTCTTATTAGTCTTGAAATAAATCATTTCTGTGGGGGTGTTGTTTGATTTAGAAAAAATATTTTAGGATGTCACGACTCGCACAGACACAAACATGAAATAACAAATTACGTGCATCCGTGAAATAATTTCCTGTTATTGTTAAGTAAAACTGTAAGCCCCACCCCTCCCATCGCTACACGTCTGACTGTCGTCCCCTAACCCTAAAATCTTACAAGAGGGAGGCTGGAGGGGACAAGTTTTCCTCCAAATTTTCAAGCCTATTACACTGTAGGCATACAAGTATTTAATACAACACAAATAACTAAATAAGTTTCGGATTAGGATCTTGAGAACTCCATTCATAATCATAGCCAAGCTTAGCCAGGCATGTGCAATTGTGCATCTGAGAAACAGAGTGACAGATTGTCAAACGCTAGACGAATGTCTTGAATGTTGGCATTCAGAGCATGTAACACAGACTCTCACTTTTGGGAGAACCTAAAAGCCGGGACAAGCGTCCGGGACGACACGGGACGCCCGGGACGAACTAATTGCCGGAACAGAGTTCCGGGACAGCCAATTTAAAGTGTTTTAGCTTTAAGAGAACAACCACTTGAGGTACAGAAACGGCAGACCACTTTTTAGAAAGCTGGGGTCATGTTCTATCTCCAGAGAAACTTTAATTCTCAATATTCAAGTTGGTTATTATAAATACTCAACCTTATTTGTCATTGAGTTTGAATTTATGCACTTTTTTTTTCTAAAGTAAAAAATTACATCACATCCCTGTGTGAGTTGCCTGTCTATATTATTCTGTATCTATCTATCTATCTATCTATCTATCTATCTATCTATCTATCTATCTATCTATCTATCTATCTATCTGTCTACCTATCTGTCTACCCTACCTGTCTATCTCCTAACCATGTATGTTCAACAGTTCAATGTATCGGGGAGCTTTCATCCTGTACCTATCTATCTATCTATCTATCTATCTATCTATCTATCTATCTATCTAATCTATCTATGTAAAACTAAAATTTTAGCAACATTTTTTTATGTAACAATTAATGACACACATTCTAACTTTAAGCCTTTTTTAATCATCATCTGGGACTGTCCTGACATCATATAAAAAAAATGTGCAAGCACTTTAAGCAGCGCAGGCCTGAAAAATCTGACACTGATGAGTTTGGAGTGGCAACTCACTGACCAATGAACAGTACAACTTGGGCTTTAAATTCTTGTAAAAAATGCACTAAAATGTACTAAAACTGCCTAATCTCAAAGCAAACTTAACTGATTGACTTCTAAGTTTTGATGTGTATTATTTGTACTATAAGATAGCATACTGGGTACATGGCAAAGTTTGTTGTTTGCTCTGTATATGAGAACCAGCTAAATGTAAACAAGAGAACTTAATTAGGTCACTTGGTGTGTAGACAGTGTCTGGCTGTCAGCACAGCAGCAGAGCAGCAGAGCAGCAGCAGCTCACCATTTACAATCATTTAAATTTCCCGGGAAAAACTAGCTTTTTAGTTGAGTAAATAAAAAAATTATTGTCACAGAAGTTTACCAAAAGTTGATGGAAGCAAGATAAACTCATGATGAGACCATATGGCTAGTTTCAGAGTGATAGGTGTAACAGTGCAATCGCCTATATGGTCAGAGTTTGTAGAAAAATGCTAGGGGTAAGAGCAGCTGCGCTGCTAAAAAACAGAACTTTTGCTCTAGAACTATCTCATATCTGTTGGAAGATAGAGAAATAGAGATAGAGAGAATATATATAGGCCTATAGATAAAGAACTACATGATTCCCAAACTTGCAAAATTGTAGACTTTGTTGGCCAAGTAGAATTTCAGAAAAGCTGAATACATGCTGTATAGTCTAGAGTCACCATAACTACCATAGAAACTACAGTGTAACTTTCGGCATAAGTGTACATAATTCCTACAGATTTACAGTTATTGCAGAAGAACAAGCTAGTTCTGCAAGGAATAATATTGTTTTTTTGCAGAATTGCTGGTATTACTGCTGAATTCCAGCAGAAGTATACCTGTATTTTTCAGAAGTAAGCTGGAGCTAATCATTTTTAAATGCATTTCAGGTCTTTTTTTAACACTAAAGAACCAAATAAAATTAATACCTTGTATAAGCTGACATTCAGACTTCATTATATGCCAAGTTTCATAAATGCCAAAGGTGGGGAAATTAGTCATATTTGAAGTTTGAGATGTCTTGTTTTTTCACCTTTGCGATATAATTTTTTATGTAACTTCGTGAAAAATTGTTATATTTTCATGGAAAAACGTCTGTCATGCTTATTTATTTCATTCTCATCGAAAGGTAATCATCTCAGCTTTCCAAAAAGTGGTCTGCTATTTTTGTACATCAAATAGCTATCAAACTATAACAATTTATAGTCAGCAATGATTGTCCCGGAACGGGGATCGGTCAACCCGCCAGGAGAGAACTCGCCAGGCCCACTACTCGCCAGTTGACTTCCCGCCAGTTCCCCAACCCGCCAGGTCACTTATTATAGCCCAGTGTCTGGTCTTTTTTCATTCATTCAATAAAGATTTCAATAAAAGTACTATTTTAACAAGTTGTTTGTGTAATGCGTCCATCATCATGTTCATATTATACTTGTAAGAGACGTGTCATGAATAGCTATAATCTGCTATAGGACTACAAACTTACAAAGTCAATTCTACATCGATCTTTCATTGATAAAAGGAAGAACTTGAAAACTTCACTTAGTTAGGATGTCAATTCTAGGATTTAAAGTAGAGTAGAATACTTTGGTTGGATCAACTTTCATTGAATTATTAATATACACTTTCATGTTAAATTTAGAACATGTTCCAATTAGACATTGTTAGATATCATAATATGTACATGATCAAGGTTTAAAATGGCAATTTGCCGACATTTCAAGCTATCTATAGTTCATAAATTAGGATGGATGAATGTAAGAGAACGTTTCTTCTATTTTCAAACCCTTCTCATATTTAAGGGTATACATGGAATAGCACCTGATTATTTTATGCATAATTTGATTATGAATATTGATGTTAGTAATGTACCGGAAAGCATTCAATGAATTTGTATTTACCCCTACCGAAGTTGTTTTACAGAGGAGCATCAGACTGGAACAAGCTAACCAATGTTTTAGTTTCTTAGAATGGTTAGTGTTTTTTTTAAATCTATTTGTGAAACTGATTTTATTATTGTTATGAATATTTATTATACATTTTAAGGGCTTAAAAATCTATAGATCTATCTGGCCAACTATATAAAAACTTTTTTTTGGTACATATATACTGTTTATTGTTTATATATTTTTAATGTTATAGTGCTTAATTGCTGGGTATATTTCGGAGTCAAGCAATTTTTGCTTTCTTTCTTTTTAATTAAAAAAACGTAACCCCTAATACCAGCTAATCTATTGTTCTGAAAGGTGTGAATTTGAATTGGGTGACACCGTTGTTTTAATTGAGCAATTAATTATGCAATTAAAGAAAACGTGATAGGGTTAATTGTATTTATAATTAACTTAATTGTATAGGAAGAAGTAAACATATATGCTTAGCAATTATGAAAATTAAAATAAATTAATGATATTATTCATAACAGAGTAAATTTGTATTTTAGTTAAAAAATATTTGCGTTCATAGAAAAGTATTACGACCCACATTAATAAAATCTAGTCCAACTAAAAATGTGCTGCAATTTGTGTATGGAATACTCTATAACTAATATGAACTCCCAAAGATCAGGATCAAACCTCCATGGATTTATTTCGTTGAATTTAAGTCATTCGCTTTATACCAGTGAGGCATGAACAAGTTATTAATAGGGTGGGGAACAAAATTCAATACCCTGGCTGGACCCCCTAAATTTTTATTTGTATGATTAAAATGAACAAACCACCATTTAAACGTGTTCAAAATGGATTTCAGGCCTGCTACCAACACTTTAGTCATGTTGAAAAGGTGTTTTTGTTTCACAAATCCAATAAAGATAAACAATCATGTAGTGATGATGCAGATCTGTGAAAATATAAGTACCAATTTGCGAAAACATGTAACTGAATATTTTACTTAACAAAAACAAGTTTACTTTTTACTAATTAGGCCTTTAGAACATAATATATGACTGCATTTGATAATTATCTTATTTTTTTAAATTTCTGATTTCATTTACAACTAATCGTTGTTAAAGCACAGTACAGTGATTGCTAAGATGCATGCAAGTCAACTGAAAGACGCATCAAAATAGCAGAACTTTAAATTAGTTGAGTTTCGGCCTTATGCAGTCACATCCATAACTATTTCTGCATTTTAATGCTGCATTGTTAGAATAAACTGGGTAAGCATTTTTATTTCCTGACACAAGCAGCACTATATCTGCACTTATAAGCTTAAATAAAATATACAGGCGAGTTTGTGCCCTGGCGAGTTTTCATCTGGCGAGTTTTGGACCTGGTGAGTTGTCACCTGGCGGGTTCTCCCCTGGCGAGTTGACCCATGACACGGCAATTAGTCCGTCCCGGGTGTCCCGCGTCGTCCCGGGCGTCTGTCCCGGGGTTTAGGTTCTCCCCTCACTTTTTACCATGCCGCACCAACACAAAATTCATGCAATATCGCTCACTGGCCCAATAACTCTCTTCTTACTCAACAAATACGACTTAAACCTGCACAAACCTTTGCTTCTTAACTTCCACACACTGCATGTTCCTGTCTTTCTTAATTATGACCTTGTCCCCTTCCTTAATTAAGTGAGAATCTTCCATTTTCAACTCCGTCATGACTTTCCACGTGAAAGAAAACAGAAGACAGCCGGAAGTCAATGGCCCGTATGTAAACAAACGCACGTGGTTGTCAAAAACGTCAAAACAAAACAAACCGCTGTCAGAGTTGTTTGAAAGTGCAGTTGGATCAGTGCAGTGCAGTTACTGGCGATTTCAATAGAGAAAGACAATGCCTCTTCAAAAGTCAGATTATCCAAAACGTCAGTTCAAGGAAAACATTTAGGCATTTCAGCATGGTTGCTTAGAAGCTCTTAGATCTGTATTTCTTAAGAGTTAAGTTGATCTAGAAACAAGCTGATATGGACAAGGACTCTAACACTGAAATGTACCTTTGGTAGTTCAATGGATTTCAGTGCAAACCTAATAGATTTCACTGAAGTAAAAGAAACAACAGATTTCAAATCAAGCGAATGGACTGCACCAGGTACTGAATCATGGAGCATCAGTGATGTCACAACGGGACTTGCACAGCGGGTTTTATATTGGTTCACAGAAGCTCAAGACGAAAAGAAATATGAAGTTGACTTATCAAGAAAACAAGAAGCTAAACGTTCGAATCATGTTCCCCTCAACAGAAGCAAATCTTGTTCAGTGGTAGAAGCCCAAAGAAAATCTATTTTAGAATGTGACGAAAGCGGCAGTGAAGACGAAGATGACAGTTTAGTCAAATATTTTCCTGTCAAATCGTCGAACAGCTTGTATGTCGAACCAATCATATTGAATGAAGTTTTACCACAAGAGTGGACTGTCAGCCAAAACGCATTATTGGAAGATCGAGTTCAGGGAATCGAGACATCAATTAGTGACTTTGAGGTAGCCTCAGCTCATTACAGCAGTGAAAATGACAGTGACGCAGTGTACGTTCATCGACCTTCCAATGTTGGAAGTCAGTCTGAATTGCAAGAAAATATTTACAAAAATTCCATTAAGGAGTTCCAAGGAAACGTTGGCTGTTCCGAAGATGTCACTTATACCTTGAACCGAATTTCAAGTCGACACAGACGATTTAATTTTGACATCAATGTTGACTACACAAAAGTAGCAAGTCTATTAGAGCCTGGTTTTTCCGCAGCACTATACATTGAACAGATTTGTGACCAACCGAATCCTTTAATAAGTCACACAATGACAGAATTGAGCGTAGCTGCTCTGCTGTCATTTTTCACTCCTTGGCCTGATGTTCAATGTTATTGGGTTCGCAAAATGGACTGCACCATCGCAAGGCTCTTGCTGGAAGATCTTTGCTCACCTAAATTCACCGAGACTGTATTTTTGCAGAAATTTGCAGCTGTTTTAGTGGTCAATAAACGAACGTCTACCCTAATTAAGGACAGAAGATGTGGGTTAATTAGATCACTGGCTACCATCTTACAAATACCTACAAGTAAACTGCTAATAATTGAAAAGACTATGTGAATTTTATGGAACCATGTATGGCTACAAATATTTTATTATTTATATTTTTATAAACTTTATACACATATTATTCAAGAATATATAAAATCATGTTCTAAAATTTTATATTCAGTGATTGGCTATTTTCAGCTGCCCAGAATTCCACTGTATACATGATTTACACATATTTTTTCATCTTTATATAGTTTGTTACATTTTTCTCACATTTATAAATTTACTTTTGGAAGTCAACTATCTTTACAATTTATGGCAAATACACTGTGTATGACTGATGGTAATAAAATGAAATTGTATAACAATTGTGTAATTTGAACATTTATTACACATGAGTGACATAACCGTGTAATTGTTTGGGATTTTTGAAATACAACTACTATTTCAAACAAAAGGCGAGTACAATAGACACAACCAAACTCAATTTCAGTGTCTTAAGAGTCAGTATGAGCAGTCAGCAGCACTGGGCTCTTCTCAGCTAATGAGCAGTCAGGACTTCTTCCTGGAAACTTCAGATGTGTTCTTCATTCCTTCACTATTTCCAGCATTAGTATCCACTTGATCTGAGGGACTTTTTTCTCCCAGTTGTTTCTGCAATTTGTCTCTGGTGTTTTCTCCCTGCAAGTCAGCCATGGCATCAGAAGACAACACAGCCTTTAATTCTTCTATGGATAATCCTGAGGCATTGAAATGGGGATTTCTTGGGTATTGTTTCATGAAATGGTCACTGGCCAGCAAAGTCAAAGATTGGTATTTTCTTTCACAGTCTCTCTCATCTATTTGGCTTGATTCCCCTTGCTTGAATGCTTGAGTAACCATCAGTCTAATGTATGCCCCAAGATCTCGGCCATATTTTGTCTTATCCACTGGCCATTCTTCACATAAACGAAGAAAGTGTCTGTACCTTGAAGCACTCATGTTTACACAACTGGAGTCAAAATCATGGACTGCATGGAGAACACATCTCCCTTAGTGAGTGACTAGTCTGCCACCTAGTGGCTTGTATATCAAAGAGACAAGGGCAACCAGAGATCACTGGAGCAACCTGCTGAGAGAGAACCATGAAAGCAGTTTGGCAAAGTTGAACTTTTGAACTGGATCTGCATGCCATGGGCATACATATTTAAAAGAACTTCCAATTAAATTGAAGGGCGGTGACTTCACTTTGGAGGCAACAGCCTTCAAAGGGACTTCCAGGCAAAATGGAAGACTATATTGAATCCATCAGCCTGCCAACAGCCTTTGAAAGAACTTCCCAGTTAAAATGAAGGCTGAAAATAAAGTAAATTTCCATGCAAAATGGAAAGTTGGTTTAATACAAAACCAACAGCCTTGAAAGAGACTTCTTGGTCAAATAGAAGGCTGGTATTAACTTCATTTTGCCGGCAACAACCTTAAAAAGAAATTCCTAACAGAGTGGAGGCTGGTCACTGGTGGCTTCATTTTGAAAGCAACATCCTTTGAAAGAACTTCCAAACAAAAAGGAAGGCTGGTGACATTATTTACAGAAATAACAGCTTCAAAGGAAGTTCCATGCAAAATGGAAGGCTCTCGACTTCACTTTGGAGGCAACAGCCTTCAAAGAACTTTCAAGCAAAATGGACAGACTGGTTCATTTTGCAGGCAACAGCCTTCAAAAGAACTTCTGAGGGATATGGAAGGCCAGTGACTTATTTTTGGAGGCAACTGCCTTCGAAAAAACTTCCAGACAGATTTGAAGGCTGGTAACTTCATTTTGCTGACAACAGCCGTGTTGAAGGGACTGCCTTACAAAATGGAAGGTTGATGACTTCCTTTTGCAGACAACAGCATTCGAAAGAACTTGAAATCCACGGGTGATGGAATGATGCTCAGGAGCACTTTTTTGCTTTATAAGTCTCAATTTAGTCATAATTGCTGTTAGATTTTAGTTTCTATATATCTGTTTGACTTAAAAAATGAAGAGAACAAGTCATACAGTAAAAATCTCATATTGCTCAATTTTCAAACTCTGGGTGCTGCCTCAGTATTTAGTTATCCATATATATTATCTGGCATAATGGAATGATGGTAAGCTGAGCATCATTCCAAATTTAAGTCACCAGCCTTACATTTTGTTAGGAAGTCCCTTTGAAGGCCATTGCCTGCAAAATGAAGTCATCGGCCTTCCATTTTCCTTGGTATTTTTTTCAAAGACTGTTTAATACCTGCAAACTGAAATTACAAGCCTTCCCTGTTGCTTGGAAGTCCTTTAAAGTCTGTTGTTGGCAAAATGAAGTCAGCAGCCTTCCATTTTGCCTGGATGAAATTCAAATGGAAGTTCTTTCAACTGTTTTTGACTGCAAAACAAAGTCATCACCTGTCAGTTTGGTTAGGAAGTTCTATTGAAGGAAGTTACATCCAAAGTGAAGTCAGCAGCCTTCTGTTTTGTTGGGAAGTCACTTTACAGACTGTTGCCTCCAAAATGATTTCATTAGCTTACCATTTTGCATGACAGGTCCTTTGAAAGCTGTTGGTTGCAAAACTAGGTCACCAGCTTTCTAGTTTGCTCTTTGAAAGCTGTTGGTTGCAAAACTAGGTCACCAGCTTTCTAGTTTGCTAGGCAGTTCTTTTGAAGGAAGTTGCCTCAAAAATGAAGTCACCAGCCGTCCATCTTTGAAGGCTGTTGTCTGCAAAATGAAAGCTCTGTTTAACAATTTTGACAAAAAATGAAGTTACTGGCCTTAAATTTTGCCTGGATGTCCCTTTAAAGGCTGTTCACCCCCTCCAAAATGATGTCATTAACTTTCCATTTTGCATGGTCATTCCTTTTAAGGCTGTTGGTTGCAAAACAGAATCATCAGATTTCCATTTTGCTTGGAAGCCCATTTGAAGGATGCTGGCTCCAAAATGAAGTCACCTTCCATCTTGTTAGGAAGTCTCTTTGAAGGCTGTTGCCTGCAAACGAAGTCACCTGCCTTCCGTTTTGCTTGAAAATTCTTTTGAAGGCTGTTGCCCCCAAAGTAAAGTCACTATCTTTCCAATTTTGCATGGTATAGTTCGAAGGCTGTTGCTTGTAAAATAAAATCACCAGTCTTTCATTTTGCCTGGAAGTCTTTCAAGGCTGTGGTTTGCTAAACAGAGTCACCAGCCTTCCATTTTATTAGCAAATTCTTTTGACGGCTGTTGCCTGCAAAATAAAGCTACCGGCCTTCGATTTTGTTAGAATTTATTTCAAAGGCTGTCATCTGCAAAATGAAGTCTCCAGCCTTCCATTTTGTTAGAAGCCCCTTAAAAAATTATGCCACCGGCATGGTAGTTCCTTTGAAGGCTGTTGGTTGCAAAACAAAATAACCAGCTTTCAGTTCTTTTTAGGGCTTTTGCCTACAAAATGAAGTCACCAGTCTTCCATTTTGCTTTGAAGTTTTTTCAAAGGATGTTGCCTGCAACACAAAGTCACCAGCCTTCAATTTTACTGGGAAGTTATATATTTTGAAGACTGTTACCAACCTTCCATTTTGCCTGGAAGTCTCTTTCAAGGATGTAAGTTGCAAAATGAAGTCGCCAGGATTTTGTCAGCAAGTTATTTTGAAGGCTGTTGTCTGAAAAATAAAGTCACCAGCCTTCTATTTTGTTGGGAAGTCCCTTCAAATGCAGTTGCCTGCATAATGATGTCACAGACTTCCCTTTTGTCATGGAAATTCTTTTGAAGGCTGTTACCTCCATAGTGAAGTTACTAGTCTGCCTTTAATTTTCTGTTTGAAGGCTGTTGCCACCAAATTGAAGTCACCATGCAATCACCAGCCATTTCATTTTCCTTGAAATTTTGTTGGAAGGCTGTCTTCCGAAAAATGAAGTCACCAGTCTTCCATTTTGTTAGGAAGTCTCTTTAAATGTTGTTGGCAAAATGAAGTCTCCAGCCTTCCTTTTTGTCAGGAAGTTCCAGTACACTTAAATTTCTTCCTGCACCTGCATATTCTGCAATAGAAACTGCAGAATTCTGCAGAAAACTACAGAATTCTGCAGTTCTGCAAAAAATTCTGCAGTTCTGTAGGAAACTGCAGAATTCTGCAGGAAGCTGCAGAATTCTGCAGTTCTGCAAAAAAATTCTGCAGTTCTGCAGCTCCATGAATACCTATACAAGAATGAGAACTGTGAGGAAACAAGTGGGATCGCAAAAATGTCATTTTACAAACTGCTGTATCAAAATAAACTTCCATGGACGTTTTGCCTCGCTGCCCGGTCAATTCTCAACCAAATTTCATTCGGAAAAAAGTTTCAGATACTCTGCAACCAGGTCTATTTAATACAATAGTCAGTCTTTGTCCGTCGATGTTTCTTTTTGCCGTACGACGCGTAGATCCTTTTAGGCGGATGATCATAGGTCAGGTCAGCAAAAAAAATTCAAGTATCATTTTATCTAAAATATATTGACGAGCAGTAAAGTGGCCCCCAAAATCTTTCGTGTCGGGCCTCGCGCGAAATTTGCGTTCACCGAAGAAAAATCTACGCCCCTGCGTACGACATCGGTCATGTCATTTTATAAGAGAATAGAACTTGTAAATAAAGCAAGCAGCATAATCCCTAATTTCTGTGATATTGATAGCATACAACAGTTTAAAATACTCATGTCAAATAAAAGCCCTGACATAATACTTGCTGTGGGTTCTTTTCTAAATAAAAAAATGTGAATAAAATCTAAAACTTCTGTGCCTCCTTGCAGTTTACTTTCACCGGTGCTGCTGTCTATGTCGAGATATACATATATCCTTACTTTGCTTTTATTGACTTGTGTGCAATAAGTAACACATATGAAACTGGGACCAATGTGCATATTTCATGAACTATGAAAGACAATTCTACATGAACTGTGAAACCAGTCATTTATTATGATATGACACTAGATTATGTTTGGTAACATAGAATACTGTAGATGTAGATTTGAATTTTTTGATTTTTCAATTTTCAATTCTTGATTGACACATGTATCAGTATTTGATATTTCTGTTTGTCAATAAAAGTTTATATATATATAACTGCTGACAGTGCTCTATCAAAATAAACTTCCATGGACATTTTTCCTCTCTGCTCGGTCAATTCTCAACCAAATTTCATTCCGAAAAAAGTTTCAGATACTCTGCAACCAGGTCTATTTAATACAATAGTCAGTCTTTGTCCGTCGTTGTTTTTTTTTTGCCGTACGACCCTTTTTCGGCGATCGGTCAGCTCGCAAAAATGTCATTTTATAAACTGCTGACAGTGCTCTATCAAAATAAATAGTCCAGAAGCCAATTCTCAAAAGAGGCTTAGAAAAAGTTTCAGTAAACACCCCTGAGTAGATTTAGTTTGACACTTTATGATGTTAGGGCACCCCAGCCTGCATATGGCCAGGGTGGGTTTACTCATCAATTGTGGCGCATAACCCGGTAATGTGGCCGTATGTCCGGTTACGGACAAAATTTATTGAAAATTCCAAATATTGAGTTTTGAGGGCTTAATATTGACTGAATCAAACTGAAATGGGTTTAGATATGTGCAGAATAATTGCTTGCATGTTACTAAACTAAAAAATGTTACATTGTTTCTTTATTTTGTAAATTATAAGGAATTTATGGTCAATATTCATTTAAAATTAACTTCATTTTCAGCCGGACCTAATTACAAATCTCTCCAGAACTTCAGTTCTAATGCAGATATCAACATGGTTTAAACTGTAAAAACTTCCCCTTATTCTCAGCTTGCCAGTGGTGTCACATTCATGGCACTGTGATGGATACTTTCTCTGCTATTAGACTTTAAAGTGATAAAAGTTACCCTACCCCCCTTATTTTCGAATTTATCACATATTCATAGATTGGCAGAAAATTTCATCCTCAGGTTCTTTGTAACAAATGAATTGCTTAGGTATGTAAATGCCCCATTTAGAGAGACTACAGGTGAGCACAGAGACCATGTATACATTGATAATTAATTATATATCATTTTTTTATGGCCATTTTTATACCAATTTCCTTCGTTTTACGGATGGATTTGAGTATAATGTCAGCGAAATGAGTAAAATATAAGATATAAGATTGGTCCACAACTGTTACAAAATATATGCACACATATATATATACATATATATTCTGCATCAAAAATTTAAGGCCAATCATGTACCAGGTGATCAGTCACATGCCAAGCCAATGAATAATGATATTGGGTGTCTTAAAAGTGTTATTGGTGTGTGGAGAGTGATATTGGCGTGCCCCTACACTCTTAGCAGCAACAATGCACTTAATTGCCTGTTACTTAAGGGAAGGTCTGGGTAGGAGGAAATCTAACTTCTTGAAATGTCAATCTATCATTTTATAGATTTTGTTATTGTAAATAATGGGAAAAAATAAGTATATTTCATATTAAAAATTTAGTGTTGGCCTTAGCAGGTGATATTGGTCTCCTCACCATCCACTATCTGTATAATATATATGGTATGTGAAGAAGTTCAACAAGTCACTATTTAAATTTTGAAACTTCACAGCATACTCTTATATCTGTGAAATGAGCGACTTGCGATGTCAAAGCATTTTCCATTAGAAAGAAGTTCAAGAACGAGCATTATTTTGCAAATAGTTCTTCAAGATGACGTAAGAAATATTTTGATTAAGAAATCAATTCAAAACCAAGGGGACCACAGGCCTACAGTGTTCATTAAACCCTATTAAATAGCATATACTTCTTATGACCAGCCATACACTAAAACAAGAAGTGACATTAGTTTTGCAAAGACAAAGCCATGACATTGTAGTGGTCATCCTTCCTGGCTTGCTTTTCTCTGACGAAAAATTGGTTGATGTCTGTTGAGGAATTACAATCTTGTACGGCCATCAAAGTTTCATTGGCATCAGTCGTATTTAGAATTAGTTCCTGATTGTCTTCAAGGTAGGCTAGTTCTCTGGGCCAGTGTGGGTCATAAGCTATCATACTCTTTGATTTCTCCTGCCCCATTTACTTAAACAGCAGACACAGTTAAATCCTGCAGTTTATGAACTTGAGTGCTGCCCAGCTTTTTTGAAATGGGGCTGATACTTTTGTATCTTTCTGCTAATGACTTCAGTCTTCAGCCACAATTCTGATTTTTTTCTGGAGCAGATTTATTGCAGTGTTCTGTGATCACTGATCAGCTAATAAACTTGTCTATCGTTCTTGCTAAGTAATGAGCATGCAATAAAAAGCAGGGATCAGCTTCTTGATGGGCCGACCGAAGATCTTCTAGGTCTTCAACTGTTTGGTGACCTGACCTTCTACAGTCCGATGCATTATTGAACTCATAACTGCATTTAGTCACTAAATGAATACCACTGTGATCCAAATGTTACTTTGACATGATTTTTCCTGCTGTTTCGGCGATGGGTGTTGTTGTTTGTAATCATAAGTGGGGTGGGGATCATTCTGGCATATTCATGTGATTTTATGGACAGCGTTGCCTCAAATCTGTCAACAACTCAAAAAGTAAAACACAATATTCTTTGTCTCAAAGGTTTGTTGTCAAAGATGCTGAAACTTGATGTTCTGACAATGCCTTGCAGGCCCTGAAATCAGAATTGTGGCTGAATACTGGTGTCAAGGACAGAGATAAACGCATAAATATCAGCACCTTTGCACAAAATGTGGGCTGCACTGAAGCTAAGCCGATATTACCAGTTAATGCACTAAAATGATTCAATAGTGATGGCATTTTAAATTGGTAGCAGCTGGTAAATATAAAGAGTATGGTAGTACATTGATGTGGTCTCACAGCCTTATTTCATCTTAACGTCTGCCTCTGACAGATGCTAATATCAGCTAAAATAGCTGCAGAGCCAGTAACATTGAGTCACAATGGACATAGCTGGTGATACAAACAGACATTGATATTTTTTCGTTATCATCTCTTCAGTCAAGAGCAAGCCAGAAATGATAATATGCTTCCCCATATGAAAGATGCAGTTTACAAAGAGTACACATTTCCATTCCTATTTGCAGAAGAAGGTTTAACAACCTTTGCATGGAAACTCAATAGTCATATGCTGATCAATGTTCATGTTTGTCCCACTGAACTTAATTAAATATGATGTGATTTCACTCCAGTCCACTTGTTGGATGTTTGTCTGAGAATGGGACTTTTGTCACCCTTGTTCATCCACTTATAACTAGCATGAAGTTGCACCAAGTGTATTACTTGCTCTGACCGGATGTGGTTGCTCCACCAACTGAACTAAAGACTTGTAACTGCAGAAAACATGACATTTCTTGGATTGAAGCTTACAATTCCTAAACAATGGCGACCGCTAATACATTTTTGTGGCATGAGCCATAACAGTAACAGCCACTGTTACTCTGAGGAATATTGATGATGTTCACTCTTGACTTATTTTTGCATTTCTGAATTTTGCAGAGCCAAATGAACCTCAGCATTTGCACTTATTTGTGTTGTCTTCTCAAGAATGTATTTTCTATTGTCACTATTATCATGAAGTCATTTTCTAGTAAAGTTTATAACACCAATATCTGGACAAATGTAATGTCATTGTCATGTTTGTTTTGTGCAAGTGATCATTAGAATAATTAGACAATGTACTGATTTTTCATGATACACCATAGGCCTGTATGTCTCTCTGTGATATATGATGTAAAGTAATTCAAGCGACATGTATACATGATGTATCTACATAGTCTATTTTATTTTTTAGTCTTGAAATATGCATTTTAACATTGTGTGATCTTTGGCAAAGTTAATCACTGCCAGATATGGGTACTAGACATTTTATAATTGATATCTTGCAGGCCTATCAGTCATAGATTAATTAACATCGCATCGAATTAGATAATTATAACTAAAAATATGGCGTAACTTAAGTAACAAATATTGGGCATTGGGTTTGACAGTTATCTACCAAAAGAAAGTTCAGCTGCTTAAGAACCTTCCAGTACATTGATATGTACCAAATGATATATGTATAAAATAGTTTGACTCATATTTGAAGTCAAATCGATACCACGGGTTTGCAAAATATATCTTCAACCTGATAACTTGCACTGAAATAAAAAAATAGAGATAACATGTTATATCCCATCTTTGAGCTATGAAAAAACACTATGAGCCAACTTGGTTTTATGAATACTGAAGATCTTGAGGAGGTAAAGATAATGTTGAACTGAAGATCAAATGAACAGGTGGACAAGCTCTCAGAAAGCCAACTCAGCCGAACTAAATGTGCCTGTCTCAACTGGTTGCATGAGACATTTGGTATGGTTTGCGAACTTTCAAAAGTTAATTGTGATTTGAATACCAATCAGATGCCATATAAATGTCCGCATATATTTTGTAACAGTTGTGGACCAATCTTATATCTTATATTTTACTCATTTCGCTGACATAATACTCAAATCCATCCGTAAAACGAAGGAAATTGGTATAAAAATGGCCATAAAAACATGATATATAATTAATTATCAATGTATACATGGTCTCTGTGTTCACCTGTAGTCTCTCTAAATGGGGCATTTGAATACCTACGCAATTAATTTGTTACAAAGGACCTGAGGATAAAATGTTCTGCCAATCTATGAATATTTGATAAATTCGAAAATAAGGGGGGTAGGGTAACTTTTATCACTTTAAAGTCTAATAGCAGAGAAAGTATCCATCACAGTGCCATGAATGTGACACCACTGGCAAGCTGAGAATAGGGGGAAGTTTTTGCAGTTTAAACCATGTTGATATCTGCATTAGAACTGAAGTTCTGGAGAAATATGTAATTAGGCCCGGCTGAAAATGAAGTTAATTTTCCATGACAAATGACCATAAATTCCTCATAATTCACAAAATAAAGAAATAATGTAACATTTTTTGGTTTAGTAATATGAAACAAATTATTCTGCACATATCTGAACCAATTTCAGTTTGATTTAATTAATATTAGGCCCTCATAACTCAATATTTGGAATTTTCAATCAATTTTGTCTGTAACCGGACATATGGCCGCATTACTGGGTTATGCGCCACAGTTGATGAGTAAACCCACCCTGGCCATATGCAGGCTGGGGTGCCCTAACATCATCAAGTGTCAAACTAAATCTACTCAGGGGTGTTTACTGGATGTCACATTTCTGGGTTTGGCTTCTGGACTAAAACTTCCATGGACATTTTTCCTCTCTGCTCGGTCAATTCTCAACCAAATTTCATTCCGAAAAAAGTTTCAGGTACTTAAGGTCTATTTAATACAGCAGTCAGTCTTTGTCCGTCGTTGTTTCTTTTTGCCGTACGGCACTTTTTTCGGCGATCTGTGTGCTCGCAAAAATGTCAATCCACAAACTGCTAGTACCCGGTAGAACTGAAGAATTTGCAACAGAACTGCAGAATTCTGCAGCTTCCTGCAGATTTTTTTGAAACTGCAGAATTCTGCAATTTTTTGCAGAATTCTGCAGTTTTTTTGTAGAACTGCAGAATTCTGCAGTTTTCTGCAGTTTTCTGCAGAATTCTGCAGTTTTTTGCAGAACTGCATAAAACCTCCCAGGCTGCATATCTCCTACAGGATTACAGATTTTGCTGCAGAAACTTTTCAGAAACGCTGGAATGACAGAGGACTACCAAAACCCCGACCCCCCTAAACCACAACCCCAAACCAACCCCCCAAATCAATGTGTCCTTGGTAGCGGCAAGCCAACTGTCAAAGAGGTCTGAACTGTACAGATGCAATACACTGTAGGAAGTAACAGAGGTTCAGAAATCATGCAGTTAGCTGCAGAATTCTGCAGCTTCCTGCAGAGTTTTTTTTGAAACTGCAGAATTCTGCAGATTTTTTTGGAACTGCAGAATTCTGCAGTTTTTTTTGCAGAACTGCAGAATTCTGCAGTTTCCTGCAGAATTCTGCAGTTTTTTGCAGAATTCTGCAGTTTTTTGCAGAATTCTGCAGTTTTTTGCAGAATTCTGCAGTTTTTTGCAGAATTCTGCAGTTTTTTTGCAGAATTCTGCAGTTTTTTGTAGAACTGCAGAATTCTGCAGTTTTTTGCAGAACTGCATAAAACCTCCCAGACTGCATATCTCCTACAGGATTACAGATTTTGCTGCAGAAACTTTTCAGAAACGCTGCAATGACAGAGGACTACCAAAACCCCGACCCCCCCTAAACCACAACCCCCCAAACCAACCCCCCAAATCAATGTTTCCTTGTTAGCGGCAAGCCCAATGTCAAAGAGGTCTGAACTGTACAGATGCAATACACTGGAGGAAGTAACAGAGGTTCAGAAATCATGCAGTTAGCTGCAGAACTGCAGAATTCTGCAGCTTCCTGCAGAGTTTTTTTGAAACTGCAGAATTCTGCAGTTTTTTGCAGAATTTTGCAGTTTTTTGTAGAACTGCAGAATTCTGCAGTTTTCTGCAGAATTCTGCAGTTTTCTGCAGAATTCTGCAGTTTTTTGCAGAGCTGCATAAAACCTCCCAGGTTGCATATCTCCTACAGAATTACAGATTTTGCTGCAGAAACTTTTCAGAAATGCTGCAGAGACAGAGGACTAGGCCTACCAAAAAGCCCGATCCCTCATACAACAATCCCCCAAACCACGTTTCCTTGGTAGCGGCAAGCCCCATGTCAGAGAGGTCTGAACTTTGAAGATGCATTGCAATAAACTGCAGGAAGTAACAGAGGTTCAGAAATCATGCAGGGAGCTGCAGAACTGTGGAATTCTGCAGCTTCCTGCAGAGTTTTTTTTGAAACTACAGAATTCTGCAGATTTTTTTTGGAACTGCAGAATTCTGCAGTTTTTTTTTAGAACTGCAGAATTCTGCAGCTTCCTGCAGAATTCTGCAGTTTCCTGCAGAATTCTGCAGTTTTTTGCAGAATTCTGCAGTTTTTTGCAGAACTGCAGGAAGAAATTATACACTCCTCGGAAGTTCTTTCAAATGTTGTTTACTGCAAAATGGTGTCACCAACTTTCCATTTTGCATGGAAGTTCCTTTGACGGCAGTTGCCCGAGAGTAAATTCACCAGCCTTCCATTTTGCCTGAAAGTTCTTTTGAAGGCTGTTGCCTTCGAAGTGAAGTAACCATTTCACTTGGGAATTCTTTCAATAGCTGGCATCTGCAAGATGCAGTTACCAGCTTTCCATTTGGTTGAGAAGTCTATTTAGAGGCTGTTGCCTTCAAACTAATGTCATTGGCTTCCCATTTTGCATGGTAGTTCCTTTGAAAGCTGTTGGTTCAAAACAAAGTCACCAACTCTCCAGTTTGCTTGGAAGTTCTTTCAAAGGCTGTGACATCTGCAAAATGACTCTTGTTGGCTAATGCATTTCTTAGCTTTTTTTGGACTGCACTGCAATGCCCTGAAATGACACTCAATTTTCGGCATCAGGCATCTCAGAAAATTTGTCAAGAAAAATATTCTATTAGCTAAAAATGCAAATAAAATTAACAGTAGAAATGCAAATTTATAGGTGTTAAATGAAAGCACAGAAATAGCGCAACATATATGAGGCAGGAGGCATTTTTTGAATTTTGGTGCGTACCTTTATTATTAAAATCAATGGAACGGGCATTAAAATCAGCATTATATATCGTGCTACTTCTCTGCTTTTGTTTGACATCTTGTTGTTGTTGTTTTTTTTGTTTTTTTTTGTTTTTTTTTTTTGGAAATTCATTTGTTCAAAAAAATTGTGAGAAATTCTCTGATTTTGAACTTTACTTCTGCACTGGCAGTTTCATGATGGCACCATGCTGAAAGTAAGATCATGACTCAAAGCAGCATCCTGCAGGCTGGGTAGGTGTCATGTCTCACTATAAGTACAAATTTCAAACCGTCCTTTCTTTTCCCATTTCAGTACAGAAACTTTATAGATGTTTGCAGATTAGCGGCCCAAACAGTTTCAAAATTAACTTTCAACTTGGCCGTGTGATGTCACTGGCTTAAAAATGTTTTGTTTGTGTCAGTTGTGGTTAATCAGTTGATTCAGTGCTTATCATATCTAGCAGCATAGGTGACAATAAATAAACAAACTAATAACATGATTTAAGGTACTTATTTAATTTAAAGATTAGGAGACCAACAGAAAACTGTATATGATGTGGCAAAGCTGGTTTGCAAATTGAAAATAAGAAACTTTATTTTTCCAGTATACCGCCAATCTGCAAAGAGCTCTTATGAGGGTCCAAATATAATTGAAATGGTTTAAAATAGTAAAACTTATTGACTGTGCAGTGACTTCAATATTTTAGCACAGATATAACAAGACACCATGAAGTTGTTTATGTTAGTGTTTAAATTGCCTGGATGCCTTGACCTGTATTGCCTTAAATAAGGTATCCATATACCTTGATTGACTGGCTGGACACTTAAGAAACCCTTTGATAATAAATCAGGGGCATATTTAAGGGGACTGTCTTAGCCCCCTCTCAATAGCACTTTTTGATTAAGCTCAGGATAAGGTCATTGTGCTATTTCAAGACAATCACCCCCTTTTTCATATATTATAGATACGCCAATGCAAGAAACCCTTTATGGTAAGTTAATTTAAGTCAAAACACTTTAAAGTGCTGCCCAGTGGTCTGTTTATAAAGCGACTTTTCATTAAGGAACAGTGGAATTCCCAGGCAGGCTTGTTTTGTGTTTTGACAGAATATTATGATTATGTAAATGTGCATGTTTAATGGCTGTAATGAGCATCAAGTGAGCTTTACATGCATGGGGGTACCAATGCCCCGTAAGTTATGATTGCTCCTCCACAACTTAATTTTCTAATCAAGTAACACATGTGACCTACCAAGATGTACCTTTTCCTGTTCTCTTCCATCATTTTACTTACAGGTAAGTTCTGATTTTTTTATAAGAGATTTTTATGTATTGGAACAAAGTAAATGTATGCGTTTTAGTGAAAGGCTTGTTGAATAATTGGAAAAAGCCATATATATTTCACTGCAAATTCACCTGATAATTATGCCTTAAGGATACTATTTTTCCAATGCAAAGAAACATCAAATCTTGTTTCTCTACAAGATTTGAAATCAAACCAAGAAGTTTATATACCTCAGTTTCTCATCTTGAGCTCCATCAACGACGTTCTCTTGGTTAGGGGAGAGTTCTCACCTTAAGCAAATCAGAGGATGAGTTTGAGAATGGTTTCATATTTGTTTGGCTGATAGGCTGAAATCCTTTTTATTGAATATTTAAATTCGTATTTTAATGTTATTCCAATTGAGGAAAATAATATGGATTTCTTGTTGATAAACGCCTCCGTATTCGAAATGACAATTCCATTCTTCCTTACACGTTAAGTCTTGAAATAAATAATTTCTGGTGGGGGTATTTCTCAAGAAGGTGTTGCTTTGATTTAGGAATGAATATTTGGGGAGTTTGTGTGCTTTAAGCAAATAATTACGGCCAACTTTACTGTGAAATGAATAATTTCCGGCCGAGGAAAACTCCAAGCCCCCCCCCCCCCTGGAATTTAATGGCCGCCCCTTAATTATTGGCAATACATTGCAGTTCAGCCAGCAGTATTGCAGCCAAGTGAGGAACCAGGGGAAACTGGCAGAGAAAATGATGTCACATGTGGAGGAACCTTCTTCAACACAAGCGGAGAACTTGAGTCACCGGGCTTCACCAATGAAACATATTATCACAATCTCAACTGCACTTGGATTCTGATCGTTGCCGAAGGAATGGTACAGTTCAATTTTATTCAAATTTTTCAACAGCAATATTTCAATATGTACAAAGTTCAATATTTACAAAGTCTTGCTCTGAGCTATTATATGTCTTCTGCAAATATAAATAATACCAAGCAATGAAGATACATTTTGTAAAAAACTGGGGTTTTTTGTGGAAAAGACATTTTCAAATAAATTAGGGTAAGGTCCATGGTTCTGCAGTGTTTGTATCTTTTCTTTTCTTCTGACAATGCTTAGAGACTCCCTCAAGAAAGAGTTGACTGGATTATAAATGTCTTTGATTGTTGGTTATATTTTCCATCTGGAACCTCAAGAATGCAAGCAGACAACAATTTTAATTTGATTCACATAACAATACAGTCACAAAGTTGTCTACCCAAGATGAATTAATGGCAAGTTTTTGGGAAGGTTCATCAAAGAAAATCTTGTAACGCTTCTATAAAAATTTTATGCACATTGATTGCTTTAAAATAAAAATTTAAACGTCCAATGATCTTATGATCATGACCTGACAACCCTCATGCTATTATGTAATATGTAAGATGCAGGCGAAGCCATCATAAAACCACTAGGCACTACTTTAGTGTGTACTTTTAATTCCTCTGCACCTTAGTATTTCATTTGTGTATGGTGTGACAAAGAAATATAAATTTATTTCAGTGAAAACCATTTTCTGATTTGGAATTTAGATAATTTCCCTATTTTGGCAGGCAATACGACTGGAATTCATAGTCTTCCACTTGGAACTTGATGATGACTGTGCCTTTGACTATTTGAACATCTATCAAGGCACAAGTATGACAGACAGCGAAAAAATTTGCACGTAAGTAGTTCGTGAATATTTTTTGGTTTTCACTGAGTTGTTGTGGTAATAATTCCCCATGCTAATATGAGCAATAACTATGTAGGTTAGATCCTGACCTTTGGAAATTCATATAGTTCCTTAATCCTTGTGCAAATAAAGTTTCATATTGCACTCATATCCTACTTAATATTACAACAACAATGAGGTCAGAGGTCATCCCAGGTCACCTTTTCAAAGTGCCTGCATGCCACCTCTGGCACTTCTCTCCCCACCTCTCATACACATGTCTTCCTACTTTCTCCATACCTTTCATATCCATCACCTTCCAGCCACCTTCCACCTCCACTTATCCCCTCGATTCAACCACTCCACAACATAACAGGTACTTTCACTTTCCACCACCAATATGCAATGTACCATTCACTTATTTCTCCAGGGGGCGCCAGGGGTCATTGAAGTGTCTCTCCTTCCCTCCAGATGTAGCTGTGGCATACATCTCAACTGATCTCCCACCTACTGGCCTGTCTCTATGCCATTCATGCTCACAATCCAAATCTCTTATGCAATCCCTGTTACACCTCATGACACACACTCTGCATTTCAATTTCCTTTATTCACATCATATCTATCCAATACTGCATTGCTTTTCTGTCAACTCCACTTCTTTTCTTTTTTTACACCTTCACAAACACAACCACACAAGTCAAGACATCATAAATCACTCTTGACAGATCATTCATGCATAGTATTACTTACATGTCTATAAACATACATACACTGGGTTCAGGGGCGTATCTACAAATAGCCTGGGGGTGGGCTTTCATTTTGCCCCTGAAGGGGGGGGGGCCTGCCCCAATGCCCCCCCCTTAAATATGCCGCTCATGGGTATTTTCTAGTCATTATTATTTGTATAATATTTGCACTCACAGGGAGCTTTCATAGGACAAAAGCTCCGTGTGAGTGCAAATATAGACCATTGTTGTAGGCCTACAATATGAACATTTATTTGCACAAGGAAATTCATATATAAATTCAATATGAATTTATGATAATAAGTGCATGATAGTAGGTGCTGCATTTGTTTCATGTATCTAAAAAGATTTTCAGAAAAAAAATATATCAAAAATTTTTTTTTTTTTTTTCTTTAATAGTCAAAACAAAAATTTGCTAAATTAAATTAAAACTCATATTGCAATCTAAAGTAATATGAAAAAACATGAAAAAAAAAAGTTTTGGAAAAAACCTCATTTTGCACTCGAATCATGCAATATGAGTTTTTATGATGGCGTCATGTGACTGATTTTGGCCAATCAGCATCGCTGTGGCATAGTGGTCATGTAATAAAGACCTTCGTTGTATGGATTAATGAACTATATAATATGAGCAATTATTTTGTGAAGACTATTTTTTGTTCTTCTTGGTGACTTATACTTTTATATAGTGTTCATTTTATTTTGTATATTACTTTGTTTTAAGTCAGGTAAGTTTCAAGCACTTCAGTAAAGCCTTCAGTGAGTAAGTCTGACACAACCCCATCTATAGCTGGTCAATGAACAGGTCTTCACAGATCTTATGCAAATGAGGCAGATTTTGCTATTTCACATAGGGGAGACCGGGGCTAGTTGTCACAATTTTTTAAACTTCAAGTTTGACTGTATCTGAGAGGTCTCTATGTTCAGGTTGTCTGGAAACTTCCAACCCTGTAACATTATTGTAAGTCTTGAGAAAGTTTTTATTCAGCTTTCATCCTGATTTATCTACCACGTGTTTCCTTGTAGGTCATGTTGTAACTCAAAGTCATTTTTGTGAAAATGTGACAACTTGCCCAGAGCCCGGGCAAGTTGTCACACTCAAATGGCCAATCTAACATCCCTTGACAGATTTTCTGTAATCAAAGCATGCAATACATCATATTCCTTTTGAAAAACATAAATACACATCTTGCGAAGACTTTAGATGAATGCCATCTTAAACCAGGGCTTATTTCTACCAGAAAATTGCTCCCCAAATCGGAGGAAAATGAAATGATTGTAAAATTTCTGTTGAAAAAGTCATTTTTAAGAAGTCCATATATCACATGACAGATTATACATTCTTACAACCACATCATACAAAAAGATTAACAAACAAACAGATCTTGAAATTTATTTAATAATGACACAACTGCTGCCACCCATACTCCCATAGCCAAGTTATAAGTATTGTGACAACTAGCCCCGGCCTATCCTCGTCACGATCATGAAGTCAATCCGATATCTTGGTAATCAAAAGAGAATATATTCTGGTTCCACTTAGAAAACACAGACACATTGTTCACGGAGACTATGGGTTAATGTCATCATGAATCAACACCTTAATCTCCCAAAAATTGTCTCAAATTGGAAGAGAATGAAAAATTTGAAAATGGCGAAAAAATTGAGTTTAAACTGTCATTTTCAGAAATCTTCACATAGCACATGGCAGACTACACATTTTTGTGATATCATCATTCATCACACAAATATTCCCCATGTTAAAAAATATCACAATTGATTTAATTGCCATACAGCTGCTACCATCCATAGCTGAGTAATAAGCATTGTGACTACTTGCCCCTGTGACAATTAGCCCCGGTCTACCCTAGTTTAGGTCCCCATTTAAATTCTAAAATTTCTTTGTGAGTGTGGGCAGAAGGGCATTTTTTAAACAGGACAGCCTGGAGCACACCATTTTTGTACTTTAGCTATACCCTAACTGATAATCCTAGTACCTTATTCTCCTAACTTGTATTTCTTCTAACAGGTATTGTGGGTTACATGAGCATCTATCTGTCTACACAACAAATGAGGTTCTCCTGAACTTGGTCAGTGACTCCAGTAATGCCGGAGCTGGATTTCATCTGCGCTGGCAAGCTATTGGTGGTTCTTCGGCCCCAGAAAATGGAAGCCCGAACTGCGTCTTTCCTGAGAGTTGTTCATATGCATACTATGGCTCAGAAGGAACAATTAAATCACCAGGATTTGACAGTGTAGGGGGATATTTTTCCTACCTCAATTGCGCTTGGGAAATCGCTGCCCCCGCGGGGAAGGTAAATTCTATTCAAAATTTTTCAACATTAAGAGTTAAACACAAGCTGCCTGACTTACTATAAAGTTCAAATAAAATGGACGGTGTTTGCTGTGCTGATATTGTGAGCTTTTGTGGTCTGCGTTTAATATTGACTGAATAGTGTAAATTCTTGTGGGTTTTATGACTGATACTGATCGATGTCGAAGCTTGGCCAATCAGAAGTTTCCCCCCCCTCTTTACCGAGATTCGTCTGGGGTGCTCCAAAATATAGCGGAGGGGTCAATTAAAGAAGAAGAAGAGTAAAAATAACAAACCATCAAATGTCTAACATCTTAAAGTTATTGGGTTCTCCATGCTCTGGAGGCTCTGCGCTAGTCACTACTACTAAGTATACCACCCTGGTCCCCCTTTGACCTTTCCGAACTTTAGCCAAGGGCTAACTTGGTCAAAGGCCATTTAACGGGTTCAAAGGTCGCATAAATGGTCAAAGGTCATGGATCTAGGTCAAAGGCCGACTTTTATGCACCCCTTTCCAAACTTTGGACCAAGGGCTTACTAGGCCAAATGTCATTTAACAAGGTCAAAGTTCGCATAAATGGGTCTCAGGTAATGGATCATACCAGGTAATATAATATATTTATAATTCCCTGATGAATATTGATACAGATATATATGAATATCATTGTCCAACGAATATTGATACCGATAAATGAATATCATTCTCTAATGAATATTGAATGCAAGTAATGTCAATTTAACTGGAGTGCAGCTCAACAAGAATCATCAATAGAAATGATACATACCTCAATTCCTTAATTTGGTTGTGCAGGGTGGGCTGGAAACCCCGATTTCCACCACATGATAATCACAATTGTTCTATGTTAAATACATGACAGTCTTGTGATCACAATACTCTCTTGCCCCTGCACGTAGTGATTTGAAGAAGGTCTTCTAGAAAAAGTCATTGCCAAAGGAAGTAAGGTATGATACGAAGTAGAAACATACAAAAAATAGTAATAGATCAATCAAGAAAGATGTGTCCGCATGAATACTGAAAGCGGTTAAATATTGTTAAATAAATATTGTAATAATTAATAATAATCTCGGCATAGCTGGGTCCTTTTCCTGTGCTTTTCCCATACAGAATCATTAACACTAGTCACTGGGTCGGACTTTGGTGTTTTAAAACTCTTCGTCTCCATTGAATATATTCATTACTGTCTTATGCGCATGACGGCGATTTTTTGTGAATCATACCCACAGGAACTTAAGTCAAAACCTTTAAAAATTCCAACATAAATAGAATGTTCTCTGAGGCAGGAAGTGCTGGTAAACAAATCTCATGGCAATGACTTTCCATTTTGGCAAGGATGCCATTAAAAAATTTCTTTTTGGAATTTTTGTATGTGACTGCATCATATCATACCTTATTTCCCTTGCCAATGACTTTTTCTAGAAGACCTTCTTCAAATCACTACGTACAGGGGCAAGAGAGGATTGTGATCACGAGACTGTCATGTATTTAACATAGAACAATTGTGATTTTTATGTGGTGGAAATCTGGGTTTCCACCCTGCCCTGCACAGCCAAACTCAGGAACTGAGGCATGTTTCATTTCTATTGATGATTCTTGTTGAGCTGCACTCCAGTTAAATTGACATTACTTGCATTCAATATTCATTAGAAAATGATATTCATATATTGGTATCAATATTCATCAGGGAATGATATTCATATAATTTAAATTACCTTCAATGCCTTGCATGATCCATTACCTTACACCCATTTATGTGAACTTTGACCTTGTTAAATGACTTTTGGACCAGTTAGCCCTTGGTCCAAAGTTTGGAAAGGGGTGCATAAAAGCCTGTGACCTTTGACCTAGATCCATGACCTTCGATCAGTAATGCAACCTTTGACCCCGTTAAATGGCCTTTGACCTAGTTAGCCCTTGGCCCAAAGTTCGGAAAGGTCAAAGAGGGACCAGGATGGTATACTTAGTAGTCTAGTCTAACACGAAGGATTAGGTGATTTTCATTGTTACTGAAGCACTTGTCATGGTTGCTTAGCCCAAGAAACAAAGGAAACTGCCATCCTTTCGAAGAGAAAAATAAGGTTGCCCTTCAGTCCTTTGGGTAAAACCGAAAGCCCAGCCCTATTATGTATCGTATTGATCTGGTCAGCCTCTTCGTCAGAAACATTTATAGCATGTCACTCTTTTCACACTATGCCGTTTTCTGATTAAATTTTGAGTTTTCTCTCTCCAGGTAATTGAAATAAATTTTGATGAATTGGACATAGAACCGGGCGAATCCTGTAATTATGATAGGCTTCAGATCGCATTTTGGGTTGCAGACAGCAACTATGCATGCCAGTAAGTTAATACACAACACTCTGTCACATTGTAACCAAATAGAGTTTCTCTTTTTGAGTCTAAAATAAAGTATATCGTTATCGTTATTATATAAATACACCTATAATAGGCCTACATAGGAGAAAGTCAGGTATATTGGACCACTTAAGGAACTATTGACAGTATAAGGGTCATTCTCAAATTTTTGGAACAATTGCCCTGCATATCGTCACGTAACGGAGTGGAAAATGAGGTAATGGAATGGACTATCTATGCAAAACACATACTGTAAGAGCCAAATGTTGTAAAAAGGGGAAAAAATGGATGTCAGTAATACTTTCAGAAGTACTCAATCCAATAGGCTATCAATTGTTTTTTTTTGGGGTTCAAATATCGATTATGTGCTCATGATGTGGTAACGGAGTGAAATGATTTTGGGCTTGTCTGCAAATACTGCTTTCTATTTGGGAGATACAATGACCGAGAAGGTCACATTAGGCCTACATGTGTTTCCATTATTTCCCTCAAAATGTTCTGCTGAATCTTCACTGAAATCCCTTCACATTTCTGGTAACCAAAATGTGTTGATATTATCCAGGTACTGTGGAATGGATCTACCAGCAGGAGGAAACAGTACTGTGCTAAATGGAGACAGAATGTCAATTCGTTTTATAACTGACACAAGTGAAACACGACGTGGTTTCAGTTTGACTTGGCGAGCAGTCGACAGAGACAGCAGCGCAGAATTCCTGCATGATGTTGAAAGTTGTGAAGTGTCAGAGACGTGTCGACAAGATATTTACACTTCAGAGAATGAGATGGAAGGCACTATTGTTTCACCTTGGTTTTACACCGACTATGTTTATCCCAGCCAGGTGTCGTGCATGTGGAAGATTAATGTGGAACCGGGAATGGTAAGGAGTAAATTTCCTCTATATTTGACAGATCACTTGATTGGGAAAGCAAGCCTTTTGGCCCTGAGCAAGCCTTTGGGCAAATGATGTCCAATCACTTGATTGGGAAAGCGAGCCTTTGGGCTAATTTAAAAAATGCCAAGGAGGTTGACAAAGGACGCCCGATCAAGTGATTGGGCAGATCAAGCCTTTTGGGCGTAACACTTATCAACTTATGGAGTCTTCCAATAGGGTTGTAGTTACATGTACCATAAATCTATCAACAATAACATCTTCCACGCGGACACACAGAAAAATTAACAAAATGCAGTTCATCCAATCAAAAATATTTTAACAGTAACCGCTGTGAAAGTAAATTAATGGGAGCTGGTTTTACAGTGAAAAAATGCTATAGGCCAAGGACAACGGACATAGCGTGGCCACATGCCTTCTGCTGTAGGCAATATTTTCAATGCATTATCAGGGTGGAAAATGAATATGCATCCTATCTAAGAAGAGTTGCGCCACAGTTTTGTTCAGATTTAGGCCCAATCCGATTTTTATATACCGAAGCGCTTGTTCGTTGACTGCCTTCCGAGTGGTTAGTGCAGGTTTGTACTTCATAGTATCTGTATTCCTGTCTATTTGGATTTCCCAGAGTTCTTTGGAGCAGTTTGACACAATGATGTGCTGCATATTTCCCTCCTTTCAGATCCTGAGTGTGACTGCTGAAGAATTTGAAGTTGAGTCCACTGTAGACTGTCTTGCTGATTACCTATTAATTTATGTGGGGCTACCAATTCCACAAAATCGAATTTGCAAGTAAGTCATTTGATTACTCAACTGCTGTCATATTATGTTTTCCTGGGTTATTAAATAAGATGTATAATGATGATTAACACAGAGATGCAGTAAATCCTTTATTCCATCTTCAAGACCAACAAGTAATTGCCCAGAGAGATGTGGGCACTCTCCTCATCACTGAGGCTGCAACCAATCAGAGGCCTTCGCCTCTTGGTATCGTGCCCAACCAACAGCATTGCAATCCCAAATATGAGGATGGAGTTAGTGTGGCAAGCTGCCAAGATATTTATCAATCTATAGGTGCTCTGACTGGTTGCTAGCTGTAGTTTCTGAACATATAGTAAAACCCAAATAAAATACATTACATGCTTTAGGTATATTAGAAAATTTTGCTAAATAATTTAAAACTTAATAATTTTGAATTACAGGAAAATTTTCTCAAAGTTACTTCTTTAATAAATTTAGTTATTGCCTTACATGCTTTAGGTATGAAAATTTATGAAATTTTTATAGGAATCAGAATAACTGCTTTTCGAATTATCTACAGCACACAATTATTTTAACATGAAGCTTAAGTATAGCACTAAAAAAAACACAGTATATATATATATAAACATAAATTTGGCTGTCGATAGCTCCAGACAAAATGTCTATCTTGAAAATATGTTACAATAAACATTCAAAGTATAATAAAGCAGTTCTACATAAGCTTGCAAAAAGTCAAGATATCACAAACCGCATTGGAGGATGACGCAAGTACACAAGATAGAAAGGGCTATTGTTTCCAAGAGCCGGGCTCACAAAGGAATTATATGCAAAATCAATCGCATTAGCATATAAATGCCAATTCCTGCCGTTGGCAGTGAGATACAAAGTCAACAATGATGAAACCGTACCGATAAAACGTTTCGGATTTATTGGACTGATGGTTTCCAACAGATACGAAGCGTTGATTGACACGTAACGCCTTGAAAATGTGAGTTAAGACGGAATTGTCCCATTCTCTTCCTTGATCACTTACGAAGTTCTTGCAGGGACCAAATTGAAAAATACATTTTTCCAAGATAGCCTCAGCGACTGTCATTGCATCTTTGCTGGTGATTGGTATTAATAAGCAATATCGAGTGACATTACACACGAGGACGAGAAAATACCTGTGATTCCGATAAGAAAGAGGTAAAGTTTTGAGATCGACATGTATTGTTTCAAACGGAACATAATTGACAGGTATGTTAAGATGGAATTGGCGCTCCTGGTCAGCAGGAGATTTTCGCGCCTGGCAAATACAACATGATCTGATGTAAGTTAGAACCAGTTGATGCATTCTCGGAAAATAGAACTTTTGCCGTATTGTTGCTGTCACTCAAGCTAAACCTTGATGTGCAGCCAGAAGGCTGTCGTGATATACAAACAAGATTTCATGCACCAAGGATTGTGGTATGACTAATCACAATGGAGTTGTATCATCAATTGGAAATCTGAATAAAATGTTGTCAATCATAATGTATTGTTCAGCTTGCGACATTATGCGTTTGGAGCGGGTAAAATACCTTCTAAGATGTAAGAATAAATGTCTTTGAAATTTGAACATTGTGATTGTAAAAATGCAAATTCACGCTTGTTACAAGGTAAATGAACATCTTGAAGATGTGAGGTCTCTAGTTTTCTGAGTATTCTGTCAATGTCAGCCTGTTTTGGGAGACGTTTTGCCAAAACAGCATCACTCCGCAGATCTAATGGTGCAGATCTTCGTAAGACATGACGTGCTGGTTCAGAATGTTGAGGTGGTGGTGCTCTTGGCATCGCATCCTTGTTAACCTGCTTTGAGGTTTGGCTATCTACTGTTTGTCTAACAGTAGGCACTTGCACAATTTGACGAGCGAGTCATCATTGGGAAGGCAATATCATCTACAGAATCAGTGTCATTCACAATGGGATTTCTAGATAAGTAGTCAGAAATCATCATTTCAGAGCCTTTCTTGAAACCAATCTTAATAGAATAGCCACTAAGTTTTTCAAGAAGTCGCTTAATTCTGTCAGTTGAAGGTTCTGCGTTTGATTTCATAATAAGCGGAATACTGGCGTGATCTACTAAGTTTTTCAAGAAGACGCTTAATTCTGTCATTTGAAGGTTCTGCTTTTGATTTCATAATAAGCGGAATACTGGCGTGGTCTGTGAAGACTTCGAATGTAGTATTCTTCAAAAGATGCCGGAAAGCAGAAACAGCATAAGAGATACCAGTCAATTCCAATTCGCTAATGCCATAATGCTTAGCAACTTTTGGCAAAGCTTTTGAGTAGTAGGCTAGCAACCTTTCTTGGCCGTTCTGGACTTGCCATAAATTTGCACCGACGCCAATTCTTGAAGTGTTGACATATAGCCTCAGTAGTCCATGACTTCGCGGAAGCGTAAGAACGGGTGGTTTGACTAGCAGTTGAAGGATGATACTATAAGCCTGTTGATGTTCTTCGGTCCACAAGAACTGAGCTTTCTTGTTGGAAATCTTGTGTAACGGCTGTAATAATATCCGTAATCGGGACAAGAACATTGCTAGATACGAGACCTTACCTATAAAAATAGCCTTTCAAAGCTCTTTTGTTCGTTGGTCACTGCAATTTTCGGATTGCTTCGGTGCGATTGCGAAGCGGCCGAATGCCTTGTTGGTGTTTGTTCTCCAAAATTTCATGTCCCATATAACCCACTTTGGTGTGGAACAACTTTGCTGGGGATATCTTTAAACCCTGATCAGAAAGAACTTTAAAGATAGTTTCCAAATGCTTGTGGTGCTCTTCAATGGATTTTGAAAATATGATGATGTCATCCATTATGCCAATTGAAAAGTCATTGGCATTGCAAGAGCGTAGAATGTTGTTAATATGTTGCTGAAATGTGGCTGCACTTACATATAAACCCATTGGTAATTCCAAGTAACAGTAGGATTTATCACCAAAATATGATGTTATGCCACAATATTCTGACAACGTTTGCTCAAACTCAAGCAATGGAAAGTTTCTTTCAGATCCAGGACACTTAGAATTGTCGGTTGTGCTGGCTGATTGATTGTAATGTTTCCTTGATTAAAGGAAAAGGCATGTTTCTTTTGACAATCTTTGTGCTTAATTCGTATGAAGTCACTGACTAATCGAAGAGATTCAGAATTTTTTCTTCCTGAGAAGCATTACAGGACTTGAGTAAGCAGAGTGGTGTTCTTGTAACACTCCAAATTCAAGTTCTCTGTCAATGATAGGTTTCTTGGCTGTTGAGACAGTAATCGGTCGTATGTAGAATGGTTTGTTGTCAGTCAGTTCAAAGTCAAATTTCAATTTGTGTTACCTACTTCAGAATGAAGACTAAAAGCCTTGGAATACCCAAATATGAGGATGGAGTTGGTGGGGCAAGCTGCCAAGTTATTTATAGATAGGTGCTCTGACTGGTTGCTAGCTGTAGTATCTGAACATACAGTAAAATAAAATACATTACACTGCAATGATTATAAGTTGTATGTTATATTTTAGTATATTTCCCTGCAATAGTTAACAAAAAATGAAAACTCTGAAAAGGAACCCTTGTCTCTCCAGATCATCCTGATGCCTACCCTCCTGAAACTCTTTGCCTGTATGACCATCAGGCCATCAGTAAAAACTAGTGCCCCATGACTGTGCAGGAATTTAAAAAAATATATATACAAATTGGTAAAAACCGAGGGCATTGGTTAATAGGACAATACTCATCTATTCGGCATTATAAAACAAATACAGACAGACTATCTCTTCAGCTTTGTGAAATAGTTTTTACTTACACACCCTCGAGGGAAATGAAATTGACTAATTAATGCCCTTGAAATCGGTCATTATTTGTGTGATATTGCATGAGGTTCTGTGCAATAACTGTTATATCATACTCGTATATGGCTTTCTGTCACAAAGACCGTTCACACTTTTGGAAAGCACAAATGACACATTTGATGATGGTTTTTGTTTTTAAAGAAATTTTCAAACTTGTAGCAGACTTCAGACCACCAAAACACAATTAATAAGGTCACAGAAAAATTGGTAGCCACTTAGGCCTTTAAAAGATGCATCTTTTGCTACAAAAACAATCTTCATATCTACCTCCATAATGGACCGTTGCTGCGCTGTGAATTTATTTTTTCAAAAATAATATACACAACTTTTTTTTCATGCATTTCGTTAGTTTTTGTTTCTTTTGGCCCTCATGTTTTAAACGTATCTCGTCATAAACCAACCAACTGTTGAACAAACATAATTTTTGTCACATTTTTGGATTCCACAAGTACTGACTGTAGGGCACGAAATGTGGCTGATATAAAAAATGCCATGTGATTATACATATGTACATTCGTACAATTGTGAAAATCCAACATACATATTTAGAAAGTACACCAAACTGCCCAAATTCACTTCAGTGAATAAATCAAGACACACCCCCAAGCCTGGCCAATGAACAAGCCTTCACACATGTTACGCAAATGAGGCGGATTTTGCCAATTCACATCCTTCCGTATATCGTAGAGACTCGCAAAGTGGAATAGATAGATCTGTCTGAGAGCTTTAAAATGATAGGTCGTAGGCTGCTGAGGACTGAATAGATCTTACACGAAGATTTTAGTTGGACGGAAGTACTGCTCGCTGACTGGCTGTGACACTCTTATGATAATATATGTGAGAACAGAAAGATTTGTCTAGGGTAGATTCTCTGGGTGCCCAAATCAAGGTTGCCACAATTATTGCTTCTTAAGTGTTTGCTTAATTTTTTTAACTAGGTACTGTGGACAAGCAAATAATCCATCACTCTTAGTTCAGTCAGAGACAGATGTCACCATACAGTTCATCAGCGACACTAGTGAGCAACTCGATGGTTTTCTCTTGAAGTGGGAAATAGAACCCCTGGCCGAGCAATCGTCAACAGCTGTGGATCCAACTTGCGTCACAAGGTTTGCTACGGAGCCAGAGTCAGCAGAACCTTGCAATTTTTCTGTATCCGGTTCAGGTGGAACCCTTGTCTCTCCAGGTCATCCTGATGCCTACCCTCCTGAAACTCTTTGCCTGTATGAAATCTTGGCACCTGAAGGAATGGTGAGTGCCTATACCTGATCCACTAAACGGTTCTCAACCTTTGTGCCTAAGTGTCCAAATGCATCTCTTTAAGGGCAGCTACCGTAACATACAAAATATTTTGCCAATTTAACAGTAAAAATTACTTAAAAACTTGTTGTTTTTATGACAGGTATCATTGTTTCAACAATAACATAACTACCACAAAAGTAACGGGAGCTGGTTTTACAGTGAACAATGCTATAGGCTAACATGGCTATAAGGTAACAAATGTTCTTTCTGCGCGAAGCAAAACATCGACACATAGGAAGTGTTTTAACAAACCCAAATAGCAGGGTCAATTGCCACATCAGAAAAAAGATATTGCACTGCATTATTGCAAATGTTACCCCCAAAGTTTTGCTTAAATAGACCAATTTCACGGATGGTTCTTCTATCAGTTAACACTAGGGGAAAAGTGGTGAATACTTAAATCCCATTGGCTAATAGATTTCCTGCCCTTGCCTCTGATTGGTCCAGCCAAGGTGACTCAAAGCTGGAGTATTTTTAGTGCATTTTAAAGTAACTTTAAGGCTTTATAACTTGGTCATCCTTTCAGTTTAAAATTTGAAAGTTATGTATTTGGATTTAGAGTGTATATATCTCCTATGTGTGAAAAGCAAATGAAGAATTGCAGAATTACAAAAAAGTTATTTGGGGTCAATGTTCAGGCCATTCAGTGAAATAGGTCTATTGGGAATGTTTTTAGCTGAACAGGCAACTAACCAGTTAACAACAAGTCTTTTGTTACTTGTTCTATTGTGTCTTGCTTGTAATCCACAGGTTATTGAACTGATATTTGAGGAATTCGATATGGAAAAGAAGGAAGAGAATCAATGCCAATTTGATTTTATTGAGATACTATCTGAGTTTGTCCATGACTCAGGCCCTTATGAAGCATCTTGCAGGTAATAATCACTTCTTCTAATTTATTTGTCAAATTAACCAAATACACAGCTGCCTTATGAATGTTGGATATCATGTATGCAATAGTTAGCCCAAATCTCATGATTTTTCCAATGGGAAGATCCATGACCCAGACTCGTTCCTATCCCCATTCAGTGGACTAGCAAGTAGATGTGACGTCACAAAACAATCATCAATCGCGGGATGTTGATTCACTTGTTTTCTCGACCAATCAAATCTCAAAAATCAGTACTATAGTTTATCACGTCCAGCAGAGGACAGGACAGATGTTTGCATGGCTAGATATCTCAGCAACCATAAGTCCTACAGGAGAAATACACCTACCTATGTATAGCTCAGCTGCTTTGTAATATATGGATATCACAGTTTCACATAATTTTGTCCTGTTTTTGTCCGATATTTTCCAATTCGTTGATATTGCAGTCCAATTTCGCTAAATGTTGACATTTGTAATGCTGCCAATCTGACACACAATTGGCTGTGACGTCACAAAAGTGCACTGCTATGCCACCCCAGACTGAGTTCTTGACAAGTTACTATAAGCAGAACCTCCAATCTCCTTGTTTTGATTTTTATGGACAGCACAAACAATGCTAAATTTCTGTCCCAATGCTTGACGTGACGAACTGTACAGCTGGATCCCAGATTGCCATGACCCCTACCCCAGGGGTCCAAGGCTAGGCATAACCAGCCTCAATACATGATAAAGATATATCTGGAAAAATGTCCTAATTAGGTCTGCCAGCTCTGCCTATTGTGATGCACCAGATTATCCAGTGTGTGACTCTGTGCACCAAATCCTATTAAAACTACGCACTGTATGGATCTTGTTTCTTTGCAGTACGCTTGTTGTGACACACTAAAAGCCCCTTTCAATTTTGACAGATCTCTGTAACTTCTACATTGAGTATTTTGTGTTTTACTACACTAGCATGATATCCGCGAAAAGGGGGGGGGGGGGGGGGGGGGGCAAAATATTAAATATAAATTTTGAACATAAAACCCAGCCTAAAACATTGTAGTGGGTGAAAAAAGGTTGCATCCAAGTTTTTGTGGATGGGCACCCTATACTTTTGCTGTGAAAAACGGACGGGTCCACGAATTAATAGTAGGATTTATACAGACCTCCACCACGCTGCACAGTGTCAACACATACGTATATATTACCGCAGGCTGGCAGACCTACGTATGCTCTCTCTGAGTGTTCGTTCTTGTTGACACTACAATACGCTGAAGATATATCAATCGCACTCACACTGTGTTTCTTGTACAAAATTGTTGAACTACTATGAATGAATGAAATATCTACTCCTATGCAGATTTTGTGGTGCTACGCCACCAGGAGGCAGCATTGGTGCTCGTAGTTATGGCGGACAAAAGGTAGCACTTCTGTTTTCCTCCGATGAAGACGTCAATAAAGCAGGATTCCGTTTCAACTGGACAAGTGTGCCACAGACAAGTAATTTTCCTGCAACAGAACTCAACATCTGCCAAAAATTTGCCTGTGATGAAGAACTGTTTGATTCAACTGGAATTTTGTTTTCTCCCGGACACCTGCAGAATGAGCCCTATCCAAATAATGTTAAATGCACCTGGAAGATAACAGTGGCTCCAGAAAAGGTAAATCTGGGTACTTTTGGTGGATAAATCAATATATCTTTTTACTTGTGAAAATTCTCTATATCTGTAAATTAAATAAGTGGCCATCTGGATATCCATCAGTTGATCAGCTCTTGGCTTTTTGTAGAATCAATTGAGGTAAGGATTAAAGTTAACTTAGCAATTAGAGACTAGACCCCAAAGTCAGTCAGAGTTAAAACTCTGCCTTGCTTGGCAAGAACTTCAACTGACTTGTCAGCTAAGTTGTCAAACTCTGACTTCACTTGACTTTAACTAACTTCAGCTGACTAATGCAATTTCTTAGGGTCCTTCCTTTGAAAATTATCAACCAAACATTATAACCTCAGAAATTTCCGAAATTTTGCACTCAGAAAGCTGTGCAATGTGCAAGATACAAATGTGTCAGAAATTTAGGGAGTTTTCAAGTTGAATTGATTTTCCAAAGGTCTTAAAAGAGTGTGCTATACAATGTTGTGCTCTTTATGCCATTCAAAATGACACCAAAACCATTTCTGTGAGGTAAAAATTTACAAAGTTATTCAACAATGACTTGACTTTAACTGTCCCAACTCTTTGACTACACTGAACACTGACTTGCTGCTTGGAAAGCTAACTATGACTTCACTCGGGGTCTATCAGAGGCTCATTATCGTAAAGGGATCATATTAATCAAGATGACGATTCAACAGATGAATCTTTTTTAGAAGATGACCAACAAAGCTACAGATCAAATTGCTTCATTCCTGTCAGAAACAATGATAAGAAAAACTAAATTTTCAGGAATCAAGATCTGTATATTATGGCAATAATGTGAGACCAGGAATAATTCAAATATCTAAATGAGAAAATAAATACGCTGTAGTTCTGAAACTGATATGAAAAAGCAAAAATTAACATAGCAGCATAGACCTCCTTCACAAAATCCTGACTGAAATGAGAATGAATCTAATGATAAACACTTAGAAGATCTTATTGTGGAAAAATAATAATTAATTAAAACTCCACACAAGCAGTCCTTATTAACTTAATCAACAGGATAGGAAGGGAACTAACGCCTTTGAATCATTTACAATGGGTACTAAAGTAAGGATAACACTTTTTTTTACAACTAAGTTTGACCCAAGCGAGTTGGAATTTGATCATGAAGCACATATATTGAGTTTCAGGGATTATTTATGTGCGCAACTAAAGGGTAAGTAATTTAGAGGGTATTCCTGAAGAAAAGGGAAATCTTATTCGGTTCACTCTACAAGGTGAATCAAAATTTTTGTTTCCAAGATTCTTTCGAAAATTACAGACACTTCACGAAGCATTTCTTACTAAGTATTCTGTTGACCTTAATTCAGAAACTACTGCTGCATTGCTTAGCTTGTTTCCGAAGTCCAAACCTAGACAATTCAGTTTAGAACATTATCATATAATATAAATATTGCACAGCCTTAAGTTACCCTAGTGGGATATGGAAGTTGTGGTGCCCAATATATTGCATATCCCATAGCAAGGTAACAGTATAACTTGCCCAAGGTGGCCCTCAACATATCTGCAAAATGCCAATTTGCAACCCATAAAAAGTGAATACTGATGTCTTTTTCTGCAGATCATCCATTTCGATTTTTTCGAATTCCATTTGGAAGCTGACCAATCCTGCGAATATGACTCTTTGACGATATCTACTGATTCTGTGGATGAACCAAGAGTTGTGTAGGTTCACATTAAGATAGATAAAATATATCGGTGATATACTGGCATTTTTAGTGGCGACCATCCATTAGAATCTGGGGGGGGGGGGGTACCCTACACTGTTAAAATCATTCATTGAAAGACTGCATGAACAGAATTAATGTTTCTTAAACTGATGCTTGGATGTCAAATGTTAGCCCCTTATTTATAATCAGTTTAAATATTTATAATCAGTTTACAGGGAGACATATCTCCATAAGGGTAACATTGATATCCTGTTTTTCATATGGAATGTTGATTGTCATAATATAACAACAGATCTTTGTAATTTACTTCAACATTGTAAAAATTTTAAAATAAAAGATATGATCTTATTATCCTATATATATACAAAATCTACGAAGTTCTACACCAAGCGAATTTAAAACCCAATCTACAATATCATTTTGCCCACTTTGAAACTATTATTTTTTCCATAAATTATTCTCATAAAATGTTCATATTTTCTATCAGTTACTATGAATGCATTTCTTTTCATTTTGGACTAGATTCTGCGGAACTCGTGTGCCAACAGAAGGCATGGAGTGGCCAAAAAACTATGCAAAATTAACTCTAACAACTGATGAAACTGTGAGCAAAGCTGGCTTTGCTATCCAATGGCGGGCTGAATTGCCAAAAAATGCGACAGTGCAACCAGGTAAGAGGTGAAGCGGGGCACAAAAATCATTTAAATTTGTTCAGAGACGGCATTCAGAGAGACAAATTGTAACTGAAAGACTTGGTAATGAATATCTACATTGAAAAAAAGGCTCAGTAATTAGTGAAACACAGTATTATTTCAACTTCAACATTTCATTTGTCTCTGTTTAGGTAAAGGTAAAGGTAAAGGGACATTTATTTTACGTAGGTAGCCAAGCTAAGTCAGTGACTTGTTTCCGGTTGGGCATGGCACTTCCAAGTTACATCTGATTCAAACGACAATGTCGTGGAATGACATGATGGCCAGCCTGGGGATTGAACCCAGGTCCCTCGTTTGTGAGGCATCACTCTACTGACTGAGCTATAGGGGCTGTGGAAATGGCAGAATGTAACTGAATTTGACATATTTATTTATTCTTTCAGAATTTTTCATGTGCCTGGATTCCCAAAATAGCGTTCCCTTTTCTTGGGTCTGCGATGGGATATTTGACTGTGTTGACAATTCGGATGAAGACAACTATGCAGGATGCAACAACAATGGTAAGCATTGAAACTAGAGGTAGCATGATAGTTAGTGGACCATTACTGTGTCATTGATTTTTCCCATGCATGCTGTACTACAAAATTATGTAAGCAAATTGCGCTGTAGCAAGAAGTAAATAGAAGTTGAGGCACAGGCCAGAACCAGAATGGCACCTTATAAAAAAAGACCTTATCACATTTGTAGAGAATGGCCCTGCCCTAGACCAATCAGATGCAAGTTAGTTGGTGAGTATGGTAATTAGAAAACAGAAGGGGCTGGCCTTTGAGAGTCTGTGACTTCCCAATTGTCTCCCCTAAGCAAATAGGTTCTTTTGTTCAGAGATAACTCCTCCCGTGGGAATGTCTCAAAACTGACTGATTACTGGCCGTCCATGCAATCAAAATGTTTTGATTACAAATTTTCCCATGGATTATGAAAATATGTTATTCTTTACAGTCTGGCCTGAGTCTATTTCCCTGAGTGCAGAATGGGGAATCATAAATAAAGAATTGTCTTGCATGTCTATAGTCATAGACTAATGGCATGTGAGTTTCTAGTCTTGTGACAAGCAAGTTCCAAAGACAAATAAAACTCTAGAGACTCTTTCTGGTTTCGGCCTGTGAGTGAGCCAATCTTGATTGCATTTTCAATTGCAATTCTGTTGGTTTTGAGCTTTTTTAGATTCTGGACCATAGAGGCAGAGCCAACATGACACAAGGTGATTATCACCTAACTGGTACTGTATCAGAGCTAATTATTACAATCAACAACACTACAAACTTCTCTTCTGTCGGATTTCTGTTCTTAGTAAAAGTTTAAGTTCTTCTCTCTCTGTCGAGTGCAGTGCCATGTCGCAATTGACTAAATGTTTGTATCCGAAATTGATTTACTTTTTTGTCACTTAACACAACTATGGTAACCAATACAGATTGCAGCAGTTCTACCCTACTTAAATATACAGAACTGCTTTTGTAAAACAGCAAGAGAAGACAAGAATCTGAGGATTCAGACCGGGAGAAATTCTAATGGAGATTTACCAAGCCTTGGGTTTAAAGTAGATGTGAATATAAGACTATTGTCTGAAAATCCCAACAATTGACATAAAACTAGCAGGTTCAACAATTGGACAAAGTTTTGATGTTCAGGCAAGGAGAACATTTTAGCCATGCAGCAGATCTGACTTAAACAATTTGAAATTTTTGCCTGACTGAAACGAAAATTGTCTGACCAGAACTCCCTCTTGGTCAGACATTTTGTCTGACCAAAATCACTTTGCTTTCGCATGCACTGCACCCCATGATCTGTTATAACAATTATCTGTTATGCAGCAGGTGCCTGGCCGGCTGGCAGACTGTCAGCTAGGATGTTCCCAGCTGGCAAAGTTGTCAGCTGGGATCCAATTTTTGGTGTCCAACCGATGAAATTTGCAGTCAGGTAATGAGAAAGCAGTTAAGGTGGCTGGCTGGGAAAAAAATGATTCATATCAGCTGGCTGGGAGGTGCTGAATGACGCTTGGGCTGGCTGGCAACCCAGCTGGCAGCATAACATATTTTCTCCCAGTTGCATAAAACAATGAATCTAAGTGTCACAAAAGATGTGCAACCAGGAGCTTACACTGATATGAGCATTATAATAACACACTGTCATGAGGTGCCCCTGCTGGGTGTTCCCTTTGGACACTAGCAGGTCAGTGCTTACAGTTATACACATTGATATTTATGTGTCTGTGTATGTCCTCATTATTAATATCCACACAAATGGGAACTTTTCTTGTCTTGCAAACCATGGGATGGTAATAAAGTTATATATATATATATATTTTGACGATTTTAAACTGATAGTCATTGCATTTTCTTTGAACCACATCTTCCAGCACTTTTTACCTGTGGCAGTGGAGAGACGATCCAGCAGTATGACGTTTGTGATGGAAATCCTCAGTGTTCGGACAATAGTGATGAAGGCATACTCTTCTGCCTGGATAGGAATGGTGAAAGTCACATTTTATAACATTCTTAGAGTTCATTTAAGATCAGTGGCTTCCAATAATATTCATAAACTTGTTTTTTAATTTTTCAACTTGTTACAGTAGACAAACTTCGAGTGCTTACAAGTGACTGGTTTCAGAGTATCAATGAGGTCACTAAAGCTGTTGCTTCAATCTTTACCATTGAAACTGGTGGCTCTTTCACTGACTCATAGGACTTCTAATGACGTGTATAGATGCAGCAGTGACCAACATCTGGCTCAGTGACATGTATCAGAGCAATGCTAAGTGAATGGGCAGTAGAACAGTTGTCATATGAAGTGACCCATTGGACAATAATCATTGCTCTCTTCATGAAAGATGTGGTGTTGACACAGTCAGTCAACATGAAAGCTTATCCATCTGAATTGCGATAGTGAGTTATAAATCATGGCAGAAGTGCGACGGAATTATATGCATGCTTGTGTCTAAACAGGGTTTTTGTGGAAATAAAATGTAGCAACCTGTTTGATGAACAAGGGAGCTACACAAGAAAGCCAGGGGCATCCCTCCATTGCATAGCTCGTTTACATTTGCCCTGCCAACAAGTTCAATAAATTCTGAAGTATTCTAATCCTTCACAGCTTTTTCTGGCCAGAAATATCTATAATTTAGATAATTGTTTGTGTTTTTCCTCAAAGAAATATTTGGAACAACAAACAGACAACAATTAAACATTCAAACATACGTACAATTGCTTTGAATATCTCAAACTGTGAATTGTGTTTGTCACACCAGAGGAAGATTAATCTGTTTGTTATAACTTCGCTAAAATGAAGCACTTGTGGTCAGGATGGCCAGGAGTAGCAGACGCCAAGATCAGCTGGGGATCAGTAGCATTGACAGTGGTCAAGCTCTGTTGATTGCAGGCCTATTACTCAGAGACACGGGAGTGAGGTCACTGGTGAATGCTATGACACCTATCACACAACATGGTATGTATGGGCTATGAGTCACTCACACGTTTATGAGGTATCAAAGTTATGGTCACTTAACATGGCAGGGATAGGGCTGTGATGTCAGTAACAGCCTAGAAGTGTATTGCATGTAAACACTCGAAGTTCGTCGACTGTAATTACTATTGTGATCAGAAATATGAAATTCATAATTGGAGTTGTGTTATGAGACCCGTTGTTATAAAACTAACTGGTCTGATGCGATCACCTCCCTCCTGCACCCATTTTGACCCAAATTTTGTTCGCAAGAAGAGACTGTAATTCCCCGAGACTGCATTGTGATTGCAAATATGGTAGGCTAATATTACAGAAATGTCGACTTTTTAATTGAAACTTGTGTGTTCCTTTGTAGGTATTTTCTTCTGCCCTGGATTACCTATACCCATGTTCGCCAGTTCAATTTGTGATGGATATGGAGATTGTATCGGAGGAGAAGATGAAAGTGAAGCTGTCGGCTGCTTCGGAGGTAACCACACAAAATTTTGTTTGTATTCCTTTGAGACAACCGCACAAAATATTGTTTTGCTTTCACATAATAATCACATTAAACCGTAACATAATTGCCTTCAAGTATTCACAGGCTTCAGATAACAGAGTGGATTACTCAAGCTCCGATGGAGCATCTGGTGTAGAAGGTAGCCATTATACTGGACACGCGTGGCTAATAGAAGTTTGTGATGTAAAACTAATACTATAGTTCCGCAATACCCATGGGGGTGCTCATTGTTGATATCATTGTTTCTGTGGATCCTTTCAGGTGAAAGTTGCAAGAATGACACCTGCAAACACAGAGGCAGATGCCTTGATTTACTTCAGCTGGGTATTGTGTGTGAATGTGATGATCCATGGGGAGGCTTATTATGTGAAACAGGTGAGTTCAGAACATCTCAACCACGCAACTTAACTTACGTCTTAAATACTCTTTCCGGGGGCATTGGAAGTCTGAGAGAAATCTTATTGTGACAGCTTAGTCACATCAAGTCTCTGGGCTCTATATTCAACTAGCTTAAGGCATCCGAGAAATTTGTAACTTGCAGTGAATGTATCATCAATTGTATTTAAGATCCCTTCAGCTAACAAATAACAACATAAATTGTGCTGATTTCTTATTTTTCCTTTACAGACATAATAAATGATTGCGATGAAAGTTCATGTGCTCAGGGAAGTATTTGTGTGGACTGGGTTTGGGGCTACTTTTGTGTTTGCCCTCCTGGCAAAACAGGCGATGATTGCAGTGAAGGTAAGTTGTCGTATACTAAAATATAAATAACTAAAAAGTATAAAAAGTAATATTTGTAAATATAATTGTCTTCCCATGAAATATATAATCATTGCATTTCATAAAGAAATAATTTCAATCACACTCATGTAGTGGTGTAACACGGAATGCAGACATAAAATAATTACAAATAACTAAAAAAATAAAAGTGATAGTATGTCACCTAATTTTTACACAAAATGTATATTAAATCTTTTTTAAAAATTTATTTATTTATGCCTTTCAGTTATTTATATGGATGGTTATTACATTTCTAGATGTACCAACAATAAGAAGCTACGATGTTTTTGTCTCACTGGACTCGGGAAGTAATGATACTGCTTGTGGTGTAAACGCTACATATCCATGCAGCTCAATAAGGTTTTTGTTTCATATTTACTAGCATTTTCCCGTGATAGAAGAATATGTTACTGAGTGGCACATACCATTTGTGACAGGCATTTTTTGTTACATTAATATAAATGTGTATGTGAACAGTAATTTCATGATATATAATATATATATCCATAAACCCGTGCTATCTATAGAATTAGTTGGAAAGATGCATGAATTACACTGAGATGCAGAAATACCCAAGTTTCTCAGAAATATAATCTGATGCTCAAAGAAAGGGAGCAGGTGGTAGAGAACTTGCAGGTGCTGCCCTCTTGTGTATTGTGTACAAATGAGCTTAAAACTAATCCTAATTAATTAGAGCATTTTGAGAAGTGTGATAGGCCCCAAAAGGGGAGGCCCAAGCCTTGAGTGGTCATGGAAGGTACAGGGAAAATTATAAGACAATACATTGAGTAGAACTTGAGATATTTCCCGGATGTTATCATTTTAATTGTAAGATATCAGGTTAAATTATCTTAATATTCTCCCCACTTGTCAATCTGTTTGTATGTGTCACATTTTATTTATAAATAGAGAGGTTTTGCTGCACCCTTCCGTGTGACGTGTACGTGGGAGTTGCCATGACAACAATGTAATAAGATAGCACTTGAACACGTATACGTCACATGTGAACGTGTAGCAAAACCTCTCTATTAGAATATACCCCAGAAACCACACTGGGCCTTCTTCCATTATTCACCAGAGGTTTCTGTCCGCACACAAGTGGCTCCGTCTGGTGTATTACACTGCTTCAGTGTGGTCAGCAACAACTCATGCCCTTCATCTATGTGGGTGGAGGTACCATGAGTGTGAATTGCGTAAGAACATTATAATTCTTTTACTTGCTTTCAATTTCAGGGATGCAGTGATTAAGACCACTCGAAATCAAAGAATTATATTAAAGCCGAGTAAATATCCTTACTTATTGCAAGATTTGTGGATAACACACTCATTGACTTTTGCAAGTTCAGACACCTCGACACGACTTGTCTTGGATAATGTGAAATTTACACCATTGTTTTCACGTCAAGATGAGATGAACGTCAAATTCAACACACTTTCAGTGGAAAGTAGGACTTATGTTTTGATATCGAATGTCAGCATGTCATTTACTGATTGCAATGTTGCGCGAATGAGAGTTTTCCAAAACTTCATCCCTCGAGAGGATATTCAATACTATGGACTAAAGTTTTTGCGCTCCAATGTATCCAAATCAATTTTTGATTCATGGGAAACTAGTCGCTATGCCCCATCTACCAATGACACAATATTTCAATATGCTCCGGATGTAAAGACGCTGAGAGTGCAATTAGTAGCTGTGAAGTCAACTTTTGATGGATGTTTGATAAACATGACGGCCATCAAGGTACAGATCTTAGTTGAAGGGTCAAATTTCACCAATGAGAGTAATGAGAAAGATCATCCCAGAATGGGCTTGGTAATTGCGATGAAAGAAGATAACCAGGTGTCATTTAATCCTTATCCACCCGAGGGAGTTGAACGTCGAAAGAAGAGAAGTGCATTACGAGTGATAGATGAAGAGGGAGGCCTTCAACAAGGGTCATTCATGTCAGTAGGAGACAAACCTTCTCGTCACTCGATGTACACGCAATCACATGCAACTACTATTAAAGAATCAACAGGTAAAAGCAAACACAGACCTTTTGACCATTCATACTTGATCAAACAGTCATTTCATGGCAGAAATCGCTCCTCCAAACATGACCAAAATGGTATGCAGCCTGTAAAAAATCACGCAAATAAAAGGTCCAGAACTAAAAGAGATCAAGATGGTACAAATGAAGATAAGGAAGAGGGAACTTCGAATATAAGAATAGCTGGATGCTCGTTTACTGGACAAGGTGACTCCCTAAACTTCCTGACAGTTCGTTCGTCCGCTGTGTTGTTGTACGCCGAGGAAGATTTCAATTTAGAAGTTGTGAGGTCAACGTTCAAGTACAATAATCGTGGCATCATCGTTATCCTACCACAGGCAGTACAAGCGAAAGTAAATGTCCGGGAAGTTCAGTTCACCAATAACACTTCGATCGGACCGGGGGCTGGAATTCAGATATACCAAACAGAGGGAGTACTGCGGTTTAAGGTTGCGAATTCCCAGTTTGAGGGGAATGTTGCCACTGAACTTCCTTCCCTGCTGTCGACAAATTCTAACAGACGTGATTCGAAGGAAAATGCAGAGCCACCACAGATGCAGCCTCCTAATGGACAAAATATTGAAGCAAATTTAGGAGCCCAGGACTCGCTTTCAGGAGGAGGTAATACAAGATGTATTCTAATTATTTGTATTATAAGTAATGATGGATATGATTTTTTTTATGTCATTTAATTGAGTTTATGCTATACAACAAGTTATAACCCCTTCTACTAGTTTTATGCTTTCTTCACATATATGGCATTACATACTTGTATTTCAGGATAATGTCCAGACTTAAATATTTGAAAGTGAAACAGGGAATCTGGTTACAAAAATAAGAAATTGATAATGATAGATTTTGAAGCATAGCCTGTTTTTATGAGTATCATTGAGTATGCATAACTATTGTTCATAGCTTACAAGTTATTGATGCACTCTTCCTCCAACATATTCTATACCTACACAAGAGATATCCTAAGTAAAGGAGTAAGTTCCTGTTCTACAGATCACTTTTCAAGTTGAAGTGGAATCTTCAACTAGTATTGCAGAGGGAAATACAGTTCACCAAAAACTCTTCTGTCAGATCAGGGACAGGAATTCACAATATTTCAAAACAAAGGGACATAGAAAATGAAAATGGCCCAAGATTAGAAGATTCCAGCTTACACTTTTTTATTTGATATAGTTTCATCAATTGCATTACAATTTTTCACAAATCAATAGCTTAATTGCTTAATTTATTAACCATACTAGTTCATACCTTTGGCTTTTTATCTCGTTTAGGGCTGTCAATCAATGACCCTACCCAAGTGACAGGAGCTGGTGGAGCAATTGCTGTGACTATGCTGGCATCCGATCTGGCTACCCACAGCTCAACTGTACTAATAGAGGATTCAATATTTCACCAAAACACTGCAACGAACTATGGGGGTACTTTGTACTTCACTCCAGGTATGTCTTGGCAATGAAAGGTCATTATTCATTAATTGCTTTTTCATCACATAATTCAGATGTTTATGATAGTCATATTATTCCTAATGCATGAAGACACCCTTTACCATATTATGTGGCATTTGATAGCAGAGCTGTGTCGTTTGGAAGAGGAAATTTTGTTCTTCAAGATGACGACCATTGGTGATAACAAAATGGAACCAATCAATTTGTCTCTCCTCAAATGAATCCTTGATTTTGATGACGTGAAGCCAGGCTACCTTAGGACTACCATCATTGACTTCTGTCATATAACACTCTTTCAACTACTGTTTCAGGAGTGACAGCTACCCTCTTGAGATGCAACATGTCAAATTCAGTCGACAGAACAAACATCAAGGTTCGTGTTGGTGAAATTCTTGAGTCTCGGGGCAGTATGGTTCTCCAAAACGTCAGGTTTGTGCATTTGTGTTTTAATTATCTCCACACAGCTATGCTGTAGGGGATTCAGTTTTGATATCCAAAAATGGCATCCATCAAATATCACAAAGACCGCACCATGTATGTACATGAAATGTGGTGATTATACATTAAGTGGTGTGAAGATGTCGAATCTAACTTTAAATCAAGCAATTATGATCACATTGAGATCCCTAGAAGAATTTAAAGCATGCTGCTCTGGTTTTGAGTCAAGCCACCATTTTGTCAAATTTGCACACCAGGGGTAATTCCTCCAAGTCTGCAGCAGTCTGGACACAACTTTTGCTTTGTGCTGCATGTAATTTCACATAAATCATTTCTAACCATAACATCTATCAGACAGACAGACTGATAGATAGAGACAGATCTGATGTGTGGGAATTCTGTATACTAAGTATGCTTGTTTTTTTCATTACAGACACGATTGTTTATGTTGAGCTCCTCACTTGACATGCATTGACATTATAATTTATTAAGTAGTTTCTGGTAAAAATTATTTCGCTGTCCTGCACTTTCAGTTTATCCGCAGCTTCAGCTAACAGCGATGTTCCAGTAGTTTCATACCGTGCCTATGGAGTGGATTCTTTCTTGAGCACATCTCGAGTTACAGTCAATTGTCCAGTTGGATACATAGAATCTCATGTGTTCAATGCTGTCCAGAAAGGAGAAGATCGCATGCCCATAGAGTCATTGTTGGTTTACTGTAGGTAAGATGTAACACTGTTTTATTATTAATATTGATAAGTGTTGAGGTCCACGAAGATGATATATATGATGGTCTTATAGCTAATGCAACCAACTTGTGTGATGCTACTGGTCTAATGTTGTATAATATTCTCAAAGTTCCAAATAAATAAGATCAAGATGAAGTTGGTTTAAGACACTGATTTTCAGGGTTCTAACTTACAGGAAGGCGTGGTATAACCGAAGAGGTACCTGACAAGTTGTCATTTAGTCATCTGGGGTGCTTAAGAATAATATATATATGTGTAACATTCTGCTTCTAATCTATACTATCTTTTCAGGGCTTGCTACAATGGGTTTTACAGCCTTGGAAACATGGAAGTCATGTTTGACCAGCCGAAAGGGCTAGTCGAGTTCAGTTATCTGAAAAACTCAAGCTGTTCACCTTGTGTGTATGGTGCCACTTGTCAGGTCCAAGTGAAGGTCAGTAGAGTGAATATAATATATATCTTTTCTATCTATCAATGCTTATCTATCTATTCATCTGTCTATCTGACTGACGTTTGCTGACTCTTAGTAGTACTACGTTTTATGAGCCCTTGTACTCTTCATTGACTTTAATATCGTGGATTAAGTGGTGATGGAAGGTTGCCACCACAAAACTGATTGAACATCCATGAGTCCTATGCCAAAGTCTCAATCCTGACAACACAAACATAGTTTAAAACAATTTGTGTCCCTGGTCTTTCCTCCCATTTGTCACAGATTATATGACACTGTATGAGAGTCTCATCTTGTTTCAGGCGAAATTAAACTTCTGGGGAGAAGTTCATGCTGGGAAGCCGAAGATGTACAGTTGCCCTGAGGGGTATTGTTGCCAGTCTGAGTTCTGCCCGGCAATCGACACTTGCGCACCCCTGAGGACAGGAGTCATGTGTGGGAGATGTAAAGACGGATATGCGGAGTCTATGTTCTCTGCTGGATGCATAGCAGACGAAGAGTGTTCTTCGCCATTGTTGTTCATAGTTGTTGTTTGTGCTTATGGAATTCTCTATGTTATCTTCTTCATCTGCCAAGAAGAGATTGAATATTTTAGCAAATCCTTTTTCTTGTGGGCTAAAGGAATATTCTGCAAAAAGAAGGCTTCTCCAACACCTGAGTCTTCCGGTTTAAATATGAGCTTGTCTCTATCAATTCCACGCAATGTCGTCAAAGCAGTACGGTTCTCTCAGGAATACATTCACCACACGTTCGGGCCATCGTCCATCAACAGTAACGATATCAATCCTCATCAACCTGAAGTCAACAAAGAGGAAGACACAAATGATTCAGCCATGCTTCAGATATTCATGTACTTTGTGCAGGTTTCTAGCTTGCTCCAGTTATCCATATTGTATGAAAGTGGCAGGATGAGTCCAATGGAGGACATACTTAACCAAGTTCAGAATATTTTTAGCTTCAATACTTTTGGGATACAGTTGAGCACGTGTGTTTTTCCTGGGACTACAGCTGTCATCAAAACTGTTTTGCAGCTAGCTTTTATTTTATTTCTGTTTATAATCTGGTTACTTTTTGCACTCGGGTCATTTTTAGGAAGATGTTGCTGCAGTGGTTCATGTAAATGCAAGCCAATCGTCAATATTTCTGTGAAGGCTAGGTACTTAGGAGCGCTGGTCAATATCATGCTTTATACCTACCAGTATTTTGCTGAGAACGCACTTGTTCTCTTGCGTTGCGTTACTGTCTCATCCGGAGATCAAGTTTTGTATATAGATGGCAATGTCAAATGCTATCAATACTGGCAGTATATATTTTTAGCGTTCTTCTGTTCTTACGTTCTTCCTTTCTTCTTGGTTTTGCTGTATGCACCATCCCTTTTAGATAGGAGGTTAATTGGTGTGAGGACTTTCTTTGTTGGGTTGATGTTCCCTTTATTCTGTTCACCATATTTAATGTACAAATTTTATCAACAAAGACGCAGAGACAATGTTTATGAGAGTCACCCTGATGCAATCCCATCTGAAACCAGTGAGAATGAAAATGATGAAGTTGGATCAGTTGATGCAGTGGTGGGTATTATATTTGATCCTTACAAGAAGGATATAGCTGGGGGTTTGTGCTGGGAAGGGGTCATAGCATTCCGGAGGCTTTTGATCGTAATAGTCGCGACACTGATCTCTAATGTCTTGATACGACACATAATGTTACTACTATTATGTGCTGCTATATTAGTCACTCACATTTTGTTGAAACCTTTTGTTATGAAGGTCAGCAATATTGTTGAGGGTGGATCTCTTACCATTTTGTTGTGCGTCAGTATTTTCAACCTCCTCAAGGCTACTTACTATGATTTTGGTGAATTCCCTCGAGAAACTGCTGATAAAGTGTTTCTAGTTTACGATTGGTTCGAAGCCATATTATTCTCCATTGTTCCTATGATTGTTGTGTCCCTGTTAGTCTTAGCTGTGGTAGTCAGGGTGATCACAATGGTTGTTAACAAGTGTACTAAACCACCAGAGCGAGAACAGGAGAATATGATGACTTTGTACACCATGAGTGCACGGCGAGGAGTTGGCAATCCTGCACCACATTTCCGACCACCGCCTTCAGACATGTCATCGTCAGAACTATCTTTAAGAAGGAGGGCAGATTGGGCATACTGACCGCAATTTACAGTCTACATCAAACCAGACATGATTTTTAGGTTCTCAGATCTTCTTGAGGCACCTTTTCTATGGTCAGTTCACTCAGTTGGTAGAACGGTAAAAAGCTGTACTCTCAATTTTTTATTGTTTCAATCGATTAACTTAATTAGCGTAAGCTTGTTTTTGTCAGCAGAAATTCTATTACAAGTGTTGTTGGGTCCAAGAAGAGCTAAAAATTAACTGTGTTTGGCCTCAGTATTGTAGAATTTCTGGAAAGTTTAAACATATACACTGTTGGCCCAATATACATTTGTGATTTCCCTTTCATTCCTAATATTGAGATTCCAGGCCAGAGCGTTTCAAAGCGAAAGGTACACACACAGACGTTGCATCTTTTCTCTACTAACTGAACAGTAACTACATTAGCATAGACCTAATAATTATTCATACAAGGCAATTCCAAGTTCTGAATTTTTAATATGGTTTCATTATTAATGTGGCTATCATGACATTTGGCAATGAATGGCTTTTAAAAAGGAATTATGAAATCGTTGTAGTATAATTTCCGCTTGTGACTACCATTTACTTTGTTGTTTCAAATGGATTTTAGCATAAATTTAAAAATTGATTTATAAGTTATTAATAACTTATAACCAATTGGTACTCCAGATGATTAACTGTCACTGAATGCCACAAACGAAATGTTGACCTCATGAAGCATTAATTAGCATAAGATGCATTGTGATAATATTACTCCAGCTGTTACACCTCATTCCCAAATTATGGAACCCTGAATGTGAATATCTCACTCTCATACACTTATTGTACTACATGTAATTTTTTATTGTTTGCTATGTACGGTGTATTCATGCATGTTGTATGTATCAATTGATACCTAATTGGTATTTTATTCGTTTTTTACCATTTTTGGTAAATATTGTATATAATGCTTACACCAAAGTTTATGTGTGATTTTTAGATATATATATATATATATATTACAGAGAATTCAGCACTAAATAATTGACTAGTAGGCTATGTATTCCCCTTTTGAAACTAATCTGATATAATGTTGATACTTACTAATTGAATTGCTTTATGTAACTTTACTTTTTCCTATCTTTAATGTTGTATGGCAAATCAAAACATGACCCTGCACATTTTATTAATTTTTATTATTCTGAAGATAGGATGTGGTTGATTACCTAATGTTTTGGGATATTGGTAATTTTAAATTTTACCAATAATAACCTCTAGATGCAATTGAATTGTTATCCCCAGCAACTGTGCAAGTCCCGGGTTGAATCTTCAGATTCTTGTTACTATTGTACGTAAAATGTTTTCTTGATAAAACACGACTTATGCGTTTAATACCATGCACCTTTTTACTTTTGGAATGAAATTAATAAATATAATTTCTTTCCATGAAGATATTGACATGGATTTTGTGTGTGTCTTAATTAAATTAATGTACCAGGCTCAATCCCAGTTAAATGGGCAAGTGGGTTTAGTATTCGAATTCAATCCAATTCAAAGTGGACAGTAACCCAATTAACTTTAACAAGCTCAATCCCAGTTAAATAGGCAAGTCGGCAGGGGTGTCGGAAGGAAACGTGTGCGGCAGGGGCGGTTGGTCGAGAAAGGAAAATCTAATTCGCGAGACAAAAATTTACTGAGCGGCAATGACAATTTCGAATATATACTTATAGATTTTTGCCTAAATTCACTGTAAATTAAGCCTTATAATATTTTTTCTTGGAGATGAAAGGGCAAGTCTGCCCCCCTTGCACCTCCTGGCCAGGGGCAGCAGGGGCAATTGCCCCCATGCTGCCCCCCTTGTTCCAGCACCCTTGCTCGGTTTAGTATTAAAATTCAATTCAATTCAAAGAGATCACCCAATTAACTTTAACAAGCAATGTTAACTCAGCCTACCTGACCATGAAAATTATTGAAAAAGGACTGATGAAATAGGTACAGATCGACTTTCCATGCAGAATTTCATGATGTCAGCCCTGCTCAGTTGTTTCTACCAGGTGTCTCACCTTACCTGCTCGAAGTCCTTTTTGGCACAGAAGAACCTCCTGGCTTTAGAAAGTTGTAATGCAAGTCTGGATTCATCTTAGGGACCGTTCAGAATTTATGACTGGGGGCCAGTGGGGGGGGGGGGACTGTTTTGGCTGAGGGGGTACCAACGCATGAATCTCAAGGGGGGTGTCAATTTTTTATGGGAAGTTCTGACAAAACTCCCAGCCCCCCAGTCATATATTCTGAACGGTCCCTTAGTGGATTTTTTCAGAACTTCTGGAAGGTCTCAATTTCTACTAGCAATTGAAAAGGTGCCTTCAGGTGCCCCCCAGGTGCACCCCTCCAGATGCCCCTAGAGGTCAGTGCTTCATTCTCCCGGGTGCCTCCGGAGGTGCCCCCAGGTACCCAAGAGGTGCCTCTTGAGGTGCCACTGGGCAGCTCTGAATGGGGGCACCTCTGAAAGGGAGCACTTCAGAAAGGCGGCACCTCAGAAAGGGGACAACTTGGAGGCAGGGGCACCTTGCAGGAGGGGGGCATCTTGGAGGAGGGGGGCAACTTGAGGGCACCTTAGGGGAGGCACCTCTGAAGGGCACCTTGGGGGGGCCGGGGCCCTTTCTAAGGTGCCCCTTTCCAAGGTGTCTCCTCTAGGTGCCCCCTCCTCCAAGGGGCCCCTTTGGAGGTGCCCCCTCCACTTTGGAAGAGCCCCCTTGCCTTGGGAGGTGCCCGCTCAAAAGGTGCCCAGGTGGTCTCGAGGTTTTCGCTGCTCCAAGGTGCCCCCTTGAGGTGCCCCAGAGGTGCCACCTGACATGCCCTGGGAATGCCCCCCAGGAGGTGAGAGTGAAGTGTGTGGAAGTTTTTGACGGGAAGGCAGAGGGTGGCGCCAGTCCTAAACGTGAGCAATAGCGTGGTGGGGAAAAACAGTAGAGGCAGAAAACGTAAATAAGGGAGCTGTTTCACTGTTATTCGCTGTTATCAGAAGGAGAGGATAGATCAATAAGGATAGGTGGACAGTTTAGGTGAGTGGCATTGCTCGGGAATGAGTTTAAAGCTGTTGCAGGTGTGAGCATGTCACCCATTATTTGTGCATCTTAAACCCGGCAGGGATAATGTGCACACGGCACTTTAAAGCGGCCCTTGAGGGCTGCAGTAAGAGAAATATGCAAGTAAGGTAGGGGGTGGCCTGGGGGCCCATTGGAGGAGAGGGCACATTGGAGGAGGGTGCTCCTTGGAGGAGGGGGCACATTGTGGCACAACGGGGGGACCTCAGAAAATGGGGGGGGGGGGATTTTGGGAGAGGGGGCACCTCAGGGGAGGGGGGCACTTCAGGAGAGGGGGCACCTGGTGGGTACTTTGGAGGAAGGGGCACATTGGAGGAGGGAGCTCCTTGGAGGAGGGAGCACCTTGGAAGAGGGGCACCTTGGAGGAGGAGGCACTGAGATGGCACATGGGGGACCTCAAGAACACCTCAAGGGGTATCTCGGGGCACCTTGGGGGGCACCTAGGAGAGGCACTGACCTCTTGGGACACCTGGAGGGGGGCACCTGTGGGTCACCTTCAGGGGCACCTCGGGGAGGGCTTCAGGGAGCAATTCGGGGGGCACCTCGGGGCTCTTCACTTCTACCTGGCTCAACCATCGTATCTTCCTCATCTTACCCGCATTTTAAAGCTCTTCTCAAGCCCATTCCATCTGTCAATGTCTCAATGCCCATACACTTTTACCTATTTGCCTAATCCCCACTAATATTTGAGTTAAATCTCAGGTCACATGACCACCGCAGTTGCCAGCTATTAACGCCTCCCACAGACATGTTACTCACTCAAACTATCCACCTATCCTTCTTTGTTGCTCTCATACTTCAGATGGTAGCCCACAGCGGTCTAATTCCTCCCTCATTTACATTTTCATACTCCCCCACTCATCTGCCACCAGGAGTGCATGAAACTGCATATCTCTCATATTTTCCTCCACAGAGGGCAGCATGTGTCTTTGTTCGTTTTAAGCTCGAGACACTGCCATACCAAACGCCACCTACCAGGACGAATTGCTCCCGCAACTAATCAGGCTCTACCTGCCTCTTCATAACATCTTAGGCCTCCAGCCAACATCTGCTTCCCATCTACAGGAAAATTTCAACAATTTAACCCCTTTCAATTTCATAGCCTGTTCAGGTTTAAACACGTACATGTCACTCTAAATACCAGTACCAAATGTCCATAAACTATTCCTTTACTTTTACATAGTTTAATTAACACGACAGCATCACTTCACGATAATTCATTGTAAACTTCTTTTACTATAATGGGCATTTTCTAGTTCTATACATTTCCATCAATCCAAATTTCCTTTCAACACATCTTTTCCTTTCCTTATGAGCCATGCCCTCAATTACAAGCTCAGGTGTAAGTACACTTGACTGTACCTTACACCAATACATATGCCAGTGCATTTGTAACTTCAATTCCTCTACCACCAATCTTTACTTATATTACAATTATTACTCAAATGCTATTTCAAATGGTCAGCATGCAACACGGGGCCAGATGTCCATGCAGGTGCATGGGGGGGGGGGGTTAATTATTCCCCATTACAGTCCTGCCCCAAATCATGGGTAAATCTAGTTTTTGCACAATACTAGCAGAACTGCAGAATTTCTACACAGAATTGCTGAATTCTTTTACAATTTCTGCAGAATACAGTGTTTAAAATTATGCAGAAACAAATTTAGGTGTTCTGGAAAAGCCATAAAAAATGGCAATTAAAAATCAAAATATCAGTTGGGAAGAGCAGAGCACAGTGAAATACATTTTTAACACACCTAGCTGTTACCTGTAAATTATAATTTCTCTCTGATGCCAGCCGTCGAGATCTAGTAGTGCTCTTATTAGTTTTCGCTGGGATTGAATCCACAGCTAGGACCCCTTGACTGACTCCAAAATGCAATGGATCCAAAATGATCCAACTGTGGCGCCACCTAGTAAGGGAGAGGAGAAGTACGCATGCTCACATCGATTATCAAAATGGCGACCGTCGAGTTGGCAGTCTGCGTGGCAGAATCGCACCTGTAGATTTTCACCCATCTTAAATGAGTTTTCTTCAAAACTGTAAGATCCACTGGATGCAGGGAGAAACTATGCAGCATTTGGTAGACGCTGAGCCATCAGGATGTCTTGGTTAGGAAGCGGTCTCTCTCAAATCACCGGACAAATTTCCAATTTCACCAAAGAGGTTTTGACAGAAGGGACAGAGGAGGTTGATGGTTAGTGGATTTAGTCTTTTCTGATTGTTCTCAAATTAAAATGACGTTTTCTGAGTTTTCCATACAATGTGCTGGTGTGTATGGGGTGAATCTATTGGAGAAATTGCATTGGAGGGATGCTGTTTGTTTGACAATATGTGTGATGGCTGCTGGCTGCATTCATTTTCCCTGCTGCTTCCCCACCCACTTTTCTGCAATGGAAGCAGAGCTGTCACTTGATGCTGGGGGTTGTCAATTTGTGTATCGGAGAATGAGAATGGCTTCAATATGAATGCAAAAATAGGTATGGGATTATATACATCTCTACATGGATGGTGGGGATTTAATTGAAGATGCTTTGACCATCTAATTGGTTTGCATAATTTTAGGCACAACAGCTGCATCATCTGCACTGCCAGCAGTGCTGCCTTCATAATCATTTGCAGCCGCAGCAGCAAGGGCTGCCTCAGTGTGCTGCAGCATCAGTTGCAGAAGCCACTGCAGGAGTTGCAGGCAGCAGCACCAACAAGGACTGCTTTGGCGGCCATGGCTTGAACCAGCAGCAGCGACAGCATCACCACCAGCACCGAGCTGCTCCTGCAGCAGCCCAGGACATTATCATAATCATGATAATGCTATAGGAAGCTATCACTGCTTTTACATCCTTTTATATTTGTGATGATATTGCCTGTATTTTCAATCCGGACGCTCTTTTACCACCATTTCCACGATGTATGTACTGCACACAGGACAGATTTAGCGTTCCACATATGTATGCATAGGATCGGCGATTGATTTGTGTGCCTCGTAGGCCAGCACATACTCCCAGAGATCGCAGCCAGCCTGAGACGTGCAGAAAAAAGACAGCGACAATAATGGCATTGTATAGTGTACGTTTGTCCGACGCTATTATTGTTTGTGTTTATTACACTCTTGTAACATCATTATTGATTATCTAGTGCCTCTAGTTAGATTAGTCATAGCTCTTTTGCTGTTTCTCTGGTTTCCTTACATATTGCAGCCTTGCAGGTAATATTTTGTGAGCTTGCTGCTGATGTCTTTACCATGATTGCATGCTCTTCACAAATATGTCATTTTACTCGGCAATAATGGCTATGTGTTGATTGCATTGCATTTTATGATAAGCTATTGCTTCTAAATTAGTGTAAACATTGCTCAATAAGTAAGTGGATTGAAGATATTTGCCAATTTGCCATTGTTGAGTTTTATCATTGCATTACATAGTTCCATAGACTATATATATGTATATGTTGCATGTAGATAAGTACATCTGTTTCATAGGTCCTGATAAGCAATTAAATCTAGATTAGACCAAATAAGTGAGATATCAATGTTCATGTATTATGAATCACCAATATGCTATATATATACCAAATTACATCAAAATTACTCTAATAGTGCATATATGTGTTTTGATGTGTTGAATAGATTTTTGCCATAGTTGTGTATTGTCATTGTGCTACTCTAGTCAATGCTGTGTATACAATAGTCCTTACTGACAATCGAAACTGTTCTTTCAAATTTTAGGCTTCAAACTTCAATGCACATCTTTGTATACTTGTTGCTAACTCAATCAAACAATGGCTTTGCATGTATCTTCGCTCATTAAACATGTTAAGGAGCAATTTTGGTTAAAACTATCAGGCAATTAAATCGAATTAAAACATTTCTGTGAGCTGACATTTATCTATGATATAATTTGAAATATTGAAGCATGGAATTACCTTTGCAAGATTTCCAGTGAGATATTTGAAATTCCTAGATCCAGAATTGCCATTAATCACCTGTCTGTGGATGAAAGATTTTTTTTTCTAAATGATTAAAAAATGAATAAAATAGTTTAGCTTATGGTTTTGAGCCATCCCTTGCAACCAATGCCCGTCTATTGCCCATATAATCCCTTTGCTGCTATAGCTGTATAGGGGGAGTGGGTTGGTCTTGTGGTAGTGTGCTGGACTGCCAATCGCTGGGTCCATTGTTCGAATCCAGCTCTTGCCGGGTCACCTGGGCCTATGTTGGACAGCTGTTTCAATCATCCTTCGCCTCATTGCCATGTCCTCCTCCTTGTCCTAATTAGCCTAACAAGTGCATGAATACAGGACCTAAAGCACAATCATCCTTTTTCCCTTTGCTGCTATAAATGAATAAAATGATGCTTCAAGAGCCACATCCATTATCTTAAAATTACCTTTAAATTGATGATCATGATGATGATGAGCAATTTAGCTTGCAAATCTGCTCTAAAAAATTTGCTATTTAATTTAACAACTGTAAGAAATTGATTTTTTTTTCTTTTTTCAGTACATCGGTTTTGTATTGTATCCCAACTGTTCCCAACTGTTCATATTTGGTAATTGGCATATGTAGCAATTCATTCCAATTACAATAAAATGCTGTCATCAAATCAACCTCCCTTATTACCAAATTCAGAGTGAATATATATAATTATTAATTTTGAAAGAAAAATTGTGTTATTAATAACAGTGTAAATAACTTTGGGTTTCTGAAATTTGGTCCTAAAATAACAACATGATGATATTAAATGAACCCTTAGCATGCTTGGCATTGACTGAAACATAAGAGCTACCGGAGTAAATTTTAAACTTCTATTGTATAGTAGTGACCAGTGACTGACACTGTTGTAAACTATTTGTAAAATAGATTTTGAAAATGTTTATTTTGTGCGTAAGCCTATTATGGTGTAAGCAGATTTTACGTTATCCATCCGCAATGTAAAATATTTTTATTTTTGTGGCTATGTTGCCCATATCATAATATATTAATTATGCTTACAACTTAAAAATTGTATTTGCGCAAAAAAATGCTTCAAATGGTGTATTTATATTGTGCTACTCTATATTTGATACCAACCGTGGGGATCATTTCGAAAATTTGTGAATTATATCATCATTGCTTTGAAATATATCTAAATCTCAATGGAATTGTGGAACATGTTGAAAAACGGAAAGAAAAAGTCACATCTTGGAAAAGTGTAATTGTATTATTTAAATTTTCTAACCGCCTGGAAAGTTGCATAAATCTTTGCTTGCCCTATGTCTGACAATCTTCGATGTGTAGATTGCAGGGCCTGAAATATGCTGGTAATTTCTGGTGAGCACCATAGAAAGTAGATGGTGGGCTATGCTTTGTAATCTGGACAACAATGTGCATTCCAATGATTTCATTCATGGAGTTTCATTAGTAATCATTACTATTCTCCACTGCAGTGAATGTATTGACATTTTGTTCTGACTTCTAAGTTCTGTCATTGTTTCATTGTGTTGGCATGTGTTTAAAAATATTATCTGTGTATTTCATAGTTGCATGAGATTTATAAGTTATGTTCTTGAAAAAAGATTCACTGAGTGCTCAATTCCTTGAATAGAGTATGTATTACCTGCTTTGAGAGAGAATACAGTATTAAACATATTTTTGAGAAACCTGGATGTTTTTGCCTGAAAAGTTTTCAAGTTATTGTTAAACTTATACATTTGTTCAGTATGGAGTCGCCAACTGTCAGGGATAACATGGAAAAGGGGGAAACAGGGAAAGTGGTGAAAAAAATCCCCTGCAGGCCAAAATCTGTGAATTTGAAATTAGGCTTCAAATTCAGGGATTTTATTTCAATTGTGTTCCTGCATGAACAAGCCATATATCATGTATATCTTGAGCCAAAATCCCTAAAAAGTTATGGTTTTTAAATTCCGATTGGCAGGGAAATTTCTCGCCTAATTTCAGTGGCTACAGGGTAGCCTGTCAAAAGGTTTCTGGATATTTGTGAACTTGATAAGTTCAAGTTGCATTGAAAAATAAATGGGTGATGAATTATCTGATCTGTGTGGCTAATTTTAGTGGTTAGTCAGCGAATGAATCAATTTTTTGTCAGATTAGTAAGATTACTCATTGTGACTGTTATTCCTTTATCGGATATCCGATATCAGTGTTCATGCTTGGTTGTGAAATTATCAAATTTCCAACAGAGGGCAGCACAGGGCAGGTGTGTTCAAGCTTTCAGGTATTCTGCGTGTTGTGAGCCTTTCAGCTGCTTATCAGTTCATTTCTGTCATTCTGTGTGCTGCTTCCCTGCTGAAATAACTGATTGCGTAGCTTATTTAAATGTTGCAAATTATCGAGAGTTGTAAAACGTTCTGACAGACCATTAACGTTATCAGGTTATTCCTAAGAAATGCACACAGTTTGGAATTTCATTAAATGAGGGTTATGTAGACAAACTATTAAAGTGCTTGTCTTATAGATGTCCCTCTTTACTGCAATACTGTAACAAAATTAGGAAGAAATAAATGTCTTGAGAGTATTGAGTCTTTTGGATACCGTGACGAGCACCCTCGCAAGCCAACCTTGGCAACCTAAGCCCCAGGCCCCACTATGTGGGTCACAGTGGTGTTACTGATGCTGCTGCCGCTGGCCTGCTGCTACATGTATATGCATAAGATGACCAGTACTGATTTGAAGTTTGAATGAGTGCACAGACTTCATTCTGCCTCAGCCAGGGACAAGAGCTGACAAGACTGTTGGCAAATTATAGCTAGACAATTTTAGCCCAGACCAATACAGATTCTTATAATATTTTGCACCAATTTATGAGTTCTGCAGCACTGTGTGCCAGCACAATTTTGCATTAAAAATTTACAATGATTCTCACAAATAAATGTGCAGCGTGACAAAATGAAGTCAGTTACATTCCAAATCACTGTGTAAATGCATTTCAAAGCTAACAGTATTGAAATCAGAATATATCTAGAAAGAATAGAATAGGATAGAATAGAATGTAGAATAGAATAGAAAGAAATCATATGGTAAAATGTGATATATATAGTAGAGAATAGAAAGACATATTAAGTATTGAGAAATTGAGAATATATGGTCTTTTGATAGAACATAAGTTACATAACAGAATAGGAGAGATAATATGTGAGGATTTCCAAGACAAGTCCACGTGGTCCTGCAGAGAGCACACGGGTCACTTGCTTCATGCTTGTAGAGAAGGGCTGAAGAAGGGGGGGGGGGGGTGAATGCTTCTTGAGCCTGATTGGCTGCCTCACAAGAAGCTCCAGAAAAGGTCACATAAATTGGCGCTTAGCACTGGGACAAGCAGCGGAATCATTGGTGGGCAGCTAATTGTGTCAAAGTTGAAATAGTGAGGAGGTGGCTGTGGGTTCCAGGGGGTGCCGAGGATGCGTGACGAGTGGAATTTCCAATGTTAGGATTTCATCCTTCGCCTCATTGCTGTGTCCTGACTTGTAACTGGCCTACCAAAATGCATAAATTTAGGGCGTAACGAGTCAAACTAACGACCCACATTGATTGGCCCCAATTGACCGTCTATGATCAGACTATCTATCTTGTTGTCAGTTTATAGGCCTATGCCCTATGGCTACTGTCATTTAGACCTGTTGTATCAGTTGAGGAAGAACTAAGCCCATTCTACATTTTATTCATGGAATTTTCTCAACATACTTTGTAATCAACAGTATGACACAGTGAACTGTGAATTATTCTGACAGTCTCCGAACTTTCATATTCTCTCCAATCTCTTGGTAAAGTTTATTTAAAAATTGCTAATTTGGATGATTTTCTTAAGTCTTATCGATGGAGGATTGTTTGTGCGATTAGTTTCCAGGTGTCAGTGCAATCAGCGAGCGACAGTGTTAGATTTGCCTCCAGAGGGAGTTGTTGTGAAATTCTTGTCTCAGGCTGTGACAGACCCTTGGCTTGGCAGGAAAAAGGGGAATATATGTGACAATATTTTAACATGCTGAAAAAATAGGCTATTTCCTGTACCTTAGTGTGACATTGTAAAATATGTCCTAATAGTTCAATCTTTTATATACTAAGCATTTCTCACTGTCCTGACTACATTTTTCAGCAATATTTTGTGATCATTTAGCATAAAATATGAATGTATTTCATGAATTAAAAGGCAATGGGCTTTTTTCCTTGTGTAATTTTATGCAATTTAAAGAGTTGGAATCTTTTAATAATTTGCTCTTTGCTGTACAATGTAGTATACGTGTGCGATCTGTATTGAACTGAAAGTAATAAAAAAAAATTATGTTAAGGTATTTGTCAAAAGTTGGATGGATGAAATTTTTGATGAGAGTTTTTATTTTGAGCCGAACATGTTGAATGAATGATTAAAATGATCAGGGGCATATCTAGAAATGTACCGAGGGGTGAGGGCATTACATGGGGTGAATACAGGGCCCTTCGCGGCTTTTCCCATCTCTTCCATGTAAATTTTGGCCTGGGATGGCCCAATAGCCACTGATTAAAATTTAATCAATTTTCAAAGAGTGCAATTTAATGTCGTGAGAGGTTGAACTGAAGTATTTAATGACTAATCAAAATGCTAATAAACAAGGTTAGGAAGTGGGATAAGCCAAATATAATTTTTTTTATTGTCTGTAGTCTGCTGATAAGTTTGTTACTTTGTGTCATAGCTTATTATGTAGAAAATGACCCGTTAAAAGCAACAGGTAGAATTTGTAGTCAAGGAAAAATACTTAAAAAGGTGCTTTGTCACATGAGCTAGTCTGATTTATTAGTTGAGAAATGACTGGTGATTTACTCTCGTGAAATGGCCTGATTAGTTATCTTGGTGATTGGCGTTTTCAAATGAATCACTGATAAGACGCTGTTAATTTATTCGCCGCTTCCACTTGAAGAACTTTGCAATGTGACCATGTGTTGCAACTTGTAACTCGTGTTGTAACTCATTTTGAAGTCTCAATTGTTGTCCCAAGTCGTCTCGTTTCTCTTCAAGAGTCTGGTGAAATTTTTACAAAGCTTAAATCGTCTACAAAGTGTTTGTAATTAAGAGGTAGTCCTTTCAAGAGATACACCTGGGCCTATGTTGGACGGCTGTTTCAATCATCCTTAGCCTCATTGCCGTGTCCTCCTCTTGTCCTAATTAGCCTACCAAGTGCATGAATACAGGACGTAAAGCCCCAATCATCCATCCATCCATCCTTTCAGGAGATATTGATGTTAAGAATTTTATATTTTAATTTAGAGATCTTGAGAAGTTTGTGAGACATGAAAGGAGTAACCACGCCTTGTGTTTTGTTAAAGTTGTAAGTAGGGTATTAAAATATTGTAAAATTAATTTATATGTTGCTAGCTAATAACTAGCTGGAGTATTTGCCACTGATGAGGGTTGGTTTGGGTTCCTTGTTGTCGTGTGTGTCAAAGTTTAATGGTATTTTAATAGCTCACAATTATATGTCAATAATCATACATTGTAGAACTTCTGTTGATTCAAGACTTTCAGTTCAACTGGAAGCTTTACACATGCTGAGAAGACTGGACTCATGTGGTCCATATTCATTCAGATATTGCATTTTGGTTATTGCATATTGCAATGTGTAATATGGGACAGGGAGGAGAGGCTTGGGCGCAATATTGAAACTGCTCGAGTGCTTATCAAATGAGGCGAGGTGGACTATCTAAGATAGTGCTTAGCAAACTGCTTGCGGACCAGAGTCCTATCTTGATAAGTATAAGATGTGCGCTCACACCTGAGTTCTTTCTTGCACTTGTGTCTTGCCTGTAGCACTGCTTGCCTGATTAATATGGCATTTTTCGCAAGAACAAATAACTCTATCTGATCAGATAAGAGGAATGTTTGCCAATATGGCAAATAATGGCGGCTGCACCATGGTCCCCTTCTCAACCTCGGTCCCCGGTCCTCGGTTCTGGGTCCCCGCTGGCCCGTGAGGTTTAGGCGTCTCAAGCGGCCATTTTGAATTTTTTTTGCTCTTATCGGAGCAAAAACTTTCTTTTTCCTTTAAATACCTACTACGTGACCCAGTATCAATAGCGTATATCAATTGGTGTCCTAATGTCCTTCGAGGACTTAAGGATCAAAGTATTTAGTATTTCCTCTTTTTAGCGTTTAATACATGTGTACGTTATTGTACGAGCTGGGCAAATAAAAGATCCCTCACATGGGCGTAAAGGTGTACAATTATGTGTTGAGGACTCCTGTTTTGTCTCATGTCTTATTTATCAACCCTCTTAGTATTGCCCTGGACTTCTAATTGCTTTGTCCTGGATTTTGATTCATCTCTGGCCGGATCACCTGGACCTCCTACATTTCTATATAGCCCACGAAGGTGCTGCAGAGGTGTTAAACCGTGGATCTAGGTTGCTCAGCACTCAGCGCTTTCAATGATCCTTCGCCTTATGACTGTGATCCCCTGTCCAAACTAGTGCATAAATATGGGCAGTAAAGCTCCAATTGTCTATGCATATGATTTGAACACGGTGGTGGCCTCAGAAAGATGCACTGTCCATATCTGCCCCTGAGACCGATTTGGTTAAGATTTATAAAAACTATAGAAATATGGGAATTAATTGCAATATGATTGATACTGATAAAACTTACAATAGCCTTTCAAAAAGTTTCCAAAATAGAATTATCCTTATGACTAACTTCGTAAGTACAGCTACTGCACAATGTATCGGAAAACTCAGCATATGTCATATTATATATTAAGTGATACTTTTTAGAGAGTCACTCAGAAATAGAAATGTGAATTGGATATGTGTTAAACTAATTGACAGTATGTCTCCCATTGTCCAAAAAATGTGTAAGAAGTTCTATGAAGGTCTCATTATGACTCCTATAGAATTTGGAAGTTTCTTGAATAGGCTGAGAACTTGTTACAAATTGGTCTATACTGAACTGCCTGTTTTAGACCTGGCTTACTTTATATCAATGCAGAGTTCTTAGCTGTTCATTTATGTGGCAAATGTAATTGGAAGTACAGCTGGAATAAAAATGTATATTACTTAGTGTGATGAAAATGTCGCATATCGCAAGCTGGTGTTATAACTTGGGTTCCTACAGGGTGTCTGCCAATCCTGGAAAAGCCTGGAATTTGGTTTCTCAATTTCCAGGCCTTGAAAAGCCTGGAAAAACCAGCATTTTGAAAAGGCCTGGAATTTAGTTTGTATGGAAATTAGTTTGTATGGAAATAAAAATAGTCTACTGCTAAATTTTTGGCAATTTTTAGCGATGATAGGACCAAAGGATGAATGTCGTGTTCAGAAAAAAATGTGTGTATCGTGTCGTTAATTGGTCAATTCATCAACAAATTGGCCTGGAATTTTGGAAAACTTGGCCTCGAAAAAGCCTGGAATTTGGTTTCAAAAAAGTTGCAGACACCCTTGTCTTACAATTCAGGAACCACTGTACAGCAGCAAAAATGCAATTTTGAATATCAACATCATTATAATGTGAATATTTTGTCTTTGCAGATCATGTCACGGAACTCAGGCTTGCCAAAACCAGGGTGGTCGACCTGGAAAACCAGACCCATGCACAGAAAAACGAAGTGAGTAGATAGAGAAACAGAGAGTAGAAATAGAAACTTTAGAAAGACAAACAGAGCTCTAGCAATGCTAGAGAGACAGATAGACACTTGTAAGACTGGGTCTAAATCTCAAAACCTGATTGAGTATTTTAGTAGCAGCTGCTTAACTGTTTAATTTTCTCCGATTCCCCAAATTCTCGATGTTGGACGGCTGTTTCAATCATCCTTCGCCTCATTGCCGTGTCCTCCTCCTGTCCTAATTAGCCTTCCAAGTGCATAAATACAGGAAGTAAAGCCCCAATATCCCATCCATTTATCCCCAAATTTTCAAAGATATTAGCCTTCAAGAGAAAGATGAATTTTACCTCAGAAATGAAGTTCATTGATGAACAACTATAAAACTGTATCAAGGTTTTGAAAAGTAGTCTCCTTTGAATTAATAAAGTTTCTTAGTTCACATTTTCTATTATTTTCTTTTCCACAGATGGAGAGACTGAGGGCCATAAACAGTGAACTTCTAGACAAACTCCAGTCTTCAGAACTCCAAATATCTGCTATATCTGGCGAATACAGACTGAAACTACACCAGAGCCAGGTACGTTGTCAATCAAAAATATTTATACATTAAAATTTAGAATATGTTATGTATTGTTCTTTTGTTGAAAAAATATTCTTTCTGGGGCTACATGAAATCTTGTTTTAATATTTGTTTGAAGTTTTTGTCAATTTTCATAAAATTCATTAAACCTTCGAAAAGTTCTCTGTAAATCAGGCAAAGAAGTTATAATTTTGAGATTCACCAATAGGACTAAAAAAGATGTGATTTCCAGGGAAAGAAAAAATGATACGGAAATTTCCCACAATGAGAGATGTCTTTTCTCTGAAGAGAGGTGGTGATGACTACTCCAAAATCACAAGCCGAATAATGGTTTTGAAAAATTTTGTAACAAGTTTTGAGTAAAAATTGTAGCAAGATCAATTTTCGTTCCGGTGGGAAGAAAATCTTTTGGGTTGGTCGGTCCGAGAAGATACTGCTAATAACGTCTGTCTATAGTGATATTAAATTCCAAAACTAATGATATTAAAATTTATTAAAGCATGTATTAAAGCAAATATTAGAGCATGTATTAGAGCATATATTAGAGCATATATTAGAGCATGTATTAGAGCATATATTAGAGCATATATTAAAGCATATTTTAAAGCATATATTAAACGCATTTTACTTGTATATGTTTCAGGAGGAAGTCAAGAATCTGAAACAGCAACACAATGAACTGCTCGATCTGCAAAGGAAGATGGCTGTCAGCAGCGCAGCGTCATCCACAGTCACTTACACATCCCCCGCTTCAGCAGCCTCCCACCACTCTCCAGGTTAGTACAGTGTTGAATGATGACGTCTTTCTGCTTTTATTTTGACAAATTCTATGTAGATTAGCTTTGCTTTCTTTATTTGTGTTTTGTAGATTTGTTAGAATATTTATCAAAATTGATGAGTGAAAAATTATTTCATTCCAAGATATATTAAATTATTTATTGATTCACATCACAATGAAAAATACATTGAATTTATAGAATGGACCTATGTAATTCTTGTTTATTAGGCTTGTCAATGACTCAATATGCTACCTTACAGTTTTTATCAAAAGACTTAAATCATCGGCAGTTTCACTTTTTCGAAAATCAAATTTCAACAATGTTCAAGGCGTCCTTTTCAGTTCCATTTTTGAATGCTTTTTGGATTCTAAACAGATTGTGTCTTTTTTTTTACTCTGGTCCAATGATGTAGTTGTCAAAGCTGAAAAAAAAAGAAAAGTTTTTCAAAATGATACTGTGCTCAAAACTGAAATAAAAATTGCATATGAGCGGTGCTCCTGTTGAGATCAGAAGTGCAGTCACCAGATATTTTGTGGAATTTGACCCCTTGTGCCCTGTTTTAAGATTCATTTTCAAATTTTAAAGATTTTGTTGGTTTATATAATTATTGTACCAGAACTTGTTTTTGATGTGATATTTTGAGGTTATAAAAGTTTCTTCTAATGTGACTATTGCCTATCAACAGATTAACACTTTCTAAATTTAATCTAGACTTTCAAAATGTCTTATATTTTATCGAGACTCAGTATTGAACAATATCTTGGTTGGTGATTATGATTAATTGGTGTAGAAATATCGGCAGAAATGATAGATGTTGTTTTAGTTTATCTAAGACATACATTGCTATCAGCGATATGAGGTCATTACTTGTTTTCGAACTAGTCTTTCTCGATAACTTAGTTGATACCTTATCTCAAGACAACTTTTTTATTGTCTGGTAAAAGTAAGTGCTTTCGTTATAATTAGACAGGATTGTCAGGTCATATACTGGCATGGCAATAACTTGGAAATTAATTGTTCCTATAGTTTATGGGAGGAAAATGGCAATGAGAGAGACCAAAAAACAACTCAATTCCAGAGTCTCAACTTCAACTGTCAAGGCAACTGGAACCTTAGCTTAGTTGGAAGTGAACTGGTCTGTCAATTGTTGGGTCTTGGGTTTAGTTCCAGCTCTTTTCAGGTCAATCATGAAATGATTATGTTTACTTAACGACAACAGTGCTGTTCTGGAATGGAAGGCCCGTCTAAAAATTTGTCTTTTGGTATATTTTCATACTTCACTAGTTCTTTGAAAGAAGTTTACTGATATATTTAGTCTGCGATTTATATACATCATCCATTATTACAAGTCTATTAATGTTTTCCATTACAAAGGTAAACGTTCAGACAACGTTTATTAAGATAGTGGATAACTACTCAATGTTTCCAAGTTTCTGGAAAAGTCGTCCAACTTTCAATCAATTGAATTATTTGAAAATTAGATTAGTACGAGTCACGTACGCGAACACGTTTTTTAATCAACTTTTTTTAACGCCTTACATATTCTACATATTATCTGACTGATAAGCATTGTATTTTAGCGTGTGCTGTTTGACCGTCAAATGTTATCAACAGGACAGATTGAAAAAACAATTTTTTTATAGTCATTGTAGTACATAGAAATAGTATTTTAGCGAATTGGGTGGGATGGTGTGACAAAAACTTCAGGGAACTAAAAATGATTCAATGACTGAATATAAAGTGAGTTTTACAATTTTTTTAATTACATTGAACTTATTTTGGATGTATGATAACATAGTTATGATTAGCGTATAATTTTCATATTCGAAGGCTAACAAGTTTGATACTCTTACTTGAATACTTGGTTTTGTTCATGAGACAATAACTGAATTTTTTTTTTAAAGTTTTAAAATAATTTATAGAAGAATAGTACCTTGAGAACCTCAGAATTTTTTGTTAGAAAGTTTCTGAATATGTGTGTTTAACAGAAACTCCAGATGCTTCACAGTTAATTGGAGATACAATGTTATAGATAAACAAAAATCTTTAAAAAATATGAAGTTTTAATAAAGAATTGGGAAAAATTCTTCCTTTATGTGTAAAGCTCCAATGCAATTGGATAAATGAACGGAAGACGATCTTTAACAATGACTGCAGGTTGCGAATCTGCGAAATGATAGGGCTCTGGTTGTCCTGACTACCTGAAAAGGGCTTTGGACTAGTGAAATTTGACTAAAAAATGGATAATCATCATGTTTATTTGTGAGCCTTTCAAGTTTGGTCCAGGCCTTTCTAAAAGCCATCTCTCAAACTGAATGACTGGCTTTTCTTCCATGACATTTATTGCAATATGTTGCTGTGGCCATGTCACAAAACGGTCATAAGGACAGCTACACTCGTAACCTCACACACCTGTATTCTTGTCACAGCACACCTGTGTTTCTGTGGACTTTACCCTCGTTCAAGTCCTTTCGCAATTTGTGGTTAAGGACCCCTGCGTTCTGTTTTCCCTGATAATGTGGATAAGATAGCAGATTGTCGTATTTCTCCGATTGTAACTATTTGTAATTCTTCGACTGGTAGGCTTCATGGGGAATTGTGTTGCTAAGGCTCAAAGCAATGTGGCAAGATTTTGAGACACGGTTCTGAATGAGCTGGCAAGTAAAAGATCCCGCACATGAGGTGAATTTGTGAGGTGTCACAGACCCTTCTCTTTTCACCAGAGGCAAGAAGAGCCTTAGATGACTGAAACTGTATAAACTGTCCACATGTCAAAGATTCCACATCTGAAATTGTCCGTGTCACAGGGAGGTTTCATGTTGAGGTATCTTCATTGGAGTGACCACTGTACTTCATTGGTCATGTATCATTGATGCAATCAGATAAGGTCGCACTGATTATTCGTATAGATACGGTACCTGACAGGCGGCCATGTTTGCTGTTTTCAGGGCTGGGAGGGGCGGACGAACACGATTTTCACGATGTCATCTCAGGTCAACACGAAATCTACCAGCTCCGATTGGAGGTTCAGAGACTCAACACAGAGCTGACCCACTGGAGGACTCTTGCTGAACAAACTGTAAGTTTAATTTAATTATTTTCCACCATCGAATACTATTTTTTTCTCCTTTTTTGTGATTAATTGAATCATTGTCTTTTCCGAATAAATTTTGATTAATCTTGAGTAGGCTTGATTGATTTAAATGACTTTTAGTTAATTTTCTAAACATTTTTTTAAACAGTTTTGCTTTGCTTTGATACATCAAGTAATATTGTAACATGCTTCCAATGAACCTTGTGAAAAATGTTGATATTTGACAATCCTGCAGGAAAATGTTACTGTTAATATTTAAGATTTCACCTTTGCATTTAGCCTTTCACATGTACATACCCATGTACTTTTACCAAAATTTTATAATCTACTAACTTGAAAGGAATTCAATAACTGAAAGTTACAACTTCTGTGTCCTTTTCCAAATGAAGATTATTATTTGTGCACAAATTCTTAAATTGTTTATTTCTGCTATGTCATTTCCAATAAATTTGAGATTATTGAATTCAATTGCTATATTTTGTGTTGCTTGAATGTCGTAATATTTTAAATTGTTGGATTTTTCTTTGGTAAGAAATTGGCACTGGTTGTTGAATGAATTTTTTGCAGCTTCATAAGCCTACAATGTACCCGTTCTGTTATTGCATAGACACTTCGAGCAATGTGTCAGGGGCTGGTGTTCCAATGGTGGTATTAGTCCTGTCAACATTTTGATATTTGCACAAAAGTGATCAAAGTCCGTTTGACCTTAGGATACATGGGACTGCTCTGGCTGTTTGCTCAGATCAAGCTGACTGAATAATTTAATGACCGCAGATCCACAGTGTTGTTTGCCCTGTGAGGTCACCAGGCCTATCTTAGTCACTCTGGACAAATGCCTTGCACTCAACTTTGTCTGGACTCTATGGGCAGTATGGAGTTTTACAATATTTCCAATGTGCAATGACTGAGAGAGTCAACTACACTGGTTCTATGAGGGTGTCACTGTGTGTGACTGAGGGTTGTTACGGTGGGTTGTTACGGATTGAAGTTATATTGCAGAGATCTGTATTTTTTTTCCGAAAAGTTATTTTAAAAGATTGCATTTCATTACGTAACAGTATATACAACATTATTCTATTGTATTGTATTGTGTTTAGTGTTTTCTCAAGAGAAAGAATTGTGATTAATCTTTCCATGTGATGGAGCTTAGAGCAGCCGCAAGAACAGCCGTAGTGTACATCAGAGAATATTATTTTATTGACCTATTTTCTTGCTGAAGAAGATCGTAGGTTTTAATTAGCTGTTTCCACTATAGTGCAGACCTCTGTGGCAAGTCCTTGGTTCTCGAGAGATGAGATCGGAGAGAGGAGTGCGCTGAACGAGGCATTCTGAGTATCGTCCTGGAGGATCTCGTATCAGCGATCAGTGAAACGTCAGTGCACGGTGCTTGTGCTGAGACAGATGTTCAGGCCTTTAGAATAAAATCTTTCAAGTGTCACAGATCCTGTGCCTCACCTCATAACTGGGCTCCGTTTCAAACCAGCTCTTGTCGGGTCACCAGGACCCATGTTGGGTAGCCATTTCAATCATCTTTCTCCTCATTGGTTTGTGTCTTCTTCCTGTCCTTATTGGCTTACCAAGCGCATAAATACAGGATGTAATGCCCCAAACATCCGTCCAGCCGTATCATGATTCCTTGATTGTAAACATATCATTGAGAAGATTGTGCTCTCAGCAAGCGTCCGTTTACACCCTGATGTCAATTCTATTGAATACTGTCTTGTCTATACATGCTGTATTCTCATATTACAAGATCAAAAGGTGGACACGATCTGGAGATGTCAGTTTTACGTTGGCCCACAATCTTATACCAACAAATCCTGTTAGTGTGTGACAGTGTGACTGTGTGTGGCATTTTGCTTGATAGAGGAGTCTTCTCGGCTCATCGATGAGTAAATATAAACTCAGACGGGATGCAGCCTTTGTATATGTTGTAATGGGGTTTTAAACTGAAGTTAGGTTCTGGGTTTGTCACAAATGACCGTCATGTAATGCAGCTATGTTAGTAATTGTGTGACATTGTGAATATGTCTTTCATTGGGGTTTTGAATGTGCAGTTTTCTCCTCAAGCCTAGGAAAATTGGAAATGTGCACTTTTTTTCTCCCAAATTTCCCTCACAAGAAGTGGCGTGGGCCATTAAATGCCATGGCGTATGCCATTAAATTTCACTCTTGTGACTTCATCCATTCTTCTTTGTATCAATGGTTCAGAAACTAAATTTAATAGATTCTAGATAATTTATTTAGTATTTTAGACCTGTGTTAAAATAAATTATAGTTTATTGTTACCACATCATGTGATTGATACCACGGCTAGCACTGGCGATGTTCATAAAATATTATGTGCAATAAAATTGTTTGTCCCATATGATTTATTTGTGGTGTAGCAGATAACCCAAGATGGTAAATAATGATAATGTATGAGGTAACATTGTACTGTCCTAAGGTAGGTGGAATTGAAGTCTTCAGTTCTATGGTACATAGACGACATAGGATTGTAGATTATCGCTATTGTTTTCTTGAAATTCTTGACAATGAAAGATCCATATTATGACCATATAAACAGAAGCTTGAAGTTGAAAATCTATAGAGCACTGATGCTGTATAAATTTTATATTCCTACTATTAATTTATGGACCCTGACGTCTTTCCCAGCCGAAGTATTAGTTGCTCACCCACTACAAGGTTTTAGGCTGGGTTTTATGTTCAAAATTTACATTCATATTTTGCCCCCCCAACCACATTTAACAGGTATCATGCTATTTCTCACAATTTTTCATTAAAGTTGACATCAGTAATCAATAGTCTTAACTAAATAGCTGGCACTGAGTTATTTTGAATTTTACGCTTATCATTTGAATTGAACGAGATTAATGGCTCCTAGTGACAAATAAGTGTTCTGCATGACTGGATGATAAAAAATTGTATTTTCGTATTTAGTACAGTACTGTCTAGTAATGTCTGCTTTGTATGTCACTATCTAAGACATATATCTATTCATATTGATTGTGAGTTACTCTCTAAGAAATTTGTGAGATAAATTGTGTGATAACTTTACTTTTTGGCATTTGTTGATGAACTGCATGTTGCATCAGATAATCGATTTGAATTTTGAATATTCAGGAAGTAATGTTATAAGGTGGCAAATAGTTTAAAAAAACTTCACTCAAATCAAGCTGATTAGATTTGAAAGTCACGAAATAAATATAGTTTTTGTCTCCATCCTGTGACTAAAAGGCTGTGTGAAAAGAAAGTATTCATATGATTTAGGTAACAATTAAACAATTAAGAATTTGGATGTACTAGTACAGCTTCTATTTCATAGAGTAAAACAATCAATTTGACTAATGAAAAAGATGGAGTAGTTCACACTGTTATTTTCTTCTTTAGAGTCAATAAAAGAAACTAGTTTGTAAATTTTATCAGTTTTCATTAATACTTAATTGCTGTAATGGATAATGCAAGAAAAGACCGATCTACTTATGAAACAATCACAATATTACCGATAAGGTAGACTAGTGAAATCACTCATAAATGGATAAATCGTTTTAAAGATCTAGCTGACACGCAAGGTGGCGCTAATGTCTATGGTCAAGAATCGAGATTCAAGTCTTGAAATGGCTATTCAGGGTCTTATGTGAATCTTGGCAAATTTGACCACAAGAGAAATGTGAACATGATTAAACTACAGAGCACAGGGTATTTTGATAATGTTTTTTTGTGTGCTGTTATTTTGACATGGAAATTCCCTGGAAGCCTTTTTAGTGGACTTTTTATTAGTTGAGTGTTACAAGTTCTCAAAATATCTCAGATTTGAATCAAGTGCTTCCCCAATCACATTCTTAGTTTTAATTACTCGAGTTCAATTCTGTCACAAAATGGCAACACTAATTAGATCTATTAAAAATCAGATGGAATCAGAAGAAATTGCAATAACACTATTTCTGTGTATTGAACTCCGGAGCTTTGGTTTTCCCCAACAGAATAGAAATCATTAATTAACGTCGGAATTCTCATGTTGGAAAACTAATAATGCAGAGACTACGAAGTGTGTAGTGACTGTTATGAAGATTTTCTACATTTTTTAGTGCCTTGATCGACCAAAAAATGCTGTGGCAAAATCCAGGTGCTACTTATAAAAGTGGCGTTTTCTAAGAAAGTAATCTGTTCCATTGTGAAAAATATGAGAATGACTAAGGCATTGTCTTCACTTATTCATATATATCGTACAAACCAGGGTTTTGGCGTTGGAAGTCTTGAGTTGTGGAGTCGGAAGGGAGAAGGGTGTGTCTAGTGGTAGGATACTGGGCTGCAATTGCTGGGTCCAGGGTTCGAATCCAGCTCTTGCCGGGGGTTCAGCTGGGCCTATGTTGGACAGCTGTTTCAATCATCCTTCGCCTCGTTGTCGTATCCTCCCCCTGTCCTAATTAGCCTACCGAGTGCGTAAATACAGGATATAAAGCCCCACTCATCCATCCATCCACCCAGGGTCCTTGGAAAAATACTATTTTGAAGAATTTTATTATTAGATATGATTAGATATGCGGTGAACCGGGCCCACATATGCCAAAACACACCCCCTCCCCTCTCAGACCACTTTGTCTGGGTCCGTCTCTGTAAGGAGTAGGCTGAGGAGAGTCTGCAACTTATAACAACCCAAACAATGCTTTTGGAATGGGTTATTGAACTTTTGCAGAATGTGAAGTATCCATACCGCACTAATGACACGAGACTGACATAAATATTGTCTGACAATTTCTTGGAATCGGCCGAGAAAAGGTCAATGTTTTGCAAGCATGGCATATAGTCAGTCTGCAAGAAAACTTAAAAACAATATTCTTCGAGAAAAACAAGGAACTTGGGTATTTTCTGGTAATGGAATTTATTAAATTTCTTTGCGAAAAAAAAAACCATGGGAAAGAATCAAATGTGAAATTCTCAATTTTCTAGACCGGAGGAGGGTTGGGCTCGTGGTAGCATGCTAGGCTGCCAATCGTTGGGTCTAGGGTTCGAATCCAGCTCTTACCAAGTTAGGCCTGTGTTGGACGGCTGTTTCAATCATCCTTTGCTTCATTGCCTTGTCCTCATTCGTTCCTAATTAGCCTACCAAGTGCATAAATGCAGGATGTAAAGCCCCAATCATCCATCCAGCTATTACAATCACAATGTGCACAAAAAGTTTCCTATTGTTCGCCTCCATGCATCTTGTGCTCTAAGTTATATAAATGTCTTACAATATGACAAAGCCTTGAGCTGCAAGTTTAGCTTTACATAGAACCAGTGTCATTTTGGCTGCTACAAATCTGGCAATTTTACCATCTAGTTGGGACTTTGGACTCCCTGGAATGTTGTGTCAACATGTGGCTCTGACATATTGTCCTCCAAGGCCGCTTTGTGTGTCCAGACCCTCAGGAACAGAGATGGTGGGCCGTAGATTTTCCTCCCCAGCGTTTATTGCATGTCCTCTCAGAGCTATGTGTCCGTACAAAATGGCGTTACACATGTATCAATAGTAATCGTGCTGCAGACATAATGTGTAGATAGTAGATACTATAGAATGAGAATTCTCAACTTTTCTGGAAATTGAAAAAGTAGGGAAATCATGTTGCTCTCTGAGTTTGAAGAGAGATACCGTAACTTTAGAAAATTTCCAAAAATAATGAAATCTTAATGACCAAGACTTAATCCTGATCTTTGGAAGTTTATATTATGTTTTAGTCAAAGAGCAAAGGTCTCTCTCTATTTTTACTCCTGATGTACGTCACGAAGAAGCCGAAAACTTCTGGCATAAGAGATCTGTGAAAGTTGTGGTAAATTGAAATGGAGCCCATTGTGCTATGACTGCTACTTATTAACAAAATCTTGATTAAAGAATCATTCTAAAGAAGAATTTCGGTTTGAATTCAAGTCATCTTTAATGACCGGCTTTCAGTTACAGGCAAATGTAATGATTCGATGATGAGCAGAGGAGGCTCAAGAGTTTTCTCCTTTCCAAGAACGGTTTGTGACTAGTTCTTGCCACTCATCCATAACCTTAAGAATTATTTCTTATGTTTGATTGGTCCTGTTATTGCCTTGGAAACGTGTGTTTACTTAATGATATTTAGTGTTATAGTTATTAACTGTGCTCAATGATATCCTGCCAACATAATTGCTCTCATAGACCTGTGTCATATAGATTAATATAGATTAATGATATTTATTTGCATTCCAAAATATTAGATCATAAATATCAAAGGATATAAAGCGCTTTATTTCAAAACCAATCAGCATTTAATGACATATGGCGCTAAAAAAGACCAATATCTGATAAATTGTAGGATGTTGATTATTGCCAAACATGGTAACCACGGCAACAGATAAAACTGCTGATAAGGAGTTCGTTTATCATAATGTTGCAAGTTTTGGAAAACCACAGTTTTGTGGCTTCAATTCTATTCAGCTCTTCAAGTGGGGGAGAATATGCTATTAATAGGCCTACGTTATTGAATAGCCAATATTTTTGTGGTACCTCCAAAACTGGCAAAGTCTTTCAGGATCTGAGATCTAGAATGGTTTCACTTTCAGGTTTAAGTAACAGATTTATTTAGTTACATTGCTCGGAAGTCCAAATAATTTATGCATTGTTAATGAAGTCCTGGCTTGATATCCTTCACCTCATTGCTGTGTCCTCCTCCTGTTCTAATTAGTCAAGCAAGTGCATAAATACAGGACATGAAGCCTCAATCATCCATGGATCCTGCCTTCAATCTTGGTATGAATGAACACTTTCAGTCAGTTTCTTATTTTCACCTCATCATAATGAAACTTTTAAAGAAACTCTTATGGATATAAAAGGTCAGGATCTAAACTTCCCAGTAATGGATTATTAGATTGCTGCTTTATACTTTGTGCATGCAGGTGAATTATGAAGAAATAGAACTTTTTTAATGTCAGAATAATTGTCCAAAATCAGAAACATGTCAAATTCTGGAAAATATTTTTATCTACACGTGACTTGAGGTCAGGACTTCTTTGAGAAGTGTGAATCGAATAACTTCTTTTGAGGACATGTTTAATAGAATTCCATCTCAGATCTTCGGCGGCAGCAGATTTCCTACGAGAGAGAGGGCGCTTCGAGCATTTAACTTCAATGCGTGCGCGCCTGCTCTGCAGCATGGCATCTTGTTGTTGGAGCAGGTCAAAAAGCATTGAAATGAGTTGTTCGAGTAAGAACTACAAGCTCATTATTGTTCAATCTTATGGCTGTAAGTCCCAGGGATATGGGCATGCCATTTTTGGCAAGAGATGGCATCTTCTCTTTGCCAATTTCGCTCTTTACTGAGCGAGCCCCTGGCAGATGGTGTTTCCTAGGCTCTCCATTACGTCATGGCATCTTGACGGGCGAGCGGGTGGTTTTTTGCAATCATCTTGAACACTACACTGTCCAGTGGGGTCCCATTAGTTGGACAAATGCCTGAGATCATTAATCTCTACTCCGTCATGGAGCGGCTGCCCGAAATGGGCTTTTAATCTGCCGGCGATTTTCGCCATTTGCAATGTGCGGGCACGCTGCATTTTCGTCTGCAGCGCTCTCAGCCAATCACAGCGCTCGTTACAAACGACCGCTAGGCTCTCGACCAATAGCGTCGCGTCTTACGACGTCTCCTTGATTCTCATTGGTTAATCGCCTTCTTCCTCGATCTTGCTCTTGCATACCAACATGGCGCTTGATCAGGGAAGGCTTGAGAGCTGCTTGGTTTTCCCCCTGGCACGACCGCTACCAGTTGGGTGAAGACATCTTGAGTCTTCTGGTAAAAGCCCAACAATCGGTATTGAGGAGGAAGGCTTGTGACGGCCTGAATAACTTGCCTTCCCAAGCGTTTCCAATCGCTGTGGAACTAGGTCACCATGACCTAATTTTCGAGCACGTCAGCCGAACTCTTATGTGTGTCAAATGGCCAGTCTGGAAGCCACAGAAACAGTAATTACTGGTTTCTGTCCTTTTCCATCCTTTGCAAGCTTTATTTGGCTCCATAAACACCTCCAAAGTTGAGAAATAGCCATTCCCTGCATTGCCGATTTTTGGCCAATCAGAGAGCAGCATTTGCTTTGCAATAAATGGCGGATCAGTGTAAAATGGTGACTGAGCAAATGGTGACTGAGCGGACTGGGCCAGTTACACTGCTGAAGCTTGGCAAAAGCACACTAGCACTGTTTAATGCTTTATATATAGCTCCATGTCAACAACAGCATATTCTTGCTGTTGCCAGCATAGCTTCTGCAGCAGTAGCCACCTCAAAATCTTGTCAAAGGGGTACCACTATGGAGTCTATGGTAGACAGATCCAGTGCTAGTGTCATGAATACATGTGAGTGCAATGGATAAGCAACTAAATAGCATCACTAACCAATAGGCATGATATGCCAACTTGGTCACAACAGTGATCAAGCTTGCCTACATAGTCACAACAGTGATCAAGCTTATAGTATTAGTCACAACTGAACTTCCAATTGGCTAATTGACTGCCTCACTGCCATGAAACATAGCTCACAGACACAGTACCTTATGCCTTTAATGACTTTTAATGTCATGTGTTTTATGGCTTTATATGTCAGCATGTGCTTTAAAAACATTTCTAATAATAGTATAATACAGTGACAAAGAAGCACAGCCTCAAAGCAGGTGACAGCTATGTCAAGGCATTTCTATGTCAAGGCAATTCAGCTGACAGCCAACTCATAATTTGACATGCAAATATTGATGGCATGTATACCGTTCAGGCTGTCGTACCTTATGTGACTTGGAACACACAAAATATACGGCCTGTACAAATGTACATTTTGAATGAAGCTACTTTTACTGTTCAAGTAACGACTGGTCTGGTGTCCACAAAACGTTAAATTGACCAGGCAACAAAGATTATAAGGACAAGCAAAGCTTTTGGTCAGCCTTCAAATTTGATGAACTTTTCAGACTTTCATGTTCATTCAAATTTCCAATTACATTGGGTTACCTTAATCATTATTTCCGACTGGCTTCATCACAGATGGGGCCAGGTCTACTTTTCAGAGAACAGGGAATTAAGGCAAGGTAATTCCAAATACAATGACAAAAGCTGATCAAGCAAATCTAAAACAATCTGATCGAACAAATCTGATCAAACAAATAGGCTCTCACTTATTTGAGCTCACATATTCTCTGGTGACTGTTACACAGCACCTATATTTACCTGGCGGCACAAGTCAGTATACATTGCTAATGAGGATCTCACTGAACAATCAGTTTATACCTTTATTGCTAATTGAATGAAGGTCTCAAGAGTAATTTGTCAACTTGGTCTGTGCTGTTGGACACAACACAAAATAATGTGCTCTTCAGAACCAACCAGTAAACAAGTAGGCCTATATATATCCACAGGACTGTACAGTCTGTTTGAAATAACACATGATATTTATACTGAATATCAATTGGCTGATACAGGAGTGTGCCTGTGGCCTATCTCTTACTCTACTGGCATCGTCTGCACTTGGCAGACATTCATTTCTTTGCTCTTGTCACAATTTTACAATATCGCCTCACCACTGCCGCTCACAACCTGACCATATCAGGATTACTTCATTACACTGACCTGCTGGCAGTCAACCTTGCCGAAAGACTTCCAAGGAAAAACCTAACATAAACAGCACATTCCAGCTGTAAAGTACTAAAACAGCTTCAAACAATTATATGACTCCCACATAAAGTGCTGCTCACAATGCGAACGCCTGAACTTCACAAGACTCCTCAGGACCTATCCCATGTCCGGCCGTGTCTTACTTCGTAAATTCTATTTCACTTTATGGTTGTCGCTCCGACAGGAAAGGTGATACAGCCATATACACATGCAGACAGCCCTTAAGTTTGGCACCCAGGTTAATTTGCAATCGTTGAGCATATAATTGTATTGCATGGCAATATGTCAAGCTTGTGGCAAACTCAGCGCAGTGTAATGATGGTATTCACAAATTCCAGAAATATAGCAGGTGAACACAACACAATTAAGACATTGTCTTACTTCCTATTATCTTGCAATTTGCATTGACATGCACTGTCACCAGCTACAGGAATACCTAATGTGCACATCCCAGGTTTCCTAGCCAAAACTTTAACGTCAGTATAATGGTCATTGCTCACTTGCCTGAGCTTAAGGTTTCCACAGTAATATCCAAACAGAGGCACGCTCTTGCTTCACATCAGGCCTCCTTGAACAGGCCTTACACACATTCCTGTGTGTTGCATAACAATCGAGAGTACATTGTACTGTACACTAAGAATTCCCATACTTTTCAATGAGGAGCTCTACGTACTTCTTACATCACCTCTTTGGTTTTTTGAAGATACTGGCCGCTTATATAGGCCTAATCACTCAACTGGTCACAAATTATGACCTCAATCCCCCAATCATACATTTTAGTCAATAACATAACCTAGCCCATGGGGCGTGTCACATGCTCAAGCCTTGCTTAGCTCACACAATAAAATCTTCAGGTATGAACCGGAGTCACACACTTCTTGGGCAAGAGACTTTCTTCTTGGGCGAGGCCTACAGAGGAATACCTTATCCCAAAGTAGCTCACAGTATAACGAATACTTCACAATTTCATTTTGTAGCTTCGCTACTTGCACAGACATGTAACAAATGTAATTTCTACATGTTGCTGGAAACTTGCTATTTCTAACAGCAAATAGATATATATATATATATATTTAAGAACTTAAGTTGTCCTTCATTCGAATAACTGCTGAGCTAATCAGGCATTGTTACACAGTAATAACCACCCATCCTGCATCGCAACACTTAGTTCAGCTAGAGGACCTTATAAGCCATTGCTTATCATCAGTCAGAACTCAGCAACAATAATTTTGCCTGTCTGCCACTTTCAAATCTGCAAGAATGTTGTTTATTGTAGACAACATATGTCTACACATAATACAACAATGTCTACTGAGCATTTAATACATTGAATCGTCGCTCATTCGGTGGATATTTCACAAATTGGCAATAACCGTTTTCCTAAATGTCAATCAAACAGATTGTATGTTACGACATTTCACATGAATGCGGAAGCATATGGAATTTAATAACCTTCAGACACTTCCGAACAGACGAAGGCCTTCTTCACACCCAGCTTCCGTTAGAATTGCTCTTGCTTGCAATGGTCCACCATCCATGCGAATGCAAAACAGGTTTGCTCAACAGTGGTACATACTTATGTGAAGCAACAGCCTTTCTTGCCTGAAACACAACTGCATCATCAACTTCAGCATCCTTGTCATCACCATAATAGAACTTGTCATCAGCATCTTAGAACTTGGCATTGGGCCGAGTCAATGCCATCATTAAATGACCTCAGTCATACTACTACATGTACAGAGGTTCACAATATTAATATGTCATAAAGAATCATATGGCGAGCGTTAATGCTTCTAGGAATTCTTTGAAGCACCTGTGTACAATCGTAGCTCATTGACTCATACAATTTCATTGGGATGCATGCTTCAGTTCTAACGTCGGTACCCAAACAGGGTGACCGAAACAGGGTCCTCCAGTTACACACTTTCAATTCATCCACTTTATAAAGGGCTGCCAGGTCAGCCTATCGCTCTTTCTGTCCTGGTACGGCCTTGTCGCACCCAAGGCAGGGTTCGGCAGTTATGCATTTTCAATTTCACCAATTATTAAGGGCAACAATACCCTAACAATAATACCTACCGAAACTAAAGACATGTTCTACCGCAATATATCAATCGCCTAATGTCTCGTCATGAAGTCAATGGCAACAAAAACTCGCCATTATTTCGACGTACATTATATACGTCAATTCTTTTACTCTCATGTAGTCATGTTATACCCGGCTCTTTAATCCACAAGGTTCACTCATGACTCATTACACAAGAAACACTTAGAAATAATGAAATTAATTCCCTGAACTTGTGTCAGTTTGGGAAGTGCTCAAATTAACTACTCAAACATCTTGGATGGATAACATTGCTGATATGCAATGGCCAGTTCTCCCTGTGCCTTACTGTCCTTTGCCTGCACTATGGCAAAAAAGGGGGGGGGGGGCAGTCACTGATGAGATCACCTGCACAGCCTCACATATATAGGGGCCTCTGGACTGGCACTCCAACCTATCACTTCCAGTTGACTCAAGGCTTTAAATCTCTTGAACAGATTTAATATGCCGGTTTGGGATCTCATAAATTTATGGCTTTGGCATCAGAGTGCTTTAAAATTCTCGTAGGAAATCTGCTGCCGCCGAAGATCTGAGATGGAATTAGAAGGTTAAACGAACTTACTTGTTAAGTGAAGTTTGACCGGATTCCATCGATGATCTGAAGGCGGCAGCAGAGTTCATACGCCCGCCTCTCCCCAGCCCCTTTTTTCTCGGTACTCTGACGCCAATACCTACTTTAAAGATTGAAGTTAAATGCTCGAAGCGCCCTCTCTCTCGTATGAACTCTGCTGCCGCCTTCAGATCATCGATGGAATCCCGGTCAAACTTCACTTAACAAGTAAGTTCGTTTAACCTTCTAATTAAAAACTTGTCCAAAATTTGGGACATGCAGATTCCACATCATGCTGTAAATCCGATTTTGCAGGATAAAAATTTGCCATGTGATCTGTACGGTTTGAAAAGCCTGTGAGAAATGGGAGACTTCCTTTTGGAGACATGTTGCAGTCAAAAGTGGCTGTATTTAGAAGAGTGAGGAATAGGATTATGCTCTCCTCTTACTTTCAAACTCCGGTCCTCCGCAGTACTTCCAATTTTCAAGTGCAAGGGATCTTCGTGCTGTGGATGATACATTTCATCTACTGTTTGTTTCTGACTCTAATAGAAGTATGGAAAATTAAGATTTGGTACTATCAAAAGATGTCTGAAATGGGAAGTCTAGAAGATGTGGATTCATGGATTGGCCATTCTGAACTCTTGATGATGGTGTGTTTAGGAGTTACCCAGGATCCATGTGTGATGGGTTGTTGGTCAATGGTCATAATCCCACTGATTGAAAAACATGTGATTTTGACATAGCGTTTGGAGAATTCATCTTCAGAGACTAATTCTGATTTGAGAGTTAATCGAACTTGATACTATTTTGAAGGCATCTTCTGACATCATCCGGATCAAGTTTTATCACTCTGAAATGAAGACTAAGCCCAGGAAAAATGTGAAAAATGGCCGTCAGCCTTAATTTGAAGTGAAGACATCAAAGGCTTTTGTTGGTGACATCACACCAAATACAAGTTTTGAACAATCAGAAGAAGCCATTCCGTCAATGTATAAGGAAATAATTCTCTTCTTTCATAAAGATCTATACATTTAGATGCTTCTCAAAGACAATTCCCCAAAGCCCGTCTTTCATATGTCATGACTTTTGAATAGGAGGGTCCATGACCCCCTGTGCCAGGGGTCCAGGGCAAGATTAGGAGATGTGAATATGCTATATAGAGAAATAACTGGACTTCTCTTCGAAGACATGTCGAGATCAAAAGTTATTTCTCTCAGTTTCTTAGTCTTTGTTGAAGTCCCTCTCTCTCGAATGTTATCCAAGCTGCTGTGTGGCATCTGAGGTGGCCTAAAAATAGCTGCCCTTAGTAACGGTTTTTGCAGCTCAGCTGCACAGTCACCAGGCCGTGGTGAGAAGAGAGAGAGAGGAGGGAGGGAGAACTGCTGCAAAAACATGGAATGATGCAGTGACCAAGTTTCTTGCAACCAAAGCAACCAAAGCCAACAGGAGCAGCTCTGCAGAAACAGCAGCAGGGGCAGACATGGAGATGGAAAGGGGGGGGGCAGATAGAGGGGGGGGGTTGGAGAAAAGGGGGTCTGAAACTTTTAAAGAAGGAAGAAGAAACTAAAGGAAAGCAGAACAGTTAGTAAAAGAGCTACCATCCATGCGAGGGGGGGGGGGGTGACACGTATGGGAGCCAGTGGCGTATTCAATGAGGATGCATATACTTAAACTCCCTCCCCCTCCCGCCAGGGCCTCCGGTGGATTTGAATTAATTTGTTAAAACTTTCAAGAAACTTGAAAACCACTTTTCTGGCCAAACTAAGAAAAAAACTCTGGGGGGGGGGGGGCTTTCTCACAGCCCCTGACTACTGTATCCCATAAATCTGCCCCTGGACTCCTGGAGCTGGAGGTTTTGGGGGGGTGGAGGGAGGAGAGCCGCTGTGGAGGGGGTTGCGAGCAAAGAGGGGGGAGGCAAGAACGAGCAGAATTATGGCAACACTTTGCAGTTGTGGAGATGTGGTCCAGTCGCTTGTTTGCACTCCTGTCAGCCGTTCGCTGAACTGGAGAGTGATAAATGACAGGGGCCCAGCAATCTGATAAATTTTGCTGTTGAGAGATAGGCAGGAGAACAACCAGCGAGGGGGCCATGCTCCCTCCTCTCATTCCAGTCCCGGCCTTCCTGCTGTTCATTTGGTCTGTGCTGCTGCTCAGGAGAGCTGCTTTGTCTTCTCTTGAGTCTTCTCTTGAGAGTAACTTTTGAACTTCAATTGAAGCTTGGGAGACCCTCCGAGACAGTCTCATACTCATCTTATACTCTCAAGGCAGTTGATTGATTCATTCATTCTATGACCAGAACCACTGTTGGTCGTTACTATTTGCTGCTGACACTCGAACGCTGGGATCAGTTCGCAACGGACTTATCAAGGTAACTTGGCGGCCCGCAGAGTTTGATCTTGGGTGACCTTCATGAAAATGTGCTAATCGGATTATGGAATTACATTATGTCCCGCTGTTTTTGTGGTCAATCAGTGCCAATTTCTTGCTGATGTTGGAAATCAATGTACAATATGGTGCTTACGTGTTAATTTTCGCCTATTTCGTCATATTTAAACATATCTTTAGGTCTAACATATGTTCCGTTTTTCAGAGGTCAGCATCAACCGAAAATGGCGGAGATGGAAAACACAGTCCGGATCTTCTTCACCAACGAATTCTGGTAAGGAAAGAATTTGGAAAAATATTAGCAGTTAAAAAGTAAAAGTTGCCGAGTAAAATTTTCTGTATCAGTTTTACAGTTACATGCATAAGTAAGAAAACCTAATTCAAAATCAAAAGTGTAGTCAAATTTCAGTTTACCCGTATTGAGTTGTTCTTGTAGTAGTTTCTGGAATATCAAACTGACAAAGAGTATGAAATTTTTATTAGGCTTTTCCTCTTTGCTTAAAGTACGTTGTGTCATTTCAAGATATTTGAAAACTGAAACTACTTAATTTGACTTTCAATTACTTCTGCTTGTACCAGTTTAGTGTTAATGTTTTGTAACAGTTTGTAGTAGATTTGCTCGCGGTCTTGTATATTAGGATGTTAGTAATTTGTTAGAGGTATTGCTTTTAAAGTTTTGAGGAATTAGGACATGGGATCTTAAAAATATTTTTGTTGCCGGTGTACGCCCAATGCGATAGCTGTGTTTCTCTGACTTTCTCGAATGAATCATTTGCAACAAAGTTCCAAGTACGTTCTTTGAGTGCTGCACTATCATGGTTCTGTCTATATGTATACCTCTGTCTATCTATGTCTATCTATCTATCTGTCTTGTCTATCTATCTATTTGTCTGTCTATCTATCTATTTGTCTGTCTATCTCAAGCAATCTGCCATGTGGCATAATGAGCATGGTGTGACCAGATATCTTATGAGTCACTGTAGTTTGGCATTCTACCTGTAGATGTCAGCAGTAGTTGTTAGTCGTTAGATAAGACATTATCAGTGTGGGTGATAAGGACTAGCCATCTACGTGATGTGGGGAGACGAGGGGGGGGGAACAATTTAGAGGACGTGTAATTAGCTGCGAGGCTGATAAATGGGGACAAGAACTGATATGAACTTGGGAGTAAAGTCCGCCAACGGCCACCAACGGCCTGTCCCCACAGCGCTAGTCTTTAGTTTAGAGGTCTTTTGGACTCGGTACTCGGAGGATGGTCTGTACTTGCTGTTGAGTCGCTCTGTACTCCCACAGAACTTTTTGCTTTCTTGGAGTTGCTTATGTGGTATGTTCGTATTTATATTATAAGCTAATTTTTGAATTGAGTTTTATGTATTAAAATATGTTAATTGATGTCTGTTGAGTGTCTCTCTTGTATGGAAGTAGTATTTATGCTTTTTAAGAAAATTCTCATTAAATTTATTAATCTTTTGGAGTAGGCATCCCAAAATAGACAAACTTTGCGGAGATGTCATATTATTTAAAGTTTAGTATTGTCTCTTCATTCTCAATTCTCTCAAGTTAATATGTACGTGTACAATTTTAGTCTGATAATCTTCTTGGAAAAGTTTTAAGTAAATTTGGCTTGTTACCAATGTCTTGAAATTTCTCTAGGTTTGTTTTGTCTATGATTTGCATGCATGTTGAAGAAATATGGTTTTGCATGTATGAAAAATTACTTTAACAAGTATAGCTCTAGAGACAATATTCAAGAAGAAACTTAAATGTGAATTTAGAGTGGTTTATCATAATACAATGAAACTTTATGGCTTCTAGTTACTGGTAGGTGACTCAAATGACTTTGAGCGATAAAAAAGTTGATTGATTGCTTAGTTGAGAGTCCGTGGCCACTCCTATTTCCTTTATATCATTTTTTAAGAATCGAACAACAGACGGATAAGAATGTGCGAACGAAAGTCTGTTCACAAGTGTTATCAATTGCCATTCTTGACTTTTTGATAAGAACAAATTTTGTCCTATTGAAGTCAGAGATGCCGAAAGTGGTTGTTGCTTTTCAAAAGGATTTTCCTGGATATTACAGCCCAGTACCTTATGATTTACAGCATTTTTTCTTAACTTCTGTTTCAACATTGCTATGTAATTAACATAGAAACAATTATCAGTTTTCGATGTTCGGAGAATTTTGATGTAAACCAGTAGTAGTAAGACCACATAATTTGATGTTATTTTGCAATTAGATCATATTGTCCTGAGGTTAACCTCGTACAAGTTATAAAAAAATAGGTTAATTACTTAGAATGATTCAGTTTTTGGAAACCACATGTCTTCACAGCATGTTTATGGTATTCTGACTGCCTTCATAGGTTATTTCCCGCAGCAATTGTGGTCAACAGGCTGTTAATTATGAGGTCATTATTTGAGGTATTTTTAGCTTTGACTGGCACATTTCTTATGTCTAAGTGATGTAACTGTTTCGACCAATGACAATCCTTGATTCAGAAGCTGTAACACAATTGGGCCAATCATGGTCAGCGACACAACTTGCAGCTCTCACATGTTCACGTGACACGTTCTTTATCTCGGTTGCTATGGCGACTGATGTAATTCCCCGAAATATTTCCTTCCGCAGTGTGGTAACTGAGTTGCTAAGATACATGTTAAATTTTTTATTAATTATTATTATCTGTGTTTTACCACAGTTATTAATTTAAACAATGTATTAAATTGTATTTTATAAAAATAATGATGTGGAAAAAATTAATACAAAGTGATGTGTAGAGGATCAAAAAATTGTCTTGATCAATTGATCATGCTGACTTGGCTAACTTTTATTAAATCTTGTCATTTTTTAAATGTTGGTAAATTTCTGGCCACTGCCCTTTATTTTTTTTAAAGTGAAAACTTTATTTTCGTGTAAACAAAAATTTTTAATTTCTGAAAAGCGTTGGTGGACAAGTAAACTTTAATATTTTAGGATACCATTCAGATGTTCTCAATGTAGTTTTCTTCTTACTTCTGATATAATGCAGAATTCAACTCTCTCACGTATTCAAATGACATTGTCACCCTACTTGTCTCAACACTGCTCAATTATGTAAGAAATATGACTATAATGACAGCTACTTGACCAGTTTCACCAATTAAGTCATTCATCCTAATTAACAATAATTAATGAGCTAGTTCGCAGCTGGTGGTGCCAATACACATGTGGTTCCTAAGACAGTGACTTTATCATGTGACATAATCATGTGACATTTAGTGTCGCAATCGTCATGGCGATATTTACTAGTCGTTGTCTACTTTGATGCATGTTGATGCATG